>CM055855.1:11671875-12981250 GCA_029490765.1 Euthynnus affinis | reverse complement strand
CCGAATCCTAAACATTGATGGCTGAAGGGGTGGAGTGGTGAGATTTCTGTAAAGTTTAATCATAGTTTGCCCGAAGAGAGAAAGCCTGTATGGTAAACACATTATCGAAAAGTAACCCAAACACACGCGCCGACAAACTATTTTTCCACCCACCATTTAAGCGTAGACTGCCCTCACTCAGAGGCTCAAAGTCTGTTCCACTCAGAGGAGGGGATGTGGCAAGGAAAAACAATCTTAGTGTGACGTCACTCTGACTGTGTTTTTATGTTCTTCCTTTGCTTTTGTTCCTGCAGCTCAGCCTATAGAGGCAGTGTAAGAGACTATGACACCCGCATGCTGCTTAGGTTCCCCCAGAGAGTCAAGAACCAGGGGACAGCAGACTTCCTTCCCAGCAGGCCACGCTACTCCTGGGAGTGGCACAGCTGTCACCAGTGAGTATAATAACACTTCATGTGGATGCTACCCACAATCACTAAGAGAAACAGTCCCTGGGACTTGTGGCAGTTCTCATGCATCTCTTTGTTCTTACTAGCCAACATGCTGGCCTCGATTAGAATAATTTGCATGAAGAAGTCGTGCATGAATATAAAATTTAAATCTGGACTCAATCTGAGAGTCCTGCTCTGAAAGTGAAGTCAGAAGCTTTGGAGAGACATGTCAGATAATCAAGCTGTATATTGAAGCTGAATATTCAATTCAATCAATTGCGTTAATTCACATATTTTTACATTGTTGAATTGAAGATACAAAAGTTTCTTCACACATCAGATGTAGATCTGTGGGGTTGCTCTGTTTACCAGTAATGTTTAGATGAAGTCATCATCACAATTTGTCTTTTCCAGTCTGCAGCTGTGGTATGGCACCCCCTGTTGAACCAGAGTTGTGTTACTTTTGGCTGCTTTACTGTTTTGCAGAGGATTTGATATCAGGAGGGAAATCTTAACACAAGCTCTATTTGTATCTTTAGACTTTCAAAGATGTAATCTTCTATTTTTACGGTCTCTACATAAAGACAGTGAAAACCTCTTTGGGCTTTCACCAGATGATGGGACTGAACTTTACATGACCTGTAAATTCAGTAAATTTACAACCACAAAGCCAGACATTGTAAAAACGTTTGTGTGTGTTAAGGATAATGAGCCAAAAAGGAAAAGTGCTGGTGTTTTTTTTCCTTTATTGGGGTTATGGAAAGGTGCCTAGTTCCTTGATTCCACAGAAACTACCTCAGTCCATAGCTATGTTGTGAAACAAGCAATCCACTGTGCTAATTCCCAAGATGGACCACATTTGGAAGAGATCCAACAAACTGTTGATGTAGACTGTATAGATTTTGTGCAGTGTTTTCAAAGTCAGCTAATCTCAAAATCCAGGCTGTTTTTGTATCTTTAAACAAAGTTGTTTTTAGATAACAGAGTGAATGCATCTGCATGTGCATGATAAACACCTGTGATGTTTTCAGCCTCAGCTTTTCATTCATCTCAGTAAACACCAAAGAATGTCTGACAAATTGTTTTTAAATGTTAACCAGTAATATACGTACAGCTGAGGAACAGAAACAATCCCTGGTGGGTTTCTCAGTATGACAAACAGTGTCTGGTTATTTAAAGAAAAAAAGTCCCAGATTGATGTGTTGGAAGGAGAAAAAAATGTCTGGCACTGTTGAACACTGTGCTGCTGATCCACAGGCATTTCCACAGCATGGATGAGTTCAGCCACTACGACCTGCTGGATGCCACCACTCAGCACTCGGTGGCCGAGGGCCACAAGGCCAGCTTCTGCCTGGAGGACACGTCCTGTGACTACGGCTACTACAGGCGGTTTGCCTGCACTGCACACACCCAGGTCTCAAAGATAACTGTAGAAAAGTTGTTATTACTGTGTTTGAATCTTCACCAATCAATTAACTTACATTAACAACAGATCAAATGACACATGATGTCAGAGATGTCATTTGTAGTGAACAGGCCTTTTTCACATGATTTTGACATGTCCCGGTAGGAAAGGTGTAAATATTAAAATAAATGATGGATGAATTTCATTTAGCTGCTTTAGTTTCAGGGTCCTGGTAAAGCACATTCTGGCTCACTGTCACACTGTCATGACTTACTGGGACACTTAAATATATCAGAGCCAGCATTAATATTATTACTACTATAACACCTGCGCTTTTCCTGTTGTGGCAAGTCAAAATGTCCGCTGTGAAAAAGGTTTATTATCACCTGACTCTGCAGTCGCTCTCACCTCTTAGCTTAGTCTTAGCTTCTTTCAGCTCATTGGTTTACTCTCACTGCTCTCATCAGTGTCATCTTCGGTTGCAGTAGGCAGCTATTTTCAGAAGACAAGCTCTAAAAACCCACAGTACACTAGCTGCCCAGCACTAAACAACAAACAGACACACTTAGCATCTAGCTGGTGAAAAGCATTTAGCTGCTAAAGGACCACATATTTCCCTCTTGAGTTTGTGGAGACTAAAACCAGCGCTTAAGTTTTATAGAGTTAATACTTTATTCAGCAAGTGAGCAGAAATACGACACCAAATGACTGTGGTGTTCACTGACAGCATCCAGTGAACACTGGATGCTGGATGCTAGATGTCCACAATATCAATTTTATAATGAAGCAATATATCAGTGTTGTGTACTAGGGGTGTCACAATATACCAGTATTGATGATAACTATGACATTTAAAAAAAGAATTGTTGATATCATGTTTATAACACACATATGATAATATCATGTAAAAAAAAAAAAAAAAAACCTTAATTATTCTATGTACACAACTCCTGTCTGTAAGTGGGTACTCGTGCATCTTTGGAAAGCTAAGATTCTTGTGTTTTGATTGACGCAAACCATATTAAGATATAATCACAACAGCAGGAACAGTCAACGCCTCTGTCAGACCACCAACAAACAAACAAAATTCACTCTACTCACCTATGAAGCCTCATATTACTCCAATGACTGATACAACTCAGACAAAAACAGTCTTGTTAGAATAGCAAAGATCCAATAGATCCAATCCAGTAAAATATTTAGTTTTTTACACATTATTACATCAATAAATATCCATGAACGGCTGTTGCATCATTTTAAATTAGCTGGCAGATGTCCTAATCTTCCCACATATTCTCCGTCATAACTCACACTAGCATGTAAACATTAGCCATACGTTAGCGTATCAAAATAGCAGCTGAACTGTGACCTTACTTGACCCAGTAGGAGCTTCCATGTCCTGTCTGCAGTCTACAATAGCCAAGAGTCCGCACTGAAAGTAGGTGCCTGTCCCTCTTCTTTCATGTAAAGACTGAGCCAATAGGAACAGACTGATGCTGCTTTATTGTTTTTTTTTATAAAGCCACAACATGGAAATTATGTAGATATAAATAGTTTGTGTACCCTTTATATGAACTCCTTTTCAACCATAGCACTTGTTTTGACTCTTTTATATGCACAAAGTATAGTTTCAACAGGGGAACAAAGCACTATGTGTTCATGCTTTAGTTACTCTGAAGCAGGGGTTATTTGGTGTCTCTTTTCTTGGAAGACGTCTAAACATACGCTTAGAAAAATGTGTAAAATATTCATTTTCTGTAGTGTGTACAGTTATGGTTACTGGCTCTCTTTCCACCTCCCTACACTCATATTTTGAGTTTAATTCATTTGCCAGGAAATAGGCAAAACACACAATAAACAAAGTTAAGATGTTTTTACTGATAGCATTTTTTTGCTTCAAAATTTTCCATAGATATCATGATAATATTAGCATGAACTCTTTTTAGTTATTGCAGGTTTAGAGCTTTAATCTTTAACATCCACCAGGGTGTTCTTGTTTTTTGTTTTTTTTTAAATGACCACAATGTCCAAAAGGACAAGAAGCTAATCTATCAATACGTATTTTATATATTTATGTGACCTTTTATATTACAAAATATCCATGAAAGTTGGACATAGTGCTAAAGTCCTGCAGGTGGAAGGACTAGTGTATAGGATTTACACTAGTCCTTCTAGAGGTTGCAGATTTCAACCAACTGAATACCCCCTATCCAAGTGTGCAGGAGAACCTATGGTGGCCACAAAACTTGCAAAAATGCGAAAATGGTGGGCTTTGTGAACAGGACCTGCTCCCTTTGTAGATAGAAAGGGCTTATTCTAAGGTAATGAAAACACAACAATTCTTATTTCCAGGTGATTAGACACTATGACATTATTTTTTACTTACATACATTTCTGCCAAGTCCGTTCTGCTAGATGCCACTAAATTCTACACACTGCACTTTGAAAGGGAATTGCACCAGTTGAGTGAAAAAGTAGGTCTCAAAACCAGATAGCATCATAACTGTTGCAAAACAAAGCCAGTTCACTGCTATGAAAATAACTATAAACTGCAATGATGCATTGTTGGACATTGATATAAACAAAGAATTATAATTTCACCGAATTACCTTACCTAAATAACCTGGCCGTATAATTTGAGTTCAAGAATTTTTGGAAAGCTGAGAGAACCTGAGAGTTAAATGATCTTTTCCTGCAGTGGCCATTTTTTTTATAGAACAACTTTAATATTTCCTTCTTGCATGAGCCAAAGGTGATTTAATGATTTCCTGTTTCTCTGTAAGATGATCCCACCTGCATGAACCTCTGTGATCAGTTGTTTAACACATGATTTATTTTTCCTCCCCTTTCTTTTTTTTTTTGTTTACTTTGACTGGCTGATTTTTGTCTTTAATGGGTTTTTTTTTTCTTTTTTCCTCCTTTTTTGTTGACATTACATCCAAAAATGTAATATTTTATAGGTAGCTTTTTGTTCCTATCACTAAATATTACACTGTAATAGCATATTAAAATCTTTGTTAAAGTTACAATTTCTGTTCTATATGTGAAAGTGCCTTAAATTCAATAAGAAGTCTGTTTGTTTATATAATGTTTTTATTGATGGTGTCCAATGTGCAGGGTTTGAGCCCAGGATGTTATGATACCTACAACGCAGACATTGACTGCCAGTGGATTGACATCACAGATGTGAAACCTGGAAACTATGTCCTCAAGGTTTGTTGAAAATAACAGATGACATTTAGCCTCCTCCTGAGACACTGAACCATTTTAAAAGAATTACACTTCACTGGAATCACATTAACACAAGAATGTTTCACGTGCTGTTTATATTTATCATTGCTGCTGTGTTATTTGACCTCTGTTGTCTCTTCACAGATCAGTGTAAATCCAAGCTATCAGGTCCCAGAGTCAGACTACAGCAACAACATAGTGCGCTGTGATGTTCGCTACACTGGCAACTATGCCTACGTGTCAGGATGTCACATGTCAGGGTGAGTATAATGTCTCTGTTCATCTCCAACAGTATCAAGTATTTCTAGTGTCCTCCATTGATACTTAAAGTGATTTTATTCTCTCTTTTTTCAGCTATTAAGAGAAGACAGTCATTAACAGCAACTCAGCAAAGACAATCTGTAAATGACAATGAAGAGGACTGCATATGAAAACATATAACTTTTGAAATCAATTTTAAATTGTTAGAAATTCATTTTATAATTTAAAATACTCCCAATTTAGAAAAAAAAGTAGGAATAATCTGACGTCATAGCATGTGATGTGAACTAAATAATAGTTTTTCTTTAGTGCTAGTTAATGTTGAATTCTTCTTTACTTTTGTGAGAACATTTTTCCTCTCACAGTCTCAGAGCTGCTAGCGTGGCTGTAGACTCTTAGTCTTGTTTTCCTGCAATAGATAAACATAATCCTCTCTCACATTTTCTGCTGATTGTTTTCTGCTATAGAGCATTGTACCTACTGTATGCTTGTGTTTCATACCACATGTCTGATAGATAAGGAATAAAAGCCATGAAAGTTGTCTCAGACTAGTAAAAAAAATAAATAAAAAGTAAACCTGCTCACCCTCATTGTTAAATCAATATCAGTTACAATATCACAATTTTAAAGTGAACCAGCTGTTTAAAGGAAAAATGTATTTGTTATATTTATATGCAAGGAAAGAAACTATCTTTACTCCAAAGCTTTTGATGAATCTTACTTGAATAAAACTTTGTGATATTTTATGATTTGTTAGAATGATCAGTTTGAAGTGACTTTCCTGTCTCTCTTTTCTTCCTTACATTTTTTTGGACATTTGTCTTATTTCTTTGCCACACAGTCACACAGAGAGAAACACACACACACACACACCATGTAAAAAAAAAAGTGAACACTCAAGTAGTAGAGCTGCAAATTAATGATGCTACTCAGTAATCACCAGTAGGAGGCACTCTTACAGGTCCTAGATCTAGTTCAACAGCAGTAGTAACAGAATTTTAAAAAATAGTTGTGTGCTGATCACGCCATGGGTGAGATCACCTCTGATTCAATCAGAGGCCCCCTCATGTGCATCAGTTGTACAGATAGCATAAATGTGCCAGTTCCTGCAAGAAAAAAAGCTTGAATAATGCCTGGTCTTGTTCAGTTGGTTTAGCATGTACAAATATGGATAAACCTGCAAAAAAAGAAAAGACTGTGTAGCTACAACAAACAATGGGAAGCAAAAGAAAAGTGGGTTAATCCTGTCAGTGGTGACTCGATAAGAGTCTGCTTTACTTTATGCTGTCTGGAACTCTCAATTGGCCATCGAGGTGAGAATGACCTCACTCAGCAGGCCTCCAAAGAAATGCACAAGAAGGCCATACTAGCTAAAGGTGCAAGCAATATCAGTGCATTCTTGAATTCTCTACATCTGCTGCAGAAAATGACAAAATCACAGCAAGTGTGTACCATACGTTTAAACATGGACTCAGCGTTGTGCTTTGTTTCAAGACTAAATGCTGTGAAGAAGATGCACCAAGGAAGAACGACAGCTGAGATGATTACAATTCATGTTTTAGGACCAAAGACTGTGCGGGATATTTTGAGCCTGGTGAGCCCATGTATTTCTCAGTTGCCACCGATGCCTCAAACAGGGGAAAGAAAAATGTTTCCAGTGTGTGAGAGATATTTCTGTGTGTCTGATACGCTGCAATTTATTTGACTTTTATTAAGACAGTGATGAAACTGCAAATAACATACATCAAGCTCTGATGAACTGTCTGGAAAACTTTGAACTGGATATTAGACACATCACAGCCTATGCAGCAGATGATGCCAATATCAACTTTGGAAAACAACACTCCATTTAATAGTTGTTGAACAGTCCCAACAATTGCATTTTGTAAGCTATTTGCACAGCTCACATAGCTCATAACACTGACAGCGATCAGCTGTCAGTGGATATTGAGTCAATTGTTTTAAATATCTACAGCCACTTCTCAGTATCTGCTTCCCGAAGAGAGGAAATGAGTGCATTTTTTTTGCCTTTGTTGACATTGAGTGGCTTGAAATACTGCGTAATGTTTGCACACGAATGCTCTCTCTTTTCATCCAGCTGTCGGTCGTCCAAAGCTGGCCAGCTCTTACTTCATACTTCAGGTTCCTCGGGGAGACCTGTCCTGTGTCACCGCATGGGATTTTTGAGGATGAAGAAAAAAACTGGAGCTGCTGACATTTTTCTGTGCTTTTTTCTACAACGTGTGGTGTATTTTTGCCCAACTCGCAAAAAAAAAGCTGGAGGAAACAAACATCACAGATGTTTAGGAGGAAGTCCAAAATTTCAAAATGAAGATACGCCAGCAGGAACAGGTTTTCTTTTGGATACCAGACAAAGCAGCTAATGGACAAACAAGTGTCAGCACAAATGTACAGGCAGCAACAGGACTTGACATCCTATGACTCTCATTGCAAACATTGACAAGTGGTTTGATTTCTCACCAGAAAATGTAATGGTGAAACTGAAACGACCTCTTCACTGACCTGATGCAGGTGGTGGCCGCCCTTAAAATGACAGATACAGTCTGTATGGACCAACTCTGTGAAGAGCTTTGTGCTTGCTGGGAGGAATTACAGAAAGCCAGACAAGAAAATCAGACCATAAAATCCACAAGTGAGACACGGGTGGCAGTTTTCCAAAACATAGGGAAAGCCAACTTGATCAACATGTTCAGGATTGTCTCATATGTCCTCAGTGTGCCAGGCTCAAAAGCCTTTATAGAAAGGATTTTCTCTCTAATGACCATTAAATGGACTCAAGAAGCAGATGAAGCATAGAGCTGATCAACATGAACTTCAAACATCTGTGAACTGTGACTTGTCATGTAAAGACTTCTCTCTGGCTGTGCAAAAGGACAAAGGACTGCTTGAATCAGTCAAGAACAGCAAAAAATATCCATGGAAAAAGTAGAGTTGGTGAGTCATGTCTCTCCTTTCCTCTTTTGCATTTGAAATGGTTTTCTTTTCTTTTTTTTTGCTGTAGAGGTCCAGATTGTGATTTCTTTGATGATTGATTTTGAGGTTTATTGACATAAGCTTGTATACAGTTTTAGAAAAGCTCTTGACTACATGGAATATACACTTTCACTGCTGTGGCATGCCACATTTTGTCCCTTGTTCAGTAGTGAGAAAGTTGGCAACCCTAGTAACTAATGACATCACTACGGCATCAATCTGGTTGTTCTCAGACTTTGACAAAGGTCCCCCAGAGCCACAGAAGACATATTAGTTTTTACAGGCTGAATGCCATGAATAGGAAACTGGTCTTGATGTCTAAAATTGATGGGATGATCCTTTGATATAGATCGAATTAAACTGTTAATTTTCTATCAGCCGGCTAATTGATTAATCAGCTAATGGTTTCAGCACTACTCAGGAGCCATACACAGTCAGTTTAGTTCAAATTAGTTTATGAATCCATTAACATAGCCTGTTAAAATCAACAATTAATTCATTAATGTTAATATAGGGCTTAAATAAAAATGCCTCACCTACTTTTAACACATTTCATTACGTGGACTGATAACTCTCAATAAGGAAGTAAGGATTTCTGAATGTGTCAAATCAATTCTACTTTTATTTCTTTGCCACAGAAGCAGTATCTGAAGAACTTCTTAGGAACAATCCCCAGAGTTTCTAAAGGTTTAACAAAATAACATTCTGGGAGCATTCCCCAGAATTTAGGTTTCACAAAAAAAAAAAAAAAAAAAAAAAAAAAAAAACCCTTCAGGGAAAATTCTCCAGAGTTCACAAAAAACCTTCTAGGAATGTTCCCAAAAGGTTTCACAAAAAACCTTCAGGGCACGTTTAGACCTATTATACCTTTAAAGGTTCTAGGAACAAAAATCTTGCAAATAACCAACATTAAATTTGCTTCTCTAAAGGTATCACAAAAATAATCTTAAAGAAATATTCCCCTGAGATTAAAAAAAACATAAAAAACAAAACAAACAACAACAAAAACCCTTCAGGGAACCTTCCCTAAATGTTCTGTAAAGATAACCTACAGGGAACGGTCCCCAAAGTTTAGGTTTCACAAAGACAACCTTCAGGTAATGTTCCCTGAAGTTTAAGGTTTCACCAGAATAACCTTCAGGGAACGTTCCTAGAACCAGTACGCCTTTAAAGAACGTTATAGGAACAATACGGTTGAAAAAAAGTAACGTTCAGTTCACTTCTCCAAAGGTTTCGCTTTAGTTTTCCTGCTTTTTGGTTTCTTTGTTGCACAACAACAACAACATCATCCATAGAATCCCTTCAGAGCTGAAGGTTTGCTGCGTCCTCCGCTCCGCTGGAGGGAACCACTGAGACTTTGTGCATCTGGTTTGAATCCAGTGATTTTTATCTGGCTGCCAGAGAAACTGGAGTAAACCACCAGCAGTGTGAGTGAGTGAGTGTGTATGTGTGTGTGTGCGTGTGTGAGTGCCGTAGGATCAATAATTACTAAAAACAAACAAACATTACGTTACATTAAGTCAAGATGCATCCAGTCAGAGTGTCGATCCCGTCGTTTCGTTCAGAGAACAACTCGATCGAGAGAGGATACACGGTAAGCTGCTCAGTGACCACCTCTGTGTCTGTGTCGTCTCTGCTGCTGTCATCAGTTTTTTTGTTATTTCTGTATCCTTCAAAAGAAACGATCGTCCGTTCAACATATCAAAGCGGCGTAAAAGTGTCACAGTTTATTTAAATGTAAAGGTGTTTGTTTGGTTACCGACTGGTTGAGATCACATGCAAATCAACCCTGAATTCACCTTGATTTTACACATTGTAAACATTTTAATGTAAACTCTAAGAATATCAAGGGCAATTAAGCAAATACTTGAAATGTTAACGTCGCGTTGAAGTTACACGATACACGATGTGTTTGTGTCAAATTAAAGAGGCACTCTGCCTGGAAAAACAACCCACCCAGCCCACCAGGTCAGAGGATCCTCAGCTGTCTGATACAAATAAAGACAGATTTAAATTAAGCTTTATGACATCAATGCATTGGGGGGCCTCATAGTCTTATAAACTCATCTTCCCCTTAAAGGGACACACCAGCAGTTTAAGTTTGTACCTCCATTATAAGTTGGAAAATTATAGAGACCTATTTAAAAGAGAAACATGCAAAATAGAAGCAGCAGAGGCTAAGATATCCTGACTTTTAGTCTATAAAACACTGGATCCTACATTTCCCATAATGCATTCAGAAGCTTGTTTATGATAGGCTGTCTTTTATGTTTGTAATGAAGGCTTTCTGGTATAAATGAGTCTTTTAGTCTCAGGGTATCTTCTCATACTAAGTACTGACTATTTTCTTGATGAACAGTTTTGTCTGTAAAATGTAAAAAGAAAAATAGTGAAAAATGCCCGATGTCATTTCTTCGAGGTCCTGATGATGTCTTGTTTTATCTGATCAACAATCCAAGGATATTCAGTTAACTGTCATGTAAGACACAGAAAAGCCACAAATCATCACATGTGAAAAGCTGCAACCAGACAAGATTCAGCATTTCTGCTTAAAAAGTGACAAAAAAAACTTTTATTTAATTGCCAAAATAGTTGCGGATTCATTTTTAGTTGATTGATTAATCCATTAATTATTTGAACTGTAGTATCAGCGTTCTTATCTAACTCTCAGCTACTGTATTTACCAAAATGTTGAGCTAATCCTTTCAAATCTGTATATTTTTATCCTGTTTTAGTCCTAAACATAACATAAGTGTTAAAATGTGAAACTATCTCTCTTTCACAAGAAAAAGTTAGAAGTTAGAGAAAAGTCTTCTTCCTTTCAGTCTTCTCGAGGGATCCTGACCCTCAGGTTGGGAACCACTGCTTTAGACATTAGTGTACTTCCTACTTTGTGGCAACACTTTGGAGAAGGTCCTTTTAAGGAAATGGTTTCCTGAGTTTGGTGTAGAAAAGCTTGAGCTGTGACCTCAACCCCGCCCGACACCTTTGAGATGAATGAAATGCTGATCTGGCCACGTCACCTGTCATCATCAGTTAGTCTCTTATGGACTTTTTTCACTTTCTTCTGCTGTTTTTTCCACAGTGACAACAACATTTCATAGCTCTTTATTGTCTCATTTAACGCTCTTCCAGGTGTTGATAATAATTTTTACTTGCAGCGGCAGATTTAGTTTGCATTTATGCTGCCAGTACAAAATTGCATTAACAGCGCTGCCGTCATTAAAGAGTGAATTTCCCTTTTCTCATAACGCTGGCGAAAACGGCTACATGCATGCAGTAAATCTGCCTCTTTTAGGGAAGAGTCCAGCTGAGCAGGGGAAGTAGACGAGTCTGTTTGGGGATGTTCACAATAATTCTGACAGATCAAGTTGTTTTTTCTACTACAGCTGCCAGATGTTTCCTCTTGGTAACTAGCTGACATAGACAGTAACTGATAGTCAGCCGGTCTGTCACTCACACTCTGTCCAGCACAAAATCGTTTAACTGGTGCACTGGGAGGGGTCATTTTTGGCTGATGGATTCTGGTGATATATCATAATTTCCTTCAACTGACTCTTTAACAAGTTGCGATGACTGTTTTCTTTCTTCCAGGTCTTTAAAATTGACGTGCTGATGAATGGCAGACAGCATGCTGTTGAAAAACGCTACAGTGAATTCCACGCTTTGCATAAAATGGTGAGATTTAGTGCACCATCAACTTTTATGATTTTATCATTCGTTGGTGTTGAGTGTTTTCTTTTATCATGAGTTCAAGTGCGTGAACGCTTTAAACCTATAAAACATTCACATATAAACCATATTTGATACTTTTTCTTACTGATATTTGAGTTTTAGTTGCCCTTCCATGTGAAAAAGGATTACCGTAATGAAGTAATTATTTTAAGTAATTTATAAAATGAAAATGCTGCTACAATGTGAGGATTTGCAACTTTTCTCATATCATGATTGAATTAATCAATTTGGGCTTTTTCTCTGCGGTTCTGACTCATTAGGCCAATGGAAGATGACACTTTTGGCTCTTGATTTCATCCTTGATTTCTTACATTTTATAGGCTAAACAATGAATCAGTCAATAAAAAAATATTCTTAGATTAATGGATAATGAAAGTAGTAATTAGTTGCAGCCCTAACTGTACTAGTGGACCATCATTTTGCAGCATTTAGAGACATGTAGTCATGCACAGGAAATCACAGCAGTAAATAAACTGTTAATGAGCCTCATACTGGTTAACCAGGAATAGTTTGGAGTTGTAGCTGCAAATAAGTTCCTGTTCCTCTTTTAATTAACTTCTACAAGACTAGATGCTGGTGTCTGCAGTCAATAGTGTGTGTTTTTCTTTCAAATGAAACTTAAGTATCTGTACTAGGAGACTTAATTTGACCACTTAATTTGACCAACAGACATCTGAAAGATATCAATGTTTACACATACTGCATTGTTATTATTTTTGTTATTTATTTTCTGCTTTTTTAAATATTTGAAAACCCTTCCAGCTAAAGAAGAGCATAAAGCCGCCTGAGATCCCTTCGAAACATGTAAGAAACTGGGTTCCTAAAGTCCTGGAGCAGAGGAGGCAAGGCCTGGAGCTCTACCTGCAGGTACACATCTTCACCCCACCCGCAGGGGCTGTTCATTTATTAACCTACATGAAGTTAGCATCATGAAACAGTCTTTCAGCTTTTACAAAATACATATTTTGTCTCACAATGGACATAGAAGCTACAGTGCAGATGTAAGGAGGGTAAAAATCAAACTGTTGAGCGAAATGAAGATCATGCAGAGCTCTGTAGCGCTCTGCCACTGCTTCAAGTACACATTGCAATTTGCTTTTGTTTTGTGTCTTTTGTCAGACTATAATTATGGAAAATGAGGTTCTTCCAAAGATATTTCTGGATTTCCTGAATATCCGCCATTTTCCATCAGTGCCAAAAACAGAAAGCTGTGGGTGAGTTGAATCTGCAGACTTTCTATAAAGTCTATAAGTCTTTCTTTTAAAAAAACAATGTGTAGGCTAGTAAAGTTAGTTCCCAGACTACTGGAAGGCTTGTGGCTTGACCTTTTGTTTTTCTTCCTTAAGGTCATTTGACACAGAATCAGAGGAATCGAGGTGAGTCGTTTTGTTTCATGTGGATATTTTAAAAGTGCACTGAATAAAACAGAGGGTCAGATTCTCCTTCTGCACTTTAACCAGTTAAAAGTTGAGTTGAGTCACTGTTTACTCTGTACTTGAACTCAGTGACACCACCTACTTCTCATAATTCTGTTCTTTTATTTGCAGTATGAAACCGCCCACAAACCTTTTGACCTCTGTTTTTTTTGTCTTTTGACCCTAACAGTAAACTTTCACATCAGCCAGTCTTGCTCTTTCTGAGAGACCCTTTCTTGCTGCCATCTACACACGGTGAGTCCAGACTTCTTTTCTTTTAATTACAAAATCGTAGTATCAAAGTTCAAAAAGTTAAGTATTTGTAAGTCTACTTTGCAATTGCCATGCAAATATCTTCAGCAAATATCTTCTTCATTCATTTTACCTCTTGTCTTCATTCCCTGCAGACACATTTTCAAACGTTGTGATCGAAGGTGTGGTACATGGAGTTTTCTATCCAGATCTTCAGCCAAGGTAGAGCTACAGAGCCCAATCTGAGGGAACGTCACTACAAATGGATGCTTCATATTTCACACAATTTTAGGTGTGTTTCTGGAAGGACATGTTAAGATGCACTGAACCTCATTTTCATTCTCCAAAGCATACAACAAAAACCCATCACTTTAAAAAAAAAAAAAAAAAAAAAATAGAAAGAAAGGATGCCTGTTGGCTCAATAAAATCACTGATACACACAGTTTTCCATTGTCCATTATACCTATTAACCCACACATTACCATGAACTGTTATTAATACATCATATTGACCCATATTCAAGTGAATTTGCTTAATTCTCCTAAGAAAATAGCTTGAGTGAACAATATTTTGAAGCATTAGAAAATAACTAAGTAAAGATGGTATAATCAAGAAGATTATTTTCAGAAATTATAGAGTTTAATACATTCTAATAAATGATTTTAACTTGTACTTTCCTTGTTTCTTAGGAAAGTAACCAGTGAAATTAACATTTAAGGATCAACTGGAACTAGAAATAAGAGGCTGATCAAAGAGGGGAGAAATGTTTTTTGAAAGTTTAATTAAGGACACTCCAACTCTGGGGTGCCAGAAGGGAAATGCTGATGTCGGCTGGATTGGAGGTTAGTTTGCCAGAGACAGAGGAGCATTTTTGGCTTGCTAGGACAAAGCAGAGGGCTGGAGCTGCAAACAGGGAGGTGCCACTCCCTTTGTAACACCAGCACTGTGGTTTTTGAATTTGTTCTGAGCAGCCGCAGGGAGCCAGCTCAGGGTTGTGGCAGGACAACGTGGATGAATTTTTAGGGACCGAAGATTTGCATACTGGTGGAGGTGACAGCTTAATGCTGAATGTTTTGGTGGAAATGACACATTGAGTTTTATAAATAGGTTGTGGCAGTGATGTGGACCTCTTTTATCAAACACAGCGGTGCTAGCAAGCTCTGTGTGGAGCAGTTGAGTTTGGTGATGAACTGGAAGTTTAGCGCAGAAAGCCAATTTGAAATGAAAACAGGGCAGATGCAGAAAGACATGTTTAGCGTCATCACATTGATAGAAAACTGATGTTGAAGAGCAATTAAAAGAGTTGGGGTGAGCTTCATTTCTTATTTATGCCTCTTTGTTTCCTTCACTTGCATTTTGTCCTCATTCTAAATGTCCTCTTCATGTATGACATGAGTGAGAGATGCAAAGATGAGCCTTAAAGAAAAGCCTATCGGAACTGATAGGAGGGTTTGAACTGCACACTACAGGATAAAGAAAGTTGGTACTACATTTAGTCTGAGCAGATAAAATGTTAACTCAAAGGGGGAAAAAAGACTTTATTAATCATGAAATGAAAGCAGTAATCCCTCTTATCACTGTTAACACGAGTCTGTTACCTTCTACAGTTCAGTATTGTCTTCATCTCACACCACTGACTTCACACACATGCTCGGTACCTGAAGGTGCAAGTAGATTTTCACATTTAGGCTCCAGTTTGTGCATGAAAATAATCTGGATTGTGTTGATTTTGTATGGGAGCAGGAAAAAAAGCTTCTAATAACACTCGTTTAGGGCCAGTACCTAACACTAATACCAGTGATGTTATATTTAATGTTGAATTTACACTTATTATGTTTATAGAGAAGGCCAGTTTATTCAGTTATGGTGATTAGAAGAATAGTCACCCATCATATAAAGGGATGCAAAGTGTGTTTAGTTTTACAGAGCAATTGTAAAATGAGAGGCAGTGATGTATAAGACTTACAACTAGTCAAATACTGTGCAATATGGAAAAAAAATACAAAATTATCTTTATGTTGTTCCTTGTAAATGAATGTCTGTGAAGCTACAAACCACCCATTGTTGTGAACACTCTGTGAAACACAATGTTGCACGTCACTTTTTGGACAGTACTTGATGACACAACAGTTGTCTGACCTACATTTGGATTCACCATCTCTTAATGTGACTGGACCTCCACTACAGCACAGTGTCAATTGCATAATTTGTACAGTGTAAAATGAATTCTGAGCAATTAACCTCCGCTAAACAGATCACAATTTATGTTTTAACAAAGTAAATTATTTCCTAGAGATCCATCTTGTAGATTTATATGTATTTATACAGTGTAACATTGTACTGTTTGTGCTCTGATTATGTGATAAGTGTCATTTATGTGCCATAATGTCAACACTGGAAGGCTATTGTAGCACTTCGGGATAGGTGATGTGTAAAAAAATACTGACACTAATAAAATTCATTATTTCCACAAACAACCTTTGTCACACTGAAAATTGGTTTTTATCAAGTTCATTAACACAAATTCTTTATTATAAAAATGACAAAAAGCTGTCAATTGACTGTTTTCTTTTTCTGTCAGTTTTTCTCACATTACAGGGCATAAAAGCACATAACAGAAAACTCCTGGAAAGCAGAGTAAACCTCCTCATATACTGGATATTTGTAAATCTTCTTATATTACTGAGCCACAATTATTGAGAATTAAAGCTGGGCAATAAACTGAGAATTTACCAATAGAAGGAGTCATCAACCAACCAACCAGATCCTGTTCATGTCAGTACCGTCACTAAAATCCGGCCTCTAAAAACAAACAATTCATCATTCAGTCATGTTTTCACCTCATCTCACCAAATAAACTGCATTAATGCCTCATAGCTTAACATTTAAAATACAGTCCTTTGTTTTATTATGAAGATTTTAAACTTAAAGTCTTTAATTTTTGATGGATTTTTATTTTATTGTTAAAGTTAAATATCTTGATATTGCTGTGTAGTGATGTCACCCATTCATAACTGCAATTATAAAAGTCTGAAGCAAAATTGAACAGGAAATGTAATCTCGCACAGTGAAACAGTGCACCTATTAATTTACAGTATTCTGGTTTTGCTGCCACTATGACAAACATGTCCTCTGCATAAATTCAAATTTTTAAAAAAGCTTTAACAAAATACTGACATTGGAAATAATCAGATGCATAGAAAATTTTAAAAATCCTCTGATCTCTAGGCAGCAACGTCCCCATGTCGCAACATTCCAGTAGTAGTAACACACACACACACACACACACACATACACATCAGGAATGTGTGATGCAGCACTTGGAGGCGACAGTAACAACATCTTTGGTCCCAACAACATCTTTAAAGTTCTCCATGGCCGACTTCATCTTTGAGCCGCTCGTCCTGGTTGGCTTCTGCCTGAGGTTCTTTCATGTTGGCGAAGGCAACTTCCCTTGTCAGCTGCTCCAGCGGAGGCAGACCCACAGCCAGGTTTCGCATTGCAATGGCTGTCATCAAGAATCTTCAAGAAAAAGGGGATGAAGTTAATGAGATGTAGTGCATTACAGATTAAAGTTGGTGAAAGAAGAAGATCGAAGAGGACAACACTCACCCCCTCCGTATTGTGTAGTACTTTTTCACAGCAAAGCGCTCCAGTCGCTCCAGCATGCTTGCCTCCCTGCGTTTCTTTACCTCCTTCATACGGCGCTGCCTCTTTAAGAACAGCCGCACAATCGGGTCAGTGGCGTTGACCTCTGCTGATTCGTCATCGTCTGCAGTGATAAGAGGCTGCAGCTCAGGAGGAAGAGGCTCAGTTTCTGTGGGATGACACTACAGTCAATCTGTTTCTTTTGGGTTTTTTTTAATTAGTTATTAGTTATTCAAACAATCTTTGCTTTAAGAAAAATCTCACTGTGTCTTATTTTGTGTTAACTGTCTTACATAAACAATCCATCAATCAAACTTTATTGATATATAGCACCTTTCCTACAGGTTAGTGCAATTCAAAGTGCTTTACAGATGACTGATAAGCTGATAAGACATTGAGACTGATGCACACAAGAAATAAAAATGTAATAGTACCAATAAAATGCATTCAAATAAAATAAAGAGCAAGGTTTCACCTGTCCCATTGCGAACACGCTCCTGCAGCTCATACAGCTTGGTGAAGTTCTGTAGTAGCACCGCCTCTGTAGTGTTGACGTATACGTACATGTAGCAAGAAGGGTCTTCAGACACCGTGTACACCTTATGGTAAGCCCCAGCAGGAACCTGCACACATACACATTATGGTAAATGCTTAAGTGTGTCGAGGTGAAATGGTATAATGTTAATGGTGATAATAGTGTGTTTCTGTACCTTTATCTGCTCCCCAGGCTGCAGAGTGTAGTTCTTTTTCTCCTCCACTACCTCAACTTTCACCTGACCCTGCAACACATGGATGCTGGTGTTGCCCAGATCTTCACTCACAAAGTTTTCTAAGTGGAGACCTAAAGGACAACATGCTTTCAGTTAGTACAAATGCAACCTAAGTAGCACCAAGGATTAAAAAGGGAAGACAAATCAGTTAACTGAGCAGAGACTTTTCCCTCTAAATGAAAGATAAGAGAAGGAGACGTTTGTAACCTGGGAAATCAGCGATAAAGACAATCTCAGTCTGATTATCCAAAGTGCCTTCAATCTCCTGGAACTTGGTCCTCCAAGGAGAGAGGTCAACCAGAAGAGGCATCAGCCATGGGTTTTGTTGAAATGGTGACCAATCTGCCTTCACAATGTCCACACGGGGATCAAAGATCCTTAGAGAAGAGCAACACTCTGACTGTTAGTTCATTAAGATTTTTTTTTTTTTTTACAACATTCACATTTTGATACATCTGAAAAAAAAAACAATTAGCTTCTTTTTCTCACACAAAAGCCTCTCATACCTTTGTTGGAAACGTTCATTTATGGACACCCAGATGTCAAAGTAAATTTCAGGATCAGAGATATTATAGCGAGGCAGATACTGATTGAGGCATGTGGCATACTGCTTCAGCATGTCTCCATGGTCTTTCCACCGACGACTTTGTGTGAACACCTACAGTATGTATAAAACATAATAAGTACTTTTATTAAAATTTGGCTCAGCTAATTCACAATATCAAATAGAGTTAACAGTGATAAGTAAAAGTATAAATGTAATAGCCTGCAGCTAAGTCATTTGAAACTTAGCCATTTCTGTCATTACTCTTTTAATCAGACAAAAGTAACAATTTTACTTGATGATGTGACAAATTTTAGCAATATGACTCTTGTATATGTTGTCTACACTGCGCTGATAAAATGTTAAGACAAGTTGAATAAATAATAAATAGAGTTAATGTAACACATATTATCTGTGATTCTCTTGTAACTCACCCCTGGGTTCAGGTATCCTATATCTCCAGTTTTTCCATCTTTGTAGGTGATCTTAACATGCTGATGGCTGCGGGAGTGAACCATCATGTCCCACGAGTAGCCGTACAAGCCATTGGTCCAGTTGTTGTAACCCTGGATAAAAACAAAATATTAGCATCATTTCATTTTTAATGATTTCTTACCCTTTCACCAGTTGTCAAGTCTGTAAACCTTTAAATTCACAAATAACCAAGTGAACAATACATATCAGAGGCAGGATGATGAGTATTTTGTTCTGCAGGGCTCTCACCCTCCTGCTGACAACACAGATCTGAACTGCTGTTTGCTGTTGACCAGTGACTATATGTTTGAGCAACTATCTGTTTGGTGAGTCAGAGAAGGTTGATAAGGCTGTTGTTGATAGCAAAGTACAACTTCACTTAAAAGTACCAGAAGGAATTTATGCAACTCTTTGATCAATGGAACTCAAGCATGGCACCTGAAAACTTTAACCCCTGGCAGAGGTACCTTTGTAATGAAGTGGGAGTACGGCAGGAAGAACTGCTCGGTTATGTAGAGGATAGTAAAAATGGCTCGCAGCTTGTGCTTCAGTTTCAGTTTGGAAGGTTTGGCAACAGGCGGGGTGTTCTGGCGTTCAGTGCCAGTGCTGCGGGTCTCAGGGTAAACACAGGAGGTGCTGGGCTGAACATCCGGCGACGTGAATGGCAAGACTGCCCTGAGGAACGCTGGGAAGCGGGCGAAGAATCTTCTCGGCCAGTCAGGATAGCAGAAGAGAGGACTGGTGGCCAGCATTGTGTAGGGAAACATCCCTGTGGAGTATCAACATCCTCATTGAGATGAAGGTAAAATAACATCCAACAAATGAAAGGCATAATTAAAAAGTAATAACGGCAGCTGAGAAAATAAAAAAAGAAAGATGTTTTTAGTGAAGCGAAGCAACAGACTCACCGATGCTGAAGAGCTGAGAGTTCATACAGTGGAAGTAGCTGACAAAGAAAAACGCATAAGGCCGCGTGGCATCGAAAAACAGCAGGTAGCCGGCGGTCAAATCCAGAATAAGACCGCCTCCGTGCACCACCACCAGACTTACTAACTCCACTGGAAGAATCACTCTGAAAAATAATGTGAAGTACAGCAAGATCAGAGTGGGAGCATTGAGATATATAACAGGTAGAGATGTTTTTGACCGAGCTGCTAACTAATACCTACTTGAAAGGATCAAAAAGCCAGTGGTGTGCTAAGTATGACATGGAGTATCCTTCCACCCAATCAGCATCCAGCTTTTTAATTCCAGCAATGAAGTACACTATGAATATCTTTGGGGAACAACAAACATAGACATCATTAGATTAGGTTAGAAAAATATGTATATGCTTGACTGAAAAAGTTGCTTTAGGCACAAACCTGTGTCCTCAGCAGAGTGTAATTCCACAGCGGCACATGAGCATTTCTTATCGAAGGTCTCCACAATCCATCAAGTGACCTTCAAATAGACAAAAGAGCATAAATGTCTCTTATGCTCACATGTACAGACAGAAACACACAAGCACACCTACAGACAGACAAACATTATCTCACCAGTATCTGTTGGCATCCATGAGTGTGAGCTGAAATCCAATAAGGCCGTAGAGGTAAGAGTGATTGTTCCAGGCCGTTTTGTCCAGAAAGAAGATGTACCAGTACGTCGAAATGAACATGAGACAGGAGAGACGGTAGAAACAGCCGAGCATGATGCCCAAGGAGCCTTCAATGAAAGACATATACACACAAAATTTAGTTATGAGAACAATAACAGTTCTTGTTCCTATTCATTTTTTTATTTTACATATAAACATCTGTTTACTTGTCCACAGACTAAGCCAATGAAATCTATTGTCAAAATAACCTAATCTTCTCTGTTTGGAGAACAAATTTATAAAAGAAAGAGCCTGCATGTGAAAATGGAGTTGTCAGATATATGCTTGTACCACAAACAGAGGGTCTAGTGAAAAGATGCTATTGGTTGGATATGGGAAATGTAGGATCCAATAATTTTTTTGGAGTTTGAGCTATACTTGCCACTGCTCCTTCAACTTTGACTCTGACTTCACAGAAGTGCAATACTACGTTTGTTGGACCATATACACAACAAACTATTTATGAACAGTGTTTTAAAAGATGGCTTTAGCTTTAGAAATGTGAGTGAAAAATCCATCCTAAAAATGAAGTAGTATTGAAATACACCCCTGGTGTGGAATCAAGATAAAAACATGCTGCCACGCAAAACTAATTTTTAAGAGAAGTAAACGTTGGCTTAATACTGTAAGCATTGAGAATAACAGAAGAACATGGATTACGCACCTCAGTGTGTTCACCTTGTAAAGTATGTGGTTTGTAGCCCTAATGATTTATTTTTCAATCAGTATTGATTTACTTTGATTATCATTGTGTTCTGCTGCCTGTTTGCTCTTTTACTTCAGTGCTACTTCTTTACTACAATGCTTATTAGATGTGGAAGTCAGTTATTTGGCTTGGAGGAAAAGAAAACTGGAAAATTGCATGTCTGGTACATGTGCTTTCATCTTTTACCATAGACAGCCTCCCCACAGAGACTGTCTCCTATAAAAGGCTTCAGCTTAAACTCAGAAAGAAAGGGGAGGGGGCTTTCTTCACAGAGTGTCAGTAAACACAGAGGTGTGAACCTTCTAACCTGTAATCTTTTGCACATCAGCTTCTAAATATTACAAAAAGAGTGTGACCCACCAAGGAACATCACCACATACACCAGGTACATCCAATCCATCGGCAGGGGCTGTAAGAAATTGAAGAGGGGAAAGCGGCACACGGGGGCACCATCCAGGTACTTGTAGTCCAGGTGACTGAGGCCACGTTCCTGTGTGATGTCGATTACCATCAGCAGACCTGCATGAAAGACGCATGAAGTGAGAGGGACATACACATTTCAAAATAAATCAGAATCAGTAAGTAGAAAAGACAAATGGCATCTTAAAGATTCCCTTCAGACACGTATTAAAATATACTTGGAACAATTATGTGTGTCTGATATGTTTTTTCAACAATAAAGTTCAAATTATCACGTTAAAATCTCTCCCTCATTAAAAAATCCATAATCTATAAATATTCATATTTCATTTCAGAAGTTAAACTGCTGGACACAAAATGTCTCTTTGTTCACTGTAAAGTCCATTCTCAGTGTTTGTGCACCACTTAAAATCAGATTTTCACTGAGAACAGAGAAACTTTCTGTCTCCTGCAGATGGATGTGAAAACAGTTTTCTAGCATCAAGTTCTGCACAGAGAAGGACAAACCATATTTTTGAGTGGAGGAGGACTTTAACTCACCAAACAAGCAGCGGAAGATGCCCAGGGATGCAGGGTCAGTGGGGCGGTTCAGAAGGGTCACTAGACTATGCCAGGAGTTCAGATCCTCCTTCTTGAACCCAAAGATCTGCTCCATCCTGCTTTTGGTCTGTGGTTTATCTTTTTTAGGCGCTGCATCCTTTTTTGCAGTTTTTTCCTCTCCATCAGTGCCCACAGTAGCACCTAGAGGTTAAACACAGGTATACAATTACCTTTTATGTTAATGAACAAGGCGCTAACTAACATAATATGAATGTTTATGTGCTTTAGTTGGAAATCCTGGGGATCCCTGCATGAATTACAAAAACGTCCAGCAATTATTCATACATCCAACACAGCTTGGGTTTAAATAACAGCGTATCCGTGGTTAAATGCAGGTCTAACTGGTAATTACATTGGCTAAGCAACAACACATCGCCTCGCTGTTAACAACAACCTCACCTGCAACAGCGTTTCTCGTCTCCATGCTGGAAGACGTTCAAAATAAACCCGGATTTAAGTTCAGGAATATAAGAAAGGTCCCCTCTGTCCGCTCCTCCGGACCCAGGTGGAGGTGTCCTGCTTGGTCACGTCAATGGAACGGACAAAGTTACGTGTCACAGTCCCACACACACACACACACACACACACACACAGGGGAGGACAGTGAGGGACGGATGCGTTATCTTTTTCCCACCCGCATTCTGGGAAGACCCGCCGCTACTCTGCCTTTGATTGGCTCTATACTTGATTTCCTTATTTTGATCCAATCATCTCACTTCTTATGTCTAAACCTAACCAATATGACCAACGAAGGCAACGGATATTAGCCAATCAGAGGCAGACTAGGGCGGGACTTCATGGAATGCGGGTAAGGAAAAAATAAGGCGGGACGGATTGGAATGTTGTGAAACAAGTGCTTGTCGTTTATTGGCTGGTTTCTCAGAGGCACGCCTATAAGACGGGACTCTGTACATCACATCCGGTACATTCCTCACAGTGCTTTTTACATTTTACTTTACTTCACTATTAGAACAAATAGTTAATAAATATATATTAAAATATATAAAATAATAATAATAATACATGTATTTTGTGCCATGCTTTTCATTCGTAGTGAATCTGCTGCAGCATTTAAAAACATAAAACACACCACTTAAAGAAAATAAAGGAAAAGGCAACTTTATACACCCTTCATTGCCCTATGCGGCCCTTTGACATTTTACTTTTTTTACAATTGTACAAAAAAAATCTTTTCCTTCTTTATAATCAACATTCACGTGACAGCTACAATTGAAGTGCCAAATAATGCTTTGACAACAATACAGCAATTTATGAAAAGCGCACAAAGTTTATACATTATTTTATTTCATTTGTTTTCAAATGCCATCTTATTTGAATTCACACATGATATTTACCCAGAAAAATTCAATGACAAGGAAGGAACAAGGAAGTCTATGCTGTCTCTTCACCCAAAAATCTGATTTTAATATTGTTTTATGAATATGACATTATTTGAATTGCTTTGATCCAGAAAGATAATTCCCTCCTTCCATGATGATTCCCTATTGCACCTTATAGCATGTGTGTATCTCTCCCTCATATCCTTTGAGTATCTCACTTAAAGATTCAAAGCACACTGCACCAAGACACACTGCAGAGAAATGTTATTTATTTGATTATCATTCCTGTGTGCACTATATGTGAAATATGACACAAATATTAACTATGGAAATCAAATATATCTGGACACACCTCTTGCTCGGGCTGTACACTGTGTTTTCACAATGAACATTTACCACATATATACATCTTCTCAATCTTTTTCAGGAGACTAGATTACCAGGACACCACTGGAGGGCAGTCAAGTGTGTATTCATAATTGTTTATGAACTATTTGTTTATCAACCTAGCTTTGAGGAGCTTTGGAGGAGAGATAATACTGCAGGAGGTTTACAGTCAGGATTTCAGAGATGGGACAGTCTCATTGTTAAATGTTCATGAAGTTAAATGTTATTTATTCAAGCCACTGAAAAGAGAAAAGAGAGTCAAGAACAATCCTGTTTAAGGAAGAATAGGAATATTTGCAGTCCCATTAATAAAGAACCTTACTTTTATTTTTAGAACTAGCCTTGTTGCAACTATAATGTGTTTAGATTATGTCTATTGGCTTGTTAGTATGAGTGAGTAGTACTTTCAAAAATGAATTCATTGTGCAAGGTTCTTTCCCTTCTTTCAAAGGTTACCTTTATTGTTATTTCCTCAAGTGTTTGAGAGGTGACCACATCTGATGAATCTCAAATTGTCTGCAGAAACTGGTGATATGTTTTGGGTATTGGAGATGGTTGTAGACTAAACACATTAGCCAACCCGGATGTTAGTTTAGCCTCTATTCAGTGAGGTATACTTGCATGGGTTATTCAGAGCGTGAAAGAGGTTTTGAAGTAGTTGGAAACAAGAACTATCTTTGTGAACTGGGTACCTTGGATGCAGTGACACTTTCTCAACCCCAGTGTCCACGCTCCTGTCTCTGTAAGATCTGAATTTGTGAGTTTGAATTTAACAGAACAACATACATATGTCATTTATATGTTAAAAAATGTTGTACGCCTATTGTTTGTACACAGTTGTCTGGCCATTTATATCACAACCCACACCTTTATTACAAACAGAGGAATGTGCTTTATGTGTGGTAAAATATGTATTAAAATACTGACACTGTCACTAATGTATATAAAATGAATGCTGATTTTCATTTGCTTTTTTGTTTCTGAATCCAGCCAGCAGAGAGCGTAAGTTCACATTTTTTTTTAACATAATACTGGGCATGCTTGGCTTTTGTATTATGTGATTACACAATGGTTGCTCCACCCTCTGCTTTAGATACTGTTTCAAAAAATATAAAAGTTAGCATTTCAAATCAATTAAAAAAGCAAAGAAGGAAAAGCACTTTATAAATAAAATGTTTGGGGTAATTTCTCAGGACCTAAGTAATTTAATGATATAAAAGTATAATAATTTTCCTCCTAAAAGTTTGAATGCAGTCATGATAACAGTTTGCATTATGCAAAGGCTCCAGACTTTACATACAGGGCTAAATACTTGGTTGATTTGGCAGTGCTCTTTGGACTCAGGAGGATCCAGGCAGACAGGTCAGTAGGGTTCAACTACTGTTCAGAAGGACTTATGTGTAGGATTTGTTAACACATTTTCATCATTTTTCATATTTCATGGGATGATTAATATCAGTTTATAGTCTTCGGGTAGAGAAAACAATCCAGACATAAGAAAATAAACAGTTTATTAATGAAATACAATTTCTAATAATAACATTTTTATCCATTGGAGATTGAAGGACAGGTTCACAAATTTTGTAGTCTGTCCATATGAACAGTGAAAGAGGTCTTCCTCACATAATCATTCCTCCTGTTCATACTGGCTGTTAAAAGATCCCCTTCAAAAACCCTTTCAATGTAAGCAATGGGGAACAAAATCCACAGTGTGTCCACATTTGTGCAAAAATGCATTAAAAAAGTGTATCTGAGGCTTCAGCAGTCTGAATTAGTCATATCGAGTGGATAGCTGACACACTGACAGACTTAGTTTTGTTTCCTCAGACAGTGTTTTCCTGTAGAGCCGCTGGGTGGAAGTACAGTAACAAAAAGAGGAACTTTGGCACTAAAAAGACTGTAATGTTTGACAGATATTTACTTGATTTGACTAATTTGGAGGCTGAAGCTTCATATTAGCTTCAGACAAACTTCTAAATACATTTTTGCATAGAAGGAGGACTGTGGATTCTGGCCCCCATTACTTTGCATTGTAAGTGCATTATGAAGGGATCTTCAAAATCAGAATCTGCTTATTAGCTTAAGTAGTCAAGCATACAAAGAATGTGTCTTTGCTCCCACAAACACAAGATAGAAGAATAAAAATAGAACAAGAGTAAGGCTTTAATAATAATGACAAAGTAGTACTAAAATTATTATTATTTATTATTATTATTAAATTAATTTAAACATTTCAAATTTAAAATCTATTTACAAAATGGAATAATAATATTTTTTAAATGGGATATAAAACTTGAAATGAACTATTGATTGTACAAAAGAAATATGGAGTGTGCTACAGAGCAAGAAACGAAGTGTATGAAATACATATTAAAGGTGACAATTGCAATAATGAAATGTGACGTGCAGTGACCTATTGTCACTGCACACGTCATTATTATATATATTCACCAGGGATTAAACGAGTAAACTTTGATAACTGGTCTTCTAATGGCCACAGGAGGAGGACCAGGAGGAGTATTTATGGTGGGAAAAATCTATTTCGATGCTAATTTGGGCGCCTGACTATTGTTTTGGGCAGATTTGAACCCGTCCTGTGTGATTATTTTTTAAACTGACTTGTGTAATTCGTCCTTCTGACACTGAGCGACGCCAGTGAGCACAGCGGCCACCTGTGACGTAGAACTATCGCTCGTAACCACCGAGAGAAGAAGAACAACAAAAGCAGCCGCAGTTTTTTAAGGTAGTTGAACACCAGCTTCTGCCTCTGGCTTCATATTTGCACTAATATAGAGAAAAAAAATGTAACTGGGACCGAAGACGGTATTGCTGTGTGGAGGCTTGTGTGGAGGAGCAGCTTGTCAGAGGCGAAGCTGTTATTATTTCCGTCTTGTTTTTTGGATGTGAATTCGGCAGCTAAGCTAGCTTTGAGGTTAGCTCATCCTCAACTGGCTCGTCAACTGTCTGGCAGACTGACCTGAGATTATCAGCCGCTGTTTACACCTCAAATTAACCATACCTCTGCTGGCCCTGTGATATTCATCAGGTACGTTAGCTAAGCCGTTGTTATATAATGGCGAAAATACTGTACATATGGTGTGCATATGCTGAAGGAATTTGTGGACATATGAAGGCACTTAAACTCCATTCAGCCTTTGTTTAGTTGTGCACCGAGACTCTAAAATACAAGTTTGTCTGCTTGTCTTTCAGTCAGATAGGCAGATGATAACAGCCCCCATTACTAACACATTTTATCTATTTTAATTAGCCATTTCCCTGCACATTTAACTCAAATGTAAGTTATGAAGATGAACGCATTTTTTACGTGGTGATATTGACTGAGTCAAATATTCCAATATTTATTTACAAAATACCTGCCAATATTTATTGGTATGTATAAAAAATACTGCAGGACCAGTTGATCCTGATTTTGTATAAAGATGGAAAGAGGAAACACTCTAAGTGACTTCTCTAGAGGGTTCATTGTTGGGGCACAGATGGCAGGAACTTCAGTCACAAAGACTGTTCAACTGGCTAGTGTTTCCATAGGAACAGTGACTGATGTGACATCTGCATTTAGATCTATGGGAAAGACCTCGGTAAATAGGATCGGAAGTTGTGGTCGACACATTTGATGACTGTCATGAAAACAGAAGAGCAACTCAGACGACTGAGAATGTCAGTGCAGGACGTGATCAGACTGTGTCAGCGAGAATAGTCCGTTGACAATTACATAGAGAGAGATATTACAGTAGGGTTGCATTACATAAACCCCTTATTACATATATGAATGCACATTTGAGAGTCCAGTGCTGCAGAAACAATGGGCACTGGTCTGCAGAGATGTGGGACAAAGTAAGATAGTCAGATGAAGTGTACACTTAAGAGAACAGGACAGACTCTGAATACTTGACCTCTACAGTGAGGGGATCTGGTGGCTCTGTTATGCTTTGGGGGGCATTTTTATTAAATCAGCAATTTTCACCTTGGGTCTGTGTCACTTTTGACTATTCTATATACTAAACGGTGAATTGAAAAAAGAATTAACTTAATCGTTTGTCACCCCCCCTAAAAACAAATAAACAAAACAGGCAAAAAAACCACATCACAACAAAAGCCAAAGTCCCAAACAACATCTCCTCTCATGATATTGATATGTATTGATCTATGTAACTGTGTTGTAATGTCAAGATAAAGCATAGCTGACCTGTTATTTATGACAATTGTTTTATTTGTGTTATGTTTCCTTTGGAAGACTAGAAATGGGAAGTCTGGGCAGCAGGTTTCAGTCGCCCTCTCAGGGACCAGAAGAGGCTGCAGAAAGTACAAGTGTCGGCCGCAAACATGGATGTGAGTGTAAGAAGAGGAAACGAAATGCCCAGTGTGACTGCGACAGTGAACAAGAGGAGGACGATGCCGTACTAGATACACCTCGCAGGCAAGTCAGGTCAACAGACCAGTGATCAAGTCAGTGTCAGATATGTTTAAGCTGTCCATATTTTGCCTCATCTTTGCTTTTTTCCTCTCCTCTGTTTGTCTGTGTTTCACAAACGTGAACAGGAAGAAACTGAAAAGCACATCACGATACATTTATCAAACCTTGTTCCTGAATGGAGAAAACAGTGACATTCGCATCTGTGCCCTGGGACAGGAGTGGAATCTCCACAAAGTGTACCTGTGCCAGGTATTAAAAAAAAAAAAAAAACACCACTTGGATAGTCAGTGATGTTATATTTCATGTGAGTTATCCATAAAATTTACGATTTACTCCCTCTTTCTTGCTTTTGGCAGTCAGGGTATTTCTCCAGCATGTTCAGCGGTTCTTGGAAGGAGTCCAACATGATGGAAATCAATTTGGAGATCCCAGACCAGAACATCGACACTGAAGGTGAGAGGACATTAGTCACAGCAACTAGCCGTCATCAGCGTTGATTGGTCTGTTTATGTGATTTATAGTTAACACTGTTCTGTGTGTGTAGCTCTACAGGTCGTATTTGGATCCTTGTACCGGGACGATGTTCTGATTAAGCCCAGCAGGGTCGTCAGTATACTCGCTGCTGCTTGTATGCTACAGCTGGTCAGTAAATTGAAAAGAAGAAAGTTTTTTTTTTTTGTTTCAAAAGAATGTCTTAATGTTTGTATAAATGCAGTCATATGATACAAAACCCAAATCAAGTCCTGTGGTTTGTTAATGTTCACAGGATGGCCTGATCCAGCAGTGCGGAGAGACAATGAAGGAAAACATCAGTGTGAAGACTGTGTGTGGTTACTATGCTTGTGCGAGTATCTACGGCCTGGATTCAGTCATGAAAAAGTGAGAGTCCGATTTATCTCATCTATTTTTTTATTTTTTTTAAAATCACAAGCACTAATAGGAAAGTGTCATTTTAGAATGTACTTAACATAATACTGTGTTTGTGTATCTCTTTGTGCAGGTGTCTTGAGTGGCTTCTCAACAACCTGATGACACACCAAAATGTCGACTTGATGAAAGAACTTGGGTATGTGTTCTCTGCTCATAATCCTTCAGTTTTCCTACTCTGTCTTTATTAAATAACTTAATAAATGAAGATACCAAATCAAATCGTATATTGTTACGAAGGTCATCGTTACTACTTCTCAATTTTAAATTGGACAATAAGTGGAGAAAACCTTGACATAGATTGTCTCCGCTGAGTGAAGTGCTGTGGCTATTTTAATGTAAAAAAAAAACTGTAAATATGTTGTGTATGAACATGTACTCACCGTTTGTGTCTGCACTGCATTTACAGGGCAGACGTGATGGAGCAGCTCATTCAGTCATCAGACCTGTTTGTCATGCAGGTGGAGATGGATGTGTACACTGCTCTGAAGAAGGTATAAATATAAATCATATACTTTATCACTCGCAGACACACTCCATGTATTGTCAGTCTTTATTTTTTTATTGACTCTATTTATAATTCCATCTATCTTTAGTGGATGTTTCTGCAGCTCAATCCATCATGGGATGGACCCATTAAGCAGCTCCTGGCTGATGCCGATGCCTGGCTTTGCAAACGCAGGACAGGTACTTTAAAACCACATCTTATGAAATAGTATCTTCATATGCCACACGCTGATGCTTGACTCTGTTTCCATTTGAACTTTTTGTCTGCAGATCTGTGTGAGAAAGAGCCCTTCTTGAACACAGAGGAGGGGGAACCTTTTTGTTCAGTGTTCAAATACGTCCGTCTTCAGTATATCATCAACGACCTCGCTTCTGCACGCATCCTGGAGAGAGACAACATTTTACCCCCTGGTGAGATGTGGCTCTATCTACATGATTTCATCATGAATGAGCCTCTTCTGTGCTCTGGAAATAAGAATTCTATAATTTCATCATCCAACATCAAAGCTACAAAGTGGTTTTGAATGCAGTGAATAATTGGATTTTTAAATTCAGTTTGTATTAATAATACTTGGTTGATCATTCTGGAAATAATAAACCCAGTTACATATAAGTTATCTTATTTCATCATGAGCAGTAAATTGGACAGTCTTATTTAAATTAAATAGAAACTTGAAGACAAACTACAAAGCAGTAAACAAATTTCATCCCATTGTTAGTCTCTTCCATTTGTTTATGCACCATCAATGTCTTTCTATTCTAGATTGGTTAACGTCGGTGTACAAAAACCAGTGGTTTGCTATGCTGCGGACAGAATTTGACAATGATAATGGGTGAGAACCTGAAGCTGGTAGTGAACTAGTAAATTCTTTTTGACTATTGATATAACTATAAAACTGTGTAAATTGAATATGATATTAGTGCTGTAGCATTGACTAAAGCACCTGTGTAACATTAGTCCCCAGGAAGCTAACAAAGAGGAGTTTGAGTTGAGCAGCATGAGGTGTGGCAGGAAATTGACTAAAGATGGAGATGTAAGTAGGACAGTGTCATTGTTACAGTAACTTTATCTCCCACACAGTAAATGTTAATCATTTAACTTCTACAGAGGAAATCAGTCATCACACATTTTCTTGTCCTCAGTACTGCTGGCGGTGGACAGGCTTTAACTTCGGTTTTGACCTGCTGGTGACCTACACAAACCGCTTCATACTCTTCAAAAGAAATACTCTGAGTCAGCCATGTGGGGGCGCTGTTAGTCTGCAACCTCGGAGGCACTTGGCATACAGGTCAGAAGAGCCTTCAACTTTAACCTAGAACATTTACTCCAACTTATCTGCTAGCAGAGTTTCAAACTAAAGAAATAGTCAGTGATATAATATCACAGAAATGCAACAAATGGACACTGTAGAATTAAAGTGAAGTGTACATGTTTGAGTTTAATTGTAAGAGAAGTGGGAACTGTTTAATTATACTATTGTACAGACATTTTATCACCAACTAAATGTGATAAGTATGTAAATAATGAATTCAGTGTAATTACTATTCAAATAAATAACTGATTGCATTCTTTAAACCTGTTTATTAATGATAAAAGGAAACTTATTTTAAACCAGTTGTATTTGTGCAACTGAGATTATTTGGTTGTTATAAATCCAAATTATGTGTTTGTCTGCTGCTTTGGTCTTTGAGAACCTTCAACCTACTTTTGTCATTTTTTATTTGTCCAGATTACGTCTTGCCTCCTTCGACGCCCGTGGAAAGCTGGTCTGCAGTCGCTCAACAGGTTACCAGCTTCTCACCCTTGAGAAAGACCAGGTCAGTGAGTGAAAGCTCAGTTGTCACTGCATTAGCCTTCATAAAACAACTGCACTGGACTTGCTTAATAATATCTCCTCTCCCTTTAATCACTCAGGAGTATGTGGTGATGAATCTGGACAGCCGGTTGTTGACATTCCCCCTCTATGTGTGCTGCAACTTCCTTTACACGTCGTCCCAGTCGGACCACCGGCCGGACTCTTCAGAACCAGAGAGCAGCTCCCGCAGTGTGTCTTGATGTCTGCTCGACAGCCAGTAACTGCTACCATTCCTCTGGTAATGCTGAGACACTGACACAAGCTTGTCTGTACAATCCACTGCCACATTTAACACCACTTTGACATTGGACATATCGTCTGCATGCTCTGTAACTCAGTGAGGTGTTAAGGGAAAATGTTTTGTATCTATGTATTCAGTGTTTTGGCACATTCTGAGTTGGTTACATATAAATGGGCCAGATGGGATTAGGCCACCCTTTGCCTTCAGAGCAGCTTGAGTCCTCCTTGGATCTCTGCTATGAACGGTTTGCACTGGGATGATGGACCCTTCCTCGTGATGGAAAACCTTCAACTCTTTGGAGACGGTGGGAATCTGCTTTGGACTTCAGAACTTTAAATGATGGCTCTATGGCATTAAGGTCTGGTGATTGTGACGGCCGTGGAAGGGTTTGAGTTTACACATATGTTAATGAAACCACTCTGGAATCGGTTTATCTGTGTTTAGAGTAAACCTGGGCCTTAAAAATAGTCTTATCATATCAAGAAGCCGTCATCAGACCCAGACTGGATCCACTCTTGGCAACAGATATTGTGGTTGGTTTCATCCATGGATTCCTCCAAATGTGAACCCACATATGAAGATTACAGACACCTCAACAGACATCTTAATCTGAATTTCTTCATTGCTCAGTGGACCGTCTCAGAAAATAGAAATGATCTCTGCATCATAATAATGGTCTGTTGCGAAAAAAAGTTGGTATTACTCTTGACGCAAGTCTGTTATGTTTCCTGTTGGGTGTGGTCAGAGGCTGGCTGTTCTGCTACCAGGGTGCACTCCAAAACTCAATTGGCGCAGTGCCGGTTTCAGCCGGGAAGAGTTTCCACTCCATTTCTGATTGGCAAAAAAACCTAACACACCCTCTTTGTGTTGGCTCGAAAGGCTCTATGCGGCAAATAGTGTTGACTGAATGATGTATAGCTTTGTTTTAGGTTTGAATTTAATTTGTGTGAAATGTCTTCTCACTATACATTATTTTCTATGCCGTTAGTAAACGTGGTATTTTTGTTTACTTGTAAAAAGATTAAAGTGTATTTCATCTGCACCCACTGCTGCTGTGTGATTATCAGCTGATAAAGATTTAAAATCCTACCTGCTAATATGCTAACCCTTGCTGCTAACGAAATAAGTGGCAGGCCAGCACAGTCGAATAGGGCGCAGCCGATGAATACACCCAACAGGAATGTTTGAGTTGTGAAAAATCAACCATCAAGATGGCAGTAAAAGCAGAATATTCAACCTTCATTTCATCAATCTTTAACCCTTTTGTAGCACAGTCTTAAGTTGGACATTTCACCATGCTAACACATATTCTACACCACAGCAGCTTCTGTCCACCTCATCATAAGTAAAATAAACTTAAAAATAGTAAAAACAGCACCATCACTCCCAAAGTTTCCCAAAATAACATTTGCTGCAAAACAAATCTGATGTAAACAAAAACTGAATGAATAAGACGAGTAACTACACAGCCTTGCGGGTCTGAACAGATGAGCTAAGCCCAAGTACTGGTTACAATATTGATGTGACACGTTCCCAGTGAACAAGCATTGTGCAGCCTAAAAGCCAAACTTAACCCTGTAATGTTGCTTCATTCAACATGAGGCTCTGGGAGTCTTTTGTGCATCAGCCTCATTTTACAGTTTACAGTCAGAAGTCCAGTTGTTATCACCAGCTTTTTTGACACTCACAGAAATTTCGAGACTTCCTGCAGCGCCAACCAGCTACACTGTCAAATGTTGTTTATCGCTGTCGAGCTCCTGTTTTGCAGTTCAGTCAGTTCCTGTTTAGACAGGATATTCAATTTGCTGTCAACACCAAATGAATCACTTCTGCAGTTTTGTTGTTGTACACATTTCTACTTTTAATTTAATTACTATTTGTTTGGAAGTGTGTTGTTACCTCATATTGTTACGGAAACTAGTGAATGTGGGGATCGTCAGACTTTGTAAAGCTGACATGTACTGCTAAATCATTATAGCTAATATGACTCGCCTGCAACTGTTGTTACGTTCATAGTTAAAGGTGTTTTTATTTGGCATTTATTTATTTTTTACTTCATTTGTATGGAATTATTTTTTACAAAAGAAAATGTGTATTCAATTCTCAACTGCCAATAAAACTGCCCATCCATGTGGGCTGTGGTGCTATCACATGATCTTATCTCTTTTTCTGAAGTAGGTCTTTACTGCAGCTGTACAGTTATTGCTGTATTTATGCTTCTGTAGTTCTTACACTTGATAAATATTCATCCTGTCATCTGTTAGAAATATCTTCTCCAAATATGATGCTCACTTTAATTTTATCTCCAGTCTCCATGCCTGAGTCTGATTTCCCATTTGGTGACTTTCATCAGGTCGTACTTCACATATTTGAAAAAGCTGTCCAGCAATTTGATTTCCGTTCTGTCAGTGATGTTTTGTAGGATCCTACATGAAATCAGATGACTCTCACTGCACATAATTATCACTTCAATCCTGTAATGATTACTCTTCTATTGCATATCATTTTCATTCATCAGATGTGAAAAGCACAAGTTTGGCTTGTTTTATTTTCCACCTCATCTTTATTAAGAGTGTAAAATGTTGGCTGAAAAGTAGCAAATCTTAGGAGAAACACCAGTCAGAGCATTTCTGACAGTCATCCCCAATCTGGCTGTTTGACAATTAAACAACAAAACTAAAGTATTTAAGATGCAAACTTTAAAGTCTGAGCGAAAGCTGTTTGAGCACCTTCCTATCAGAGCGGCTCAAAGATCAATGTGTTATCAGTTGGCTCCTTTCCAACTTCTGTTCTGGTCTCTGCAGTAAAGTTTGAATATCATTCAGCAGTCATTTCCCTCACTAAATGTTGCTCAGATAGTCCAGGCTACCAAAAAGCTTTCTATCTAACTACAATGTCTGTCACTTGTTATTCTTCATTTATAAGAGGACCTAAAACAAGAATGTAGTCTTCTCATAGAGATTATAACACACATGGTTGTTTCATATCCCAGTTATTGCTGTTAACAGGTGGCTTGCCTATTATTTTAAATTGTTATCAGGAAATGATGCTATGGATATCATTACACTATATTAACTGTGTTGCATCTGCTGCCTCTTATTCTCAGGCTTGCTTTAATATGTTTTATGTTACAGACGTTTCACCAGCTGTGAAATTTAAACATTTTTTTCATAGACATCAATGGTATATTACATTTGGACCAATTAAAAGGCTTGTGGGATTTAAATCAAGTCTACAGTGTGTTTACTGCTTCTTATATTTCTTCCACCTTACAGTGTTGCCTTTCTTGTACCATACATTGTATATAATTGAGAATATTCATTTGCAATCATTAAAATAAATGTGACAAAATCATCACTGGTGTTTGTCGTTACCTTGTCTCCATACTTGCAAGCAGAACTTTTACGTTCTTTATGTTATAGAAGTGAAGCAGTCCAAAAGCAGTTACATCTAGAGCATTTTAATTCAGATACAAATGTACACAGAACTCAAAATTACACAAAAAAAAGAATGATGATTGATTGGACTTCACAGATTAAGTATAAGAGCTGAATATCAAATCCTGTAAATGAACAGGACGTTCAAACCGTATGCATGATCAAATGCAAATCTGGATCCTGTCGACTGCATGTTGTACTGTATAGTTTGACTTGTGATACTCAAATCTGCACTGAAGCGGATCTCTGAAGCATTTCTGAGTCGTTATCTTGTTTATAGAAAACACTGTAACATCAGGTGCATTTCTGGATTTCTTTTTTTGTTGCAATTGCACAGATAAATCAAGATCTAACGAGCCAAAAAACCTCCAGCATCTGCCTGTAAAACTCTACCATTTGCGTCACATTCTTAATTTAAACTCTTTCACGATGTTCCAGCTCTCTATTCTTCAGTTGTAACTGGTCAAACTGGCTCAGTAGACGAACTCTGTGCTGCTGTGTGTGTGTGTGTGTGTGTGTGTGTAATGAGCCCAGGCCTTCTACAGGACAGACTTCAGCAGTTCGACCAGCTTTTCACTGCTGTATAGAGTCCAAATTCTCTTTGAGTCTTCGGGTCATGCTGGGGATCAGATTAACGTGGTCGTCCACACAGCTGCCCACACAGCGCTCCATCAGAGACTTAACAGCTGCCTCCTTGGCACCAGAGTCAAAAAGATCTTTCGCCTTGTCGTTGCAGTGCATTGTACATCTGGTCAGACGGTCCTGAAGGAGGAAACAAGAGTTTTAGCCATGTGAATGAATGCAGGTGAACCTGTGGTTTGCACTTTTTAGAGGTCTGTTTCCAGCTCACATGTAACCAACGGCTGAAATCTAGAGTTCGGGATTATCCTTTTGAAACAGAAAAAACACTTGAGTAAAACAAGGGTTAATATGTGTAAAACAAAGTCTTTCATAACTAATTTTATTAATTTTGTAATTACAGAATTATTCTTTTGGACATAAATTTGTACAACGATAACATGTATCATGTAGAGCTGCAAGATTAGTTGATTAATTGATTGACTAAAATTAATTTGATAACTGAACAGTTGTTTAGGTCATTTGCAACTTCTCAAATGTGAGGCTTTAAAGCTTTTCTGTGTCTTATATGATAATTAACTGCATTTCTTTGGATTTTTAGACTGCTGATAGGACAAAACAAGATATTTGATGACATCACTGCGGGATGTTAGACCACATAAACAGGCATTTTACACTATTTTGACATTTTATAAATAATAGGATTTATCAAGAAAATAATTGGCAGATTAATTGAGAGTAAAAATAACTGTTAGTTGCCGCCCTGGTATCATGTGTCAATATATACCTCTGAAAGACAATGACTGATAATATTGTTGTTGTATCCAACCCAAGGTATCATGTTGGTTTTTAATGTGAGATGTGTTTTTTTGCTTGGTTATCTGGCTGCACATTGTAATTATTTCCCCTCAGAGACACTGAAGCTTGAACAGAACTTAAAAGCCTCTTCAATAAAAACACACATAATTATTAACTTTGTAAATTACTCCTATAAGATCAAACACACAAAAAGACAGTTTACTACAGAACTAAATATAATTTAGTTACTTACTCTTCTTAACAATCACTGTAAAGTTGAGGTTTTAGCTGAATGTACGGCAGGTTTGATAGAGGTTATACCATCTTTACTGTAGATGCTGAATGCAACTAATTATTTCCAATATTGATTAATCAGTGGATTATTTTCTCAATTGATCGATTAGTTGTTTGGCCGATTACTGTTCAAATCCAAGGTGACATCTTCAAATGTCTAGTTTTGTCCTGATCAACAGTCAACGGTTATGAAAGACTAAATATTCATATTTGAGAACAGAATTTGGACATGTTCTTCTTAAAAAATGAACAAGAAATCTAGAAAAATACTCAGTTATGGAAGTCTCACACACACCAAGGTGCATAGTGTGTGTTTGCATAGTGGTGACAGTATTGAGTTTCACTCACTTGAAACTTCTCCAGCTCTGAAGTGACGAGTCCCTGAGCTTGAGCCAGGGGAGTGTGACACTTGTCGATGCACTGATGCACCTGAGACATGGAGTCTGAGGGTCGGTCACAGCACTCTGCACTGCACCTGAACATGCGACCCTGCAGCAGGAACACACACACACACACACCGTTATCATTCAGATATGAACATGTGATGGATGCAGGTGCTGCAGACAGGTCATTGCATGTACAGTTCATGTGCGCTGTGTAGACGGACACCCACCTGCATTTTACGGATGTGGTCCCTCTCCAGGCTTTGGACCATGTCTTCGACCACATTCTGGACTCGCGCCTGATGAGCCTCCGCCATCTCTGCTCGTCCTACTCAAGTCTTCAGAAATACTTAAGACAAGTTCTGCATGTAAACCAGGCGGGACAGTCGCCAAATACCTTCACTTTACAATTTGGATAGTAACTAAGGTCACCTCCGTTCAAGCATGGTTCAAGAAGAGAAGGCGATGGCGTCACTTCCGCCTTTCTTCCGTAACGGTTAAAAAAAACTTTATTAACAACACCGTAATAGCCAGTGCAATACAACTAACAGTACAGGGAGTACTGGAGAAAAAATAAAATAAAATAATCACAAAAAAGAAGATTAAAAAAAAAAGTTTTGTTTTTAAAAGCAACATAATACAAAAAAATCTCTTCCTTTTTGTGATGATCATTTCAAGTCCTCTGTTTTTAAAGAATTGCAATCTCACAGAAATGAACATTATTAGCTCAGCGCATAATTTCATTGAAGATACTGATATTCAGAATAAATTGTGCAGTCAGACACGTCAGAAATGCTTTGGACTGTGTTAAACCTCCTTCAGCAAAATCTTTTTGATCTTTCATCATGTGTGATTTATAGTAGAAAAAGGCTTGTTGTATTCTAAATATTTGTTGTATTAATAATACAACAACAACAATAATAATTGCTTATTGTTACTACACTTGGATGGCTAAGCTTCACTGTGCAGAATGATGTCTGTGCAGAGTTTGACACACTTTGCATTTGCTCACCTTGAATCTCAGTCTAGTTCCTGTTGCTATTTGTGTGACTGTCTGTTTGTTCTATATCATTTCTCATTATGGCTATTGGTCATCTTTGTAGACAAAACAGTAAACAGTTATTATATCTAAGTTATACAGGTTTACAAGGAATTAGTAAATTATTGTACCTTCTACCAGAAGGCACAAGAACCTGAACCTACCAGAACCTGAAGCTGATCAATGCATACTGAATACTAACAAAACAAAGAAATCAGAAGATATATTCATACTTACTTTATAATACAGAAAATGGCAAGGGGGGAAAAACAAACAAACAAAGATTCAGATGTCATCACCAGTTGAGGCTTGGGCGTTGTGGACTCTGAATTGAGAAACGTCCGGGTGACAAATGTGAATGTGGCAACTCAGAGACAGCAAGACGTAAGACACATCGTCATCCAGCGCAATATATACAGTTTTTACTCAACTTGGATGACTGGACCAAAAAAAAGAAATTCCTGGAATATCTGTACAGTATTGTAATATTTAACAAAATATAAATAATTCTAAAATGGAGCACCAATAACAAACAGTAGAGGGCAGTAATAGGCCATTCTAGCGTCTTGTCCGATTAAGCCAAAGAAGAAGAAACAGAAGCGTGCTCGGAAGCGATATTTTTTCCTAGGATGGCGAAGTCACGACCCGCCCTGCTCTGCCTCTGATTGGTTTACCGTAATACTCTTACCTTACTCTTAACCAATCTTACTCCTCATTCCTACACCTAACCAACCCAAACAACGAAGGTAACGAGTACTAGCCAATCAGAGGCACAATAGGGCGGATTATGACCTCAACATCCTAGAGAAAAAAATGTGTCTGCCCGGAAGTGTGTCTCAATATTTAGCGACGTGCACGCATGCGTACACGGCACTCCGGCGTGACTCAACTGTTAACAAGTTTAGTTAGTTTTCTAGTCTTTTCGTGGCTTTTGTTAACAGTTTAGTTTTATGTTTAAGCTGACAGGAGGAAGTTTTAACGAACTATAAAGTTAGCTTGAAGTGTTACGGTGAAGACAACTCCGTGAAAGCTACTTCTGGATCAGCAGACCGCTTGTAGTCACTTTTGAAATAGTGAGTCCACACTATGCACTCTTTAACTTTACATCCACTCTTTCTTGTTTGTTATTTCAAGTGTTAAATAGACAGACATGATGTTGTACAGCTGAGACCAACACTTAATTATGTTACAGTTGTTTTATTTTATTTTATTTTTTGTTATTCTTTGTTTGAGCTTTAACTTTAACCTTTGGCCACAAACTGATAGAAACACTTGACTTGAACCTAGTGGCTGATATGATATCATGTTTATTCCTCCTGTACAGATGCTCCTGAGTGCTGAGCACTAAATGCCCACAATGAGTCTACGAGGTCTGTCCCTGAGAGCACTGCTGCTTCTGGGGCTTTGGACCACTGGGAGGAGAAGTTTAGCCTCAGCTCCAGGGTTACAAGATCAGCCCAAAAAGATAGGTAAGCCATTACCACAGTGCATCTGAAAACAGAAATAAATCACTCATTCCTTTCTGCAATTAGTGTACTTCCTTTATTCTTTCTGTTGCTTCTAAAATCTGCTTCAGTGGAGGATAGATGGGCATTATCCTCCCCAAGATGTTTAAGATGGAGAGGTTGATTTCATATTATATTTCTGTGGCAGAGACCTCACTGTGAGTTCACCCATGATAAATTATTATTGACAAAAGTGGTCCAGTTCAGAGAGAACAAATTCAATTAAAAATTTACCAAAGACATCACCATAATTTGCGTGAATTGCTATCTGTTTGTACTAGTTCAACAGGGAAATGGCGTTTGCCATAAAAAACCCTCTAAACTAGTGATGGGCATCTTGTAGTGCCTCCCAGAGTGAAGTTTGTGGAGTTTAATTAGTCAGACTGAAGAATCACAAATAATTTGACATGATGATTTTTTTTCTTGGTTTGATCTATAAACTATCAGACTGTAGTTTGATATCTTTACTAATGATTTAGCTGAAGACTCATTTTTCTAGGTCAGTTCTAGGATGGTCTTACAGTTTCTGTCCTGTGTAAAGTCCCTTTACAGATTGAAAAAGAAGAAAAATCAGCATTATGTGTATTATGTTAAGTTTCTCAGAAAAAGTAAACTTGCAAGTTATATAAAAATTCATCTATGACTAACTAGGTTGAATTGTGGGCGTTGTGGGCTCTGATTGGGAAATGCCCAGCTGACAAATGTGGATGTGGAGACTCATGGACAGTAAGACACGTCCTCATCCAGTGCAAGACATACAGTTTTTACTACAATGTATAGCACTGCCACTACTGAATATTTTCATTATCGATGAGTCTGTCAATTATTTTCTTGATGAATTGATTAGTTATTTGGTCTATAAAAGGTCAGAAAATGGTGAAAAATGTTGATCATTGTTGCCCAAGATGCAACCTAAAATGTCTTTTTGTCCCAAACAACAGTCTGCAATGCAGAGATGTTCACATTAATATGATAAAGATTAAGGAAACCAAGAAATATTTACACTTAAGAAGCTGGCACCACAGAATTTTAGCTTTTTTTTTTTTTAAAAAATTACTCAAAATGATTAATCGATTACCAAAACAGTTGGTGATTTATTTTTCTGTTGATCCACTAATTGATTGTTCAACCAATTGTTGCAGCTCTAAATATGTATTTTGTCACACTGTATTTATTTATTTATCAAGTGAAGGCATCACAGTTAAAATAAAAAAATGTTGTCGACATAGGCCATATTGTGTGTTTCTATGTTCCTCACTGGTAGGAAAAGAGGAGGAATAAAGCTGTGAGTTAGGCTTTAGCAGACAGCGTGGATTGATATTTACTCCTGAATGCATGAAATAACCTCAAGAAAATAAAATAAGCCTGTCGCACAGTTGGCTTACTCTGTTGTCATCACTTCTTTTTAAAGCTGTGGTCGGAGCAGGCATTGGTGGCACGGCCACAGCATATTACCTGAGGAAGGAGTTTGGAGCCGGAGTGAAGATCGATGTGTTTGAACCTGGCGAGGTTGGCGGGCGATTAGCGACCGTGAAGATTGGGGATTATGAATATGAGACGGGAGGCTCCGTGATCCATCCTCTGAATCTACACATGAAGGAATTTATTGAGAGATTAGGTAATGTCGCCATTTCAGAAAGTAAACATCACAAATACAGAGTAGTTGAAATCATAATTAGTATGTTTTTGAAACTTAAATCCAGCCTGTGTTACTGTGTTTTTCAGGTATTCCTCCGAGGAAAGACGTCGCTTCTAAAATGGCGATCTTTGATGGAAAGGAGATCACATTTGAAGAGAGTGATTGGTTTATCGTAAATTTCTTGCGCATGCTCTGGCGATACGGGTTCAGCTTTCTTCGAATGCACATGTGGGTGGAGAGTGTTTTGGACAAATTTATGAGGTGAGAGTTTATTTTCTGATGTGCTATAAATTTAAACCAACATTACCTACATCTTATACCCTTTTGCCTTTAAAATCTAGGAATATCATAACATAATTGAAGCTCCATGTTGTCTTTATGATGACATAAATCCTTTTATTCCCAGAATCTACCAGTATCAGCAGTATGGTTACTCATTCTCCAATGTGGAGAGGCTCCTGCATGCCATGGGCGGTGATGGTTTTCTGACCCTGATGAATCAAACCCTGGAAGAAACCATGATGGGCGAAGGATTTTCGCAGATCTTCCTCAACGATATCGTCGCACCGATCACTCGTGTCAACTACGGCCAAAGTGTCCGCATCAATGGCTTTGTGGGTATGTTTCTCAATGTAAGAGTTTTTGATTGGTTCATCACATATCTGATAATACAAGGTTTTTATGTTGAAAAGTGTAAAATAGAGTTGACATGTTTGTCTTGTTGTGTAGGGGCTGTGTCATTAGCGGGGGCAGATTCAGGCCTGTGGGCAGTAGATGGAGGCAACAAGAGAGTTTGCTCAGGACTGTTGTACAACAGCAAGAGTGAGCTCATCTCAGCCAGAGTGACTTCCATTTCAGTCAAAGTTCGCCCATCCAAGACAGGTAGCGTTTATTTCATGTGCATGTTCACACTTTCTCTTTTTTTTTTTTTTCTTTTCAAACATTTCATCTTAACTTCTTCTGCCTCCCGTTTTCAGGCACCACAACCAGCTTCTACGAGGTCAATTATGTTGGAGACTCAGGCTCAGCGCATTCTCTGTATGACATAGTGGTAATAGCAACACCGCTTCACCTGGGAAAGTCTGACATCACCTTCTCAGGCTTCTCCCCTCCAATCCCGTCTCACTACCCTGGGCGCTATCACCAGACAGTCTCCACTCTGGTGCACGGCATGCTGAACATGTCCTACCTCGGGACCACAGAGCCGGCCTCACAGTTCATGGTGTCTGATGTCCTCACCACGGACTCAAAGGGCTCTTTCATCAACAGCCTGAGCTCTCTCGACCCCGTGCACATCCCTCCAAATTACAAGCGACCCCCCGCCAGCCAGACCAAAGTGTGGAAGGTGTTCTCTTCCCAGCCGCTGTCCCAGGAGCAGCTACACAGTATGTTCCTCTCCTGGGATACGGTGTCAGAGACTAAGTGGCTAGCTTATCCCGCTTACCGCCCGCCACACCGTAAGACCCCTCCCTTCATCCTGCACAACCGGCTGTACTACCTCAATGCTGTGGAGTGGGCAGCGAGCGCCATGGAGATGAGCGCCATCTCCGCCAGGAACGTGGCCCTGCTGGCACACCACCGCTGGCACAACCAAGTCCGCAAGATCGACCAAGAGGACCTGCACACCCGCCTAAGAGGGGAACTCTGAGGAGAGAAAAACTACTTGAGATGAGAACCAAAAAGCAATAAAACACTATCAAGTATACACCCACACAGTTACACACAGGCTGCTCTGTAACTGTAACACTCCTGTCAGGGCAAATCCCAACACTTTCATCAGGTATCTGGGGTGCTGTGTCCTCTTTAAACCTAAAGAATAATTCAGTTTCATTACAACTTGGGTCTTATTTTTGCAGTTTTGATCATTTTGATCCAGTACATTGTGCTCACGAAAGTAAACACTGAGACCTTGATGACATCACTACAAGAAAGTCAAATGGGGCGAGAAGTACAAGAGTTAAGGAGACAACTGTTCTGCCAGATTATTTATCACTTTATATGGAAAAATCAAAAGTCAGTGTCACTAACAAAAGGAAAACTGTATGCAGGTAAAAGTTGAATTAGAAAGTCGCCTGTTCACAATTTTTCAAGTCTGTCTGGAAAAAAAAACAACAGTCAGGTGTCCAAATGAACATTGATGCTGGTTTTTCTTGCTGCAATTCTCCTCTTCATACTGGTCATTAAAATATCCCCTCTCTAATGTTGAGGGTGGCTGTGGCTCAGGATGTACAGTGGTTTGATACTCAACTCCTAAGTCCACATTTCAAAGCGTCCTTGAGCAAGCTGCTGAACCCCAAATTGCTCCCGGCGCTGGGTGCAATTAGCTGGCGGTGTTCACAACATGGATCTGCATTTTTTTATTTATTTTTTTTATCTCATTAGTACGCAACTATGAAAATAAGACCCTTTTGTTGCAATAAAGATGAATTATCATTTTAATTACCTTAACAGTAGCCACAGGCCATCATTCTCAGTACTGAAACCTGAAAGTATCACCAGCAACAGCAGCACAAATCACATGAAAAGGTGGAACAACATTGTCCTGTGCTGAAATTTGTTATCACTGTGAACCACGCTGCACTGCAGGGTAGACACATAAGTGTTCCTTTTGTCTGTTTAAGTGTCAGTCCCCACCCCCTATCCCCCACCCTTAATGTGCTTTGCTGCTGTTATGAACAGAGTACAGCTAACCTATAAGAAACCAGCTTGTTGGTGCCACACAGACCAACCATCGTCGCCCCTTTGGCCAACTTCTTGCGTTTGTATTCACTAATGTAAAGATGTCCCTGTGTCTTCCAATGATTCCAATGAGTCTCTCTACCTCCTCAACAGACTACTGCATATGTAGTTAGTGAGTACAGGCAGCTGTCAGCAAGAGAGTTGTGCCACCAAGAAGATTTCTTAGTAAATTGGATGTTATTGATGTCACTAATGAAAAGCATTAACAAGTCCATTTTTTTTAACTGTTTAAATATACTTGAGACTATGATTGGAGTCTAATCGCACTGATAATGATAACGTGTAAAAATGATTGTGCTTAAATTAATTAATATCAAAGTAATGATCTTATGTCTTTTATTAAATGATTATTCTCCCTGTATTTTTATAAATCATTTGTCCTTTGGATCTTCCTGTGTCACTGAGCATTGCTATCAATCTGAACACCAGGATCCAGCTGGAATGAGATTGATGCATTTCTGTATTTTGTTGATGGGGAAGACTCTGTTTTAAAGTATTCAGTACTTCTGATTTATTGGATCTGACATTTTACCAGATGTGATGTTATTTCAAAATACTGTTCCTACCTAAACCACTCTCATGTTTGTCAATCAATTTGGGAAGAAATTTGCAGTTTGCTTATAGTTTCTTAAGCACTTTTAGAGGTTTTTTTTTTTCTTTTTTTAGATTTTTAGTCCTCCAGTTGAGTGTGTGTCAGGATTTACTGTAGCATATTGATAGTGCACTTTAATTGATACAAGTCCCTTGCAAAGGCCAAAAGAACAATAAGTACAAATACAACAACTTTTCTAACAAATAAAACGGTTTCATTATAGATTTTAATTTGATTTCAAACAATACTGAAACCTCCCAGATCATACTTGTATCTTTTGAAAATGTTTACAATCACAATAAAGTGATGAGACCTTGTCTGTTTTGTGCTTTTATTTATTAAAAGCCTGATAAAATTACATTTGAATCACTTCTCAAAACTGCACTCATATACTGTAAATCTCACTTTTTAGGAAGTAAATTGATGAAGTATGTGATGGAAAAAATGACTAATTTAGTCTTGAAATGATGACAACTTCTACACAAATGTTCTGATCTTGTTTCACATTTACACAATCGTCATCTAAACTTCCGATTTTTCTCATGTTTTGAGTAGGAACTGAAGAGACAGACTAAAATGTTAAATAGCTACAGCTATTTGCAATTCAAAAGCGATATCAGGATCTCTTTGATCTGTGCGATTAAATGAAGGATTGTCTCACTGAGCTACATTGTGACCCGTCATTCACGGGCCAAGGGTACACGGTGAAATCACTATTTCCATCCTTAAAAGGAAATGAACATTGTTTTCAGTTTGGGATGCATGGAGTCCCACTTGCTCCCACAGACACAAGTATCATCCCAAATAAAGGCCCGTGTGACAGCAGAGCCAACAATGGGTGGCATTGATGGCCTGAATAAGGATACGTCTGTGTGGTGATGTGCCACCCAGCTGTTCTCTCAGGTAGGGAGGGACAATGGTACCAGAGCTGCCTGTCCATGCGAAACATGTGATGTGACTGAAGATATAAGAGGCAGCAAACTGACAACAACACAACACAAGAGTTTGGAGTGACGCCGAAATCCTTCCACATCCAGACCAGGAGACAAGATGAGATTTCTAGTGCCGCTGTTTGTTTTCCTCGCTGTGGCAGCGTTTCAGTCTGGTAAGAAGAGTAAACTGTTCTGTTCATGGTTTTAACGGAATTAGAAAAAAATATTCTAAATGAAAATGTGGTGACCCACATTGATGGAGGCTGAGACTGATGTATTTGTGATGACTTCCAGCTCTCTCTGCATCTCTGGAATCTGCATCTGCATCTGCATCTGAGGAAAAAGTTGCTCCGTATGGTGAGAGACTATTGTTATTTACAGTTATTAACAGTGATCAACAATAGTCATAATAATATTAAGGGTGATGACAGTTGTGTGGAAACTTCTTTTCTTGCAGATGGGCTAGCTGAACTGCAAAAAATAGGTACAGTGCATTAATCCAGTTGATTGCCTTAAATACACTTTTGTGTTTTCCAGAGTGAAAGCGTTTTAATTATTTTATAATGACACAAAGAATTAAATGAAATGATATAATATATATTGCATAAAAGAAAATCTATACTGGCTCATGAGTGTGTTAAAGCCACCGACTGTCTCAGAGACACTTTCTTTTACAATGATTCAATTCAATCACTTATTTGTTCTTTTCTAATCTCTATCCTTGTATTTCTGTGTAATGTTTCTTCAGCAGAATTACAGGAATTATCTGTTCTCTTGGCTCTTGTTTTGTACAATTTTATCACTTTGTCCCATCAGATCAGATGGAGTTTGAGGCTGCTCAAAAGAGTGAAGCCGCTCAGATGAATGGTAAGTTTTTAACACAGTGACCAAAGTCCAGGGCGATGACCGTACACCAAAATGAGGTGACTTTAGGAACAAACATAGCTTTCATCTAATTGTCTTGGGTACAGAAATTAAAACATTTCTGTGTTTCATTACCAATCAGTTACAGAGGAACAGAATGAAGACGGGCGCTACCTTGGTGAGGGCAACTATAAGACCTTTAACTTAACTTAAAACTAATAATGGCTGATCCAGGCTCAGCTGCTAATGTAATCTTTCAAATCTTGTCCATACAGAGGCTGCTCAGGCTGACTCTGGTAAGTCACATCTAGTACAGATTAAATATTGATCATGTATAAAATGTCACCCCTTTAAATGTTTTTAACAGTGGAGGAGCGTGGCGAAGCTGAGAATGACAACACAGGTGCGTTAAAAACAACCTGCTGACTTAAACAGACAACATGTGACTTTTCTTTACCTGAGATTCAAAATTACATAACTGTGAAATCCTCCTCCAGCAGAGGGAGGCGGGAACTCTGACGTAGCGGCTCATGAGGGTAAGAAGAGATTTTACTGTTCAAACATCAACCTGTAGGTGGCAACAACCGGACGGTTTTAAACTACTAGATTGCAAGACCATATTTTAACATTATGTAAAATACCACAACCTTGTGACATGTTCTCTGCAGAGTCCACCTCCACAGAGTCCTCTGAGGAGGCAGATGGTGAGCAGGTTACATTTCACATGAAGATTTAAGCTCTAATTTTAGTTTTTTTTTTTGTCATTCAACAATGAATGATCAATTGTGCCACTCTTATTTTTGACAGGGAGACAGAGGCGGGGTAAGTGTTGTAGATCTAAAATACTACAACTAGCAGTTATAGTAAAACAAACACGCATTATGTAAAATAAACTGTATGAACTTGTTCTTTAGTTAAACACATATTCATGAACTTATAATTTATGCTTTTAGTTGACAATGAATTCAGTCAAACAGGATTTTTGAACTGCAGTCAAAGTACATTTTAATGTCTTTCCAGAGGACCATGAAGCAGTTACAGAGACTGTGAGCAATTTGGGTAAGATCAATAAAATGGCCAACGAAAACTCACTTTACTCATGAATCTCACACTATAAGCATGTGCTTTAACACCCTTTTTTTTCTCTCACTTCTTTGCAGAGGAACTCAGTAAGGATTCAACCAAGGAAAAAGGTGAAAATTCGCTAAAAGCAGACATCAGTCATGTGTGACACACAGTCAAATATATCTACATCTGTTTACTAGTATGCAGTATGATACTAGATGATTTGAGCTCTTAACATTTTTTTGAGGCCAACTCACGCTACCTGCTCGGGCAAGATGTGTGGTGTACTGTTTTGAGCAAGGCCGGCGAAAGTTAAATTGTAGGTTGTGTAATGAACCAGATAGTGAAAAACAAGAGCCAGTCAGAGCCGGTCTCAGTTAGTTTTTAAATAGTTTCAAAAAACCTTTATGGGCTGGGCTGAGAACACAACAGTTAAATGTCTCAAGGGCAATTACAATTTTACAACCAGGCAGCTTGTTAAAAAAAAAAAAAAAACACAACTATCTAGATGTGATATTTTTCAAGCTTAATTTAAACAGCAGTCAAAACAAATGTTGCTCTGGAGAAATATTCCAGTCACCACAGAAATGACAAAATCTCAAGTTTACTACTTGACCTCAAAAATAAGCTGCTAGGATTGTTTATTTGAACACAGTCCTCGTTGTATGTGAGCAAATCTAGGACAAAAATCCAGGGCACTCTGAGATCTCTGTCCCCTGGTGCTTATAGTACTTGATTTATACTGTATCATCTGCTTCTGGTTATTTTGGGACCAAGGATGCACTGTTCCTGTCCTAAAAGATGCAGAAAGGGATTATCTTTAAATTGATCCTGTTGCAAGGTTGTTGATGCAATGACAGATTATGATTCTCTATGGTTGGAAAACCTTAATGTACTCGTTTTAAAAAGGGAAAATTCAACCTGTAGTAGTAAATCCTAATCCTCCAGGGATAGAGTAGGCCTCACTCTGTGCTTTACAGCAGTGAACTGAAATACTGGCGCAGTCATCATTCATCTGTACCTGCGCAGGAGGAGTGAGTCATATATCAGAAAGGCCTAGGAGACGTGATTCATACAGTCGCTTTGAAGGGTCTGGAAAACTACTGAATTGTGGTGTTTGCAATGTAAAGCTAGCGTAAAGGAATCCTGTCTTTGTCCCTGCATCACAGATGTACTGGAGTGAGAAAGCACAGCAGCGGCAGCACGCGGATCCCAACGCTCGCTCATCACCCGGTGCCTGAGCTGCACTGAGCTTACTGTCAATAAAAAGGGAACTATTCCACCTATATGTATAACTGTATAAGTGTCTTCTTTTGTTTCATGTTATATATCATGTTGGTGTACAAGATTAATGTGTTTTAGAGCTTTGACTCATGATATAGCATTTAAAACAAAATTGTATGTGATTATTGTATGTAACATTTCCCTCTGTTTCAAATAAGTCACAAAACTCCAGTATTTTCCCATTTTTATTTTTCATTTGTTTTTCATCCATCAGTATGGACTGGATTATGTTGATGTGCATTTAAAAAAAAAAAAAAAAAAAAAAAAAAAAATCTTCTTTGGTACCTAAGGGAAAATAAAACAGTTAAGGCAACTACAGCATCTACAAGTCTGAAATGTAGTACTGCAACCAAATGATCACACACACCGGTGGGATGCAACGTATGTATGCCCTAGTTCAAACAAAGACCAGATCAGCTCAACACCAAACCACCCCGTTAGATAACTTCCAGGTTTAGGTTCCTGCTCCTCCTCCTCACTTACAACCTTATTCAGCTTCTCAGGCTGAGGGAGAAAAGGGGGGGGGGGGGGAACAAAAGCAACCCAATTGTCTAGGCAGGTGCAAATTCCACAGACAAAAAAGAACACACTGCGAAGTAGCTGATACAAGGTGAACTAGAAAAACAAGGCTGAAGCAGGACTAAAGCATTTAACCATCATGGATGATGCAATCAAGTTTTAACAGGAGACTTAAGGTCTTGAGCACATTTTTGCATTAATTGACATTCTGTTGTTACAGTTCTCAAATTCAAGTAACAAAGTTATTTCAGACAGTTAACTTCTGCGCTGATAAAGAATGTAGAGCCTCACGAGATTCAGATGAAAGAACAGGATAGCAGACAGATAATCCTTTGACTTTTAACAAGAAGGACTTTGGCATTTCCTGCCACAAGTGTTCTGACTTTTATGCTTTTGGTACAGCATTTGACATTAATCTGCAGGTGGTCATCCAGTGTATACAATTAGTGCTTCTACCCTTGTAAGTTACTTTGCAGGGCTGCGAATGTGATCAGATAATTCATAGGTTTGGTAGAAAATAGTCAGTAACCTCCCTAAATTTTCTTCACTTGACAGTCAATTTTGTTCCATATCAGAGAGGGGGAAACAAATGTCCCACTTTAAGAAGCCAGATGCTAAATATTAGTTCATTAATAAAAACTTGGATGGGAGGGGGGGGGGGGGACACATACACACCCATAACCTTGTTTTTTTGCACCTAAAAATACTGCTTTTGCAGCTATGTTACCTTCAGCATGTGTTATGACTGGAGAGTTACATCTGAAAAAGGCTAATACTGCATTTTAATTGTTCTTTTCTTTCTAACTTGTAAAACGAAATTAAAAACAGCATGGTGGTATATACATAATTGCAAAGTAAAAAAAAAGAAAAAAGAATGAGTATTAGAAAAAGAAAATCAGTTGATGCTTTTAGATACTCTTTACAGAATGATGAGATATGAAAAAGCAAGTCAGAACAAAGAAATGCAATTTACCCACTGGAAGTTATGTGGCCCAAATGGAATAAACAGCAAATTCTAGTTTGAAAGTGATGCAGCCAAGAACCACAGGCCCATATCACAAGTCCTTCCAAAACATTTCTTTTTTTTTTTTTCCTTTTTCTTCCAAAGTTGTTGGCTTGAGGTAAGCGATATATTTTGGCCTCCCAACTTTACTCCTCTTCTGGTGCGCACTGGAGCGGTTTCTTTTTCCTCCCCTACTCGGGGTGCAGCCGAAGGCTCACAGGATGCCATAGATGAAGATGGCCATGATGGCAGCACTGATCAGACCAGAGATGGGCACAGTCACAAACCATGCCATGAAGATGTTTCTGAACAGACGCCAGTCTACTGCTTTCCTGGAGCGCAGCCATCCTACTGCCACCACAGAGCCCACCTGGAAACACAGCAGTTGTTACATAAGTCCCATTATCATTATCCCTTAAATGTGACTTTATATTACCCGTCTGCATTCCTAAAAATGTAACATCTCATTAAGAAACTAGCTCCACATTTGGATCATCTATGAGACTGGGTTCCTGTTTACTGTAGCCTCCCTCACGCTAAATAATCTCTTCCCCTGTGTCTCACTCTCGTTTCCAGACCACAGTATTAGCTTACCTTGCAGTGGGTGGTGGAGACAGGCAGGCCAATGTTAGAGGCAACCACGACAGTTAGGGCTGAGGCCAGTTCAATGCTGAAACCACTGAGGGGAAACAAAAACAACACGTGTCTCAGGAGGATGTATATGAGTATGCCTGCTACATTCAAAGACAACTCATGTCTGAGGAGGATGTGGTTTTCTGACTAGAATCTGTACCTTGAGGGGGTGATTGGGGTAAGGTCCCTGCCCATAGTCTGGATCACTCGGCGACCCCACACCCAGAGTCCAGCGCAGATGCCCACACCTCCATACAGCAGCAGCCAAATGGGTGTGGGTGCATTTGAAGAAACACTGTTGGTTGTGTAAACCAGCCACAGAGCTACTAATGGTCCAATGGCATTACTGCAGAGGAAAACATTTGGTTATTTAAATAGTGGCCAAAGATTCTGACATTGAGTTGAACTGTGAGAAGTAAAAATGTCAGCCACAACATGGACCAACAGTGTCATCCTATCAGCCTGATGACTGATAATAACATGACCATCATGAAGGAGCGTGCATACCTAACGTCGTTTCCTCCATGGGCGAAGGAGCCGAAGCAGGCAGTGAGTATTTGGAGGAACTGGAAGAGAGTTGAGACTTCTGGCTTGTCAGCTTCAGGCCCATCATCATCCAGAGAGCTTTGGCTGCTACCTGCATCCTCCTTCCCAATTTCTAGTGCGACATCACCCTCTCCCAATCCTTCAGGAGTCGTGTGCTCTGCCACAGCATTGCAGTAGCTGGTGTAACTGTCCATACGCACACGCTTCCTTTCCTGACCACCTGACCCAGGGGCCTTGTCACCATCCTCGCTGGCTCGGAACTCCCCTTCTTTATGTTTGAAGTCTCCGTGCATGCCGATGATCGCCATGGTGTAGGAGGTGTAGCTGTTGTTGCGCCGGATAGGTCGGTCACTCGCCTCACCCATGCAGTCACCGACCTTGGCTAGGTGGAGCTTGTGCAGTAGGTCCTTGTAGAGGCCGGAGTCTTTGTGGACAGTGTGGTACTGGCTGTAACCGTTACTGGGAATCTGTGCTGGCCTGTTGTTGAACTGAACCTGGTTGTTGAACTGGACCTGGTTGGGAGTATTTGTGGAGCCGTTGCTGTGCTGATTGTTTGACTGAATTGGTTTGGCCACTGCAGAAAGGGGAAACAAATAATCACATTTTGTAAGTTTGTAGCAGAAGAATTAAACAAAAAAAAAAAGTTGTCAGTACATCATTTTAAGCACATAAATGTACTGTCTCTTGTCATACTTACCACCATTTGCACTGTTGTAGTCTGTGTCATCAGAATCTCCAATGTCAAACGCCACCTTGCGTTCCTTATTAGCGTCTCCATCGTCAGAATCTCCAATGTCGAACGCCACCCTGCGCTCCTCAGGGGCAGCCTGGGGCTGTGCAGGGGGGTTTTGATTGACAGCCGGGGTGGTAGGCGTAGACGTCTCCTTGGCAGTCTGTTTCAGGATTGGACAGTGGACCTCTCTCAGTTCCCTCTTCTCCATCAGGGGGCTCTCAGAGGGGCTGGAAGACTTCATATCTCCTAGTAGGGGAGGAGTTGGAGTGAGATATTGCTTGGGTCATGTCCAAACATATACACAGTTCAGCAGAGAAATACTAGCACATGACATGTGTTTCCTTTTAACCTAAGCTGTAGGGAGTCAAGAATTGCATAACCAGTGTCAAAAAAAACCTTTGTCCTGGAGATGCAACGTTACCTCTATTCAAAAGCAAACCCGTGTTCACAGGATCAGATAAATGGATTATCACCTTAAGGAACATATTTACACTACCGCTAGCGGCTTAACTTATGAAAGACGATAAGACTCAACGCTGCATGTGGCTCACATGACATTTGTTTGTGGTTTTAAAGTGAATCAGATACTCAATGCCAATATTTTCTATGTGATAATCCAAAGGGTGTTCTGGCCAGTTGGCCATATTGCATCATCCAAACTAGTCATGGCTGGAACTGAAGCAATCTGTCACCACCGCCTTCTTCCAACACATGCACCGCAAATGCCATGTCAAACACTTAGGGCATCCTATGCTTATTTTAGTCAAGGAGGTAAAGACCAATTAGTGGATCACTATGACCCAATTAGGCTGCTTGTCTAGTGGGTGGGTGGTGATCTAGACAGATCATGCTTGGTCAGGTGAACCTGCTGTCTCACACTGACTGTAAGAGACACCACTTGAGAGTTAAGGTCAGTATCACTCAAAGCATATGTAAAATATCTTTGCAGTCAGATGTGCCTCACTGACAGTTTACAGATTTATCAACATTGCTAGAAGTAGAGAAAACTAAAAAGATCAATTCTTGATTTTTTTTAAGGTTTTGGAACTGTACCATTAAAAACAAAAGTATATTTGTGCAGTAGCTAATGTCAGATATGGAAATTCTGTGTCATCTGCCCACCTTTCTTAAAGAAAGGAGAGACTAAACCTTTATGAAAGGACACTGAATATAAAATCACTGTACTGTACTCATGAACATATTGTAGTTCCCTCTGAATAATGCTCCCCTTTAACACCAAAACCACACTCTGTGTGTAAATGTAGACGGATTTTGTTTTTTTTTTACTTTAATCCAGGATTATAGAACAAAAGTGATGACAACATTTTCTTATGATTTTCATTAGTGTGACTCCATTATAACAATATCCCTAAACTCCATTTACTGGATTAATATAAGCCCTTAGTATGAATAGGCTGAGGTTACATGTGCAATGCAAAAATCCCTCACTTGTCCAGTGGCTTATGTGAGGAAACCATCATTATCATCTCGATGGTCAGCCAAAACAGAAAACTGATTTGTCAGGTTGTATAAATAAATAAATAAATAAATAAATAAATAAATAAATAACACACAACATTATGTGACTTACGTTCAATCTTCTTCTTTAGGCGTGGGCAGACAATAAACCAGACCACGATGGCAGTCAACACAGAACAGCCCAATGAGATGAGCAGGATGCCCCACCAAGGGACCTTGTCAAATCCCAGCACTGAAGGACCGCCAGGTGCCACAGGCAGAAATCACACACACAAAGGGCAAATAGAGAAAGGCAGTTTTAAAAAACAAGGCAGCGGGTGCCACCTTTTTTAGTGGACAACACAGAAAGTTACATTGCATAGACTGAAATACCAAAAAGTACAACTGAGCATTTTTGTGAAACTATTTCAATGTAGTGAGAGATAGTATTTACACGTCAAAATGAGGTCATACCAGGATAATTAAATTTCAGGAGGTACTTGTTTTTTCATTTAAAATATGTATGGCCCCAATGAATAAAAATTAACTTCAGGACAATAGAAATAACTTCAAAGAGATCTGGCCATATGTGCCATATTTTGGCTCTAGTTGTGAACATTACAAGCGTAAATGCATTGCTTCATTGTGCCATGTCCATGTTAAATATGGAAAGCATGCGTGCCCCCCCCTACATGTGAACAGTTACGTAACACCTAAAAAGGTGAAAGAGCAAAGATGTCACCATGACCCCCCCCCCCCCCCCCCCCCCCCCCCCCCCCAAGTGCCCAGCTAACAACTGCACATGGACAAAGGGTTCCTTAAAAGGCGACACTACTTAGGGAGAAAAGGGAAAAGGGGAGTCATAGTGAGGTTGTTTGCTGTAGCAATAAGGGCACCCTTCTGCCAAGACTGCAGCAAAGCTGGTGCAGCGGAGGTAGACGTAATGCACTGCGTGTTGGCAGAAAGCAACTATTTTCCCTTTGGAAGCAGTCATCTTTGCCTTACAGAGAGGATGCTAGTCAGCAGTGTGGTTAAGAGAAAACAAAAACAATAGCCGCTGAAAATTCCAACAATACTTCTGGTAAGGTGACCTTGGCCATGCATAATTAACATACACACTTCCACTAGCTTGACTGTTTGGGTAGTTTAAGATAAACAAAAAGGAAATGAGGGCCACGGCTAAGTGATAAGTGTCTCGGTCGCCGTGTTCATTTGAGGGCAGAGTCCACAGAGCACTCTCTCCACTGAGTCACGCTGCAGCATGAGACTGCAGAGCACCTAACTGATGTTTATTTAGTTACGCAATGGAAGCTCACTCCCTTCAGAATGGAGAGACATAAGAGGAAAAACCAGAAGGTGACTGTAACAGCTGAGCCTCCCTGTCCTTCACCGGAGTACATCGGCTCACATGTAGCGAGACATTGAGAAACAGGTGTGGTTCAGTTAGACATTACAGGGCAGTTATTCCAGTAAATTAACAAAAAAAAAAAAAAAAAAAAAAAAGGTAGATACGGGGACAAAAGACAATCCTAAAATGACAAAGAAAAGGGGCCCGACAGCATTCACATGGACAGTCTTTGTCACAGTGACTCATTCGTGAGCAACTTCCTACAAAATAAAAAGAAAGGATTAAAAAACAACACTAGCTTAGGTCTAGCTGTCCGATAAATACTCCCACACAAAGGGGTGAGTTTATACCACAGCCATGCAGTGGGATGAATGGGACTGCACAGGAAATGGAATTTAACCACGGCTGCGTTCCAAACCCCTCCCCAAAACCTCTGCATCCCATGGTCTACATAACACAATGACATGGTTTGTTGTTCTTTTTCCATTACTATACATCCAGCTCACCACCAACCTCAATTACAATGTTGAATGTTACAGTGGTCGTTTATGACTCACTTGGCAAGGAACCTTTGGTTATCTGCCCTCACTTTTGTCTACAACCCAGCATAACACTTACCAAGAGTATTACGTTGACAACAGCATTAAGTATGTGCACTAAAGGGGGTCTGTAAGCTCAACACAAGAAGTATCCATGGTACCAGAGTAGACAACAGAAACCTCTGAGGACACTTAAGATTTGGATTCAGGACCAAAGCTCAGGTTAAAATAAGTCATGTATACTATGACATGAGCATCGGTTTTATGTTGCTGACTGTTTGGTGTCCTCAGAGCATCAAATGCCATTGAGTGTTTGTTTTTCAAAGGGTAACCCAGGCAGAAAATTGGCATCCAGCTAAACGCATTGAAGTTCATCAATTGAGGCTGGTGTGAGGGGTCAAAAATGTACTGTCACTATGACACTCAGCACTTTAAAACAGACTGGTATGCAAAAAAAAAAAAAAAAAAATCTGTTTAGACCTGCATATGAAACAGGCTCTGAAGGCATTGCCCAAAAGTTAAAGTAAAGCAACTTTGCAATATGGTGAGAATTCAGCAGATGTAGGGAGCTGTTCCTTATATCTCAGATGCCTAAAAGAGCTGACAGTGAGTTTATATGGACTTAAATCCAGTTTACAAATACTTGTGGGACATTTTAAGTGGGTAGGGATCATAATTCTGTCTCCGTGTAGATTTTAACTTTACATAGAATGTGGCTGCAGTGGAGTGACAGCAGTTGAGTGATTTATAAGGCGTGAAGAACCCAAGTCACACCAAGCGTCATCTGTAAAGGATCGACAGCTGACCCTCAAATTCTTTAGACCTGAACAGCAATCGTTTTTGTGCATGCTGACTTGAAGTCTCTGGCACTGGTGTATATATATTAAGTATAGGAATGTGCTGTGGGATGCCTGGTGTCCAATCACACTACTGTGCTAGGATCTAGATCAGGGGAACGCTAAGTACTATCTCAAGAAACCAAACATACTGTACTCAGTAGACTGCAGATACTGCTGCTGCATTATAGTGTATAAATCGGCAATGATGTGCCATTGCTATGTGCCAGTGTAGTATGCCATCCAAAACTGGGCCTGAAATGAGCAGGGGATGTGTGACTTGACAAAATAGTCTTTGGGAACTAATCATGCACAAATCTATGAGGATTATCCTGTTGTTAAACTGGCCACACGGCAACCTTGAGGCTTTAACAATGGGCCTGTGTGTGGTGACAATTTGTCCTCGTCTATAGTATATAAAACTTAAATGTACACCCAACTTCATAAGAGATGCAGTGGGTTTTTGTTAAGGTGTCTAAAATGCAATATCGCACCTTTTTTGTTTTAATGAGGCACCCAAGTACAGGTCCCCGTGTACAGTGCGTTGAGGTGTGAGGGACTTCACACAACTGTACAGAATGTGCCTGACTAAGCAGGGTTATGGGCTATGCTGGAACCACAAGTGATCTCTTCTCTGAGTGCGCTGATGTGCATGCACGCATCAGCGCACTCTATCTGGTCATACTCTGGCCTGTAGCCGCCATTTAATGGCCCAGGCCAGCTGAACTGTTAGGCCCTGTAGAGAGAAGAGAACAAAAAGGAGCAAAAGTTGCTCATTTAATAAAGAGTTTCTTGAAGACAAATAAGCCAACAAGTATTCACTATACAATTTCTGAGCAGAAATACAACGAGTGGTACAGGACAATGATGACAAATTTGAACTCCCTCTTTACTTCTCTTTTCCTCCTCCATGTCTGAAGGCCACAGACAGTGACGTCAAGAGTTAAGTGAAATCTTATTTCCATCTCCCTGTTGTGCTCTGCTCTAAAAAACTTTAGTCCAGCTATGACCCACATAGAACCACAAGCAAGAGAGGCCCAGAAAACATGTTAAAATAAACACAGCTTCTGTGAAAATGGTAAACACAGTCTGGAATACATGTGGGCATCCGGCTGTCTGAGGGAGCAGTTTATTTTAAGCTGTGGCTGTGGGCAGGCATGCAGAGCAAAATGACTGAAACAATGATACTCACTCGGAGCGCCAGTAAACATGATGGAGAACAGGTTGATTCCCATGGTTATGGCATAGAAGACAGGCAGGGCCTTCAATCCATTAGGCACAGGGTCTTTCTACAGGAGCAAAAAACACAACAATCAGAAATCCACTATATCATATGAACAAACTGCCCTATTTTGTTGTCAGGTTACAGTTGTTGATATAAAAAAAAAAAAAAAAGGGCACAGGGGTCATTTGAACCTAGCCGTATAATGCAGAATAGGACTGCTTTAGAGAACAGTGGCGTTATTCATGTAACAACACTTCCTCATTTTTATTTCGAGCATGGCACTAATACAGTGTTGAAACTGCCCCAAACACATCACTCTGGAAAGTTCTTGTCTTACTCACAGAAATACACATGCAACAAACAATATGTCGGCCAGCTTACCTTGTGTAAGATGAACATGCGCACAAAGTAGAAAACAATGCCGGACATTATACCAGACAGAAGGGGACTCAGGAACCAGGAACCAACTGCAAGATAATTAAAAAAAAAAAAAAGGACGATTACAGCATGACAATTATGTAACAAAAAAAGGTGAAATACACACCACACAAAGAAAAACTCCTGTGTTGAACCCCAATCTGTTTCTAGGAAATGCAACACCTCCTCAGAAACAATCAGAACATGTGAGATTCAAAACAGGAAACGCCCTGTTAGCTTGTGTCTCAAGTTGTGCTAACTGTCAGTTATAACTATGAAGTGGTAACAACCAGCTCCCTGGTCAAGTGGACAATATTTGGTTATTTTGGCTACACAGCTATTTGTAATAATAATAATAATTTCTAATAAGGGGTTCTTACTATGACCTGGTTGTAAAATCTCATGACTGAATGACTTGTTTTACTTTTTTTTTTTTTTTTTTTTTTTTTTTTAAAAGAGAGAAAAGTCTGATTTCACAAAGTTTAGCTTTTCTGTATATGAACATAGAACAGAAACCATCTAATGTAACAAATTTGAGAAACAAGTTGTGTAATTAAGCCTGTTACTGATATTCCTGTATTTCTCTGAGTGAAAGTGCCTCTTGTTCTAGGACTTGTTGAGTGCTCATCAAACAAATGAGCATACAACAACAACAACAACAACAACAACAGGAATCACTATTGAAACATATCACACTCAGATCTTAACCTGGATTGTTGACCTAAATATTGAAGGTCCACCACAGATAATGTTTTATTGTCACACTACCTGTCACACTCAGTCAAATATAATATGTGACGCAATTCAAACATTGAAGGAATTTCTAGGTCAGCTGATTAGAATGTCTGACTTACCAATACGGAGGAGTTCAAGCCACTTGACTCCCTGCTGGCCTCTGGCAACCAGCGAGAAGCCAATAGTAGCACCAACAATGCAGTGTGTTCCAGAGATGGGAAGCTTAAGAAATGAGGCGGCCAGCTGCCACACAGCAGAACCTAATGAGAATAAATTGATCACATTAGACGTGACATGCTGACCTCATTTTAGCCATCTACATACCTTTTCAGACAACGAGCAGTCAAAGCTTAAAGGCAAGAAAATATACACATCATAACATGTAGATCACAATGCATCTGTAATTCTAAAAAGCTGACAAAACTGGACGAAAAATTGGTGAAAGCTACAAGCTTTAAACATGTGCTTCATTACTTCAATTAAATGATAAAAACAAAAACTTGCAAGAACTATTTGATAATTTTTTACAATTATATAATACAATTATTTACAGCCCTAATCCATCATGTTTGTTTGACATCTGTATTTTATAGTTGTAACTACCAAATGGTGCCAAGCTCCATGTGTCACTGAGCTCTGTTCACAGGGTTCAATGACTGCAGGTTTAATTACATGCTAGATAAGCTGCAGATACTCACCAAACATAGCACTGATGGATCCAGCCATCAAAACATGCTCGGAGCCGTTGTACATGCCCACATCGATGATACCCTTGCGGATGGTTTCGCTCACTTTGGCCCCAAGGAGCACAGAGCCCAGAGTCTCAAATATTGTGGCCAGAATGCAAGCCTGTCGCAAGGTGACCACCCCAGAGCCCACAGCTGTGCCAAATGAGTTAGCGACATCATTGGCACCCACAGAAAAGGCTAAGATGAAGGCGATGAAGAAGCCAAGAATCAGCAGCCACATGTAATCTGTCATGGCAGTTTGGGTCGCTATCCCTACTGTGCTGGCTAATATTATTGCAGTCGCAGTTGTTGAAACCATGATTGTAGACTATGGAGGAATTGCTTCACAATCTTAAAGGGAATGAATGCCTGTCAAAATAGCTATTTCTAAACAGCAGCTAGTAAATTAAAGAGGTACACGGTAAATAAATAATTCACTTTTTTAGGCCCACCTGTCTAGCAGGATTTCTGAGATTCAGTAGTGCAAACTTGAAATGTTTTACCTGGGATTGACCAGAAAACAGCTAAGGTAAACAGAGGTCTAAGTGTAGGCTTATTGCTATCCTGTAATTATACTAGATCTGTTGCTGTTCCTTTGGTGCTGAGCTATCATGCAGAGTGAACAGACAGCCATTGTGCAACTGTAACTGCAGATGAGCAGGGGTACATCCTGAAAAGACAAGAGACAAAAAAAAGGCTTGCTTTAAGTTCATTCCACCTTCATGGGAAGTAAGCACCAAAGACAATGACTACGGAAGTGAAATGCACAGAGGGCACTGTTTTTCCCGTCTCTCTCTCTCCATTTTTTTCGGGGAGACCAGGTTCTTCAAATTTTAGACAAACAACTAAAACAAGGCAAGCAACGTGGAAAAAAACTCGAATTGTAAACACTGGCACCAGAAGCAGCACCTCTAGGAGCTGCCTTGCCTTGACTAAAAGCCAATGGGAAGCCATTTTTGAGAAATGACGCAGGAAGAAGGAACCGGCGTATATTTAACACCAACGTCCTCTAAATGTTACCCAAACACTTCACTCATGTCATTGTTTGTTGCTTCTTTGAACATCGGTGAACATAAAGGCCGTTATGAGACAAGCAGTACTTTATCTACAACAGGAGACACAATTGTTTCTACGTGCGCACGTGTCGTCATCCATTCATAGAACACGGAGCTGAACACGAGCGCCGTCTGTTCATGTGACGAACAGCTCGGCCCGTTTTAGACTTAACGATAAGTCTTTAATGTGCCGTTATAAAGACTATAATATGATTGCTAATGTGTCCGTTTTTGGCATATTTAATTATCTTTGACGTGGGGTTTTTTTTCGTAAGAGGGGACGCCACCGGATATGACTTAATTTGGGTGTGCAGCAAACGTCGTGTGTATATTTCCTATCAAGTGTTTGCTGCTAACGTTAGCGTAACATTAAAGTAACGGATACCTTTCATTCATTGGTTCAAATATAACTGAGCTCATGGTTACAGTAACTTGCGGATTTAACAGTTAACATAATCTATCTTAAGTCACACGGGACGTTTAACCTATATCCGTGTTGTCTTATTATAACTAGCTAACATGTCACTCGAATCATTTGTACAAAAGCTTGACAAACATGGCTAACGTTAGCATTAGCTTTACATTCACATCGATATTAATTTAAATAAAGTTAAGTGTTGACCTAATAAACCACAAGGAGTTCTTTATCATGACAAAAAGGAGACTTAAAGTTCTTACTCACCACACGTTAAAGTTGTCGGTCCGGTGAAGAAAACTGTCTGCTAGCCAGTAAGCTAATTAACGTTGCCGCGCGCGCACACACACCGTCGCGGGCGCGGGACGATGAAAAATTCAGCTGATTATGAAATATATCCTCCTCAAAAAAGAGATTATTTAGGTCTAAAAAAACACAGTAACTTCTTTCTACGTGAATTTATTTAATTCAATGTTTAAATAGGTCCGTAGCCTCAGGTCCAGAAACGCCTCGGTTTGAATGAGCGAGCGTCACGGCTGCATGTGGAGATCTGTACTCAAGCCGGTGAAAGAACAGAGACTTCTTTTTTTTATTGGATACACCCTTCAGGAAGCCGCGCCCCCACCCCCCTTCACTCCCCCACCCCCTCACCCAGCTGTCAGCAGGACTTTTTTTTTTTTTTTTTTTTTACCTTGTCATGTGTTCAGTGCTCGTCGAGGATCCCACTTTTTTTTTTTTTTTAACAACTTTTTGCTTCAAAGTATTATATACAAACCTACATGAGATCATCTCTCTCAGCATTTTTTTTTTTTCAAATGAATGTGTTTAAAGATATGTGTTCTTTATGTATGTACAATAATTTTATCTACAGAGATCAGCACAGTGCAAATAATCACTGCAGGAATACAAAGGTGATTTACAGTCTTTATGGTGGTTGTTGTCCAGTGGACACCTTTTTCTGGTCACAGTCTACTTATTGTCACTTATTGTCATGTGACTATATTACACACATATAACCTTGCAGACAAATAGACAAACTACAAGTACCCACTGTACCCAGTGATGGAAGAAATGCTCAGATCCTTTACTTAAAGTCCCTGTAAAGTAAAATCATGTATTTGTTTCTAAATACATTGTGTATGTTTGAAAATAATTTCTGAAAACATGTGAAGACATTGAGAACTATGTAGTTTTGAATTGTGGAGATACAGCGTTAAACAGTTTTTCACCATTTCTGTTTCCCTGATTTGTTGGGCGTGGCTAAAACGGTACCAATACTATACAATACCAGTACTAAAAAGTACCAATACAGAAATGTAAGAATACTCCATTACAAGTAAAAGTCCTGCATGAAAAATCCTACTTAAGTGGAAATACATAAGTATTAGCATCAAAATGTACTTAAAGTATTAAAGTAAAGTCCCTCTAACTGATATATTATTAATAGAACATCATTAGATTATTAATCATTAGATTATTAATACTGAAGCATCAGTGTTAGAGCAGCATGTTACTGTTGTAGCTGCTGGAAATGAAACTGGTTTGATCTACTTTATACACAGTTAGTTATTTTAGTCCAATGCATCCCGACCTAGGGGTTGGGCTCCACCAAAGGGTCACCAGATAAATCTGAAGGGTCGTGAGATGATTAATGGGAGAGGAAAGAGGAAAAAACAAAGTTCTGATACACAAATCTGCCTTCAGTTTTTGGACTTTTTCTCTAATCTTTGATTTTTGGTGAAATATTGGATCATTTGAAAATTTATCAAAGTATTAAAGTAGTAAAGTTTAGAGGGAAAAATCACTATTTGTTGGAGCTGTTAACAACTCAGACATATGAAATGTGACCCTGACTACACACTGCTACACAACAAAAAACAAAAAAAGTTGGAAACCACTGGTTTCATCTTTAACAATGTGTTGTATTTAAAAGCTTGTCATATCATCCATTGTGTCAAATCTTCATCTGAAAAGTAACTAAAGCTGCCAAATAAATGTAGCAGAGTAGAAAGTACAATATATCCCTCTGAAATGTAGTGGAGTGGAAATATAAAGTAGCAAAAAATGGGAAAACTCCAGTAAAGTACAAGTACCTCAAAATTGTACTTAGGTACAGTAGCTACATGAGTGAATGTTATTTTCCACCTCTGCTTGTACCCACTGCTTTCCTAACTACTGTAAACAATGTCACGTCCAAACAGAACAGGAAAACAGCCAGCGGTGGTAATGTTAACAGAAGATTTGTTATTTATTCGGAAATGATAACATCCAACAGTTGTTTTCTCTGGTTAATGTTCTTTAATTGTTTATCAAGAGAGACCTGTGTAAATATGCCGCATAGAGAAAGGTCAAACATGTTCTGACTGATTATGTAACAGTTTAGTCAAAACGTGTTTCGTTTTTGCATGACAGCAACGAGTGCCACACTGAACACCACATACAGCTGTAATAACAGCTCATGTACCCTCAAAATTATTTTTTTACGAGCTCACTCCCACCTTTGTCTTTCCCCACTGAACGTCACGTCTTTTGAGGATCATGGAAAATTTTCCCCTCTCCGCCTATCTATTGGGCAATGTTAAGGGTTTCCCATAATCACTTGAAAATACGATCCCTAGCTCGAGCACCTGAAGGTACCATTTCACAAAGGAGGGAGTGGCGACTACGTCTGTTTCAAAACTACTTGTACCGGGGAGTTTACACTTGAAAATTGCGCCCAATTTAACTCCCACATCACCCAACATAGCAATTAGTCACACAAATGAAAAAACTCAATGTTTACTCCATTGCCGTTGTTATGGAGGCAAGTTACTGAAAAGTGACCTCGACCCAATCAAAGATTAGATTATGGTGAAACTATCAATGTCAGAGAAGGACTCGGAAATCATGTTTGCTGATGTGTGTTTTTATAGCTTCTACTCCAATTGACCTGTAATATGCTTTAGTAAAGACCTCATTCAAAAGCACGAGCAATTATTGTTTTTACGTTTAATAGTGAAATGGCATATTTACAGAGAGAGGCAGCTGATTGAATATAACAATTTTACTTAATGTCGTATTTCTCTACATCCTGTATGTAAATCATACAATAACTCCATAGAGCAGTCAGAAAACTATTGTGTGAATAAGTAAACTGAGACAGAAGCACGTGCTGTTTTTCGCAAGAGGGTCCTAAAAATCATCTTATCTCCTGGTCTTATGATACTAAACTCCTCCACAGCTTTCATGTGAAACACTCACATGACTCCAAATAAAATTCGATGAATGGTGTCATCACAGGGTCAAAAGTGATGATTCCCAGTTACACTGAATTAATCAAGATGATGACACTGTGTTTAAAGACATAAATAGATCGTGTTAATATTTTATGTTTACTTCTGGCTTATGTTAGATTATGCAAGATTAGTAAATGATTGACTGAATAAATAAATGAGTGAATGACGGTGAGACAAAAGCAAGTGCAATACATTAGGTAATGCTTCCATTGATTCCTTTGGGGCCAAATGACACCACAAAGCCTTTTCGAGGTTGAGTGCTATACATGCAGTATCTGTCTTTTTTTTTTTTATCAATAGGCTATGTGTCATACATTTTGAAGCCTAGTCCCAAACAACCATGGAGCTTAACTTGTGCTTTCTTTCTTTCTTTCTTTCTTTCTTTCTTTCTTTCTTTCTTTCTTTCTTTCTTTCTTTCTTTCTTTTCTTTTCTTTTTTTACTTTGAACAAAGAACTCAGCTTGTGTCAGATATGCAGGGTTAGTACTGTCTACTCATCTATGGCAACATTTCTTGCTCTCTGCATGGTTAAACAGCGCCATCTGGCATATGACTTTAATAATAAGATGTTTTCTCTGCCTCTTCTTGTATCGCGATTTGAAGGTCAAGATCTGTCTTTTTTGAAAAATAGTTTTCAATCTTTTTTGCCCCAAATACTGAACAGTTCATCGACTCATTTCTACACGGATTAAGTGTTAATTTGTATGACACAATTAATAACTGGTATTTTTTCCAATAGCATCAAATACAAAGTAATTCATAAAGGACTGTTTTGACAGGAGAGCTTTATCAGTCATTACTTTTTGACATTGTGACGTTAAAAGCTCTGCAAGAACAAACAGTGTAGGCTCATATTTTCAGTCAGTAGCACTCAAATACATGTTTCGCGCCAGTAAAACAGTTGTTTTAACACGGAAGTGTGACTACTGTCATATATTGTTTTGTTTTGTTTGTTTGTTTTGTTTGTTTGTTTTTTTGCACACAGCGTTTTTTTCATCATCAATATATATACATATATATATATACATAGTCCACCCCCACTACTTAGAAATGTATATTACTGCCCCTTTCTTGCAATGTTATGTTTGTCTTTATGTTTATTGTCTAATGTTCAATATTCCTGTTTATTGCTTTTTTCTGTTGACATCTGGACCACATTGAATTCCTTGTACTTGCTACTTGGCGAATAGATCAATAAATCTGATTCTGAAATTATACATGCTCTATAAGATCCTTAAAATATATTTAAAAAAAAAAAAACAAACAGTTGGGCGTTATTGCTTAATACAGAAAACTGTTTTAAAAAAACTTTATTAACAACAGTTTAACATATACATTACAAGTAGGGGTCAAATTATATATGCACACACCATACATTGCATAACAACAGCGTGTGAGCACACATGACAAAATCTAAGACAGACAGACAAGAGGGAAAACACACCAACAAAAGACAAAAAAAAAACAAGACAAATATACTGGGGACAAAACATGAGCACAATATTGCCAACCTTTTATTAATTCATAAACAACCAACCAAATTATTATTATCCCCCAGCGCAGCCCTTTTCTCATTTAAAATAATAAATAATCAGTTTTAACGGCGCTGTTGGAAAATCGACTTCCTCTATCCAATGTGAGTTCAGCTTTCGGTGGACACTGACTAGATTTGAAACTGTCCTTCTCCTCTTAAACAATACTAGTTAACCTGTACAAGATGTAGCACAAAATGTGACCCCAGGTTAGCAGCTAGAAAGAGGAGCCTTTGTAGTTAGTTGGATGTATGGTCCAATGCGGGACAAACGCACATGCTAGTACCCGAGTAGCTAATTTTAAGACAGGCTCCTGTCTGGACCAATCAGAATCTCCGTGGAAAAACAAACATCCAATGAGCGCGCGTTTCACCAACTTGTAAGGCGGGTATTCCGAAGTGGGTGTGTATGTGCTAAAGACGTTAGAGGAAGAGGAGGAGGAGGTCAAGTGCTCTGCCAGAGTTTGGAAAACGTGAGGTTGTCTCCACTCTGCAGAAAAGATAAACAGGTAGACAAATTGTGTTGGAGTCACAATAGACGAAATAATTCACAGTGCAGGTATAACAGTGTCGATTCAGAAACAAGTGCGACGGTGTATCGTTGTAGTTTGTCCTAGTCAGTTCACAGAGGTAACGCAAGCTAATGCTAAATGTCGCGTGTTCGCAAACAGCTGCTGTGAATAACGTTACAACTAGGGTCAAATTATGAGTTTTACAAGGTAAAGTCAGTATCTATATAGCGGTGATGCATGATACATCTCTACATGATCGAAGTTAGTTAGCTCGCTGCTGCACTTTGCTGCCTCGGACATTTATTATTTTGTCTTTGGGAACTTGTGTCACGGTCACAGCCGTCATGTTTCACTCTGTGCCCCGTCGTCCCATCTGCGAGATCGGTGTGAACACATTGAGGCTTCAGAGCAGTCGGTCATTCAGGCGGACTGTGGAGGAGAGCAGGGGGAAGCTTGAGAGGGTCCCATGGCTGGGCAGGAACATGGGCCTGCTGCTGTCCTGGCTCCAGAGGGCAGGTGTCGATGCCAGCCAGGCCGCAGGATCTGGTCGGAATAGGAAGGGCTTGCTCTCCATATTTGCCGACCACTGCAGCTTTGTGACCGGTCAGAGGCTCCGGCGTGCATGTCAGATCGCTGAGCTTTACTCAAACCTGTACTCCGAGAGGACCAAGTGGACCCTGGTTGGGAGCATATGGCGCAGGTTTCAGAACAAGCACACCCCCAACGGGAAACTTCTCGCGGCCCTGGCTGGCGTCTTCATGTGGGAGAATGAGAAGATTCAAGATGAGGAAATCCGCAGGTTTGAAAGTCCTTTCTTCTAAATCACATATGTGTAGACAGTGTAGATGGGTGACAAATTAGAGGCAGTGGATGATGCTTATATACAGGACATGAATATCTGGGTGATTTGAACGACGCTGAAGTGAGCGTCGGATTTGGGGTTGAGGGGAAAGTTTTGTGAAACCTTTATTCTGTTTGTAAAAACTGGAAAAAAGATTTTGCTGATATTTCTCACTCCAGACCCTATTAGACCAAATAGAATAAAGATTTCACAAATCTAAAACTGTATTTCATTGAGTCTCTGGGGTCTCCTTGTTAATCTAGTCCAGATGTGACCAGTCTAAGTATAGTGCTATTGATCTAGACCTGGTGGTAATGTGGTGTGGATGGGGGTTATGGGACAGTGAAATCATCCCTTTATTTAATTTTCCATAAGCAAAATCAGAGTTTAACAAATCTGGAAGTGGGTTTAAACAGTGATAAGGCTTTTGCTACTCTTTCATAAGTGTAAGTGGTAAAAAAAGGAGAATCAGCCCGCTAAAAATATCAATATTTATGTTTCCCTTAACTTTCTCCTCAACTTTTCCACCAAATCAGAAGCCAAATTCAGCATCATGTGGTTTGATAAGTATGAAAATGAGATTCATACACTATGGCCTTTGTGGCTCAACCTAGACACCCTTTAGGATAATTTGGATTGACTCGTCTAGACAATTATCTCATGCACCATCATCAAAACATCAAGTGAGGGAATATTCTTAAAAGATTTGTTTTCATACCTCCAGTAGAGCTCCAGAGCCATGGAGAATTAATGTCATTAATGCCAAGGAGCAATGAAGCTTTCCTGCAGGGTCACAATTGCTCAACATCTCACTAAGACACTTAATATTGGCTTTTATTTAATTTGTCACCCATCTGTATGTGCAGTTCTGCTCTTCATGGGGATTTGAATCCGATATCTGTGATGTCAAAACAACCTGTCCTGATATTTGCATGTTTTTTTGAAGGTGTGGACTTGAGCTGCAGGCACTGGAAGCTGTGAAATCTCAAAATACTTCATCAGGAACAGTGGCTGGACAACTGGAGCCTGGCTGGGAAGTTGTGATGGAGAAGAAAGACTTCAAAGTGTGGAAGCGGCCTATCCCTGACAGTCACCTTTATGAATACAGAGGTCAGCCAACTCACAGTCTCACACGTGTAACTAGGTTGCTGATATGCACATAAAACACATTCGACATTCTCCGAGTTACTTGTCTGCTTTGATGATTTACCAGTCCTCATGACCATGAAATGTAATTATATTGGTATGATTTGTCATCTGTATGGACAGTATCCCTTATTTTTCTGTTTTTATTGCAGTGTTGGGCTCCTACAGCGACGTCACACCAAGACAGTTCTTCAATGTGCAGGTACAGACTATTAAAATCTCCTTTTGCGTTATCTGCAGTATATTAGTCTCAATTAATGAAGCTATAAAGTGAAATTGATAACCTATTGCAAACCAGTACCTCAGCAGAATAAGAAAACATCAGGAGCGAGGAGAGAGCTGCATTCCTAATTCCTTATCAGGGTTTTGAGTGTGTGCCAATCGCCTCACTCCTGAAGTCTAAACTTATGAATGTTGAGAAATCTTTCTGTAATTGATTGATTAGCTGTGAGCCATATGTGTTTGTTTATTACTGTTTTTGGTATATATGTGGCAGCTGTTTAGCGTTGCACAACCAACATGTTTTGCGCTGTACGCGTGCAGGCAGCACAAAAGCAACCCTAACACTCCATGTGCTATATTAAGCATCTTACCCTTGACTTATGCCTCCCCTTTCACCCAGTTGGATACAGAGTATAGGAAGAAGTGGGATTCTCTGGTTATCAAGCTTGAAGTGGTGGACAGAGATGCCAGTACAGGCTCTGAAGTTGTGCACTGGGCTACACACTTTCCTGTGAGTTTCAGTTGATTTCTCATTACACCTAAAGGAAGGTGTGTTTGTTGTTCATGTTTGTTATGCGTAATGTGTATTCATGAGGCTTTTTTTTCTTTAGTTGTATAAGCAAAGCAAAGTTTGAATGACCTTCAAATGGTCGACCACAGCTACTAGCCAGGTTATATTCATCAGTTTGTGTTTTAGAGTCAGCTGTTATTTAATCTTTTTAAATCTCCCCTCACAGTATCCGATGTACTCGAGGGACTATGTGTATGTGCGGCGCTACGATGTTGACTTGGAAAACAACCTGATGGTTTTAGTATCCAGGTGGGACTTTAAGTCACATATGGTTGAGTTTTTCATGCGTTCAATAAAGGAGCAACTTAAAGTGGTAGTCTTTTTCAACTTGTATATTTCTGTTGTACAGAGCTGTGCAGCATCCCAGAGCTCCAGAGTCTCAGGAATTTGTGAGAGTTCATTCATACCAGTCAAAGATGGTCATTCGCCCTCACAAGTCCTTTGATGAGGTTTGTGGTGAATGTTTTGCTACCAAAAACAAATAATCTTGCAGGCTACCGTGTTTTGTAGTTTGATTTTGTGTTTTTCCTCACAGAATGGATTTGACTACCTGCTAACCTACAGTGACGACCCCCAGACTGTCTTCCCTCGTTACTGTGTGAGCTGGATGGTGTCAAGTGGTGAGCTGTTTAATTGTTTGAAACTAGTTAGGGCTGCACTAATGATTCTTCTTATAATTGCATTAAAGGTGGAAAGTGTGCATGTCCAACCCTAGTTTCGTACAGATGCAGGACAAAAAGCAGCAACAGCAGAAAAAGAGAGGCTGTCTACACACTGAAATTTGCAAGCTGCAAGTATTTATTGCAGTGTTTCAACCCATTAACCAAAGACCTGATTAAGACCTTGCAGGTTAAACGCTATAAATAAATACTTAGGAGCTTGCAAATTTCAGTGTGCTTTAATTTTTAAACAATTAATTGCACATTACTTTTTTGTCCAACCAGCAGTCCAAAACTACAAATTTTATGTACATTTTTCTGCTATGAAGAATATGTGTATTACCTCACATATTACCACTGAATGTACAGTATATATTCTACTTTGATAATAATGAATCTTCCTCTTTTTGCACCTTGCAGGTATGCCTGATTTTCTGGATAAGCTGCATACTGCTGCCTTGAGGGCCAAGAACTTGGAAGTGGGAATCTATGACTATGCAGGTGTCATTAAATCCAGCGACACTAACCGTCAGCCAAACCAGGAGCGCCTCACTGGAGAAAACAAACATACAGGTGGTCCTGGGCAGATCTACGCTTGAGATGAATATTTATAGACCGGGGTTATGTTGGTGTTTCTTCACTTGCACTTGAACCCCGAATCAAACCCTCCAACCCCAACTTCTTGGGTACATTGTGTGAACTTCAAATGGAACCAACATTAGTGTGAAACATATGTCCATCCATAGACATGGTTATATTTGTTGTAGATGAGATGTCATGAGAACAATGGGTGACAGTGTTGCTGTCCTTTTGAGAAAATGTTGCCATTGAATTTGTCATTCAGGCTGCTGGTCTTGGTACTATTTTTGCTTTGCCAGCCAATGCCATGCAGCATTTTTTGCTGCCTTTGGTAATGATGTATGTTTTGCAACTGTTGGTAAAATTGAGCCAAAATTCCTAATTGTTGAGATGCTTTTGCCAAAGCATTGTTTGTCTCCTTTTAACGTTCTATGTCTTGTCTTTCATTCTTTGACAAGACTTGACTTTAAAGGCTGTTCAGAGCGCCAGCAGCCACATCACTGGATTTGTTTCTGTTGTGCTGCATTGGACACACAACAGTAACTATGACTCTGGTGGACATTGTTACTGATGCGTAAAGTTGTTGCGAAGATTTCCACACTGATGAAGAACTGAGGCCCCTACGGGGAACACTGTCTAACATGTTTCTTTATTTCATGTATTTAAAGCAACTGGTCTCATATTTTCTTGCAGCATAAGTGATTGATCTTCATATGACTGGATTGGAGGAATTAAAAAAAAAAAAGATGCCATTATTAGATAATATGTCCACAGTAGTTAAAATGAAAACCACAGGGCTTCTCTTTTTGTTTTAGAGGGTGTCATTATTTTGCTGTCAGCACAGTTCAGGTTTCACACTGTCCATCTCACCGTGTCTGTGTGACTGTTTGAAACTGCCAGCGATGACAAAACAGCCTTCTGAAGATAAACCAGTCCTTCAGCAGTAGGGGCATAGTGTCTTATAACAACCACATAAATCCTCAGAGACAATGGTACTTATGCACTGCAGTTACGCATTTTGATAAACTGATGCCCTTTTTAGAGAAACACAGAGCACATGTGCCATCTCACAACCAAATGCATTTCACAGTAAAAAAATAAGTTGTCCCATTTCAGCTGATTTTTTTTGTTATCCTGGTGTTAATGACAGTTGTAGTAGCAAGCTGTAGTTTGCACTAGTAAAGTCATGCATTGCTGTAGATCTTGTACATTCATAAAACCATAGGAATATTGAATAACCTTGTTCCTATGAGTATCACAAGCTCTGCGATGTTTGTCCTCTGCATTGTCATGCTACCTTTTTTGTCATAAATATTTATCCTACTGAAACTTCATAGACCTCATCCTTCCAAATGTGTGTTGCTTTTGTAATTAATGGTTCGCAGGGGGTGTTATGAATGTACAAAGAGCACTACATGCTGTGAAATAAAACATCGCCTATAAATAATAAAGTACACTGTTTACAGCCTGACAATCTGGCGCAAATATCTTGAAATCTAATTGTTTAGAAACATCTCATATTGTACTCAAAATTAATGTCATATTTGGTTAAGGTGGTATATTGGAGAGAATCAGCTGTAGTGACTGTTTCAAGGTAAAGCAGTATGGTGGGTTTCACTATTGTGAAGGAAATCCCTGTGTATCCAGTATTGGTTATTATATTCCCATTGTGTCAAATATGTGTAATCCTTTTCTGTAGTAAACTAATTCCTGATATTTGATTTTTAAAAATGGCAGTGTAGGATGTGATATATGATTGTTCTGTCAAAAGTATGAGGGGAATTTTTTTTTTTTTTTTGACGTTTTATCTTGTGTGGACAAGAGCAGAACTGTGAGACTCAAAAGAGATCATGATAACCCCGTAAACGCTGCGAAATGTTTGCTAATGTTCAGCCTGCGAATGTAACATTTTAGTGGTTTGTCATTTGTGGACACTTGTGTGCCACCTGCAGTAATCTAAGAGTTGTCACATACTGTTGTTCTTTCCTTCTGCAGGCAGTATAACATTTGTTGTCATACACTACCACATGGGAATTAATTTAGGAATTGAATTAATGTGTGGAAAATTGAGTGGTTGCACTTGTAACCTTGTGATTTTAAGAATGACTGAAATGGAAAAGCGACTAATCCGATAAAATAAACAGATCTTCATGTGCATCTTACTGTGTTTAGCTGTTTATTACCAAGCATGGTTGGTTTTGACCCTGTCTTGGTAGAGAAAAGGATGATTAGCGTTGTGTTTGTGCAAAGTAGCAGCTGTAGTCCAGTCTAATGGGATAATCTGTAAACCCTATATTCCCAGTCTGGGCATAAGGTCAATGACAGACTGCACTGAGAGGCTCTATGGTCTACTGAGAGCATGGTCTGCTCAACTGATCATCATGGAAGTAACACGTCCCAACAGGGAAAGCACAGATGTAAATAATAAAATGAATAATGTCTAAATTCAATTTAGCTGTTGCGTTTCTAGGTGCTGGTATTGTGCATGCAGACTCACTGTCACGCTGTCATGGCGCACCAGGACACTTAAATAGAACATAGCCATTATTAATATCAGTAAAACTTGTGCTTTAAATCATGAGTTTTAAGTCTTTAAGTTTTAATTGCATTTAAGATGGCAGCTACAACTGAGGAATTAGATAACACATCGCCTCATCCATGGTGCGAGTGCATTTTGATAAAATAAAGAAAAAAAATACAATATCTGTCATTTTAATTCTGGCACATACTGTTGCCAATGTTAAATTTCCAAAACAAAAGAGGGTGTATTTTTCCTGGAATATGTAGGTTATGACAAATGCATGAATAAATATTTCTCTAGGATGGAGCGCATTGACTCTGTACAACACAACAAGACATAGCTTGTGGTGTACTTCATCGCCGTAATGGTCTTTATGACAATGGTTCAACACCATTGGAGTCTTGGAGCAGTATTGTGTAGTGTATATTGTCATCTAATGTCTGCAGCACATGGAGTTTTAGTAAAGACTGAATTAATTAAAATAAGAGTCATAAAGAAAGGAGCAGTCTGGTTTATGCATTTTAAATTTATTGGTTAAATGCACTTGTTGTGATTTGACTTATGGGACAGCACAGACTGAATTCAGAGTAATATAATTTTATCATCATTTCAAGACATAAATGCAGTGTCTAAAACACCGGCTTGTATGTCTCAAGCATTGCGCAATGTCTCATGGGTTGATTTACAGACCAGTGACGTGTCTCCAGTCTTAACAAAGTGCACGTTGTTTTAATATATGACCTCTACCAGCTGCAATTATTAGCCATAGTTAAAAGCCACTGAGCACTTAATGTAATTGATCGTTTCCACAAATCTGCCATATTGGAACCAACCAGCTTGTAGGAAAAATCTGCTTTGTCTATGTGACTCCTATAAACCCTTTGAACCCCACTCTCTCTCTCTTTTTTCAAATCAATTTTTCCCTTTATTCAACATGAAAAAAATTGTGGCAGTTAAACACACAGGATATTTAGATATTTATTATAAACCAGGATAACGGTCACAGTTCTTAGATTTCATGAAATAAAAGAACATGAATGAGAATAAAAAACAAAACTAGAGCCTGGACTGGAAGTGATAAAAGTATGCATTTAATAAATAAAATTCCCTCATGGTTATTGGTAATTTTGTCTTAATTCCAACAGTTGTCTTTTACGTGCTGAACACATTTTATTGCCCTGTCTTGCATGTTTTTTTACATTTAAAAATGCACAGATGAACAAGTGACTTTGAGAGGCTGAGTTCTGACATTAGACTGATAACAATAGAAGGCAAATGAACAGAAGGCAATAGAATAGAAGGCAGATTGTGCTCACAAGCCTCCAAGGTGCTTGGCACAACCATGGACAGAAGATACACTGCATGGTTAGATCAAGCACAATGGGGTCCTGGGCAAAGACAAAAAACACAAATACAGATCACAGGGGACCCAGCTCAGTACAAGGCACCAAATGGACTTGAAAGCTTATCAGGTTTTAGATGTAAATTCAAGTGAGGGGAGAAAACCAGTAAAATAGAATACATCTTGTTGCGTTCGCCAGACATGGCTAATTCAACCTTGATGAGCGTGGTTCAAAAAATATAAGCAAAACTCCTGAAAAAATAGATATAATTAAAACATTTTCTGAGACTTAGTAGTTGAAGGACAGTCCTGTGATTCGGTGGCATCTGCAGTCCAAGAGTCGAAGCCCAGAGGTGTGAGCTACTGGTGGAAAAGTCACCATTGGTTTAAACAATGATTTGAAAATTACAGTTGAGGTTATGAACATCTGCAGAATAAAAAAAAAAAAAAAAGATTAGTCATAGGTCACACTTACTGCGGAAAAAAGGGCTACACCCTTCTTGCGCACGAACTGCGTCAAACCCCACCCTCCCGTCCTTGGCGCCCTACTCTACCAGACTCGACTGAAGAAAAAAATTCTATAAATTCTATCACTATTTTATAGAAATTGCAAATATTCAACGTTTTCAAGAGAAGATTTATACTAGGCCTTGAAAAATGGTGGCTTAATCAAATTAGTTTCTCCATCAGTCTATTGGGTGTTCTTCAACTGATCAATGGAAACAGAGTTTGGATAATTCCTCAGTGACCTTGTCAAGAACTGCAGCATCTCATACAGTTAGTCTCTGAAATTTTACTTGCAATTGACTAAAAAATAAGACTTGGTGGCCAAGGACACCAATGGACTGAAGATTGATAGTTATAGCTACAGTATATTGCTGTAGTCCATCAGAGGACATTTTCCATCTCCTCAGAGTAAAGACACAACCATTCCTTACATTTTAGTCTTAACTGTGTTAACGGTCACTGAGTGCAATGTCAAGAGTCATGATACCATCAAGCTAAGAGCTGTTTCTCCTGAAGGTCTGACAATCTTGTTACCTTCTTTTGTGCCTCTTTCAGCTCCCCTGGGACATTTTACTAAAATGAGAAGGCATGGTGCGATAATCAACTTAGAACTGTGGCAACTGAACCACTTTGTGTGATGAAATTACATCATAATGCATATCAATGCACCATAGAGAAACCCTGCAGTTGTAGCGACCAAATGGCGTGAAAATGGGAGTACTTTGGGTGAAAATGGTGGGTGGTGGCGGTCAAACAGACCTCTGTTTTTCAGAGCAATGAGGACGACAAAGGGATGCGGTGAGGCTGATGGGATGGTGTGATGGGGTTTTTTTTGCATGGATGATTGTGATACATAATTATGCTTTCTTACCTTCTTTTTGTTGTTTTTTCTTCTTGGATCACCCCAATCAGGATCTTTCAGGAGTCACTGTTCAAACTCAAACATTACTCATTACTTCAATTCTTTGATAAAATTGACTTAAAGAATGTTTAAACTTTAGCATTTATCATGAAAAGTGCCTGATATAGAGCAAAAGAACTACACCAAATATTCTTTAGACTAAGGGTCGCATTGACCAGTTCAACAAATAATCAATACAAGACTGCAAATATAAGACTTAGTCATAACTTTCTCTGTATTTTACAGTCAACCTCTTGCTTGCAGTCTTTAGAAAGTAACTTCTAGACATCTGTTCTTTCCAAGAAACCCACCTTTCCATCCGCCGGCCCCAAAGTTGAAGCCCAGCACGGTGCAGCCAGTTGAGAAGACTTGAAGACGAGTGGCGGCTCGAGCTGAGTCTTGGGGTCTTCCAGCTTGCTCTACTGGAGACAGACTGTCCTGGCTGCGTCCTCAGCACCCTTCAAGTCCCCATCTCCTGCCCCTCCTTCGAGCTAGGAGGGGTTGATGATGTTCTCTTGGGATAGGTGCACAGGCAAGGAGGACTTGGTCAGGCTCGGATTGGACGTTTGGTTGGGGAGTTTGGGGGGGGTCCGGTTCCGCATTTCATAAATATTAATACAAAGTCCTCCCTCTCCAAATGGGTAGATTCTTTAATTTTGTTAGAGGGGGAAGTGCTTTATTCACTTAATGGCTTTTATTAGTGCCTGGTCTTCAACTCTTTCATTAGCTAAAGTGCTGCTATAATTTACAGGGTAAAAGGGGGTGGGGAAGAGGCGGTGTCTGAGGAGGGTTGATCCTTCTGTTGCTGCTGGACAGACAGGCAAAACCCTCAACTGCTGCAGCTTTTCCTAAAAAAAGTGGCTATTTTCTCAGAAAGAACTGTACTTTATATCAAATACACTCTTAAGAGTATCTATAACATACACTCATATTAAACCATTTCAGTGTTATGACCATGTTTGCTCTCTTGCACATTGGCTTTTTATGGCTCCATTGGCTTGACTCTTGAATCTCTTAATGCTTCTTAAACATCCAAGACTAACATTGTTCGATTCGGAAAGTGTGACCACTAATTAATAGACAATATTTGTAGAACTTCTGACAAGCACATAAATGGCTTCTTATAGCCTGTATGGCTGGACATGGATTATTGTGTGGTTTTGCTCAATGACAGTACAGAGCAGATTTTCCATTGGAGATCCAGTATTGTGATCATTTTCTTTGCATTTAGGATGCAAAGAAAATGGATGATTAGGATGATTTCATATTTTTCTAGAAAATGCAGATAAGCATGATTGTTGAAATTGTGATTACGTATACTGGATATAATGTATTGCTGACACTGTTCAGTATATCTTACCTACCCTTTCCTGTATGATACATTTTACATATAATAGATGAAATGTAAGGATCAGTTTATTTAAACTGGCAAAACTCAAACTAAAAAGGCCACTTACACTACTTATGTAGCATATTAAATATGCTATGAAACAAGCACATGAACCTTTATAAAAGCTCATCTGAATTGTATGTTTTAGCTTTTTTAATTGGTTTGATGGAGTGAAGAGTCTTTATTTTTCAAATTTCCACTCTGACTAAATCATATTGTAGTCTATATTTACTCCTGGATACACTGGCGCCATGCTCTGCGCTCACTAGCTAATATCAGGTGCTCAGACACAAAATGGCCACTACACTTCATGCAGGTTGCAACATATCGACATTAGATAATGCAAGCCTCCAGAGTGCTCCCAGCTCTGATGAAATGCTCTTTATTTTGCTCTATGGAGTCTTGTTAGTCGTGAACAGCCAGCATATGATGTCCCCAAACTGTGTCTGAGTGAATGAACTGATTAACCTGAGTGGCCGTCCCTACCAGAGAGAGGGGGTGGGCCACCAGTCTGAATAACTGCCTTCATCATCAATGTCACATAAATCACTTAGCTGGGCAGGGCTTTCAAATGAGACTTTTTCCTCTGAGCCAGACTGAAATGGTCACGGTAATGCTGCTGCTGAGTGCTGGTGTGTTTCTGAGGGAAAATATGTAACTGTGATAGAGCACAGGATCCTATGGTGCAACATTTCTGTGACACTTTATTCTCAAATCACACGTGGTATGTTAAATCATCTTGATTTAAATAAGGGAAATAAGTATGTCTGGCTATATTTGAGACAGAATACATGCTAGCATTCATACGGATGGTAAAATATATCAGGAAAAAAGGGTTGCACAAGAATGAAACAGCAAGATTCCTTTATTTTTTTATTGTACAGACTTTTTTTAGATTTAAATGCAAGCCTTAACCAATATTCAATATGAACTATTCATGGTGTTAAGTACTGTTGGGTTCTTTTGGATGTGACACTTACATTCATGTCAGTGTAATTTTAAATTAGAGCAAAAAAACTGGGAACCACATTACATAGATGCTCTGATGGATATGTTTGGTGATTTATTGAGCAACTGTACAGAACATTTTTCGATACTCAGGCCATGCAGTGACTAAAGACTCCTTTTACTTCTTCACCAGCTGGATAACATCTTCATCCTCCAACACATGGTCTTTGCCCACCTTTTGAGGGTTGTGTTTCACAGATGATCCCCACACAAGCGCGCTGAAAGAGGGAAATTATTGTTCATGAGTGATCATTTCAAGGTGGTGAACAGGATGCATGTTTCATTTTTCACCAATTTACAGAAAACAAGATGACCAAGCTCATCATGCAGTAATGCACACCAGAAAATAATTAAGATCCATCTATTCTTTCTTTGCTATAGCTACATTTGTTCTGCGCTATAAAGTAACCTACAGGATGCAAATCACAAAGGCTCTCTAATCGTGTACGTCACTATTTGACCAATTAATTCCCTGGAGGATGGGTAGTGCTCAGCAGCACTAACGTATTGACTGATTGATGATCTTAGCTCTCCCATTTAGAGATGGCGGCGCAACACATCATCTCAGATCCTAATCCAGACTCTCCAATTAATGCTTATCTGGCGTACCTCGCTGTAAAGAGGGCAATGGCTGTGATTGAAGTGACTGTGTTTGAAACCATTTGTCTACCACTTGTCATCTGGTTTAAGGTAACTACCAATGTCTTTAAGTAAAAGCTGGTAAAACTGGTAAATAAATGAAAAGGGCTGCAAAATAAAGAAATGTTAATTTCAAGGGTCTAATTGATCCTCACCACCTACATTATTTAAAAAATTCACTATGCCAGCCAAAACAGAAACATTTCTTTTGGATGATTTTGTTTCCATTTCCAATATTCTACCTATATAAAATAAAATAAGGCTAAAGTTATATAGACATTTAAATAAGCTTACAAAATAAACATTACCATAACTAATCCTCCCTTTAACAAACATTTAACAGTGGTTTGATTTCTCCAACAGTGTGCACAGACAAAAGGTATTTACAAGAAAATGTACAATGATGATGTAATGAATATATTGAGACAAACCTAATATCATTTGTTTGTATGTGATAAAGATAATGAAATAATTACAAGAAAAAGATACTTCTCTGGGGAGTAGTGCACAAGATTTCACACATGATCAAATCTGTGCACCGAGACAAAATTCCTTTAAACAAGTGAAAGTACAAACCAAATCTACATTACTCACTACTTCAATTCTTTGATGAGGTTTTTGTGGATCTTTAAGCAGAAATCCTCGACTGAAGTTCGTTCGGTGGGGAGTACAACAGGGGATGTGTAATCAGGAAGCTGGCCTTTGGGTTTGGTGTAGCTGCAAATGAACACAACACGTCAGTCAAAAATTTTCAGTCAGGAAAAAAAAAAAATAATAAAAAAAAAAACAACACAATTTTAAATAGATTTCTTGTTCCGCAGCAGTCACATCCCTTTATGGTGACAATAAACAACTCTTACATGCGCACAAGCTGTAGGTAGTCCCACATCCTCTCCAGCAGGTCATCGAAGTTCCAGCGGTGGTGGGCTGAGATGGGTACACAGTGGGGCACCTTGTAGATGATGTCAAGCTCTTCGATGGAGATCTGGTCGATTTTGTTGAGCACATAAATGCACGGGATGTAGACCCTGTTATGACGAGAGACTGTCAGTGGATGCTGAGCATGAAATTACTGCACAATCCGTAACCATCAGTGTTCAGCAGCCTGACGTGAATTCAAACCTTTGTCTGTTTGACTGAAAATATCAACAACCTCCAGCTATGTTCAACCTTTTACTACATTTTACCGCACTTACCATTTAAATGCATTTTTTGAGTTTTTCTATTTATTTTCACTGAGGAACTGTAAGTAAGAGATGATATTGCTTAACTTGAGTTTAAACTTACAAACTGAAAAATCTTAACTGGCCTAAAAATGCAAGTGTGGTTGGAACACTGTCTGACACATGAACAGCATTTTCAAACGTATCTGCATTGGTGTAGGGGTGGGGGGGTGGGTGGGCTGAAGTGGGATTTCAGATTCCTGCAGGCCACACCCACTGGGAATGACTAAGGAAGGCCCATTATGGCACTTCAGCAGCTTACCGATTTCCCTCCACCACATCAATGAGGTCATCAGCTGTGGAGTCACTGCGCAGAGTGATGTCGGCGTTGTGGATCTTGTACTCTGCCAGGATAGACTTCACCGTATCACCATCCAGCTCACTTTGTGCACACTAAGAGAGGACAACGAGGACAGGCATGGCAATCAGCACTAGTCTCGCGATGCCAGACAATCAGAGTTCTCCGCCTACTCAAGTCTGGGGATTTCTAAATGCACGATATTTGCTCAAACGGCGGCGAGAGCAGCCGCTAACAAACCTATGCCCCTTACATTTTGTCAAGGACATGCCTTACCAGAAATGACGCTGCTCCCCCCCCTTCCTTCTCCTCCGTAGTGAACTACATGTCACCGCCCAATATGAAGGGCCGCCCAAAAGACTTTGGATTGGTTCTGCAATGCAGGGTTTTTTTTTTAACTCCCTAATTGTTTCCACCCAGTTTTAACAAAGAAACCTGGGGGACTGTCCTCAGTCTCTATGAGCAAAGTGTTGACTTATGAGTCTGATCAACACTAGACAGTAAGACATATTTAACACATTGTATGATTTACATCACACTTCAAGAACAGAACAAAGAAAATCCATCAGTAAAATAATAAAGCCCAAGTTGTAATCATGATATTTATCAAATTCTAAATTTACCAAAGAAATGTTGATATTTTGCAGGACAGAAGAATAAATACGACACAGAATCTTAGCAAAGTGTAATCTCATGTATGTCCACCAGAGGGAAGCGTTGAAAGGTGTTTGTTGCCAGGGAGATCAGACCCACAATTTATATAAAAATGTCTTTTCACATTTAATTCTTCATGCGAGTTCAAATTCTGGTGACTAAAGGCTTTCAGATGTTTGTTTAAACTGATGGGATAACAGAAATATAGCCATCATCAAAATACACTGACAATCAACCACAGATATTCCTGACAAATAAAATCGTGCATGTCAAAACGATGGCAGTATTAAAATGACATCCCTTAATTGGCCATCAACTTTTGGATAGTTTGTCTTAAAATCTCTCACACAATAGGCAACCAGTATTTTATAAACATCATCACACACACACACACACACACACACACACACACACACCAAAATCAACTAAAAACGCTTCTCAGCATTACATTACTCATTTCAGACACTCATTTAGCGGTGAAATTTGCGAGAAGTTTGCACCGTGTGAGACATACTGTAGCTGTGAAGTTGATGCCTCCTTTGTCCTTCTTCTTGAAGCCAATGTTGGGTGGTTGCTTGTTAAGCCTGATGCCGAAGCCCTCCAGCTCATGTTCTATTAGCTTCTTATGAAGAAGAGGCTTCAAAACATCGAGCACTATCAGGATTAGGTTGCAGGTTCGAGCAACTAAAGCAGAGGGAGGAGGGAGAAGCAGAGAGAGCAGAGTGGATGAAGGAGTCATGTCACTTTTGTAGTAGATACAGTATGGATCCATAACTGTTTCATAGGAATAACACGTGATGCTTTTTCCCAAATTCCCTCAAAGCATTCATGAGCATTCACAAGAATGGGACATACAGATGGATGGACAACCTGAAAACATAATGCCTTCAGTCAAAGCTGTTGCCGGCACATTAAAATGAATGTAATGTCCTTAAATGACTGGAAGACTCTGATGACTCAGACTTTTATATTAATATCAATAAGGGGAAAAAACTAAATTATACTCATATTATACTTGGTTTTATGATTTTACTTTGCCAATGAACACCAGTTTTAATCTAAGCAGAAACCTCACTGATCACACAATTACCTGCAATGACCTGTCTGCCTCTGCCCTTGCCGTCCTTGGCTCCCTCAATGATTCCTGGGAGATCCAGAAGCTTAAGAGGCAAGAAAATAAAATAAGCAACCTAATGAAAACAGAAACTGAAAACACTTTTGAAGGTACTGGAAAAAAAAAAAGCCTGTACCTGAATTTTTGCACCTTTGTAGCGAATGACTCCAGGTACTGTTGTAAGAGTGGTGAACTCGTAGGCGGCAACCTCAGAGTACACACCTGCAAGGTTACTTAGCAGCGTTGACTTTCCCACTGAAGGAAAACCAACGAAGCCGACACGAGCATCACCAGTTTTTGCTACATCAAAACCTAAAAGAGAAAAGACATCAGAAGCTCAAACAAATCAAACCAAATATCCACTATGGTGTTTACAGGACAGAGGACTCAAACATAACTTTGGAATAATATCTAGATAATTGTGGTAATTAGGACAAAGTATGCAGTTATTTAAAAATCTTACCTTCTCCTGTTCCGCCACCACTGCCTCCCTTTGGTGTGATGAGTTCCCTCCTGAGTTTGGCGAGACGTGCTTTGAGCAGACCCAAGTGGTGAGCTGTGGCCTTGTTCCTCTGCGTCCTGGCCATCTACAATTAACAGTAACGACACCAGCATAAGGTCTCACTCTTGTTCTTTTTATGAAAAATTTGGCATTATCACTGAGCAGTCTGGGCTGTGTGTCCCTCTCTCTCTCTCCCCATTTTCTCCTCCTGTCCTCTCTTCTCTCCCAGCCTGGACCAGCATCCATCCTGGAACCAACTAAACCAACTTAACCTTTTTTCCTTTTCCTATTTTCCTTATATGTGTACCAAATTGCACCACTCTGTCTTTTAAATGTCCTATAAGTTAACTGTTAAATACCTACAAACTACTCAGAAAATGTGTATAATATTTAAGGACCTGTAAAATAGTTTTATTGACAGTTATTACTGTATGCAGTCAGACAGAAGTTGAAGATTACACAGTTAGATAAGAATATAGCTTCTCTGAAAAATGGAGACATGGTACGCTACGTTGACAAAGATGTGCTTATTATTTTTTAATGATTTTAGAAGCATTTGTTTGGAAAATTAAAGGAAAGTTGCCAATAAAGACAAAATGTTGTATAACATTAAGACTCTGTTGATTCTATTCATTCATATTACAACCTGCGACAAACTAAAAGTAACTATCTGGTGGGACATAATATAACGACTATGATCCTTGGTTGTGATAGAATCTGACTTGTTTAGAGACTGTAGGAATGGGAAATAAACTGTTCTCCATGACCTGACCTTTCATCATCACCACTTGCTCTGTTGAGCAAATTTACAATGATCTCAGTGCTGCAACTAATTATTATTTCTAATTATAGATTAATCTGTTGATTACTTGTTCGGTCAATGAAATAGTTTCCCAGAGCCCAAGGTGATGTCTTGTCCACAACCTGAAGATCTTCAGTTTAATGTCATAGAAGACTAAAGAAACCAGAAAGTATTCACATTTGGGAAGGTAGAATAAGACAATTTGGACTTTATTTCTTTATAAGTGGCTCAAAATAATTAATTGCTCATAAAAATAGTTGGCAATTAATTCAATTGTTAACTAACAACAACTAATCGACTAAGCAACTGATCGTTGCTCCTCTAAGTACTCAGATTTCTTTATATCATATTTCTCCTTTGGTATTTTAAGGTAATCTTAATTAAAAGGAGTTATAAAAACGTCTTTCTCTAGTTAAGCCCTAACACTACACGTCCACTTCTCAAAAGCTCTTGTTCAACTCACCTTTTTATGTCAAATGTTTTTTTTTTGTCATAATCTTCTTGAATAACGTACCATTGTTGTTTTCCTACTTATGGAAATGAAGAAACTCTATTAGCTAAACAAACAAACACATGTTGAAACTTTGATATTTCACTCATTTTGGTCTGAGTTGGATGATCTGTAACAGAATGTAACGTTGCCTCACCGAGCCGGTTGCCAACTAGTCACATAACGTTACATGGAGTCGGTTCTAACGTTAACCGTATCTATGCTGCTGCCTCAGGGCATAGCAACAACCTGTAAATGATGTTATTTGATTCATAGCAATTTCAAAGTCGAATAAGCATGTAAATAAACTGTACACTAGAAATAAAGAATGTAACACAAGGCCCAGCTGTGGGAGCCAGGCTAATATTTGCTAGCACTGACAGCTAACGATTAGCGAAAACGTGATTCAATGAGTTTGCCAGATGTCTCTTAACTTACCTCATTTTCAATCTCTGCTATTTTGGCGAGTATACTCATGATGGCGGAGAATCTTGTGTGCAATTGACCTTAGTGTACGAAGTTGAAAATTTTTTACATGGAAGTTGGCAAAGTTAGATGTTGTTTAGCAAGCACAGTTAAGGCTACAGGCTAATAGCCTACACCACGCAAGTGCCGCTACGCGCTGCTTCGCGGGAAATCTCGCGATGACACAGTCAGACTGAAAGAGAGAAATATGCCCAGTATTTTGACTCGCAGGACGAAAATGATAAAGGATGACACAACTAGGCCCACATATATATAACTACTACTATTGTTTGTTGAATTGTAGGAGGTGTGCTTGTCCTCATCCTCATCATAATATATAGGCATTTTCTTTTCATGTATATATATATATATATATATATATATATATATATATATATATATATATGTGTGTGTGTGTGTGTGTGTGTGTGTGTGTGTGTGTATGTATATGTGTGTGTATGTATATGTACATACACACACATATTATTAAACTTATACCTATATATATAGGTATATACCTATATATATAGGTATAAGTTTTAGACGTCTCTGTCTCCGTCTCCGACATTTCCCCTCTAAACATTTCAGATGATTTAATTTCTTAATTAATAAACTTTATTTCTAAAACACACCAAAACTGTGTTTTTAGGCCCATTTAGATCTAATGATCCAATATTTTAGAGATTTAGAGATATATCTTATTATCCATTGGAGGGGCTGTCCACAGGTTGGGAGTCACTGGACTAACTGTATATAAAGTTGTTTAAACTAGCTACATGTTGACCAGCTGCAACAGTAGTGCTATACTTAAACATCAGTAACAATCAAATAATGTCTTTTCAAATAATATGTCAGTGACAGTGGCCATTTTTATGCAGAACAAGTACTTCTTTTGTTACTTCAAGTACATTTTGATCATAATTCTTCTGTACTTATACTGCATTTAAGCAGGTCTTTGAATGCACAACTTTTACTTGTAATGGGAGCTATATAGATTGTTGTATTGGTACTTTACTTAAAAAACACTAACAAGACTAGATTAGACTAAATATTACAAGTACCTCTCAAACACCTCTGATACATTTCAACCCCACCATAATTGCAGCATCTACAGCCAACAGCTAAACATCATAACCTGAAGGAGGATCTATTGTACAACAGCTGTGTTAGTTTTGGCCAGTGATAAACTAGCAACTTAGTGTATAAATGGTTACATATGTAACCTGCAGTCTTACAGTCTACATGAGGATGCCTGCAAGTTACGATCTGGGGCAAAATATACCCAAAATATACATATTTGAGCCATAATGATTTGCTCTACAGCTTACATAGTAATATGTTGATGAACTGTTTTAGCTGTTTATGCATGGGTACACACACACACACACACACACACACACACACACACACACACACACCTTACCTCATCCTATAATACACATTCTCACACAATAAAAAAATGACGCATGCCTGTCAAATAGTATATTTTTATTGTTTAATTGTTTATTGTTTAAGTCGCATACAGTATAATCTCTCATTGGTTTCTATGTTGCTGAAGTTTGTGGACTGAACATCTGTCATCTGTTTTGTTAACCTTCTGATTGGTTTGTGCGTGGGCTGGTTGAACAAGATCAGTGCTGCTGATTTGATAAGTGACCACCAGATATCCTCTGACCCATGCTATGCTCTGTGAACCTCGCCAAGGCTGCATTGACAACAATGTTAATATATGAATATTTATGACTAGAAAGTATACTGGCCACACCAGGACTTCACACAGTTGACATGAAAATCGACTGTATGAAAGGCCATGGAGGGTACTGAATCAAATTATTATAGTTTGATTTGACTTTTGACATTAACATATTAAAACCTAATAAATGCCAGCCACTAAAGGTAGATTTACCAGTTCTGCTCTTAAGTTCTGCTCTTCCAGCTCAGCCAACAGTGTTGTCTAAAGCATTTGCTGTAAAAAATAAATGCAATCTGAAGAATAATGTAATTTTAAAAAATCTGTCTATAATTAAGTTCAGGAAAAAACCTATAGAGTATGTATGTATCTTAACTCCAGTCCAAGAAATCTTAAACCACATGCTAGATATGCTGAATCTGTCGCTTCTGAGATCCCCATTGTTGTTTGTTGAATTGTAGGAGGTGTGCTTGTCCTCATCAAAATATATAAAAATAGGCATTTTCTTTTTAAAAGGTAGATACGGTTTCAGCGAGTTGTTGTTCAGCATTTGTTGTTGCCCAGCTGGGGTGACAGCAAGCATAAATAGCACAGGAAGGAAGGACAGGAGGTGAGACACAGCAAGACAAGGGGTAATTACTGAGTTTGTGAACACTGAATACATTTCTGTAGACCTGTAAGTTAATTATTCTTGTGAAAAACAGAAAAAAGGGCTTTGACTCGAGACATCAACACTAGCCACTGCTTGAGAATTGACAATAATAAACCCATGCCCAAACATCTCAAATGTTCTTCTTTTAATGAGCAACGCATCTTTATATCATACGTCAGTCAGCATTGAAGTGCATTGATTAAAAAGTAAGTGCAAGTACAGATTTTGATGCATTCATTTCGACTAGAGGATTAAATTATTTGCAATGTCGCCCCAAAAATAGTCATTCTACGGGGGCACTCTGCAAAAGAAAACCGCTATAGTTGATGCTGTTTCTAACCTAAAAGATATATGCTTTTTTCCCCATTTCAAGCTTTTTAAGTTATCTCTGAGTGACAGTGTGTAGGAGTGATTTTCATCTGCCTTCTGCTGTCAGTTCACTCCAGTCCATCAAACACAGCACTTTTCCTCAATATCACTGTCATGCTCCCTGACTGATTTCTCAGTTTGCGTTGAGGAAGACGGCAACTGAATCAAGTCGGCAGAAGCACAAAGTCTGTGAGAAGCACTATTTTAGTGCAATAGTTTCACACTTGGTAACCTTGCCACCTAAAACTGGCTACCTCTGCATAGAGATGGAGAAGAGTTCTTATCATAGCCCCATCGATGGGCCTTTTAGTTTTTACTGAGGGAAGCGCCATTATTTGTGGTCATGTCACCAGAGCAAGGATAACAACATCTTTTTGAGGTAATAAAAAACAAATAACAGCATGAAGTTATCCATTAAAATGCACTGTCCCCAGTATCTTGGATTCTGTCATCAGAATTTGGATAATACTTATTGAAACCATAAGGCTTTACGATAAATGCAACTTGGCCATATGATGGCAAAAGTCTTCAGTGGAGGCATTCCCCTTGGACTCTAGCTGCTCTCGGAGGAGGTGGGCGGTGCTGTGGAGGATGACCTCCGTCGGGACACTGACTGTGAGCGCTCAGGGCTGTGTTTGTCATAAGGCTGGAGCTGCACCTCCAGGAAGTCCCTGTGCTGTTGGCTGATGACCTGGCTGATGAGTCCCGGCAGAGCCTGCAAATTACTCAGAAGAGTCTCCAGCTTTGTCTCCAGCAGGGCAATCCTCTTCTCCATGTCCTCTCCTCTCTCATTCAAGTCCGATATCATGTCATACATGATGTTCTGAGTCTGGAACAAGGGAGAGGAAACACACTTAACATTATCGTTTTCCGACTTTATTTTTGATGGACAACAAGCGTGTCCAAAATGTATACATAGATAAAAACAATGGCTGCTCTGATTCTTAAATACAGTTGAAAGTGTTATCAGATCGTTCTGAAAAGGAAAGGAAATAGAAGAGCTTGTGAGCTTGACATCAAGGAAGATCCACTTTGTCAACATGTTCTGTTAAGACCGCAAATCTACTATAAATAACTGAAAATCAAAACATACATATAAATAACACAGCCAATATTATTGATTTATCACCTGTCACAAAATTACTGATATCAACACAAAGTGAAGTAGAAGAATCTAATTTTTTAGGAACAGTGAATCCTTTTGTTGTGATTTGTCATCCACTCTTAGAGGGTCAGAGTTCAAAAGCAGAAAAGTTAAGTCCACATTAAAAAGGTCAGAGACACATCAGGTTAAGTCGTGACCTGACTATCAGTTATTTTTATGCTAAACAGTTACAACCTTGACAACCAGCACATTTTCTTTAAAAGACATGGCCTAGAAGGGCAGATTTTATATGAGCAGTTTACAAGTATATTTCCATGCAGACCGTAGTACATTATCCTATGACCTTGAGGAGACAGGAAAGAGGCCTGCTGAATTTGCATGATGCTTTCTTTTGATGCATTAAGCGTCTGCTCACAAACCTTAAAATCTAAAACATACTGTATTTTTTTGTTTAACTTCCAAGGTTCAGTCATCACAAATACTCAACAACACACTGAGAAATCCATGTCACATTCGGATGAGGAATGGGAGTGATGCCACTGGGGGGCGGTTTCTCAGCAGAGGACAAATAATCCCTGGCTGCCTGGAGGCAAAGCCATCCATCACTTACCTTGTCCTCTTCTGATTTGAGGTGGGAATAATTTGATAGGTTGTTTATGTGAATCAGTGAGGACTAAAGTAGCACTGACACCACTCAACCCAGCAGCTAGTGGAGAAAGGGGTTTCACTGCTTGTATTACTTACATTAATACAAGCGAATGCTGAATTTCCATTACAACGGAAATTCAACATTTAACTCTTAAATGTGGACATCATCCTATACACACATATTACTTCCTCTGACTAAAAAACAACAACTGTAACCAGGCACATGTCGGCATGTGGAGCTAAATTAACTCAAGAATGCGTCACACCTGTAAATCATGAAATGAAACAAGGACATATTAAGTAGTGATGACATAAAATGATAGAGACCACGAAACGAGGCCTAGTAAACCATGATGGAACAAATATTATAAATGGAGAATGAAACCGATGGTGCAATATTATATTTATATATAGATCCCATATAGGCCCACTCAGGCTGTATAATAAAACTGCAACTTGGCACTATCATCCCATTTCTGGACAAGTAAATGAGAGAAGTGAGTAAAGTGGCAGAGATTGTTTCAAACAACAGCTTTAAGTGGGCAATTTTTGCAATTTGAGGACATGCAATTCATTCTCAAAGGCAAACGTGAGGAAAATGCTGTGGACAAAAAAAACAAAAAACAAACATTCAACCAAATACTGCATCTCTTAAATCACATTAAAAGAAACCAGATCCTGTCTTAGACTGTAGAAGAGATAATGAGTTAAGGAGATACATTGTGATCTGAGGAACTTCAAATGACACTGCAGCGGCAATAATACACTGATCAGCCACAACTTTAAAACCACTGACAGGTGAAGTGAACAACATTGATTATCTTGTTACAATGGCACACGTCAAGGGGTGGGATATACTAGGCAGCAAATCAACAGTCAGTTCTAGAAGCTGATGTGTTGGAAGCAGGAAAAAGGGGCAAATGTAAGGATCTCAGAGACTTTGACAAGGGCCAAATTGTGATGGCTAAACGACTGGGTCAGAGCATCTGCAAAATGGTGTGGGGTGTTCCCAGAATGCACTGGTCAGTACATACCAAAAGTGGTCCAAGGAAGGAAGGTGAACTGGTGAAAAGATCATGGGTGCCCAAGGCTCAGTGATGTGCATGGGATATGAAGGCTAGCCCCATAAAAGAGCTATGCTAAATTGTTGAAAAGTTGGCTGGCTATGATAGACAGGTGTCAGAACAGAGTGCATCACAGCTGCGTAGCAACAGACTGGTTAGAGTGATCTTTCCGACCTGTTCACTGCTGAAAGCATCTATAATAAGTCGTCAGAACTGGAACATGATGCAATAGAAGAATGTGGTCTGGTCTGATGAATCATGTTTTCTTTTACATCATTTGGATGTCTGGGTGCATGTGCGTTGTTTACCTGGGGAAGAGATGGCACCAGGATGCACTATGGGAAGAAGGCAAACTGACAGAGGCAGTGATGCTCTGAGCAGTTGTTTTGCTGGGAAATCTTGGATCCTGGCATTCATGTAGATGTTACTTTGACATGTACCACCTACCTAAACACTGTTGCAGATCAAGTACACCCTTTGATGGCAATTGTATTCCCTGATGGCAGTGGCCTCTTTCAGCAGGATAATGTGCTCTGCCACACCGCAAAAATTGCTCAGGAATGGTTTGAGGAACAGGACAAAGAATTCAAGGTGTTGCCTTGGCTTGCAAATTCCCCAGATCTCAATCCCATCGAGCATTTGTGGGATGGTCCATGGAGGCCTCACCTCACACTGACAGGACTTATAAAGGATCTGCTGCTAACGTCTTGGTGACAGATACCAGAGGACACGCTCACCTTCGACGGGTCAGAGCTGTTTTGGCAGCACGAGGGGGACCTACACAATATAAGGCAGGTGGCTTTAATGTTGTGGCTGATTGGTGGTATGTTCAGCTTTATTTAGTTCAATCTTTCCACTAGGAGCATGAGGAGACGACAGAAGCTCTACACTGCCCTCTTATGGCTACAGACTTATATAACAATGATTATGGAGCCAGCTGAGTGGCACTGGCTCTAAGCCATCTTATCCAATGTCACATCCCAACTCTCACTGCTGTTTTACAGCATGAGGCGATTGGGCAATATTAACTAATACCTTTCATGACACGCTGGCCTGAATCCAGTTTGACTGTGGTGTACTTTTGAATGTCAAAGCACTGTGCCTCTCTCTCCTCTCTTTCTCTGCCTTTACTTCTGGCTGAATCATCAGATCACAGTGTGTCTCCCTTCCCAGGTTACTGTTTTTGCTGTGTCAGGCTGGCGCACTGCCTGGTCTTTCCCTAAGGTTTGTCAACTTCTGTTTAGTGCATCTGGAGACAAACATCACAGAATACATGAAGTGAAAAACAACGCTGGGGTTTTTACATACACAAAAGGGATTCTTGTTGCTCTCATTTGGTTATTTTCAGGAGAACATGTCCTGGGGATTGTAATTTACTCTGTAAAATAAAATGATGTTATTATGGCAAAAGATTAGAATCTCAGGTGAGTGCAGACAACCAGAGTTATCACACATACAGTATTTATTTTTTATCACCTTGTGAAATGCCTGTCTGTTTATTTGACACCTGTAGACTTTGATTATATTATAAAACACAACTAATCCAGCGTGTGAACTAGCATGCATTGAATTCAATCACACAAAGGAGAGAAACTTGTCAGGATAGTTGTCTATCCTAATGTGCAATACAGCAGTGAACTGTTAGTCTAGCTTACCTTAGCAAGGTCCACTAGTGAGTTTGCTTGGTCATTCAGCTTGCGTTGCTCCATTTTAACACTTCTCAATCTGAACACAAGACCATTCAGAACCCAATAAATTAACGCTATCAGAATTTATCATTGAATTTGTGCACACACAAGGCATACACATGGAGAGAGCACTCCTAGGCCATGCACAGGATGTGTGTAGAGAATGCAGGGATTGCAGGGGTCAATCTGTTTGGTTGAGCTGCATGCAAGTGGAAAAAGAAACCACAGAGGAGGGGGGACTGCTACTGAGGAGAATGAAACCAGTTCTACTGTGCGTTCCTACTCAGCGAATACATACAACCATACTGCATAAGTGAGGACACATATCAGAGCACCAGTGCAGTGTAAACAGTATTAATGAAGTCCAATCGCTATTTGACATATTGGAATAAAAAACACCAAAAACACCCACTGTTATATCTACAGTATCTTTAACATTTGTTCGTCTGTTAATTCAACTTTTCTCTGTTTAACTTTTATGAATTATTTAGTCATTAGAACAGACATAGATATCAAGCACTGCTCTATAGAAACACAGAGATTAATGTTTAATGATTTGACAGCAGCTATCTGCACAGATGTGTGCTGTTAAACTTTTGAGATTTTGCAATATAAGCATAAAAAGATGTGTGACATCAGAACTGAGACATCTTGCTGCTTCAAGGAACCCTGTTCATCTTGAATCATGTAGAGAAAATGAGACATTACTGGTTAAAAAGTCAAAAATATTATTTTCCCAGTTTGAAAATAGTATTAGTAGTTTGAAATACCTTGCAATATAGCCCACTTCTTATCAACCAATAAGCCTTCTTCTAAAGTTTATGAAAAAAAAACTTCTTCATACAACATGCCTAAATAATTCACTGTTATCTCTGCTATCTGTTTAATTAGGCTTCTAAAGCCTGTTTTACTCATCCTCTCAGGGGGCTTAAAACCGCAACTGTGCAGTATTGTAGAGTGTCGACCACACATGGTTTTAAGGTATTAAGGAGATTTTTTTTCTTCCCTGAATCACCCACGCATGCTAAATTACACTGGGCTCAAAACACAGAATAACATCATGATGGCAGTTTTACCAACATTTCAGATTTTCACAAATTATATAAAAAAACCCTTCTATAGCTAACTGAGACAGTGATGTACTTTGTGTGTGAGGTGATCATTAGGCTGTGTGAATCGAATGCAAACAGTAATGAAGATCGAGAAGGGATTCCAGGGACCCTTGGGGAGTCTGATAATTAGCCCAGATACACCCATTCTCATGCAATGCAGGATTATTTTCACTGTTTCCTGAAGTCAGGCAGATGTGGAGCGAAGATGAGGTTAGACCAACAGAGGGTGCCACAGGAGTCACTATAGGAAACTACAGGCAAGGGAAGATGTCCTGAGGACCGAAATGCTTCATACAGAGCAGATTCTACAGACAAGTACAGGATACGATTGCAAAATAACACTTTTATTGTTAAAGTAATTATATGAAAGACAGAAAGAAGGTAGTCTATCTGAAATGATGAAAGATAATAGATATTTAATGTTAAATGACTTTGCAGTTGATGTAAGACCTGGTAGAATTATGCATTTCGCAGTTGGATGACCAATAGCTGTCAAATGGGGTCGAAGCATGGAGCAGATTGAGGTCAGGACAAGGAAGCCTACTTGCCATGTCTTTTATATTGTATGTGTCCCTTTCCCTCAGTCAATCACTCAACATAGGCAGTTCTGCTTTTGAATGGGCACTCTAAATCTGCTTGCTATTCATCAGGGAAAAACGGCTACGCTAAGACTTTCAATACTCCACTAAATCTGTTAAGGCAATCTCAGTTAGTGCTGCACCATATTTTTTTTTTACCCCCCCCCCCCCCCCCCCCCAAAGTTGCTTTCTTTTGTCATGACCTCTATTTACCTCATTGTAGGAGGAAATGCTAATTTATCCTGTGGTGTAAAGACAAGGGTGAGCATTCTGCAGCCTTTTTTTTTCTGTCTGTCCCTACTGACAGTTTCACCCTGTCGGTCACAGTTGCAGCCTCTCGGGCGCAAACGGGATTGCTTGGAGGCTTTACCCCGACCTTCGTCTCAGGTCACTTTCCTGTTTCATCAGTCCACTGATCTCTGAGCTAACAAGCGCACACACTGACTGTCCTGCGTCTCGCTACGATTCCCACTTCAACCTTGAGGATGGAAAGTGACAGCAATCCCAGAGGGGTGGTCGAACTGTACTGAGACACTTGACTTAACAGCTATTATGGCTTGAAACATACTGAAAGACATTTGGTTGCATGTGTGCAACATCATGCCTGTGGTGTGTCATAAAATGCACCATCCAAATGAACTAAAGAGCCTTCCAGCTGCATCTATTCCAAAATCTGCTAATTTGTCTTAATACAGAGATGCATGACAGCTGTATGTCCTTGTTATTATGCTGTTTACCAGCCATGATAACAGTGGATCAGTGTCTTTGCTACTGTGTCATCCAACAGGGAAATGGAGGAAATGTGGCTGCAAATGTAATAACAGGCGTAACAATGGTTCCACACGCCGAAAGATGACCCTGAGCCCTGATCTGTATGAGCATGACCGCTAAGTTGTATAACATGACTTGAGGAGACATTATGAATTATATACTTGTGCTACTGGAGGTCTGTCTCCTGTAGAGCTCTAGTCGTCATCCTTCGGTACGTGAAAGCACAGTTGATTGGAGTTTAATCAGTGGCTTTCTGATTAAAGATCAAATTCTCATCACATCCATGCAGAAATGGAAAGAAAAACACCCTCCATCACTGATAATTGAAATTCACTTAATATGCATCTATGGGTGTGTTCACAATGTGTAACGTGTGTCTACTCAATAATATAAAGGTGTTTGTGCTGGTTTTATTTAAAGCTGTTTGAATGCAACACAAAATGTTGAAGATTGAATGAAAAATGTGAGAAAAACCATTGAAGCAGCTTAAATGAAATAATCAGTAAACATTGTGATTGTGTCATGTGAAACATTTCAATCATTACAAACGTTTTTTTTTTTTGTGGCATGAATTTCACTTATCAAATGAGGGAGTGTAATTTTTTTAGTCACATTATTGGGTTCAAAAACAAGCTCTCGTTAGCATGCACACAACAGGTCTGTATCTACATGTGAGGCGAACACTTACTTTCGAGCTCTATTGCATTGTGTCGACACAAACAGGAAAAAAAGGAAACATGAAGTAGACAAATGAATTATTACAACATCAGATAAACATATTCAGATGGTAAAATCTGTTTGCTCAAGTCTGGCTGCTGTAACCCTCATCTCTACGCTATCACCTCACCTCTTGAGCAGCAGCAAAGAGTTTTTCTGGACTTTTTTCTTCCTGCAACCAGTGTTATCTTGCTGTGTTTGGACTGTTTCTGGTAGCTGCACTTATGCTTGCTTTCTTAGTCTAATCCCTTTTCTTCACACTACTCCTGGATATAAGAAATGCAGTAAATCAAAACAACCTTCCTGTTAATGTCAGTCTGTCTGACCAACAGATTCAACAACACAAGCAGAGCCTCAAAGTGTCTATGACCCCATTTAACAACTGTTTATACCTCACATCCTTTACTTTGACTGATAAGGACCTCTGGGCGCACTGTCTTGCAGCTTGCAGCTGGAAGAAACAGGCAGGATGATATCTGATTTGATATTTACCTTTGCCTAACGACAGGTCAAGGACGGCTGTAAGCCTTTTCCAACCCTCCATTTCAGCAATCTGTTCACTGTCAGGCCATTTCCTGACCTATATTCATCTTGATACAGAATTTTAGCATTGCATCCTGCATAAAGGCTACAGGCAATACTTAAAACTCTCCGAGATAAGGCTTATAACCGCACTACCTCAAGAACAAGACAGAATCTTTATAAGGCAGAGGTGTGACAGGAGGATCTTGACATCGTGCTGAGTAGTTGTCCTTGCACACAGAGCTAGACGTGACTTTTTCCCTCTGAATCTGGTTCTTTATAGATTTAGCTTTAGCTCCAAGGGATTTCCATTATTAGGCTGTCCTAGAGAACAGGAGGCGGACATGAGACTTTGTCATCACCGCTGCAAATCGGCTAAGCACGACAGCAAGGACATAATGACTCGACAAAGCAACCATAACAAAAAGGCTATTACACGGCACAAATCTGGATGCGGGTTGCAGCAGCAGACAATTTATGTGTTTCTCTGCCTTGTAATTAAACATCCTCATGTCTTCAAAACATAAATGTATGTTCAAAATACTCATGAGCAAATCAAAGTCGCACACAGGAGACCACGAAGAACCATATACATACGTAAAACTACAGAAAGCAAACAAACATACAAACGGGACATTTTACTTGACTACATAATAACAAAATCACTATACATCTAATTATCTATTTTAATAAAGAGTTGATTGCCAGTTACTGAAAGAAGCCACAGAGTAGATGTGCTTGTAAGTGTTGCAGGTTGAAGAAAAACAAGAACGAGGTGAGGCTAAAATCAATACTGTTCTGGAGTTAGATAGCACTTCAGGGGTCCTTGGGGACCCACTAAAAGACTAGCTGACAGGTAAGTGTCTGACCAGCCGGTAGAAAAGTAGAAACCCAGATGTGTCAGCCCTCAGGTCAGCCTGACATCTGACTCACAGCGAAATAGACACACAAGAGTCAATCTGACAGCAAAAGGCAAGAGAGAAATATCAATATACTGCTGTGAATTCTGTAACTTGACAATATTTCAAGGTAAAATAAGATTTTATGGATTCAGTTTCACACAGCAAGTTTCCAAATCCCGATAATAACAGAAAATGCCATTTTACACAGATAAAATATGTCTCTTTCAAACCGACCATTCCAACCCTGTTTTAACATAAATGCATTACAAGAACCTCTGGTGTATCCGTGAATATAATTAACATAAATCTAGTTCCTTTGCATATTCTACCACTCTTCATGATGCAGAATCAACAGAGAGTCAGGCCAACTCATTACCACATCTGTAAATTTAAAGTTAGTCAAGTCAGGTGAAACGTGAAGTACAGGATCCTTCATTTTTTTGCTACAGGTGTCAAACAATTCAGATTTCAGGTTCATGTTGCATCGGTAGATGAAATGAATACACTGTTGGATAAAAGGTGTTAGACCAACATGAGTGGTGGGTTCAGGGTTCTGAGCTTGGTACCTACTGGTGAATGGCTTGGAGAAATTTCCTCTGGTGCTTCCTGACTCTGGCATGGTCCATCTTCCTCACCAGTTTGGTGTTCTTGTAGATGAGCCACGTCTCCCTGAGAACATTCGCAGCTGTGTTTTTCACCTAAGTGCAAAACAAGGAGATGTTTGTTCGAGAATTCATATACAGGTCAAATATCAGTCAGTATCCTGATAGTATAACTCAAAGTGGAGATTTCACTTACTCTTTTTGTTAGCTGGGTGTCCATCATAAAATTGTGGACATGTTTTTCAGCTTTGGTTAATTCCAGTTTCTTTGCCACCACAGCCACTACCAAGGCAGTACAGCCAGCACCCTGTGAAATAACAAGAATGGACCGGCACAAATATACAATGTGGATTTTTACATATTTGATTCGCTTGTCAACTGTTTTTTATTTATTCATTAAATATTAGCCACATATTAGTCACTTTCATGTAAACAATAATGATTCCTGTCAGTTCTCAAAGAAAAAAACTGAAGCACTCAGTCTGCTTTTCTCTGCTTTTCTCACCATAATGCCAGTCAGGAGGCAGACTCCTTTCCCACAGTATGTGTTTGGGACCATATCCCCATATCCAATGGTAAGAAACGTGATTGAGATCAACCACATGGCTCCTAGAAAGTTGCTGGTTATGTCTTGGTTGTCATGGTACCTGTAATAAATAATAAATGCAATAGGTTGACCATCTCTCATGCACCTGCAGAAACTGACGCACTCCTGCTTCTCCTTATGACTAATTCTCATCTAAAAAAAGAAAAAAATGCCATGCAGTATGTAATATTCAATATTTTGTCATAATACTGGAGAGCTCTAATCTTTTCTTACAGCATGTGTAAATCTTTATATCTTAATGCTCAGACACAGAAAAGGCTAAGAAGTGTGTACATTATCTATTTTTATGCCTTATCTATGTTTCATGCTGAGCAGTAGAGTATAGCGTGAGAAACTGATCCAGGCACCTCTCGCATGCTCTCACAGTCCATGCAGCGATGATCCACAGAGAGATGGTGAAAACCAGCAGTACAGTGCCGGGACAGATGGTCATGAGGGTCTTCATCACAAAGCGTGTGTTGAAGTTGATCTTGTTGAGTGCACCGATGCTGCGGGACGAGGCGTCCGTGAAGAGCTTGCTGTGCAGCAGCATGACACGAGCAATGAGGTACAGCCGCAGGAACATGGGGATGGACAGGATGATGTCCACATCCGCATCCGTCTTGGATGGCACATAGGAGTAGGCCAGGCGTGCTGTCCAGGTGAAGGTGTAGTTCCCTGGGATGGGGTGGATGGCGCACACCAGGATCTCCAGGCAGATGAAGAAGATGCGCTCATATGTCATGGCTATCCTCCAGTCATCAGCTGCATTGTCCACCATAAATAACTGCAAGGAAAGGGCACGGTGAGGCTGATGAAGGGTAAAAGCCTGCTAACATTTTCATCATGGTGACACAGCAAGCTACAGGAAATCATTAAACCCATTAAAACAATAAGTCACAAATGGCCTCGAGTCATTAAATCACATTTTTGAATCACATTATTCAACCTTTTTTTTTTTTTGCAAGTTGTCACCCATTTATTACTCTGATATATATCTATAACATTATTTCTGTCCATTTTCCAGAGAATATTATTGATCCAAGTCACTGTGCTCAAAACATTTGAGAGAGGTTCAGCCAATTTTTTAAGTCCAAAAATGTGCCTCAGATGGTTGCAAGACTGAAATTTGTTTACATTTGTTTTGAAAATTGTTTTTATGTCTTCTAATTAATTTGTTTCTATTAATTTCTGTATGGTCTCAAAATACCAGCCAGCAAAAAATGTAAAACTCTACAAATAATGGCTATTAATGTAAAGTATATTTGATTTTCCTGCATGTGTGCCTATTACTCCAGGACTAAATTCTGCCACGTATATCCTCCCCTTTGTTTCTCTCACCACTTTCAGATCCCCTGACTAAAAAAAAAAAAAAAAAATAAAAATAAGTGTTAAATTAACAGCATGCAGTAAGCATTTTCAACTTCAAAGCACTGTACTGATGAGAACATCTGCCGCCTTCACATTAGCATTAGGTTCTGATCGCCTGGCCACCCCGACCAGAAGGTAGGCCATTTCACTGGGGACTTGAGTGTAGGTGGATTTCAACAAACCTCATCACTCTTGTCCACTCTGTCCTCTGTCATATACTGTAGCTTCCTCATATGGTCACCTCTGCTGCTGCCACCTCCTCTTGCTCTTCCCCTCCCTCCTCTTCATCGCTTTCAATCCAATCTACAGTTATCCACCAAGATTCATGGCTCAGTGTACTCACCCTGAACTAACGGCCCAGCCTGTGACTGCCATCACCAGCTCATTCCCAGTGATCCCTGATCAAGCTTATGGTTGTAGATGCACTATCTCAATCTTACTCCTCCCAGTTTAATATTTTCTGGTGTGGGTTGCAGATTAAATACTATCAAACTGTATAAGCTTCCCCTAAATTTGTCAGAGATTTTTTCTCTTTGACACGCCACACTGATATTCCTCTACAGCAGCTTCTGCTCTATCCACTCAATCACCTCAAGGTCCTCTGCCGGTGTACAGGCCGTCACCACTGGCAGTAGATATTTCACAAAATGTCGCTGTCAGCAAATACGAGCCAGGTTTCCTGGCGGGCTGTTTTTGCCATGAGAGCAGAAGCCTTTCTAAGTAAAGAAAAAAAAAAACTGCACATGATTACATTTCATCAAGAACCTCTCTAATATGCTGGGTAATGAATTATACAATGTCCAATGACTCCTCAGACTTTCACATGAAAATAGAAACATGCAATGTTTTTTGCTTACAGTTGAGAATCTCTTGGGGCAAGATTGTGCACAGGTCAGTTCATCTTTCGGCTCAGCTCATCTTAAATGTTAGTTTAAAGTGTGCGGTTTGGATTTTAAGTGACTTTTATTTCCAGCTCCACAAATACCTGCCAGCATTTACCCGTGAAGAAGAATGGAAAACAATTTATTTTAAAGTTAAGTTGTCTAAGTCTGTAATATACTGGATATGATTTAGTCAAAAGAGCAGCTTTAAAAAAAAAAAAAAAGTGCAGATAAGTGTGTGAGAAATAAAATGCTCATAATACACACTAGAGGCACAGATCACGGCTCGGCATCTTGCCAACGTGTCTCCATTTAGTTTAATTTGGAATTTCTCATTACAGAAGTAAAAACTGTCCCAATCCTGGAGGGCTAATGGGATCAGTGACCTAGATTGTAAATTTAGCTGTGATGTGTTACATAAAATTGAATTGCTGAAACAGTCATATTTCTCACAGAGGAAAGAAAGCTCATATTCAACATGTTCAACTCAAGGACAAAGAAAGCACAAAGAAAAAAATCGATAGCACTGTGCACTGCCACTTTTCTCACAGACATACATGAATGCTCCACATAGTACAATTTGACAGCTTCAAAGGCACTTTGACACTGCAGCCGCCTGCTTCAATTCAACACACAAACTTCACTGAACCCACAACAGCAAACACAGCACGCTCATTATAGCCTATTTCTGAGCCAATTACTATATGTCCAGCAGCTACTGTACAAGACATATCAGCTGTCTGCAAGCTGGCACATTACAACAAAAACACAACAAGCTACAACTGACACATGTCCCACAAAGCCTGTTCAGCTTCTTTATATTTATTTAAAAGCTACAATCAAAGTTTCCCTACAAACACAGAAAACACATGAATTAAATTTTCAGAGGCAGTTGTTCATATCAAATGAGTGACACCAAGCTCTTTTAACAAACTGACATCTGTCAGAGAAGTGTGTAACTCTAACCACAGCTTGTCCTGTTCGGCTTTCCAAGTGAGTGTAATGTAGACACGGAAACACAAGCTGCGACACACACCGCTTCAGTTTCTTAGTTACAGAATTAGGCTCTGAAAACAGCTAAATCTATTGTTTGCACACAGCACAAGCTGCGTTTTAATTTACATTTTAAACAACAAACCCGTCCTGTCAAAAGCATTTACAAAGTTTGTTACCTCAAAACAATGTAATTAAACATTTAAACCCAGGTTGCATAAGGAAAGCTTACTTGGTGGCTAAAAGCAATTATGGTAATGGATGACCTGAAACACAATACTCAAAGGCCCTTTACCTCAGAGCATCAAATATTCCATGCTAGCAGCAGAACCAGCAGTTATGACAGAGAGGTTGGGGAAACTAGCTCTGCAGGAGAAAAACCTCAAAACTGCGTGTTTGAAATCATGTCAAGATGCAAAGAGAAATTAGAACAGACAGCTGATGAGCCAGGAAAAGTTTAAATTAGTTACAGGAGGTTGGCAAATAATTTAAACACTGCAAGTAAAATGATTTTTAACTAATTTAAGCAGCTAAAAATATGTTTACATTTTTAGGCAAAGCAGAGGTCTGAAAATCAGCACTTTGATTCAATATTTTAAGCAACATGAGACAACTAACAGAGCTGCAAAGAGGCCAAATTATCCGTGCCCAAATTTAATTTGCGTCTATCAAATTCAAATCAATTTGTTGCCTTGTTGTTTTATTGCACGTTAGTAGATATATAAATCAAGAAATCCCATACACAGATCCAAGAAAGCCAAAATGAGGTGCTGTCAGTCATCACGGGATGAATCAAATACTCCCTATATTTCCTCCAAAAATCAAGAACAATGCCTTTAACTACAGCAAGGTGAAACAAATTAAAGAATTAAAAAAAAATCTAGTAAGGGAAGCAAAACCTGTCAAATTTGTTAATATGTTTGAAGAAATGCTCTCATAAAACAACACCTGTCAAACACAAACTGCATAAACAACAGAAAAAACATTGCTTCAAGCTGAAACTAAGGCAGATGTGATGACTATAATGAATAGAGTATAAACGGAGCAGACAAATGCTGCTAATTTGCATGCTACAGAGGCTGCAATGCTAATTTAGTTACTTAAAGGGTCAGTGCACTCATATTGCAAACAACATATTTTCTCACTTAACTCTGGAGTTATCCTGCAATGCACAAACTTTTGCTTTTATTTGTCCAAGTTTTCAGATATGTGCCTCTGAGATTTCTTTCTCCTCCCCATTTCAATAAAACTGAATGGAATTTAAATTTGTGACGCTCACTGCATTGAAAATTTTACATTTAAAAAATTGAACAGCAACATTTCTTTCCTGAAACAGTCGCCCTGTTACTCTGGAAACCCCACATACAGATACCTCCTCAGGAAATGTTTTACCCTTTTATGACCCTTTAAGTCATTGTTCATGAATTGTTCATGTTCTTTTATCTGGCTCCTATAATCCCTTTTTTATCAACACACACACGGTTGTATCTCTGTACACGTGAGAATGTATCCTAACCTTAACCCTACAACGAAGTCTTTACCCTCACAACAGCTCTTTGGGAGGAGGTAGAAGAGGCCAAAAACGTCCTCGCTTTCCAAAAATGTCCTCATGGTCTAAAACTGGAATTGGCTGTCAGAATGACAGAAGAGCACATACATACAACAGATCTCAGAGAACAAATAGGGCAATTTGGCAGCCATTTCTAAATGAGACCAAATCAGACTGCTTGTTTTCTGACAGTCTAATAATTAACAATGCATGGGAACATTTCATCCATGTCAGGGTGAGAGGCAGTATGGATGAACATGTCCTGAGATCATCCCCCGCCTGCCGCTGTCCTTCGTCTTCATCGTACAGCCTCAGAGGAGCTCACCTGCGATGATAGCTGGGTTGGTTACTGGTTTCACTACGTTCAATATAACTAATGGAGTCCGGCTCAATATTTAATCTGTGTAATGTGGAGATGGGAACATATATCTTGTCACTGAGAATGAAATCGCTCAATCTCATTAGTGAATTAGGTTGAGAGGTTCAGCCCAATTAGACATTAATGCAATGCTTTATTTATGATATCAAAGCGAGCCACTAAGAGGCCACTTTGCTGAGTAAATCTGAAGCCGTTGCGGATTCGGTTTGCTTTTGTTTCTGAAATTAAGTTGCACATTTGCATATACATTCTTCTACTCTAGTGAAAGAAGGACTCTTTGAGCCAAAGTGAGAGCCAGAATAAATCTTTCTTTCTTTGGAGTGTTGCATTTGCAGCCAAGATGAGCACATTCATAAACTAAAAAAATCTGCATGTTTAGAATCGCGGTTTAGTAAACGACATCAATAAGTAACTATTAGGATTCTTGAGTCATTGGGAGTTTCTTTGCCCTTGAAAGCCTGCATGTTCAGTGAAAACATCGAGGTCAGCAGCCAGTGATGGTTATCTGACTCCAGTCTGGACTCTCACGTAGAGGACAGATTTCACTGTGAGAAATGCAGAGCGTCTCCTGCAGTTACACCATATCTCTGACACATACACACCACCCATGGGCGGTCTGACGAGTGGGGCCAAGTTTGACTCTGGCAGGATTCTCTGGCCCATTTCGGGTGATGTGTTGTTATTTTATCTTCTCTGCAGATTGTAAAATTGAATATTGTGCAACTGTGAAACATCAGCGCTGACTTTTATCACAGAAGAACACATCAAAGACTGAACAGCCCCCCAAGCATTTTGCATTAGTTTAAGAGAACTCAGCAAAACTGTCATCACAAACCACAGCGACATAGCAATGGCCTTAACACAAATGCCCCTCGGCAAAGAGCCTTTGATGGTGAGAACAAGAGAAATCTTTCAAAATGTCAGTTTCTGTCTGTTGGGGAATAAGGTGAACTCATCAACCATCTTAACAGCAAGAGCAGGAAGATGTTCCCAGCTCGTTGCTCATATCAGACTTTGACAATGACAAATCAAAGTCAGGGAGATGCTGCCGACTCTAACCTCTCCATTTCCACTTATACTGTACAGTAAGTCGCTGCCTGCCAACACAGCAACCTCAACTAAACTAAAAAGTCTAAAAATTCCTTGGGCGGAGCGCCAGCTGTCAACAAAAGACATCATGTGGACTGAATGAGGCTGCTAACATTTCAAGGAGAAGTATAAATAGCTATGTGCTTTACATTCATTGTAGCAACTTGAAAAACATTAGTTTCTACAAAAGAGGATCAAACATTACTATTAACTAATACTATTTCTCCTGATTGTGGACAATGGGAGAAATCTAAGCACATTTCCCTGAACCTGGACACACCGCATCTCTCTTTGTTAATGTACTTGGCTCAGTAGGTCACCCATCACTGCCATTGGAGCACGGCAGATGTATTCCTAAACAATTCAAATGACAGCTGGTGTACAATATCTATCCTGTCTGACCTGACCTTTGGAGTCCTCAGTCACTCTGAAGAGAAAAACATCCTGTTGTTAAACCCTATAAAAATGAGAGGGCGCGATCTTTACCAGAGTTTGACAAGTAAATCAGTTTTAAGGGGGATAGAAGTGGTGGGGAAATATTTCATCATTGTGACTTATGCCTCTACATCTGACAGGCATCTGTGAGTACACATGGACATGCATGCATAATCTATTTCACTGCAGGAGTAAAACTTCCCACATGGAAAAGTACACTTTAGAAATAGCACCTAATATCACAAACAAGTAGATCTTGAACAAAACTAAAGTTGAGGTCACAAAACAAGCACATTAGATTAACAAAAGTATGTTTGGTGCAGTGTGTGTCATCTAGGTGATAATGCTAAATATGTGGTCAATTAATCAGGAGTTGTGTTATAAAGGTAAATTGCTACAATTTAAAGGGAAACTCCCCCAGTTTTACAAGTCAAGGTCAGTTTACTCATCACTAGGGAGGGTCCAACAAAAGATGTTACATTATAGGAGGACATAGCATTTTGTTGTTTTTTTAGCTTAACTAGAGATGCAATGTTTAGTTGATCAGCAGATCGAACAACAGGACAGTACATCAACGGATTGATAATAATTCAATAATTCAATTCAATAATTGATTAATTGATTTTTAGTCATTTTGTAAAAGAAAAAAAATGCCGTGGTTCCAGCTTCTTAATGTGCTTTTTTCTGGTTTCCTTCGTCTTCTATGACAGTAAATTGAATATTTAATAGTAATATGCTCAATATGAATATGGGTCATCGACTGTTGGTCGGGACAAGACGTTTCAGGTTGCATCTTGGGCTTGGAGAAACAATGATTGATATTTTTCACCCTTTTCTGACATGTTATAGACCAAACAACTAATCGACTAAAAGCGGAAATGGTGGACAGATTAATTGATGATAAAAATAATCATTAGTTGCAGCCATAAGCTTAATGAGTAGGACTAAAACCAAGGACATCTTGGCCTCTGCTGATTCAGTTTTGACCATACGCACGCTAACAAATAGTAAACATTACACTTAGAAAGCAGGTTTTTTTTAAATTATTTTCTCAGTTTGGACTTGGTTGCTACATGGTTAGTCAATTACAACTGACCAAAAATTCATCTTAGGTTTAACCTTTCATCTTTGAGGTTTTATTTAAGCTTTTATTCAGACCTGGATAATCCTCTATGATATTTGAATATTAGAGGCTTAAAAAGCCTCTTTGACTTAGCCCACCTTTGAAATGTCTTGTAAATTTAGCCGTGGCTTAACACACATGAAGACAAATTGCATTTTTATCTGATGTTTTCAACTAAATAGGTTTGTCAAAAGTGCTGTAGTGAGCAGAAAACGTCAGAATTGCAGAATACATGAGAGGGGAACACACATACCAGAGCTGCTGTGTGTTCCTGTGTGTCATTAGTCATTAGCAAGATAGATTTAGAATTAATGTGTGTGTGTGTGTGTGTGTGTGTGTGTGTGTGTGTGTGTGTGTGTGTGTGTGTGTGTGTGTGTGTGTGTGTGCATGCGTGCAGGCACATATGTCAGCCTGCAGGAACCAAGTAATGACAGACTAGCAACAACAGGCATAAAAGCCCCTCAGGCAGGGAAAGAAAGGAGCAGCTGGTGTGGTGGAAGTTGAAGTATAAACACCACGAACTGGATTTAAATAGTAAGACTGAGTCAGTTCCAGGAACTGAGCTGATAGTTTGCTCCAGAGGCGGTTCAATGAATTAGAAAAAGGAAATCATAATCAACTTGTACATTTAGAGAGAAGCAGTAAGGAATGAGTAAGACTGCAGCGAAGTGATGATGCTTTCTGATTCATGTAAGTATTCAGACTACTACATTAATACATAATAAATTGTATATAAATCATGTCTGAGAGGGAATATCTGGTGAAAAATGCATTGTGGTAATCAATTCTCAGGCAAACAATTGCCTTAATAAAGTTTTCTAGGTCAGCAAAGGAGGAAATGTCTTTATCATGAAGACAGAGCTATCTGGGGTGAAACATGTTTTGGATGTTGACGTGACTGTCACAAGAGTCTGGATCAAAGAGGTTTGAACAGCCTTCCTGTGGGTACGTGTGCAGCTACTGACAATTAAAGGAATGAAAAGAGGAGCTTGTTTTTGGAGATAAAAGTGAGAAATTCAGCTTCTGTGTAATGAAGGACAGAAATTGGCTTTACAGACATTTTTAAACATGTAAAATAAATGATTCAAGCTTTGTAAAGCTAAGTATTGTCACCATATTTATCATATTTATCAATACATGTCTTGCCGCATCATGATCAGAGTTGGAACAAATAGCTGATTAAAGGATTATTCCATCAACAGAAAATTAATCAGCCACTGTTTTGATTTTAGGTTAATTGCACCAAAAATGTGCAGGTTAAGTTTCTGATATGTGATGATTTAATGCTTTTCTTTGTCATACATGATAGTAAGCTGATTATCTTTCAGTTTGGAGCTGTTGGTTTCACTATCGTCTGACATTTTATAGAAAAACGATTAATGAATTAACCAAGAAAAGTATATGAAAAATTAGGGTGCAATTCAGTGCTTAAGCATTTAACTGGTTTCTTGTGGGAGGGGACCATAAATGTACCACTGAGGCACAACTACCAGTTTAACACAATCCATTTAAAAAAAATCACTAATGGAAACCTGCAGTGATGAGGAACACACCTTTGCAATATAGCAGTCACAACTAAATACTTACATTATTTAGCAGAGGTGAAAAAGCTGAGTTTATGAATGGAATAATTTACACAAGTATTAGAGTAAAAGGTGTGGAGGCAGAAGGAGAAAAGAATGAATGTGATACTTTCATGGAAACGTATGCTTTCTAATTTATAAACAGCTACTGGGAACCGTCTGCATGGGAAATGAAAATGCTTCTGTTAGGCATTGAAATATGGTAATGATGTCTGTGCATTTCTATCATCCCTCATAAAGAAAGGTTTACAATGAGACATCTGAAGGGGGTGAGACATTTTACTGTTGGGCTATTTCAATGACTGATACTCCTCTGGGACTTGTAAGTGCTAAACATACCAACAAGGCTGATGAATACACTTTAGCTAATCCAACTTTTAATGCAAAAGATAAAATCCTGGTGCCTCACCCAAATGTAATATCTTTCTGATTCATAAATAGACCATATTCTACATCTTGGATCCAAGAGCAGATGAAAACAGCTGGATCAGCTTGTATAATTTAGCTAACGGCACTTTTTCTAAAATCACCATCTCGTTTAAAAGTAAGAAAAACCATTAACATGATTAAACATGGCGTCATTCAAGATTCAGGAAAATGCTTGAGCAGTGTTTCTTTTCAAGTCAAGTTTTTTTTTTTTTAACGCTTTTGAGTTGAATCATTGAAAAAGAAAAAAAAAGAAAGTCTTGGACACACAAAAATGTTCAGGCAAACATACATCCACCCTCCTGAAAATGATACCATTAATTTTGTGGCTGTTCAACAAAGACGCAAGTGCTGAAGCGCAACTGTAAGTAATGCAACAACGCTCCCAGGCAAGGTCATAAAACTGACCAAGTGTTGGAAGGTCTCTGGGGAGGCTGACAATCTATTTTCATTCACTGACCACTGTGAGGAGTCCTTAAATCTTATCAGAATGTATAATTAGCTGTTAATGTGGGTTCAAATGATGATGGCAACAACTTCAATCAACAGTCCAAAACCCTGTATAAATGCAATCAAGGGGTTGTGTAGATTTTTTGATGTCTAAAACATTCATAGTTATGTGACAAATCTAAAAAAACTGGATGTTATCTTTGGAAATTAAAAAAAGAGAAAATAAATAAAGTTGTTAAAACCTTCTATGTGTTGCAACATGTTCATGTTTTCATTGAAAAAGTCCCACTCTGCAGAGAAACTCAAATTTAACACTTCACTTGCTTCCACAAGAAGTTATTTGCTTTGGTAAATCAATAATTTTATCTAATGTGCCAATACTCAGGAGGATTTCCTGCTAGCAAACTAATTTGTGTGCACATATTAAATCAAATTGAGCATTTAATTGTGATAAGACATTTGCTGTTATGGCAGACCCTTCCCATTCAATCACATCGACATTAAAAAAAAATAGTGAGAAGAAAAAAAAAACGTGTTTCCACATTACCTGGATCTCTCTTGCATGGTATATGATAATCAGCCCCAGGAGAATGATTGTAGAAAGGCTTATCAGGCATTTTAGAGCTAATGAATACAGGGACTCCTGGAAAAGAGCGACAACACTAAAGCCAAACAACACACAACATCACAGCATAAAATCACATTCTTACATGTCAAACCAACTGTTACATGTGTGACCAAAATATACAAAAATAATACACTATAATTCATCTTCTGCTGACATGTGATATCTTCTTCTATCTTCTATGGGATTCCCCTTCATGGTTGGACAGCAGTGGGCCTTTTGGCCTGTATGTGACAGGACAATGTGACTACATGGGACACTTAATAGTGAGCCCACACTTTTCTCGCCTGCTATTTAAACAGACTGCTTTAACTGAACACTTTTGGCCGAAGTTGTTTAATGTAAAGGGCTCGCTCTGTCAGCCACATGCCACCTAAATTAACTCTAGATACGCACCTTTCCATAGGCTCCCCATGAGAGTTCAGTCTCTATAACCATAACAACGATCCCAAACATCCCAAAGATTAAAGCATAGTCGCTGAGCCGCTTCCTTTTCTCAAACAAGGCCCTCCTGTGCCCGAGCTTTTCCCCAATGTTCTGGTTCTTCTTTTTACCCGATTTACCGCTGCTGTGGCTGCAGCCTCCCCCTCCGTCTCCCGATGCGTAAGGCATCAGGGTGGTGGAATTATTCTCCGGCTTGGATACTAAAGTGTCCGACGCATCTGCGGCGGAGATGGGCTGCAAAGGCTGGGACTCGGAATCAAACTCGTGTATGTTTCTGCGGGACGAGCTCAAGTTGCTCAGCGGCCGCATTACGCCGCCGTTGTATCTGCAGCTGCTCATGGCTATTTCATTGTAGGAGTTACTGTCTTTGTGGCTGCTGCCCAGGCTGCCCCGCTGCCGATCGCGGCAATGCTGCTGCTGATGGTGAGGATGATGATGTCTGGATGAACTACCATGACTAGAGGGTGTGAACTCGCAGACGCTGTACTGGCAACCTTGCCTCGAAGACGTTTCGGAAGGTGTCCTTAAAGTTCCCACAGTGGTCGGCGACGTCCCGCGAAAGACGAGGCTTTTTCTCGCATCACAGGTGCAGTTATTGCAGGTGCAGCATTGGTCGTGCTGCTTGCTGAGCCGATCCTCCCGCCCGCAGTAGTGCTGGTACTTACAGTGCTGGAACTGCTGCTCTGGAAAGAAATCGTTCTGCAGCTGCAATGGGGTTTCCATGTCAGTGCTGCTGTTTAAAGCAGCAGTCGAGTACCACAGAGCACCCGACGAAGGGCGTTATGGTACTTACGGGAGGACAGAGCCGCTGCATGAACAGACCCATTTCGGCTCCGGTAGAATGTGAGAGGAGCCTCCGATTGGGCAGAGGGGACCAAAACAACTGGCTCGACGTCATGAAAAGGTTGCAACCATGGTATAAGAAGCCCAGCCTTTTTTCATTAGGACTAACAAAAACTAAATTATTGTTGCTTAAAAAAATGGGAGATCTAACTGCACTTTTACACCTTTACATGTTTTCTCACAAAGACCTGAGCTTCTAATAAAAACACTTCTCTAAAACTGCAGCCAAAAAGAGAGTAAAGAAAAGTATAATAGGTCTGTTTTTCCTCTTTGTGTTGCTAAATATCACTTCACCAATACACCTCTGCATTCCTACAGATGTAATTTAGGTATTGCACACAACACTCGCCAGCCAGGCCTATTCATAAATTTCCTGACTGATCCCCCATTTATTGACTTCATAGGAAACACACGTATCTCGCTGTCACCTCTGATTTACAAGATGCTGATTTCATTCAGTTCATTGGCCGTTTACCATGTGACCATGCAGGCCTGTAGCACCTATGGCCGGGGCCTGTGTCTGCAGCCACAGATTGATGTGACCGCTGGTGGCTGCGTTATTAATGGAGTAGAAGAGTTATATCACCCAGAGGAAATATCGCCAACTGCCCGAGATTGAGCAGCTGTGGAGGCATAAACCAAAGGCTGAAACCCAATCATCCACACGTCCTGGCGTTGCAGCAGCAACAAATTTAGTCTTAGTGCTGTTAGGCGATATTGGAGTTATGTTTTTTTGTTTGCAATGGGATTTTAGTCAGAGCTTGCACAGTTTGCTCATAAGGCTTTCTCTGCTTCCGTCGCATTGGAGCTTTAAAGTTGTCTCTCGCTATATATCTCATCTAAACATCCTCCATGGAACCAGCAAATACCAACAGAATCTAAACATCTGCAAAGTTGGACTGGACACATCATAACTGCAGTTTATAATATAGAAATGTTGTATTATAGTGGTCTATTTGTGCAATTAGGAAATATGAGAGCGGAGCTGTCCGTAGTCCTGAAACTCAGTCCATCCTGAACTAACTTTCAGCACCGTGGACAGCTCCACTCGCTCATTGATCACCACCAACCCTTTAATAAAACAATCTCTCTGCACAGGATCGCAATGCGCACTTACTCCTGATAGGCTGGATCGACGTACCACGTGGCACCTCCCACCTTCTCGAGGCGGAAGCTTCGTCTTCTCTCTGTGTGTGTAGAGTCCAATGAATGAAGGCAGCCCACATCAATTCAAGGCACATAGACGCGCTCATCATATCCAAGCAATCTCTGAGCCGTGTCAGTATGCTCCGGGACACGGTCACAGGACACTTCTAGAGAGGTTTTAAGTGTCATTTAAGCGCGAATTGCCATATTTCTGGTCGCTATTACCTTGATGCATACATCGAAGTGATGTCGTTATTTTCCAGTCATCTTCCACCCAAAGCAGCCTGTATTTTTCCCACATATACTGTACATGATGAGCTTTCCTCCTGCCCTGGTTTGCCAGTAATTTGATTAAAGGAACTATACAATAAAATATCTATCTATCTATCTATCTATCTATCTATCTATCTATCTATCTATCTATCTATCTATCTATCTATCTATCTATCTGTCTGTCTGTCTGTCTGTCTGTCTGTCTATAGAATAATAATACTGTTAATAATTGTTCCATTACAAAAGATCAAGATAAAAAAATATTGCAAAACAGCTCACATTCTGCAAAGTTCACTTAAAAATGGTTACTGTGAAAAATCTGTTTACCACTTTTGATATCTATCAGAATTCTAAAAACCTGATAGCAAGTATTACTGCTGCTGCTGCTGCTTTAAAAATTGCATTCAAAAGTCAAATTTCTCACATAAACTTTATTCAGTCTGGTAAATCCCATTGAAATTGAGCTCTCATATTCAAGGGATATATATATGGAAAATAATACATGACACCGAAGAACAATAATATACATTAGTATATAGGAAAAGTAGAAAGGTATATAAACATTGAAATGTTTTGCTCTCAAACATGCTCAGGGGGATCTGTGATGATCCTCAGAGAAGTCCCATGAGACTCTTATTCCATCAAAGTATTTTTTTTCTCATTAGAGATTTATGATGAAGGTGCAGTTATTGGTAGAAGTGCATTCATACTGGTCATACAAAGCACAATAATAATTTCTGAGGTTCAAGTTGATGCTCCCCCTAGTGGTAAAAAGGATTGAGGGGACCAGTAGCCTGATGTCCTTCAGAAGGGACAAGTGAAAACAAACATCTAAAGGAAAACATCATGAGGAAGGAGGAGAAATGTACAAATTGTCATTTTGGTAAATTTAGTCTGTTTTCAGGATAGAATACCCATTTCATCAAGTTTCATCAAGTTTATTTGTAGAGCACAGTATCATATAGAGTGATAAAACTGTAAAATGACATGTTTTTGACAGATGTGTCAAAGTATAGAAAGGTATAGAAATGTTAATACACCAACAAATAACTCCAACATCCATAAATTAGCTCGAGAAAGAAGAACCAGGAAACATTTATTCTGAATCTCAGTGTAAAATTACACAGTAGACAAATATTTGGAAGCATAATTTTCCCAATCAAGATTACTGACATGACTCCCACATATAATATTTATGGTTAAAGTAAAATAAGAAAAATGTTTGTTATAATTATCATTTATTGTAAGGAAATAGATACATAAATTTAATCCTTAATGTACTTTGTGATTCTGTATTGGTAGTTTTCTGGTTCCTGTAATAACTTGAAGACATTCTACAAATTCCATCTCTTTATATTCTGGTTATATTTGTATATTGATTGTCGTCATTCATTCAAATGTGGTTTTTATCCTGCAGTAGGCAGTATGTACAGAAACAGACTTTCAGGTTTATGAATAAATGCGTAGTTTGCATCAGAGCTGTGAGTGTACAGCTTTCTCTGCTCTCCTTCTGATGTGTCTTGAAAGGGAAACATAATGCTGTCTCACACAATTACAGAGTCAGCACCACTTTACTCCCCATCTCCATGTGTTTATCTACTGGACTGTGTTTTGATCGTACTGACAAGTAGGTAGAAAAATGTGAAATGAGGGAAGTAGCAAAGCGAGCGGCCTGCTTGACAGAAACAGCCACTCAGGTGCTCAGGAGGCATTTTCCTTTGGGTGAACGTGGTGGTCCATTATAACCACAAACACTTAGAACACCCTTGATGTCATGAATGAGGACAGACAGGTGGAGGACCCAGATGCAGACACAGGGCAACACAGGTTGGATGAAAAAAGGCTTAAAAAAAATTTCAAAACTCGAAAACAGGCTTACATGTCCAAAAAGCTGGCAGGTCACAAACAGATGGAAGGTGACTGAGACCTCTAAATGTAATACAAAGCTGATGAGGGAAAACACTGAGAGCAGGGCATGGCTAATGAGACTTGATGCACGGCAGGTGTGGAGATCAAAGCAGGCTGAGGAAGGAGCACAGGAACACAGAAGGGAAACACAGTGCAAACAGACCAGAAAAACTCAGAAAACACAATAAAACCAAACAAGACTGTGACAGGACTGTGACAATCTCAATAGTTTTATCCTGAGAGTTGGGGCCATTCTTTACCATCCTTCTTACTGTGAGTCTCATTTCAACATAAATCACATTGCTTGAAGTCTTATCATCCATACAGTATGGTTTACTTGCATTCTTGCACCTACACCTCAGAGCACTGTAGCTCTGAGACTTATCAATATGTCTATTCAGCAATGTCACTATGACATTTCTTATTAGAAGAAACTTTAGTTGTTTGAAAAGCATTGATCGCTTTCAAATTCCCATGATGGTGAGGGGAGAAATTGCTTTTGTTATGTTATTGCTATGCGCAGAGGTTTCATATTGCTTCAGGAGTTGTTTTTAATAACTTCAAGGCCTCAGATGATCGAAACCACAGATGAGATTCTGGATGAGGCAGGTCAAAACCATGATTGAGATGAGAATGTAAATTATGCTAAAATGCTCAATGATGGTTTTGTCTTATACAATAAATGAGAGGACAGCAAAGCATATTTTCAACGGAATGGTTTAAACAGGATTGTGAATGATGAATTGAACAGTTTAAATTATATGCATTCGCATGACTTTCGAGATTAATATTTCTCACTGGTCCTTTGACATCTGTCCACATCCTTGTTTTCCAGTGCAAGCGCAAAATAGCAGATTTCACCTTGATTTTTTTCTCCTCTTTTGTGAATACATTTTCTGTATGACTGTCAGGTAATCACTGGACCCTTAAATGATCATCAGTGTTATAAGATTGAACAACATGAGGCTCAATGAGATAACTGATAATGTCAAGAAACATCTGCAGCAAATTACAGCAGTGCATTGTCTAAATGGAGTCCATTCAACCGTCTATGTATTTTAAAGCACTTTAAAACAATTCCAGTTGTTTTTGCTTAACTCTGTCAACAGCTGTTCTTCAGCCACGTTGTTTGCACTGCATCTGCTTTATGATCTGTACAGTTTACTGCCTCTGCCAATAGAGTTGGATGGTGGCTTAGTTTGTGGAAGTGATTGAGTCCTCTTTAAAAAACAACAAATATAACTCCTGAATGAATATGCGTGCCACTCAAGAGATATGGGAACAACTCTGTTGATGATGTTGAATATTAGGAGGAAAGCATAAATTTGTAATATTTAAGTTAAGAGAAATATTGATGTTAGTTGTTTCCTTAAGTCAGTCTCTTATGTTTTGGTTTAGACTTTTCTGATTGGTGAGATTGACCTCTTGACCTAAAAAACAAATACAGACCATCTTGATTGCAGTTGTCAGCAGTGAGGGATAGTAAGTCAAATACTGTACTTAAGTACAACTCTGAGGTACTTGTTCCTTGCTGGAGTATTTCCATTCTAATAATGGAGTAAGAATGGAAATGAATATAGTTTTATTCCACCACATTTATTTGATTACTATAGCTGCTAGTTACTTTTCACATTAAGCTTTTACATGAACAAAATAAGCTCATAAAATGCAATGCATTGTTAAAGATTCAAGTTCACAAAGTCAGTGGTGTTCAAACTTTTTGGCTTGTGACTCTTTACAAAAGAGCAGTATCTAGTTGGGACTTCTTGTCACATTCCAGACGTCTCTCAGTTGTTGTTATTGTAGCAGCTCCTCAAGAAGTTATTTCCTCTCTAAACTTTTCCGATGATTTTATCCAGATAACTGTTCAAAGCCCAGAGCATAACAAAGGCAAAAAGTGAAAGTGAAAAGTCCAAAAAATGAAGACAAAATTTGTGTTGCAGAACTTTGTTTATTCTTCTTTCCCATTAAACATCTCACAACTCCTCAGTCTTATCTTAAGACCCTTTGGAGGGGGCGACCCCTAGGTTGGGAACCATGGACTAAACTAAAGTTAAGTACATTTTGCTTTTTTTGCAGCACTTTTCATTGTAACTGAGTGTTATTATAGTGTTGTTTTGACACATACTTCAGGTTATCAGACAACACAACAGCCAACATTCACGGTTATGTGTGATGCCTGTAAATAGTGAAACTCCTTGAAAACAAACAAGCCCAGTTTTCTGTGGCTGCCTTGTTGTTTTCTAATCATTGATTTTAGAAAGGCCTCAACTTCATGAGCTGTGCTTCATCTATTGAGTGTCTTAAAAAGCTCAAAACTTTCTGCTCACAGATTCTGTAGATGCTGTTTTTGTAAAATTGTAAAATTTAGTGACTTCAGTCAAACTTTAACGGTCACATAGTTGTTTGACAGTTTGAAAGTTCTATGGCCAAATATTCACACCATGTGCTGACAAAATAAATTATTAAAACACAGGAAAAGCACCTGAAATGTTGAACCTTTGCTTTGCTGAAGTTCATGTCATAGCAGAAAGTTATTTTTTATTTAGTGTACTCAGTGTTGTGTGGTTCAGTACACTAATATGGCTTTTTTGTTTTGTTATTATGTTATTAAGTCAAGGTCCAACCACCTCAGTATTTATTTGCATAACTTTTGTTGCAAAAATACTTTGAAGGGAAAACTAGAATTTTGTTTGGGATTGTTATCTGAGTGTAAGTTATCTGAAGATATATAGTATTAAAGTTTGCAAATATCTTTACAGGCTTCCTTGCAGCTCAGTTGCTCAAACAACACCAAACCTCTTTTTTTTTTAAAAAAAAACAACTTATGCACAACTTTAAAAAAAATGGTTGTTGAATCAACATGAGTCAGACCATGTTTTTAGTGTTAAAAAACACTATACATTTAACTGTAATTTAAATTAATGATTGATTCACTACCTGGGTAAGTACGATCTAACCAATGCTCTAATGCTCTGACAGTAAATACAAAATGACAACAATTATGAGTCTCTTGCCAGGCGGGGAGGTTTCCATTCACGCCTATGTTGATGCCACAGGAACACTTAAAACTTTATTATGTCCAAAACTTATTAAAAAATAACCATTTGGTCAAACTCAAAACTTTAAAAACTTAAAGTACAAACATAATAATTTCAGACTTCCCCCAAGTTTCACCAAAAATCCAATGTGACTCGTCTCCATTGTGCTTGAAATTAATTGAAAAAAATTTATTTAACTGAGAGTCATATGGACATTGGATACTTGACTTGAGTGGGAAACTTGCCCTCCAGCAGCATTCTGCACCTGTTTTCACTCCAATTCCTCCTCTAATGTCGCTGATACCTGAATCCCGAGGGCTTTTAGTCGCGTCACACCTGACAGAAGAGCCATTTGTGTTGAGCTGGAGATTTACTGGCAATCTGGTTTAACGCTCAAGGGCATGATGGCACGATATACAATGTGGGATTTTGACTCTCAAGTTTATTTCCATGAGCCGACTGATATATTACTGCTGTGCTGGTTCATTTGTAAATATGTCATTGGGGTGGGCAGCGAGCTTGCATACATGGGCAGGAATATGCAGCCTAACAGGTCACTCTGTCTTGTTACATCATACAAGTGCTTTATGGCCAGAAAACTCTGAGGATGAATGTATTATATAAAGTGAGATATGTGTTTTCTGTCCGTTCACAGTATGATACTAGCAAGAAGATTGCTACTCCACAGAAACATATTTGATATTTATAACATTTATTTTTATGAACATCAATACTTTAAATGAATTCTTTTATGAAACTTGTTTTTCCTACAGTTGTTGCACCTTGTTTCCTTTCACTGGAGATTAGAAAATTGATCCGTCATGACTGGCACTTTGAGGACAGCTTTGAGAAGCTCTGCATGTGGAAGCTTTGTCTGTGTGTGTGTGTGTGTGTGTGTGAAAGAGAGAGAGAGTCATTTTGGATAGGTACAAATTATGGTTACATAAGTGTCTATTACTGACATACATTCACTCACATTCGCATACATACTCTTTGAACACTGGGTTGGTTTACTCAAAAGTCTGACATTTGCTACCTTTCCTTCCTCTTTGATCTCTTTCATTATTCCATCACATCATCCAGTTACAGATGAAACTCTTTTTTAACACACTTTGACAGACTCTTGCAGCTGGATGCAGTTAGGTCAAATAAGACGTCTGTCCCTAACATCTGTCAAGAGATGGATAAAACCCAGAATGTTAAAGTAAGCTTTTCCAGGCTTGTTGGCATTTGGGTAATTCCTCTTCAGTGGTTATGTTTAGCCTTGAGCTTTATATTAAATGATAGGTTCACACCTAGTGTCTCATAACAACACAGACATCACTGTATGTACTTTCAAAGAGCAATTGGTTGCTAAAATATTTTTTTCTTTCCATGCTGGCTGTAAAGAGATCACATCCTTCCTCTAAAATCTGCAGTTTTCGTTCCATGTAAAAATGAATTGCAAACTTATATGAGGCTTTATATGATTTAGTAACATCTTACTAAGGAGAAAGGAATTCTATGTTATAATCTAACAGTGATCAGAAAGAGTTTTCCACACCTTATGTGAAACTGTTCAAGACTGATTATAAAACAGAACTCTGGATTGAAAATTCATTACATTATGATCAATATTCTCATCTCTAAAGAGATTCAAATGCAGATAACTAATCTGGTTTTAGAGCAACAGGGCTTGAGTATGATCCACTTAAAAAAAAGTGGATTTGGCCATTTTGACGTCACCTTTTGAAAACATACAGTTTATTTTCTAAGAGATACAAAGTGAACTTCTGAAATAAGATTGTCTTGTTCATATACGTACAATGGAAGAGTTGATACAGAAGGCATAATTTGTTGAATCCACATGACTTTTATTTTAACTTAACCTACATTAGAAAAATCTTTCAAAGTAAACAGGACTTGAGTCCTGTCCAGCTGGAAACACCAAGTGTTTTTGGAAATATTCAGCAGAGTTAGAGGAGAAGTTGTGAGGGAAACAGTTGGTATAAGTCACCCTACCTTGACTGGAGTTCACACTCACATAATGAGAATATAGTGAGTGTGTGCCTGAACCTGAAAAGCTCCTTGTAAAGTGAACCTGTGAGCCATTCATTATTCATCGTGATCAAGCGTTACCATGACTCTATGTCTACTTGGGAGGACCTTACGAGTTTGGCACAACTCCTTCAGTGTCTGTTTCTGCTGCCAAGTGTTTCTCTGATGGCTTGAAACAAAGAATCCAGCCTCTGAGAAACATGCAGTGTTTGATGAGAGACACATGCTGAGAATATCAACTGTGCTACTGCCACCTCATGGCAAATTTTAAGTCAATGCAACAGACTGTGTTAATGTTTTTTGCCAGTTTGGCTGATAATGTGCTTTACTGACTAGTCACAGCAACAACTTTGATGCATTGGTGATGACTAGAAAAGAACCAACTAACCTTATTTATTGTCACATCCAAAAGAATTTGCTTTTTGATTTTATTACACAAGATTTCACTTTTGGAAAGTCTCAGCCTCCTTATCAACCTGTTTGAGATCATTGTGCATACAGAACTTTGTCATACTTGACTGAGTACTCTTACTAACATTGAAACAGCATAATAAAGGAGTCAATTCATAGAAAATATATATACAATAAATAAATAAAGAAAATAAATATAGAAAATATGGCTTGACTGAGCATTAACCGTCTGTTACATGTTAACTTTTACTACATTTTATTTAACAGTGTTGGATATAAATATATATATTAAAACAGAAAGTTTGCAGAAATGGTGTTTAATACAAGACTTTATAAATGCTGGGTCAGCAATAAATGTCATTATGATAATTGTAATGGAAAAATAAATAACAGCTCCCATGAAAATGCTGACGTGACATTTAGCATTTGTCTTGTCTGTCTAAAAGAAAGTTTTGTAACAGTTTAGCTGGCTGACTTCATTAAAGTCATACTTAGTGATCATTGTTACACTTCCATTGAGCTGGGGGTCTTTAAAGAGAGAGACTAACTAAATCTCGAGTCTACAGCCGTTCAAGCTTCTGTGAGGCTGTGCTAATTTCTAATGGCAGGATGCTAACATGCTGATGTTAGCTGATGTTTAGCAGGGATAATGTTCTTCATCGTTGCCATCTTAGTTTTGTGCGTTAGCATGCTAAAATTTGGGAAACACAAAGTTCATCTAAGGCTGATGAGAATGTCATGAGTTTTACATCTGCTCCTGAACTTAAACCAGCTATCAAGAGTTGATAGACTCGACAAACAGCTAAAAGAGAGTGAATGTTGGACTTAGATTCACCAGGTGGACAGAAACAAATATATCTGTAAATAAGCAACTGTTAGTAAACAAGTTTGACATACTGGTGATGATATGACAGTGTTGTGTTCATGACTTGTTTCTGTGGCCCCCAAGAGGCCAAAATATCAGTTAATGCAGGTTTAAGTATTAGACCCGATGGCACATTTCACTAAAACCCACCTGTGTAAACCTCATGGCGGTGCTAGACGAAAAGGTAATCACCAAAGTCAGTAGGATTCGACTTGTGGGGGCCAGAGAAGGGTCTATCTGCAGTCTTGCAGACTTAAACAATACACATCCCTGACCTTTAACCCTAACTCTAACCATCCCCCTCCTCATGCCCATACCTAAACCAAGTAGGTGTGTCATGTAGATACTGGAGTCTGCAAATAGATCTACTTAGGGGACCCTGGATGTGTGTATAAAGTTTTGTGGCAATCCATCCAATTTTTGAGATATTGGATGACCAAACAACTGACAAACTGACCTTGCCATCCCTGGAGCATAACTAAAACAAACAACCAAAATCTAAACAGGAGAGGTTGAGACTTTCTAACTTTTAGTCCCTACGGTCAACTTAAAAAAAAAAATGCATCCTACAATCTCCAGTTTGTAACACAGTTTTACTCTTATAAATTTGTAGTGTCCAACCCTGTGTTTTTTCTCAGACTGCCTGCCCATTTGGAGCTGGGTGTGGTCTGCAGAGATATATACTTGTTAGATAGGCCTGTGGTCAAGAAAGATTACTTAAGTTGAATCCTAGACAAGTCCAAGCAGCTCTGAGTACAAGTTGTCACAATAAAAAGTGCCAATCTGTCTGAGAAAAATCATATTTCTTTTACATTATCATATCATTTCTTAATGATATGATAAAATCGTATTATAAATTAAATGTTATTGCACAATGTTGCAAGCTAACCATGAAAGTTTGAGGGGTTTATGATCAGGGTTGTAGCTACCACTGACAATAGGAAGGTTATATTCTTGGGTTCATGATCTATACTTGCACACAAATTACACATGTTCTTTTTTACGCTAATAATGATAATAATTAGACTAAACAGCTTAAATTTTGTCATTTCTTAATAAATGGATTTTTTAAAAATGCATTTAATTTATATGGAAGACCTAAATTTTGATGATCTGATACAAAAATAATACTGCTCAGCTCAGATAAGATATTTTCATGTATTAATTTTTAAGTATACTATTAACATTTTTGTCAATATCAGTATTCACTTTATTTTTATCCTAATTTTTAAGTATTGAATTTAAAGTGTCCTGAATAATTTTGCCACATCAGTAGGCTCCATAATAGTAAACATCGACAGTGATACAGACTTTTAGGCCAGTCCTCAAAAAAGAAGGGATTTTTCACTGAAATGCTGCTGACTGTTTTTTATTTATTTTTCTTTTTTTTACCTCAGTTCTCAGGTCAGTGTCACACATTCATGATATAAATTTAAAATGAGCTGTAGCTGATGTGTAGCAGCATTCACTTATGTTTTAATACAAATTCTTATTTGAAGAGGAGGAATGTGTCCTTAATCTCCACAATTCTGACTGTGTTATTACTGGGTTACTACAGTCCACCTTTTGATCTGCACACTGGAGCGCTGTGATGGACACGTGGCTGGAGCTGCAGTGGCTGGTTTACAGGAAACGTTAAAAAGAAGAGCACACACAACTCTGTGTTTTGCTCACAGTGGGTGGTCTGACAAATAGACTCCCAGCTGCTCAAAATAACTTACATCCAACGATAAAGTTGATAATGTTCAGCTGATTCGCAGTTGAACAGCTGGTCTTTGTTTACGTTGTTGTTACTGAGGAGATCTTTGCGAAATGTGCAATGTAAGGTTTTTGATACCACTGGTGTCATTTTATCCTGCATTAACTGACTAAATCTACTTCCTCTAGGGACAGTTCTGTTTTTCAAAAGTAGGATAGAGGTTTTTATACGTTGTTACATTTCACAACCAAGGATTTTGCTCTGCTTTTTCCCCTCTCCTCTCTCTGTTCTGTGTTGCTATAAAAACAGTCATGCTTTGCATCTGCCTTCATCAGGTGCAGCAAATTCCCCCAGTTCCCATTTACAATCAGTATCTAGCCACTCTTTTCTCCCCTCAAACACAATGAAACACATCTTTATATTTCTCCCTCAGATTCCCGCAACCTAAATTTCCTCTCTTTCTTCTCTATTGTTTCTCTCATTGTGGCACTGAAGGACTCATTCACCAGGATGTCTTCCAGACACCTGAGTGAATTCAACCAACCAAGCACTTACATGTAGTTTACACAGTGAGACAAAGTCAGTCTTAGAGTTTAATTAACCAAGAACATCCAAAGGTAAAAGACAAACACGATAGTTAACTGTTTTACAACCTTGCTTGTTGTAGAAGGAGGGTTGAATTAAAGGTAAAGTATCTCAGATTTTGTCTTTTCTTTGACCCAGAAGAATCAATCATATATATGACCAGGATGTTTCTTACATGCTTTTTTTTTATCCTTCTTCCTCTTCAATCTGTTTCTGGAATGATCTTAATGATTTTGCATGTTCTGCTCAGCACTTGTGGATGCCGCGGCGATCACTCATTATTGCAACGAGTTTGCATAGTGCAGCATTGTTGGTGCAGCCTCAACCATTTTATTTGAGTCAGGGTTACTTTTGTGTATAAATTGATACAGATGATATGTAAAATGGCTTACAATGCCTCTGTTTTTATGCAGTATCAGCCATTACTGCTTGTGTCAAGCTGTAAATAGAGCCTCTCTGGCAGCTGCAAGGGCTTTTCATCTCAGCAGGAGATGAAAAAACAGCCTTCCTGACAGCTTTTTAGAAGTTTCAGTCTCTCAGTGGTCTGTCTGGAGTGTGTTGTCATCCGAAGCTGCCGCCTCCCGGAGACAATGCGAGACAAGCCGTCACCAGCTCCTTCCTGGAGGTCAGCTGTGTGACATCTGCCTGACGCAGAGTGATACTGCAGTAGGTTTCCGATTTGAGTTCGTGTGTACCTCATTAGAAGCAGGTTTGGAGGATTTAGCCCTCACAGGATGCAGATGAAGCGATGTGTCTGATTGCAGCAATTTGGTATCACACCAAATCCATCAAAAGGTTCTCAGCTAGTGATAATGTGTGCACAGTTATCCGAAGAGTTCAAGTGTTTTAGGACTGTGAATCCGTCTCCATAATGTGGCCTCAAGAGCTCCATGAATTTAAATCTTTAATTTCTTTAATATGATGTAATTCCTCAGTGTAGACTGTAAACCAAAGAGGTCAGTTAACAAGTAAAAGGCTGTTAGATTTTAAGGGGGTTGAGGGGCAGCCCGACCTTTGTTCACACCTACTAGAATGACATAATCATTACAGATTCACAGTCCACGGGAGCTTAATGTCACATTTCTTTGGGGGGAGGAGTGTTTGAGAACGCCTGTAAGTTAAAATATTTAAATATGGATGCTTTATTAGATTGATTGGAATATTAGAAAAAAAAATCCTCATGTGTTTCAGGTTTTCACAGTCATGTCTCAGTTTTACTCAGGTAAAGTTTCCCAAGCTTTCAGACAGATTGCAAGACAATAAATAACTTTTTTAGTATCTGTGGTCCAAAGTCTGTCAACATCATTTGCAAAATCCTTAAGCAAACACAAATCAAATCCATCTACTTGCACTGACACACACAAACCCCTACTACATTTCCTCTTTGGCCTGAATAGAAAGTTAATAATTTCAGTGCAAGGTTATATGTCTGCAGCACCATTTTAACATATGAATGATTTGTAAAGACTCCAGACTCCAGACACAACAACGACCTGACTCCAGCTATGACACAGTACTTAACACTCCTGGTAGGTAATATTTAAGATTATTTTGTGTCCATCTCATTTTTTTAATTTATACATACAAGCTCAGGAATGAATGAAAATGCCCTGAGTAATTTCTGTAGTCTGCAGAACCAACATGAGCATTAAGCATTAATATTTTAAACATAGACACTGTCAGTGAAGTTGAATTTGATGATCCAACTTCTTTGATTTCAAAGAAAATACAATGTCATTAAAGCTGTCCGTGTACTCAATCTCTGCAGCTAGACTGTCCTGTTGTAATCGCTACCATTTTTATCTCTGGCATCGGTGGGACATTTCAGTATGGATTCGGTATATCTGTGATGACCTCCCCCTCTGCTGTAAGTACAACTACTTCACGAAATGTCAACAAACTTGTGAAACAGTGCAAAAAGAAAACATACATCATTACTAAACTGAAAATTAAAATTGAAAACTGTACTTGTGATACTTGCAGTTTATAAAGGAGCTGGTAAACCAAACATGTCTGCAGAGATACGGAGTCTCCTTGCAGCAGTGGCAGATCTCTCTCATCTGGTCCTTCACTGTTTCCATTTTCTGCATTGGTGGGTTAGTGGGATCACTGGTGGCTGGTCCACTGATCACAAAATTTGGCAGGTCAGTGCACATGAACAGAAAAGAAACAATTAATTTAGCACCTTCAAAGAAAAGCAAAACAAATCTTTCACCTTTTTTTCAATATGATGGCTTCAGTCTCTAACACAGAAGTCTCTGTTTCCCTACCCCACAGAAAAAAAAGCCTTTTGTTAAACAATCTTGTGGCTATAATTGGAGCTGTGTTGATGCTGTTGAGCCAAACAGCCATGTCCTTTGAGATGATCATGGTGGGACGATTTCTTAATGGCATCAATTCAGGTGAACCTACTGCATGAGGAAACCCATTTCATCTCTCTTTCTTCTTTCATTTCTTCGTAGACGGCTGCTCCATCACTCTTGGCTCCCCCATTAACCCTACAGATAATCGATTTCTATTTATACTTGTGACTATTATATTTCAAAGTTCTTCAGGCCATTTGTCACTCTGTTATTGATCACTATTGACCCTCAAAATGTATGATCCCCTTGTGTATACCTCTAGGAGTCACTCTCACAGCTCATACACTGTACCTCGTCGAATGCACCCCCAAGAGGCTGCGAGGGATGGTGGGAGTGACCGTTGCTACCTTCGTCTCGTTGGGGAAGTTCTTTGGTCAGCTGCTGGGGATCAGGTAAGGTGGCCAGTATCATATATGAGTATGGGTCAGGTGGTGGTAAGTTCAAATGACAGCTCACATGCGTGGTGGCTTCTTTGTAGGGGTGGGTGATATTGATAAATTCTTTAATCAAACTATATGTAATATACCACAATATCAACATGTATCATGAAAGTATAATGATGTAAAGTACATTTTCTGGAAACTAAATCAATTGTAGTTAGAGAATGTCTGTTTTGGGGTAATCCAGTGAGTTAGATACCTGAAAAATCAAAGATTCACTCTAATACAAAAATCCTGTATTTTCAATATTAGATCAAAGAGATCCTGCTCACTGATTTGCTACTTTGGTTACATGTAACAGCCACCTCTGTAACAGTTTGACAAAATATCTGACACCTTTTGACTGTCTTTTGTAGAAACAAGCCAGGTTTACACGACAGTCATTGCAAAATATCAAAGAGGAAATCAACATCAGTTGTCTCTGAAGACATTGTTTTGTAGATCCAATTCTCTGAGGCCCCAGTTAAATAATATGTATGTTAAAAGACAGTTCAGATTTTTAGCCATGGTCAGTCAGAGCACCGCTTATGTCCACACTGAAATATCACAACAATAACTGGATAGATTGCTATGAAATCTGGTACAAATATGGTTCTCAGAAGATGAATTCTATTGACTTTGTGATCTCCTGAATTTTCCCTCCCAACATTTAGCGCCAGCATGATGTTGATTTGTGAAAAGTCTTAATAACTCTTGGGAGTATTGCCATAAAATTTTGTACATGCATGTCCCACTTAAGATAAATTGTATTCACTTTGGTGATCTTACCCTTTACTCTAGCACCATCATCACATCCAATTTTTTAAATTTGTTTGATATTTTGGTTTATGACTAAATCCCGGCAGGAATAATAATATTCTCATCAGTCTCAGCTGTTGTAAGATGAGAGAAAAAAAGTCCAAAAACTGACAACAGATTTGTGTATCAGAACTTTGTTTTTTTCTTCCTCCTTCTGTTCCCATGAATCATCTCACAACCACTCAGATTAATCTGGTGACCTTTGGAAGGGCCTGATCCCTAGGGTGGGAACCACTGGATTAAACTAGCTAACTGTATATAAAGTAGTTGAAACTAGCTCCACCTCCAGCAGCTACAACAGTAACATGCTGCTCTTACACTGGTGCTTCAGTATTATTAATCTAATCATGTCATATATAATAATATATCAGTCAGAGGGACCAAATCACTACTTTTACTGCAATACTTTAAGTACATTTTGCTGCTAATCATTTTGCTTAAGTAGGATTTTTCATGCAAGGCTTTCACTTGTAATGTAGTATTTTTACATTGCTGTATTCGTACTTTTATTTAAGTAAAGTATCTGAATACTTCTACCACCACTGATTATTATCACTCACACACAAAAACTTATGACCAAACAGCAAAAGTAAGATCCCAGTCCTCATAAAACCTTACTTGTAACAAAACACGTGTTTGTGTGCTTGCTATTATATTGTATTGTGACAGCTACACCGCTGCATGATGTTAACTTGATTTTGTCCTTGCAGTGAGCTACTTGGTACAGAGAAGAGGTGGCCTTGGCTGCTCGGTTTCAACGGTTTCACTGCGTTACTTCAGCTTGCCACCCTGCCCTTCCTGCCAGAGTCTCCCCGCTTCCTGCTGCTGGACAAAGGAGACTGCCAGGCCTGCGAGAAAGGTGAAAGAAAACATCTTTGCCTTCAGGGGAAGTTTGTAATGTTATGCTTGTTGTGATGTTCAAGGGGTTTATCACCACTTAAATCTGCTGCTTTGTCATGCTCCCCTATAGCTTTAAAGAAGCTGTGGGGCGACAAGGACTACAGCAGAGAGGTGGAGGAGATGTTGGAGGAGAAAGCTGCCCTGCAGAATGTTCGCAGCCACTCAGTGATGGAGCTGATTCAGAACCAAACAGTCCGCTGGCAGCTCCTCACCATCATCATTGCCTTCATCACACTGCAGTTCTGCGGCATCAACGCTGTGAGTTTTATGTCATACACTCAATGCCCTTTGGTAAAATGTTTGGCATGCAGTGCATTCCTTTGCATAATCTGACATTTCACCTCTTTTTTTTAGACAACGAGGTGCAGAATCAATGGTCAGTACGAGGTCTGAATGTTCAAAACATGAGACTTATTGATTGTGTCCGACTAGTTCCAGTATTGAACAGTTTTGAGGTTATCAGTCTCCTCAGATGTGTCAATATTACTGTGTAGATACACGTTATGAGAACATACACATGTAAGGCTGTATGGATGTATTTTACAATATTTTACACAATATTTGTTTACTTTTGTAAACATTAAAGGTGCAGTGTGTAGAATTTTGGCATCTAGTGGAACAAACTTGGCAGAAATGGAATACAATATTCATAAGTATGTTTTAATTTGTTTCTAATCACCTAAAAATAAGAATAATTATGTTTTCATTACCTGAGATTGACCCCTTTATATCTACATAGGGAGTGGGTCCTCTTCCATGGAGCCCTTCATGTTGCACCACCATGTTTCTACAGTAGCCAAGAACGGACAAACCAAACACTGTCTCTAGAGAGGGCCTTTTGCGTTTTTCATGAGATTTGCAGCCACCATATGTTCTCCTACATGCTTGGAAGGTGAGGTGGGATATTGTTGGTTGGAGTCTGCAACCTCACCACTAGATGCCACTAAATCCTACACACTGCATCTTTAAAGCCAAGTGGATGTGTCTAAGTGGTGTGCTCAAAGAGAAAGTTTTAGGATGCACTCAAGAGGCAAATGCTGATGCTCTTGAAGAGATAAGGGTTAAAATCTTCAAACAAAAAAAGCAAACTTTGGGCACTCATGAATATAGGCCTTTTGATCTTTGAACCTTGATGAGGACCTAACATGCTAATGCCTCGATGTACACGTACCTGAATGCCAAAAGTTCACTTTTCTAAAACATTTCGGATGTGTATTTAAGTACAAAACAGCAACAAAAAAGCAAACTAAGCTCCAGTTGGCATTAATGCATTTTCCTTAAAAGTCCCCTTTTCCAGCCAAATCACATCCGACATTTAAACACCTGAATGTTAAAATCCTGCATATATTTACTTTCAAAATGAAAAAATGACACCAGTAGCAACAACCCATTTCCCAATCTCTGCTGCAATCCTGCACTCAGACAATTCAAGTGTGTTCAGTCCATGTTTAAAAAATCTTGTTAATTTTGAGGCTTTATGAATAGACATGTAATATAGCTTGTTATCTCTCTATATTCAAATGCTTCTCTCCAGGTGTACTTTTATTCTTTTGATGTGTTTCGTGCGGCAGGAATCCAAGAGCACCAGTTACGTTATGCCGCCTTGGGAACAGGGCTGTGTGAGCTGTGCACCTCTATCGCCTGTGTAAGTCCCCTTTGACTCACGCCTGTTAGAATCAGTGAATATTGAGAATAATATACTTTACACATCCGGACATAAATGTTTTTTGTTCCTTGCACTTTTTGCGAAGATTTAAGAAAACAGTTATGAAAAAATCTTCCTCGTGCTCTTTAAAAATGTTCCCCTTCTCATTCATATGAACCATCTGTGACACCTGTCCCAATGTACAGTTGTAGCTCCCCCATGTGGTTTCATAATTCTGTGCAATTGTTGCTGAATATCCTTTTGATGTTGCAGTTCATAATAATTGAGAGTACAGGCAAAAAAATGCTGCTGTGCAGAGGATACATGGCAATGTCTGTTACACTGGTTCTCCTCACCATCACTCTGTACCTGCAAGTGAGTCACCACTCCCCAGCAGAAGCTGTTTGAAGCATATTTCTGCATATTTTGATACATAAAACATGTCATGTGTTGAGAGACAGCAACTCAAGTGACTCGTAAACTCATGTAATCCAACAGATATTATTTGTTTTCCTCAGACTCAGCTCTCCTGGATGCCGTACTGCAGCATGGTCCTCATTTTCATCTTCATATCCTTTTTTTCCAGTGGACCTGGTAGGTTTATTACTTCAGATCTTGTCAGATATTTCAGTTTAAATAATATTTCTTCTTTGAATAAGCAGTGGTGATAACCTTATGTGTTTTTGACCCTCAGCTGGAGTTACAGCTCCTCTTCCAGGGGAATTGTTTACTCAGTCGTTCAAATCAGCCGCATACACCATCGCCTGCACCATCAATTGGACATGCCTGTTTGTGCTGGGGATGATCTTCCCTATCTTAGTGGTAAGCACATTATCAAATTTGGCACATTTTAAACTACAGGAGAGTAGACGGACAGAATAGGTGAGACTTTGGTGATGTTATTCATTTGGAATGAAATGAAATGCACCACTCACTCCAACTCACACATGCACCTCAAATGCTTCCTTTCCAGGAGAATCTGGATTACTTTTGCTTTCTCATATTCCTGTTTTCCTGCGCTGGCTGTGCACTGTACGTGTGGTTCAACGTCCCTGAGACCAAGAATCTGACAGCGCTGGAGATCGCTGAAGAGTTTAAGAGGATGCACTGCAAATCTGGAAAGTCACAGAGAAAACAATCCATTGAACAGACAACTGACAGCATCAAATCATGCCAGACCAAATTGTGATATGTACAGATATATAAGTTCAAATACAGTATGTACACTGGCAAAGATGAGTTTATATCAGTTTATATCACAATGAGAAAAATTCAAGTGATTAAATGTGACTCTAGATGACAATATAAGATATAACTGGTCATACAATTTAATGATATCATTACTGACTATCTGTGAGAAAACAATTTAGTAGTATTAGTAGTTATTGTTCTTGTCTGTGTTTGACAGATGCTTCACCACTGTAACTGTATTTTGGTGTCTTGTAAGTCTATGTGAATGACACAATAACTAACTGCTGTATATAAATGTGGAGATGAGGTTGCACCATGTGATTAATAAATGTGGCTTTACTGTATTTATTTTTAAGTGGATGTTTGCTCCAGTGGTCAGACATGGCTGTGTTCATCTTGTAGTTTAAGATGAGATATGGTCATTGAGGTTGAGGCCCCAGGCTAAACAGATAGGCATCACAACATCCAGGGTCCAGCTGCATAAACTTCATACTGCATGAAAGACCTCAAGGGTGGAGGGATGGAGGAGGAGGGAGGGGGGGCACAGTTGCACTAGGTGTGTTCATCTATAATAAACTGGAAAGGTGACAGAAATACATTCACACTAGTGCAGCTTTTGCTCAAAAAAACAAAACAAAACAAAACTTCAGTCAAATCAGTCATTCAAATATGTGAAATGTATGTTTTGCTTTGATGAGCTTTTCAGGTCATTGCAGGACTGACATCAGGGAACTACCACACACGCAGTCTTGCAGCCCCGCCACATGTGTGCGCGTCTGATAACACAATCTGCATGTTCAAAGCTGAATGACTCGCAGGACGAATGTGTGACAAATACGTAAAACGATAGGGTGAATGCGTAGAGGGGAGGAGTTTCAGCCTGCAAATAGAAAAAAAAGAGTCTACGCCTACAAAATTTGGATAAATTTGGCAATTTAAATGTTTGTCCGATGACTGACTGCCAAAATAAAACGTGCTGAGTTGCACACCGCTGAGAAGTTGCATGATATCTCGTAGGAGAGATGGACAAGAGCAGCCTTCATTTAAACACAACGGACGCAATGGACACAGAGCCCAGCATCTCCCCTGCTGAGCCCAAGCCCAAGGTGAAGAGAGGCTTTGATCAAAAGTGAGTCAATTTATTTCAGGGTAATATCACACACACACACACACACACACACACACACACACACACACACACACACACACAAATATACCTCAAAGTTTACAATGTGGGAATCTGTGGAGGTTTGTCAATCTTCTAGTTTTTAGAAAATATTTTTTTTGTGTGTAATTCCTTCATTGGTCACAACACCAAGTCCAGTTTCTGTATTTATTTCTACATTATTAACACTATTGCTTTTAATATATTGTTATTTTAATTATGTTGACATAATAATTACAATTTAGACAATAAATAATTGTCTTGTCCCACAACACTCAACTACCTGAACTGAAGCTGAAGTAAGTACTTCTACATCAGACACACTCACCCCTCACCACCTTTTATTTACTACAATGATCTTAGGAAAAGGACCCTCAATGCTCAGCAGAAACATGCTTAAAAAAAACCAAGAGCTTGCAGGTAAATTATTTACAGCAACTCTATATGTATGAACTGTCAGGGAGGGTTGAGACTGGATGGGCTGCACATAGGCCTCACTGTCAGTGTGTCACTGATAAAGAGCATCTGGGAGCATGCGACACAGGAAACCACATACAGTTTACACCAGTGAACACCAACAGCCTGTTAGAATGACATCATGGATGCTTTTTTTGATACTCAGATAATAATTGGCAGTCATTTGAAACAAAGGTAGTTGAGGGTGTGATAACATCTCTAACCACCACCCAGCTCCAACCCTGCCGAAGGCACTTGGGGGAGGTCAGGAAGCACAGTCCAGGAGCCAAGTTAACTGAGGTGTGAATGCAGGTAAAACTTCTGAAATGTTCCTGTGATGGAAAAGAGACATTGAGCAACCATAAGCATACTTACTAATGTCACAGAAAAGCAACAAAAACATTCTCCTCATCTTAGATGACTTCTTCCCTCCAAGCTTTCAAGAATGTAACGTCTTGGTAGGACTGATGCTAACAAGCTGATAAGCAAATACCTTAGGGTCTGCTACAACATGCTGAACTGTAAGAAACCTCACTCAGACAATCCACAGACATGGATTGTGTAACACAACAATCAGAGGTCTCGTGCTCCAACATCTTTCCTTTTGCAGCCATCAATCTGCAGACTTCAGCTGTGTTGTTGTATTGTGTTTGATCACAGGGTGTTCGTCAACAGAAGTCTGACACTGGAAAACATCAAATGCTACGGCTTCGACATGGACTATACGTTGGCAAGTACGTAAAGCTGTCACCACAACAAAAAGACTTTTGTTTGTAAAGTGTTATGTCACCCTGAGGAGTCTATTTGTGGTGTCTGTTTATATATGTGAAGTATGATTGTTATCATTATATTATTCTAGCTTCTGAACTGTCTCCTGAACCAGCTGCACAGGAATAACTAGCTGTATGTTAATGATTTTCTGTGTGCTTTTGTGTGTGTGTGTGTGTGTGTGTGTGTGTGTGTGTGTGTGTGTGTGTGTGTTTGTTTACAGTGTATAAGTCTCCTGACTATGAGAGCATGGGCTTTGAGCTGATAAGAGACAGAGTGGTGTCTATTGGTTACCCGCATGAGCTTCTACGCTACACATATGACCCCAGCTTCCCCACACGGTAAGTTCTTCACTCTGCAACTGAGGATCAATGACACAATAAAGAAATCAATTCATCCACGTTCTGTGGAAAGAGAAGTTAAAGTTCAAGCTAAAGTTTGGTGGAGAAAACCAAACATTTTTCCAGGTTTAATGCTCCTATATTTTAGTTTATATATAATGCATTTGGTGTCATTTATTAAATTTGTTGTATTTACGTTCAATTAAAATGAGATAATAACATAATAAAAAACTTTATTTGTATAGAACCTTTCATACATGAAATGCAGCTCACGGTGTTTCACATAGATTTCATAAAAACAACATTTAAGGCACTTGACAAATCAAAGGTTGCAAACAAACAATAAAATATAATAAAAAATGAGATTCAATGAAATAGGCAAGGCACTAAAAATGCTATAGATAAGATTTAAAAGGTCGTAAAATGTTTTATAAAGGAATTCACTGAAGCTGCATGTTGGATATTTATGGGCAGTCTGTTTTGGTTCTTAACAAGAGAAATTTTATCTGAAGATTTGAAGTATAATCTCTTGAGATGACGCGGCCCTTAGACATATAAAAGATAACCATTCTGTAACACAACAAACTTCACATATATCTATATATTAATTTATATCTGCTTCAACTCGTAGTTCTTCTCATGTCTGAATTATCTCTTCTTCCTTTTCCCACCCTCAGCGGTTTAGTGATTGACACCACATATGGGAACCTCCTGAAGGTGGATTCAAACGGGAATATTTTGGTCTGCAGTCACGGCTTCTGCTTCCTCAAAGAGTAAATGACCTTTTTTTTCTTTTACAGAATACAGTATTAATATATTGGCACATATTCTGTTGCATTGCTATTTTATTATGGTCAGCTACAACACAGGTGAGTTCGTAAGGTGAGACAGAGTGAGTGAAAGAGAAACAATTCGCCAGGTGTGTTTGTTTGACAGTGATAAAATAATAATTTAAAATACGTCATCTTTAAAAGACAAAATGCATTATAAAAAGTTTGCTTGCTGTCTCAGCAAATCTGGACAAGATATGCAGGACAAAAATGGTTGAATAAATAGATATAATACAAAAAATATGTACATATAAGTATATAAAAACATTAAAAAGGCATTTACTATTTAGATCTTCCTATATGTAGTTCATTTATGATGCTAATGCAACCGACACACAAATATGTAAAGAACATTTATTGATTGAATACATTCAATGGAAATGTATACTTTGACAGTGAGTTTTAACTAAGATTAAACTGACTGAAGTTACAATATTTTGGATCCAACAGTAAAAAGGGGACATCTTTTTTTGTAATTTTACAGTTTCTATTCTCTGACCAGAGAAGAAAAAACAACAGCTGCAATCTACAGTTTCTGACTCTTGTCTTTAGAGGGTTAGGGTTAGGGTTAGATGTTAGGGTTAGGGTTAGAGGGTATGATGCCAATCATACTTATTCAATGACAAGGGAAACACAAACAGCTAATAATGACTGCAGCATGATGGTCAGCTGAGATGAGCTGGATGAATGTGATTAATTTACTTGTTTTCTGGTAAAAACCGCAGCAGTAGATAAACACAAAGGCATCTAATCTGCGTGTTTGGAGATATTGACAATATTTCACACAGACATTTATTTGTTATAGGAGCTTGTGTGTCTGGATTTGTAATATTCACTTGTATGTTTGTGTTTCACAGGGAAGACATTAACAACTACTACCCCAACAAGTTCATTCAAAGAGATGACACTGACCGTTTCTACATTCTTAACACTCTCTTCAATCTCTCAGGTATACATTTACTTTTAGTTTCTGTCAGTTACTCTATAATTTGTAAAATTAACATAATCAGAAATGTCATATTTGACAGCTACCTCTATATATAGTAATTAGTACTTTATTTGTGTGAATTAAAATGAAAAGAAATGTAAGTGTATAATCTTATATATGACATAAGCAGTTTAAAATCATTAACAGTGTTTCCATGCACTCTACAGAGACTTATCTCTACGCCTGCCTTGTGGACTTCTTCACCAGATGCCACAGATACAAAAAGTGAGCCGTAGTTTGACCTTCTCTGCTGTGAATGATTATAAATTAACCAATGAACTAATTCTCTTTCTCTGCTGTTCATTTTCTTCCAGCGTCTTGAATGGTCACCACCACGGTGACTTGTTTATGTCCTACAGAAGCATGTTCCAGGATGTCCGAGATGCAATGGACTTTACTCATGATACGGTGAATTGACAACATACTTCTAATTGTGGCTTTTTAAAAATAAGAAATACTATAGATGTGTGTCCGTCTTGATGCAGGAAACCATACTTTGTCTGTACTGTATACTAACTGTTACACTCTTATCTGTGTGCTGTTTAGGGGACCCTGAAAGATAGAACAATCAAGAATTTGGAGAAATACATCTTTAGAGATGTGAGTGATAAACTGACAGGATTGTTCACCAAAATGTTTTTTAGCAACAAAAAAACAACAACAAAAAAACTCAGATTTTGAGTAATTAAATGTTTTCTTTACAGCCAAATATCATTGTACTCTTGACTCGGGTTAAAGAAGTTGCCAAAGTCTTTCTTGCCACCAACAGTGACTACACCTACACTGAGGTGAGCTTCCAAACTTGTATCATGACACACAAACAATTTACATTTACAAATTGCATGAAAATGAAGAAACATGACCTTCAAAACAACTTGTTTTTTGCCTTCTTCATCAAGGCCATTATGAAATACCTGCTTGAAAATGGCAATAAGGTAAGCCAATTTTATTTTGTGGAGTTTTATTGTACATAAACAAAAGTAATGTTTACATTCATACTCACCAAAACTCATTGTGCGTATCCTTGTGATCTAACAAATGTATTGAATTAATTTCTTTCCTCATAAAACATTTGCAAAACTATTTTTTCTATGTATTGTAAATCTTACATTGTTTACATCCATGTCTACTGGATTACAGTCTTCCTTTTCATTGCTGTGAAATGATTGGTAGGACTGTGAATTCATGTGCACAAACAAAACGGGTGCTCCATAGCACTACTAGAGGTCACAAACTCTACAGGAAACCTTTAAGAAAATCATGAGAACTTTATTCTTAAATCCAGCCTGGAAATCAGAGAAAGTCCTGGCGCTCCTTCTTTGACCTTGTGGTTGTGGACACCAGGAAGCCACTGTTCTTTGCAGAGGGGACTGTGCTGAGACAAGTAGACACGGTATGAAAGAGTTTCGGATGCTGTCAATTTACATATTGATGTTGAATCACAGCAGGGTTTAATTGATGTGTGATGTATTTTTGACACAGGACACAGGGAAGCTTCGGATTGGGACTTACACAGGCAACCTCGAGCTTGGAACAGTCTACTCTGGAGGTGAGATTCACAGTTCCTAGTTATGTGTTTTTATTTAGATGTTGTTGGATTGTTTTTACTAATTGTCACAGAATATTTACCAAATTAATGAGAACAGAACAAGAAGTTTGGAGGTTCAGAAGTAGCAACTTTTACTATGATTAATTAAAAGTAGTGTAAATTTTTTGTAGTGACTGTGTATAGTTTGGAGAGTTTAAACTGTAGAAATGTGTCACAATTAGTGGGAAAGAGAATATTTATTCTTGTACAGTTATTTTACACACTAGGTGATTGTTGTTAGGTTCAATTTTGCCCTATTTTGACCATTGTTAAAGTTTGGCTGTAATTTGGGTGAAGTTTTAGGACTGTAAATTGAGATTATGTTTAAGGAAATGTTATTAGACCCCAAAACAAACAAACTATCTCTTTGCAAGGATAGAGGAAAAAAGTTGTGCATGTGTTTTTATGTGTGCTTGTGGTGTTGATCTGTTTGTATTTTCAGGCAGTTTTTAGTTTTATTTGCTTAGTTTCTTTTATGAGTATTGCGAATCAACATCTGGTTGCAGGATCCTCGGACATCATCTGTGATCTGCTGGATGTCAAAGGTAAGGACATCCTGTACGTTGGCGACCACATCTTCGGCGACATCCTCAAATCTAAGAAACGTCAGGGCTGGAAGACATTCCTGGTTGTACCGGAGCTCACCAAGGAGCTACAAGTGTGGGATGATAAGAAAGGTAAGAGCAGGAGTTGATCTTGTCTTTATGTTACTGAGGTCATTTTTTTGTGGATTCCAAAATTTTGATGTCTGTCTTGATTTTTCAGATCTGTTTGAGGAGATAAAACATCTGGATATCATCTTAACTGAGCTTTACAAGTGAGTCTCTGTACATCTGTACCCTTTTCTTACATAATGCTTATGCAGTGTTTAAAAGCCCTGAGTAAACAGTTAACTCATTTATTCTAAAATACTTGGAATATTGACTATCTGTTAAATGATTGTTGATATTTTGCTGCTTCAGTTCATGAAACATTTACTAGTTTGGTCGTCATCACATGAACATTTCATTGTTCAGTCTCTACATGAACTATGAGTTAGTTTAACTAGTTACATGAAACAGTAAAGTATCTCACAATTGTCTTCTGTGTTTGTGGCCTGAAGACACCTGGACAGCGGCAGTCGAGACTGTCCTGACATCAGAGCCATTCAGACCAGATTGAAGGTGAGCTCCACACATTAAAGCACAACATCAAGTTTTTTCTTTTTTTTTTAAGCTAGTTTAAGAAGTTTAAAGGGAACATATCATGCACATTTTCAGGTGTATATCTATATTCTGGGGCACTACTGATATATGTTCGTATGATTTACAGTTAAAAAAAACTTCCTATTTATCTGGCCTTTTATGCAGCCTCTCAGTTCAGCTTCTGTCTAAAACAGGCTGTTGCAGTGTCTCTTTAAGGTCCCCCTGCCTGTGAGACTGCTCTGTTCAGATTGGGCCAATTTTCTTTTTCTCATTCTTTACTTGAAATGTCAATTTCTCAAATGCATCCGTAAATGTTTGAGCTCAAATCTGATCTGAAATATACGAATAGACAAAGTAAATAAAAAAAACATGGAACACCCTGGCAACAAAGTCTTTGGGCACACATGAACGATTTGATGTCATCATGAGGAGGAAGTAGAGCTAACTTGGCAAACAAAATGTTCAGAGCAGGCTGAAGCCCTGACTGTTAACTTTCAGGCAGCATTTTTATGTACATTGACCTCATATTTTGGAACTCTGACCACGTTTAACATACATATCCCACATTATAAATGACAGAAAATCACAAAAAGCATGTTATTTCATTTGGTTGCAATCTGCAACCTCACCGCTAGATGCCACTAAATCCTACAGAATGATCCTTTAAAAAATGGACGCATCAAATTGTGTTGCTGTTTTAACTACACTAGAAGACCTAACATGTTCTTTCTTGTTGCTGGTAACATTCAAACTCCTTCAGGAGTTTAACTCATGACCTTGCCGCTCATCAAAACTTCACTTGGATGAGGGTGAAGGTTTGATTATCCTTTCAAAATACCTCTTTCCGTTCATGTTAACAGCTTGTCAGTACACTGAGAACTTAAATAACACATAAAGTTATAGGACATATATTTCTTACTAGGAAGCTCTTGGTATGATGCCGAATAATTATAAAAAAAACTTTGAGAAAGCCTTATTTCAACAGAAAAAAAAGCTTTAAGCTGTAGTGTTTCAGATTGTTTTCTTGTCTTATTTCCATCTGTCCAGGCTTTTTTCTAGCTGATGTGGTTGTTTGTTTCTGCAGGTGCTGACTTACAGAATGGACATGTCCTACGGCCAGATGGGTAGCCTCCTGCGCAGCGGCTCCAGGCAGACTCTGTTTGCCAGCCAGCTGATGCGTTACGCAGATCTATACTCCTCCACCTGCCTCAATCTGCTGCACTACCCCTTCAATTATCTTTTCATGGCTCCTCCAGTGCTGGTCAGTCCTCTCTCAAAAGAAATCTGTGTGCCTTCATTGTTTATCATGACAGCCATTCTTCATCTGACTCTCACTGACAACTCTTTCAGATGCCCCACGAGGCACTGTCTCGAAACACCTCCAACTTCACTTCAACAGAGCTCGCTGTCAAACATACTGTCACGACAAACAAAAACTAAGGTGGAATTATTGTCATGATGAAACATTAAAACTATACTGGATCTTTAATCTGAATTACAGTATCAAATTAACAATTCTCTGTCTTGCAGTGCTGAAGACAAGATGAGACAGATGAGATGTGCTTCTACTTGACAGTTTTCACCTTTCCGTACCTGCACATGTATGGCGGGTTTGCTGCAGCCATGATGTGCCTCCTTTACAACGAAATGTAACTTTTTGCTCCACCTCCTGGATGTGAATTGGTGTGCCATGTAACGTTTACTAAAAAAAGGAAAAAAAAAGAAGTATGTTGAGAGTTTAGGATTCAAAGCAAAAGCAGACTCAGGGTTACTGTATATATATGTGTGAAAATGTGTCTTAATCTGCTTTTACATTTAGTGCTGCAGATGCACTTTAGGTTTTAAACTTTTACAAGAAGTCACTTTACTTGTTGTTTGTGAAAGTAACTTCTGTTGAATCGTTTCAATAAATCATTCATGTTATTTGTATTTGAGTTTTCATCGAAACACAACTTTAACTAAACTAATGCTGGTGTATGTATCTGATCTTAGATCCCAGTAAATAATGAAGGACGTGCTCACATAGTACTAGTGACTTTTTAGACTCTCCAGTAGATTACACAAACAGTTTTCATAATTACTATTTCTTTTGTAGAACGTTTTATTTTTGTTCGAATAAAAACTGTTCACAGTGAGGTCTGTGAATCATCCAGAGTAACCAGGATACATTGATGTTGGATTTTTAAGTTCTGTGAACACCAGAAGCTAAATTTAATTCACCTATATTTTATTTGGGTGAATGAAGAAATGTCAGATATTGTAAGACTTGGTCAAATAAAACCAGAACTAGATATACAATAAATTACTTTCTAGTGTACATTTGTGTCATTTGAGTGACTCGACTCATTAAGGTTTTCCTTCTGTACTACATCTGTAATCCACTGGATGGCAGTGAATCACCTCTGCAACAAACCTGCAAACAGATCACCGTGTGTGTGACCAGAAATGAGTCTAGAATATGTTTTATTCATTGACAAAATGTTTATTTACCATCATTTTTGCGAAAGCTTTAAGAACAGTGTTAATAGTAAAATACAAGCATCATCTAATGCAGCAAATCTTATTTTGCACTTGTCATAGTTGTAACAGATGTCAATATCAGGAGCTTTTAGCAGGATCTTCACTTATCAACAAAAGCAGTTAAATAATCAGTAATAGCTTGTTACTACAAACTCTGTTTCTCTCTCTTGTTCTCTCTTTGGTTCAGACAGTCCTCCTCCCTCGAGAAACTTTTATCAAGACAAAGCTAAGAGGAATATGGACTCTTACTCAATGTATGATAACAGTGCTCATGTTAAGAACTTTTTTTCTCACATGAAATGATGGTCTTGCAGAGTGAAATATGCAGTACAGCTTGGTTATGGGGCATCTCCTGCATGTCACTTGGCAGAAACACTTTCAGTTTACAGAACTGTTCATATCTCTGATACTGATATTGGCACACAAGAAGAGATATGAGAATGAGTATAAACTTTGGCATTAAGTCATGGAAAGGAAAACAGAAAAAAAACCCTTATATTATCAGTAGAATCAAGTGCTCAATTTGACTTTTGTACAGTTGTAAAATTTCTGTCAAACTCTAAAAAGCATGTGGTTATTTTAGACATCTGTTCAAATGTGGGCCATCCCAACTTATGATAAGGAAATCTGGACATAACTCATAGAAGTATGTATTATTTTCTGTCAGTGAAGTTTCTTTTGATTTCAAGGTACTCACTGTGTGAGGCAATAAAAAATTAGGATACACCCACTGCATTTATTGACACCGCCTCCTTGTAAACACAGACACAACACACACATGGGTTTCCTAGATGATTTCATTTCCTGTTTCGGAGCTATTTCAGTTTATTTGGATTTCCTATATCATTGTCTGCTTGTCACCTGGATTTATTGTTTTTGTTTTCCTTTTTTTCATTTTAGTCATTTGGTTAGGATTTATTTTCTCACCACCTGCATAAATTCACAGCTTTTATCACCCCTTCCTACTATTTAATCTGTTGTGCTTTTTTTTAACTAACTAAAAGTTGTCTCCATTCTTAATTTGATACAATGCTACTTGAAATAACCTTTTATTGTTTATCATTTATTTTTCGTAGTATTAATGAATAATGAACAATGAATGATTATATCAGAGCGAGTAGCCGGAGCTTCGATTCTGCACTGCAGCTCCTGTCCTTTGGATGGCATTAAACTGCCACTCTGCAGTAGACTTGAGTAAAAAAGAAAAAGCACATGTGGAGCAAAATGATCAGCCAGACTATAACTGCTACCTATTTGTGTGAACATAGTCAGGACATTTATACTAAGGCTCTGAATCTTCCAATACCCTTTTTTTCATTGTCTTTATAGCTCTGGCTTTGATTGGGTGTTGAACCTTTGACAATAGAGAGCTGAAATGGACTTTTGGTCACACACTTATCCTGACAAACATACACTCACACACCTTTTTTCACTCTATGACCCCCCTACTTCCCTACAACACAATAAACTCCACACTACATTGTGATATAAGAGCTGTCTTCTCACAGAGAGGGACAGAGAGGTGTGAAAAGTATCGGTTTCTCTGTACAGTTGTTTAGAGCTTCACCCACATGTCACACTGCAGAAATATCTGTTGAAATATTTGATTATACCTTTAATCATGATATGAACATGGATGAAACGAGAAGAGGTTGTTGAGGATGTTCTTTGAACATGATTTCAATTTGATTATATCACAAAGCATTTTTGGCAAAGGACATCACATTGATCCAAAGTGTAAATATTAACCCAAATACTGGGTTCCTGAGAGAGAAACTTGGTGCTTCACATCAAAAATATAAAACAGCTATCAAATTAGAAAAAAGTGGCATGCCATCAAAGTAGTCAGCGTCTGTTGAGCTTCATATTTTAGTAAAATATCAATGCTGATGCTTCAGCCAGAGGCCTCCCTCAGTAACTTTTATATGCGTTTGCTATTTAAATTTAAAAGCTAAACATTTTCATAGAAGACAACATTAATCTCTCTTAACCTTTTCAACTTTTAGCTTTAAATTTCACTTTAAGCTTCTATAAATGTAGAAAAAATTACCCTTCTTCACACTATATGACAGTATGTTCTGTATCTGGTTTTTTTCCCCCCAGGAACTTGACTCTCTACACTGAGTGAAAATCAAAACCAAAAACATGTTTTTTATAGTTGTGCCGTAACAACAAACGGACAATTTCTAGATGCATAAAGCATTATTTTTCACCCGCAGTTGGTGCCTTTGGAAACTTCAGGGTGTTGACTATAACTTTGAACCAATCTTACTTACACATCATGAGTTTTCAAGAGTTAATAAATGTATTATGAGTTGGAAGAGGTTAAAGGTTATGAGGTTACAAAAAGAGTATTGTTGAATTAATTGTGGTTGAAGAGTTTGTTACTAAGTCTAAAACTTATTTATGTATTTACTGAAAATGCAACAAAAACCACACCTTTTCCTACATTTGAAACAAGTAGGATGGCATTAGGCCTGATATATTTATATATTTCAGTGTTTAATGTAAAAGATATATTAACCTTTTTATGATGGAATATCATTCTTGTTTTTACTATTTTTTTTGTTTATTTTTCTTTGTTTTCTCATTCTTTAATACACCAGACTGTCTGGCATCAAGGTGTCAGAATGGCTATTAATCAGATTTTTACATCTGACAGCTCATCAACTGATTTCTTTTACACATTATAATTTTTATTTTTAGAAAAAAAAAAGATTTACAAAGAAAATAATGAGGAACAACTGAAAAGATTAATTTAATTGTCTTTATTCAGCAAGAAAGCGACACAAAAACAGCAGTTTCTTTCATCAGAAACATTTTTATAAATCACACAAAAAACAGTGAATTAAAAACAAATACATTTAAATGTGTTTATTCCATGTTTATGTCACAGCTTTTCTTTTTGTTCCAACACGTTTTATCAACAAATTCTAATACAGTGATTAAAAAAAAAACCTTTATCAGCAGCAGTATAATGCAAACACACCCATTCATGAGCAGTAAAAGGAAAAAAAAAACCCAGCAAAAACCATTTATTTTATGTGCAGCAGTTAGAGTTAGTTGTGTTTTGGTTGTATTTAATGAAATGCAGATGGCATTAACTCATTGGCTTGTATTCTCTGTAGTTTAATCTGCACTGTGGCTTCTCGACCTCACGTTAAAAGCTGCTCAAAAAGCACCGCTGACATGTTGGGTTTCATTGCAGGATACTTGCTGCTCTATGCAGTCAGATAACTGCAGAAGCACCACCGTCCCCCATTCCACACATTCCAGGATTTCCCAGCAAGCATTGCAAGCAAGCCTAAACAAGTCACGTTCTTTACTCAGGGAGAATTTCACACAGTCAAGTGACTGAGGTCTCCTTTTGCTTCACAAATCCTGCTTTCCCTTCAAATGTGCAATCACCAAAACATACTTTTACATCTCAATCACTTCTCCTAAAATTCAAACAAGTTTTTTTTTTCAGCCAGACATACATGATAAAGCTTTACTACCAGGCACAGCACTGATGCTTTCACCTGAAATAGTGCACTGCAGCAGGGTGTGCCTACACCCCCCCCCCCCCCCAAAAAAAGAAAAAAAAAAACACATTTCCTTTCTGTTTTTAATAATGACTTGTGTCCTTGTGTAGCAGCTTGTAACAGCAACCACACTGTGTTTAAACATTTCCACCCAGAGAGGTCTGCTGACAGTCATCAAAACAAACAAACCTCTTTACTGTCTTACTTTAGGGTTCAATCATGAGGCACGCACTGGAGCAGTGACACCTAATCTCAACATAACTAGAAAGAGAGGAGAAGGCAAACGAGAGAGAAAGAGTGAGAGTCAGAGAGAGAGAGAGAGAGAGAGAGAGACAGAGAGAGAGAGAGAGAGAGAGAGAGAGGGGAAGGCCCTACATTCCTCCCCAAACGTCCCCTCCCCCCATCGACCTGCTACCACTGAGGATGCTCAAAAACACACATCAACCTCTCCACCCTCCCCCTCCCTCTTTTTTTTTTTCCTTCATCTGCTAATTTTACCTTCAGCACACTGATACTCTGGCACAGTGTTTGGTGTGACGACAAAAAGACACACAGGTAAAGGTGGAAAAAAAAAACCCTCCAACAGGTTGAACTGCATTGAAAAAATTTAACAAAGAATTCATTGACTGTTAAAACTAGAAAAACTGAAAAATCCAGGTCAGATAACCGAAAAATATTCAAATGAAATATATTTTTGTTCACACTTCCTGCTTTCATCTCAATTAATTGGCTCTTTAGATGTATATTAGGGGACCAGTGTTTTTACACTTCACTTTACAAAATTAGCCACTTTTTTCATGACATCTGTAATGTAAATTAAAAGCTGGGTGAATGTGGATTTCCAATCAATTAACTGCCACACAAGATGGACAAAAATCAATATTATAGTTTTGGAAAAAAGCGTTTAATCCTTATTTCCATAAAATCAAATATTACACCAGTGTGACCACACTTCCAATACTTTAAATTTAGGTCACAAGGACTAATTTCGGCCTTCAAATGTAAGTAAACTCTCTTCTGTAAATACAGTACTGGGTAAACAGTTTTAGGAGGCTCTGCTCTCCGCCACCACCTGCTACCAGACATCAGTTCACTTCTACACAAACCCATTTGAAACGAGCCCTTTAGCACCAGTTTAGTGTGAGCTGAGGCCAAATGCTATGACAATACTATTGCACTGCTAGAATGGATGGTACAGTAGTGCAACATTGTCAAAGCAGCTGACCTCAGCATGTGTCAGCACGTGGACATGGGGACAGCCATTCTTCACTGCCAAACTCAAATTACATTTAAATAAGCAACAATGCTGTTTGTCTGGATGGACTGATGAGTGTTTAAAAAAAAGAAAAAAGAAGGAAAGAAAAAGGCGGCATTGAAATGCTCAAATTAGAATTTATCTGATTTCTTTGGTGTTTGAGTGATAATGGCTGTTTAGTGTGAGCTGTAAACTAAATACAAAGTTCATCTTTACACCTATATTTTTTTTCTAGGAAGTAGAGACATAGTTGTTCAAACACACACACACACACACACATACACACACACACAATCACATTTAAGGACACCCTCATAGCATGTGCAGGTTAAGAGTTAAGGCAGTAAAGGGAGGTGTGGGTCTCTGTTTCATCAGCCAATGCCCTTTTAATATTGCACTGCTCATCTCAATGTCCAGTAGTGCAACAGAAAAAGGGCAGTGGACAACAACATGGACACCATCAGCCTCCACTGCACATACTGACTCAACTATTCACCTTCCCCCCACCCAAAAAGATCACTAAAAGTACATAGATAGTCCTAATATCTGGATTATAATCTTATGCTCCTTGATTCTAAAATACAAATCTAGTAAAAACTCATGTTAGATCACAAAAGTACTCAAATCAAGCAAACTGGATTATAAAGTTTGTAACATCGTAGTTTCTGCACAAAATCAGCTTTTTAAAGTTACTTTAATTACTACTTGTCATGCATCTGTGGGAAACAAAAGTTAGGATATTACCGTTTTGACAAAATAACTTTTCTGATTAGTGGAGTTAAATGAGCTTCCTAAATTAAACAGCATTGGTTACTCTCACCCTGGGAGAATGGGAATTTCCCAGCATGTGGGCCCATACTATTCTCTCCAGTGAATGACATGCATTCTAATTTTGGGGGAGAAATGGGAGGTTGGAGATAGAGGGGTGACACACTCCCAAAGCTTTCAGAGAGCTACAGGCTGCTAAACTCCACACCTAAACTACCAAAATGCATTTTGTCAATTCAGTATTTTTTATCATTCTTTCTTTAGTATCTAATTAGAAAATAAACATAAAGCAGGATCCAACGAAATTAATTAATTTGCTTCTTCAACAAAAAGAAAGACAAACTTTGGTTTAAAAAAAAAAGAAAAAGAAAAAGTTGCTTTACTCCATTACAGTGAGATTATTTAACCTTAAACTGTAGCAAATTCTACCATAAAAGCAGAGTAGGTCCTGCAAGTTTGCACAATTAATGCGTTGTTACACAACATACAGGATCTATACCATTAAAGGAAAAGGACGCTGGAAATATCTCGAACACCGTGAAGCCTTTCTCAGGCCGGAACCGTCTAATTATTCCGATCAAACACATCAATGTGTTCTTGCTTTTTTTTTTCTTCTTTTACCTGTTCTTGAAAGCTTTACGTTTTCTCCGCCATACATCTGTGTGAGCGGCCTATAGGCCTCCTTAACGATACTGGATCTGCTCTGCAAGCCATTCCTGCCAGCTCACAAGCCCACAGTACAATACTGACGACTTGTTAGATTGCACAACAGCCTATAGGCTGCACACGCACGCCAGCGCCGTGAAAATGTCCCCCTCAGAGACCTATTACACTACGATAACAGCCCAATAAGGTGCAGGACGCGTTTATCTGTCTGCAAGGCGTTAAATCGCGTCCTGATCAAGTTTTGAAGCGAGCCTCCAGATGCGCAGCGCACGGGATTGACTCAACTCTTATTGGTGTTTTCCTCCCTTAAAGTCGCATAGGCCTAAAGAAACACTCAATCTTCGCATGTCGGCCTTTGCAACTTCCAAGTTTGCACTCAGCTTCTGACAATTTACGCAAAATCGGCTACAACTCACAGTGGACACCCCTCCACCACCACCACCACCACCACCTCCTCCTCCTCCTCCTCTCTCCACAACCACCTCCTCCTCCAAAATCATGAATAGTATCTAGCCAAGGGAGGGACAATCCGTTATAGGCAAGAAGAGAAGGAAAAAAAGTTGTCCATAAAACAAAGAAAAGCAACCCTCTCCACAAACCACACTTCACGGTCCGCCGCTTTGTGGATTCACGCCGTCGTGTCCTAAAAGAGGGACCGGGAGCGAATAAAGATCAAATCTGCGGAGCTTGAAGATTCAGAAAAAAAATCGCAAGTCTTCCATGCACAAGCACACGGCCTCACAGATCCGGACTCCATCTTTGACTACTTGACATTCACAGCCTGCCGGAGCAAATTCCTCGTTTGCATGCCTCCCACTGATTGGCTTCTTCTTGCGCTAGTCTTTGCTATATGATGAGCCATTGGTTTGGTTTCGGCGTGTTCAACATTTCCAGCGCGCACGGGATTGGCTGCGCGCAGGGAAGCGTCACGGCGCACAACGAATACCTGATTAAATGTGTCCCATTCACAAATTTCACATCATCTCTCCTCACTGTATCAGGATACGTGATCACTAATTATTTTATTTACTTTTTGGCGCAAAATCCCTTTTGTGCAATCACAAAGAGGATTATAATTAGCCTTTAATTGGCCTCTGGAGGGACAGTAATACTATTCATTAGTTCAAATATGGACTAAGCCCGGTTTATCCAGGCAGCGCGGACCAGGCCTACACTATTGATTAATTTGAAATAATCGATTTTTATACAAAAGTAGACATACATTTCACATTTAATTCCATTCTATGCGCCTTTAATTGCGCACTTTAAGCAAACTTTATGGAAACTACAAAGAAAGTAAACTAATAAAAGCCCAAAACAATTATACATGTTGCTGAGATATCACCGTTTGGTAAAGAATATGCGAAATGAGCATGTATCATGTAGTTTGTGAGAGATCAATTGTTGGATCAGATGTGGCTGCGGACTCGCACGTTGCTGGAGGCGGACCCAGTGGGCGCCTCGGCCCCTCGCGAAGCTTTGATTGACGCACAGAGAGGAGTAGCGGGCTGTGAAATTTGGCATTCCTGGCCAGAGGAGCTGAAATAATGGCATTATCCAGTGGGAGAGGGCCCACTTTTTACTCCCCACACACCCACCCGACCCCAGCCCACTCAGAAGGGATCTGATTGTGCAGCCAGTCGGCAAAAAAATGTTTGATGTAAGGCGGGGCATGATGGATCCGGTGAAGGTTTGGAGCAGTGATGCCCCCTCTGCCTCTCAGAGAGGCTTTCCGGTGACTCTCCTCAAACTGGACTGAAAGTGTCCTGTCAGAGGTTCTCACACAAAAGTGAAGCTCATTTCTGGAGCTGAGCACAGAGAGTCATTTTGTTGTTGATCTAATTATAACTTTTGATTTCATAACTCCTGCTAAAACTAAGTTCAAGCCTCCCTTTCATTATTCATAACCTAATTGTAAAAGAAACACAGAAAACGCAAGCTCAACAATTGCTTGATTAATTGATAAAGTAGGCTATGAATCTAAAATATAGATAGGATGGAAATCTAATGAAAATACACTGGTGATCATTATTTAGCAAAAGAAGATAATGAGGTGCACTAATGTGGAAATAAAGTGAATTCAAATGTTAAATCTAAGTGGAAATAAAAAGCATCTGTTCAGAGATTAAGTTCATATAAGTGCAAATTGAAATACAACAATTTAAAAAAGTATTTAAATGAAGGAAATGTTTCAGTGTGAATTTAGGACTGGCTTAAATATTTGAAATCTGATTTTACAGAAGCAAAAAAAGAACCACAGTCTGCTTCAACATCGTTCCCAGTTTTCCTCATGAAAGTCCAAAATGTTTAACAGCAGAACTCCAATTACTTGATCTGCTTTTCCCTTCAGCAACACCTGTTTGTTCAAATCATCCCACCATAGAAAAGATACCTCAGGCAACAAAACTACTGTTTTACCAAAAGATACTCAAAGATTTCCCACCAGATTTGTGCAATTAAAGTGTCAGATCATTTATATGTTCACATTTTTAACAAAAACATAATCTAATGAAAGCAAATAAAAAGATGATTTAGTTATTTGACAAATTTTGCTTCATCTAATTTACAGAAATCAGTCTTCAGAACTGTTATTATCTTGTGGTTTGTATGTATTTAAAGATGTGTTAATACATGAAGTTCAATTGTTTTTAATTCAAATTAATGTTTTTTTATTCATTAAATAAGGAAAACCTCACTGATTTTGAATAAGTAGAAATTAATTGATGGCAAAACATTGAAAATGATTAATGATTAATTCTGAAATATGCAGAAATCCAAACTGGAAAGACACTGAAACAATTTAATGTGATTAATTTAAACACGTTTTGTGGATTAAATGCCACATTTGGCTTTTTTTAAACGGAGTTTCCCAAATTCAAACACAGTGTATAACTGTAACAATTTAGAAATAATCAAATAATCATCAGAGTAATTGTAAAAGTTATGACATTAAGTGTATTTTCCTGTTGTTAAAAATGCAACTTAAGCTGACAACAGGCCTACAATCTGAATATTTATTTATACAAGTAGTAATACAATTCCTGAGATATCTGCTCATGAGATACTGTCAGTGCCTTCTTAGCACATTTCATGTATAGTCCTGTAGCATAAAGAACTAATGATAAACCACCAAATGAGTAAATTCAAACATATATTTAAAACAAATTGTAATGAAGGCACTGAACAATTATATTTTACAAAAGTGTTTCTGTTTGGTTGCATTTAAAGGTTTTTCTGCAAATTAAAAGAAAAAAAAAAGACAGCAGCAGCTCAGACATGTAGGTTTAATCTGTAGGAAAATATAGGAGGAGCTATACACTTCTGAAAAAAAACATTTTTCACTACATGGAGGATTATGAAGTGTACCTTGTTAGAAGTAGATGAGGTAAAAACAGAGAAAAGAAAAAAAACAGGCAAAAAAAATTCATGTTTTGGAAAATGGTTCTTCTAAAAATGAGCCTGAGGGGTAAAGTACCACAAACAACCACTCCCTGCTGCACGGTCTGACTTTAAACTGCTGCCTGTGTGAGGTGTCATGGGGGCTGAGAAAAGCCTTTTAAACATGGGAGTTATTGTTCCCTCTTTTTTTTTTCCAACCTCCCATCCTCCGAAAATGTACCTCCTTTCTTCCTCTGCCCTTTAACCTCTCCCAACCCCCATCCCTCCATCTCACGTCTCTCTTCAGATTTCCCCTCTCTCATCGGCCGGAGACCAAACAACCGTGATGGATCGTCATTGATAATTTCCCACCCAAGAGAAAAAAAAAGAATGGAGAAAAAAAAGGTTAATGGAGAAGTTTTGGCAGTGTGTGGATGTGAAGGGGGGGTGGGAAATGTGTTTTCTGCTTCATCTTTTTCATGAAGTAGTAGTGGTAGTAGCAGTGGTAGTAGTAGTAGACCCCACCTCAAGCACCAAGCCTCTGTGCACCATGTCTCTTCCAAACAGGGCTCCCCTCCCCTCCTCTCCTCCTCCTCCTCCTCCTCCTCCCCCCCCTCTGCCTCCCTCTTGAAACAGATTCTATGGACTGCATGCATGACATTCCAGCTGTGTGGGTGGCACAGTCTTTTACTGCGTCTCCAACAGTACACAGGGCTCCTAAAGCACAACAGCAGAGGAACCTCGTCCCCATGATCCATCTCCACATCTTCACCCGGGCGCTTTTAGGATGTGCTCTCGATTCTACCTGTGAGACCTAGAAATGTTCATGTTTTGTTATTTAAGGGAGCAGAGGGAGTGTAAAACAAGAAGTCGCCAAACGGGACATTTCTTTACTTCTTCGACTTTAAGCGTAACATCTTTAAGACCTCAAAAAAATATTAGAGTTGCTTTGATACGTCATGACTTTGCTCAATTTTACAAGAATTGCTTATGAACTGATGAGATGTTTCAAAAGTCTCAGACCTGTAAAAGTTATTTTCAATAGATTTAATTATGCTCTATTAACTGTGATTAGTGTTGACTATACCTGTTAAACAGCACAACTCCTCCCAAATCCCAATTAGTTTATTCAGATTTCTGTTATTGAAGTTTTATTGGCATTTATTTACAGGAGGTTCAACTGGAAACATATTAAGCAACACTAACACATGACATACTGTACATTTCTTCATCTGTGAATTACTTTTTGGTAAACAAAATGGGCATATTGTTCATACATATCTCATACAACATATTAATCATGAAATAATTTCTTATTTGGTGTAATAGTTACTGTAGAAAAGGGTGATTAGATAGTTATGTCTGTATTTTGTCACCTTTCTAATGTGCAAACTCAGTTTGTAGGTTGTGGCAAAGGAAATTGCTACCACTTCAATACTTTGCTGCATACTGGGTTTAAATGAGGCCAGAAAGTCACATCAGTCTTTAATTAAAGTGCACACACAGCTCAATTCACTTTACAAAAAAACCCCAGTTAAAACAACAGCAGAACTAACAAACATTACTGGTGGATTATATGAAAGACATTTTTTTTTTTCAAAAATGGTAGAGATAAAAGATTGAGAAGAAAATTAAGAGAGTAGAAAAAGAGGATTCAAACAAACACAAGTGTTGAACCAACCGGATGGTTACTGTAAGTTATATATTTTAGGACTGAGAGGACAGGTGAGTTTTAAGTCTGAGCTTAACGGTTTACAAAGAAGGAGCTGCTCTGATATAAGCGTGAAGACACCAAGAAAGCGAAAGTAAAATATTTTAAAGAAGAAAAGTGGTTGATTTCACTATTATAATTTTGTTTTTACATATACAGCAGTATGGTCTGACAATAAGTAACAAACACAAAGATTAAAATCAAAATCAAGTTATGTAAATTGTTGAAATTTTAACCCTTCTGTTTTTAATCTTTTTTTTTTTGCATTAGTTTAATCTTTAAACTGCACATACTAAGTTGTGATTTCACACTTGTTTATGTGTCCTAATCATATGTATTTACCACAGTGCACAGTGATAATTTAATTGATATTTTTTGCCACCGTATTCCTCCTCCTGAGAAGACCCGAGCAGCAACCAATAAAAGAACTGAACAAACTCCACTTCCTCAAATCGACACACTTCCACTCCACAACATCCGCCATTAAATCAATTAGTCATGATCCCAGAGGATCACTGCAGAAGTTTATTGAAGCTCCAAATGCTGATCTCCTGTTGGGAAACATTGATTTTTAACCACCGACGATAAACAACAAACCTCATCTATAACTCACAGCCCCCCGGTGAAGTGTACACCGAGATTGTTTTTTCCCCCTTTCCACCGGGCGAGTGCATGAGCAGAGTCCAAAGGATGAAAAAAAAGAAAAAAAAAAGTCAACCCCATTAACTGAACTTCAGAGGAATTCCTCACTTTACATATGGAATGCACTTTAGGTCAAAGGGCAAAGGGCCAGAGGGGAATCCACCCTCGCCCAGGCAGGCAGGCCTTATTTAAACAAGCCTGGAATGCCTGGTTGGAAGAGAGCAGAAGAAGAAGGGGAAGGAACCTCTCTGCCATTAACATGAGCAGGGGCCACTGCCAGTAAATACCAGCACATTTTAAATTACCTGCACTGGCTGACTTCATGTGCTACTGACTCTGAAATTTATTATGAGCTTTTCCCAGTTATGCCTTCACTGGGAATAGATGTCTACCACTTTCATAAGATGTAATATCACTGTATGTGTTAAAATGTGTTGTGCAGGTACGGGATCCTGCAAGCGCAGGCGACCTCCTAAACATACACTTTCCCCATTTTTTTCCTCTTATGTAGCTTTAAAGTTGAACACATGTATCATGATTTCAATCATATATATTCTCTAATGGCTTATTCTGACACCTCATTGATGTTTTATGAAGTTCAAAGTATTCAAAGTGAAATATTCATAAAGAAGAAGCTGCACCATTCTGTAAAATGGAAATATTCTTGTCTTGTCTATTTTATACAATTTTCCCCCAAAATTTACACCATATTTGGTATATTTAGCAACTTTGGGACCTCCAGTAAAATTTAGGATGACTTGTAGGTTTTAACAGTGTTTGGCAGCACAGAACAAATTTGTACCGACTGACCCACCTTTTATGCCGATGGGATTAAACAGTAAAAAAAACAAAAGCGCAAAGGAATAATGCTCTTTTTTTGTGTGTGTTTATTTCATGTTCAGTTTCAAGTAATATTAAAAAAATGCTCCCTAAAATACAAATCAAGATTCTTGCTCTTAAACTGTTAATTGTGGAGTTCTTATCCCTCTAAATTTAAGCCAAATAGGTCATCCCTGCAGCAGTTGTGATGGCTAATTGCAGTTTCCCTATCACCTGCCTGTCTAATTTCAGGATCAATACTAGAGGACCTTTTCAGGTCCTCTAAATACAAAACCCTGCATTCCAAGCGTGGGCCAACCTCTCCGTTTTTAGGACCATCTCGCCAGAATTTCCTACAAATGACATGCTACAATCCCCATGGCCGTGGTGGAATTCTGTCCACTTCAGGGCTTCAAAGCTGCAGAGGACTCGTCGGCCAGTCTGGCCAATAGGTGAAGAGGGGTGGACCCTGCCTGCCTTGACCTCACCGACCTTCCCCAACCCCAACCCCCCTCCAACCATCCCACCCAGTGTCCTGCTCCTCATCCCCCCACCTTCCACCTCATCCATCCATCCAGCCAGTGAGACAGCCAGTCAGTCAGTAGGTCAGGCTGTCCGTCTGTCTGTCTCTTGGAGTTTATCTTTGCATCTTTACAAGCAGAAAATATTGAAATTTGGAGTCAAAGTTTTTCCTTTGAGCGCAGAATGCACCTCAGTTGAACTTCATCAAAATTTAGATCAGTATTCATGGCGTCTTTTCATTTAACTGGCTGCTCATTTTAGCGTCCTTCTTTATGCGTTCCTCCATTCCCGTGTCTGCTCGTACACAAGCATTTATCCTACATTTGTCATTCTAATACACCTATTGTCCACAGACCTGTTATCACTGAGCAACTGAAGTGGATCAGACAGACAAAAGCCTTCATATCCACTACAGACGAGTACAGCACAAGCGCAGAGAGAAGAACTCAGCATTTCTGGATGGTATCCCCGTTCTGCAGCAGCATCTCTATAAACTCTTGACTCAGCGTCTTTGGTCTGTCATTGAGGCAGCCATTTTCCCATGAATGCTCACGAGATCTCTCCCCGGTGGCCTGCAGGAACCAATTACCTCACTTTGATGAGAGCACGCCTTTCATTTCAGTTAACTGCCCAATCAAGGAATTATTTCTGTCTTTTATTGTTCTGATTCTGCAACTTCCCAAAGTCTCACTGTTAAAATATGAAGTTTATACAGTTTTTGGTTTGTCTGTGTTCAGGTACATTTAGCTGAAAAGACACAGCAGTGATGTTTAAAGATGGTTATTCTGGAAGATGAGTTTGTAATGTTGACTGTGATGTCTATATATAAAGTCAAAACATATTTAATGTGGTGTGTTTGAGTTCGGAAACTATATCAGGCCTTTCATAACTCTGATTTCTCTGAGAGTGTTTTCAGATATTTGTACTGTGTCGCCATCTGCTGGAGAAGACTGAGCACTGATTTATGCAAATTGCCAGCTCATAGCTACCTTCAAATACCATATTAAGGCTGCTAGGTAATGTTTTTATGTTTCTACAAATTTCTAAAGAGCACAGTGTTTCTCCCACAAAGATGCACAAGAGACAAATTGGTTCCAATTTCAAATGTGCACAATCCTGGCTGGTTTAAATGAGATATAACATCTATTTAATTTGAAAGTAGAACAAACAATAGATTCAAAACAATCCGTCAGCTGTTTTTGTAAGAAATGATTTCTTCCTTTTAGTACAGACTTGATGAAGAAATGACTTTTTGTACATTTTGTGCAGATTAGATATTATCTTTCCTTGCACAGTTGTCTCTGACAATGTAAAAATAAGAATATATGCTCATTTTAAACCACTTTAGAAGAGTCTACTACTTACTACATATTTTACATTTAAAATTCCTTTCTGCCAATGAAGCACCTTGAGAGTTAATTAAAGCTTGTAAGATTCTGGTTACTATATACTGAATTTTTTGGCAGTTCTGTAGATATTACATAGACCACTATGAAATAAAACACTATTACTCTGTTGTTGTAGTCAGATGAAGACGCAGGTGTTGGGGAAAGATTTAGAGAAGAGTTTAATTTGCTCGGGTTAACCCACTTAAATGTGTAACTTTGTGAGGTGCCCAAAAATACAAGTAAAAGTTTAACATTTGGGTCATTTTAATGTCTATTTGCCTCAGGGGGTTGTATTGATTTCTTTTCACTTACTAACTAAATGTGTAATTTGTGTATGTTGTCACCAAATGAAACTGAAAAATATCCAATCCATTCATAACTGGATTACAGAAAAATTTGAATTTCTAGCAAAAACATTTCCACAGTGTGAGATTCAGTATACAGGCTCTTCAATAAAGTTTCTTATTTCTGGAAGCAAAATACTGATTTTAAGAATTTCCTGAACAGATGCAAGTAAGCTTTTAAAGAGGCACCTCACTAATTTTACACATTAGGTTTTATTGATCATGAACAGTACTTTCCAGTCTGTAAAAACTATTGTATGACGTCTTTTTTTTTTTTCTTTTACAAAGTTTGAAAAAAATAACCCTGTTGATGTCATCTCTGCTTGTGCTTGAGACTTAAAATTTTAAAACTGAAAGCCTTCATTGCAAACCGGAGGTATAGAATTCCAAAGGTGCGGTTGAGGTGCATTATGGGAAATGTAGGATCCAACATTTTTGCACCTTGATGCTTATTAGAGACTAAAAGTCAGGATATCTCAGTCTTTGCTGCTCCCATATTGATCATTCTTCATTGTATGTGCCCCCCCAATGCTGTACATGAAAGTACAACTCCAAAATCACTAGATTAACCCTTTTAATAAACACCAAAAGAAGTATGGACACACTGGTGTTACAGTTAGAGTCATGTTTATTTACAGCAGAATCCTGAACGAGGAGGGAAAGAACGGGAGAGGGCGGAGGGGAGGGGGGTTAAAAGGAGACAAAGTGTTTTAGATCGAGCGCTTCAGGATTCATGTTTCACTACACAGTTCTTAATTTATTTATTCACCATTTTTCTATACAGAATCCATTCAGCCGTAATATCGATGCACCAACAGAGCTGGAATCCTCTGCTGGAGGGGAGAAGAGGTGGAAAGAAAATTAAAAAAAACTAAAGCACTAAAGAAAAAAAACCTTTACAAACAAGGGGGTAAAAAGAAATCCATTTTCTATAAAAAAATGAAACTTTTTTTTGTCATTACCACCATGATCTTCATCAGTTATTTATATATGTATATATACACATATACGTATATATATATGTATATAAATCTATGTATTTTCTCGCCATGTCCATGAAGAGGTGAGGTGAGTCTGTGGTTCCATTTAGTCCGAGTTTGGACAAGAGGCAGGCCGGATGTCCCAACCTGAATTCAGGTCCTAAAATTCAGCCTTTGTGAATCAGTCAGAGCTGACCAATTGCAGTCTTTCTGACCTGACGCCTTAGTCCCACCTGCTGACACTGCTCAGTGTAGGCCAGCTCATAGGTCCAGTGCCTTGGTGTCGGCCAGCAGAGATTCAAAACTGCAGTAGCCCTGTTAATGCAGTCTGAGAAATGATACACTTTACACTTAACATGCACATCCAGATAGTAAAAAACCAACAGAACAAAAATAAAAAGCCAGCAAACCGAGTCGTCCGTATATCTCTTCGACTTCCTGCCGTGCGATCACTCTCACTTTTTCCAGTATACATTAGATATTAACTGACAAGCACCACAAAACAGTGGAAGGACAAAAGAAAAAAAGACTGTAAGACTGTCAGGTACCAAACTGTGACAGTAAAAACATCCTATGGGTTAGCTTTAATTTCTAATTTCCATTTTTCAATTTCTGAAGGGCATAAAGTGATTTTCTCCCCTCCCCGGGTCCAAACAGACTATGTTATCTGATCACTCACTCTCTCTCTCTCTCTCACACACACACACACTTAACCATCCACCCAGACAACCCTATATCTGTAATTACACATGGATCTAACCACAGAACGTCTTCATATCCTACTGACCCTCATCTCTTAGGCTTTGAGTCCAGAATTTCACAATAGTCAGGTCTTCATCGACCGAGGTCAAACACTGACATTTACAAAGTTCAGACGAAGTAAAGATGTGCTGTTTGTTTCCATTGACTTGTCTTTTGTCAAAATATATAAAAACCGATCTAATATAGTGCTCAGACATTTATGGACTCGTGGAAAGTAAAAAGTTTAGTGATTCCATGAACATAATTTTGGGTGCAAAACAGAAATTCAGTAGAAAACCCAGCATGATGCATGACGTGGTTTCATGATGAAAGTAACATAGCATACCTTCAAATTAATTCAACATTCATTTATTTGAAAAAAAAAAAACAAAACACTGTGTACATTTCCACCGATCAGCAGAAAGACTGATAAAAAGATGAATTAACGCTTGTTTTTAGCAAAATTATTTTACAAGATTAGACACAAACCGTTTCCATTAGACATGTCATGTGTTTACGACAATTTGATCCAACACACCCAGTTCAATGGAAACCTGACTATTGTCACTGTTTTCAACATGTTCATGATGTCAAATTAAAACCAAGTAAAACAAAACAACTGTTCACGCATCTTTCTTGCTCACTCACGCACACGCACACACACACACACACACACACACACACACACACACAAACACACGCACTTTAACACGAGAGCAGGAAACTAACTTTTTCCATCAACCAGCCTCTTATGTTTTTTTTTGTTTTTATTTTTTTTCCAAAAGTCCACCGGCTATGTTTCCATCACACAAGCTAACAAACTTTAGAAAACAACCTCCGAATGATGGATGCTCGCCGGTCGACTCGACACAACTGGGAGCCGAAATTTACCAAAGTTCGGCTTTTGGCTGGCGTTAGTTTCCCACCCTATCCAACATGCTCCCGAACACAAATACAAACTCAAGATACTGCAAATACATGTGTACACATATATACAAATAGAAGCGGCCCCTTTGCAACATCAAGGGCAGCTTAACAATTTATAATGCATCATTTCTGTATATGCCAAGAATAAAACTTTTCTAAATAAAATACATAGTTATCTGTGGAGGGTGGGGAATGGGGACAGCAGATGAACAGAGAGGAGGAGGGTGGGGCTCGCAGGGAGTGTCAGAGGAAGGCGGGAGCGCTGGGGAGAAGACGTTGTGGTGGGATGATGGACAGATGAAGAAAGCAGGGTGGGGGCGGGGAGGGGGAGAGGGAGACGGATGGAAGGGGAAGACTCTTCTCCTTTTCTGTGTCGATGTCGCTCCCGAGCACTGTCCTGTGCCTCTGCAACACTCCGCCTCTTCTCCGTTTGCTTAACTCGTTCCATAATAATATTAATAATAATAATGACCACGACAATGCTAAAAAAATATATATAAACCCCAGCCATGTCTCACAACTGTAAGTCCACAAAAAGGGGGGAGGCCTGGCTCTCGAGTTCATCTGAGTCGGTGACAAACAGAGATGCAAGAGGAAATTAAAGACGCAGAGAAAGATGGAAAACGCAGAGAGAGGAGGCCTAACGAAATGGAACGGGCCATGGGAGGGGAGTGGCACATGAGACCAACTATAGAAGAGGGATGAAGTGGGGGGGAGAGAGGAGGGGGTGTGGAACAAAAACAGCACAGGCAGGATGTGCTATAATGAAGAGGAAATAAACAGAAAAGAGGAAGCGGAGATGAAAACAGGGAGGATGTAGGGACCAAAGATGAGTCGTGTTGGGGCGTTGTGATCCACACACTGGTGTCCTTCTGAGGGTTTTCACAGAAGATTGGCGGAAAGCATGAACAAGTGATGACAACATGGCCTCACTGTGAGTGCGCCCTCTCTCCTTCCCTCTAATTAAGGGTAAGGATCTGCAGTCCTCCCCCGCGCTGGTCGATTATTCCCAGGGTGCATCATACCTCCAGGAAGCGGGAGCTGCTGGTCTTGGCGTGGAAGGGCTCGGACCACATGCGTCGCAAATCCCCCTGCGAAGCACAAAACAATAAGAATCTCTCTCATTTATGCTCCTGTGTAGATATTCTTTCAGACTACTCGCTGGAAACTTTGTTTATAGGTGTATAAACCCACACAATCTATATAAGTCATCAATAGGGAATCAATTAACATCAATTTTCATTACAGATGAATCTGCAGATTATATTCTCCATCAACTGTTAATCGTTTGGACATAAAAATTAATAAATAGTGAAAAATTTCCTAAAGCCCAAGATGACATCTTCAAATTGATTGTTTTCCTTCATTAACAGTCTAAAACTATCACATAAGGCAAAGAAACGCTGCAAATCCTCCCAATCCAGATGCTGGAACTAGGAAATACTTGCTAAAGCGATTAACCAGTGATCAAAATTGAGGCAAATTATTTTTCTGCTGATCAATCGTTACATTCCTAGTCACTGATGACTGTCTACTTACTGATTTAACTGCCTAATCTGAAATTAAAGGGAAAAAAGGCAACAGCAAAAATTTTAATCACTTTTAGCAGGAGGTCTCCATTTGTAGATTGTGTAAGTGAATTACATCATTTGAATCAAGAATTAGATGAGTTGCACGGGTGAAACAAAATGTTTAAAAATAAAAATAATAAAAAAAATAGAAACTGCAGATGAAATTTTACTGAGGAAATTGGATCATTCAACCTGAAATATTTATCCTTCTCTCCTTTTGAGAAAAGATCTATACAATGGTCCTTGGTTACAAATTACAGAATTCAAGGAAATAGCTGAATTATGCAAAACTGACTCAAGTGAACTTCCATCTTTTGCAAATAAGTGACTGTTAGTGTCTCAACCCTCAGTGTACCTTCAGGTAGGCCATAGTGAGCAGAGGCAGCAGGGTGAAGGGCACCAGGTAGAGCAGAGCTGGCTGAGCAGCACGATGGATCCTGGAGGCCACAGTGGCAGTCAGCAGACCTGAAGACACACATCAACCACATGTTAATGTTACAACAAACTACTGGAAAAGGGAAAAAATGGGAAACCTGAATTCAACATCAACATTCTGAAAGATTATACTTAAAAAAATTCTGTTAAGCTGTTTAGAAAATACTCAAACATCTAAAACCACCTCACACTGAAATAAAACACATGTTGACCTTTTACATCCATCCGTCTATTGATTCCTTTCTTACCCACAAAATATCCAATGAGAGTGCAGTGGAAATAGGAGACGCGCTGCATGCGTCCGGACATGTTACCAGGTCCTGGGACTTCCCCGTTTGCTTGCTTCTTGTAGTTGTCATAACGCAGGACGAAGCATAACAGCAGCCCCGGCATCACGATATCTCCTATTCCCAGCATTGAGAAGTGACTTCCTGTGGAACTGCAAAGAGAGGAAAAGACATAGAAATGAGTTTGTAACTACCATGTAGTGTACAACATGTATGTCAGTACTTATTACGAAAACCTAGGTCCTGATGAGGAGTCAAATTGAATTGAATTGAAAATGAATTTGAGATTAATGCTAACTTTTAGATGTATTTAGGGGGTTTACAGATATTTAGAAGGGTGAACAAACAGACTTTGGACCTGTTTGTTGCACTAAATAAAATGTCAGGGGTCACAAAGAAAAATGCTTAGGATAAATCTTCTGCTGATCTTAAATATCTGAATCAAATTTCATGAGGTGGTAGCTCTGTACCAAAGAGATGGACTGATTTCAAGAGCCATGTCAATAACGATGCTTAAAACTCAATTACAGACACCAGAGCAGAGAGTGATGAAGTGAGCAGCTTCAATGACTTAATAAAGGAAGAGTTCAGTGTAGAAGTGAAAGCTCAGGTTTCACAGCACAAAAACGCATAAAACAGGTTGGTCAATAGTCCCTGAGTGAAAGATCCTTGATGTAAAGATCATGCGCACGCACGCACGCACGCACGCACGCACGCACGCACGCACGCACGCACGCACGCACACTTCATGGTTAGGGTCAGTCTTACCTGGGAAAGACCAGTTTGCCAGGTAAGGAGAGGCGGGGGACGTCTCGGCCCATCCCTGGCCCCAGGTGGAGTTTCCTGGACAGAACGTCTATGGGATTTTCAGCAGGTTGGGTGGCAACTTTGACCATCACATTACTATTGAAGATGTAAGCTGAGAAGAAAACCTGAAGGGAAATACAAAAGGGCAATTTAGCACGCCAGGTTATTACTTATTTTATCTGAAAAAACTATATAAAGAAAAGCAGGAAAATCCTCACTTTTAGAGGCTGGAAAAAGTTTGGTATTAAAATAGTTCTGCTGCTACTTTCTTCTGAAGAATGTAATCCCAACAAATAATTATTCATCTAATATTTGTCTATTATAGTATTATTCAGATTACAAATGGTCAGATGGTGGTTGGGAAATAACGTCAAAGGCAAAAACTGTGCTGGCAGGTTGCTAGGCACCCAATATATTGTAGATGAGAGCAGAAAATGTACCGTACTGGCCTGAATATCAGACAGTATTTTATACTGGAAATTACATTTAAACAAGCGGGGATTGTCTTATATCTGAGGAACAGACAATTTTGTGTCCACAAGATCAGAGATCATGTCTGAATGGGGAGGACTGGTGTAGGACCATTATAGATTGTTTGTAGCCTGAATATTGCTAGGCTAGCAAGTGTAGTTAAGTCAGTTTAGAGCGTGTATTTTAGAGTCAGTCAGCCCTTAAAGTGTTTCATCAGGTCAGTTTAACTTACAGGAGCACCTGAAGGCTCGTGTAATATGTTTTCTGCCATGGGGGAAATAAATTCATGACGAGTGAAAACGAGTCTCTCCTGCAGAAACAGACCAGGGTCCAAATCGTCTGTCAAGCAGCCAAGAATTACTGCTGTCACAGATGATGAGGAGCTCAAACAGACAGTCTGAAAAATGCTAACTGAAGAAAATAATGTTGACTGCTTCCAAGAGCCTGACAAGAGAGAGTGTGAGTATGTGACTGATAAACGAGATACAAAAATGTGGGATTTACATTCTGCTTTAATGGAAGTATTTCACTTTTATGAGAGAAGAGGCTTCAAGGATGAGGGCACTCTTCTTCTTCTTGGATTAATAGTATTTCAGGGAAACTCTCCCAACAGGATGAGTGAGAGTTTAGGTGTGTTTTATTTTTCCAAGTACAGGTCTAGGAAAAGCGAGGGCTGTCTTGTTGTGCAGTGTCAGTTATGGTTTGGTTTTTATGGTTAAATTGCTTTTGTTCAGTTTTAACATTATATTTTAACATTATATTCTTTGTGAAAGGAAAACTTCACAGATATCTGGCAGTTTTTTCAACATGCGGATGAAGATGCTTGAATCTGGAGGGAAACATTTTTCGTAGAAGATGACAATTTACCCATCTTTATAAAAAGTAATAGAAGTGAATCATATGATTGAAGCAGTTAATATGTGTGAAGTAGCCATGTGCTCTCGATTCCCCCTGGGTGGGTGGGTGGGTGGGGCACAGATGGTGATCTAAACTGATCATTATTGTTTAGTGGTTTCATTAAATGATAAAATCACTCACTAACTAATAACAACTGATACACACATACACACATAATAAAATGATCATTCATGAGATACTGGTTCTCTTCGACTGTTCGACACTTTTGTTAGTGACCGTTGTTTTTGTGTTTTGTACTGATCCAAAGTAATGACAATGTCAAGTAAGGCTAATAAACCACAGCTAAATCCACCAGTGGCAGGGAAAGACAACTGGCTTTACATGTTTTCGCAAAGGAAATGGTGATGTCCATGGTAGTTTGGGCTCAGGGAGACAGCTGCAGTCCTTTCTAGTGTGCTCGCCTTCTTCTTGGTGTTTAATCTAATTAATTTCCTTGAATTTCCTGTTTATGAAAATTGTGTTTTTGTTGGTATTTCTCTCTTATTTGTTCAGCCACAGTGGCAATCACAGCTATCAGCGCTAACTATCCACTTTCTTCCAAACAAGCTGCTGCTGTTAAATGTGAAATGAATCACTTCCTCAGCAGCAAATTACTTAAGCTGGCATGAAGGTACATGCTCAGAGGTGTTAAACACAAATATAAAGGCTTTCATGAGTAGATTAGTGGTTTTTAATGGCAGTGTGTGTGTGTATGTATATGTCAGTGGCGATGCTGGTGAAGTTTAGGATGGGGTCATTTCTTACCCAGAACACATCATAAATGAGCAGTCCTGACAGCAGCAGGCAAGACACCTTCAGACTGGGAAGCCGCACAAAGGCTATCATGGCGACACACAAGCCCATGGCCAAAGCTGCAGGGAGGAAAAAAAACACAATAGTTACAAACATATTAGCAGAAAACTTTTGGGTGTGTGAGGTGTGACCTGATAAGACAAAAGATGGTGTTGAGATTAAATGTGGGAGTATATCAACTATACAGTACGTCAATTATAATGGCTGCACTCTGCCCAGTAAAAGTACTGCATTTATTCTAACATTATTTTACTGGGACACAGAGGCATGCTTGTGTGGAGGTCTTTTATGATTTTTACCATCCAGTTTTGATTCTTGGGATCAATTCAAAATCAATTTTCCATTCAAAACCAATTCTCAATTTAATACAGCTGCTGCCATTTTATCTGTGCAAGTGTTTGTTTTTTTCCCATTTTTGATGATAAAATGCTGCATTGTTCACATCAAAGAAGACGCTAGTATTATGTTTAAAATTACTGCAGTCAACTGGGTCAAATAAAAGAACTTCACACACCCACACACACTCCTCTGCTTTGTCAATGTTTCACTAGAGACACCAACTTTGATGAAGAGCAGTTTGCTTAAATGTCAATTTTGTTTTCTACAGCAGTTGACTAACAATGTGAGAATATTTTTCCTGTGTTAGTATTGCAGTGCGCTCCAGTAAAAGCCTGAAAATAGTGTTGCTAAAAGCTTCAGACTGTATGAGTCATGTCAAGTTCCTTCTTCCCCAGGAGAAGGTTAAAGCTGAATTTTGTCCAGACTCCTTTACAGAAGACTGGAATGGTATTTTTCCTACAGGTATCACAGTTAGCAGCTATGCTAACAGCACTCTAACCCACAAATGTTAGTTCATTGTCACGAACACGCAAATACAAACATATTACACCAGTTCTTTAATCTATTGACCAGCTCCTAGGACAGCACAGGATCAACTTCAAAAATCTAGTCTATAAATCACTTAATGGTTTGGCTCCCCAGTATATTACTGACCTGCTCACTGCCTACAGTCCAACCAGACAACTCAGGTCAACTGGTAGTTGCCAACTAAATTGTACCCAGAATAAGACCCAGGTTTTCAAAGTGAGCTTTTAGTTACTTTGTTCCTGCTCTCGGGAACAAACTGCCAGATGACCTGAGATCAGTCACTACTGTTCCCACATTTACAAGAAAACCTTTCTCTTTTCTCAGACTTATGACAACATGTCTAGTTTTTATTATAATTAGGGATGTGTGTGTGTTCTTGATTTGGTGATCATTTTTAATTGTTGTGTCTCTGCATTATTAAACTTTGCTTTAAAACAATTTTATCATATTGATCAACTCCTTTTATGTTGATGTTAAATAGTGAATGAAAAGTGCTATACAAATAAAAACTTGACTTGTAATGTGAACCCCAAACTGCCCTAAAATTCAGAGAAATTTTATCATGTGTACTGAACTCTGGTGAATGAAAAACTTGCTGCAGACAAACTGATACAACAGTCATGACAGAGTGACGCACCGTCCATGAGAAGCCAGTGTCCAGTCAGCACCCAGATGAGCACCAACATAACAGAGAGGGAGAAGGACAGGAGCTCAGCCAGAGTGAAACGCCCACAGCAGCCAAATGAAATCCTGCAATAAGACAGAGCAGAGATGCAATAAAAATCTAAAAATCATACAGAATAATCATTTAAGTAACATACAGGCAAACATTTACAGGTTGCATAGATGTAGCCTGTACATCCTCTGTCTGTGCGCATGTCAAGACACACAAAATAACAACAACAACCAAACTGAGCAGAAACAGGGATTTGGGTTGGAGGTGGAGTTATTACTGGCTCTGTTAAGCAGACAAAGGTTTACTGAAACTGGATAGGAATCTGTAACTAGAGACAAGGTCTTATTGGTTATTGAGTAGGTGGGTTGTGTTGTGAAAGTATTAAACACAGCAAACAGCTGCACAACCTCCAGCTTCACTGAAGGAAATAAGTTAGATCAAACTGAATGTTTTGGACACATCTAACAATTGAAAAGAGAAAGTCTGACCCATTTTTCATTTATCAGCCTTCAACAGCACATAATCTAACATAATCCAATAAATATAAAAACAGATCGCCCCAATCTCCCCAAACTCCACTTCAGTCTTACTGTTTTTATATATATATATATATATATATATATAAGATAAAAAGTTAAAGGGCTATTTCACCCAAAGCACAACATATATTTTCCCTCTTACCCCTAATGGAAGTGAGTCATGCACATATTTTTGGTTTTAATATTCAAAGTAAAGTGAAATCCACATTTTACTGAGATCTGGCCATTATTGAACAATTCTGCTAGGCCAAATGACAGAGCGTAATGAATATTTATTAAATGACACAGAACAGTGTGCAGCAGGTTGACCAACAGGCAGGATTTAAAAGAGAAGAATCCACATGACTTCCTTACTTGTTCTGTGGAGAGCAGGGTCTGGTCAGATACTGGCACATTGGCAACAAGAGGAATGCAAATGCAATTGTTGCAAGAACTGAGGACAAGAGCAAAGAATTGTAGTGAGACCAAAAGCTTAACACACCTAGACTGCTTGTTACATTTCTGTCAGCTGTACTGGGGCAGCTAATGATCTTTACAGTTTAAATCATCAGTGGAGCAAAGAGGCTTTTCCCCCAGTGTTTAATTACTAAATAAACATGTGAAAGCCTTATAACACTAACTCATAAAAACAAATTTAATAATGTAATGTACTGTTTTAATGTTATGTTTAAGTGCAATAGCTACCTGCAGTGCAGATGGTGAAGACCACCTGAACTGAGTCAAAGAAGAAGAACATGACTAGCAGAGACACAGAGGCTCCTATGGGCAGGAACAGTGCCTGTGTGGAGTCTATAGTTTGAATACCTGCAAAACAACAAATAATCAACTTAAAAGTTATGGATTTAAAAACATGGATATACGTGAAAATAGATGAGTGAAAATGTGTTATTAGTAGACTTGCCATGTGAGTAACACTCACTGTTGTTTGTGTTGCTGTTATTGAAAGACCCCGTCGTGGGGTTACCATCTTTATCCTTCTCCTGGTTCTCGCAATCCATGTTTAATGACCTGCAGGAGGGAGAGAAGAAAGAGGAGGAGGAGGGGGCAGAGAGCAGGAGAGCGTGTTGGGTGTTGGACGTCAGTTATCAGGATCTCAAAAGCATGCAGACTGTAAAATTAGGCTGCCTCATATCAACAGTGACTGAATTACAGACAAAGACTCCTGAAAAGTAATGTCTCTTAGGAATGAGATGACTCATTTTTTGTCCTTTGAAGTCTGATAAAACATAAAAAAAACCTCTTTCTTTCTTCTAAGTTGAAATCGCAGCGTAGAATTGAGTTTAATTAATTCATTAACAAGGAAAATAAACAGCGGGAAAAGCCACATTTGGGTGAAATGGTGAAAGAAAGGCTAAACTATGCAGAGAGGTGGAGGTCTGTGAACTTCAGCTGAACTGCTATACACTGAAACCTGAAAGTGTCTCACTCTTGTGTGCCCATGCAATATTTCCATTTACTTGCCATTTCTTTCCTGCTCATATCTGACATCAACAGTGCTGAAAGTCGTCATAAAATCTGTCGTAAAAATAAAATATGCTCATAAAAAGTTAGGCGACGTGCATATTTCCATCTTACAGGCTTTTTTTCATGCATTTTGACATGTCACAGTAGGAAAAACACAAGTTTAAATAATAAAGTTAATTAGGCTGAATTCCATTTAGCTGCTTCAGTTTCAGTGTCTGGTATTATATGTAATGACTCACTGTCATGGCTTACTGGGAAACTGGGAGTACGTCCACACTAATACATTTTCATTTTAAAACAACATTTTAAAAATGAAAACAATTTGCATCAATACAAGAGTCTTAGCAACCGTTTCAGAAATAATCTCCGTCCATAGTAACATGCCTAGAAAATGCATACGACCATTCACATACACTGAGCATACGTGTGCTGGTGTAAATAGGAAGCAGATTGTCTAATCAGCTGGTGGTTGCTAGTTATAGAAAATACTACGCGGGAAGAAAAGCAATGGCAAGAAGTAAGACCAGAGATTTCTTTGCTTGGACTGACGACGAGGTGGGACTGTTACTGAAAGCGACACAGGCAATAAGGATAGGACGATAAGATCCAATTGGTTCTCGATAAGAACCAATGAGAAAGCGAACGTGGGTGTCTGCGTCATTATTTTCTCTGTTTTACGGGTTTGAAAACATCTGAGTAGTGTGGAAGCTAAGAATAAAAATGTAGCAAAAGTTATGCGTTTTAAGGTTTTAAAACAAAAACCTATTAGTATGGACGTAGCCTTGAATAGAACAGAGCTATTGTTATAGTATAAACAACACGTGCTTTTCCCGCTATTAAAAGTCAAAATGTCTACTGTTAAAAAGGCCTGTGACTGGTGACGTCTTGTTTAGAGCGCGAAGAGGAGAATCCTTCAACATTACACTGTAAATGATTTTATCTCCTGACAGCAGCAGCCACAGACTAGAATGAGCTCAGTGCAATTTGATCTGATCGGTGTTGACTTCCAAATAATAACTACAATCCACCCAACAACATCCCTGATGGGTTTTCTCCTGCTATCACAGTTTGCCTGCATCATGAAGTGAGGATGGAGCATCGTACCGACACTCGCCTCTCTACCTCTTGCATCTGGATGACAGATTTATGTCAACAGAAGAAAGTACAGTATAGTTTTTCTGAAAGAGACACACTTGATTGATTATGTATCTTAATCAATAACAAATGGATGTGCAAAACATCAATTCAGCCTGAGGGAAAAAAACTCCACTGAGCCATTTATTTGCTAATAAGGCTCCTCTAAAACAAATGCTTTTTGGACAATTTCCTAATGCAACTAAATCCATCAAAACACCATTAGGCGCAGAGCTGGAGAGATTTTTTCAGTGCACATAATGCACCAAAATCAGGTTACACCCACTGCTCATGGGGTACACTTGGGCTGTGAGAACGCTTAACACTGCAGAAACAAGTATTTCTCACTCACATTTACCAGAAGATGAACATTTGTTCTAGATTGAATCCTGGGAAATGGGTATATAAATCAACTGAATGGCTTTCTGACATTTTTACCATAACATACCAAACAAAAGATGTTTTCTTTAGGTTCTTAAATTCTTGCAGCCTTGGACCAAAATGAGAAAATGTAACTTGACCCTACAGATCCAAATCTTGTTATTATTACGGAGTAGAAGAGTTTGCAGTATAAACTATCATTTAAGAAAGTATGCTTCAGGCTATAGGTCTTGTTTATGCGACAAGCAAGATGTGCTCCGTGAGTCACTGTCCACTATCCTCTTGACAGATGATTACTTATTTAGTGACACTCACCTGAAGCTGCCATAGACGATGAGAAGGATGGAGATGAGGAAGGTGGACACCTGGCTGGAGTCAACTAGGGAGTACGCCCTAAAGAGGAGAGAGAAAAACACAAACATGACACTAGTGTTATAAACAGTAGTTTAAAAAAAAATGCAACCACCTTTTGTTTAATACTGGAGACACAAGTGCATAGCATGTTTTTTTATCAGTTACATAAAAACACAGTTTCCATTATAACTGGATTTTTTTTTAAACATTTTGCTGATTCATTACGCTGAGGTGAGCGAAAACGCATTTGCTGTTTGGATCCAGTCTAATGTGATCAGATTTCTTGTTATCTGTGCGTCATTTTTTGGTAAGCTTCTTTGACTGTAATTTTTGTAATGAGGTTTTTAAACAAAGAACACTATTTTTGTAAATATTACAGGATACTGCTGTGTGATTATGGACTGCACATTAATGATTTCTAACTGTGAACAAAATACAGTGACTCAGGATGGACCTGATGCTACATAAATCTATTTAAATTTGGATTATGAATGAAGAAATCTGAGCAGCAAACAACCTTGGAATTATTTAACGGTGGAGAACTGTGCAAATATCCCTTTCTCTGGGAATAAAGGTGGTCTTCCTCCTTCTCCGTCTACTTTATCTTCCATTCAGCTGAAGAGTGCAAAGCCATAAAGGCACACAAACCATCAGTCTGAAATCAAAATCCACTTTTTTATATACCACTATGCTGTGGAAAATAACAGAAATGGAGAGAAGTATCCAGCTGTAATTTCAGTCAATCATCTCTGCACTTTTGACAATCTCACATTGGTTGCGGTGATTTTATCACCACCAATTTGAATCTCTGCAGGCACATAAGTCACAGCTCCCCTCCCAAAGCAGACAGACAAAAGTACTTTGACAATCACAATTGATATGTGTGGTGACGCAAATTTCAAGACACCTTAAAATTTAGAAGCATGTATACCACTGAAGGTGTTAGTTAACAAACCGAGCAGTAGGTCCATTTTATACAAAGGCCAACTGTACTGTGCCTCATATACAGGAACTGGGTCAGTACGGTTCAATATAACTGATGCACTATCATCATCACAATAGTCTAAATTATGAGATTTGAAGGATCTAAAATGCCTCTTGTTGATCATCTAAGAGAAAACCTAATATAATGTGAAAACATCTGGAATAGATGTTGTATCACTGCACAACATGCTGTTACTGCACGCTACATAAAATGCTGCTGTGCAGCAGAGAATTGAACATACTCTGCTCCCCTGAGAACACCGGCCCTTATAATTACACACAACAAAGCAAGAAGAAATGAGGGTGAAACAACTCGATAGTAAAATACGAATTGCAAATTTTGTTGCGTTTTAAAAAAAGAACCGAGGACAAACAAGCTATTGATTATGAAAATCAATAAGGCAAATGTGATCCATACAGCTCACAAGTGTGGTAAGGTTGTGATCTTTTGGTTTCTTCTGAATTTTAACTGGACCTACCGATGTCATTTGGGAGCACAAGACTCAACCTCAGTTTGAAAACAAGCATCAAATTGCTTTAGTTTTAAAAAGGCTTTAAACTTTTAATACAAGCAAGTGCAAAATGTGTTTTCTAAATGTTCTATTATATGTTGTAGTAGGCTTTGTTATACATGTTGTTTAACATGTCTTTTGCACAACACCTTTTTTTTTAAAAGGCGCTTTATAAAGTTTAGCTACTAAAAGTGAGTACTAGTTATTATAAATTAGACTTAAAAAATGTATACAGTGATATGCATTAGTCGAATAATATAGTATATTCAAGGCAACATATTTTAAAAAAAAAACAAACTGTCACGATCCTATCCTAAAACAACACACAGACGTACACTAAGATAACAATAGCCAAAATTTCAACATAAGCATTATAAGGCCTGAGCAATACATCTGCCAAGATTCAAAATAGAAACCATGCAAACAGCATTCCTGCAAAAAGATGTGTCTATTCTATATCACTTAGCATAGCAAACACACATTTAACATTACAAAATACAGCACACCAGTCTGGGCGTACTGCAAGATATTATTGAGATGATGCCACTGGAGTAACACTAGGTAACTGAATGTTCCCTGTAAAAATCTAAATACCTCTTGGCCTACATTCTCCTGTGCTATCTGCACATGATACTGTGTTTTGTGAGAAAGGCTAGACACATTTAAGAGGAGCTGGTCAAGGACAACATAATGAGAGTCTTGTGTTCAGGGCTGCTGTTTAAGAGTATCTGTACACTTCATATCATCCTGAGGATATATCAAATCATATGTATGAGATGGTCAACATCTAACTTCCTGTCTACGAAAGAGGAACTACGCTGTCTTAATGAAGGATGAGCATAACTGAATCACTTTCCACATCAACATTCTAAGTGTTTCTAACACTGCGATTTCAACATAAAGCAGCGGTGTATCTGCTTCAGACAAATGTGTGAGCAGGCTTCTAGTTTGCAGACCAATGCTGCATTTGAGCACCAAATTGTTTCCATATCAGTGATCTGGGGCTTTCACATAGTCTAGACTTGACATGCAACCTTATAATGCAGACTTTTTTTTCTGGGGCAAACACAAAGCTGGTACTGTGAAGAGCCACCTTCAGTTGAGAGGTGCAGATATGACCCCAATCCTGACCCGCCTGTCTCCTGTCAAACTCTCTGGCCATGGGAGAGGAATGCAGCCTGGAGTTACAAAAACACGCTCTGTCCCCAATAATGTCATCATCATCAATGCTCTACAGAGGTAACTGGCATCAGAAGTTGCATTTAAGTTCCCCCAAATGTCATTAGTGTCTTAAACGCACCAATGCAACTATCACTGTCTGGAATCTATTAGCTATCAGCATATCAATCTCTTTGGCTAATTAGTTTTATTATCTCCGCCAGGCGTAAGCCTAGAGGAGATCATGGGTTTGGTCGTATGCGTGTCTGTGTGTGTGTCTGCAGCTAATCTCACATCCTACTGGACTCATCAGCCTAATACTTTTTGTGCACATTTATGACTATATGCTCAAGGACCTCTTGTGGTTACGGTGATTCATTATTTTGAAAAGCCTATTTTATAACACCATTCGTCATGGTCATGTGACACTATAACTGTCTTTGATAACACCAAAAGTTGATGATTCATTATTCATTGTTGTATCAATACACTGTGTCAATCAACAAAAATATTATCAGATTTTCAAACTCTCATATTGATATTGGCCTCAAAAATCAAACGTTGGTCATGCTTTACTCATGAATGAGTGAAATGTGAATTTACAGTTCACTAAAGAGTCAAAAGTTTGGACACACCTTCCAATTCCCTTGAATTAGAAAGTGTGTCCAAACATTTGACTGCTTTTGTACTTTTGTACTACTTTAGGTACCTGTATAGTATTACTAGTAATAGTGTTACTAGTACTGGTAAATTAGTAGAAGAGAAACACAGATATGGTACACTGAACGTGGCAACACACAGAAAAAAGGATCAATGGTCACAAGTGGAGCCGATCAACACTGACTGAATGACACTTTATAGGACACACTGAAGGCTAAAAGAGATAAATAATAACAATCACTGACAGCAACTCAATTCTTATCTTACTAACTGTGAAGCAAATGCTCTGATGTTTTTGCCAGCACAGCCAACACAAACTGAAATTTGTTGTTTGATACATGTTTATTTATATTAACTACATGTTGCTGTTACTTCCCCTTTAAACAGCAACAACATACAGTTAATATAAATAATCCTTTCCAACATGAATCATGGTGACTGTATTTCACATTTCAGTTTGTGTTGGTAATGCCAGCAAAACTTATTCACTTAAAACCTATGTGTTTAGTCTAATAAAGTTATAAGAACTGATTTGATTGTCTAAATAATCATCTGGTACAGCCAAGGTATTAATCCACAAAATATTTACTTAAGAAAAGTTATAATACCTTTACTGGCTGTGGGGCATGAACACAGAGGGTGACATGTTATCACTGTCATAGTATGAACAGGGCTCATAAGGTAATGGATTTGGTTTAGTCAAAACAGATTAATTCATGTTGATAAGACACACTAACAAGGTACTAAAGGAGGTAATACATTATGTGTCGAGTGCTGTGCTGAAATATTAGGCCCTGCAACTGAAAACTGTCCTGTTCTGCTGGCATTCAGTGAATACTGTTTCAGTTCAGTACCACTGGGCTGCATTACTAGTTTTTCTTCCGAGTACTGGCAGAGAAAACAGCCCTTGCAATAAAAAGACTCAGTGCTTCAAATCATTATTCATTCTGATGTACATGTGACACAGGAATTCACAGGCTTCATTGTGATGTTTAGGGAGGAAAAAAAAGCAAGAATCTTCTGTCTCTTTCATTCATTCAGTAGTAGGGGAATGACTACAGGGAGTCCATGAGGGGAGGGGTAACATGTAGTTCACTGTGGAAACAGGACACCGGGACAATGCTGCAACTTGTAGCTTTGCCCTGTTCTTGTTTGTCCAATGCAGGTCTCTTCTTAATGACTGAAAAACACTCTCTGCAGGCATCATCTTTACAGATGCGTCAAACTACAATGGGGCCGAGGTTTACTTGACCCAAGATGTAGGTCATAATAAATACCTAACAATGTAGCCAATCCAAATATGACACCCTACTCCGATGAGTTTCTCCTTTGACCTAAATGTGTTAAATGTATAACCAACGGTTCTGCTTCAAGTGTTGAGAAAATGATTAAGAAACTGACCTTGTTCTTCTACACACAGACACTAATGATGTCACTGCCTCACTGTCAACACAGCACGCAGATAGACAGCTAGTTGAATCTACCACGGACCTAATTCATATTCTAGTATCGAACTGGTTCGTCTGAATTCTGCGCACAGAAGCCTGTAGAACATGGGTGAGATAGATGAATGGAACATTTAAAAACAAAATACAATCCCGGACTGTTGAGGGCTGGATGGCAGCCCAAAGTGCCATAAGACGTCCTTGTTCGCTGACAGACTAGGTTTTCAAATAACACAATTCCAATACCGACTTCCATCAAGCCAACTGCATGCATGACTTGACCACTAAGGGCTAGGTCACCGAGCGACAATGAAGACTTTTGCAAATGCTGCCTCTGCCTTTGAGGCGTGGCTGTTTGAGAGTCCAGACATAATTACTCGGGTCTGTGCTCGTACACACACACACACAGATACATCACTCCAAATGAGAAAAACATGAGCCCCTAGCACATAGCTATCACACATGTATTTGTACTGTATTTACTTGTGCTGTAGTATATAGACAAGCTTACAGTAGCCACTGGGTGGAGTTGCCTCTGGACCTCCAAGTGGGAATTAACATTTATCTCTCTCCATTTTCTGATCCAATTATGGATGTAATGGGCTAAATCCTTCAGGAACGAGAATGTAATTTTTGATCAACTGTGACCCTTTTGCCTCCATTAAGCAAGTACACCTCCCTCGCATTACCCGCTCTGGTGTGTGTTTACACCCTTCTATGGAATTTATTTTGTTTGAATTTGTGTTGATAAGGGATCAACATGGAAAAGATTGATGTGGAGAGTGTGTGAGGTCCTGCATTTGCTTTGTCTGCAATGTTACGATTATATGGATCACGCCAATTTTTTTTTGTGGGGTGGGGGAGGGGCTGCTGGTCACACCTAACAAGGCTGATGTCCAGATTTTTGTAAAATTTTCTCATAGCAGATGAACACCATGACTGAAAGCATCAGTTTCAAAATTTAGTTAGACAATTGTCTCTCCAAATGACAAGGATTCAGGTCTTTATGTTCTGAAGGCTAATCTTTAGACACAGGCAACAGGTGCTTCAGTAATCCATCAGATTCAGACAGGTCAATGTGTGCTCTCATGCTGATAGTGCAGCATTAGTTGTGTCAATAGTCATACTATAATATCAGGAGACCTAAATATGCATGTGGGACAGTGTTTAATGTCATTTGTTGTTTTTAATCACATTACTCAAATGCTACTTAACACTATATATTACTGTTAATTAAGTCAACAGAAGTCAACATTTTAAACATCCCCTACTTAATGAGATGTGTGAATTATTTGTTGATTAGTCAGTGTCTACAAAGGCAGAGCTTAACTCGGATTTATATTGCAGATAGTCTAAATAATAGGATTTTTGGATTAGATCTTTAATAACAGAAAAGCATTAAACCATATTTCCAGAGGTAAAATACCACTGAAAATAACATTAATAAAAAGGCCAAAGAGAAAATAAAAAGACACTTTTGAAGTTGAGGATGTAATTGATACAGATATGCAGCCAATGTTTGACATTTCTTTATCATTATCTACTAGTTATTTATTTGATTGTTACATTAATAGTGCACATTGAAGTTCAAACTTTTGACAAACCTTTAAAGTCAATGTTATTTAGAAACTTTTGTGGTACCAGAAAATAATTTCTGAATGATATCCTACAGTAATCTTAGAAATAGTTGGTTATACATTACAGCAGGTGGCTTCACAGAAGGGGACAACACCATGTTGTCATTATGAAGTCTGAGGTAACAAGTTTTTTTTTTTTTTTTTAAAGAAGTCAATTTCATATAGGACAACAGAAATAAAATAATAAAATCTTCTCTTGTTGTTGGCAAATACTAATTACTTCAGCTTATTTCCAAAATCTAACTACTGATGCAGAAGAAGATAAACAAAACATTCAACAACTTCACACTTGTAAGAACAACAAAACACTGGACTTTTTCAGGGCACCTAAATTAAGCTGCGGTGATGTGTAACAGGTAGCCTCAATGAGGCGTCACAAAGACACTGCACAAAACTGTTAATATGCTTGAATCTCCGAGTGAACAGGGATTACTGGGTGTTACTGAACATAAATAAGACTTTCGCCACACATGGACAGCATCACCTACACCTACTTCCACACAATCAACAAAATTAACAGAGAAACATTTATAATAAAACAAGCTATTTAATGATGAGTCAAATTACTATGAGGCTGCCGGTTACAGCCTCCTGTGGGTTTGATATTCTACAGTCATATTATAGACTAAAAACTATTCACCAAGAATAAACTAAAGTATGTCTGGAAAACATTGTGCATATGACTTTTGGCTTGATATACGGGATTGTTGCTGCATTAACACAAGAAGACGGGTTAGTACACAACCTACACCTACATTCTACAATCATTATCAAAAATCTCTGTGTATTGGAAAATGTTAGTTTGAAAGGTTTAAATGTTACACAAATACAAGCTGATCAGAATCAGACCCATATTGAACTGAAAGCCAGACAATGCCTTTGTTCATGTTTTATAGATAAGTGATATCTTCTACTTTGCTTCTGTGATTGTTTACTTGTGTTTTAAGACCTTGCAAGTAACATCTCCTTATTTGAATGCTACTAGACATGATTATACTAGAGCTACCCCAGTACTGTAAGTCGCCATGCAAAGAACAGTCTCTGCTTCACAGTAAAGGGATGAGAGAGAGAGAGAGGCTCGCACTTTAGCGGGTCTACCATTCTCCTGATAGTCATTCCTTGTTATTCTTTAGGAGACCATTTCAAATTTGACACTTCCTGTAAACAGACAAGTTTGCATACCCATCATAATGCCCTCAAGCATTTCTATATTACTGCCCTACTCAAAAAAAACTAAAGTTGTGGTGTAGTTTGACCACAGCACACCAGTAATTATTCACAAGAAATAGTACATAAAATCTAATTAGCTTTGTTTATTGACATGATTGTAATGCTTCCCTCCTCCCTCCCTTGCCACATCAGAAAGTCCCTTCTTCCTCAATCATAGTCTCAACCTTCCTAAGATATCTGTTATATGCACTTGCCACATAATCACACTTTTACAACGTCCCCCTGAAGACAATATAGATTAGACGCGTTGACTGTTCAACAGTCATACCAAAGGCAAACAGCAATTTGGGCAAAAATAATGGCTTCAGCAAAAGTTTCAATAAAAATTACACAGAATGAGGGCCAATATTTGATAATGTCTCCTTGTGATGGCAAACGTTGGCAAAATTGATTGGTTAAAGATATTTTTTTCCACTCCTAATTGACAGTTAAAACTATGCCAGACACAAAGGTAAACAGAAAAGTGGCACACAGTTTTTGCCTGGACAGACAAGAAAAATTTAATATTATATGACACACATATATATCTGTTCTCACCTAATATGTCTGTGTGACTGTACATCACTGTGTGTAGTTCAAGAGGCACAATTTCACCTAAAATGTGATGGTTGGTAAGTGGTGAATTACACAGTATGCCCTATGATAAACTCCAAAACTGAAAGGGGGGAAGAGAAACTAGGAGAGAGAAACTCCAGGATGTGCCGGTGTGATGGTAACGGAGTCATGTACTGACAGTTAGCCATCAAGCCTGCAAAGCTAGCTGCTGCTGTAATGGTTGTTAAAAGTGACATCAAACTACAACTTGCCAGCTTTCAAACTAGACATCCTCAGGAGTTTATATTAGCCAGGAGGCCATCACAAGGCCAAACAGAGCATACTTGTGCTTACGTGTTAGTAATTTATACAGTACGGAACATACAGCAATATAACGACTATAAAACTAATGGCAAACAATGAAACATGCAAATGTGCAAACGCTGCTGAGCACAGAATCCTAATGCCTGTATGAACATATGCCATTACAAGTCTGAATCTTCAAACACGTGCTTTAGTCATACTACAATGAAGTATATTAATGACACCTGTGGTTGTTTTACGCAGTGGTATCAATACTGAAAGGCAAAATTGGTATTTTTTGTTTGTGTGTTTTAAATGCTCATAAAGCAGAACTGATTCAGATTTTGTGAGAGGTGACATTAAGTCTCCCTGGCTGTTTGTATTTCTGCTTTCAAGGTAAGGGGAGTGGCGGTTGCATTCAGGGCCCAAAATTAACACCCGCCAAGTGCCAAATGCAGGTAGATTTTCCGATTGGCAAGTAAATGCCGGAAAGCTATCCACCACACTGGCTCCATTCACCACACTCCATGTGTAATAAAATATCTGGCAATAATGGCTCACAGGATATTACTCATGTGTGTCACTATACAGTGTAGACAAATGCTCCATATGCGTTTTATATGCACGTCTAAACAATCCCGTGAAACTGCAGGAGCTCTCGAGATGATCTGAAGTGAAGGAGCTCCAGCCACAGACCGTCTCAAGCGCTCCTAGCTCTCCGCTTAACTGTCACTTGCCGCAGGTCTGCTGCTAGCTACCATTAATTAAACAGATATTATGTGGGGACATTTACTAGGAGTATATATATATATATATATATATATATATATATATATATATATATATATATATATATATATATATATATATATAAAAAATAAAAATACAATATAGTTTGCTGGCAGATTTTTTCATTTAACATTTATGTTTGTTGAAGATAGACTGATTTGTGCTACTGGGTTTAGCCTGATTTAAAGCTGCAATATGTACATTTAAAATAAAGAAAACACAGCAGAGCATCAACTGTAATGTTTGTAGTTGTTATACTTCACTACAGCATTGTCAATCCAACAGAAGCAATGCTGTCCATGTTTCTCAACCAGGCCCAATTCCGTGTTTCTAGAGTTTCCCTACACTCCAGCATAAACATGGAAGAAAATAATGTAATTTTGAAGATTTCAGCTTCAGTCTTGTTTTACAGCCTGAATGGTTATAAAAGCACAGACTTGCTCATAACTTCATATCTCACCTGAAACAGACTCAAATTTACAGGCAAATATGAAAAAGTAGCCAGTCATGTGAGACTGTAAAATCGCAGATGATTGTATGTTTAAGGGCAGTGTAAAAACATGTGTGAAAATTTTTACCACATTGTTTGTCAGAGTGAGGAGCACACTGTAGTGATAAAAGCAAATGTGACTTATCAGTTTAGTTGCAAAGTAAAACTGTTGCCAGCTTAAACAAAACTATATCACTGCTTTTACTTATTATTAAGTCTAAAGTTCCTTAGTGATATATGCCATTTCTGATGCAATCAGGAATGTCCTTTACGTCTTTTTTTGCTTAGCTTGCACATTAACACAAGCAACTACACACTCAAAATTGGGGTTAGGCAATTTTGAAGGAAAATAACAACATTTTGAGAAATAAGAATGTTTGTTGTCCTAACAGGCAATTTAACAATTGTTCTTAATTTTATGTCAATGTGAAAAATGATCCAAGACATGTTAAGCCTAATGTAGCACAAAACACCGGAAGCTAAAATGATACAACACATAAATAAGACAAATTTGAAGCTGCTGGAAGATGCAGCATTAAATCGTGTATCCAGATATAAATCACATGTCAATACCAGGTGTAAATGAAGTATGAAAGCACATCTCTAAGTTTTTGTGTCCAAAGAGATTGTTTCCTGTAATTATCAGCTTGACAAGAGCAGTTTGATTTCATTGTAACAATGGTCAAAACTGTCTTATTGTACATCCTTGTCTATCAATAAGATTAGTTATCATGAACCATGGCAAACATTTGATTACCATACTGCACCTGTAAAATATTTTCATCTGAATAGGACTTGAACAAACATACAAAGATAGAAGCCGTCCTGTATAAAAAAGGTACTGCCTGCACACTTTTGCAATGAAAAACATCAAATTCATTTTAGATCAACTCTATTGTGGACATGGCCCTCTTAAGTCAAAACAAACAAAAACATGTGCGACAAGATTTCCATCACCTATTATTGCCAATAAACTCATTCACAATAAATTACAACGTAAGCAGGCACCAGATCATTGTTTTTCATTGGCCACCTCAGACAAGCCACTGAGCTTCTCTAGAGGTAAAACTCTTAAAAATCAACATTACTAAACTACTACTAACTAAACTTCGTAAATGTTAAAGGAGAAGTGTGGGAAACATCTAAACCTACTAGATAATTACTTCCTAAACAATGGTTATCAGATTAAAATCCCAGATTAAACTACTTCTGTTTTCTACATGCTTAATGTTCATAGTTATTAACAAAATCATAACACTTCCTAACCTTACAGAATAAACTCCTGTATCAATATTCCAGATGAATTATCATTATTACAGAATATTCAGTCAATCAATAATGAGTGAATTGACTGTGCTGATAACAAAGCTTTGGCCTAATCCTACATTTAAATGGAAATTTTGCAGTGGTTGGCCTTCTCCTCCCTAAATGTACAGTTTTGTGACAGGATGTTTATTAAACCCACAATGACATAAAGTCGCCCAGCTGGCACAATTTAAACACTGCATTTCCTTCATTGAACCTAGTCTGCTCTTAGAGTCATTAGTGCTGAATATTCATACAGTCTAGTCTAATAAATAATCATTACAGATATTCAGCCCGTGTTGCTGGGATCAAACAAGCATAATTTAGCTAAATTAATTAGCTAGGCCTCAACAAAGTCAGGTCATTTTCATTCATGGGAACAACGCATTTCAGTGGTCACATCATCTGTTGTCTGGTTTCGTTTTTTATCTCACCAAGCACTAACATGCAACAATAATGTTAACCTGACTTCTGCGACGATGATATAACGATGATTTATAACAACCTGTCTTGTGTCACAATGCAAAGCGCAACCTGAAACTGGCATTTTAGGAACATGACTGCGATGCCAGTTAGCTAGCTTAGCTCCACGGCAGAGCCTTTGTTATTGTGTGCAGCAGCGGCTCGACGATGAATGCTAGCCATTTTATATCAGCTAACGCTAATTTGTTGGCACAGCCAACCCCCACTAATCAGCTTGACACCGTTGTACAACGTTGTCGTCATTGTGAAAAACTACGCTTTTTTTCATACAACAAGCGCTGATAATATGAACGACAGAATCAATCACCAACTGGCTAACCCAATAAGCTTAGCACGGTTAGCACAGCATCAGCTGGTGGAGCTGATTAGCCGCTGCTAGCTGAAGTTAGCTGTTAGCATTATCAGAGCTGCAGGGGGTGGGGGGGTATACTGTCTGAGTGACATTTTGCTCTCTAGACTGTGATAAATGCACCAGAAAACGTCGACATGAAAAGCAAAGTGCCTCTGTGAATTGTCAGACATGTAAATTCATTGATTAAGCGTCATGTATGAACCAGTCTTGTCAGTAGCAGCAGCTAACGTTGGGTAGCTGCTGCTGGTAGGTAGCGCGACGTCTGTGCGCACTCACCAGGATGAGTAGCCCTGCTCCGCCATATCGCCGAAAACAGTGGGCTCCGCGACAGATTCAGGTCCCAATGACAACCCGTTGGGACCTCGGGAGACGTTTTCTGCTTTTCCTTCACAATCCGACGTCCTAGCAGTTACTTTTAGGTGACAACATGGTGACACATCCCGGCGGCGGCAGCTAGTAACCACCAGCTGAATATCTTGCAATTGAAATGGAAATGATGGTTTGCTTTCGTTAGGTGGACAAGACAAAGCACCCCGAGAAAAAAAACACACTGATGTTATTTTCGTCGTTTTTTGCTAATGTCCTCCCGTCACCCCAGCCGAGAAGGCTCGGTCTTCCAACGATGCTACACCCACTGTAAATCCATATTCAGCACGATGTGTCCAGTATAAAGTCGGATATTCCTCAGGTCTGCACCCCTAGCTGTTATGGAAGACGTTCAGCTTTGTTTTCTATAGCGAGAGTCGCGGGAACGCGCACAGTCGCCCTGCTGTAGAGGTTTACAAGTAGGACGCGCGCCGAGACGCTTCTGTGCACGGAAAACGCTTGCAACGGTTTCTCTATTATAACATGTAAGTTAACGTAGGCTGTAAATATGACGACATTTCATTCACTGCCAACGTATTTCATGTAATCACGAAGCATAATTTAATGGCATTTTTTGACATGACAAAAAACGTAGACAAAATACTGTAAAACCCCTCAAAATTAGAGTCATTATGTTAATTGTTAAAATGAGAAACGGGCTGCAAAAACATCATTTTGTGATTAAATTAAAAATGAATACTATGGTTTATAAAAATGTTCTTCCGGTCTTTTTAAATATTATTTTGCTTTAAAAACTCAGTGATGAATTGACCCAGGGGGCTCTATCACAAAAGGTGGCTTGCAGATTCATCTGGATAATTTATTGATTAAAATCTGTAACACGTCGTTTTAAATTAGTTCATGCTCCAGGGTCTGAAATGGATATTTCATCGTCTATTATTGGCAATAAGATACAGTAAGACACAATTAAATAGGAAAACACAGTAAGACCACCAAAGCCAAGCAATTAAAATCAGACATATTAAACCTACCTGTTGTTTTCCTTTTTAATATTTTGATTGATATACCTATAAATAAATGTGATCAGTATGCTAACAAAATGCTGGATCCATCTGCTGGATATCTTTAATTTCTGATGAAAATGATGGATTTTAGAGATGATGGATAGAAAGGTAAACAAGTGTTTCAGTGCTGCCATTAGTCAAACAGAGTGGAGCCCTCATTAGTCTGGTAATGGCAATTGGCAGTGATCTCACAAATTGCTGGATTGAGCAATGAGACACATTCTTTGATTGGACACACACACACCGAGTTAGGATAAAGATAAAATATTGGCTGTTATGTAGAATTTGATCAACTGATATTCCAGTTTCCCCAGTTTTTCTCTTGCACTTCATAAGCTTTAAGTGAGAGCTCTTGTCACCAATCACTGTGCTGTTATTGCATTTACACACACCTCACAAACTTCAGAGAAACTACATGCCCTAATTGTTAACATAATCTACATAGGAACAATTATCATTTCATTTTATGACACTTTGATCAGCTGTGTCTACAACTATATGCCAATTGAACTAAATCCCCTCTGGCACCCCTAGAGGCTGCACTACAACCCAGAGGAAACAACAAAATGATTTTAGTCATGCTAGCGCTGTAGCTCCAGGGATGGCAGTGTTATTTGATCAGTTGGTTGGTCCACTACTCTGGCCCAGATTTAAATATCTCAACAACATGGTATTTCATGGTCCCAAGAGGATAGATCCTAGTTACACTGGTGATCTGCTGGCTTCTCCTCTTGTTCCAGTATGAGGTTGACATTTGTGGTTTTGAGTGAAATGTCTCAACAACAGTTGGACTGATTTTTATTAAATTTTGTACAGACATTGATCCCCCTCAGGTTGAGTTATAACAACCTTGGTGATCCCCTGACTTTTAATCTAGTGCAACATTCTCAGTTTACTTTGGTTCAATACTGTGGTTTATGATCAAATACCTGCAAAATGTGCTCAGTGAAATCAATGGGAATCTGCCTATTTGAGCTTGATGTTTGTTGTCTTCAAAAAAGGACACATCAGGGGGTCACAAAAACATCAAGATTCATCCAGGGACTATGAAAACCTATAGAAAATTTCAGCCAAATTTAGCCATTAGTTTTTATTTTATCTTTATATAATTGACAATCTAACCTGGAGGTGGGGTTAAATGTGTCCAAAGAACTGGTATGTCATATGGGGATCACGGATGTGGTCGATACATTTAATGCCTTTCCGTCAACTGGCTTTAAATATTTCTTGTGGTCAAGTGGAAATGTTGGCGTGATAGTGAACAATAGGATAGATTGTCATAGACTATAGCGTTGGTCGGGGGAAATTTTGACCTAACAGCAACACTGGACAAAAGGTCATGTCAACAACATCATTTTGAATCATCCACTTGAGGCTTCGAATGTGGTATTCATGCAGAATTTGATGGAACTGTGGCTAGTATACAGAAATATCTTCCTCTGGACTTAAGTGTTGGATGAATGAATACGTATATGCTACTTACTACTTACTTTGGTGTATTAAATAAAAACCATGGCGCAGTGAAAATAAAAGAAGCCTTAGGTTGCAGTGATGCATGCTTGACAGAAGCAGAGCATGAGCCCATATGGAGTTGGTCAAAATGACATAGTTAAGGCCACAAAGGCCAGACAACTAAAAACCACAGCTGCGTCGCATATGGAAACAAAGTCAGCACTTGACCTGACATGAGATTTGTGAAAATATACTCTCATTTGACAGACTCAGACTTGAGATGTGGAGAGATGCTGATTTCATGACAGTATGTTGGGACATGAACATAGAATTTTATGAAAACTGAGTTACTGCACATTTACAAATCTGGGTACACATTTAAACACCAGATTAAATGTTGACAAGTCTCAGTACTCACTTTCAAATCTAAGTACAGATTTGCATATCTTAATACATTTTCATCATTAAAGTCCTCTATTTTATGATAGGGCCATGTGGGGTATAATGAAAGCTAATTGTCAGTTAGTCATGTGCAATCATTTTCCTTTTTAGATCTTTTTGTAAAATACACATATACTATTCTTGTCAACATACAGGGCTGTGGGCATAAAACTGATTTTATAAGAAGGATTTTATAGTAATTTACTATCTGTCTTACTCACAAAGAAAACCAATTGTTTCTCCTTTACTTCATTTCCACCGTTAAATATGTGTATTGATCTGAGATAAATTTTACATACCAATTTAAGTCTAGTGGAATAAATAATCGTGCTTTACAATAGGAAACTTTCCTGTTAGGGCTTAGCTGATGCCAGACGAGACAGTGTCTTTCCTGTACATAGAGATGGCATTAGGGTTTAGAAAGGGGTCAACAGGATTCCCTCTAGCCAAAGAATGCAGGGATTACAAAAGTCTCCAAAGAGCTGCATTTCTTACAGATTATGTACAATCTGTCCTCAACAAAAGAGCCACATATTCAGATACAGGAGCAGAAGTAGCCAAAAGCCATTCAAGGGCAGCAAAGGTTTTTTGTGTAGCATCCATTAACCTGCACTCAGTTTGTGACACAAAACTAGTGTTACCTGATGTCAGTGACAGTTTAGCCTTCTACTTATGAAAAAAAATGGCTTGTCTGTACTTTTTGTACATTCTGCTTCAGGGTCCACTTGAAAACACTCTTTGCTCTATCAAATCTTTATAGACTCCAGCTGGAGAGATTTTTATTTTTTTTACCAGGAGTTGCAAAGAGCCTTGTTTAGAAATAAACCATCTATGGGTAAGTGGATTAAGGAGATGGTGTCTTGTATGGTATTAAAAGAAATACATATATACTGTGAAACAAACAGGTTCCTTCATTTAAGGAAATATGGGATCCCTTAGTATAAATGGATCATAGTGCCCCCCCACCCCCCCTCCAGACACATGTGTATATGCATATATATTATGTATATGGTTATATATATGGTTTTTGGTTTGTTTGTTTGTTTGTTTGTTTTGTTCTTTTTTGTCTTCTTGCCCTTTGTCTTTCTTTTCTTATCTTGTGTTTCTATGTTAGTTGATTACTTTCTGGTATGAATTCTCAATATGAATTGTTAATGTGCTATGAATTATTACTATTTGTTACCAGTAATTTGTATTGTTTTGCCTGGAGGAATCTAAGCAGAGGATTTGTGTGGGAGGGGTTAAGGAGATAATATGATATAGTTCGGGCTGTGTTGTATTTGTTTTACTTTTATAGTCCCCTTTTTTCTTTGTCTCATGTCTATTTATGTTTAAAAAATAATTTAAAAATATTCTAAAATTTAAAAAAAGAAATGCGATGCAGAGAGGCAAAATAACACTTGAGGAAATTAGCCACCTGAGACTGCAGTGTCTATCACACTGAGCTGATCTAAACAGGAATGATCTATTAGCTAACCTGCTGCCCACTATCAGTAACACTCAGTAAATGTTCTGTGATTTTGTAGTAACAAGTGCCAGGGAAATGACACTACTTCAGATTTCATAGAACTCCTTAATTATGTAATTTAGTGCACATGATAATCAGGTTGTGGACACTTTATGAACTGAAGTGAAACCTCTGAAAAGAGCACAGGCCTCTTTTACTGTACATATATCTGTGGAAAGTCTTTGTGTACATTCTTAGAAGTCAGAACTTCAGAAAAAAAGAGAATATCAAAGATGCCAGCAGGGATTATTCATTGCGTCTGTGGCCACATATCTCAAATGGATCCAAAGCAGTTCATGGGTAGAGTAGCTACACAAAATAGAAAGCCACAAATTAGATTTCACTGGTGGTTTAAACATCAGCTGATAGTCTCAACCAAATACTGAAGACAGAGGGTATGTAGTTGAAAACATTCACTATTCTGGTTCCCACCATGTCTTCAACTATGACTTAGATTCTTGTACAAAGAATATTAAGAGATGGTGTAAAGATGATTAAGGATGTTTAGAAAGTAGATAGATAATTATATCGATCCTTTCTTGTGTTACAGCTACAGAAATATTTTCCTTGACTCAGTAAGGGATTGCTGGCCTGAATTTTGGTATTAATATTATTTATACAAATACAGTGTGATGACATACATTTTAAAAACTAGTTGTGCACAAATCTTTTATTGATGTCAGCGACATAACAATCCCAGAAAGGTCCTGCCTATAATGCAAATATAAGTGTATAACGTATAAAAAGTAGATAAGGTTATATTAGCTGACTCACTGCTTAAGAGCACCAAAGATAAGCATTGGGTGTAGCCATCAATGAGTAAATATACTGTAAGACTGATCTAAAACTCAGTCAATTGGCAGTGCAGTACATAGGGTTGGCCACTAGATGTCAGTCTTATTTTGAGAACAGCAGAGGAGACATGCACACCAGAGCCAGCCATGCAAGACCAGACACTTCTGAAAAATGAAAAAAGCATTTATATTCATTACCAATTTGTTCAGGTATTTCCACTTTTCCACTCTTGCCACTCTTTAATTCTCATGTTAAACCCTGTATTCACCATTATTCAGTGATGTAAGAAGTCTTGTTTGAATAATTTGAAGAGCATGGTAACAACAGAGGTATATGAAAATCCTCAGTGATAAGAAGATGGAAATAGTTATAATAGTTAACATGGTTTTATGTTAGCAACTACATCATATTAGTAACTCCTTACTTTTAGGGCTGGATTTTTTTGTGGAGGATTTGTTGAATGATGATGGTGGGATGCAGGAGGATTTTCCCAAGACAGGGGTGCCAGTCTAGTTTTGGACTGAAATAATGTGGGCAAAACTTCAATTCAAAACTTTAGCTTCTACACATTTATCTAGGTCAACAGCATGAATATATTTATCTACTACTTCATGCCTGCGTACCATAAGTGTTTTGCAGGTATCATAGGAAATACATACACATCACTTTAACATTTTATAGTCCAGAATAATAACCGCAGTGATATTATCATAAAAGAGAGCCCTTTACCATCTTCAGTTGAGGAATGGAGCTCATATCTCATATCAGTGGTTGCACATCCTGTACACAGAGCAGCCCTGCTAAATGCTTCATTTCTCTAGCTGATTTAAAGCACCTGATTACACTTCTGAACTGATTAAATGGGTAGACTGAGTACACTGTCAGTATTGTTGTAGATCTGCAGAGAGCTCCAACCTCCAGGTCATGTGGTTGTGAGAAGGGAAAACCTTTATGTACTGTACTATTTCTGTTGGTTCTGCAAGGCCGTATGCTCTATGAATTACTCTTTAAAAAAGATCTTAATCTAACAATGTGGGATAACCTTTATACTTGAAGTACAATCTGTGACTGTGTTTTGGTGGGAATGAAAAATTATTAAAAGAGTGCAGCGATGAACTAATTGGGTATTTTAATATTTACAGTGTTGCTCTTATACCTTTTCATCACTGCTCTACCTCATTCCAAGTCAGTAATGCACTTTTTTTTTTTTAAAAAAAAGGTTGCCCCCTTCAAACACCAGCCTGAAGTAAAAGCAGCATGTTTGTTCTTATTGTATTGCAGTGACCACTCCAAACATATCCTCAGGGTCGGATGTTTGGACTAAAACGTGGGCTTGAAGCATCACATTTATACAGTCGCGGAATACAGTTTGTGGATTTTTTTCGGAGATTGTTCGATGCTCTGTGCAAAGCTGACCTTTGTGGAAGGCTAATTTTCCTCCTGCATGATACACTTGTGCCACAAGATTGCCAGGTGTTTTGTGACACACCTCCCACTCAGCCAGGTATTATCCCTGGACATGGATCACAATAACAAAAACACCAGTGACACAGATTCCATGCTTGCTGTCAAGGACACCACTGACAAAAACGACTTTCACTTTTCTGTACATTATGCTGTTCTCAGCCGCAAATGGCTTCACATTGACCTCTTTTCTTGCAGCATGTTTTATTTCAAGTCTATCTAAAAGCAAACGTGTCGTCGCAGATAAACATTGTTAAATTATTATGCAAATGCTTAGTAAATTTAAAAAAAACAAAAAACAGAAACATGTTGGAGTTTGTAGATGGCAGTTAAGACAGGAACTCCGCAGCCTCTCTTTCCCCTTCCTCTCAAGCAGAGTCAGGGGGTGAACGCCTGTTTGAAGCTCTCCCCCTGGGCTCCAGGGTTCTGTGGGATCCGGGTGTGCTGACACTGTTAGCACGCCTGATATGAGAGCCTGATCAAAGCTAGCTCATTCTGCCTGACCGATTTCCACAGGATTAAGGATTAGGGAGACAGGAAGCTGGGCGAGGCACAGAGACAATCTGGGAGAGACAAAAAGGGATGGTGAGGGTTATGGAGAGTGAAAGGGATGGAGATATGTTGAAGGAGACAGAAGGGTCATAAGGCACTGGCAGGGAACATCATGAGAAACAAAAGACATGGAATAAGGGCATGTCAGCGTAGTAATTTACAAAACAAAAAAAACAGTACATCAATAAGTAGAACAAAAAGAATAGATTCTACAAATCACATTAAAAAGAACAATATAAAATGCTTTACTGACGGTGATTTAAAAGAGTCGTTCAGATGTAACATGTTTCATCAGATCTTGTGGAAATTCAGACAGTAAAAGCTTGGTCACCTCCAAGACCAGGATGTGCTGCAGTATGTATGATACTGTGTGCAACCAGGACACAAAAACCTGCTGGGCTTTAATAGTGAAATCTTGAAATCAATTCTAAAACTAACAGGCAACCAGTGTGCATCTGCTTAACAGGGGGTAAAATGATCCTTTGGTCTTTATTTGGCAAAAAGGCTCGTTGCTGCAGTTTTGCCAACAGGAATCTGACTTAAATGGTAATAGAGGGAACAACAGTGCTTTAAATGTAACAAGATGAAGGCATGGATCATGTTTCTTACAGTCCAAATCATTAAAAAGATGTTATTTTGGAAATAGCTTCCACCTGAAGGAAGCGAAGACTGAGCTGCTGTCTCACGTTTATCAAGATCATCACTTTTATCAGCAAACATCAGATTCAAAGGTCACATCATGACATCACAGAAATTCTGTCTGTAATTGCTGAAGAAACAATATAAAATATCATCATCATCACTTGTATCACTGTATCAGCAACTTGACTAATATCTCCTTTGTATTTCCATCATCTGACTTGACGCGTGATGGTACAAGACAGGACAGAGATTGAAATCTTTTAAATACATCAGAACTCACATTGTGGTAATTTTTCTGTCATACCTGATATCATCAGCATTTATTATCACACATTTGACGTTTTTCGGGTGAAATGTCAACAACAGCTATTGAGCCTCAGTGGAAACACTGACATATTTCAGGACCAAAACTTATGTTTGTCATGTCTCCTCTGAACTCGCTCTTTCTTCATATCTTGTTCTCTGTGTCCTGTTGACTGTCAGTTATTTATATTTGATTGATACAGAAGGGACATCCCAGTGTGGGGTTTTGGTGGTTTTGTGGCAGGTGTTTTAACAGTTGTTATTGTGCTGTTGCCTGTAGTTTCTGTTATTTCCTCAGTTTTATTTTTAAGCAGTTCCATCTCTACTAACTTTGAAACTGAGAACTGATACATTTCTGCGGAATTAAATAACAGTTAAAGAGGAAGGAACTGTTTGTTAAGATGAGTAGATGTTCAAAGATAATTAATGATATACATTGAATGGGGATAAAGAGACGCGGTGAGAGAGAAAGTGATGGAGAAAGAATGGGGACAATACACCACCTGCCTGCCTGACTGGATTAAAAGGGCCGGATGACAGGTCAGGCAGAGGCAAAGATGTTCACCCCCACCAGATGTGCTCTTCCACTGGCCTATAGCCGATTAATTATCTCACAGTTCATGACACCGGGGTTGGTGTCCTGGCAATTACATTATACTACACACCCTGAGCAACCTGATCTGGGGATTTTTTCCTGCTGGACAGTGTGTGTTTGTGTGTGTGTGTGTGTTTGTGTGTGTGTGTTCGTGTCAGGAGGAAGGGTGGAGTCTTTTCACACACTGGTGGCATCCATAATGACAAAGCGATAATTCGCATCATGCGGTGCTGCAATCATTATGTTTCAGTGTGTTCATGCATGTGTTCTCTGTAGCTGCAATCAAGCAAAACACATTCTTTTTTTGTTCTTTGTTGGATCTTCCCAGAGATTAACAAGAAGTGGAAGAAACACATAAAAAGAACCACCCATTCACACCCCGTGGCATGCTGTCTCATTTGCCTGAGCCTCTATCAATTCTTGCTTATAGCCAATAGCAATAAAGGAAGTGGTCCCACTGTCACAGAAACAGTTGGCACGGAAACAGCACATTACACCATCGTCCAATCCCCCTCCCATTCCTTTGTCGTCATTTCTCCCCTCCCCTCCCTTCCTCTCCTCTCCTCTTTGGTGCCCTCCTCCTCCTTCCCTCTCTCCCTATCTTGTATGTTTTTTCAGTCATCAATGAAATCACAACCAATCCTGCTGCTGGCCTGTCAGCAAGCACACAATACCTCAAGAAACACATCTACTCACTGTATCACCTCCATTCTAGCCAGTAGGGCTCAGATGCCTTAATAGTCAATGGATATTTTATCATAATAGCATGAAATAAAGATACACTGGATGCTGTAGCTCCTCCATCAAAGCCTGTTTTTCCTCTCTCTCTCTCTCTCTCTCTCTCCCTCTCTCTCTCTCTGTTCCTCTCATGATTTAATCCTGACCATTTCCCCCTTCTCTCTCTATCCCCGCTGACTCCTCCCTCCATTTCTGTCCTGCACTCCCTCTCTCTGCCTCTCTGTCTCTGACACACTCAAACACACACACACACATATATACACGCCCTCCACCCCCATCGCTGCAGTGTCTCAACTGCCTTGGAGCAAACAAGAGAGGATATAGAACACAGACGTTAATAAGAAAGAGAAAGAGGGGCGAAGAAAGAGAGAGAGAGAGAGAGAGAGAGAGAGAGAGAAAGAGAGAGAGAGATGTACGTGTATGTGTGAGAGAGACCCTGTGAATATGAGGAAGATATGAAGATGAAGCAGCAGGACTAAAGGTGGATTGCTCAGAGCCTTTCTCTCCCTGCAAGGGCTTGTCTGCAGTATCCTTTGTAAATGGATGCTGGCTTGTGAACACGGTAAGCCTGACTACTCTCAAACAGACACATAGCTTCTTCCTCTATTTTTCTTTTTTGTAATCACAAAGCTGGCCTGCCTTGACACAGAGGAGGAGCATTATAAGCATTATAAGCATTCTGTTCTTCTGTTGTATGTATTCTATGTGGTACGAGTGTGTTTTCCTGATAAAATGGGGAAGGTGATGTTAAGAGATGGCACCAAGGCAGGCAGCTTGTCCAGTCCCCTCCTCCACCCTGCTAGCTCTGTGCCAACAGACGGTGCTATCTTATGCTTGCTTATATTTGACTCATCATCTCCCCAGAGCATCCTCGATCCTTATAGAACGCTTTTATCTGAACGCAGTGCTTAGTTCATGTAATTACTGTTTGTAGGACAAGTGGATGATGCATCAAAGATGTGTGTGTGTGTGTGTGTGTGTGTGTGTGTGTATGTGTGTATGTGTGTGTGTGCATGTGCATGTATGTCTATGCTCTGTCCAGACCATAAGCTATGAAATGGAAAGAGGGATACGAGAGAGTAAAAGCAGCATCACACACACAATCAGGTGTTCAGTACTTACGGCTGGCTTTACGAGACATTGAATGTGAATGTGCAGTGGGAGGTGTACAAATCCCACTGAGCTTGGCTCTGCAGGCACTGGGATAAGCGGGCAAATTGTGGCCCGACAGCAGCACAGTACCGTTGTAGGATTTGCCAGTGAAGCTTGCTGTCTGCTGTTCTATGGGGAAATTTACATCGACATTAATTAATGATGTCAAACTGGATTTATTTGTGTCTGGCTGTTAATGTGTGTTTATGAATGTAAATCTTAACGCGGAGAGGGGCAAAGAGAGAGAGAGGGAGAGAGACAGAGAGAGAGAGAGAGAGAGAGGGAGGGAGAGAGAGAGAGAGAGAAAGAGAGCGGAGCACGTTCATTACTCAGCAGGCAAAACAGGATGATTTGTGACATTTTCTGTTTCAACAATCTGATATTTTTTAACAGGGCATTATTGTAGGTTTTTTTTTCAATGGGGGTTGGGAACAGTTGTGTAGCATCAGGATAGCATGTGTATTTGTGTGTACTGTATGTGTGTTTGTGGTACATGCCTGAGAAAGAGAGAGAGAGAGAGAGAGAGAGAGAGAAAGAGAAAGAGAGAAAACCAGTGCAGGGAGGGGTCGAGGGGCTAGGGGGGTTTAACAGTAGGGAGGCAGATGGGGCAGAGGGGCGGAGGTTGATGCAGTAGAGAGCAAGAGAGAGAAAGAAGGAAAGAGAAGATTTGGAACAGATTGGATGAAAAAGAGAGGGGAAAGACCGTGATAATTTCACGGCGGTAGAAAGACAGCGCTTTTCGGAGCATGTGACACAGAAAGAATGCTGGATGTGTCTGTGATAGTTCCACCGGCAGCAGCAGCTCACACAGAGGCCCTCAGACATCAGTGAATCAGGGCAAAAATGGTGGATAAATCCAAGCATGCCTTGATATCTTCAGCTCTACTGATTCCAAAATGGATCAGGATAATAAGATTGATACTATTGCTGACCCCCCTTGTAATGTAATGCCTGGTTGGGGGTTGTGAAAAAGGCAAAAACTGGATCGGAATATTGATCGCTGTCGTAGTGTAATGCTGATAGATTGCAATAAGCCTTTGTGAATGGCTGTATCTACTGTAAGTGTATCCTATTCAAGTAAATGTTTAGGAATTCAGATTAAGTCATTTTTGCAGCATATAAGCCATGTTTTTTCATTATGAGTATTGATGACAAATCAAATTAATATTTGTATTTTTCAAGTAGCAGATGAATAAAAACACTGTAAATTGATAAAGTGTATGTGATGTGAGTAAAAGTCAGCGCAGTACTGGTTGCATTAAAGCTTTAAGGGATCTGAGCTATGGCAACCAAAGTCTGCGGGTTCTTAATTCTTCATGATACCATTACAAAAGAGGATGTATGTCATATTGCTGCTATGGCAGTGGCTGTGGGCAAAAGTATCTCAACCAGAATCAGAACTGGGTGTACAACAGTAAATGTTTTGCATGCATGCAATACTTTCAGGGATGCAAATAGGTAAACGGTAAAAAAAAAGGTGAGAACATTGCGAGGATAGAGGAAAGCCGCCACAACTACAGTCACAAGACTGTCTCTCAGTCAGAGAGAAAAATTTGAATTATGTTCGCTTTACATGCTCATTTCCAGTTACTTTTATGTATATCTGCGTCTGTCTGAAAACTAATTCTAACAGTCATTAAGAGGTAAAACAACCCTTCATAAAACACACAAAAATACAAGCTGAATACAAAAACAAGCCGACAATGACAAGATAAAAAAGTATGTTGGAAATGTGCTTATAGTAGCTTATTAACACTCCACTCTTCCAATATCAGGCATGTAATTGGTCAAATTCATAAAAAGCTTGTATCTAGTATATATGCATTACATATAACAAGTAACATAAATGCAACGTGAATTAAAACATTTCTCTTTGTTTACTATAATAAAACTGGAAAGATAATGCTATTATCAAGGAGGAAAGATGTATCAAATAAACTAGTCCGTTATTGCTGTGTAACACTTCATCATGTGAGGTTTGAGGTAAACAGATATGCAATGACATGAGAACTACCGACTTTGCACTTGTAGAAATCAAACCACTTGTCATTTTGCTGTTGTTTGTTGTTTTGCTGTTGTCATGGTCACGCATGAGACGCCCTTCAAGACGCGCATTAGAGGTTCTCAGGGTTTACATGAGTAGAAGGCTCCAAACCACATAATTGGAATGATGTGCTCCAAACCAAGGATTTGTATTGCTGAAGTTAAAATTAACCGATTCTCCTCAGATCTGCATGGTGTCTCGTAGGTGACCTATTTTGATCTCGAAATGGCCAATTTCGCCAAAAGGTGAGGAGTTTGCATCTTTGATTTTGCAGACACAGTGTGTTTGATGATGCTCTCAATATCAACTACTACAGTGTCAGTCTTTGGTTGTACACCTTTAGAAGACAAACCAAGGTCATATTCACTGTGACAAAAGCTGCAATCAGCCCTGCAAGCTTCACTAACATCTGATTCCTTTTTCAGTTCGGCTGTAAAACTCTCACTTCTCCTCTGCAACACGTTAAGAAATGTCAGCGATGACCTTAATTTTAAAGGATGAACAATGAGGTCCAGTGTGAAATATATAGGCTTATCACATGTTTACATAATGTTGTCATCACCAAGTTGCACACACAAACACACACTGAAAAATGTCGCTGTTACCTTCACGCAGAACGTTTGATCATAACATTGGATTTGCTTCTGTTGCGTTGTGATGAAGTATTTTTATTAAGTGAAAAACACGACCCTCAACCTGAATTCTTAAATCAGAATACACATTATATAAATGACGCACAAGACCTCCCTCCAACGCAACACCAATGCTTTCATTTCTCTCTTTTTCTTGAAATGGTAGTATGCAACGTGCTGCCACTCAAGTGACCTTTCTGTATATAAAAAACGGGAGCAATAGTGTGACAAAACCTATGCTGAGTTGACCTCCTTCCACCTCTTTTGTTACTTGCTACATCCACTCCACTGGGTGACATAATGGCAGGGGACAGCAGGAACAGACTTGGTTTTAAAGTGACAGTGGCTGTTAAGGTGGCTGCTCTTGCTCTGAGGAGGCCAATGTCACCATCCGGTGCACTCTTAGCCATCTTTAACCTTGTAGGTGAGCACACCGCCGACACGGACAATTAAACTCAGCTCTATTACAATTTAGTACTGAGGGGGCCAAGAGTAGTTCCCTGGGCAGCCTACTTAATAAAATGATTAATCTAAGATGTCATTTATGTCCTGGAGAGGGAGCAGCAGAATTATCACATAACTCTAATGCATTTGCTTTAGTAGTTGTGAGAATTCACATGAAATTTTTCTCTTTAACACTATGTATAAGCAATGAATTATCCTATGAATCCATGGAGGGAATATGTCTCCCTAAAGTCTCTCAGTTGCTTTGTCACTCTGTATTTTCAGACAGGGCATTGCTCTGATTCAGCTGGCTCAGCGTTTGTGTTTGTTTTGGGTCTTTAATCCGTGCCAGGTACTGGGACAAAGTGTCATCTCCACACAAACGGCTGTAAGACACTGTTTGGCAGCCATTTCTCTTGCTGATGTGGAGAGAACTAATAAATTACTTAAAGCCTTGCTTGAAATAGTAAAGATGCATATATGATATCAAAGTTGAGTGTATCATTAAGCATCCACAAAAATCTGAGTGAAAATATACGTTCATGACTATGAAAAAATCTAGCTTCAAAAACAGCTCATTTTGTGGTTTAGACCAGCGTAGGCATGGCAGATCACATTTTGATTGACATCTCCCTGGCTACTGGCAGGTACTGCAAGTTGGGCAGTGGTTGGTTTTGGCTCATCTGTTTTCAACGTGGTGGCCAGGTCACAAACTTTCTCATATTACAGCTAAACAGCACACTAAAATGTGTTCTTGAAAACATTTGAGGCGAGAAATAAGCAATGCAGTAACATAATCTTGATTCATATCTGGTCAGCACTGCTTAGTTTCACAGCCTGATCTGAGTTTCGTGAGTTGTGTGTTCAGAGGTCGCTTTCTCTGTGTTTCACAGCACATTACTGAGAACAGAAAGGGAGGGGAGAGGAACATGAAATGATTGGTTTTCTGAATTAATTATGTAATTCTCATAATAAATGTCCAAGCATAACCACACCCAGTTCAAACCCAATATCAGGAAAGTTTACAAAAACTTAAATGACAATATTTCGAATTTGGATTGAAACTAATCTCCAATACTTTTTAGACACCTACTTATATGTACCCTTAATTACATATTTAGATGTTTATTGTGGATTTGGGTTTCCAGTGGTTTTAACCGTAAAGCATCCTCAAGAAAGACTGTCAGTAGAATCAAACACAAATCTCAGGGCGGGGTTCAGTGAATGAGTAAGGATTAAGTTATCTTTTGGTGTTACATAAAACAACATCAGCTCAATTCATCCCTCTCTTTCTCTTTGCCCTCCTTTCTAATCTTTGCTGGTAGTCACACACAGGAGCCTGTCTGTTTTCCTGAGGCCAGCGAGTGAGAGGGCCTTACTTCTAGCACTCAAATCTGAGAGGGCAGAGCAGAGGGGACTAACAGAGCAACTTTGTGTTCCATTGCACACACATAACAGCGGTCATATGACAACAAGGAGGTGGTAGAGAAGGAGGGAGAGGGGGTGGGGAGGGGGAGATGATGAGGGAGTGCTATGGCCTGCTTACCCACTGGTGAGGGATGTTGGTCTGTACTGAAGGAAATGAAAGGGGCGTGTGTGTGTGTGTGTGTGTGTGTGTGTGTGTGTGTGTGTGTGTGTATGCATGGATGGATGCACGTATGCATTTTGCGATATTACTGCAGGCCTTTTGGAGTACAACCAAAAATAAAGTGTAAGCGCAGAGCAATTAGCTTGTTTTGATAAGGGTGTGCATGTCTGCAGTTCCAAGAAAATACCTGAAAGTGGAATGAAGCTGGTGGTGTATGTAAGTGACTTCTACAGTCCACTGGCACCTTTCATATCTGCTTTTACCATTACATTTTTACAATAAATAACAGATTATGATATTGTTTGCACTGTGGTCTTGTAGAGAAGTCAATTCTGATTTCCATTCAGATTTCCAGTGTTTAACATGCAGTACAATTGTCTTTCTGTTTGAACAGGTGACACTTTCTCATAATTTTCCTCATATCTCTTCCCTTCCCACACATTCATCCTGCAAACACAATACAAACTGCGCTGACATTGTTATGTGTTAAAAGCCAAGAATATATATTTAAAAAATAGATTTAGCTTTATTGGAAGATGATTACATCATTTGCTGTAAATCTTGCATAATCTCTGCAGGTGCACCCACCCCACTGCAACAGATGGGATATTTCACTTTTTAATATCCTTTAAGTAGTTTATTTCACTGATATATTGTCCCTTTAGTTTTTACTTTATAGGGTTGATCAGGTGGCTGTTATATTGTTGCATCAACAGCAGCATGAAGTATTTTCCTTTTCCTGTTCCAGTTATCAAATCACCAACTGTAGATAATGTCTGTGGGCTGTAGAGGCCTGAAAGTGTCCGTTACCCACAATTTCCTTCTGTTGCAGAAAGCGTTTATCTTATCTGTCATGACCCAAATTAATATTACGCTGGAGTGAGTGTTTGAATGCAGATTAGAGTGCTTATAATACTAACCTAAGTTGTGTTGATCTATGTGATATATGCTACTGTGAGAGAAATTCTTTTAACGGAAAAAATATCTGTTAACTATGCACCAGCAGCAAAAGTACATGACAGACAGATATATAGTGGCTGATACATGCATAGACGCACACTCACGCAAGACTCTAATGTCCACCTTGTGCCATCTTATCCCTTCACATCAGACAGCCTACCCATAGCTCAGCCTGTGCACAAACATGCCATTGTCATCTCTGGCTGGCCTTGTGACTCAGTGTGACCCGCTGGATTGGAGAAGGGGGAACACAGCCATCGAGATCAGGAACGTTAAACAGAGCATTATCGCGAAAAAGCATCTAGCATACAGAACCCCCCCTCCTCCTCCTCCTCCCCTGTGCCTACCCCGTCTCCACCCTCTAAACAGCCCACTGTTTTGGAGGAGTAGAAAGGAGAACACTGCCCATCATTGTTTTCCATAATGAATGAGTAGTGTCCTCACATGTGTACAGTATACAGGCATCTTTCTCTGAAGTCCGCATTGAGGACAGCATACCAGGAAGTGATAACACGAAATATTGAACAAACAATTGTGAGTACTAAATTAAGAACTGCATGTACTAGGTTTGGATATTATATTATATATAGACCTTTTGACAGACTATTCAGTTTACCAGCTTATGTTGGATTTAGCTTTATCTCCCAGATGATTTGGTACATTCATAATGAATATATCACTGGAAAATATGACGTGCTTTCATGCATGTTATATGATATATGTAATAAGCTAAAAAACACATCCAACAGACATGGAGCAACATTAACAATCATTTGGAGTTGTGTTTCTGGTCACTTGACAAATTTTCTGTATGTCCAACATTTAATCTCCTTCAGCTCTGCTTTGATGTCCACCAACTCTGGAGATAAATATCTGGGTGTTGTTGGGCTGATAAATGTTCAACTTTCCTCTCCAGCCAGTTGCTAACTTTGTCTGCCATTTGGTGCTGGGCAGGTAGCATACAATGTGTTTATTAGAACATATTTGCCTAGTAAAAAGGCTCTGTACTGATGAGTGTCTGTTGTTCAAATGCACAGTGCATGTGAGTGCGTAAAACCAAAACAATGAGCTAAAAGAGGCTCAAACACTCAGAAGGGCTGCAGACTTGGATGATAATTCTCCCCAATTTAATCACAATAAGCACCTTTCTCACATTGGACAAAGAATCAATTGATTTTTGATTCAATGCAAATATCAAAAATGATTGATTAAAGAAAGTTTAGGTCATTTTCACTGAAGTATAGAACAGACCTGGGAAGTTTTTATTTTATTTTATTATCATTGTTATTATTACCAACAACTGTACTCTAAGCACAAAGTACCTTTAGAACTGATTATATGTAATACAGTAAATGCTTCAATTTTACTAACTGAACAAAAGGGCACTGATTGGCTGTGGATTTACTTCATTTACCTCAAAGGAATCAAATAAAACCTTGGTGCTTCACTTCTTGTTATAAGAATCCTGGGTAACCCTGTAGATACATCATCACCTGACACATTCTGAAGCAAAGCTGCAATCTGCCATTAGAGGCTCTCAGACACCTCCACCCAGGAGTCGTCTGGTAAAGAAATCCCAAGCGTGCAGTTGCTGACAGGCTCATTCTTGAGACTCTTTGACAGCCCATTTAAATGTGTCTTTAGTAAATGCGGTCAACTAGCTATCCTTGTTCTTGCTTGCTCAGTTTTCACTCAACAGTCCAATCAATTCTCAGAAACAGATGCCATGCAAGTGGTTATAATTAGTGTGGGAATATTACAAGAAAATGAAGGCTAGTCTGATATATTTACACAAGGATCAGAAAGTAAATGCTGCAAAAAGTATTGAGAATGGTGTTCAATATCGCTCTGCCTGCGACCTATATCTGATATGATTCTGATGTGGAAGCTCTGACTCATGACAGAGAAGCAGCCCTTCTAGTTTTGAGTACTTCATTTATCCAGTTCCACTGAGATATGTACAGAAAAGCATGCCTTCTGCTTTTTACTAGCAACAATACACACAGTATATTTTTTCAGGAGAATCACATGATATAGCGTTATCTACAGGATCTGTGCTAGCAACTGGCATTGGACATTGATCTATCATTCTGCAGCTAGAAGCATGAAATTGACTGTCTGCTTTTTGTCCCAGATTCCACAATGTTATAGCTGCAGCATATCCAGTGTATGAATTGCACACAAACACCATTCAGTGTAGTGCCATACATATAACCCATCCATATTTCACAGCTTCCGCTTATCCTCCGGCAAGTCAGAAATCTCTCTCTAAACACATCCATGTTCATGATCTGTGTTGTGTGGCTGGATTTTCTTTTTATTGTGTACCGCTTCACTTTACATGTAATTCAATACTAATTACAGTGAAGAGTTACTGTCAATTTATGTCAATCTCGCTTTCTGTCTCTGGCTTTTGGAACTGGAACGAAATATCTAACCTGTTTGCTACTATTACTAATCAGCTCTAAACGTCATTACCCATGTGTGAGCATCTAGTCATATGGTACAGTAAATTCAGTGTGGTGAAAAGATTATCAGGCGTAATGGAAGATCTAAAAGAACAACATCCCTATTTTATTTGCTTAAGATTCCCCCGTTTAAGGGTGGCAAAAGGATTTTGACAGATTAAGATTATGATCATTGAAGTAGCCTGTTCCATTTTATCAGGGACTCTTACTGTAACTCTCTTGTATTAGCTGAGAATTCTTGGAAACCTTGCCAGTCTGGTAACATCTCCAGCAGGCCTTCAAGGAGCTCTAGCAGAACTGATTCAAGACTCCTCTCGGCTCTACTCTGAGGCAGTAGCCATGCTGTATCCACAATGCAGAGCACACAAAGAAGCAAGTATGATTAAAAAGCAGCATACTTACATGAAAAAAGGCAAATTGGGTTTTATAACTTTTTCTCTTGGCTATTTTGTAAATTAGGCTGTCTGTAAAGTGTTTTTCTTTGTTTCCACAAGGCCAGTTTCAATATATATATGTTTTTATTTCAGATTCACATAATCCACTTTAAGCTTAGAGTTGACTGAGAAGCTTTAACATTATGTCATCAACTTTTTTGATGTCCTGGTTTGTCAGGATCATAGTGGCAGCCTTTTAAAAAAAAGCTGCAATAATCAAGAATTAATAACACAGAATCTTACAGTTAGATTTATACAATATTTCCCTTCTTTCAGCTTAGGAAAAAGATTCAACTCAAAATTAACGTGTAAACTGTTCTATCTATTTTAATTCTTCATAATTTAGCCTACACTGTCAAACTGTTCAATATTGGCACTGACAACCAATCAAAATACAATGAGTCACCAGTTTAAAAGGTATACTTTTATTTCATGCGATGCAATACAATAACCTTGTCACAAATCCTTCCTTTGTCAAGTTTATAATGACTTTAATAACTTCAGTAATATAACATTTGTTGACACCGTCACAGAGATGTTGATTCAACTCTGACGTCAATTTCTCAGCTGCACCTAGTTATGCTGCTAATATAATGTCCCTACCAGATTTTTTGTATGAAATGTGTCTTATACCCTAACCATATAGATGTATGATGATAAATTAGTATGAGGACATCTGTCAGTGACCCTAATCATGTACACACATGGTAGTTATTACAACATACAGTATAATTCTAAGATTTCTTTCATATGGGCATTTACCTTGCACCAACATTTTCTTGGCATTTCATACTAGAGTAGCTAAAAGTGAGTTTGAGCTTTAAAGACTTGATTTGAGTCATGTGTAGCCCATCAACCACAAATATGTTGTGGTCCAGAGTATTTAGCATAATACTGCAAAGATTGAAACCTCATGTCTTCAATCTAAAATTACAAGAGTGAAAGTAAAATACAAGATTTCTTGTTTATAGAGACTTGTACTTTTACGTATGTCAGGCTGTAATTTCTGGCTTTCAGCTGATGTTACTTACCCGCTGTGTCCATTTTATGATAGCTTGATAACTTTTTTAGAAGACTTTAATTATTGTCATTTTGCTCCTAATTCGGCTGGTTTTATTTATTTCAAAACATGAAATTGTTTCAGTTCAAGCAAACTGTAAAATTGTTTGACAAATCTGATAGTTGTTCCATTTGTTTCAGTCTTCAGTCACAGAGCAATAAAGAATGCTTTTGTGGGGTTTGATTTCTTTCAAAATATTCAAATTGAAAATGGATAGTCATGGGAATATTTATGGTTGCAGAGCTTTATTGAGAAGGCAGGAGCAGCTAGAACATATCTGCTCCTGATTAAATATTTACAAACCTCCTGTGATTACAACCTCAAGACCATGATTGCTTTATCACTGACCAACCATGCAGTACTAATATATCTCAATATTCAATATTTTACCCTCACAAAGACATCATATTGTGATTTTTTTTTGTTGGCAGCACAATGAAATGAAGCTTAGATCTGCACTCTGCACAAAAGGAGTGCAGTCCTTGTGTTTACCGTTTTTGCAGTTGGAGACGATATTCACATGTGTTTCAACTGTCAACAGTGTCGTTACCAGAGTTTAAAATTCCCATCCCTGTTCAAAGAAATGCTAACGTCCATGGAAATCATGTGTGTGTAGCACTGATGCTCCACTGTAACATCAACAACGATCTACAAAAACTATGAGTGTCACCCTGACCTCCACCCATAAGATCAAGTTACAGATGTGAAAATCCACTTGTGCTTTTTTTTTAATCATTTCATTTCATCATAATGTAAGTTAACAGTCATGGTGTTGCTCTGTAAGTCTTCAGTCTGTTTTTCCCTGTTACATTTCAAATCACTGCCCTGTGTGGGAAAAATGCCAACAATCATGTCTACCTGAAAGAGGATTAGTCTGCCCGAACATCCGTTTAGCAGATTTTCAGTTATATATGCCTTCATTTGGGAATTAAAACCTTCCATGCATTCCTCTTTGTTTTGTTATCCACTGCTACTGCTGGTCAAAATCCCCTTTTTTATTTCAGTAAAACTCAGCTTTGTCTATAGCAAACTGTCTCATCTGTGACCTTGTGGTTGTATAAATTGTGAAAGACAATGGTAGTTGAAGAAAACATGCACATTGATCACTCCACTAATGCATTGCTTATTCACAGCCTCTGTGCCAACACATAAATTAATAATATATCTCCAGTAGAGCGTCTTGTCTCGCTTAGAGGCCTTCTCTGCTCAGCTAGGCAACTTTCTGTCCCAGTAATCACACAAGACTGTATTTTTTTTATTATTTTTTTTATTTTACTACCGCATATTTTTATCCACTGATTTCTATACACCTCTTAGTCACTCACAGCACAGTTTATATTTCATCAAAACAAAGAATCCAGAACTGAAAAATCACATACAGTTAGTCTTGACAACCGCCACAGAGCTAATAAATATCCGACACGGCCCAAAGGTTTGATCACAGTTTCACTTTAACTGCTTAATCTTGACACAATAGCAGGACTTAGTACAGATCTGGGGATTAGCTACTGTTTCACTCCTGGGGTTTTGGATATTATTGTTAAAAATCACTTTGCTAGATTCCAGTAAGACTCTGACACTGTATATGGATACTGACCAGACAGCCAGCCTTAAGTCTTTCAACAACCTCCTCTTGTCATGCAGCCAGGGGAAAACTAGTCAGATGCAAGAAGCTACCTTCCAGCTACTTAAACAGCTGCCTTTGAATGAGAATGCATAAGCACTGTGCAGCTGATCATTAGGCATGTGAGCATTTTTTTCTGTGTGCATGTACTATAATGTTAGTTAGCTGGAGGGACACTTAGCTACTGGAATGATTCTTTATGTAATGCAAGCATCCATCATTAAGATTGCACTTTTTATTCGTATTTATATAATAATGTTTATTACACAGTGCATTGTGTTGTGAAAATGCATGAATGATGGTGACACACAAAATTCAGTAGGGCAGCTAACCCGTTGGGCATATGGATATGAATTATGGTACGGTCATCAGAGAGTCACATTTCCTTAGCACCATACTGTTCTGAATAGTCACACTTAAATTGGCCATACATGTGTCTTTCTGTATAATCCTAAGGAGAATAATGAATGTAACAGCATCAGTGTTTTCAGTGTCTTTCTCAACACAGGTGCCAGTCCCCAGGTTGTTGCTCAAAAGTCCTTGGCCTTGCTTAGCTGAGATGAATGGGCTATTTTCTTGATTTAGTTAGTTTTGATGTAAATGGGTAGTGGTGAAGTGGTTCGTAAAAGGAAATATGATTGCTTTCTGGTCCCCTGTTGAAGACAACAATTTATTTATGACACAGATGTTGTGGACTACAATATTCCTCCTGCTGTCTGTCCACAGCAGGTTTATTCTAACTGGAACATCTCATCCGATCCCTCATGAAACGCAAGCCTGCTGACCACAGCACTGACACACACACCTGCATGCCTCATTCATAAACCATTGAAAGATGACTAAAAAGCACCCCTGTGCCTTTCACATTTCCTTTTAGCATCACACGTTTTTGCTTTTCATTCATAAAAGTAAAACATTTTCCTGCAGCTGTTTTTTTTTCCACACCTGAACACAAATGGGACTCGAACATATCTATCAAATCCCATCGATACATCAAAGCGCCAAAGCATCACCTGGTTTTGCCATTCTTCTACTGACATCATAGGCGGTTTAATTTAATTTGATTTAAATCATGCGTCTTCAGTGGCACAGTGAGATTAATTTCACACCAACACATAATGGATTTAACATGCTTGTGTGGCTTTTTTCAAATGACCCCTATGAGATAAAATTGAATGTTATATGCTTTTACAATAGCTCTACTGACCTGGAACACCCAGTTTATTGTCACCATTCACCAGGCAATGTGTTCACTGAGCCTACAAACAGATGAGACTACACCAGCCAACTTATCTTTTATTTCCTCTTTTTTTTGAAGTTATGTTTTTAATGGTTGTTTGAATAAAATGATGATGACTATGAAATTAGTAACTATCTAAATGATTGAACTGGTTTTCTCATCTTCTCAGACTAGAAGCCTAGATATGATCCTCATTATTTAAACACACGCACTTCCTGCATGTGTTTAATTTTCAGTTTCATATTTCTATCTCTCTCTGTGTGTGTATGTGTGTGTGTGTGTGTGTGTGTGTGTGTGTGTGTATGTGTGTGTGTGTGTGTGTGCGCATTCACAGTTTGACCAAACTATTATGACATCTGTAAATATGGTGTAGCACATTTTTCTTTTGACAAATTTTGTGCCTGAGCAGTAACATTGAGCCTCTGATGGATTAAAATCACCACTCAATCTAATGTGATTGACCCTAATTTTAATAGCATTTTTGTGGCCTCAACAGCTGCAGCAGGAAAGAGAACGTTACACAATAGAAACACATTGTGACTACATGTAATCATCTCTAATAAAGAGCATGATTGTAATTATTTGCAGCATGGTAAATTAATAATAGGAGGTAAGCACCTGGGAGAGTGATGAAGGGAGGGCTGTGAGGGGCTGTGTGCAGTGGGAGCTGTGAAGGAAAAACAGCAGAGTGAAAGGGTTCGGTCTCATCTTGTCTATCACATTACCTCAGCTCTCATGATACATCAAGATACTGGCCTCTCTCCATGGCCCCCATGGCTCTGCCTCCACTCACTTACTCTTAAAGTGACACGCCTCTTCTTTGTACCAGAGCCAGCACAGTGTGTGATAGCACAGGTGTCATCAAATTGAAACACTCTTTTTTTTGGAAGATGGTTGGGAGTATATATGGATAGATATGAGTTACCGGAGGAGGTAAGCCAGGAAATGTGTCCTTATTGAGTAAAGATGATGACACTGCGGGCATCATGTGGAACTTTGTTTTCTTGGACTTACACTGCAATTAATCCTATTATCAATGATTATATATAAGTCATGAATCCATTTGTTGTTGCTTGCATTCAGGGATATTTCAACTTTGAATTAGACTATGTAACTTGTTATTTTTAAAAAATGCATGTCTTCATTCTGTAGGCGTTTGCTTAATTAATTTTTGTTTATTTTTTGTTGAAAATTTTCAAAGTTCCAGGCATTTCATCCTGCTGTGTTATGCTCTAGTTGTTAGGATGTAGGTAAGCAACAGATTCCTTCTTTGTATGCAGTGTAATAGGATGGGGAATATTATTAATAAGAATTTAATGTGATAATAATATACACTGATTTTGCACTGCCGGCACACTACTTCCTTCGCAATTATCTAAAGCGGCGTAACTTCAAAAAGTGAAGAAATGCGGGTGCTGCATATTTTCTGAAATAGCAAATTGAAAAGACTTCACACGCAGCTTTAATGTGTTTCATAGGCTCTCGAAATCAGTGATGTGCATTAACCGGTTTGGCTGGCTATGCCATTTGGAGAGGGTAGTCAGGTGCCTGAAGCCAGGAAACAATGCTCTCCACTCTGTTTGTGTTGTGATGCTTTGTTATGGTTTTGTTCTGCTCTGTTTGTCCTTTCTGTCTTTTGAAGAGTGGACCTCACTCACCGAGCTTTGACAAATGCTCTCTCGCTCTCTCTCTCTGCGCTCTCTCTCGCTCTCTCTTTATCTGACAGGTCTGCAGAGTATAGTTTCGCCAACAAAACTAGGCCACAGTATGATTTCACATTTGTTACTCAGCCAATAGCATGCAGTCTGTTTCAATGTGCATCTATTTATCACAGAATCCCACAGGCATTCACTGCACCAAATTTCTTTTGCTTTAAATCTATCACATACTTTAAGACAGTATTTTATTAATGTCCCAAAACTTATTAGAATTCAGTATTTGTTTTAATAAAGTATAAGTGATACCTCCTGAAGAGCTAATATATAAAAGCAGGAGCAGAATAAAACCAAATATTCCCAGAAATATCTTTATTCTGTTTCTGATCGCAGTGTAGCATTTGAAGGATATCAACGCAGATGTCTGGTTAAGGAGAAGAGGCTTTACAGCGGTATGAAAGCATGAGAGGCACCTGCTGGCTTGAGCCTGTTATTTTCCACTGAGATAGTAAATAAGCATTTCACCTGATGTTGTTTTGCTGAACAGCTCTAAGAGAGAACAGCAGACTAAAAAGAGGATAACCAGAAGTACTGGGTTGTAGCATGAAGGGCGGAAGATGCTATTGGTTACGAGGAAACACATTTATCTTGTTTATCCTGCATTGGTTTCTTTTCAAATTGTGGAGTTTGTTTTCCTAAGCCTGTTTCAATGAGTATGTTTGACCTTGATTGTGTATGTAATGACTGTATGTGTGCACGGTGGTGTTAAATGGGTAGGCGTGGTGAGCTGAGATCTACTTTGGCTCAGTCTATGGTAACACAGGACTGCAGATGGAGAGAGTTGGGGTGTGTGACTGTTAGGAGCAGAAAACTGTGTACACAATATAAGGGTAGCATGGCAATGGTTGAATGGGAAGTGTGCAGGTTTGTATGCATGCGACTGTATATGCTTTTATGGCCAGTCAGTCAATTTCCATTTGACGGAGAAAGGTAAAGTATTGCATTTGGTATTTTTATGTAATAGTTCAACAGCCTGGGAAATATGCTTATTAGTTTTCTTTCTACGTGTGAAATACGAAGATTGATATCACTGTCATGTCTGCGTGTTTGTGTGGTGCTAGAACCATGAGGTAATTAGCCTAGCTTAGCATAAAAACTGGAGCAGGAGTAAACAGCTAACTTGGCTCTTTCCAGAGTTCAAAAATACACCTACAAGCACCTCTGAGGCTCATTAATTAACACATTGTATCTTGTTTGTTTAATCTGTACACAAATAGAATTGCAAAAACAACAATTTGTGGTGCTAAGTTCCTCCGGCTATACTGTGGGTTGCTAGATTCAACACAGGTTTTGGTATACGTGTTTATACAGGCACAATAGTAACACGCCAGGCAACCTGTGGCAACAAGACTCCAGGAAGTGACTATATTCAGGTGTTGTTAGCCAGGCTAGCTGTTTCCTCTTGCTTCCAGTCTTTATGCTAAGGTAGGCTAATTTCCTTCCTGGCCCCAGGTCCATACTTAACACACCCACGAAAGTGGTATCATTCTTCACATCCCCCTCTCAAAGAGAAAGCAAATAGGTATATTTTCTAACTGTTGAACCATTCATTGAGCATACAGATTAATGATGGGACTGAAAGTGATGAAACTGGTCTTTTTTTCTCTTGAAACTGGTACTCATTTCTCTCTTCTTTTTTGTGTTGGCAGGCTCAGAGGCCTACAGTTGTCTGGGAGATATCACACCGCAGAAGAAACAGAAAAGAATTTATCAGGAAGAGCAAGCAGAACAGGCCAAATATCGAACTGAGGTGGATGGTTGCAGTAGCCAAACAAGGGCGACGCACCACAAGAGCCATGTGGGAGGAGAGTGAGGGGGTTTTCCTATTCGCACTCATCAAGCCCAAACACTTTCTCTGCTGACATAAGCTGAACGTTCCTCAGCCTTCCTCCAGAGCTTTTCCTCAGGGGGAGCCCCTGCTATGAACCCCAGCTCCCTTGGCTTCAGCAGGCAGTCCAACCTCAGTGCCAGGCGCTGTGTGGGCATCCCACAAGTCTGGGTTCTGCCCACACAGGACTCACAGACTGCCCCTGAACAAAAAGAATGAAATACTCCTGAGTCACTCTTCTGCGAGGTGGCTCTCCTGTCTAGTGTTAAATTGAGCTGTTGTGAAGTTTTGTCTGCTTTTACCCCAACAAGCTCCTGTCTTTAGTGAAAACCCTCTCCATCAACTCTTCCACCAGCTCCTTTTCTGTCACCACTTCATTATAATTTGCTTTCCCATCAAACAGCAGCACGAGTTCCTTTGTGCTTACCACGTGGTGGAGGACCATGGGATGCCGTCAGAGCTCGGAGGAGAAGGAAGCGGCGCGGCGCTCGCGGCGAATCGACCGCCACTTGCGCTCAGAGAGTCAGCGGCAGCGGCGTGAGATCAAACTATTGTTGCTGGGCACCAGCAACTCTGGCAAGAGCACCATTGTCAAACAGATGAAGATCATTCACAGCGGAGGCTTCAACCTGGAGGCCTGCAAGGAGTACAAGCCCCTCATCCTGTACAATGCCATCGATTCGCTCACACGCATCATCCGTGCTCTCACCACCCTTAAGATCGACTTTCACAATGCTGATCGCGCCTATGATGCTGTGCAGCTCTTTGCCCTCACAGGGCCGGCTGAGAGCAAAGGAGAGATCACTCCAGAGTTGCTGGGGGTCATGAAACGTCTGTGGGCTGACTCGGGGGTCCAGGAGTGCTTTCAACGATCCAATGAGTACCACTTAGAGGACAACACCGCCTATTACCTGAATGACCTGGACCGCATCTCTGCACCTGAGTATATCCCTACTGTAGAGGACATCCTACGATCCCGCGACATGACCACTGGCATTGTAGAGAACAAGTTCACCTTCAAGGAACTCACTTTCAAGATGGTAGACGTGGGTGGGCAGCGTTCAGAGAGAAAGAAGTGGATCCACTGTTTCGAGGGCGTGACCGCAATCATTTTCTGTGTCGAGCTAAGTGGCTATGACCTCAAACTGTACGAGGACAACCAGACGGTAAGAAAAGTCTGTTTTTAAAGTGCCTTCACACTTCATATTTTCACTCACAATGAATGTATGCATATGCACATATATGTATATGCACACTAACATGTTTGAGGAAGGTCAAGGCAGATAACAATCCAATTTGCAGAAAATCTATAAATATTCTCCCTTGTTATGTCTTAACCATTTGTGAGAAGGAATGCAATATTTATTTTCTTGTGTAGGATTAGATAAGTGATGAGAGTATCTCTCCCTATGCAACAGATATTACTGGTAATATGACGGACCTGGTATCTAGATGCTGTTCTATGCAATTACTTTCAAATATTAACTGACAAGACAGTACATTTAAAAATATATATATTTTAAAATATTCACCATATCTGTTGTTTTTCATATAGTTAATAAAGGCAAAATGCTAAGAGGTATCAATACTATCAAACCAGTGAATGACTTAATATACAAACATCACTTCGGGTGATTCTGTATAAAATGGCTGTGAGAACACAGGCCTATTCTGCAGTGTCATTTCCTCTTTATACATCCTGTCTTCAATACAACCACAGCGCTGTGGTTGCATATATACAGGGATTGCATTTGCCCCTGTCAACATTTTTTTTAAGATAGTGGCTGTTTGAAACTAATTATTTCTGAAAACTGTGTTGTTACTTCCGATTGAGGCAATAGTTTGGTATTTAGTTCAGTAAGGAAACAGCTGAAAATGTTATTCTAGCTGCAAAAAATGTTAAAAATGTAATAGTTTTCCTAGGTTTACATTTCAAAAGTTAGTAAATCCAGTGAGTCCAGTATGTCCACTTTTTAAAAAAAAAAAAATTACTTATGTTTACTTTAAAATACGATCAAATTAATGATAGCAGCTTGCTCAACACATGGAAACACAGCTGTCTAATAGAGACAACTTGGTGGGAACAATTGCACAGTCTTTAGCTCACTGATAGATTCCTTAACCACCAAGCTGCTATACAGCTTATCATTTCAAGTAGGAAAACAGAAGGACTTGAACAAATATGCACAGGGTAAAGTTCATTCTTGACCTTGGAAACAGTAGTCTGACAAAATAATCTTGATTCAAGGTCCACTTACTAGCTTTTTCTTTTTGAGAAAGAGAGAGAGAGAGAGAGAGAGAGAGAGAGAGAGAGAGAGAGAGAGAGAGAGAGAGAGAGAGAGATATTGAGAAAAAGCTATATGTAAAATATGTAAAACTTATAAAGGTCTACTCAAATTTAGGTCAGAAGTTGTATGTATGGGTATGATCTTTTCTGTGTGGAGAGCAGCCTCTTTTATTTGAAGGATTGGTAAGGGAAATTTAACAGAAAGCCAATCATGTTTGTCTTCTTATCATCTAATTTTCCCATTGCCATTTCCCAAGTTTATAAGATATAATTGCAAAAGGCAATAAAATCCCCACACAGCATCCAAGACCATTCTGTACGTTCTTTTTTATCCTTTTATTCTTTTCCTAAATGATATGACTAAATGGCATACCATAATCCTTCTACAATCCATTCAGTTTTGTTTAATAAACAATTTGGAAGGCCTTATCCAAATTTTACGGTCCTTATCCAAAGTTCTTTAGCTCGGGGCATGAGTCGACTGACTTTGTAGAAATGGATGAAATGCATTCACTCTGCCTTAATGTCTTAACAAACAAAGCTATTTTTAATCTGTCTGAATGAAGACAGCAGTCAGTGTTAGTTATCTCCTCTTCATGGTTTTGGAATTTGAACGATTTCCTATCCATAGCATGTCTATTTCCTTATCTGAGTGTTTTGGAATGGTTGGATCGTTATTGCTTATTTAACTGTCTTTTTGATAATGAAAGGTCAACAATAGATACTATATTACTTTCTTGGTCTGGATCAGTTATGAGGGGCCAGTTATTTTCTGTTTCCACAAGCATTACATTTTTCCCCAAAGATGCTCCAGTATCCATGTTCACCTTCATGTCTTTATACAGTCTTGACAAGAAATAACTCCACTTCATTCCTTTAGCTGAACTGGCCTGATAATTCATGGGTTACCCTGATAAAACAGGTTGTACACTGTGCCAGGTTGGAACATGAAATCAATTAGTTTTATAGGTTAAAAATAAAGTCTGAGGAGAAAGATGCAGTATGGTGTTAATTGAGTTCACAGAATAAAGTGTGAGGCTGTACCTGTGAGAATTAGCAGGTTGTGAAGGCACTGTGTAGCAATGGGAGTTCACAGGTGCCAGGAAAAAAACAACTTTTATGGTTTGCAGATAGGAGAGGAAGAACAAAGCAAAGGTTCAAAATTATCAGAAAGATGTCCTGAAATGAGGGCAACCATCCTTCATCAAAGAGGCATGCAGAACACTCCTCGGTGCAAGATGCATCATGCAAGATGCTAATACTGATATTTTTTTGTGGTTGGTTTGCTGCATTTATAGTTTCCAAGCTAAGTTAAAGATCTGTGTGAGCATACCAGTTTACCAGGTACCATACCAGGTTTACTCAGTTGGTCCATGTTCAATGTGTGAATTAGATTAGACATTAATGCTAGCTGGCTGTGACATGCTGCCTTATGTGATTCAGATGAGACTCTTTCAAAAAGTCTGTCTTAACCGCAGAGATTCACCAACTGAACAGGTCCATTTGATATATTCTATATATATATATATATATATATATATATATATATATATATATATATATATATATATATATATATATATATATATATATATATATATATATATATATATATATATATAATTATTATTTCCAATATGTCATCATTTGAGATGAGCAGATATGCTTAGTGTTGTTTTTCATCACAAGATCAATGTTGTTCACATGTAGGCAGACTCTTTCATTTCCTTGCAATGCATCAAAGCCACTTAACCTTTTCATTGTGAGGGCTTTTAGCGCCTATCCCTGCATGCAATCAGTGAGAGGCCGGGCCTATCATTTAACTATCTTTCTGAGAGGTGACAACCACTGCTAGAGCATGCAACCGAAAGAGTATCATGAATGACTCCACCTCTGACTGTAACCAGTTCTAACGATTTCTAAATGGTTACAGTCAAGGTTATGGCTATGTGTATGTTCATTAAAGGATATTGCTGTTGATTTTTTTTTATATCTTTCTTATTGTCAACAAATCCCATATGCAGAACCAAACCAGCAATGGATTGATCCTACTTAAAAAGTAGTGTGTGTGTGTGTGTGTGTGTGTGTGTGTGTGTGTGTGTGTGTGTGTGTGTGTGTGTGTGTGTGTGTGTGTGTGTGTGTGTGTGTGTGTGTGTGTGTGTCCAAAGCCTGATATTCCTCTGTACCGTAGACCTCTGTTGTTGTTCAGAAACTATTAAAAACATGTCAACGAGCTACACCGTTACACTGGGTGACATGTAGAAAATTTCCAGCCATATCCTTTAATGAGCAGTTCAGTTGCCAAAGCTGTGTGCCAACAATTTTCTGTAGCTAAATAATTTTTCCATGGTCTACCATCTATCTGTCTCTCCCAATTGCATATTGTTAGAAAAGCTTCACATAAGTTTACAAGAAAATTACACAGGGCACCTTTAAAACAAACTAGTCTGTGGTTAAATTAGCATCAAATCAAGCATGCTGGAAAAATGAACATTTTGTAGGTGAAACCAGAACTGTAGTACGCTGAACCTTATGTAATTCATTTCATTATTAAGTAGGTGGTCTTATAACAGATGTGATAGTGTCTGTGTGTCCCCATTTTCTTATTCATATTTCTCTACTAAAGTATGGTTAAATTCATGCACAAAATTTAATGGATGAATAGAACATAAATATGGCAGAAATGTGCAGAAGTGTGTAAGAACTCAGGGCTTGTTAAAGTATGACCTGCAGGAAGGATCCATACACACATATTTTAAACTGAATATCACAGTATCCATCGGCTGTGTATTTAGCTTGATGCAACCACACCACAATAATGCTGAATGAATTTGTAAATTTGTCATTTAAAGGGTACTCGTACAGTAACATGGAAGCAGTGAAATGATCTCATTAGGATCACATGTTGTAGTAATGATGCACTAGCATACAAATGGTGGCCATTTAAGAAATCAGGCAACACCCTCATACATCTACAGGACCATCTGTCAGACAGAATGATACAATAGCAACTCGAAATGTCACTTTCACTGTACACCTTATCTAAATGTTATTGGATTGAGTACAGGTATGTTGCTGTGGTTTCTTTGACATCTATAGAGGGCTCTACAGCAGATTCCTGCATCTTAGAGCCACCCACTTCCATAACCACTGCCAACTGAAACAACACTGCTGAACAGCTGTTACCTAACACATAGTCTAGCCTTTACATGCTCAATGCATCTGCAACGTGAGAAGAGATGTTTGTATCTGTGTCTCTGGTTACAACTTTAACATCACATACCAGCTGATGGATATAACTGCAGTGAAACCCAAATTGATTTCTGTTACGTTGGGTTATGCATCAGTTATGATTAAGGTCAGGTGCACAGTGAAATGAAGGTCAGTACAATGTGAGGGTGAAGGATGGGTTAATTAAGCTGATCCCGAATGAGATGCAAAGAGATAATTAATTATTCTGACAAGCTACTCTAGAAGAGAAAATAAAAGTAAAATATGTACAAAAATACTATTAGTAACCATGCAAATATACCAACAACATATCCATTTAGAACAGGGTTTTTAAAGTCTGAGACTGTGGGCCTCCCCTCAGACAAACCTTGGAAAAAAGTCCCCCCTTAGTGTACTTGCTTAGTTTTGCTCAGTTCCTCAATGCCTATGGGATCATGATTGTGTTATTTGTTCCATACATAAAAAAGGTCTATCTGAAGGCATTTATTTGTTTATGACTCTGGGAAAGTGGGAAAAACAGTCCCCCAAATACTGTATCTCTGAACTCTTCTATCTCTTTAATCAAACCATACACATGTAGGCTATTCTATGTGATCTCTTTTTGTGATCTCCTAATGTAATATTGTTTCACTTCTCTTCACTGAGCCTCCCCTGGAACTGTTTGGAGCCCCCCTGGGGAGGCCCACCTCCCACTTTGAAAACATCTGGCTTAGAATAAACAAGTCTCTATATAATACTTACAGACTACTACACAAAATATGCTACTATCACTCAGACACTTATGCTGATAGCCAAAAAAACAAACAAACAACAACAACAACAAAAAAACAGCCAGCTAGCATGCTCCAAGCAAAGACAAGGCAACAAGCTGACATGTTCCAGAAAACAGATACTGATGATCAACTAGAGAAAGAAAGCGTCTAGTTAGAACAGAATATTAGGCAGACTGATCTCAAGGGAAATGTACATATTTCTGAGAAAATTACGTCATATTTTTCGTCTAATCAGTAAGAAAAAAGAAACTGCAGATTTTTGATAAAGAACAAAACATTCAACCACATCCTTGCCTCAACATTTTGCAAAATAGATTACTATAATGTATTATGCACTCTTACTATACACTCCAATGCCAATTAAAAGGCCACAATTTTGTATTTATTAGGTAGTACAATAGAAAAACTAGATTTAACAGCTGGAGGCACTGTGAATGCAAGACCTATGCAGAGGAAAAGTGTACATGTATTGGTTCTAGCCTCCCATGAAGTAATATCTGAGAAATCATAACTCAATTAGCAGTAAAACTTCTATTCAGTATATATAATTATTGCTAATTAATGATGCTTTTACAATTAAACGTTAAGGGGAGCTGTGATTTTAATTAGTTTTAACTGTCTAGCAGTAGAGGTCATTTCCCTCCAGCATCAGTAATTTTTATTCTTTGTCTCAGTGAAAACGCTGACTTCTGGTAAAGAGACTTCAACCCAAATAAAAAAACTTGACGTGAAAACAAAACTGTGTGACATGAAACAATCCGTTATCACAACACAATCACTGACTCAACATTATGGACAAAAGGTGACTCATCAATTTCAGTTCAAGTGCAACTCTGACTCATCTATTTCTTAGTCTAAGTTGCAAGTACTGCAAGTCTATGAATCAATGCAGTGTAATGCTTGATGATGAGCAATTTTGAATAGAGGCTCCATGAATTATGTCTTATCTAATGACAGCAGGACTGATTATGGAAGTTGAATCACACAGCCAGAGGTGATGGAACAAAGCTTGGTGTTTGTTGGAAAATTAGTTTCAATTTTGAGAAATGCATCAGAGTTTAAGTGCACACATAAACTGTATGATGATCCTTGATTAATGGCTCTGAAAAACAGTCTGTATACATGTACAAAACCATTTCAGTTGCTTTGAAGGTCCTCATTAGAGGAAAGTGTGTTGCTTTCATAATGATGACTTGTTGTGTCCAGTGTTCATCTTAGTGATATTAACCTTCAAAGCTTTAATTCAGTGTCACACAAGCAGAAAACAAACTTCGTCTGACCAGAACGACACCAGTTCAGTTTCAATGCACCAGCTCACACAAGACAGAAAATACACCATAATAATTACAGTACAACATTTACCCATCAACCCATTCCCTGATGCATTTTCCCCTGTCCCATCCCTGTCTTCATAATGAATCAGTTGCCATGGTTACTGTTGCTTAGCAACAGGCCAGTCAAATGCTCCTAATCCTGCGCTGTTGACAGTGAGCTGTGACTAGGGAAGGGAAGGGGAGAGGAAGGGAGGGGGAGGGAGGGGGAGTTGCACAGCAAACAGCAGCGCTGGAGAGAATAGAGGCGTATATGTGAATGCATGCATGTATTGTGCGCCTGTGTGTGTGCCATGAATGTGTAGTGCGGTTTTATATGTAACAGCTGAGACTGAGCAAATGCAGTGAATTCTGTGCATATGTGAGGTGAAAATGAAGAGCGCAGACTAGAGGTTAACGCTTGTTTAAGCTTGTGTTGGCCAAACATCAAGGCGGACACCGACTGCAGTGTCAGCTCTATGTCTATTGTTTCAATTATTATTTTATTAATCTATCAAACAGGAAATAATGAAAATGAACTGGAAATGAATTAATGTAAAGCATTTCATGTTTTTATGTCAGAGTTTGTCATGTGCACTTTTCCTTTTGAGCCACAGCGAAGATGACGCATGAACTGAACTGAATGTAAAATTACATTTTCCCTGAACAGTGACTTTCTAAATCACACCGACAGTCCTTTCACAAACACACAGGCAGGTGTCAGACTGCTACATGTATTCAGGAATATTCCCTCGCTCAGCTGCAGAATCTTAACCGACTAATGGGTTATCAAAGGCATTACTATCATGCAATTGATTCGCTTGATATGACATAATGGTGTTTTGAAAAATAGCTTTCCAGGAAACAGAATGAGACTCTTCAAGCACAAACTGAAACGAAAATCATATCATGTTTTTTTTTTGCCAATATTTTCCTTACCAGACTATATATGCTTACGTAGGTTTCAATGTATCCCCTATAGTATAGCTATTGTATTACTAAATGGTAATAGCAATGCACTGTGGTGTGCAAGTGTATTGACTGAATGTTGAGTGTTACAAGAATGCTCTTCATTGACCTCCACTTCACAATCTGAAGGTTTAGAGCTGCACACAACTATCCAGGTCACATGTATTAAGTTAGCTCATCCATACAAGTCTCTCTTTATGCATCATGGTATAACAAAGCTTTTATTTGTGATGGTTTGAGGATAGCAGACTTTGCATCATTCACTTTCATAACCAAACAAATACACAAAATAGTTTAGTTAGTTAAATGTGATTAGCACGTAATGAAAAATGTGATCATGATGAGAAACTAGTGCAAGAAAGATATGTGGAGCTGTAATGTGTTTGTTTGTTTTCATGTCTAAACCCCGCAGTGTTGCTGCCCACAGTAACAGAGACATTAGTAATTAAAAGCAGGGGGGGGGGGCAGCCTGAATAATGTAATTCTCAGGTACAGCAGAAAAAACATGGTGACATATAAAAAAAAAATCTGGGTAGATAAGTGCAGAGCGCCCCTTCTTGTAAGACAGTGACTTTTAAAATGAACCTTAATGAATTAGGATGGGGTGGCTTTCACACTTAAGTGATTTGTATTTATGGGAAACAAAGCAGTGACACTGGGATGAACTTCCTCATTAATACTTAAGCTTAATTAAGGCCTACGCCTCTGGAGTACTCTGACAGGAGGAGGTGAAGGGGAAAGCAGTGTGTGTGTGAGTACATATGCGTGTGTGCATGTCTGTGTGACGGTGGGAAGGAAGAGGGGGTCTGTATGCTTTAGTGCTCATGGGTACTGCTCTCCCCCTCCTCCCGCTCCCACATTATTAAAACTCTTACTGTACAAGCTCTGTAGTGGCCAGGTGAAGACACTAGAGACTCCCGGGGCTGTCTCCTGTCCCGCTCTCATAGCAGGAGCTCTTGTTTTGACACCCTGGAGAGAGGAGGACTGAGGTCAAACAGCATGTCAGACTTTGTGTAGTGCACTATGTTTAGGGGCCAGCCTTAGTCCACAGGGATACATATTTTTACAGAAAGGAGAGATTATGTTTCAATCTGATCGGGTAACATGTGAGAAAATGGGAGTGAAAGGGAAGACATATGGCTAAAAATGGAAAGAGCCATTTTAACCCTTCAGTGAAAACCTGGGGTGAAACAAGAGCAAAAAGAGTTTTTTCTTCTAAGCTCATTAATTGATAAGACAAAAGGGTCACATACAGGTCGCAAACGCATACAGTATCCATCACCTATTTGGGGTTCAGATATTAATATACTTCCATTTTATTTTTGGAAATGTTTTTTTTCCATCAGAGATGTGTTTATTATGCGCTGCTCTGTCAAATTTGACAAACTGCCTGGAAAAACTTTCTTCTATTAAAAGCTAGTACTAGTTTGTTTTTCGACTAATGTATATTAAGGCATTATTTTTAAGTGAAAGCATTTTAATACTCCCATGATAATTTATTATAAAGAGTCAGCTTTTATGGATATAAATAATCCAACATGTTTTTTTTTCCTCTTAACTTAGCTGCTGTAAAAGCATTTTTTTGAGCTGCATCTAAGGGTTACATGCAACTTTTGGTTTCTCATAACTGTAGTCTTTTCATCATTATCCAAAAATAGTGCACTTACACCACTGAATAATCAGGGTTTACTTTGAATCTGCACTATGATTGTCTAATCCTTCGCTATTTCCCTCAGTATCCTTTTTTTCATGCTGTGCAGATCTTGTGATTTGCTCAGAGCATCATGTTGTTTCTGTAACCTTTTAAACAACAGTGTTCCATCTGACAACCTCCCAGTCACAAGCTACTGGCCAGTCGCCACATGCCAGCAGCTGCCATGAACAGATCAACTTTCTTTTTCTTTCTTTTCTCTTATACATTAAACGTCACATGATCACAAACTGCGGGGAAGCGCACAGAGGCATACATACACAGACTTTCCTCTTCTGTATGAAAACCAATATAATTTACCATTCTTATTTACTGTAAATGGGTTATATTTTAACACAAAATATTTTTAAATGATTGAATTTTCATTTAAATATATATTTTATAATGTCCTATCTTGCATATAGTGGGAGCACATGCAAAAAAGCTAAAAAAATAAACAAGACACGTTTTAATTATGGCACAGTATTTAACTACGTCATTTAATGCTGATTATACTAGTCATACTGTTCATATTTTTGTTTCTGATGCAAGTCTTGATGTTACTCATCTGTGCTCTCCTCTTACTGTATCTTATGACTAACTAATTTGACTACAGGACATGGCAGCCATCATTGATTTCCGTTATACAGTTGTGAAATTCTTCCAAGAATTTTACTTCAGCCTACAGGAATTTTGGAGAAAGAAATGTGACACCGAATGTGGGTCCTTTTGGCTGTAAATGACAATGCACCAACATTTAGAAGAGTACAGACATTTATTTCCATTAAATTAAGTTAAGAAAGTATCTTTCAAATGAATCATTAACAGTAGCACTGTACTGTAACATGAATCAAATGAAAGAAGTCAGAGTTGTTGTTGTTTTCTTTATACAAGCTTTTTAAGTCGCAGTGGCAGAGTGATTCTGTTATGACAGACTATATAAGGTTAGAGCAGTCTGTCTTCAGTGTAAACAGCTGGTCGACATGGTCTTTGTCCCTGCTTGCACATGATCCATCCAAAATTTCAGATAAAACAATTACTGTAATATTTACAATTATACATCACAACAGAGTGGGATGTTTCTATATAATTAAATAAAATTAAGACCAAATAATAATTGATAACTGATAATTTCACATTTTTTGACTTGGAGAAAGTAAGTGGTGGTAAAAAAAAAAAGAAGTAGCTGTTTCAGAGGAGAATGTGAGAGTTCAAACACAGGCCTTCATGAGTCTCAAGTCTATGTTGACATAACAAAGAACACGTACCTTTGGCTAGTCAAGTGGATATATGTGACATGTGCTCCATGACTTTTGACCTCCTCTTATCTTACTGTCTTCATTTTCATCCTAATATCTTGCTGTGACCTTACATGTTCTAGTTTTCTCTCCTCTGTTGTCTGTCTGGTTGTGTGATAAATTGGATTGATTTGGGTTGTTCCTTTAAAGTAAATATTACTTTTTCTTAGCTGTGAAATCTTCGCGGTCTGATCCTCTTTTTTTATTTCCTTTTTTCTCTCCACATCCACACAGAGTCGCATGGCTGAGAGCTTGCGCCTGTTCGACTCCATCTGCAACAACAACTGGTTCACCAATACGTCGCTCATCCTCTTCCTCAACAAGAAGGACCTGTTGGCTGAGAAGATCAAACGCATTCCTCTGACAGTGTGCTTCCCTGACTACAAAGGTCAGAACACCTATGAGGAAGCAGCTGTCTATGTACAACGGCAGTTTGAGGACCTCAACCGCAACAAGGAGACCAAGGAGATCTATTCGCACTTCACCTGTGCCACTGACACCAGCAACATCCAGTTTGTGTTCGACGCTGTCACGGACGTGATCATCCAGAACAATCTCAAGTACATTGGGCTGTGCTAGGACCTGACGTTGGGTTGGGGGGGTGGGGGTGGGTGTGGGGGAGGGGGGAGGGGGGGGGGGGGGGGGGTAGTAAAGCAGGCTGCTTGGCAGCAGTTGGCCTGCCATCAGGCTGGATAAACAAAAGGCATGTCAGTCTGCCTGATGGTTTATCTCTTTGAAGAGGTGCAACAGAGAACTGCAAAGAAAATGAGGTACTAAGATGGTCAGGGATGGATGATACTGTAGATTCAGCTGTTTCAGTTGAAACAACAGAGCTGATGGTCAAGATGGGATTTTTACCCAATGTGTTTGCACTGAATATGAGTATGCAGAGACACCCAAACACACGACACACACACATGCACACATACACACACATCCTTATGTTTGCTCACACACAAGATCTATGGATCAACAGTCAAGCACTTGTTTGACAAGACAACACTGGAAATTTTAGACAGCTACCCCTACCTGCCTGCCAAACCTGAGACTGAGTAGTAGGTCTTTACTGGTGGTTTTCAGATACTTTTATCTCCTTTTGTTTGCCTGAGAAAATTAATGCTGCTTTACAAGAAGAATTTTCACATAAATCAATGTTCTCTTTTTGGATTTTCACCCTAACAATGGTAAACATGACCGCACCGGATGAGATGTAGGGAGAGCCTGTATTTCTGGGGAAAAAATAAATTGTCAGTAGACATGATGTCACAGGGTTTCTGCCTAAAAAGAGGAAAACTGCCACAGTCTAAAACTGAAGTGAAATATGTTTTCTACACACTATTTCTGTTTTTCCCCACCCTACTCTCTAATGTTGTTCTTTTCCTCTCTTTCCTTTATCTTTTTTGTGCTTTAAAAAAAAAAAAGATTATGTCTCTCAAACCTGCTTTTTATAGCGGGTCACTGACTTATAATACCAGGAGAGTGTTATGTTTGGTAGAGTCAAAAGTATTCTTTATGATCATTCCAGTTTCCAGCAAGAGACAACAAAAACAGTGCCAAGATCAGTTTGTAAATAAAACCAGATCCCATCGATTATGTTAAATTTTTGTTCTGTTTTGTTTTTATGGACAAATACATTAAAACATGCATGATTTTGTTACTTTGGGATACTAATATATTTTCTTTGGGATTATGTTCCTCTTTTCTTAGGTTTAAATAATATATTCCCAAAAATATATATAAAAGTCAAACACTGTGTACGATTGTACAGTTGTCAGAGAGGAATTTATTGAAAAGAGTTATATCGATATATAACAATGATGGTAATGTTATGATGATGATAAAAAAAAAGAAGATGATGATAGTGGTGGTGATGATTGCAATGACGAGAAGGAAAACCTCACTACAAAGCTAGCATGAGAAGAGATAGTGGATCAAAGGAGAACAAGACTGTAGAAAAATCTAAAAATGAAGAAGCAAACCGGGAAAGTTCAATCTTCCTTGCATTATCTAAGTGGAAATTGTAAACAGTCAGTCAGTCAGTATGATGTGTAAATATACTGTAAGGTACACTCTTTGTTCAAGCAAATGAAAATAAAGGTTGAGTTGGGATACTGTAAGTGAGATAAAGAGAGAGCGAGAGAAAGAGAAGGAGGAAAACCCCACTCCACTCCTCCTCTTACCCTTTCTTTTCAGTTATGAGGGTGATGCGCAAACAACTCAGCTAAGGGCTTCAGGCTTGACTTTATGGGATGTCCACTTCAACAAAAGACAAAACAATTTAAAAAGAAATATAAAAAGGACAATAACTATGAATAAAACAACTTATGCAAATTTTCATGGTGTAGTAAATGTGTTTTTGGGTGATCGTGTCAAAAGTGCTTACAATGTGTTTGGGATGGGAATGTTCACAGACGATGAACTCCTGTTGCCATAAACATAATCTCTTTTATTCTTTCGTAATTATGCTGCATCAAATGATTTGCAAACCTGGAGTGGAACATGGTGTCCAAAATCCTTGCTTCTATCCACAGTGTCCAAAATCATACATCATCATACATATATCATATCCGATATACAATGTAGCTGCTGGGGCAAGAATAATTTGGACATAAAGTATGCAATTAAATTACTCCTGAGTGAATCTATACAATGTCTGTGATGTACAGATTCCACCCTAATTAGTGTATAAACCCCAACTGACCCAGAATTTCTGTTGATGGGTGCAGGGGGTTTCTTTTGTTTGCTTATTTGCATTTTTCAGTCTTTAAACAGTTAAATTGCACATATTAATCATACAAATTAGTTTTATTTTATGCAATATTTATGCAGTGAAGTTTTGGCAAACCTTAACTACTGCATAAAAAGTGAGTAGGTGTTATGAACATGTTCAGAGGAGATAAGTAACATGACGATGTTTCTAACCACCAGGCCAGCCTGTTACCTATCTGTTATACTCATGGGTTATGAATATTTTTCACATGTAAATACAGTAATAAGGCTTTCAGTACATCAGACATATAACATTACAGTATAGTGTGGCTGATGAATTTTTTTCTGTTTTTTTTTGTTTGTTTTGTTTTTTAGCTTTATTTACATCACTGTGTGAAAAACGTCTCCAAGTCACGGGGATATTCTTTTGTGGATTGATTTAAGCAACAGTGGGAATTTGTTTGAGAGATGAACATAAATAAAATCCACTGCTGAGAAGGGAGAGCTCTGCTGAAATTATGCCTTGTGACTGTCATGTTGTAGGAGTTGCTGCCAACAATAAAAAATGACTGAGTTACAGTATGGGAAAATAGCAGCTAAAACAAAATAAAAAGGAGGAATATTCTCTATTTAATCATTCAAATGGATCAAGAAGTAACTTTGAATGAGATTTTATGGACAAACTGGTCAGCAGTTTGTCCAGACTGTTTTGTCACAAGATGGTGCTGAACTGCTGATGTTGATAAACTGATAAGACTGAAAAATTCACTACCTGGGACAAATTCACACAAGGGTCAATTAATGAATGAAACTGCAAGAAATGAATATAAACAGTAAATGCGGAGTTTAACTTCACTGTTATAGTAAAGACTGTATACTGTCTCTCTCATAACTTTCAATTCCCAATTTAAACAGGGCAAAACTATAATAATATAACTGGATTACATCTAAGTAACAGTATTTTACTGCAGAAGGTCTATTACACAAATGTCAGAAGAACATGTAAGCAAGCCTTGACTGAAAACCACTGAATTCAAGCTGAAAACATGTACAAGGACATCATCCAGACTATATGTACTCTGTGCACACAGTAGTAAAATATATGATTCACAGAATCACACTAAACTGTGACCAACTGCAATAAATACAGAGAAGTCCATACATGTGACACCGATGCTTAGACAATGTACAGTTTCAATAAGAATATTTATACAGTAAAAATCAAAATGCATAAGAACAACATGTACTGCAAAAGACACTGACTAATTAAATTAATCTAATTCCTGTTAATACTGTAACAGACCAACAAGTCCTCAAAATAAAACAACCACATCGTTTGTTTTTACCAGGAAACATCCAGAACAACCCAGTAAAAGTGAGGTAAAGGAATAAGACTGAGGATGTTGCCAGGGTTGTGAGGAACCTGCAGAAAGCACTTTGCTTCAAAAAATATGACAATGTATAATGATTTTTTAAAAATGTGTAGTTTTTCTGGTGCAGAAATGGTCTCAACATTTTGGGATATCTTTAGTAACATTATGTTTAACAGGGTTCATGTGACATAATGCTGTGGGAGAAAGTTGGCAAAGTAAATTTGCCATTAAAAAAATTAAAAAAGGTCAAACAAGGACACACAACCAAACTGCTAACCTTACACTGAGATACGGAGGAATTGGGTAAAAAGGGAATAAAACACAAATATAAAGATAGCTCATGATGTAATGTGTCCTGATATGAACTGCAGGTGAGAAACGGGTTGCTGTAATGTTTAGGAGCTGAGTTCACAAATACTTCTTTCTTTACTTGTAGATTTTGGAAACATCAAAGGAGCTTTGTCCATAGATGTGAAATTTAAACTGGGGCCAGGCCAACCTCAGATTTGTCATCAGTATCAAGACATCGATCTAATAAGGAGAAGGGATTGAGGGCATTTCTAAATTATGTAAGTAGTTCACAAACAACTGTGGGTACAAATAGAAAATTCTTGGCCCTATGATGACAGTTCTGAAACAATAAATATCTATAATCCCTGGCATGTCCCACCACCCCAGTCTATTTCTAGTCCTCCTGAATCATTCAAACATTTAAAAAGAATAAAAGGATAGAAAAGATGTGTGCCTCTTGACCTTTTTTATGTTGTTGACCAGCACTTACATCCCTCTCCATTCCTCTCTATAAACTGGTTTCCTCACACCATCCCCATTAGGTATATCTTGTGATTTCTCTGTTTCCTCATGTCCTCAGTTCCCCTCCCTGGACCTTCTCCCCTCTCCTCAAAGCTTGTCTATCTCCTCCCACTTGCTCCTTGGCTGTAAACTGCCTGGTGACTCAAATGCACAAGCCTTCAGGCAGCTGGGAGAAAATTCCACCAGTCTGTCTTTCTTGGAGGAGTTTTAGTAACTCATCTCCTCTTTCTCTGCCTCTATCTGCTGGCAAATCTGCCATTTACGGGCTTTACGTTCCACCCTTCTGCCTCTGACCCACAGAAGCCTGTCTCTATCCTCTCCTCTCATCTCAGCCCTGCACCACTTACTCCTCCCTCCTCTGTTCGTTTTACAAAAAGAGTGATGACAGCTGAGGCTCATCCTCCAGGCTGCCCTCTGGTCACTGTCTCCTCCTCTGACCCCTCTAACATGAGCTTAATGTCTCCCTCAACCCGTCCTAAATGAAGTCCTAAAAACAATTCCCATGAGCAGACTTAACTTCTGCCCTCCTGAACCTACTCCCTTCTCTCTCTCTCTCCCGGACCGTCGCTGCTGATCTGCTCTACTTCCTGACTGATATCATCAACCCCTCCCTGACATCTGGCTGTGAACCATCTGTCTTCGAGTCAGTTAGAGCCACTGTTCTCCACACAAAACCGTCCCTTGACCCGTCTGGCATCCATTATATAATGTTGTTAAGCCTTTCTTTGGCACTCCCTGCTATCACTGTGTGGAGTTTTATTTATCTAGAAACTAGACTTGTTAGGTACAAGTCCAGTTGCAGCCAGGCCAATGAAAATTTAGTATTACCAAATATTGATTAATCTTAATTTAAGATTTTTGTTTATTTCTCATCGTGATGGTCTAGATTAGTGGCTTTTTTTTAAAGGAAGCTGTACTAAAAACACAGTAGCACACATTACATGTCTTTAAAGTATAGTCAATAATATATCAGTGGTTTTATGAGCAATAACCATATTTCAGAAGCACTGCTGGCAAATATCTTAGAACAACTTCAAGAATTAACTATTTTTTCTCAAATTATAACCAGACTTAGAGTCTACAACTATGAAAGTGACTCTGTGAGGCTGTTCTTAGGCAGAGTGGTGCTTTGAGCAAAATGCTAACATTAGTATGCTAACATGACCATAACATGCTGAGGCTAAGCTAGTATAATGTTTACCATATAGTTTACTGTGTTAGCATGCTAAGATTTAATAATTAGCCCTAAACATAAAGCACATCTGTGGCTGATGTGAATGTCCTTAGTTTTGAAATAATAAACCAATTTTGGGCTGTAGGTGATGCTAGATGAAAAGTCTAGGGATCACCAAAGTTATTAAAATTCATCCTGCGGGGGACATGAATGTGAACCTAGTGGTGACACTCAAGGAAATGTCAAGGAATCAATCATCAAAGTCAATAGAATTGAGAACCACAGGTGTCCATAAAAATTTCATGGCAAAATTTGTTAGATATTTCAATTCAGGGCCAAAGTGGTGGACCAACTGACCAGCTGACCAACAGACTGATGTTGCCAACCCTAAAGCTAAAAATATCAAACAATCCACAGGAAAGCATCCTATTGTATTAATCCGATGAGGATAAACACTTAAAATGAATTTACCTTGCGAGGCAGATGGATTCATGAGATCATAAGATCATGAGATCGCGACATCACAACAACACGCAAGAATCCCTCTCGTCAGGCTTCAAGTTATGTGCTTGTGTCCGAACCACCAGTGGTTTGGACCAATCAGTGTCCAAAGAGGATTCTTGTGTGATCTCTTGATCTTGCAAATCCAGCTGTCTCCAACATGAGATAGACGGTGATAGACAGATGGTTCATCCAATCTCCTGCCAAGTATTTTTTGAAAGTGCCTGTCCTTTTCCAAACAGTTTCCAAGGACGACTTCTCAGATGGTTTTATGTAACAAACCTTCTGGCACGTCAGGTTAAAAATGAATGGCTACACAGGTTTCAAATCTAGGTCTATTGTTGCCTCCTGGTTTATATGTGCATGAACGTTACAATCACAGAGATGTGTGTTGTGCAGAAATAATTTCTTTTCATCCACTGCCAATTCGAGGCCCCCTCTGCAGGTTCTGTTGTCATTTTGTTAGCTCTCCTCTTGTGCCAGCCATATATGCCAGAAGACTGCAGGCCCTGCAGACAGTGAACACTCTATGGGCAAATACAATGAACATAACATCTCCATCGACTTCTCAAAAAATGGCATTTGTTCCAATGTTGGCCTCCTCTGCATACAGCAGTAGAATGTATGGTCTCGCAAGATAACTGCAGTGGATTTCAAGAATTTGTTATGCTGCTATGAGGAGCAAAACCAAACCCGCCCTCCTTGCTGAAGCCTGGATGTACTGAAAACAATGGCCTATCTTACCAGGCCTTTGGTGATGCCTAAAGCCTTGATCAAGTCCATCTCATGGTGCTTTTGGGTATCAGATAAAAACGTGCCAACATTCCTCTACTGACATAAAGGTTATGACTGCGACTGATTTTTTACTCAGTAGTAAAGGGTGGGTGGAGTGGCAGGCCAATATAGACTGAATCATAAATAAGAGGGTTAGGGCTTGGTCACACCAGCATTTATAGATTTCAGACCAAAATCTATTCATTTCAATTGAATCCCTATGATCTGTGGATTCTCTTGCAGATGGTTGCTTACTCATAGAGTTCAACTTTTTTTCAACTTTGAAAACATAAACTTGTGCCATCCAGCATCACTTATTTTATGAGGACACGCAAATTTCCTGGAGCCAATTTCTGGTGTGAGCGGGCACTTAGACTTCAGGGCTCACTTGAGGTGTGAACAGCTGAGTAATGTTAGAAAAAGAAATCAATGGAAAACTAGTGGTACACCATCATGTAACAGTTTCCATATTTTATGGTACTGAGCACTCAGCATGATTAAATCAGGCTCTTTAGGGGCCAGGACTCTAATGTTATGCTAGGGCTGCATTACAGAGTAGTTTCATTATCAATTAATCTGCTGTTTATGTTCTTGATTAATCGGTTATTTGGTCAATAAAATATCCTTAAATGTTGGAAACAGTCTATTAAAATTTCCCACAGCCCAAGTTGAGCATCTTCAAATGTGTTGTTTTTTCCGACCAACAGTCTACAACCCAAAGATATTCAATTTACTATCATGTATGACAAAGAAAAGCATAAAATTCTCACATTTGAGAAGAGGCAGGGAGAAAATGTTTGGTCTTTTTGCTTAAAAAAAGATTATTTGATTATTAAAATAATGGCTGCCTAATTTTCTGTAAATCAACTAATTAATTAATTGTCTGATAATTGCAGGTCTACTTTATACTAATGAACATTCTAAAATTACAGACATTTTTTCTCTTTCATACCTTAAACTGTTTTCTCGACAATAAACAAGACGACTTGCAAGCAAACATAAGCAAATACATAAACTAACACCCTCTGGCCTGATTCCAACCTCAGTGTCATCTGCAGTGTTGGGATAGACTATACATAATGGATAGACTGTCCAAACAGACAAAGAGGCTCAAAGTGTATTTGCAGTCACACCAACACACCCAATATGGGCAACAGGAACACTGATCACTGGAATGCTAGAGCACTACTGTATTGCTTTAACATACTGGAAATGAAACAGCAGATTAGATAACACTGTGTCCCTGTTATGCAGAAGTTACTGAGGTAGTAGATAATGGGTTCAGAAATATCACCTCATATGTCCTGAAATATAGAACGTTGTTTTCTGTGGTCAAGTTATCTGCTAATCAGTTCAGGACAGCATGATATATAGTTGTTAAGCTTGTTTAGGAGGTGAAGCTGAGGCCTACTGATTTCTTGTAGTGGTGGCAAATAAAAAGTACCTAACTTCCACTGGGTCTCTCTAGCCTCATGATGCCTGCACTTTAAGTCCAGTCTGCTCTTTGTTAAGCAATGGTTGTAAAAAGCCTTGTCTTGGCACAGTGATTTTATGAACAGCTTGCTCTCTAGTGAAATCCAATACTTCTCCAGCTCTAAGAACTGTGGAGGAACAACATGTTGTCTGTTCACATTTCCTAAATGCTAGCTATGTAATTGCCATAATTTGTGGCTAGTCAGTGGCAATTACTGTACCTCCAAACACTTTTTAGGTGAGTGGATGCTGGCCAAATGGCCTGCAGTCATTATTAGGGTGAGTAGAAATATACTGACTATAGTGACTCCACCTGTCATTTGCTGTGCTGTGTAATATTCACAAACACACATTGTATTTCACTTATTGACAGCATTTGCGGGTCCGAACATCACTTGTCACATCACTTTTACATGAGCATGACCCTGATTTGCTGTGGTTCTCTAGTAAATCATTTTCATGACTGACTGACATATTGACGTGCATGTGCATAAAATCAAATTGTTGGCCTGCCCTTGTAACACTTACACAATGCAGGGAGGGGTTAAAGCTGTGGGGCAAAAGTTGCTCTACATCAATTACAGATTTCCTAGTCAAAGTTATAACACTCTTTTAGTTGTTGCCTTTCTAGAAACTGTGTGGGCCATCCAAATGAAGAACTTACCTCCTTCTTCTTGATCTAAATTTACTACAATACTACTTTTTGTTTGGTTAATTCAGCTTAATTGCAGCTGGGGAAAAAACGGAATCAATGCATCACTCCAAAGGATAAGGCTGGTGCCATTCTATATTTTTCCATCAATGTGTTTGTCCATCTCTGAAAACTTTCTGACTTCTCTACCTGAGCCCACTGGTTCATACCGAAGACATAATTCTTAAAAAATGGCTTACAAATATATAGTTTCAGTTATAAAATTATTAAAAAGAGGCTTATTAGATTACTAACACAAGTGAGCACTTTAGTATCATCAAATGTTACTGTAACAGGAGTAAATAGTGAAATTGTTGTGGACTATTTTAAGCAGTGAATTAATATACATTCATTTTTAATCGTTTTTGAACAGATAACAGAGAGTATGGATAACTATGGACCTCATAAGCCTAGTTTCTATCCAAAAGCACTAATTTTAACTGAGTTTCCAGAAAATCGTCAAAAGAAAATGTGTTTCCATCCACTACTGTTGTACGAGTTAAACAGTTGGTAGCGCATCCCCAGATTCACCACTTGGGTGCCATTAAAGTGTTACAGAAGAAGAGAGGACTTATGGTTTAATTGTACCTCTGATGAAGGACAGAGAGAGTTTAACTATTTTTATTGTTTCTCCACTGCAGTGTTTCCAAAATTTCATTGATCAGTTTAAGAGGGATGAGGTATACTACCCCCCTTTGCAGAACTGGCAGCAATGTTATTTGAACTGTAGGACCCCTTTTTGGTCAACTATGAATATTTAACATAAGCAATCAAAATTCTTCATACTCTCTCCTGAACAGCGTGACCAGAATAAAAAATCTTATGTCCAGGTGAATATAATAAGTTCTGAATTGTGAATAATTTCTTTTTGATAAATAACCAACCCATATAAATCCTAATTTTCATCCACATCAGGAACACAGCTGCAACCATTTCCCAATTTGTCTTCTATTTATCTCTATTTCCATGGTGACCATCCATTTTGTGACCCCACTTAAATACATGATTCATTTCCAGGCTCTGTAAGTCCTTTCGTTGTCATATGTTCCATTACTTCACAAAGATCACAAAGATGCGATTCAGAGGAGCAGTCTACCTATAATTAATAGCCTTACGGGCTTCCAAATTCTGGGCAATCTGCCCTCCTGCCATACTTTATTACACCAGTCTAAAAATGCCTCTAATGCTTTATCACTAACATGATCTAACCTGACCTTTTTCAACACTGAAGTCCTGATTTATCCCCTCGTAATAATAATAAAAAAATGCATTTATTACAGACTCCCACTTGAAACAAATAAACTTTGTTTACTCATTGCTTCCCATCAATTTCTTTCTTCTTCTGACATATTCACATGGATTATGTGTTAGAAATGGAAAAAATAGATTTTCCCATGCTTCCAAGTTATTTTTTCGCAACATAACTCTAAATTTCAAAATCAGATCTGTGGTTCTCATATGCCTAAAAACACAGTTATTAATATAGTAATTGTCGATGTATAGTACAAAATATATTATAATATATATTATAATATATAATATATATATGTTTTTGTTCATTAAACAGAGCTTATTTTTCTTGATTAATAATCCAATTCAAATCTCCATTGGAAATCTGCTTTCTTGAAGATGATCACCATGTAAGTCTTTAAAAAATTGCTTAGATTCTTCATTACACAACAGATTTGTCTGTGAGGGCCCTTTCTGGCTTTAAGTGCAGAGTAGCAGGTACTTCAGTAGCAAACAGAGCAGGGAGTAATCAGATATTCACATTATATCACATAACATCATGTTACATTCTTTTATTGGTATCTTACTTCCAAAGGTGAACATTTGCTAAAACAATTCATTTGATGCACCAGAACCAGAGATATTATATTTTTTTAATCCATGCATTCCTTATTCTTGACAAAACCTAGTGCCTTCATTACCCACAATACAACTCAACCATGGACAGTTTAGATGGAGATTCTGGTGTGTTAAGCTAGTAGAGGCTAATGTAGCCTTGAGCCGCTGGCCTCAAGATGAGATGCAGAGGGGGCTGCTGATCTCTAGTAACCTCACTGCTTTTTAACTCCATACCCCCATATTTTTTGCTGATAAATTTACCAGACTTGCCACAGCTCCCACTGGAGCAACAAAAGGCTTTATACAACTTTTTCACATATGTAGTAGCACTCCCCATGACCTGTAAACAGCCTTTGATGTGTGAAATCAGAGCAGTTCCCTTTTAACTACAGTTTTGAAGTAGCTTACTGGTGCATTTCCATTTTGAGCAACTTCATACTTCTTTTGTGTGGTCTCCACTCATCCCTTCATCCATTCTCTAAACTACTTATCCTGATCAGGGTCATAGGGATCCTGAGGCTTTCCAAGCACACATTAGGGAGAAGTCATGGTACTCAACCTATTCACCACTTTCTCTACTGTTAAGCACCTTAATTAGCTCCACCTTCAGCATTATCAGCAGTCCTCTTCCCATGAAAGCTTAATTCTGATACACAACTCCCCCACAACCCCCACTCAAGTCACAGATCAGTTTACACACAAAATAACAACATTCTGTCAGTTTCTATTTCTATATATCACCTTTTGTGTATACTACAGAGTATCTCTTTTTTGAAATGCTATTTTCAAAGGTCATTCAGTCACCTGTAAAGGAGAGATTTCCATTAAATGTTTAATTAATTTTTCAAGGAAAATGCTAAACATTCATGTATATTTGTTGTTTTTCTTTATCTTATGTGACAGTAACCGAACTTTGTTGATTTTTGGACTATTTGCCAGACAAAAGAAGCAATATGAAGACGTCATCTTGGACTTTTATTGAAAATAGTGAAATTTTCACCATTTTCTGACATTTTAGACAAAACAATTAAATAAAAAATGTCTCTGCCTGAATTTATGGATTGCAGTGTTTTTTTTAGGCTGGATTACCAACAAAGTGGACTAATGTACTGGGGTCTCAGGCCCCCAGGGACCACAAAAGCCCCAGGAAGGGTTCACAGTGTGCCAGCTGGTTCATGGTAATATAACTAATTATTACAAATAGACCTCTTTTACAGCAGACATTTTGATATATCATAGCAGAAGGAGCACAGGTGTAACTAATAAATTAATGACAGCTGCATTCCTTATTGTGCGTGTTCGCCTCCAGTCTTTTGGTTAAGCCACTGTTAACAGAATTAGTTCCACCTGTGCACATCCTGCAATGACAAATCAAAAAGTCAAAAAAAGGCAAACTCAATGAAAATGAACACCTAATCTTATTGTTTTGGTTTGTGTTATTTTGTTCTTACATGGTGCACTGATTAAAGGTATTGATTGGATTCTTGAGCTCTAGAAAAAATATAATTAAGCTGCCATGTAAAGTCTGCTGTTGGCACTGATGGGTGGAAAGAGCACAGTCTAGACCTGCTCTATGTGAAAAGTTTCCTGAGATAACTTAAATTGTGATTTGGCGCTACTATATAAAACCGACTTGACTTGAATAGTACTTGATGGTGAAAGGAAACATACTGTAGAGAGAGTGGGAGGAATAAGGAGGATCAGGTTTGCTACAGGGGCTTCAATGTCAGGAATGCTTGAATGTTAATGTAGTCATGCAGCCTTTGCATTGGCTATTTGTCTTTCAATGTAAAAAATATCAAGGACATTAATGACATAACACTTTGTTTTAATGTACAGTACAACAAACTGAACCAAGTTTAAATAACTTTTCATTCAAAAGTAGGTTTTCTGCTAAACAGAATTATTGTTCTGGGAAAATATATTCTTCTCAAATTGTTCAGGAAATGGGGCAGCTTCTACTGAACATTGATGTCTTACAATGTGAAAAAAACATGTATATTGCAAAAGCGCGACATTTTGACAGAGGAAACTTTGTTATTATGAAACTAGATTTTGTGATTAAGTGTGCAAACACATTGCAGCCCATTTGTGATCATTAAGATACACACTGGTCGTTGCAGAAAGACCTGTTATGAAAGACCAGAAAGATCACATTGAACTTAGCGTGCTTGGTTCATCAAACTATGCAACATTTATGCGTAATCTGCATCATAACATGTAGCACATGTTGCTGCAGTGGAGGTTATATAGTATTTCACTAATGGTACGACATTCACCCTTCATTCAATGGCAGGTAAAAAGCAAGTTTGTACAGACTGTATGTTTTAGGCCCAATAGAAGCACTGTCTTGGTTTAAAGAGATGTTTCAGACACCTTGAAAATAATTCTCAAATTAGGTGATATTTCCCAAAGATGAGAGGTGGGGTCAAACTTTAAAAGGATGAGGCAAAGAAAAAGTGCCTGAAGTTTAGAGAACATGAGTGAAATTCATTAAAGATACTGTAGTTAACAGACTGAATCAGGGTGACTTTGGCAAAACCATTACATGAGTTATATCTTATACTCTGACTGGTATGATAAAGCAGTAAGTGGTCTCCTGACTGGTGGAAAGTTTACTTTTTCTTTTGTTGACACTGTTGCTTTTAGCTGCATGGAATTAAATGATGTGGGAACTCAGTTTTACCCTGACTTGTAGGGTATGTTACACTACTCTTTATTGGAGTTTGGAAAGTTTCTGAGATACAATATATGGCAAATTCACTGGTTAGCTCTTGTTTTTTTTCTTGTAAAGTTAAACATGTTGTTTGAGAATACTTTCAATAAAGCATGAGCTAAACCTCGCCTTTCTGTTGTTAGTCCATGCATGTTAATTATGGCAATTCTGGCTTCATTCCTGACTCCATGCTTCAGACTTTCAGTCAGTCATTTGTGGGCTTTTCTTGGAGGTAACTATTGTTGTTATGGAAACAAAGATTTTCTCTTACTGTTGGCATTAGACACTTATAACACTGGAAGGATGTGTTGCATGTTTCTTGACTACCTGACAGTTGACTCTCTTTGATATTTCTGCATAAAGACGTTGGACAGCATTTACACTTGTTTCCACTTACAGGGAATTAATTTCCTTCATAGCAACAAAACAGAAGCCAGGGAAAAAAATCCCTGTAAATTTAACTGAACCTTTCTAGACCCTCTTGGGACTAATTAGCAGGCAGACTACAGCCAGACAGACAGAAACTTGCAGGCTAAAGCTACAAACTCTTAAAGTGCAATCTCACCCCATCTGTTGTTGTGGTACATGTTGAGGTAAATGTTCTCAAATATAACACAATCCACATTTCTTAAAGGCGGTTTCCGGAAAGACCAGCATGAAAATGATTGTGAAATTTGACACACAGGGAATGCAGAGTGCATTAAGATATCCAGGATATCTGTCTTACCTTTTCTGATGCAGAGTCGTTGCTCAACAGTACATCCTCTGAAAGATAACCCCTGACCTGCCATTTAAACCTGCCATTTAAACATAGATAAGGCAGTAGTTAATTGACTGAATCAAGATTTAGATGTAATGTATATAAATATATACTTCAAACTAAGTATATCTCGTAATTTCATCTAATTTTTGTGTTACCAGAGCTCTAATAGTGTCCTCACACCTTAAAATTAGTGACGCACCATACTTGCAGTATTGTACTACTGTGCCACCTTGTGGATACCATATTCCTTAAAAGTTTCTTGTATGGTTTTAAAAACCAAAAACAGAAAAAGTGATGTCTTTTCATAGTTCTTTATCTGTGCAGAGCAGACAATGCCAGGAAAAGTCACACTGAGATTTTGCTAGGTATAACATTTGTAATCCCACGTTTGTCTGCCTCTTGATGATCTCTTCCAGCTTTTTGTCACCTGTGACTACACTGCTCATGAATGTGAACTGCAATATTTGTCTAACACAATACAATACTTCACTAACAATTCTGATTATGATATTTTGGACTTTATAGTTTGTCACAACCTAACAGAAATTATCTCACAAGACCCATCTTCTATGTCACACACTCTGAGGCAGGAGCTCTCAAACAGTAATAATAAGGGAAAAGACCCAAGTTGAAATATGTTGCGATCATATTGTCAAGTAATTGCTTTATATGTTGCTATCATTATAGCCTAATACTATTATATGTCTATTATAACTACTGTTGTAGTTTCATCTTTGTCTGGTTTATTTTGTTTATGTTATGTTGGGAATGTATGTGCTGTTTATATGTTCTACACACTGTTGTTCTTTGTCTGTTCTTGCATATTTCATCTCTTGTTCTATCTTTGTTGTATCTTTAAAGTCACTATTTAGAATAGAGTGGAATGGATTACAACTTTATTGTCCCCCAGAGTGGAAAATTGGCTTTGGCTCAGAAAGCAAGATAAGAATATTCAACATACACAACCAGCAGAACATTACATAAAATACTGCGGAGCCAGACCTGCAGGTCAGCTTTTTGAGTTTAATATGTTGATTTAGTGTTTTGTCTTTGCACCGATTTAAAAAAGATAACGTTTTCAAGAGCATCAGCTGCATGTCTCCACTGCATGTTTTTCATTAGTTTCTGTTGTGCAAATGAACTTGCAAGTTAAACTTTGCCTCAACTGCCAGAGTTTTTAAGACACAAGGCTCTATACTGGCAATGAACTCAAGAGCAAGATGGGTTTCTTTAAATCTTATGTTTGACTGATTTTTTTCACTCAAAACTCAGTGAATCTTGTACTTTACATTTTCTTTTTTTTCTTTTTTTCTTTTTAAATAAATCTTGTTATCCGGATTTTGCCAGCATCAGAGCACTTTTGTTCACAGATCAAGTGAGATTCACAGGACTTTTTCTCAGCAGACATTTTGACTTGTCATTTCAGGAAAAGCACAGGTGGAACTAACACCTAACAAATAACATTGACAATAACTCTACTTCAGTAATTACTGTAGTGTAATGCAGCTAATAACAATGTTGGCAGTCACACCTGTGTTTGACATGTCAAAATGACTGCTGTGAAAAATTCCATTCTATTTCACATTCTATTCCACTTTAGTTTCTTGCCCTTCAGTTCTGCTTTAATGAGTTGATTCCTCCTTTTTCCTTTACCCTCACAGCTGACGCAGAGTAGCTGTTAGTTGATGAAGGACCCAGCACATACCATTGGGGGTTGAAGAAAGGCATTAGACACACAATGACATCTGCCAAGTCCCAGCTCCCACAGTTCTGCTCACGTGAACCCCAGTGTGATCAGAGGAAGGGGAGCATGGTAATGTGGTTTTGAAGAACAGGGGGGCTTCACCTCTAATGACTACTGTATGGCCCATGTGCAAGTTCCAGCTGATCACCCTGAAGCGCTCCCTTCACCCGTGTCTACAACCCTATCAACAGCTCCTGGGTGAAAATCCTTCAGTCTCTGTCATGACTTGTGGTTACAATGCCCCTCTGTTACTGGACATGGAACTCAGCCAAGACATTGTGTTGTGATTACAACTCTTGAACTACTGTACATGAGTTATACTGACCTACAAGTGAACTCTACTCTTTACAATCATTAGATAAATCCAATATCCAATATATCAATCTAGTGATACATATCTGCTGCTTTGAAGGTGAGCCTTCTCAAATCAGGATGTGAATTAGAAGTCTCTAGTTTTTATTAAGCTGGGCTCTTCTTAATTTTTTCTCTTTTTACAGATAATGGCGAACTCGCATCCTCAATATTCCTTTTGATTCATTCAGATACTGTATACATATGAGCCACTGAGGAATTACATATTTAATTCAATACCTAGTTACCTAGTTTAAGTATTATTGTGTAAATAACCATATGATTAATCATGCACATGCACAACCAATTAAATAATTTCAACAACCCAACCATGACTATTTTATGTCTTAACTCGATACACAGTCAAAAAACAAAATAATGTCACATACTAATAACGTTATGGAATGAGTATTACAAAAAATGTGCTTAAAAATAAGGTTGAAAGTATGTTTATGCATTTGCCATTAACTAAAAGCACTATATACCAGCATTGATTGAAATTTGTGATGGTAATATGTTTGAACAAGTGCATGCACCAGAACAGTGACAGCTTATCACCAGAGATGTCACCAACATCAAGAATAATGTAAATTTTGAACCTGTTCACTTGCTGTAAAATAGCCATAGAGTATAAGCATTTTTCCGTTTTAGCTGTGCTACCCTGTGTTCTTATTGCACTTTCTGAAAAGGTAAGATGTGATACTATTCTTGTCATATTCTATGCTAAATGGGAACCCATTATAGTACATGCTAATACAATTTAACCACGTTCTCATTTGAACAACTTCAGCACTTAGCAACTACAGTTCCATTGATTCTTTGATAGGTGTGCTACCAAAACAAAATGTGGAATGTCTCATTTAAATTACTAATGTGTGTGTGTGTGTGTGTGTGTGTGTGTGTGTGTGTGTGTGTGTGTGTGTGTGTGTGTGTGTGTGTGTGTGTGTGTGTGTGTGTGTGTGTGAGCATTCAAAATTTGAGAGCTGAATGCACATGACTGCATTCACAAGTTACATACTTGGAAATCAAACTAACAAATAAGTTAATTTAGACAATGTGAAAAGAATCATCTCAGTTTGTTGGCTTTTACTCTGAATAGGCTGCTGTTATAATAAAACCAAAGCACAATGTGTAGCACTCACTACTGGTGCTGAAGTCATGAGATAAATACTGTCTATAAGTCTGCCTTGAAGGCCAGGCCTGCAGGCATATTTAGCTGATTCAGTCCATGGGCCCCTCTGCCAGAATTTTCTGAATCATACAGATATGTAGACACAGGGAGAAGCTTATAAGGCACAATTGTTTCTGTGTTGACCACAGGAGACTCAATCGCTGCTCTGTTTGCCAAAGACAACTGCAATATATTCACACATTTTTATGTAGACTACGACTACTGTATGGCACTGAACTCCTGTAAGAGATCGATGTCTTGCACTAATCAGTCAGTGTTTGTTTGTGGTCTTGCTGCCCTGGGATGTGATCGATTCTGTGTTTGTATTTTAAACACCAGCCAACTCTTGCTGGGATAATTATACTCAGATTTCAGTTTTGGTGAACACAGAAGTTAACTAGGGCATCCAAAATCAAAAAACATCAGAAAAAATCTGGACCTGTCAGGAGCCGTTAGAAGGCCAGAGTCTCCTCTTGGGTTTAAAATCAGGGCTGAAATCAACGAGTGTGACTGAGCCTTAATCTACGCGGAGCACTGGCCTCATTCCAGTGATTGATTCTCATTCAAGTGAATATTGATTGTCCCCATTTAGAGATTTTAAGCAGCCATTTGTAACAGTACCAGTCTGATAACTCTCCCATCCCATCACTCCTTTGCATTGCTCCCTCTCCTCACCATCCAGGCATTTAGATAGAATGTTGTAGTAGTAGTTGCTCTGTCACTGTAATGGTTTGACATGTTTGATGTGAACACAAATGATGGACTTTCTGAATAAATGTGAAACAATAAGTGTGTTTAATTTCCTCCCCTGTGGAATAAACAAATTATGTATAACTACATTTTTTCTTTTTGATTTGGGGATAATGCGTCATTTTTGTGCAATCCAGTTATTAACTATATTTATTAAATACCTTGTTTTATATTTCTACCATACAACATAACTATCATGTAACCAATTAATTTCCTTAATGCAAGTTCATTAACAAAAGCAAACACATTTTCATTCCTCTCTCTCTAGTTTCTCTCCTCCTCCTTCCTCACAGCTTCAAGCTGTGACAGAGCACTATAACCTTGGACACGGATGTCAGCATTATAATGATAAATATAGCTGCAAGCAGCCAACTCACTGGGTCGAAGCGGTCTGGTAACACTGAGACATAGGTGGTGAGGAATGACGCAAATGTTGAAAGTAAATTGGATTCTGAGACTATAAAAGTGGGCTTAGAAAGGCTTAAGTAAGTTTATAAGATACACTTAATGCAATTCAATACAACAGCCTTCAATAAACAAATCACTGTTAATTTAATGCAAATTAGATAGCTGTATTTTTTGGCTGATGCTTACTCAAGGTTATTTAAACACTGGTTAATTACTAAATTGCATTCTTAATTAAAGCAGGTTATGATTAGGATGTCTAAATAAATTAATGGGGGCTCAGTGTGTGGCTACTCCTTGTATCTAGTTTAATTGTTTTTGTATCCAGCACCTGTCCCACTGAGGCTTTGTGGATGTGCTCATCACTACTACTGGATATTTCACATTTCTAAGATATATTTAGCTTATGTGTACAGACATGGCTCAATTAAAATCTCAATGGGTGTTCTTAGGTGTTTAATCTTAAAGTGATGTTGATGTTGTTAAAGGTAATGTGTGTCTAATGTGGTCCCGTGACGTTTGCACTGTTTATCATTATATTAACTTCGACACAACCTATAAAATCTCCATATGAGCAAATAAAATAAAAAGTTAAATACTAATATTAATAATCCTAATTATCAATCATGAAAAGTGTTACATGCAAGTCCGTGCAGACAGTACACACATCATGTTCCACTGGTATTTTCTTGCAAAGCAAAAATATTATTAAAGACCTTTGACCACCCACACAGGTGTTTTTAATTCCACTCACTAATTAGACCTTTAGTCAAGGTTAGGTGCAGCTATGCCAGGAATTTATGGTGATTTTATGATGTCACCAGAATCATGGAAGTAATAAAAATGGTAACACCGTAAATTGTCCCACCCAAACAGCTGCAGCAAAACTATCAAGAGAGTGAGGGAGAGCTGTCAGTCACATACAGTCTGTCCACACCCACACAAGGGAAGATTCCTGTGTGAATGGACTCTTTAACTCCCTTTTTGAGTGAGATTTGTACCCTTAGATATCTTCACCTTATTTACAAGCTTTAAATTGCCTTGTTTCAGATTAGTTTCACTGTCCTATAGAGACACCTAGTGGCTGCTGCTTTCTTTATATCTGTATAGTTTTTTTTTCTTTTTCTTTTTTTCTCTAAAGGACTCATACATGCCTTTCTTTGGAGGCAGTATAATGTGAATCATCATTATGGCAAGTGACTCTGTTATACCCTCCCTAAAACATTGGCGTGTAATGAATTGACACACAGATAAACACTTAAGTGTTTTAAGAATAAAGAGTTAAGTTTTTGATGTGAGTGGGGTGATGTTAGGACTTTTGACATTGCCTTCCAGTAAATGAGAAAATATTTCCTTGTTGACAAAACTTAATATTTTAAGATTAGTAATCTAATTTATATTTATGATTCAGTATTTCCTTGATTACTCTGCTGTGTCAACATAACTTTGTCTGACACTCAAAAACAACCGTGCGTATTCCCATTTTACTTATTGACAGAGGTGTCAAAGTCAGAGAGAGGGGGCAGTGAGAGGGCAATTGGGGACTATGTAACAGAGGTTTCATGGATCTTACTTCTACCGGGAGGCAGCTTTTCAGTTGTTAAATATCTTAATTTCTTAATTGCTGTTTGACAAAACTTTTCTAATTTACTGAAATTGTTTATAGTTTGTTTGTAAGTGTTGGGAATGAATAGAAGTGAACTAATTTGCACTGCTGATGGAGATCTGTAGGTCCTTTGTTTTACAAGAACTCCTGTTTCTTTGCTCAGCATATTTCCTTGTGGGTTGATCATTAACAACATTATTTGCTGAAAGGTTAAACATTTTAGCACATTAATTTCCATATCCACATTCATGAATCAACTATTTGCAGTACATTTTCAATCAAACACAATATCTGGTCATTTATTAGATGAGCACACCCCTTTGTCTCTCTCTCTATCTTTCTCTCTCTGCTTCCAGTCTATCCCACTCTCACATAAACCCACCTCCACCTGCCTGCAGGACCAAAGGTACATTAAGTGTCTTTCACAGGTGCTTCAGTCAAAGAGGAGCGACTTCACCAACACTCCTGTTCTCTGGTCACCCTCTCAGCAAAATGTCTCATGATTATTTTGGATTCTCCTTTATAAGGAGCAATGCGAGAAACGACACATCCAAGGTGGCACTTAACAATGCAGCAGATATATCCGTCATTGTGGTTTACTTTCTGGTTGTCTTGGCTGTCGGAGTATGGGTGAGTTGTTCAGCCTTTTCGTTGACCATTACCTTAATCCTGTGAATAGTATTATATGGTGGTGAGAGTTGTGATTAAGTTTTCAGTCTTAAAAATTAAACCAAATTCTGTTTGTACTGAGCCACAAAGAAAAATGTAATGATAATTTTTATTTTGGAGAATTTAAAATAATATCAGTGCTAATATAATAGGCCAGATTTTTACATTTCAAGTTGCACATATTTATTTGAATTAGATTTACTATATGTGTGCAGTCAGTGATAATGATGAATTGTATGCAACAATTTTGTGATGTCCTTTCACTCTTTTGCTCACTGTAAGTATGCAATCGTTAACAAATATGCAGTGTGTGAGAGTCTGCAAATGCATTCAAGGGTCATCTAAAATGTCCCCTTCTGTTGCAGGCTATGGTCCGCACCAACCGATCCACAGTTGGTGGCTTCTTCCTTGCAGGGAGGAGTATGGTGTGGTGGCCAGTGAGTATCTAGCTGCTCAAAATAACAAACATGTACTTCATGCTTATTGAGATTGGTTTATGTCTTACTCATCTTAACTACAGTTACCCTGAAGCAGTAAAGTGCCATTATGACTCATGATAACAAGTTTTTATTGTTTTGTGATAATCAGTAAAACGTGTGATACAGTGTTTCATAAGCCTTTTCTGTTCACATCAGCATCTAATAGAGTAATGTTGTGCTTATTTATTATACTACATACGTGGCATGTCATAAAAGCATAGTCAACTGGAATCTTCTTTGTTATAATGATTATGATCCTTGATATTCTTTCTTGTAATTATGTATGTATGTTTTTACAAATATAAGTATATACTCCACAGATTGGAGCATCACTCTTTGCCAGCAACATTGGCAGTGGGCACTTTGTAGGAATAGCTGGGACCGCCGCAGCTGCGGGTATAGCCATTGGTGGATTTGAATGGAATGTAAGTAATGGAAGTAGTCTGGTGTGCCAGTTATATGATTATCACTTCTTACACAAATGTGTTTCTAACCTGTGACACAGATATTATCAGTTTTCTCTGTCAGTGTTACATTGTATCTGTTATATAAACTGATAAATCTGTAGATCATCATGAGTTTGATCCAAAACGAAGACAGAATTCAACTTAAGAATTTTTTAGCAAATAGCAGCACTGATTATTTATTGTTTGTGTCCTTTTGTTTCAGGCTCTCATAGTGGTCGTCATCTTGGGATGGCTCTTTGTGCCTATCTATATCAAAGCTGGGGTAAATAGAACACACAAGTCACATGCTGGACATAAAAACATCTTACTCATACATATACATATTTATTTCCCCTATCCAAATGTGCATTTATAAACATTGTGAATTTATATCTTAATTTACAGTTTAATCATTAGTTCTTAAGTTTTTTGAGCTACCTTTAAAGGAGACATATAATGCTTTTTGTGATTTTATGTTATTTTTTATACTTTTTATACTTTATAATGTCAGATGTCTTTGTTAAACATGGGCAAAGTTCCAAAACTTGAGATGCACGTGTGTGAAAATTCTTCCTGAAAGTCCCTCAGCCGGTCCTAAACACTTAGTTTGCAAAATTACCTCTACTTCCTCCTTATGATGATGTCAGATTTTTCAGGTGTGCCCATATATGGCCGTCCGTGTCCATCCTTAGCCTTTGCTGCTAAGCTCGTTGTTACAATAGTTCCATGGGTTGTTTGTCCACTCGCATATTTTGATCGGATTTTGGCTCGAACGTGTACAGGTGTTTTTGAGAAGTTTCCATTTTGAGTAAAGAAAAATAAAAGCAGTGGAATCCTACTACTGTAGTTTATTTATTTATCAGAACAGACTGGGCTCACTGGGAGGGGGAACTTAAAGAGAAAGGAGCTAAAACAGTTTGTTTCAGACAGGGAAAAAAAAACTGTAAATTGTGCAAATATATTCCAGCAGAGCCCCAGAATACAAATATAGAGCTGGAAATGTGCATGATCTGTAATGTGTGGGTGTGTTTAGGTGGTCACCATGCCTGAGTATCTGAAAAAGAGGTTTGGAGGACAGCGCATTCGCATCTATCTCTCTGTGCTGTCCCTGTTCCTGTATGTATTCACCAAGATCTCAGTAAGTCACATCCTAACTCTCATGCCATATTTCTATTTCAACATTTTACCTGTGTTGCATGTTATTGATTGAAATGACACATTTTCTGCTCTCCACTCCATTCAGGCAGATATGTTCTCTGGTGCCATTTTTATCAACCAGGCTCTTGGGTTGAACATCTACCTTGCTGTTGTCCTGCTACTAATGATTACTGCACTGTACACCGTCACAGGTCTGTCCAGCTCAGATAAACTCGCTTCCTTATCCACTGAATTCACTGAACAACATTTTACCTGTTTACCAAAGAAAGAGGTCTTATCAGCTTTATGAATGTCACCACAAGTCACCTGAGTCTTTTCAGGGCTATAAGAAGAGACACACACACTCCCTTTTTCTATCCCTGGTCACTTTATTGTGGTGTATTATTGTGGTTAATTACCCGTGGACTGTGATAAGCAGGAATCGGCCTTCTGTTGCTGTTTTGTTACAATGCATCCACACTTGTACTTTAGTGTTACAGAATGATCAGTGAAAAAGCACTTGCATAACACCACTTAACACAGTGTGATAAATTGGATGATGCACACAGTTAATTTGATTGTATTCTCTCCATTAAGTTCAGTTATGTACATTACAGGCAATGAAATATAATGATTTTGAATGCAGAATATATAAATTGATGGTATCACATGTTGTATTTCAGGTGGGCTGGCTGCAGTGATTTACACAGACACCTTACAGACCATCATCATGATTGTCGGATCATTCATCCTCATGGGCTTTGGTAAAGTGTTTCTTTTTTTTATCCTTTTGCTGTTTTGCTTTTATATTGGTTGTTATAAGATGACAAATCACTGTAAATTAGTCTAACTTACCCACTTGTTCACAGCTTTCCATGAGGTGGGAGGTTATGAAAAATTCATGGACCGCTACATGACCGCCATCCCTGCCATCACGGGTAACATCAGTGAAAGCTGCTACGAGCCTCGGCCAGATTCCTTCCATATCTTTAGGGATCCGATTACAGGAGACCTGCCATGGCCTGGCCTGGTGTTTGGACTAACCATTCAGGCCACCTGGTACTGGTGCACTGATCAGGTCAGTCAAGCAAATGGGCAGCTCTGGTAGTATCTATCAGTGGTCATAAACACGGACTTATTCAGTTGATCCCCACATATTTGTACACACGTTTATGCATCTTTGTCTTGCCTTGGTTTGCCAGAGAGCACTCAGCTGGCCTTCTGTGCTTTAATGTAGACCTTGATATCACAAACCCAATGACACAGAAAAGAGTAGAGTATAAGTCTTGTGCTATCTTGTTTTATTTACCATCAACAAATCCCACGAAAGACCAAAACCAACAGTGAATTGATCCTACTACCACGTTATCGCCTGTGTAACCAAACAAGTTGTAGCTTATTCCACTTTGCCATAGACCTCCATTGTTGACCAAAGACTATTAAAAACACATAAATGAGCCGCACCGGTGCCCTCCACATACACTGTCCAGCCACAGTAAATACCTGATAGCGTGCAACCTTCCACATAAAGAGAGCGGGGAGTTGCCTTTCACTCTCTGGAAACATGCCCCGTTACCTTGGACCAAAGTAAACGCTAGCTTACTGTGAACATTGAGTGGTTCACACTTAGGCTAACATTAGCTACTTTAGTTAAATTCTGCTAACCTGGTAGATATTGTAATATTAGTAACATTAAACTTGCTTAAAATATTGCAACAATGGTATGACATAGTGTGAGTCCCGGAGCCAGGGTGAGCAGCTGGTGAGCCAACTGTTGTTTTGATTGTAACAAATATTTTAAGTTGAACTTTTAAATATAATACATGTACAATATAAAATATACTCATCACTTTTACCATTTAGCTATTGTGACAATGCAAATTTTTTCCTTAAACTGTGTTATATTGTTTTTCTGTAGGTGATTGTCCAGCGCTGCCTCTCAGCCAAGAATTTATCCCATGTTAAAGCTGGCTGCATCTTATGTGGCTACCTGAAGCTGCTGCCCATGTTCCTCATGGTGTTCCCCGGGATGATCAGTAGGATCCTCTACGCTGGTGAGTGTGTTGTAGTTGCGGAAGCTCATCATGTGACCTGTGTTTGCTGATACAACTCATCTTACCACAGAGATAATGGTAGATTTAAATCATTCATAACATTCTGCTGATCTTATTCCAGATGTGGTGGCGTGTGTGGACCCTGATGAATGTGAAAAATACTGCGGGGCCAGTGTGGGCTGCACCAACATTGCATATCCCAAACTGGTGGTGGATCTTATGCCCAATGGTGAGTGGCTGAAAACTTTGGTCTTAATAGTTGATCTGTCTTTTTTTCTTATTCCCTCTTTAAATCTGTTATTCTATCTATTTCAGGTCTGCGAGGTCTCATGCTGTCTGTGATGCTGGCCTCTCTGATGAGCTCCCTCACCTCCATCTTCAACAGTGCCAGCACTCTTTTCACCATGGACATCTACACTAAGATTCGTCGCACTGCCAGTGAAAAGGAACTCATGATTGCTGGCAGGTAAAACACATCTGCCAGATGCATAAATGATGAGTATGTACAAAAACCATGCATACGCCATTTCCCGCATAAAAACTGGGATGTATAAAGAGAGAATGTGCGCACCTCACGTATTCTTTAGACCAGGCATACACGTTTTTCTAAAGTGATCTGAGGGTGATGTGATAAGGTGAGGCTGAAATATCACAGCTGTGCTTAATAGTGGCATGTAATGACAGCTATTCTGCTGTTGAAGGACCTCACCAGTGCAACACAATCAGTGAAACGGCATGAAAATTCAGCACAAAAAGAATGAGTATGCATATTTCTGGTTTTGTGCATATGCAAAGTTTTAGTCATGAATTTACACAGAATGTGAATCTCCACATGTGTGTTTGTTTGTGTATAGGGTGTTCATTTTGGCTCTGATTGGTGTGAGCATCGCATGGATCCCTGTGGTGCAGTCAGCCCAGAGTGGTCAGCTCTTTGACTACATCCAATCCATCACCAGCTACCTCACACCACCCGTTGCAGCTGTCTTCATGCTTGCCATCTTCTGCAAACGTGTTAATGAGTCTGTGAGTTTCCACTTCAGTGATCTTTTACTCTAGTATGATGTTAGACATTGCAAATGATATTGCCTGTTGCATTTTAAAACAGTGATGTTTTGAGTGAATCAGATGCAGTTCATTATAAGAATCTTAAGTAATTACATAACAAAGGTCTTTCTATGATAACACCTACTTTTACTGCTTCTTCTGAGGTCTTGTGTAACAGTAGGTCTTCTGGCGGTAAAGAAGTTAGAGACAGTTAAAGAAGCAACATGGACATATGTTATATGATCTGGAAAAGTGCTGCTAGGATCAAAGGACCCTTTTTAAAAATAAAAAAAAGTGTAGTGTTTGTACCCCATGTTAATCTGATTCTTTTTCTCATGGTTGTCACATTAGCTGATGAAAAACCCTGAAGTCATGCACGTCATCAGCTGATCAGTTTCGGTTATCAGCAGATTCATACAATGACAGCTCACATTCAAACAAGTCTGTGATAAGGCTCTTAAGATGTGACAAACTCACTCTTACTAATGCTGCTGTCATTATTGCCTCAACTGACTTCTCCCTCCAACGCTCCTGCTGCATCCTGAAACTCTAGTTTATTGTTGTTAATACTTGCCATAACTTGTCTTGCAATCTGCACTATGTACATTTCATATTGCAGTGATACATGTCTGCTGGATGCTTCTCCATAAATGGTGGAAACATATCCACAGCAGCCTTAAATACAACCTTCTTAACATAAATGAGAACTGTGGATTTTGTCCCCATCACTTACATTTTAAGCGCATTTGAAAGGGATCTTTGTGCGTGGTCAGTATAAACAGTGTCAATTTTCATTTGGGCATCTGACTATTGTTTTAAGACAGACTTCAAAAAATGCCTTGAGATTATGTGTTTATGTCTAAACTGACAGTGTTTCCTACTTCTCTCTTTCCTCAGGGTGCGTTTTACGGCCTCATGATTGGCCTGCTGATCGGCCTGGCCAGGATGATTGCTGAGTTTGCTTATGGGACAGGTAGCTGTGTTAACCCCAGTAACTGTCCCACCATCATATGTGGAGTTCACTACCTCTACTTCTCCATTATCCTGTTTGTCATCTCCTGTATCATCATCCTGGGAGTCTCTCTCGTCACCAAACCAATCGATGATAAGCATGTATGTGGTCTCTGTGAGATAACGCTGGATAAATCATTCATTTCCCTAAATATCACCACTGAGTGAAAGACAATGCCATAACCAACTTCATAAATAATTTGTTTCCACCCATGTGTCGTGTTGTTTGTGTAGTTGTATAGGCTGTGCTGGAGCCTGAGGAACCGTACGGAGGAGAGGGTGGACCTTGAAGAAGAAGACTGGGTTGATAACAAAGATTCCAACTCTATGGACATGGAGGGTAAGCACATATACAATAGAAACATATATAGATGCATTCACACATGTACTGTACACATGCACAAGCATACTTTTCTAATTGCCTTTGTCTCTTCCATCACAGAACCAGAGGAGGAGCCAGGCTTGTGCAAGAAGGCCGTGATGTGCTTCTGTGGCCTGGAGAGCAAAAAAGCTCCAAAGCTGAGTGCAGAGGAGCAGGCGGAGCTGCAGAAGAAGCTCACAGACACCACAGAGAAGCCTCTATGGAGGAACATTGTCAACGCCAACGCCATCATTCTCCTGTGTGTGGCTGTTTTCTGTCATGGTTTTTACGCTTAAAGATTCCTGCCTGACTCCAATTTCTCTTGGATAATTTAAGTGACAGCATATTATATGAATGTAATTTATGACCAAAGAACTGCAGCCCACAAACCTCTAATAATGCACATATATATTCTTCAAGTCGGTGTCATTAAGTAACGCTTTATTTTACATGTCCTTTTTTATTCTAATATCCTGTTAATTAAGTAATTTCCAAGTATTTAATAATTGAGTTTTAGGACATTTTACAGAGGGTGGTTTTTCTGGAATATTTGGAAAGAAAAAAGAGTTAAGTTGGTTTAGTTGGGTTCAAACTATGTATGAACTTAATCTTAATAAATTAGACTTTTTAACTGACAGAAAATACTGAGTTTTGTTTTGGGTAGTTTTGTGTATCAAACAACATATTAGCAAATTGGGTTGTTTCTTTAAAAAACTTTTAAAAACACATTTTCTGTTTACTACCAAATACATGACTCTTTCAAAAAATAAAATAAAATATATAGAATTAACAGTTGCACAGCAGCTACTAATATGCTAATATAGTCTTTGACACACAAAACTACACACTGAAAGCTATGTATTTTCAATTTCAACATTTTTTGCAAATTAACAACTACACATTAACCCAAATGTAATGAGTGGGTACTCACTTTTTTGTTTTCTTATAATTTGTAACAAACTGCACAACCCTCTCAGTAAAATGTTCTAACACTTAAATACCTGCAAGTTACTTGCAAGTTTACTTTCAGGAAAATTAGTATAAAATTTAGCAACCTGTAAATCACTATTATTGTATGTATGTTATGTATGGCTATTGAAATCCTCCAGGTCATACTGTAAAATTATATTTTTATTAAGTCTATCTAAAACACATATTTCATTACTTAACATAAATATTCACACATCTGTACACATTGTTCTGAAACCTCCACATTTGTCTTCCTATGTTAAATATGAGTTTCTTCCTTGTCTTTACTGTTGTTTTTATGAGTAAGCATAATGAAAAAGGACAAGGGTTTCAAGACGCTCATAACAGAACTGCAGGGTGACTTTCAAATCATGAGAATGCTTTTACTGGCAGTAATTCTTGATTGCCTCATTGATTTTCTAGTTTACATGTAAGTGAGCTGGGTTCCTTTTTTACCAGAGTGTTTTAATTTTTCCTACAAACATGAGAAAAAAAAGATCAAATGATAATCAAATACCAGTAAATAACCTGTAATACATAACAGATGTGTGACATGATAGAAGATAATTACCGTATGTGCTACCTCATTCAACCTTAACCTCACTTTTCACATTGTGTGTTCAAAGTCCATGAGTGTTATCACATCTTAAATCTGTGCAGCTTACTGTATGTTGTTTTAGGTGTTAATGAATAAAAGCATCTCAGGAAACAAGGGCCATGAAAGCACCGTCTGACTCTCTTTACTTCCCTCTAGTGGGTCACTGTTGTTCTTTGCTAAAAAAAAATGTTGGATATTGATTTGCTGTTTATTTCACCACACATTACATTTCTGGTAAAATCAGCCCTTACTAAGGTATTTTGTGAATATATTTTATTGACTTCATAAATAAACACTGAATGGCAAACAAACATGATCACTTTTTAATATACTGTGTGAGTCATTCCCATTATCATACATTATCTCGTTCTTCTGTGGTTAATGTACACTAAGTGAACAGTACTAATGTAAGCCTTGAATATATGCACTACTGTTGAATGATTTATGATTTCTGCCTTGGACTTCCTTCCTTTCTTCCCTGCAGTTTTATCTATTTTATCCCTGACTCAGTTATTCTCCCCCAGCTGCATATTGCCTTATATCTCTTGTCTGGCGCTGATATTGTGCTGGCCTGCATGGTGAGTAAGGTAACATTCAAAGGTCAACCATCACAGAGGCTTGTCTCACTCTCAACAGTCAGATGAGACATTTTTGTTTTAGTGCTGCATGCCAAACACCATCTGTCAGCTACCTTACTCATTCTGAGGAATAATGAAACCAGACATGTTTTGAATTCCTTGAAAATTGGTGATTGTGATGTATTCCAGTATGACAGTGGGCCATTGTTGGAAGAAGAGGAGCTTAAATAAAATGAGAGTTTTGATGGCATCTTTAATAATGATAAAGTAATTTTATATGATGAGGAAGTTTTTTTTTTCACATGTACTTTATGTTCTTTGTAAGCTTGCAGTGTTGCGTTGGCTTTTAGCTGTGGAGTCTTTTTGAGGAAGAGGTCGAGCTGTCTCATGTCACAGTGGATGTAAAAATTTTCAACATGTAACATCTTTCAAAATATCTGTATGGAGAAGTAAAATACAACAAAGAACCATAAAGAAGGACAAACATGTCAAGAAAATGTCCCTTTAAAACTGGGGATGAGAGCAAAATGACACATGTAATAACACTATGAATCCCTGAGTGTTTAATCAACAACTCTTTTTTTAGATTTTCTTTAATACCAAATAATTTGGTTGTTCACATATAATGATCAAAAATGGTTTTGGTAAATATCTGAATCTGAAAAATGATCAATTGAATCAACATCTCTCTGATATGTTCCTATTAAAGCTATAATATGTAATTATTCTGCATTAAAATATCTAAAAACAACTAGACCAATGTTATATGTTTTGTTGAGTTGCGTACTTACATTATCCCAAATATTTCCAACAATTTTCAAACCCAGAGAAATCAGTCATTTTAATCAAGGTAAGGATGCTGGATGTTTGTATCTGAAGTTATCAGAGAAAGAAGCTGAGCAAACGTTAGCAGCAGCTCAGCTAACAGCCCCTACTGGACATACCGTGTCCACTGAACAGCATCAGAGAAACACTGATTTTTAACGTGAAACAGCTTTATTCAGCGTTTTTACCGGTTTTCATCACTGTTTGTTTTGGAGAGGATGCCACACTACTTCACACCATCATCACACTACGTCTTTTATCGTTATTGTTTCGTTTGAGAAGCCCCTTGTAGCAGATATTACATATTGCGCATTTAAATATGCAACATAATAAGTTCACAAAAGCTTGTTGCGGTTCATGAAACTGTATATGGGCATGTGAAAATGCGAGAACCCCTATCAGTAGTGATGACATAATACTAGAAGTGAAATCGTGCAATGTTGTCAGAATAAACAATACAATTATTTTTTTGTACAGTACATTAAGATGGATGGGGGGAGAACAGAGAAGGACTCACATGCACTAACACCCACAGGTGGCTAGACCCGCTTCCAAAACAAAGATCAGAAAGCTTCATATTACAACACACAGAAGTGTGGGTATCAGCAGGTAGGACTATTGCTGTCAGTGATAGTGTAATTTTTGATATTCCTTGTACCTTAAAATATTCCACCTGCAGATCTATGCGTTTGTTATGGTCGTCAAAGATGTTTTGGTCTTGGTTTTGCTCTGCAGGAGAGATTTTACACAATTAAATTAAACTGTGACAAAATACCAAGTATACCTAAATGTTTTCTCAAATGACTAAATATGATTTTCCTTCCTCCTAAGTCTGTCAATCATCTGACAATAGGCTTACAGAAAAATGTAAAGTAGAAATTAGACCTTGCTGAATGAAGTCTGCCTCAGGGCATGTCTGGCACTCTTTTCATGTGACAAGTCTTATTGTCCTAGCAGCTACAATTATATACTGGTTGTCTACAACTGAACTGCACTTCAACTCTAAAGACAGCAGTAGAAAAACAACATGCTCACTCCAAAGACCTTGACTTCACCATAAGCCTCAGTTTATGGCCACTTTGTCATAAAGCTTGCCTGCACACATGTAAATGATGTTTTGGTCTCCTGACATTTGCAGAAAGTTTATAATAACAGCATTCCTGCTCTTGGTCTATTTTTAAACAGGCTCTCTGCCCTGTTGAAAGTGTTTTTCATATCTCTCACACTGTGAAAAAAATGTTTTTTTCCATAGGTTGTACACCAGTATTTTCAATGAGTGACTCATGCTTGAAGGATTTCTGGGATCTAGAATTTCACATAGAGAAAATCCAAAGTCCAGTTCAGATCAATGATTCACAATGAGACTCGATGCAGCTGGATGCTTCTTCTGTGCTGATATATTGTATTAAGTGGATTAGCTGTTGTTTGTTTTTGATAGCCTACAAGCTATGTTAGTATCTATGAACAGGTTAAACACTACCACCATTCAGCTAGTGACCAGTGTTTCGTAACTTACCTTTCTTTTTTTTTTATTTTACTGGATTACATTTTTGAGCTACAATCATCTAATAAGATTTATTAAAAAACAATTAAAATTAGAATCAGAATTTTGCAACATTTTGCTAATATTGCCAGACCACTGTCCCTCAAACCATCAGCCATCGGCTCCATCAAAGGTGTCTTTTAACAACTCCAAAATCACGTATGTATTTAAAAGATGAGAAACATTGTAGTTTAAGGAGACATTGTGAGACATTTACTATGTCTCACAACGTCTCCTTAAGCTAATGGCACGTTAACCATTAGCTAATGTTAGCAGGGCAGCTAAGAACACACAGCATTGAAATAAAATTACTTTGGACTTACTGGCAGGCATATTTCTCCTCTTTTGCAATGACTATTGTTTTGCCCACATGTCCAGCTGCTGTGTCAAGATAACACATCAGGGACCGGTCTGGCCACTGGAGGCACAGAGATTAAACTGACATCAACCCTCCATCAAGACAGCAAACAAGCTCAACCCATAAACAGAGTCATAAATTGTAAGCCCTCACACTACTTTTTACTGGAAAAAGTGATCACATTACTGCAATGCCTTCTATGTAATTCATTGTTACAAACATTCATGAGTATTTAATTCTTTGGAGATAATCTTTAAGATTTGAAGCCACATTTTTCAGGGGCTTCACGTTAAGCATGACATGCACATCCAGTTGCACACCAAAGTTGCAAAAGCACACAAATAGTCTGAGTTTGAGGAACTTTTAATGCAGCAAAGTATGCAATGTGTTAACCACATCTCTTTCCCAAACTTACTTCTCAGAAGTCTTAAGATCTACAGAAGATCAAATTTGGGGAACTAATACATGCAGTATACCCACTGCTAAAACTCCTTTTGAGAGCTATTTGGTGTTTATATTTTGTGTTGTACTCAGTGATTTATTGCTTCAGCGCCTCTCATTACATGATGCATTTGATGCTCACATTATGTAAGCGTAACCCTCTTAAATTGATTGAAATACAAAATCACTTCATGTTTTTTTTTTTTTTTTCGCTTGGATCTGAGGATTATTTATATTGGTCAGCATGAAAGCTTGAGCAGATACAAAACTTATTAAAATCCTCGTTATGCAACATCCCACATGTGCAGATCTGTGGTGGGAGCTTAGGATGCTTCCTTCAAGTTTCTGGGTGAATTTATAAAAACTCATCAGTACAAAATGTTGTACTTTGCTGCTGTGTTATAAACATTTTCACTCTGAGGTTCTGCTTGTGAGGAATCCATTTCTGCAAACATGAATGAGATGTGGTCAGTGTTGAATATGAGGGATCTGTTTTCCTGAAGCTTCCAGTCAGCAGCCTGATAGAAAACTAATTTGTGAATTTATGCTTTGTTTTCCTTCCCGAGCTGTGCCGCACTCTGAAGATTAGATCTATTTGCACCAGCTTCCTGTATTTCCTGTGTGCCTGGCTGGTATGTGTGTGTGTGTACATGTGAAGTATTAGTCATGGCTCTGGGTGCAAATCTTTTATGTTTCAGACGGATGTGTGTATATTTGTGTATGCTTGTGCGTGTGTATGCATATGTGTGTTTAGTTGGGGGGGTGGGGGGTGGGTAGCATTGTTAATGTTTCTCATTGGCTGAAATATTTTCTCTGGCAACTAGAAAACGTGATCCTGCCTGCAGAGGCACTGCAGTGTGTGCTGCAGCGGGAGAGAGCAAACGAGAGAGAAAAGAGCGAGTATGTGAGATAGGGATAAAGAGAAAGAGAGAGAGAGAGAGAGAGAGAAAGAGGAAGGGCAGAGAGAGAGAGAGAGGGAGGGGAGGGGGTGGGCAGGCAGGCAAAACAAGCAACATGCATAAGGAGGGAGCCAGAAGCACAGAGACAGAGAGGGAGAGAGTGTGTGTGTGTGTGTATGTGTGCATGTATGTGTGAAAACACTGCGCATGTGTGACTGTGAGGTGCACTGACTGGAGCAGACGGAGGAGGAGAAAGAAGAGTAATGAACGGCGGCTGAGACAAGAGGAGAGATAACAGCAGAGAAGAAGGAAGGAAGACGAAGAAGAAGGGAGATACGCGTTCACCTGAAGCGGAAGAAAGAGACGAACAGAAAGGAAGGACAGAAGAAAAAAAGAGAACCAACAGCACAGAAGCTCAGGTCACTGCACAGAATAAGCTGAATAATTTGACAGTCTCAGCAGGAGGGTGAGACAGAGAGGGATGGAGAAAGAGATACCAGAGGGAGACGCTCAGCCACAGCTCAGAGGAGAAGGAGCAAGGGTGGGAGAGTGAAGGACAAAAGGTACCAGAGAGACGAGGAGGAGGAGGAGGAGAGGGACGAGAGATGAAAGCTGTCCAAGACATGACGCATCCACCTTGCAACAGCTTCCTCCATCTTACATCTCCCCCATCTTTTCCTCCCTTCCCTGCCGCTTGTTGTTCACCCTGCTAGAAATCAAATGGACAGAAAAGAGCGGCATCTGGTGAGAAAAAGAGACTGAGAGGTTTGATTTGCCTTCAGCATCAACAACATCGACGGCGACAGTCTCTCAAAAACTGAAACAGGAGCGAGGAGACGAGGAAGGACTGGAGCGAAACAAGTGCGTAAGCAGACAGGTGAGGATGAGAAAAAGGCTTCGCATCTGTTCTCGTGTGTTGTTATGTTCCGCATGTGCGTCTGTATGTTTCAGATCTGTGAGGTGTGGCTCCTGTGTATGGGTTTCATAACAATATCCTCTTCTTTCTAGTCCTCTTGTGTGAGAATCAAACAGACAGAGGTGTCTGTTTTCCTTTTGCTTCTGTTACGTTAAGCTGGGATTTACATGGTTGTTGCATCATGGCCGTCCATTTTGCAGAAACACAAACCCAGAGATGCATGAATGGAGACGCACATGTCTACTCACAGAGACACACCTGTGCAACTACTTATCTGCATCGATCACAAACAAGGCTTAGGAACTGTGAATGTACCCTGATGATGTGTCATTTGAGGTGTAGATGGTATCTTGTGGGTGTCATGTCTCCAGCGGTTATGACATTTGACAGACCTCTGCACAGACAGACAGTGGGGGCAGGAGGAAGGAGGGAAGAGAGTTGGGGTGGGGGGTGATAGGGACAGGGCAGGAACGGCCTGTTCTGTAGCTGTCAGCAGCACTAAGGCATCTACATATTGGCCATATATTGGCGCTGCAGTGAGAGTGTTGGGTACGCCATGCTGCGATTGCATAACTGCTGCTACCCCTCCCACATGGTAAAGCTGCTCCATCTCACACGGTCCAAATATTTTGGCCAGTTCACCTCTATCTCATCACCTCTTAAGCCTCAGCTCGGACAACGTCAACAATGCCGTTCACCTTAACCCCGTGCTGAGATAACCTCCTTTAAAAAAATAAATAAATCACCTTAATCAATAATTATTTAAGAGCTGGGCATTTGCTGAACCTTTCCCTCATAAATCTTCAATGAGGTCTGTGTCAGGCAGAGCAATGATGGTTATTGCTTTTATTTTCTTGCCTGTGTGCAGCTCTGCCATGTTGCCGTGGGAGCTACACAGACGAGAACAAAGAGCATTTGGCTGTAATGAATTGCGAGGCAAAATGGCCGATGTCTGCCATGAATGACAGCGGGCTGAATTATTAAAAACAACACCTCCTTCTCATACTCAACAAGCACTTTCTGCCAATACAGAAACACAGACATCAGGCTACCATCATACAGAAGCCTATGGAACACTTGCATATTATCACAGCTTGATGGATCAACTGTAAATATAACAATCAGACCTTTGGAGTCAAACATCAGATCTGTAGCTGAATCCTGGGAATAAACATGCATTTAAATCTTGACATTTTAATTGTGTTACATCAACCCACTATATCTGTATGTTATGAGAATGTACTATGGAATTGTAGCAAAATCCATTGTAGAAGGCATGAAATTTAATAGAAAAATAAAAGCATCATTTCAGCTTTAATTATCATGGCATAAATCTATATGATAAACAAATATGAAACACAAGGAACATTAAAAAACAAACACCTTCATACCAAATTTAACATACATTTCAAATAGCAAAACATGCCACAAAAGTAAATCCTCCTGCTCTGAATTTTCATACTTCATTGAATCTCTGCAAGCTGTGGCCAGAAAACATACAGTAAATCTGGGGATTTGTCCTCAGATCACGCTAAGGTCATAACATGTTATGCAATCAAAACACAACATAATATCCCATACAGGTCCGAGAGGAGATGTGCTGATGCTTTTTTCACCAGCCGCGGCATGAATGTGGATACACATCTCAACATAGCTGGCATACCTAACACACTGCTGGTATGTGGTGTAGGGGCACAAAGACCCGCAGCTTCTGTGCTCTCCAGCCCAACAGATGGCTCATATAGACAGACAGACATACAGACATACAGACATACAGACAGATAGATAGATAGATAGATAGATAGATAGATAGATAGATAGATAGATAGATGGACAGCAAGAGGGAGGAATGGATAGAGACAGGCAGACAGATTTTCATTGAGAGAAGAAGAGAGAGACAGGCAGACACTGATGCGCATGATCACTACAGTATGACTCATTCAGAACATGGTGCCCTTCTCCTCTCCTATCTGGACAGGTGGAATCTATCCAATGTGATCATGAGGTAATCGACACACCTATGTGTGAATGTGTGTGTGTGTGTGTGTGTGTGTGTGTGTGTGTGAGTGTGTAAAAGAGACGATATGAGATGAGATATATATGAGATGACAGGAATGTTCTAGGAGTTGGAGCTGTGTGTGTTTTTCTCCCTCTTTTCAGGTGTGTGTGTGTCAGTTTAATCAGTCAGGCAGGAATAATCGTACCATGACTGATAGTATACACATCTAAAAATGTACTATCTCATATCAGTCTGCTATGTGTTTGTTTGCATGTCCGCTGGAATTTAAAGGGTGGTGCCATGTACGAGATGGGGAGTCGTCTGAGGGTGAGAATGTTCTCGGATGTGTCTGTGTGTGTGTGTGTGATTTGATATCGTGTGTTTTGCAACTCTGTGTGTGTTCAATGGTATGAGGAATTTGATGCTGAGCGAGACTCATCTGACATCTCTGTGGTCAGCTCTCCTCTTCCTCCGCTTGATCGTGATGACGAGGTCAAATGCCTGCCATGATTTCATTAGTGTAATAATTCCTCTGCGGGGAGAGGACTCAGAGCTATACACATACACATACACACACACATAGAGACACGCACACATGCAAAAATGTAAAGACTGTGGGAGAGCTGCAGCAGTTTACACTCTGTTAATATGTTTGCTGGGTCGGAGATGAGCTCCTTACATAACCGGAGAGGGCTCCGTCGATTATGAGGAGGCTGCGCCAAAGCTGGCCCATCAGCAGGCAGCCTGCATCCGTTATCAGCCCTTTTCATAGCACTGTCACCAAATTAGAAGGTAATTTTAGCTGCTTCATCTCCCCCAGGCTCAAAGGCTCCTTGTGCAGCCTGGATGCTTTATCAGCTCGACCCCTGCAGCTATCACACCGGTGCATTTTCAACTGTTATATACAGAGGATGAGTTTGGACATCTAGTATCTGTGTGAGGTGGATCCCATTATTTGAATGTTGGCTAATATCAATAGCAATATTAGAAAAGAAACCAGATTGTGATCTATTGGCTGACTTTTTTTAACATAAATGCATAAAATATATAACATATATTTGGCATATCTGTACTATGACTTCCTCTTATCTGCCTCTACAGTATATATGCAATACAAATATATACAAATATATCTGCAACAATAGCAGCTGATATATCTGCCAGGCTGATTTATTGGCCAAGCTCTAATTCAAAACATTACTTGGTATAGTTTGAATTCAGACCTAAAGTCACACTCTTGCGCATGTATATAACTGTGTACATGGCTGCAAAACATCAATATAGTATAATCTAAGGATATTGCTGATATGATTTCTGATATCAAAACTGGTACCTTACTTTGATGAATACAATCTTTTTTAACTAAATGAATCCTAAATTCTTAAATGTTAAATTTAGTCTAAACATAAGCAAAACTTTGCCTCCATAAAATACAGTATAAAGGTGTCAACACTGTTGTTTAAATCATTGAACATCTGATCAAAGAATAAGTAAACAAGACTAAGAACCTGACCAGGTGCTTGATTTATACCCATCAATGATTATCACAATATGACCACATCATGTTATTATTTCTTATAGTGTCCAAATTAATGATTCTTAGGAAGTTTTACTTCAAAACTAGCAACAAAATGAGTTGCTGAAAGTTTTCTTTTCTTTTTGAGAATAGTTTGGGCTCATGTTATTCATTGAACATCAATTTGATTACATTTTTATATGATTTTGTGAACATTTGCCTTAAGGATTCATATGAATATCAAACAACTCAACTTATTAATATCATGATAATGATTTCAGACATATGGCGCAGTGTTTGTCTCTGATTTCTTAATATTAGCAATATTATCAGTTATCATAACACTGTGATATAGTAAAAACACTGTATTTTCTTGATATTACAGGCAGAGTTACTGTAAACTGTTTACATTTTTTAAGATTCTTCTTATTGTTTCATGCTCCCTACATATCATTACATTATCAGTATAAAGGTATAGATGATTTTTTTTTTTAAATGTTATCTTGTTTCTAGCGCCCAGCCTTATCAAATGTGTATGAATACCTACTGTGTGTGCAGGAGGATGAGAAAGAAACAGAGGCTATTTTGGGAAAAGTGTTGCAGCGCTGCAGCTGCTAGAGGGACACATTTGGTGAGATTGTGAGTGATTCTTGTTAACAGCTCTGTGTGTTTGAATATGGAGTGTGCAAATATGTCGACAGACTCATCGAGAAAGGAGAAAGGGAAGAAACAAATGTCTACCTGCTTGCCCAAAATATGGCTCACATGCATCACGTGAAAGCACTTCCGCCTGTTAGGTCCATCTCTCTCATTCAGTGTGAATCTTCAGCAGAGGTTGGGGGCAGGAAACCACTGAGAGGTGCATAGATAAACAAACCATAAATAGAAACTAGGACCAGTGCTGTGCTCCTCTCTTTTCTCTCTCTCTCTTTTCTTCCTCACCATGTAAGTCACCTCCTCTGCTCGTTTTTTTTTCTCCCTCTTCTAATGAATCATCGCTGTCGACAGCCGTGTAGAGAATGAACGATGTGTCATCCTCCCTCTTCTGCCGTTTGGCAGCTATTGTTTTGGTCAAGCTAAAAATGTTCCAACCATACACTTGTTCTTTTTGATATAACCCACACACAGTATGACACAAATCCTCCATACAGCACAGTACAGATTGTAACCTGTTCCCACGCGTGTTAGAGTCAAACTGACGCAACTCAGAAGATGACTGAGTATTGACAAGAAGCATGAAGTATGACAAACGAGGGCCGCAGTAGTGTCACAATCACCTGCTCTGACCAGGCAGTTTTTTGTTGGTTTGTTTGTTTGTTAGTTATGTGACGTTAACTGTTTCTCTGAATTTTTGGGAATAAATTGTCAATTAGTATATTATTTATTTAGAAAAATGAGAAGCGATATGCAAAGAACATTTTGTCAGCTTGAATTTTGTGTATTTCATTTCATAGTCATTACATATCTACATAAAACTGTGTGTAACGTTGTTCTCAGCAGTGTTCAGAGAATAAATAAAGAGAGATTAATGCCTTACTAAGCATGATTATTAACTGCCACCATAAAAAGCACTATTAAGTGTTCTGAATGGGTGTGCTCAGACTTAAGAAGAGCAGTGGGTGTGCTGTGTTCTTATGCCTAAATACACCACACATATCACCATAATCTTCAGACTTTGTAGCACGCTGATTGTGTTTAGTCAAAAGAAAGGCGTAGTGTCTGTGCTGTGCTATGCCCCGGAGCAAGCGGCAACATGATAATTATCAAACCCTCAAAGAAACACACCTGGATCAAGGCCAAGACGCAAAAGGAAATAGATTATAAACTCCCCCACCACCGCCCCCACCCCAGTGAGCCTTGCTGCTTGGCCTCCATTATCAGATAAAGACACTTTATACAACTGGGATTAGTATAGGGCTGATTCATTTCCATTCAGAAAAATCCAATGAGAAATCTAAAATACACAGAAATATAACATTAACAAGTATGTAAACAACAAATTTTGTCATTACAGAAAACAAATATCTCACAGCCAATATGCCTCTTTGTTTGTATTCTATTTATTTTCCATATTAAATGTGTCAAAATCGACTTTATCTTAAAGAGAATATTTATATATCCCTATTTTTCTCTGTTTTCGCAGGTAGATGGACCAAAGGAATCCTGAGGATATGAGTCTGAGAGAGAACTGAAAAAGGGAGACAAGCACAGAGGCATACTTCAGACTTTTATCACTTCTTCTGCTCAGTTGGGAGGACTGTCTGAACGTCAAAAAAAAAAAAAAACAACAACCTTAACTCCCACCTCTGAGGAATTCAGGAGCCTTGGAGGGAAGGAGTCATTCCAACAGCCTTCTGGAGCATTACAGGACACCTCCCAAAAAAAGACCTCCTCCCACCTTCTTATCAACAATCCACTGAGAGTGGGTCACACAAGGTCACCTGACCAAATTGGACAAAAGAGAGAGAAAGACTGGAGGTTACTCACTCTTTCTCACGCACTCGAGTCGAGGTGTAACTCACCCGCAGCTGAAAACAGGAAGTCAAGCGGGCATTTAAGCGAGAAACATATAAAAGGCTAGTTCGAGAAGGAAGGAGTTTCCCTTTGCAGGCCACAGGATATAGTTTAAGACAATACCTCCTGGACCTTTCTGAACTACCTGCACTCAATCCCTCCACTCTGTGAATGCAGATATCCGCCAACCTGTAGTGTATGTATATATGTGTGCATCTGTGTGCATATGAGATTATTTATTGGTGTTATCACTGAGTGAGAACATAACTTTGTGCTACAGTACTGTCTGTCCTTTTCTGTGAATATAAGTTTATGCAAATAGCCATCAAAGGCAGCACAGGAATATCAAAATAAGTGAATTAAAACAACAAGAAAAACTACCTTTTAGTAGTCAACACTGGTCAAATACTTTAAGCTGGACTGTTGAATCATCTGTACATATCAGCTGTGACAGAATAAGGTGCTCTGGCTAAGCTGCTCTATCTTTCATCCCCTCATAAGGACTCAGGCTGACAAAAGCGCCCAACAAGGGGGGGATCTCTGAGGGAAACATGGAGGCAACCATCCGTCCTCATGTTCCCTCAAATGGCTGACTTTAGAGAAAGAGCCTAACCTTGTCCCCAAGTCCAGAACCAGGCAGGGGCGTCCAGCGCTGATTAAAGCCACAAACCCTCTCTCTTCCGCCTCCAACAACGTGCGAATGTCCTGCCTCAGGCGTCAGCCCGTCACCATCCCCATGGACACCGTCAAGATCATCCAGTCGGAGAAGTTCCCCAGAGAGTGCCCTGTGCCCGTCACCCAGCCGCGCTATGCCCCGCCCCCCAGAGTGGCGTGGGACGGTGGTGGTGAAGGTGAGATTATCGTCAACCAGGCCTGCAGTGACCTGAACCTGGACATAACGGGCTCTCCCCGGCCTATGGTGTCCTCCCCAGCCCCCATGACGCGCAGGGAGCAGAGCTTCCTGGCGCAGCGCAAAACCAGTGCCAACGAGATCTGCTACCATCAGTTCCACTATAAGATGGAAGACGTCATAGTCAACCAGTACGTGCTGCGCTCCTCCTCCACCTCCTCCTCCACGTCCTCCTCCTCCTCGTCGGGGCCCGTCATGCCCTGCGAACCCCTGGACTGCCCTACCTGCGGCCACACCTACAACTTCGCCGGCAAGCGTCCGCGCATCCTCTCCTGCCTGCACTCGGTGTGTGAGGAGTGCCTGCAGATCCTCTACGAGTCCTGTCCGAAGTACAAGTTCATCTCCTGCCCCACGTGCCGGCGTGAGACAGTGCTGTTCACTGACTATGGCCTGGCTGCTCTGGCCATCAACACCAGCATCCTGAGCCGCTTGCCCTCGGACCCCAACGGGCCCGTGCAGTGGGGCGGGGACGCAGACCGCAGCTGCTACCAGACTGTGCGCCAATACTGCCAGTCAGCCTGCACCTGCCAGATCGCCAACCCCTTGTCCTCCTGTGGCATCATGTAGACAAGGGGGTACACTGCAGGCATGACTCGACGCTGCTCCCCCACCACTCTTCTCGTCTATAAGCTCTCCTTTCTCTGCCAGTCCCTCCTCTCTCACACATACAGTAAATAAATCCTTCCACAGATGTTATCTCTATATATTTAATAGCACAGACGGATGCTGTGTGGGACTTATGGATGCTGGTGGTTCAATAAATAGTAAATAAATGTATTTTATGTATGGACTGGAATCCTATTCACCCTCTCTCGTTTGGTTGGACGTGTTTGTCATTGACATCTCTTTACATGGGAATGCCAGGGGAGGTCTATCCCCCCAACCTAGGTGAATAAAGATTAAATAAATGATAAAAGTACCTCTGTGTGGCCTGCACTTGTTATATGTTAATTTATAGAGTGATTATGGCTACAGAATCATTTTGTACTCGTATGAAACCGAGTTCCTTAATTATTTTACCATAAAATATCCATTGTAAGGGGTAGTTAATGGATTAAAATATATTGAGGTATTGTTCAGTGGTTTTTCTGCAATTTAAGGTTTGTTTTAGGGGTTTGGGTTTTTAAAAAAACCTCTCAAAACCTACTTATTACCATGAAGCCAAGCTTTAATTTGTTTTGGGTTTTTTTTTTTCAATTTCAATTAAGATGAAAATTTAATGGCTTTAAAGGTGCAGTGTGTAGAATTTAGTGGCATCTCTTGGCACAGACACGGTAGATGTGTAATATAATATTCATATGTTTTAATTAGTGTATTTCTACAATAGCCCACAACAGACAAACCAAATACTGACTCTAGAGAGGGCCTAACAGTTTCGCAGCCAACGTAGGTTCTTCTACACACTTGGAAGGGGGAGAGAAGGGATATTCAGGTGGTTGTAATCTGCAACCTCACCACTAGATGCCACTAAATCCTGCACACTGGTCCTTTAATACTTCAAAAACTGAGGGTTGCTTTCAGGTACAAAGTAGGGGATTTTTATCATTTAGGTAGGGTCAATCAACTGTAGATTTTGATATACAGTTAAGGTCATTTATCAAACAACATTCACCGCCATTTCTAAAATGTGTAATTGCTTTTATATGATTATAAATTGAATATCTTTTGGATTTTGTATTGTTGGTTAGAAAAAACAAGTAACTTGAAGACTTTACAGACTCAGCTCCGAAAACTTGTAGTAGGCATTTATTTTTTGCTATATTTTGACATTTTATTATATTTGACATGTAATATACTGTAGAGTGTATAGCAGTATTCTTTACAAACTTGCAGCTATGACCTGGAATAAATACAGATACTAATTTGAAGTTTTCTAATCAAGTTTGCACTGGTATTAATTACAAATTACAGAGAAACTATACATTTATTTAATTCCCTGTCATTTTAGAAGGTAACTTACTTTATCAGTATAAATAAAACATTGCAAATGTACAACTGACAATAAATAAACATGGCAGATTTGCTACATCACACAGGATGAATAGGAAGTCAGTGTGAAAGCAGTGAAAGTGCTTCAACTAAAATATTTAAAAGAAAGTGTTCTCCTCTTCAGAACTGAATCCAAAATGTCCAAACATCACAGGAGACACAGTGTGGTCCATTCATGCAGGCAGAGTTTTCCTTCTTCTCCTGAACAGCTTGCTCAACCGTCGCCGGGTGGAGTTTTTCTCAGATGACTGCATCTGTTGGCTGTATAAATAATAAAATCATCAAACAGAGTTGAGGCAAGCCATTGTAGAAAACAGGAAGCAGTATGGAGGCTGAGCTTCATGAAAAAAGGACAGAATGTTCAAGGGGAACGGATGCACAGACTAAAAATGAACTACCACCAAAACCCCTCCATCTACTGAGCATTACTGTGGCTCTAGACCACTGCGTCAGTGTGGCTGGCTGCCATGTCGAAGCTGCACACAAATTTCCTCAGAGCAGCATGCATCATGAGATTAAAAATACTGCCCCCCTATAGGTTACACTTATAAATGCAATATCTCACCTCTTTGTTTCTCTAAAACCAGAATTGTCTCTTTTCAAAGACCCAATCTTTAACTTCCAGTTCTTGCTCATTTTATTTGACTCTCCCTTTTCACACTCCTGAAAAGACACATTGAAACATTCATGGACCAAAATGATAGAAGATTATTCAACAAAAATAACAGAATGTAAATATTATTTGGCTGGTATTTTTATTGTGTTTGTTTGGTACAATTTATGTGCTATTTTTGAATGTACTCTACCTGCTTTTCACAGCCTTCCTCTGACTTTTTCAGCAGGTCATCTCTACTCAGATGCTGCCCTTTGCAGTCTGCTCTCAATTTCCCTGCACCAAGCACACACACAATAATATGACTAAGCACAAGAATTTCCTGACAATCCATGTCTATATAAAATTAAGTAAATATGCAAAAATGTAATCTGAGAATGGAAAGACAGGTAGAAGATCACTCACTTGAACGTAGTGTTTCAATAGATGTGCATGAAGCTGATCTCTGGCGATAGTGCCTGCGTGGATAGTTTTTCTGTTGCTGGGGTTCAACTTGCTCCTCACCTTCATTTTCAAGCCTTTGACAGGAGGAGATGTTTTCCTCGAGGGCTTTAGAGTCACCCTGACAGGTGTCAGGAGCCTTAGAAAGAGTCAAGTGATGAGAATGACATTGTTTTTATAGCTTAATTCATATGAACCCTGGGGCTGCAAGACGACATCTTGTCATCACCAGCTTGACAGGGCCGTGTCATAAAAATGAGCACATTGTGGAATCTGTGTCAACCTCTAAATTGTCTTGCAACGATGTGATACTTGAATGTCTTGGCTCACCTGCGTGTCTTGATGTTCCTGCAGGGCGTCCATCTCCATATGTAAAGCACGGTTGTACATCATCTGTTGCCTGGCAATTTCCTCCAACATTTGGCATACCTGTTCCAAGTAGTTGAGCCCAGGACTCAGTCCTTTCCCCGCCTCCTCACCAAGGTCCTGGATATATCATTATGCCAGAAAAGTGTTACCATGAAGGGTACAAAGAAAAATACAATGTTTACAAGTTTACACAACTTGAAAGTCCATGTTTGTCTTCACTGCTGCTCTGCATTTCTCTCAAATGTTTGAGAAATGCAAATATGCTGTGTTATTATTAACTGTAGTGCAATATGGGTCTCTGTGGTTGACAAATTTGGTCAGTAGGTTAGTCCACCACTTTGGTCCAGACTGAATTCAGCTTGAATTTTCATTGCAAGCATGTTTGAATACTGATGTTATAATTTAGCTCAAAGCATTGTTGTGCCCAAGTACAGCATCACAGAGGAATATTTAATGAGAAATGAAAAATTTTCACAGAAGCAGCAGAGGCTGAATTATGTTTTCTCATATTACGTCCTGAAATTATTAAATTGTTACAATGTTTAATCTGAATATCCACATCAGTCTGACTGACAGTGCATACTTGCACACATTGCATGAGTTTTGAACAGAACAAGGAATGTATAATAGATATAATGACATTATATACTGTAACTGGGTAATGCCTACTTGGCATTATATGCTTCTCAGTAATGCATTCCTCAAAGCCTCAGAACTCTGGCTCTCATACAAGGAATGCTACAGTACATTATTCTCACACACCCGAGGTCTAAAACAACATTGAGAACATAATTAGATACAAGTTGAACATTTAATCCAGTTCTTTCAACACCTTTTATGGTCAGCATGAAATGATTTTCACACTAAGCACAATAAGTTATGACAAATATGAAACAGGTCACCAGTGTTGTTTGAAATCACATTTCAAATCCAGACTAATTGTTTTCCACTATCTACTTAATGACATGTCTGTCATATTTCTCGAAAACACTGCAGACTGCTCAGCTTCTCCCACATGTCTTCGTCCATTCCTGTCATGCACGTGTGCATAAATTCACCTGGGCAGACTGGTTTACAATCCCTTGCACCGCAGACGGACCCATAACAGGTCGTCGGCATGAAAGAGATATAGTGTGAGTAATGACATGCCTGTCCTACTTTCAACATGAGAGCTCTGTGAATAAGTGTTGCAACCCATTAAGTGTGGTTTCCCTTGTGCGACTTTCTTTCAGACTTCCTTTTTCCAGTTACAAGCAAGACCATACATGTTACTGTGAAACTGACGTAACTCTGAAACTAGTTCCAAATAAGCACAACCGTTTTGTATTTTCACAGGGAGATATCAGACATAGTGTAGAAATCTTTATGTTTCTTCTGCATTTCCCCGCAAAAAAATGCTGAATTCTTTGAATTTGAACACAGTTTGGTTTGTGACATAAACAGTATCTCACCTCTGATCTTGTCTGAGCTGCCTGCTTGTCGCAACACATAGATAGCGGCCGTCTGTGAATTTCGGACATCTGCCTAAATGGCATTGATGGGTTGATTGTCCTCCTTGGGCCTAAACTTTGTGACCTCTGACCTCTCACCAAGTTCGATGTTTGCTGTTTGGATAGAAAAGATGCTCGAGGCCGCCGCCTGAGCATTTCGTCAACTATAACAGGCTCTGGGTTGTCCTTTAGTCGTTTACAGTCAGTCCTTTGGAGGGCTTGCTCCACTTTTAGATGCAAGGCTGTGGAACCTTCCTGGTCTCTGCTGGGACAGTGCAGGGTAAGGGAAAGGAAAGGAGAAGGGGATGTTGAAGTCAGGGTATATGTGTCTATTTCTGCGTTATCTGTGGAGATGGAGCAGGATGTAGCAGGAAAAGACGTGTCAGAGCTGGGTGTCTCCACTCCAGAGTCCACCGATTCAGAGCGCAGATTTGTCCCCATGTCAGAAGAAGATGCAACAGAGTCTTCATCATGATTTCCAAGCCATTCTGATTCAGAATGCAGGTTTCTCTCAGTTACCCAAGCCTCCATAAGGTCCCCGAAGCTCTTGTAGAGATTCATCTCCAAAGGTTTCCCTCTGTGTCCGTCACACGTCTGTAGCTGAACGGCAACTGCAACAGGAAAATGAACAACGGTTAAGACAGCCCACATAGTCATTAGCTGAGGTGAGCTGGTGATTGCTGGAGAATTCAAAACATCCCCCTTGATCCGCCTCTATTCCTTCACCACGCCTCTCCCTGTCATCTGTCCTGTCACAGCACAAAGTTACATGTCGATACCCGCTCCTTCCTGTCACCGCTACTGGAAAATGAGTGACTCATCTTCAGTGTTATTTGAAATGTTTGATTTGTCCTCGCACCTGTTAAAAAAAATCCAAGACATAACAAGAACAAGCCTTGACACGGTCACATAAATTTAACCTGTGTAATTACAGACTGCACACTAACAAACAAACTGCAGGTAGTTCTTTTGTAAACCAGAGGTGTTGTGAAGGAAGTAACAACATATTAAAGATAAAAACAAGTTTAAGAAGTGCCACTGAAACATTTCCCATAAGTTGAGATGGAAAAAAAACCCTCATTTCTGTGACCTACATGCTGTAACCCATTTATTCCTGACAGTGAGTATTTGAGAAGGGTAACATAATATGGTAAAAATTCTACAGTGGATATACAGTATGATGGTATGTGTGTGAATAGGAACTGAAACTCTACACTCCGTGTCGTCACTTGACCAAACCAAGACATATCTGAGACTATAGGAATGTGTAGAATGGACATTCCTGTGTGCTGATATGATCTGTTTTGTCCAGGTGAATACTAACAGTCATCAGATCAAACACACGTGTATTCACAATCATGGAACCACAAAACTAAAGAAATCATTTTCTAGACTGTTGTAGTCATAATGATTATTATCTGTGATTTAACAGTTCCTCACTTATATTCTTGTTTTTTGTCTTTTCTCTATACACTCATACGCATGGCTACACATCCATTCACAAACACACATACCCACAAACCAGCCAACTGAATATTAAAATGAAAACAGAAAAAACTAAAACCTGTTTCCTCATCCCATGCAATCCGTGCATATTTAAGGTTTAAAACTTATGTTTCCGGTGCACTACTTGTTATTTGTAAGAAACTACAAATAGTGTTGTTTATGTTGATCTTTCTCCACATTTAGAGAGCTCATGTCCTCTGTATTTGGATATTGATCTGATGAGAGTTACATTCTACAATAAAAAGAATAATAATACAAAAAAGAAGGCTACTTCAAGTATTTTTAGATTTAACAATCCTTTATTAAAAATAATACTTTTAATACAACAAAAATAATTGAAGTAGTGAATATCTCCCAACCAGAATTGTATCCCTGGCAATGTGGAGAAGAGTTTGACACACCATGTAGAGAAAAAAATACATTGACATGATTTTATATGATAACATACAGAATAACTGTTGACTGAATAACAATGAAGAATAAGTCATTAAATTTTTTAGGGAGTTGTGGGCGACTCTTCCCCTTTATTTATTTATTCATGGTTAATCCTTTTTTAAATATTTAATTTCATCAACATTTTTACTTGACCCCAGCATTCCTAAATTCCTGCCTAACCCATATGTACATTAGTCTGTGTTAACATTCTCCCTCTTTATATTATTCCACAAACTGCAGGGGTCGCTAGGGGTCGTCGTTAAGCATTTCTCAAGAATCTATCTATCTATCTATCTATCTATCTATCTATCTATCTATCTATCTATCTATCTATCTATCTATCTATCTATCTATCTATCACCCTCTTAAGTGAGAACTAGTCAAGGAACGTAGCCCTCCTTTATACCTCGTCCAGGGGTTGTCATGGTAATGTTCACATTTGAATTGGTTTCTTCCTTCATTCATTTATAAACACGCAATTTGAGGTGGGGGGCGGGGCACATATAAACACATAGCTATATATTATTAATTATAATTTTATGCGCATTATAATGTAATTTAAAGGTGGCTCAATTAACAAAGCTACGAACAGCAGCACCCTCAGATTACTCTGGGAACCTTTTTGAGGAGGAAATGTCGCTCGTATATTAATGTTAAATATTAGCAGGAGGCAACTCAGTCAGCAAAACCTTGAATTCCAGTGGTGATATACTACTGTATTTCTGCGACAATGAATTATAAACATAAAGGTGTGACTGAGTGATAGAACAGTTACTTATGTTCTAATAATCAATCAGACTAAAGCACACATTCCCACACTGTATTAAAAAGTACAATAATATGAGACAGTATTTTTTTTTCTTGCAGTAAAATTTTTCTTGCTCTCGTCACTTTCATGACTCTGAGCTTCGATGCATCAGTTTGTTTGTGTTTGACTGTCTGTAGCAACCAGCAAACACCGCAGCAGGACGGCGAGCTGCTGGAGCCTTCAGGGGGATCAATATGGAGAAATACGCCCCTAAATTTAGCAAAGTTCTGATGACACCCGACCCACATTACATACCCGGGTAAGTAAAATCATATTGACACAAGAATTGGTAAGAAATTATGATATAATTTTAATATTTAAGATTTCAATCAGATATACTGTATGTAGCCTTGATTGTGTAGGATTATAATGTAATACAACTTGATATTCATGTCCTGTATGTGCACTGAAAGTTTAACAATGTAGTTAATTCTCGATTCCTTCCTTTTTTCCTTTTTTTAATTGAAGTTGGTTAATTTCAGATAGCTGAATTGTAAAATGTTCCTGTTTTTTTGAACACACAATTAAAAGACCTACAGAATAGTGCACTGCAATAGATTTCAGTAGTATGTTACTATAATGATGAGATGTTTACCCACAGATTGTCCCTTTGTCCCCACAAAACAACAACACCATAAACTCCATAACTCACAACTCCTTCCTCAAATCCCTTTATTTTCTCTAAAAATGTCTGGTAAAACAATCAAGTCATATCTAACGTTACTGTATATTTAAATAACTCTCTCTCTCTCTCTCTCTCTCTTGCTTTCAGGTATGCAGGCTATTGCCCGCAGCTAAAGTACAATGTGGGGAAGTCGTACGGCAAGCTTACATCCGAGCTGCTCACCAACCCTGAGGTAAACCACTCCAAACGCCTGGTCCTCCACACAGGTCAAGTCCCCTCCATAGAATGTGACCCTGGTCTGACACTCAGAAGCAACCCCGAGAGTAACTTGAAGACCGTGATACCAGGATTCACAGGTAGGTATCACACACTAACACAGGGGGTCAACAAAGTAACTGAACACCACATGTAAAACTATTTTTATTTTCACATCTACAAAGTTTGGTAACATTTTAATTTCCACACAGTTGATTACCTAATGTGAAATAACCGAATGCTAAACAACATCATGTGACAGTTACAATTGAAATCTTTAAATAACCACTTTGATGTCAACAGGAGACCAAATACTGGTTCAAACTGCTAAATTATTGAGATAAAGCTACCAGTTAAGAAGAACAGTGTTGAAAATCAAGACAAAATACACCAAACAGCTGCAAAGATGGAGCTAGAAGGTTGAAACTAACTAAATATACACACTATGTGCAGTAAGTGGTTGATAAATCCTAATTGGTGTAAAATATGCAGTAATACAACCACTTGCTTCAGTGTTTCAAGTGGTGATTTACAAGGTAAAGTCCTTTTTTGTGTTTACGTAAAGCAGCTTTTTCAAAGAGTCAGTTCCTGCTTTTGAGATATTTCTATCTTTGAGGTTTTTGATGCTTCCTCAGTACAATGGATATGAGTGGAGTTTCATCTGTGGATTACAACACATCTTTCTAAACACAATGTCACAATTATTCTGGATAATACACAGACCTCGCTGTGAACCTTTTTCTTTCGAAATACAGTGTGTCAAAGAAAATAGGACGCTGTATCTGGAAAGATATGTTGCTGTTAAATTTTTTTGAATGTAATCTTTCAGTGTTGTGTTATCTTTTCAATTACATCTCAAAACCCCTGGCATATCAAACTAAAACCCTCTTCTCTAGAAATTTGGAGAAACTGACCCTTTGATGTTGCTTGTTGTTGTTTTAGGCTTCATCCCAAAAAGGCGGAACTTCTTTGCCTGCAGCTATTCTGAAACATGTCATAGAGCGTTGTCTGAGTTTCACCAGGAAAGGCGTGAAAGGATGCAACGGAAATCATCAGAACTGCCAGTTATTGTCAACTCCACCAACCAACAGTTTGAAGTATCTCCTCTCTCTCTTTCTCACTAACACACAAATACATACGCTGGGCTCTACCATTCTCTGTCACTGTGTTGCCCACACAAATACACACACACATACGCACATGTCGACACGGCACCTCTGAATAGGTTCACTCTTGTTTAATTATCCATGGTGGAGCTCAGTGTCAGTTCACTGTAATGTAGGCTAATCCACCTTTAGAAGAAAGACTAAGAGGCAGGACTGAACAGCTTCCCAGTACAACAAAACACAGATTCACCAATTATGTCTCTTAGATTCACATGAATGACTCTTTTTAGATGTTTAAGCAGCATAATCAATCAATCTCAAATTTTCATTCACCCACACTAAGTTGCTGACATTACTATTACGTAAGTGGGTTAACGTTAATTCTGGGATTTTTAGTATTAATTATGTATTGTTATGTAGGATCTTTTTTTCTTTTATAACTTTTCTATTAAGGCTTATAAACATGTGTGTCATATGATCATGTTAGCAGAGATCAAAGAGCTCATATTATTTCAGTGTCATGCATGTTTTAACGGATCTCAAATGTCATCTTTTCATCATCTTTGGTCCAGAGGCCAAAACTCCCCCTGACAGCGATCTCCAATAAAGTGATCTACAAACCGTTGAAGCCCTTCACCCCCATTGGAAAACCGTATTTCATGGATGATGATAATCCGCACAAGTACTTCATCTCAGGTACAACACAGAATAATTAATAGTTGTAAACTGGTGCTGCAATCTTGTTTAGTAGGGGGTTTTTGTAGTGGAAATACAGTAAAATCTGTCACATAACCAGAACAATAAGCTAAAAGATGCTAAAAAGCTGTGTAGTGTCAGAGTTGGATGATATTCACAGTTGGTTTGTCACTTTATAATCCACATTTAGTCATTTAGGTCATTATAAAAATATTGATCAGTTCAGCTTTTAAACTTGTATTTTCTTGGATAAACATGGCAAAGCATGTGATATGTGATTGATATGTTTTCGCAGGATTTACAGGGCATGTGCCAAAATCTCGCTTCCTAATTGGCAAGGGTTACCCCATCACTACCAACCAGGCACTGATCCAGTTTGGGAAACAGCAGTCCACCTCCAAACACACTCCAGAGTGGAAGAACAGCACAATACCTCCCATCCCCCCCATCTGTCCATCAAACAGGGGTGTGGTGCCATCATTCACAGGACATATACCAGGTCTGTGTCAGCGTCACCTTATGATCAGCTAAATTACAGAAGTTACTGAACAAATTGCCACAGGTGAGCTTCATGTTTAAGCATGTCTAACTCTTCACCATCCCACAGGATACCAGTTCATGTATGGACATACCTTTGGTCAACTTTCCAAGAATGCACTGGAAAAGACCAACATCAAGAGAAAGCAAAGTCGTAAAACACCCCAATAAAATCTTTGCCAGCATTATGAAGTTGTGACATGAATCAAATCTCAAGTATTTCCATGAAAACAATTTGTGCTGTACTGCAACAATATTCGGCACAGAAGTAAACATTTGAACATGATTTGTACATTAAAGTAAGACAGGAAATCAATATGTTAAATCTTTATTGACAGAGGTTGATTGTCACTGGGCATTAGAGGAAGCATTCAGAGAGGCTGAGGAGAAAACAACGCTGGGTGGAATAATTTCACAGACTTCACATATTTCAGAACATTAGAAATGATCCATTTAACAAATGTGGAGAACAGATTTTCTATTCTTCCCACCCCTGTTATCGTACTAGTGGTCTATCAAAATGTACCTGACACACAGTTAAATACCTGAAACAGCCACAGGGTGGCTTGTATTTGTGCAACTGAACAAACTTCACTGGAAGACATACTACTGTATATACCAGACGATACCACACATTTAAAATTCCAGTTCCAGAAAATTTCCAAAACCTAACTCTACAGCTATAAAAACATTAATAGGAAGTTAGGGGATCTAGTAAAACTGTAGCACCTACCTGTATTCTTGTTAACTCATGCACCTATGGTAAATCCATGCTGTGAGTTTGCTCAAAAAGCAACTTTACTGGAAATAAAATCACTGAAAATCCACCACAAAAGGCTGGTGTGTGGCATATTTGGCACTAATAAGAACGTATTGCTTGCGGGGGTGAAATGAAAGGTACAGCTGTGGAACGACTGACAGCTACATATAAGGAATGGATAATGTGCCCCATAGTCTACAGCAGGTCAATATTCACATATATGATTGATATTCACGTACAGGAAATACAAAGGAAAGTTACAGGTAACAGAAGCACCTACTCAAGGTTATTCCAGTGTGCAGTTGCAAATAGGTGCACTGGCCCTCATTCATCAAGCAACTGCGAAAAAGGGCGTTTAAGTATGCTGCTCCCTCTGCTTGGAATCACTTGCAAAATTACCTGAATCTTCAGGAACTGGTCTCACTGGATGCATTTAAAGTAATTCTAGATGATTTGGAGGCCGGCACATCTGGCTGCAGATGTTTTGACTGACCTATATTGCCCCTGTTTGATCCTCGATGTTGATGACTTACAACAAATACTGATGAATATGTTTAATATTTTCTGATTCTGTAATTTATTCTTTATTTTCATTGTAAATCGTTATATGTGTTTTATGTCTTCAACCCTGTTAAATGTGCTGCTGCCTGTCTTGGCCAGGACATCCTTGTAAGATTTTTTAATTTCAATGAGACTTTTGCAGGTTAAATAAAAATGAAATCAAAATGTTTCCCAGCCACCTGCCTGATCTCTTTCATAAAGCTTCATCTCACATCTTATATGAACAAAATCTACTAACATTCACTGATAAAACAACAACAGAATGACATTTTAAGATCAGAGGGTGGTGGCACCAGTTGTTCATAAGTTCAGCTTTGCCTATTTATAATGTAAGTGTCATTCAAGTGCTGGAATTAGTTGAAATGTACATGGACCATTCAATAAATAGAGATTTGTATGCTCCACATAAAGTAGTTCTTACGTAGTTTTGACTGAAGAGTAAAAAAGATAATATGAAGATAATATGACATATGGTCAACATATCTGACCTGACACTTGATCAACATGCTGTTTAATAATGATGAACTGAAAAGATTTAAAATTACATTTCACAAAAATAGCAGATTATACCTTAAACTGAAAAATGTTATTGTATGTTAATAATGTAGCTAAATAGCCTTGGTTAGATTAGTGTAATCTCATATTTTCCACTAATTCTAAACTGCATGAAACAAATATATCTCCAGTTATGCATATAAATAAAACAAAGTAATACCTACATTGACAAAAAAAACCCAACTTAATTTAAAAATATAGATTGGCCCCTGAAACTGACATTTTTGGCAGTTATGTTACAGCTTGTGCTGCCTCAGTTTCCTAGCAACCATTGACACATTACTAAAATCTGTATTAAGATGTTGGTCATACAAATTTAGAAATGGATTTATGAATAGCTGGTACAGCAGTCCACCTTTAAACTCATGAAAGCTTGATGATTAAGGGCCACTGTGAAAGCTGTCTTGTAAAAGAAGTGCTTTCTGATCAGTGCAGCAGTGAGATCAAGCACTGTGTTTTGCAGGATTATGTACTATCATGCAGTTATCACAGTAAATAGTTTCCTCTCTGTCCTCCACGCACAGAGGGTTTCGTTTTCAACAGTCTTTGTCTTTGTCAGTCTGAGTTCCTCGTAGCTTCATCGACCTGATGGATTGAGCCAAAAGTCCAAGTTGCGATCTGTCCAAATGCAGCCACTGTGATGGTCGCCTGTGCCTATAAAACCGATGATAAAGAGGTATTGGTTACAAGTAGAGAGTTACAGTGTCAAGTCTTCCAATCTAGATCCCATTCTCCCAAACAAAAAAAAAAAAGAAATCAACTCAAGATTCGGGAAGTATACAAATTAAAGTTTGAGTAGGAAAATCAAACCGCAAAATCTGTATTGTTTCTTACCTTCTGGTTTGTGCTCCACTGTGACTCTGAGAAAGTTCCTCTGTCCTGGTGGAAGAATCAGCTCCTCCAAACAGTTTGGCCCAGCGTAGACCACCCTGACAAGGACTCTCAACCTGGACACAAGGTGACAATTTTGGGGTCCCATTGTCTTTCTCTCCCCTTCTCTCTTCTGGTCTGCTGTCCATACTTATTGGAGACCAAGTATCTGCATAATTATGGCTACAGTCCTCCCCTTCAACCACACCATCCATGAGGTCAGCCTCTGTCGGCCACCACTCTGGAATAGGGGCTAAAAACGGACTCCTGTTCACCTGCATCTCTCCACATCCCTGTTTGTAGCAACTTGAATTCTGAGAACTGGGAGACTCTTGGTGATGCAGACATGTCTGGTGTGACATCTTAGTCAGCTGGCTGCTGTGGCTGCTGTCCACCTTTCTGTCAGCTTGCAGTTGTGGCCAGCTGGTCACTAAGAGGGCAGAGCATGGTGGAGGTGGAGAAACACCCTGCTCCTCAGAACACAGCTGTCTGCTACGTAACAGTCGTGGTTCCAGGAGCAAGTTGAGGTCGAAGGGCAACACAGAAAGAGGTTGCAGGAGAAGTAGCAGCTCCTGAAACAAAGGCTGACACCGACCCAGTGACATGGACAGGAACCCCCAAGAATGGTAGTATGTCGTCACCACATCTACGGAGATGGTGAACGACATATAATCAACTATGTTTTTACTTTTAAGAAAATATAAATATATACATTTGACTGTGCACTCACCTTTTTGACTCTGAAGGTGACTGAGCCAGAATTCCAAAGCTCTCAAGCTGAAGAAAGCAAGTCATCAGCAGATGATGCATGTAAGTGTTGTCATAGTATTAACATTCTTTAGCATCATTAGCATCATCAAAAGTAATTTCAGTACATACTTAAGCAGGCCCATGATGAAGGCTCTCAGTCTCATGCAGTGGCTGGTGAGCTGGGGACATTGTCTGATTTTAGAGACCAGGCTATGAAGGACCCTGGTGGACGGACCTGTAGCCAAAATGGATAAAGACATAAAAAAAAGAGTTAATCAAAGAGCTCACAGTTTGCACAATGCTGCTCCACCATTACATCAAGTCAAACAACTACCTAGTGCTGCTTGGCAAACAGATCCAGAAGTACATTCATGACAGTTCCTTTGAATCATGATCACTAAATTATACTTTAATTGCATGTACCGATCCTAGTAGAGACTTCCACCACATTCCATGAGTGGTTGCGGCGCTGCCCAATGATGAGATCCAGTTTATGATCCCTGAGACCATCCTCTAAAATATTTTGGATCGTTGGACATAAATGCTCCAGGACCAGACCAGCAATTGTGGGACTCCGAGAGCTGTTACCCAGACGCATCTGTGGCATAAGGAAACATAATATAATGCAGTATCTTTCCTGCTACAAGTTAATCAAGTCCAGTCCCAGACTGTAAGTAATTTTAATGACACTTTACAGTTGTGATACATCATCCAAGGTGCTTGGCTCTGCCAATTCATACCTTTTCTTCAGGGTCTCTGCTGCTGCCAAAATGAGCCATAATCAAATCCACTGCCCTGCTTACAGACCTCAGCAGACCTACAGACATTGGACAAGCAAAAAAGCAGCGATTGGATGAGCTGAAGTTGTAATTAATGCCTTATATATTCTTTTGGCTGATGCAAAAAACAAATATTTATATGTACAGTACATGTTGTATTGCAGAAATACAGATCTTATGTATTACTCATTGCTGAAAGTCATATTTTCTTAAAATAATTGGAATATATCTGCTAATGTGTGTGTGATAATGTATAATCTGTTTTCAGGATAAATCAACTTAAATAAAGATGTTTCTAGAAATGACATTTTTCTTCATTCTTGTACTGCTATCTCCTTCATGCTGTCTGTCTTGTTTAAAGGTACAGACACGCTTTTTGAGAAAATTCTTGAAACATGTTTATTTGTATTAAGAACAGGTTGAAACATTTTCTAACTTTTAGGATACATTAATAAACAACAATAACTGTAAGATTTTCACCTCACTAACTGGGTCAAACACATAAAAATATGAGAGACTGTTTTCAGGGTTCATTATCACATTAGAGGAATGCAAATGTGAAAGAGAACTGAAGATGAAAGAGTCCTCCATTTCCATTTCAGCAGTGATCCTCACTGACTTGCTTTTCTCCCTGCCTTTCTGTCTCCATCTCTGGCTAGCCTCTGCAAATGTCACGGTAAATTCTTTATGCATGTTGAAGCTGCCTGCAGTGCTGCACCACACTGACTGTCCAATGCTGCTGTAAATGTCTCTGTCTTTGATCGTCCACCTCAAAAGGTTCACATTTATATAATTAAATTTGCACCAGGAGGCCCATATGATAGCACTAAAGCAAAATGATTAGGTGTATTATAAATCATTAGCACTGTTTCTACTGCATCATTCTCTTTCTTGTCCTCTCTTGGAGCTTGCAGTCGCACACACATAGGCTACAGAGCAGAAGGCTCAGCCAATCCTGTGCAGGGAGAGTTAAAAATAGGTCATGTTTGAGTGGAAGCCCCTTCAGGGTATTGAAGGCACTGCTGCAGCACAGTGAGTTTTTAATGCTGCTCTCCAGAACAGCTCATCACTGGATAGACAATCAAGGAGGAACTAAATCATTACTGCTACTTGGTCACTTTTTCCTCCGTTCAGCTTCACATGTTTTATGCACATTGATATCATGTCATTAATTGAGTCTCACCTCTCCTCTGAAGATGGCTGATAGACATAGACTCATAAGATGTATCAGGCGAGAGGCAGAACTCTGTGGGCGGCCTGTCACTCAGGATCAGAGATTCGCTGTGTTGACTCTGACTCTGCTTCCCAGTAGACTCCTGGGTTTGCTGTGGATGCAGCCCAGAAGCAGCCAAGGAGAGCAGAGAACTCAAAGAGGAAAGAGGAGCAACTGAGGAGAGGGCAGCTGTAAAACTACCATGAAAAAAGCCAGAGTCAGCTGCAGGTGCAGCGGGATACTGAAGGAACTTTTTTTGTGGTTGTGGAGTTTTTGGAGGAGATTGGGACACCTGCAGGTTTGGGTGATGGGTGTCAGTGGTTAGGGGTAAAGTGGGTGGTGTGTGAGAGAATACTGGATGGTAGGAGCTGTGGGTCTGATTTGGACTTTGAGTTTTGGGCTCAGTGTTAGCATGGCTCTGCTGAGGGGTGAGGTTGATAAGGTCCTGATAGGTAGGAATTTTAACAAGGTTGGACGGATTTGGGGCTGAGATCAGATTTATAAAAGAGTTAGTCTGAGTGTTGCACAAGTATGGGCTTGTTTTATCTTGCACCTGAACCAGTCTGGGCTTTGGGCTGGTGTGAGTTGGATCTAGGCTGCTCTTTGATGTACATGGACTTGGGCGTCCATGGCCTCTGGTAGACTGGCTCCATGTGTGTCTGCGGCCGATATGCTCTGGGCTCGGCGTGCAGGTGGAGCAGCTATCAGAGCTCGAAGGAGCCTCAAGGAAGATGGGGCATTGGCTGCCCATTGGTGATAGCTGAAGATTAGAAAAACACTGACTTCTCTTGCCCTTGAACTTGAAGCCTGGTTGGGAGCTACCAGACTTGCTCTTTTGATTTATGTACTGCTCCAGAAGACAGCCCAAGTGCTGGGTCTGGGTCTGAGGTTTTTCACTGGGAATAAGAACAAAGGGCTGGATGGGCAGAGAGGTTGGCCTCTGGGCTTTACTGTAGCGTACCACTGGATTTTCTACTGCACATGCTCCTGAGAAGAAGGAAGAAGAGAAGAAAACATAAGATGTCATATTCACTTAACAAGAAATCATTTCCTGTTCTGTCATTTTTCTCGTTTTGTATCTTTGCTTTATCCTCCCACTTATAAAACCAAGCAACAAAAAATACATCACACTTCTCTCTTAGCCATTGCCTTACCCTTCTCAGTAGCATCAGTAGCACAGTGCTCTTGGTCCAAAGTCACAGATGGCTGTGTGGATGCAGCACTTGTACCTTGGCATTTACAGCTATGTGGGCTACAATGGCTAGGGCACAGCAAACCAGAAGTGTGGGAGTGGTTTTGGATGCTGTGAGTATGTTTCTTCCTGCAGAGGGCTTTCTCAGTGGAGGTGGTGGCAACCTGGTAATCATAGGTCTGAAACTGTGAGCTGTCAAACCCGGTGGTGCACTGTGCAGAGGAAAACTTTATTTCCTTCTGTTGATCCTCTTTCTCCTGATGGTGGTGCAGAAAACATGAAACTATTTAGGTTTACACAAACAAATCACACATGCATTTTCCCACAACAACTTAAATAGCTTATTGGCTTTCTTGCTGAGATGAGAAGACTGATATCACTCTCATATCTGCTAAATATGAATTTAAAGCAAGCAGACAATTAGCCTAGCATAAACACTGAGAGCAGAGGGGAAAAGCTAGTCCCAACGGGGACACGTAGGCACAAGTAGGTCTGGGTTTGTGTGCCACCCATTCAAGAACTGATTAGTTAAATGTATCAATAATAGTGAGTGGGCAACACCGAGTCTCATCAAATGAAGCTCATAGAAGATGATTGTCAGGAATCAAATTTACTTGTGACAAGACACCCCCACAATTGTTCGCTACTTCCATTCCAAAGAGAGATCAGTGTGGGTGATGATGACATTATTGCATCCCCAGACCCAAGCCTTGCCATTTTGCTCTGTGAGGCCATATAATAATAAGATGATTTAACTTTAGGACATAACTGAACTCCCAGGCTTGTCTCAGGCTCAGTGATGCAAACTTGTGTCACCTGATTATGTACAAAGCCCATACATCATAATACTTTTGGCAATGCCACTGGTCCAAAGGTAAAAAAAAAAAAAAATCTGCCTGCCAACCTTAAAACCTATTCATTTACTTATTTTAATTTACTTATTAATAACTCATTAATTTATCTTGTTTGTTTAATCCTTACAAAACAAGGTGTAAAACTAACAAGTTGTGGTTTTATAGGGGGTTATGTGCTGGAACTAATTCTTGGTCAAATGCAATAAATTCCTGTTCTAAGCTTGTAAGAATGGTGATCCTCATCTTAAAAAAAACATTGCACACAATGCCTTTTGTTAGTGTCTCTTATTCAACTGTATTGTTTTCTTTTTCTTCTATTCATAAATGCCAGCCTTATTCTTCAAATACTGCTATATAAGACTCATCTCTGGTATTTTTCCTCTAAAAGTCTATACTAGGTATACCAATCATCTAATTCAGTAGAAGGAAGAGGGTTGTTTCATTCCAAGATTACCTTCTTGACTTCTTTGTGATGTCCTTCTTTCTTATGATTGACAAGCAGGTGCTCAGAGGGAGCAAAAGGGCTACTTCTGCTCTGACCCTCAGGGCAACTGGTCAGGCTGGTCCAGGCTGGGCTGGGTGACTGAGAGGAAAGGTCACAGGTCACAAGCTTATAGTACTTCTGGTTGGTCCCCATGGACAATGTGGCCTGGCTTTGTAGACAGGCAGCCAGGTCTGATACCTCCAGAGAAGAGAGACCCGGGGGTAGTGGCTCCAGGGAATAAAGATTGCAGTTAGAGTCAAGGCCCTGAGGAGACCAACGGGAAGAAGAGGGCACCAGGTCAACCTCCTCTTTTGGGGGAGCATAAACTCTCATGTCATCCTGTTGGACATCTGCAGTTGGAGTCTGGGGCACGGGTTGGAGATTGAGGAATACAGATCCCTCAGATGACTGAGAGGGCTGAACTGCCGGACTACTAAGGTCATGAGGTGTGGCGGGATTGTTGCTTTTGTTATAGATGGTGCAGAAGTTAACCAAGATGCCATCAGAACTGTTGCAGGAAGAGTCACTAACATACTCTGTCTGAGTGTTGGAGAACAACTCTGGGGAACATTTGTGTTGGCTGTGGGTGCAGCAGGACATGTTATCCCCCATTCTGTCTGAGTCCTGCTGTCCACAAGCCAGCATCATGACGCCAGATCTGCTCACATGAAAGCACTGGCATTCAGTTTGCAGTGAGTCCATCTGGTTAGGCTGGTTAGAGAGCCACTCTTGGTCGCTCTCAGTCGCCAACATCGTCCCCTCATTGCCCCATTCACTGTCCATGTCCCTGTGGGATATTGCATCAACTGTGGTATCATTGTTTAGTGGCCAGTTGGAATTTCCATGCAACACAAAAGATGAGTCCTCATGATACCTGTGTAGATTATCTCCATCACTATCTTCATCTTCCTCTTCCTCATCTAGCTCGGTATTGGGAAGGAATGAGTTGCGTGACCGCAGACTACCTCTAGCTCCACAGTTTTCCTTCTTCAGATGGGAACTCGGTTCCTCTGGCGACGAGATGGAGTCGTACCTCCCGCTGCTATCACTGGCCCCTTCCTCCTCCGTTCGGTCCTCATTGAGACTACTGTAGCTGCTGGAAAAATGCCTTCGGCCACCGGTGTAGGCGTGCTCCCGGTCGAGCGAATCTCTCTCTGGGAGGGACACAGCTCGAGTCAGGCCCACTGAGCACAGACGATTGGGCCTCTTGGCCGAGCTGCACAGGGCCTGGACAGGAAGTTGCCAAGTAGGAAGCTGAACCACAGGGAAGTGGCACGCTATCAGGGTGTCCCCTGAAAGACTGGTGGTTCCAATCATAATAGTGGAGGCTGGATGATGGCAACCAACTCCATGATCCTGAAGTTAAGTCCTGCAAGAATAAAATAGAATATAATAGATTCACTTTTAAGAGTGATAAAAATGCTTTGAATGTGGTATCAGTGATGTAGAAACATGTTCACAACTTTTCAAGGTACATGGAACATTCAATTACTACTACTGCTACTGTTTATTCAGTCTGAACACTGATCATCCAGAGTGATGGAAAATGCATTGAACTTGCTCCATGAGAATATATTATTGAGAATTCAAAGGCTCAAGGTCATGAAATAATAAAGTTGAGAGAAGTATTAGACTCAATTGTATAAGACAAGGCACCTGGGAGTATAGAAAAGGTTAGACTTAGTGTACTGTAGAGTGGAGGTGCCATTATGCACCATTTGTATATTTGGATGATGCGGACATGTTTTAACGTGGCATATAATACATATAAATCATGTTGTTAGTGTATGCATACGAAGTGTTTATGTTGATCTCCCTGTGGGCCTGCTCCTTGATTTCTCTCAGTTATTTGGCCACATCGGTCTTTCTAAATGCAGTCTCATCACATACACAGATTAAGGAGTAAACATTGCCTGTGTAGGTGTCAAAATTATACAGTGACCGTTCTAGCTGTAGAAGCTGAGACAGGCTCATTTCCTCAGGGACCCAGCTGCGGATTTTAGTGGTTAGTTGCCTTCAATTTCTGTGTATTAAGGTGCCAGACTTTTTGAATATGCAACACGATTAGTCAGAGTGGTGAGGGGAGACTTCAGAGGGAAAAAAAATACATGTAAAACCATCTCACCAAAATAGAAAAACATAAAGCACAACTGCAGGCTAGTGCTGTCTGCTCCCTCACTTCATACCACTGGTCCTCCAGTCAAAGTCCTACCGTGTTGTCGGCTTCTGGCCCTCAGCACAGCCTACCCTCCATAATTCAGTCAACCATTAACAAACTCCTCCTCTCTTTGCCTGGTCCAACCACAGGCTATCACAGTTACTCAGCTGCTCTGTAACTAGGGCAGCTGCACTGCAGAGATGCTCCGCTGGCACTGCTAAGAGTAAATACATTTTCACATCAGTTTACTTAATTGAAAGCGTTCTACCACATTTAGGCAATTCTTCTGATTTTACGGACCTCAAGCTTGAAATAAAAAAGGTGAACACAAGCTTCATAATAATGATAGTCAGCCTTTCATGAAATATATTAAGTTTTAAAAAAGTAATTTCAAAGCATCTGCAAACTCTCCACATGAATTATTTAAACATCAGCAAGTGCGGGTAGTTTAATGTTATGACATTCAACCACAGAGAAGAAGAGAGAAAAGTGCATGGAAATTAAACAGTTGATTTAAATCACCAGCAATAATAAATGTACCGCATCTATTGATATCTCCTTCAACACTGTTACATAGTCTCAATGTTATGTTGTGAATTAAAACTAGACTGAAAATTCATGTTCATAAAATTAAATATTTCAGATTTTTTTGCACACGTCAGACTTATGACAGTGTTGTTGTGCTACTGTCTGGGTATGATGTGCAAACAATCTAAACATCTGTTGCAAATGACCATGAAGAGGTAATCCTCTTTATCATTACATTGCTACAGTAAACAACATCCCTGCCATGGGAACAAAGAGTAAACACTTCAATAACACGCTCATCGGCAGTAATACCCCAAGGCAATACAGTAGCTTCTGATCATGAATCCCTAATAAACTGGGTTAATCTATGTTTATGGTGCAATGTTAATACTGAAACAGAACCAAGAGATGATTTAGAATTTCTGTTGCAGCCAAATAAGACCTCTTTTTTTCAGATATTGAAGGATATTGTGCACATAGTTTCTCAACAGCTAAATGTGCCATTATAGAGGACCAGAGCACTGTCTTCTTCTTTCCTTTTAAAGCTGGTAGAATAAAAAAAATAGTGAACTATTGAAGATACTGCTTAAAGACAGGACATCATTTATCCAGAAAGCTCTAATTTTTGGAGGGTGGCTGTAGTGAACCTTCTTCAGAGCCCTAATTCAAACAACAAAATGTTTTTTTGTTTTTTAAATGCAGGCATATGCAGACATAGAGTATAGTCCCCTTCTATAACACCTGAGCCAGGTTTTAATTTTGGCACACCCACACATTGCATATATGTCATACAGTCGGTCTATTTCTAGTCCTCCAGATATGATGCAATTACATGACATTATTTCTTATTTAAAGGTGATTAGTCATAAAATATATCTCAATCAATACCAAAATGTGCATCTTTAACTCCAAAGTGAAGCAGGTGATGCTGTATGGATCAGAGACATGGAGAGAACAACAAAACACACAACAAACAGGCTGCAAACATTCATTAACACCTGCCTCAGGAGAATACTAAGCATCTGGTGGAGAGACAAAGTAAGTAATGTGCACCTGTGGAAAAGAACAAGCCAGAATCCCACTGACTTTGAAATTTGAAGGAGAAAGTGGAGTTGGATTGGACACACCCTTAGAAATCCTGACACAAACATCATCCGACGAGCCCTGAAATGGAACCCCGGAGGAACAAGGGAAAGACAAACAGCTGGAGACAAGGTGTCTAGGCAGAGATGTCTGGGAGTGGGCTCAACTGGGGAGATCTCAAAAGAACCACCAACAGTTTGTCAATGGCCTAGGCTCCCTAGAGGAGCAAAGGGCTTAAATCAAGTAAGTCAAGTTAATTGCATGACTCTTTCTCACAAGAGGCAGAGTGGGAAGGCTTTTAATCACAGGCCCTGAATTTGGTGCTCAGTGTCTTGCTCAAGGACACTTCCCAGTTTGTCATTGAGTCATTTAAAATGAGTATGTTATCATTTGATTATTAAGGCTAATATATCTAGTATGTAGTAATGTAATATGAGGGTTATGATCCTCAAGGGGGCCACTTTGCATTGGATTTTGATTCATCCTGTCGCCGCTTAATTTCAACCGTTCAATACCACAAGAAAGTAGGCCAGTGTGACTGACTAGCTGTCTGCAGAGGACTAACAATTTGCCTGCAAAGCGGATACGACTCTCGCATGTTGTCTCCGAAGGAGGGCCCTGAACTTGCGGCACAAAAATCTATGCCAAACAGCTCTGTCCTCTGAGCACTGGAGCACACTGAGATGGTGATGATTAACTGAACTATGTCACTGGGAAATGTCTGTCACATCAAGTCAGCCATCACACACGAAGGATGGGACTCATGGTTCTGTCTGGGAGAGTCTGAGGCCCACTGATGATCTGCTTGGAAACAGACATCATGATGCTGCTGCTCGTTATCAGTGAGGTCTCTCTGTAATGAGATGACATCCTTAAAGCTCATATTGATCTATATTCTTGTGAGGAAAAGTTTCAGTAAGAACTCAGTACTGGTTAAACATGATCAGATCAGATGTGATGTTCGACCTAAATCTAAAAAGTAAAAGAAATATGAACAGAGAAGAAGACTATCATATATGATAGCTGTACTGTTTAGTCAGATCCCTGTATGTGTGTGTTGGTTTGCATAACGAAAATTAAATATTCAAACATGCTGAAGTAGGACAACTTGCAAAATATCATGAGATGCACACATGTCAAAGCATCTTTGATAGGAGCATCTCTCTCCTTCATACACACACACTCGCTCTCTCACACACACTAAACATACAGACAGACTTAAACCCAGACTGAGACAAACGATTTCAAACAACAGAATCAACATACGAGTGAAAAATTGACTTCAAAGCACATAAAAAACAAGCGCTCATGCATTTGCGCACCTGATTTATAATAACACTTACTTAAAACCAGCCGTCATGCGATATCCATCCTCTTCTTCTAGGTGACTTTGTTATGTAGGTGTCTCATAAATACGTGTCACGGTCCAAAATTATACAACCAAACTATTAAAAAAAAAATATGCGAGTGCTCGATGCAGCTTGAACATCAAATATGCATTAAAAAGCTAATTGTTCAGCTGGATTATCTGATAACTAGCGTGAAAATGAACGGGTTATTCCGATGATGTATAACTATTATAAAGGATAATATGAAACCGGTCCGACGTTGATGTCCGGACAGACACAGCGGTCTCCACGCCGCCGCTTCAACAACGCTCCAGCTGGCGGAGATATTGCGTCACGGCGGCTTTAACCAATGAGGAAGGAGACACTTTTGCCACTCAAAGTATCCAAGACACCTGATAGGAAAAGAGTTCAATATAAACACCTTTTTTTCTTTTCTGTTTTATTTCTGTTTTGTTCTTTTGAAAGAACGACAAAAATACATAATGAATAACCTTTTAACTTACAGTCTAGTTTTAGCACAGTGGATAAAATTAGGACTTTCTATCTTGACTATAATGACGAGTCACAATTATATATAACCTTCATTTAAACAGGGAGGACTATTGATAGCAAGCTCTCTTTCAAAAGGAAGCCCTGATTACAGTCATATAAAAACATTAAAGCACACAACAGTTGCAGTATACATTGACAGATTATACAACAAACAGGCCAAAGACATCAATATAAGGCACAACATCAATTAAAAAAACATGTACATTCACACTGCTCTATGTCAGTCAACAGAGATTTAAATTAAATGTCTAATTTTACAAGTGTGGAACAAAGTATTTAGAAGCCAGTTTCCCAATCTTAGTACTAACATAATGATATATACTATAGTAGTAGTATAGAACAATGGGTTCTAAAGCCACCCCCAGTTATGAACCTATGGGCAGAATGATAGGCTGCATCAAGAGATTGAAGAGTAGAGGCATCACCATAGCCCATAACAGATACAAAGGTTAACTGAACAATTTGCTATCTGCAGTTCTATGTAATACATGCCTTATTGATATAAAAGACTGACAGTTTTGCTTTTAAGGACTTTGTCAGTTCATTAATATGTTTTTGAAGCATAGCTTGTCATCAAGCCAGAAACCAATGTATTTTATTTCAATTGTTTTCCCATTAAGGGTAGGCATATTCACTTCAGTAGAACTGTTGCATGCATGTTTGTTTTTATCAGGGTTTAAAAGAAATTAAAGATCAATTCAAATTTGCTGTACAGCACATCAATCAAAATGGTCATAATTTTGACACATTGCCTACTAGGGGAAAAACATAATTGTAATTAATTAAACTGAATTAATATTGTACTCATGAGAGATTTTCTTCATTTCTTCCTTTTATCTTTTTGTCATCTAAAAAAAACTTAGTTTGTCTGTTTACCATTCTAAAAAAAAAAAAAAAGTAGACTGGTGCATATAAATTGTAAACAATGGTTGAAATAATTAGTTTATACAATATTACAGTTTATTGGTCACATCACTGATGTTGTGGAGCCATGTTCATCTCACTGAACTTGGCTCAGGTCGCCCTCCAGTGGTGAATATCCGTTTTTATGTCAATATCTCCATCATAGGTAAATTTCACATATTAGGCAATAGTCCACATAGTGGTAATGTTGTTCTCTGATGTGGATATGAAAGGAAATCCTGACTAACCAAGGGAGAGGATTTATCTCTTCATAGCAGATCAAGAACACAAGCTCCTTGATGTTTTCTTTACCACTGGATGCCATGCAGACGGATTCCTTGACTAAATGTTAACTTCCTGAAAGGGTTACTGTGGAAGGTAATGAAGATAACATTTGTGTTGTGTTGTGTTGTGTTGTGTTATTAAGGAAGTGTTATTCTATTCACCTAGAATACATAGAGAAGTTTCTCTATGTTTGTGCTGCTCCACAGCTGGAAGCCTGAAGGCCTGTGATGTGGTCTGAAAGCATCCCCACCCAGACCACTTGCTCAACATGGAATAGAATCCAGACCATCACTCTATGTTACCATATTTCCTAGCATGGTAAAAAAAAAAAAAAAAAAAAAAGGAAGAGGAAGTCTGGCCAAATCTACTATGTTAACCTGTTTAAGTACTGGATTGAGCCACATGCAGACTGCAGCAGTTGGATGTCAGAGGTCAATCACCTTTTTTACCATACATGATCAGCTCTCCTCATCACCACAACACATAAAAGAGCTGACAGAGCTCTTACATTTGTTCTCTCCAAACCACACATTACCGAGAATTTCACATATTAACACGGTCAAAAATATCCTCAATTCCCAACTACCTTACTGTTCATTTTAAGTTAAAAGTAACTTTTGACGCAATGACATCTGCTGCCTTTGACACCGTAATCAGTCAGTTTGGTGTCATTATTCACATGGATGGGCAACATTTATGTAAATATATTTGAATTTCAATTTTTTTTGCTGTTTTGTTATGTATAACAAGAGCTTTTTATGAAAAACAGCAAGACCTGTCAGGAATATTTTAATTTCTTATAAACTTGTTTTACAGTTAAAGACAAACAAAATTTGGGCAGCACAACCTCTTGAAAAAATGTCAAGTATATTTGAGTATTTACATTGTTTACAATATGTACAAATAAATATATAATGATAACATGAAACAATAAACTCAGAGCACCTCACAAATAACGTTGCATTAATATTTATATTTTCTTATTAAACCATTCATACAGTCTGTCTGATGTCCTGTAAGTTCACTGAAGAAATGAATTGCTAGAAATTCATATCAGTCTAGGTGGAGCCATTTTACTGTTCATGTAGCTTTTACAGCTTTGTTTTGCTGCAGTGCAGTGCCAGATCAGATTACTTTGACTGAACACACAGAGTCATAAACTGCCAGCAAGTCTTCAGTGCAGCTGGAGAATCATAGCAGTAATTTTGCAGATGATTAATTTGGTATCTTTGGTCCATAAAGCAGATTTTTTTTTGTTTTGTGGACAGCCACCCTGATAGAGTTGTGTTTGTGTATCTCTTCTTCAGGGAGATTTCCAGAAGGCACAGATATTTTTCCTGTAAAGATAAGGAGCAATTTTATTGCAGTATCATCAATTTCTGACTTTGTCCTTGCAATGTAAAATGCACGTGGACATGATTAACAGAGCTGTTAGTGCTCTAGTAAAAACAACAAAAAAAAGGATTCTTATATTCTATTTTATATGGTGTAATGTCACTCAGAGAAAAATACCTGGTGTTACGTTGATGACAAACCATTTGTGAGATACAGATTTATTAATGTGAAAACAGTAAAAGCTCTTCTTCTGACTGGGCAAAATTTTTCTAGTTTCCTAAATGCATCAAACATGCTTTTGTTTAGTCTTTAACACCTCTGAGACATTCTGCTGTACCTGCAGTATTTCGTGCCGCACTCTAAGTGATCTCTGCAGCTGGCACCCACTGGCTTCATGCTGTTCCAGCGCCACAGCAGTGATCGTTTGGTCCGCTGCATCAACCCATTCCAGTCTTCAGAGACAGGCATTGAACTGACCTATAAAGGCAAATATAAGACCTTTTTAGAGCTGTGATGACCCTCATGATGTCAGATGTGAAAATCAAATCAAAAATCAAAGACTACGTGTTGTCTAGCAGAACAGAAGGGATAAAGCCAACTCTCTCATGGAGGACATGAACAGCAAAATAAATGTTATTTACTTACCTGAATGGCACAGATCAGAGACAGAAAAACTGCAAGAACAATAATTCTCTGTTGCAGAGTCCCCATGCTGTTTACGGATCAAGTTCAAGAGAGAAGCTGGTGTGCTGCTCCATGTCACTTGTATTAAAGGCTTTAATTAGGTTGGGGAGGAGTTATACTCTGACAGATGTCAAAGATTAATTCTCCAATTACAGTAGCTGCTTTAATAAGCGACTCTGAGGTTTGGCAGAGAAGCTGGTCTCAAAGCCAACGATGCAAACCTCTTTGCACAGTGGTGCTTATCAGTTTTATCATGACAAAGGTCAAAGGTTATCTGTAGGAAGCCAAAGTACACTTTAACCCGGTAATTGAGGACAATTCCACGTCGGAGGTATCCAAGTGAAATCATACCATATCATGTGTGACCAGACACAAACTGTATATGTGGCCATGGTTACCACTACATGCTGTCGATACATGGATGGTCCTCTCGAAGCCTGAAGCTAGTCTGGTTTCTTATAGCTGAGGAATAAAAGAGAATTAATTTTCCAAAATTAGAGTAAAATTAGAGGTGCAAGAACGACTACTATTTACCAGACAGGAACTCCTCTTCCATCCATTTCTTTCCACTTACTTTCACTGGCCAACAGCGCAAAGCTGTGGTTATACTGCTGTGAATATCAATTTAAATGTGATAGTTTAGATAGACATTTTGGAAAATACACTTATTTTTCTTTCAGAGAGTTAGATATATATGTCACTATACCACTTTCATATCTTTCAGTTAAATATGAAGCTAACTTATAGAGCAGACGGTCAGCCTAGCTTAGCATTGAGACTGGAAGCAGAGGGAAACAGCTAGCCTAGCTCTGTCCAAAAGTCCAATTGAAAAGATCCCCTACTACTTCTAAACAAATTTATGTCAAACAAACCAATATGCGTTGAATTATTGTCTGGTAACAACAATAACATTTCAAAGTTTGTTCTAAGTAATAATGGAAATGGGAAGCATCCAGCTGAAAATACTCTACAAGTATTACTGATAACAACAGTGAATGTTATAATGATCATGTCATTAAAGAAATGGACAGAGAAACATTTCCAATATCAAGACGTTTGAAGTTGAAGCATTCTCCGTTCTTACTTTGTCATTACTTGATGAAGAGACTTTTTAGTAGAAGGTTGTTGAGTCTCAAGTGCAACCTAAATGTTTACAAAACTTCATTATTTATATAGCAGGTTTGTAGGCAAAGTGTCAATAGTTTCTTTCAAAATACCTTAAGTACCGTACAAATATTTGTTTTACTAGATAATGATTCATCTGTTGAAATCAAGAGGGATGTGTGTGTATATCTGACTTATCCTACTTTCAGGGACACATTTCAGATTTAAGACAAGTTAATTGGAGAGGGCTTATCCAAGAAGGGACCAAAGTTGAGTCCCCAACTGGGAAAAGGCTGATTTTTGGGTCAGGGTTAGGGTAAGTCTTCAGGAAATGAATGTAAGTCTATGTAATGTCCCCAAAATTACATAAGTAAACTTGTGTGTGTGTGTGTGTGTGTGTTGAGTGTAGCTATACTGTAATAAGGAACAATTTCAACACAAACTTCCAACTTCTGCAAAAAATATATTAGTCAGACCAATCTCTCAAGTTCATCATAAGGTGATTCATGCTAGACTTGTGACTTCTATACTAACCGGAAAACATTAGCCGATAATTTTACAATGTGTGATGGAGGAAACATGAACACGCCCTCAGAGAACGTGAAGCACTGAACATTTATTGACATGTTGTAGGAAATGACATAAGACAATGTGCAAACAGTTACATATGTGACCTATTGAGAGTGTGTAAAAATTGATTACATGATCACTATTGATTTTACTGTTTAAAAAAATTCTGTTACATATAAAACAATCACAACAAAATGAACACAAGACAGCTTGTCAGTGAAGTGTGTAAAAAAGTTGTCAAATTGCAAAAATTACATGTTTTGTGACATTTTCTGTGTAGTGTCAGACAGAAACTCCTGTAGTAATTCTGTTTAGTAGTACAGACTTTAGCCATAAAAACTGCTCCTAGTTGGTAAAAGGAAAAACACTTTTCTATTTGGCAAAATATTTATCAGTAGTGACACTAGCATTAAGCTGTTCATACATCAGTAGGAGTATGACTTGACTTAAGCTAAAATTTTTAAAAATTTAAATTACACAATTATGGCAAAGTATTGGAAATAGGGGAAGAAAACATTGCAATGTGTTTCACACCATCAGGAGACAAGACTTGGTACTTCATACCATGCAAAACATTTCCCTTTATACTGCTACTGTTGAAGTAATACTTATTTGGCTGTTACTCCACATTATATGAATCACATGTACTGTAGATTACTGTGTTTACACTGAACGCTACAACAGAGCATATGGTTTCAAAAGGAAGCTGATCCATTTCACTACAGATTCAAAGCTCCAGTCAACCCAAGACACTGAAGAGATACATCTGAACAAAAACTATCCAAGGTGATATTCTCAACAAATTTCATATGGAATATTATATCATTCAAAAAGGTGAACTTGAAAACAGGCTTTTGTATCTGTAACCATAGAATCTGTAACCATATATTGTACAGTTATGTTTGCTGCTGATTATGCTGATCTTACAAAGCTCAGTGTACAGAACTGCAACACGTGCAACATGCAGTACACATGTCAAAAGTCTGTATGCATACACACACTCACATGCAAGTTTTTTTTTGCGTCACAGGTCGTGTAAAATAAATGTAAAAGTTTATCTACAGATACAAAACCTTGTTTTCAAGAACACCTTTTTGAATGATATAACATTCCATAATTTTAGGGTAGAGAAAAATTACTTATCACATTAAAGGTATACTATGCAGGATTTGTGGCTGGCATTCATAAACACAGCATTCAAAGTTGGCCCCTTCTCCCTGGCTCAACAACACCAGAGCGAGCTGAATGGCAGCGGTGGTTGAGCAAGCTAGAGAATAATTGAAGAGAGCGAGCGGCGACAACAAGAACAAAGCCGTGAAATCAGATAAATAAACATTATTTTCTGATTGTTTTACGGTGGTTACATTCTAAAGCACAAATAAACACAACCACACCTCTGCATACTTCCGCTCAACCCTGCAAGAAGGTGCAGTATTGCCGGATCTTGTATTTTGCAGACCTCGTACCCTGCGTGCTGTTATTGGCTGGGGCTACACACCCATCGACCACAGGCTGATGCCCAGAAGCATCCAAAACACAGCAAAATAATAAGAAAATACAGGCAGAGGGTCTCTATGGATACAAAGACCGCTACACACTTCTAGTGATTCATAAGTGGTGATCAAGAGGGATCATTTTTGTATGAGTCCTATGTTTTTTAGGAAAATCCTACATAGTATACCTTTAAGTGTAAAACATTTGGGCTGCAGTCTTTTTGCATAGAGGGACTTTGTTGTTTACTTTGCTTATGCATAGACAATATAAAAACACAAAAATGTTGGCCTTATAAAACTATTAAAGAAGAATAACATTTGTCTTGCGCTAATTCATCTTCACAAACATTCTTATTATTAATGCCCCAACAATCTCACTAAACCACGTTAAAAACTCATTACTGCCCACTTTTAAAAACACACTCAGCGTTCCTTCATCACTATTTTCACTTCTGTAGCCATTTACCTTATGGACAATCACACACACACTTGGTTTCTCACACATACCCAGAAAAGCAGCAACTTCAAACAAAAATATTGGTCAAATTATTCTCTTAAATTTCTGAGGGTTTGAATCCAATTCAACAATCAAAATTAGATTTGGTTGAAGATGATTCATTTCAAGTTGTTTCAATCCAAAATCCCATATCTAGAAGTAAAAAAGAACATACTTAAATTGAGAAATAGGGATTTCAAAATCATTACAACTCATTTGAAAGGAAAACATTAAACCCAAACCTATAACAAACACAGCGTCTTCACTTTGTATCCTAAAACCTTTGATTAAAAATTGTTTTAAAGATGTGATTATGAAAGGAAACTAGTACTTGGAGCTTAAAACTGCAGATCCATTGAACTCATGAAATGTTGGTTTATACTAAAGCAAATATGGCAATCCTCCTTCTTTCACATCCTTTTTTGGTGCTATGATGAGAGCAGGGGCTGTCGTTCAGCAGCAGTGCTCTGAAAAATGACACCAGACACAAAACAAATATTACTATAAAATATCATGTCTATTAATAGTTTATAATAGACATTAGTCATGTCTATTCACATGAATGTTTGAGCTTCAATGTGCAGAATGATGTATGTGTAGAGTTTTCACATTCATCTGCTGAAGAGGGAAAGTTTCCTGCCTTAAGACAAGTATCTATAAGCAGGATTTTGTGACATCACAAAAAAAAATAGGAAGCCCATAATGATTTGCATATTCATTGATTTAGGATTTTTCAATGAGGGAAAAGGAATAGATGTAATTTTAAGAATGTTTAAGGTTATTAAACTAAAAACAAACTCAACTGAAAGTGACTTTTCTATCTGACCACACAAACTCACATCAGTGTCTATCTCAAACACTCACCTCGGGGATCTTTTGTCGACACATCAGGAACATGAAGATTCCTCCCAGGAGGATGCCTAGACCTATCAGCATGAAGGGGATGTTCACCACCACATTCTCCTCAAGAACAATCACCTTCAGCTTCATGACTGAGTCGTCATTGAGGACGACGCTCTAAGAAGAAGGTGGGAGGAAAGACTGGGGGTGAGTTACAGTTCAACCCATAAAACTGTCTGAAATCACTTCCTCGTTCACTACTCCCTATAGAATAGATAAGATATAAGTTCAGTAAATAGTTCACTAATCTTTATCACTGTCAGCTATAGAGTTGCACAACAGTAATTTTAATCTATAAAATGCACTGCATTGCATTTTGGGATTGTTAACAGAAAGGAGTGTACATGGCAGAATACAACTGTTTTCATGTCAGTGTGGAATTTTTTAGATCTCTATATAGTGGATTAATTCCAATTAAATTTCATTTATATAGTAACAAATCACAACATAATTGATCTCAGGCCACTTGTCACATAGAGCAGGTCTAGACTGCACTCTTTAATTTACAGAAACCCATGATGATCAGCAAAGTCATTAGGATTCATCCTCTATGCATCATGGATGTCTGTACAAAGTATAATGGCATTCCATCTAATATTTGATGAGATACAGATTGATCAGCTGAGACTGCTATCCCTGGAGTCACACTGCTAATGTGGCAACACTGAACAAAGAAAACACTACCTGAGGTCAATTATCTATTACAGTTAACATTTAACTTCATTATTCTGTCATTTCATGTCTACATTTATTTCACGCAAGTTGAGTGCTTTCATAAAAATAGGTGCTTTTCAAAATGTCAATCATCTAAATTTAGAACAAACAGGCCTTTTTCACAGCAGACAGTTTGAAAATCACAGGTGTTACTGATTACATTAATGATGGCTCTGCTCTAGTCAAGTAACTACAGTCCCAGTAAATCACGACTGTAGAACTGAAGCAGCTAAATTAAATTCAGCCATCATTAATTTCATTATTTACATCTGTGCTTTTCCCACTGCCATATTTCAGAATACCTTCCATTGAAAATGCCTATTGAGGTCCCTGCCAAATCTTGTCACCTTAAAAGTTTTATTGCCACATCTGTGTCTTCTTGTTTGTGCTCTCATTATAAGACTCAACACTTAGAGACTTAAGGTCTTATAGATTTAGTTCCAGGAAAGATTAAACATTGCCCTTTGAGTCTTTGAGTATGGCATACATTGGATCTGGATTGTTGATGATCTGAGTGCAAACCAGTGTTTTAGTATGACTGAGACAACCATGACAAAAAAGGTTTGTGTGCGTGTTTGTACCTCATTTAGGTAAACCACAGGTAAGACCACTGTTCTCACATTTCCTGTTTGGCTGAAAGAAAAATTAAATGATTTATTATTTCCCACCAACAGTATTATTTTGTGGTTCTTATTAGTAGTCTGAACATTCAACACCCCTATAAATTAATACATAAATGGCAAAGACACATTCAGCAAGCTTAATTTAATGTCGTCTAACAACTAAATCTTTATGGACTTGCTGTTCAGTGTGTAAATACATAGTTGCCGTGTTTAAACTGTTTCTGTAAATAGGTTAGTTTGTCTGTCTAGACATCGTTTGACAACATGTTTATCTGTTAGATCTAGACTCAACATTATCTTGCTGTTTTGTTTCTTCAGACTGTCAAGTGGATGAGTAACAAGTGAGGTAGGACTGTCCAAAAGTCCGTTCATCATGATGATGGTGGCATAACTACTTTATAGTTATTTTAATGGCAACCAGTCCTTGATAATGGTAGTCATGCGGCTATTGATTACAGCTTAATATAAAGCCAGTATGGTTTATCAAAGGCAGTAACTAGAGACTGATGAGGTCAATGCATTGATTACCTGAAGGTGTCAATTTTCTCTATATACACGTTGATCTGGAGACGCTTGGCTGCTTGCAGGATGAATCCTGTCAACTGCAAAACAGAATAAACTTTGTTAGGAACAAATGGTTTTAATTTGTAAATTAAAAAGGTGAATAACGACATTTAACAGTGCTGATGCGTGTGCAGACATATATGCACATTGTCACACTTAGGGACATTTACGTCCCATTACAGCCTCTAATAATTAGTTATCAAGCCGCTATGTATTATGTGCAAGATCTTTATGTTGAAAATACTTTTCAGTAAATGCTTTTTGTACGTTGCTTTGGACACAAGCATCTTCCAAATCAATAAATGTAAATCTGGTTCAGCAGCTGACACACCAACCTTCCTGTGTACACACTAGTGAATGTTGTAACAGATTACCTGCATACATCTTTATTGTGGGTGATCAAGGTGAAATTCACAGCTCTGAAGCTGGCCATGTACATGGTTTGGTTTTCTTTTTGAGTTGCACAGGGCACTGCCACCCACAGTATTTATGACAGAAGTCAGTCAATAATAATCTAATGTGGTGACACAGTGAAGATTACAGTATTTTAGTGAGGGTAAATAGACGAGACAGTAGCTTGTTTACTGGGTTCAAAGACATGTGTAATTGTCAGTTTATGACGCCACTACCTTACATGTTGGTCTTAATAAAGTGTAAGTGAATTAGTATAAAATGAAGTGTACTGTACGTGTCACAATTAATTGGGCAACATTTTTTTCACATTTTACAATAACCCTTTTCACACACAGCAACCATCTTTGATATTCATGCATTAAAATCCATTTTATTTTCCCTGTCTAAGACTAAGCTTTAATTTAATAGATAACATTTAAAATTCTATCAATGCAGTGTTCTAAAATATATCGCAAAAAGAAAAAGAAATTAAATAATGTCTAAATTCAACTTTTTCTTTTTAAATAGGGATGGTTAAAGCAAGTTTTCAGATATATAATACTGAACTTCAAATGCAAAGCAAATACTACATGTCCTCAAATCTGCAGAGACTCAAACTGAACTCAATCTTAAAACTAATTTATTATTGCACAAATATTTTATGCCTTTCTTATCTTTCCTTAGTTTGATCTTGGAGATTATCGGTCAAATAAATTTGATAGCAATATCTTTGACTCCTCCAATGGATTTTAATGTTTTAAATATTTAAATCATGTACACTTTTGCAAATAGGCAATACAAAATGGCACCATGAAGACAAAACAAAACTCCATATAGATTTTGTTTTCAAGTAGACGGTGCACTGCAGAATATGACTGCATTTCTAAGACAGGAAGTATCTGAGGGAGTGTTTTGCAAATAGTAACCCCCAAACCCAAGTACATACAGGATTACCCACAACTACTCCTAATAACTATCTTATCATTTTGTATTAACTTATTTTTATATTTTAACTTTTGTTAATTATTTCTGTTAAACACACATTCAGCAACACAGTGTGTATCTGAAGCCACAGTGCTTTTTCTGGTCTGCTTCACATTATCATTGATTTCCCACAGGCTCAGTTATGACTACACATGATAAGAGTTGTTAGAGCTTATCTCTGGTGACAGTTCCGTACCAAGTACCTCTGCTTTAATTTTTAACCACTGTCTAAAAAAAGAAACTCTGCCTTAAAGGGCCAGTGTGTAGAATTTAGTGACATCTAGTGGTGAGGTTGCCGATTGCAACCAAATGAATACACCTCCTCCAAGGTACAGAGGGTAAGAGGGTGAGATAGTTCACCATCTAGTGGTAAACATGAATGTCTTAATGCCAAGTTTTACACCAGTTTTTGAATCAGTGTACTACATTGCAACAATTTTTTCAACATGAACTAACAACTTGCAGACACATCTTTGAATATTAATGCTGAAATTCCTACTGGATTGATATCGATGGTAGTCTCATGATGCTCCTTCTCGGGCTTCATGCCAAATACATCCTGAACAAATTTCTCATCTGCCTGGTAGAAGTGTGGTGAAGACATTATGATGGGAGCTCCTAAACACACAAAAGATTCAGTTACAACAACATTATGGAACATGTTGAGCAGAGCAGATACCGGAAAAACAATATTTCAGGTGAAGCTCATAAATCAGCTGCTTAATGCATTTCCCACCTTGTTTACATGCACTAACATTAAGCACACCAGAACCCAGGCAGTTTCCAGCAGGGACACAGAAGCCTGCGTTGGCTGGGTTCACAGTCAGATTGGCGAACACCTCGCTGGGGGGCTTGAAGCGGTACCCAGGGATCCCCTTCACCATCACATCCTCCTCATATAAAGCGTACAGAGACCTTTGAAATATAGTCAAATGCTGGTTAAGCTTTGCAGGCTCAAATAAATTCTGTAAAGCTGAAAGAGCAACAAAAGACGAAAGGTTTGCGCAGATTTTGCTCTGTGGTAAGCTGATTTACAGTAAACCTGCTCAGCACAATGTTTTAGTATAGGACTGCCTCATAAACCTTTCACAACCTCAGTCATCAGTTAGTTGACCTGTATACGTTGTATTCTCTGGTTTGATGTATGAACAATCACAAATAATTAATATTAGTTGTTTTTAAGCAGCACTAAATCAGTAGTAAGCTAGCAGTGACCTCATTTAAGAGGCTAACACTGACCAGCTATGCAAGCAACCAGGTTAAATAGGCATCCATAATCCAGACCTGAATAATGCTGAGGGAAAGGCTTAGGAAGACATTCTTAGCATGATTGAGGGGAGAGCTGTTTCTATAACCGACTCAAGCCAGGCAGATAAGACCAGACAAAGAATGTCCAACAAAAGAAGCAACAGAGAACCATAACTAATTGAGATTACTTTTATAGTACCTAAAGCTGTTGACATAAGATGAGCTCCATTGGTGTGTTCAGAACTGTTAAGCAAATTTTCCACAAATTGGAATACCTACTCAATGTGTTTTAAATGTCTATTCGCCACAGATTCTCATTGAAAAAAATAATTGTACACAAAACCAAAATGAGTTCAGTGGTCAAATGTAAAGGCTCTGACTCCTTTTTTACATGTTTAAACTATCAGTCCAAGAGATGCCCATCCATGCAATATTGGAATCCTGTACAAGAATAACATTACCTAGAGCTTCATCTGAACACATACATAAAATACATAAATATGATGATTTGGTGTTTGCTCAGAAACATTTGTGGACCCACTTAGTCTTTTAGTCCGGTCCTTGGAAAACTTAGAGCTTACCTGCACAGGTCAGAGGAGAACATGTAGAGCGTCTCATTCTTGGTGATGACTGGATGGAAAGATGCTCCGTTGGTTCCATTTATCATATTACACTCATCAGAGGTCCACCAATTCAGCGAGCTGCATGCATACACAAAAAAGTGTAGTATTAATTGTATTTGTTTGCATCAGTTTATCGTTTATGTATTTTAAAATAGAGCAGTTTCATGCATTTAGAATACCCAGCATCTAACAACACTTTTCCTGTCAACTGATTGACAGCTAAACAATTTGTTAGCTAAAAAATATTTTTTAAATGTTTTAAAGGGTGTGAGCTTGCAGTAGATTAAGATTGCAAAACGTTTGTAGGTCAGAATAATAAAGCTGCTGCTGCTCTAACTGAATACTAATCCTTTGTGTGTTCAAGGAAAAAAAAAAAAATCAATGTTTTGAGGCCCAATTTTAACCATGCAAGTGTAACAACAAGCACAAGGTTGTAGGTCTTGTGCATGGACCATGTGGGCATCTACTATTTTGGTTTATGTATGTGCACCAGTGCAAAGTGCAAAAGGGAACAGTGGGTGTGGTGATTATTGAACACTCTCTCAGCCAGTCACATCACAGGTCTCATAGCACTGAAACAGCTGTGCCAATCACAGTTAAGCATAATGGCAGCTCAACAAACTGTTCTGGACAGTTCAGAATACCATGACATGAACACATGACACCACACATCTGGAGCTAAAGACAGATGGAGTTTGGTCATCAGTTAGATAGTATAATAATGATAGAAACAGAATGATGGTGAAGTAATTAATATGATTGTATTGGGCCTACACTATTTCAGTCATAATTCTACTGTATGTCACCTCGTAAATGGTCACAGTGTTTAGCAATTAATGTTACACATCAGCATTTGCACCGCAATATATTTCAAGACTAAAACATCAGAAGCTAATTTTATTAGAAAGAAAGTGGGAAAAGAGGCTATGATGAGCCCTGTTAACCTGATGTCTCCTTCATGAAAAATCAGAATATTGAGTTATAGCCAACCAGTCTGATGTGTGTAGAAGTGTGTGTGGAGCAGCCTTGTGTCATTTTCAGGCCATTTAATAAAGGTGAACAGTGGACATCTGTGCATACCAGCACTGCACTCTGGCAAAGCACTTCTCAGAAGATGGAGATTTAACATATCTGTCCTGCTGCTTGCAGATGCTGCAGGGATTTAATGAACTGAAGGAGAAGCTTTTCATACAGTATAAAGCAGCTGTGGACAACAGATACTGTAAGAATCACCCACATTCATTTATAGTTCAATGCAGACTAATTTACTGACATTCCTGCTTTAACCACATTAAAGGTTATTTTCTGTGCTGATTTTGATTGTAGAGTGTTTCATTTCAATAACTTATTCAAATTTCAAGAATTTATCCATTATTGCAGCACGTTTGCAGCAAGTATTTAGTTTGTTCTTGTTGATAAAATCACCACAGCAGCAGCAGCAGCTTGATGCTGCGCCAGAAGCACACATGGTTGTGAGACCAAAAATACAACAACTCGCTTTGTGCTGCTTCATTTGAATGATCCTCCCACCTCTTTGTGCCTCTCCTCCCACCTTTGCTCTGCACGGGTCACCAAAATACCACACAGATGGGTAAAGCAAGTTTCAAGGTCAGGAAAATACCAAACAGTCGGAGTGCTGGTTGTTGCACCTCCACAAAAAAAAGGGCCTTTAGTCTGTGTGCTAGCCTAAACTAACTACCTGCTGGCTGTAGCTTCGTATTTCAATTACAGATTTAACAGTTGCATTGATTCTTCTCATTTAAGTTCAGTGTTACTTGGCTATCAAGTCAAGTATGGAAGATCATCGTTATATCTTACTGACAGACTCCACAGAAGAGTCAGAAACATTTAGGTTTTAAAAGAGAAAACGAGATGAAAGAAAGCATAAAAAAGAGGATTAACATTGGAATGACTTTTTGAGATGGAAAGCTCTCTAGACAGACACAATGAGGAGCTTTGCCTGCTTTCTGTTAGGTATGATCATGACCATGATAGACTATTTGATTTAGTTGCTTTAACTAACCAATGAACCTAAAGAATCATTTCATACAGTGTTATTTCAACTGTGATATGACAATTATCCTGTAATGTTATTAATATGAAGCATATTCCTGTCTGATACTATTACTTGTTGTCCAACCCTCATCCAATGAATTTGTATGTGATCAATGATTCTCACTGATTGGATTTACAGAGTGATTTTATGCTGCAGGTCAGCAGAGACAATTACCTTTCTCCTTTCCATGTATCCACTCGAGCAAAGTCCCTGTAATCTTGCTGGCCAGTGTAGAACACGTATTCTCCATCATTGGAAGCATTGGACTGTAAGCAAAAAAAACAAACAAAAAACAAGCAGCTGTCACACAACAAAGCCAAAAACAAAACACAAAAGAAGTGTGTCTATACAGTACAATTAATCTAAACCTTTTTTGTGATTTCTACAGGGTTTCTGTGCAATTATCTTGTAACAATATATAAATATAACCACTCCAGTCTGTAGAATGTTTGCAATAATGTATTATTATGCTGAAATGAGACCTTGTGGAAGAGTCCGAAAACGTCATCCACCTCAGGTTTAACTTGTTTGAGGGCTTTGAGCAGTTCATCTTCATATCCCCACAGCAGCTCTCCCACTGTATGGGTGGTGAATAGGCCATCCTCTTTGGACCTCATGTAGGCTGAGATTATGTTGGCTATGAAAGCACTGTTCTTGAATTTCTCCATCACCGTCTACAAGGAGGGAGAAAGGAAAGGGGTCAAGTTAAAGACAACCTCTTATGTAAGGTGCTAAACTTAAGTTCTATGAAAAAAATAATCATTTACTTGTGTAACATTTTTAAAAAATGTATATGTGTGATCACATTACCGTAGCACATTCCTACAGAACATGGAATCACTGGTTCACTGCTATATTTTTGTAACAGTGAAATGAAATCACATCCGATAAAAAAAATAAAACGCTTGAGAGACCAGAACAAGATTACTAGATAAAAACTAGACAGCATGAATAGTAAACTATTCAATTTCTCTGTCAAGTTACTTTAATAATTCTTAGTAGAAGCTGTAAAAAAAAATTAAATCAGCATCATATGAATGCTAAATAATAAACAATAAAATAAAAAATTACAAATTTCTTTAGAAATCCTTTTCATTTTTTGTGGCTGGCAAACCTATAGATTATGCATTATTCCAAAGATTTAACCTTTTTGTTTCAAATAGTGAAGCACTTAATATTTAAAATAAATAAATTAAACTGGGGTAATTTTTGTAACTGAAGAAAACTAGATTTTGTGCTATTTATTCCACAGGTATAAATGTGAGAGCTAGTGTCGCAATCCAATGCTTTTTACTGTGAAAGTAAAAAGAAAGAAAAAGAAAAAGAAAAAGAAAATAATACTACTGTGACTCAATACTGTATTATCAAACCACACTGGTGATGGATTTCTTCAGCTCACCACGGCGGGGATGTTGACTGTCCTGATGAGGTCACTCTCTGGACCTCGGGACATGTTACGCTGGAATATGTAAGTTTTAGTGTTGACAGCTGTTACTTTGGTGCCATTTTCATGGAAGCTCACTTCCTCCATCGGCCGGTACTCCCTGTGAAAAAAAAAAACAACTGGGTTAATGTGGACGTGACAAAAAGGGCCTCGTTACAGAGCAGCAGCCAAAAAACCTTGCATAAGTTTGTTCAGGATGACGATATGGCTCTATCTTTCTACATTCAGTCTTAAATCCCTGAGTCCCACATGGAATATTAAACACAACATTATCATTAGCATCATACACGCCAAGAATTTACTTACTAACTTCTGTAACGAAAGTCATATTTGGCTCAAACATAGCGTGGCACACAGAAGTTTCCTCTGCGGGTTTTCTTTCCCCTTCCTGCCACAATTTCATGCAACTATCAAAGAAAACACATCCTTGTGATTGTTGGGCAACACAAACAGCTGCTGTGATGCAATGATTGACAATCCTGCAACTGAAATTCCTCTCCATCTTCTCTGTTCACAAAGGTGAATCTCAGCTGTTCAACACTACATTGATTATTATCTTCTTGTAACTTCAAACTTGTAATTGTGAAAGTGCCAGGTCAGGAGATCAAATAAGAATAACAACTCCACAGGTGGGTCTAACTGCTCCAGTGAAAGTAATTCAAAGAACATTTGTGACTATTTGGCTCAACTTCATGTACAACTATAAAGACGTTTAGTGCCAAAAAAGACGTGTATGGTGTAAAAAAAATTGGGGTTTTCAGAATAACATGAACTTTAAGTATGGACTGGGTGAGTTATGGATCAAAGGGTTATTTCAGGTAATGCCCCATTCATACAGATAGTGAAAGCTTTCACAATCCTTGTCACCTCAAGTATTAACCCTGTTCAGCACTGAGTTGGCAGTTAAAACTGTCATGCTGCCATTATGTTAAAGAGCTTCTATTTGGCGCAATTAAATGTTTTTGGCAGCCGAAAAGAAGGAAGGAAAAACAAAATTAATTCAGAGGTGCGGTCCTAATATCAAAGCGAGACAAACTGGCAGCCGTACAAAGCTACTGTGTCTGTCAGTGTTGACGGTGGAGAGTCAAATAAGCTGCTTTATCAAGCCAGCCGCAGGCAGAATGGAACTAATTTTTCTCTGCATCTAACCCTGCAAAATGTCACTGTCATTTATGTAAAGACAACAATCCCAGAAAAGCAGAACATATGGTATTTAAAATGAATTGAAGAGCTATTGTATTTTGTTTCCATTGTATTTTTAACTGGTGCAAATACAACACGCTTGAAACATCTGAGTGAACACATGAGCATAAATATTTTCTAAATAAATACACAACCAAACATATTTTGTACAGCCATCCATTTTGTGTCTGGTAGCTTTTTTTTATTTTGATTTTTGTGCACTGTAGATGCAATATGGTCACATTTTTTTAAATGTAAACTTAAATGTAACATGGTTACTTACATGGGTCCTCCCACTAAGTTGGTACTTTAAGATAATGGTCATTCTGGTCATCAATTAAAGGTCATCAATACTTAAATACTGATAATTCTTGACAAACGAATGAAGGCTTGATAGTAGTGGATGTTCTGCTTTCATGTGCACCTCTGCCCTATTGTATGTATCTTACAGCCTCTTCCTTTTTCCCCTTCTTTGTGTTTCAGTTAATCTAATCATCATCTTCTTGGCAGCTTTCCACTTTGAAGAATGACAGAGAGCCAAAAGCTTTAAACTCACCCAAAGAATACTAGCAGTTATTTTTGTTTATGTATGATGTTAACAGTGGTTTTCACTTCCCCCTCCCTCTTTAAATCTATGTGGCTCTTCTGACTGTGACATCTACATTGTTTTGTTCGACCAGATGAATGGAGAAACAAAACTTGAACCTTTCCCCATTTCCTCTCTCACCTGTATGTATAAGGACCAATCTCCACCACAGCAGGCTTGTCCCCATCCAGCATTTCCAGGGGATTGGTCAGATTGAAGAAGTAAAACTGCATGTAGATAGGTGCTGGTGGATTCTCCCAGGCATCAAACGCCTCTGTGCCATTCTTCAAGACGATTTCCTGTGGGGAGACAGAGAGAAGTGGCTTACTAGTCATACACAGCTGAGAAAAATGTATGACTTCAGACTGATCATTTGCTGCTGACTAAGCTTGTCCTCACATCATATGACAAATGGCCTTTCTGTCTGAAAGTGGTGAAATCACCATGTGGGTTATGAGTTTATGTTGTGTCATTCATTTCACAGTAAAGTAGGCCAATGAGAGGATATCACAAAACAAGTATATATAGAGAGAAGCAAAATAACAATGAAGGCAACTGTACTACAGGTTATACTGGTTTGAATAATGTAAAACAAAATTTGAATATTACTCTTCGTTTATCATAGGAATGGGAATTTTAAGTAAAATGACACAACAGCTATTGAAATAGTGGATTAAAATGACTAAAGTTGTGTCAGTATTAGCAGTAGCTAGGACAACAACAAGTCTAATTTTGCTAGTCGTCTGAAAATAGCATTCCTAAATGTGAGTCATTTGTAAAACATTCAGCTCAATTAGTCAGCTGAAGAGCAACGAAGCTATCCAGCTAACATTTACATATTGAAACTTAGTGGCGAAATGCAAACACGACAGACTGCCTTTGTTGTTTGGTCAATTCAAGCTGTAATAGGTAACATTAGCCGTCACCAAATGTTAGCTTACTAAGCGTTTATCTAGCGTTAACGGTTGATTTTTTTAAAAAGACGTTAGCCTACATAAACTACTTGCTTACCTTTTCAACCGCCGAATGTAGAAAATGTGGAAACACGCTAGACAAGACCATAGAAATACCAGCAATCAGAAGTAATATAGAAAACACTCCGATGCTGTAAACGCAACATAGTTTCAGTAGCATGATGGGTGGACAGGTTGATATCTGGCAGTGACAGCCTCAACTGACATGAGCTCCTGTGTGTGTTGTGTTTGTTGTGAGAACTTGCTCGATGGAGCAAAGACACCCATGACCCAAACAAAACATTTCCCTGTTGCCACTTCCGGTTTCCTTCGACAGTCGACGGCTTCCTGGGGCACGCAACCGTGACGAACACACCATATAGTAATGTATTTAAATAGGTGATTTAATGCGTGGTGCAATTTATAATTCTTAGATATACTGGGCTCTAACATTAATTTGGTGGGAGATAAAATACCGTTTTTTATTACATTAGCTGGTTGTTAAAGCCCAATTGTAAGGAGAGTATATATCTTGCAGATGAACACTCTTTGTTTTCAATCACATGACAGTTACACCCTTTCTTTCAGTCTATTGTCAGAAGCTTTTCACTACCTCAGTGTCAAACAAAGGCCAACACATTAATATATAATCGGCGGTGGAAAGTAACTAAGTATATTTACTCAACTACTCTACTTAAGTAAAATTTTGAGGTACTTGTATGCTACTGTACTTGAGCGTTTGCATTTTATGCTACTTAATGCTTCCACCCCACTACATTTCAGAAATATTGTACTTTCTACCCACTACATTTATTTCACAGTTTTGGTTACTTTTCAGATTAAGATTTAATACAGTGGATAATATCACAAGCTTTTAAAATACAACACATTGTTAAAATTGAAACCAGTGGTTTCCAACCTTTTAGGCTTTTGACATCTTACAAAAAGCAGTGTGTAGTCCATCAAATAGTGATTTTTTTCCCCTCTAAACTTCTCACATTGTTTCATTTCAATAAATGTTCAAATGATCCAATATTTCACCAAAAACTGAAGATTAGAGAAAAAACTAACTAACTGTATATAAAGCATTTCAATCTAGCTTCACCTTAATCTGTACCTTTGCTTGAGTACACTTTGCTGCTAATAGTTATGTACTTTTAGGATTTTTCATGCAAGACATTTACTTGTAATAGATTATTTTTACATTGCTGTATTGGTACTTTTACTTAAATAAAGGATTTGAATACTTCTTCCACACCTTGATACACTAAAGACAAGGAAAAATAAAGCATGAATGTGGCAAAACATGTAAAATATACCCAGGTTTTTCTATTAAAGAAAATGTTTCACCATTATCAGGACTTCTTGTGGTGTCACTTAATGTAAGCAGTAAACAGACATAAGACTCAGGGGGAAAGATTTCAGTAAAATTGCAGTAAATTTGAGCTGTTGTATGTGATAATTTGATACAAGCCAGCAGTTTAAATATCAGCATAACCATGTCAAAACTCAGGTTACACTTTGGTTTTGTAAGTGTAAACTTATCACCATGCACCATTCTGCTGCTGATTCTGATGTTGCACTAGGTTTATTTTGTTTCAGTTGTGGTAATTTTATTAACTGATCATTTGAAATAAAAAAATTGCTAGTGAATATGCACCTCTGTAGCAGAATATCAACCTATATTGTCTTTATTTTAGCACAGGGGTCCACAGTGCTCAAAATTTATATGGTGCATATTCCCAAATAAATAACTGTTGTGTTTGAATTCAAACACAAAATACCTTAAATTTCCTCTCCCCGTATTTTCATCCTCTCCACACCGACAGTAAATCTGTAAATGTTCAGTGCTGAAGTACCCTTGAAGAAAGCACTTAATAGCCTTCAATAATTTCTTGGTTAAATAACAATTTCCTGTTACTTATAATTCAGGTCAATTCAGTGTAAGATGCAGGAGCTAGAAGAAAAAACAGAACCACCCTTTTCCAAGGGTTCTCGTTTACACAGAAACCCTGCAAAAATATGACATAGTCTCAAATACTTAGATAACCTATATGTTGTAATGGTTTGTAATTTTTATTGTCTAAGTCACCTTAAATTACTCTTTGTGCAAAGATGCCTTTTCGCTTCTTTTAGATAAAAAAAAGTCTACTTTTTAATACTAAAGTACCCCTCCACTCGAAAATGTGTTTTGCTTGTTATTGCCACACATGGATGTTTAAGTTTGAAACTAGAAGTTAATTTTAGGGGTGCACTTATGAGAATGATTTGTGATATCACAACTAGTTTGGAAGATAACATGGTCCAGTATGTAACTTATACAAGTGTGATGTGAAAAGTTGAGGCCTCCAGTGCGAATGGACACTGAGAATGGACTCAGTAGTAGGAGTAAGAAGGAGACGTTTTGCGTCTAGCAGTTACATTTTTTAAATTAACTGTATTTGCATATTTATTGATTCTGGAGGGAAGAGAAGGAAGAAAGAAAAAAAAAACATATTAGATGCATATTATTATTCCAAGCAGGATTTCATGCAGTATATCTTACATCATGTCTGGAGGGAATCTTTAATTATAACGCAAAAAACAGCTGTAGTAAACATCTTTTCCACTAGATGTCACTATTGTGATAGTTACTGAGCCTTCACACCACTGCCTACATTCTCTGTTGCCCCACATACTGAAGTCACAGTTCTTGTTGAGTTGAACTGTCATGTTAAAAGGGCCACACCTCGACAAAGCGGATGAGAAGGCATCTGTGTGTCTCTCTCTTTCTGTCTCTCATTTTCCTCTCCATGATACTTGGCACAGATATTCAAGAAACATGAACTGTAAAGATACTGATCAAACTCATTTTAAAAATCTTTTTATACCTGCCAGGAAAATATTCTGAATAGAGCACCATATACTTTATCAAAAAAGATACTGACTGAGTAAAAAAGTGCTATATTTATTCAGACATGCTATAAAATCAAATGGAAATATTTGCTTTGAATGACTGGTTTCGGTTTATGACAGACAGTGAGAGAGTCTACGTTATCATTATCTCATCCCAACAAATTGCATCAACATTACAACCTCAGGGCTCAGACATGTTCTTACCTGCATTAATAAGTTTCATTGCAGTGCTGTTGCGACACAGACCTATAGCATCAATATGAGTTGTCTGACTGACGCAATTACACACTGATTTTTCACATGGCCAGTTAACACATTACTGGGAGTACAACACAGCCTGTGTGAAAACAGTTGAATAATGATGTGTGGATCTGGGGGAGCTTTGTCAAGTCTGGGATGTATTATGGGAAATGTAGGATCCAGCTTTGCGGAGCTTGACCCATACTTTGAAGTAAAATATATCTTGCCTCCCGCTACACCAATTTTACCCACTCTTTAAAGTCTGTGTCTTGATATATAGCCTAGGGCATTGACTGATTGATTAGCTTTAATTAAAAAATACATGAAATAGTGTTAAATATTAATCTACATTGAGGAAAGGTATGTCACATGAAACTGTGATGAGTAGCTATTTCTTGGGGTCATGGGGGTTCTGAGAAATGTTAAACAGTTTGATGAATTAGCAAAAAGTAATGTCTGTAAAAAAAAAAAAAAGCCAGACGAAACCTTTTCTCAGTGGTGGAAGACGTATACAGATCCGTTACTAAAGTGAAAGTACAGCGATGTAAAAATACTCCATTACAAGTAAAAGTCCTGCATGACAAATCCTAAGTAAGTAAAAGTACATAAGTATTAGCAGCAAAATGTACTTAAAGGATTAAAGTAAAACCTAGTGGTTTGGTCCCTCTGACTGATACATTATCATATATGATTAGATTATTATTGATTATTAATTACTGAGGCATCAGTGTGTAAGCAGCATGTTGCTGTTGTAGCTGCTGGAGGTGGAGCTAGTTTGAACTGCTTTATACACAGTTAGCTAGTTTAGCCCACTGGTTCCCAACCTAGGGATTTGGCCCCTCCAAAGGGTCACCAGATAAATCTGAGGGGTCATGAGATGATTAATGTGAGCGAAAGTTCTGATACACAAATCTGTTTTCAGCTTTTGGATTTTTCCTCTCATCTTTGATTTTTAGTGAAATATTGGATCATTTGAACATTTATTGAAATGAAACCATGTGAGAAGTTTAGAGGGAAAAATCACTATTTGGTCGAGCTGTTAACAACTCATAGACATCTGAAATGTGACCCCGACTACACACTGCTTTTTGTAAGACGTCAAAAGCCAAAAAGTTTGGAAACCACTGGTTTCATCTTTTATAATGTGTCATATTTTAATACTTTTAATACTTGTTATATTACCCATTGTGCCAAATCTTCATCTGAAAAGTAACTAAAGCTGTCAAATAAATGGTGGAGTAGAAAGTACAATATTCCCCTCTGAAATGGAAGTGTAAAGTATAAAGTAGCATCAAATGGAAATACTGAAGTAGAGTACTTGAGTAAATGTATATTCTAGCTGTGTGAGTGTGGTTTTGTGGGAAATATCCCTTTACCCGCAGAGCATGAATGGGGCACAATAGCAAAGAGAAGAGGGCTCGCTCGCTCGCTCGCTCGCGGTCACGGGAGCACTGGGAGAGTGACGTCACTTTCCTAAACCGGGCAGCAGCCGTTGAGTTGAGTTGAGTCCCGAGCGAAAGAGAGAGAGGGAGAGGGAGAGACAGTCCATGAACACAGCTCAACTTTTAATGTATGCGGGCCAAGTCGGGCCAGTGTGTAGGGTTACACACACACATACACACACATACACACACACTGTTTTCTTCTCCTTTATGCATCGACTTAGCTGAAGAACGGCTCGCTGTTTTCACACCGGCTCGTTAGCTAATCTGTTTTTGGCACAAAAAGCGGTTGTGTGTCAGTTTCTTTTATGTGTCCAGCCCTGCTACGACTCCTCCAACACATCAAAAGGTAAGTTTATCCAGTAATTTCATATCATGTAAGTTGTTGTTGTTGGTCAAAATGATGGTTAATGTTTTTTTCCTTCTTCTGCAAAAGCGTCACAACTGTTAAATGAAACAAGTACAGTTTCGGTGTTAGTCTCACGGCGCAGTCACAAAGCCTCCAATCTCATATTCAAGTGTTTTGTGTACAATGATGCACGTCGCGCGCGTTTGATACTTTTGTGCTAAACGAGTTGCAGCTCCATTAAAGGTTTGTTCATGAAACCTTCCATAACTTTCACTGTTTTTTCTTTGAGCGGTGTGCGAACATGGACACATGATAAACAGTGTACTGAAATGTTTGCTGGCATCTGCAAGTGGCCATTGTGTGCTGCTTCAATGTGTGCTTTAATTAAAAGCTTGTCAGTGGGTTCTGGAGTAAAGTTTGCTGTCCCACAGTGTCTTTTTAGGCAGTATTTGTGCAATGTTCTTGTTAATATTGCAAATTAACCTCTAATACTACCACTTTTTCAGTGTGGTTTTGTTCACAACGTTTTCCTGTTAAGGGCTACTGATATTTTACAGTAAATCTCATCAGAGGTCCTCAGAAAGTCAATACTTTCTTCATGAATGTGGCAGCTGCCTATAAATGTTCATTTGAATGGCTTTAATGTCGCCAGAGGAGCCAAGACATGGCTGTCCCTGATGCACCTACCTACAGTAAACCTCTTATCATATCAGTCTGCCCATATAAAATTAACTTGTGCTTTATGACTGCAATTTTATGAATATAAATATTTTAAAACTGACAGTAATCACTGTAAAGAGGGTCAAATTGTTTAAGGGCTCCTGGTTAAAATATAAGCAGAAGCAGAGGACCTGGAAATAATAATAATGAAGTAAGTAGCCTAATTTTGCCTGGAATGCTCACAAGGATATTTTGGGGGTAAATCACTGACAAGGTCATTTCAGCCATGAAAAATTGGAATTTGCTAGAGGGGATTAAGGCGCAGAAATACAGTTACCAGACATCCCCAAGGGTTCTGTGGTGATTTAAAACATCCTTATAGGAAACAATACAACGCCGGATACCATTTTCAGCAACAGGTTTAAATTAGAATTGCATGTGTTATGCTAAGTCTATTCCAAAACTGTAGTAGGTAAGTGTAAAGTCGCTTCAGTTTGAGAGTTGTTACAGTTTGAGATTAAACACACAAAAGCATTTATATTTTGTCACATAGGAGTAGAAGTTTTGCTTGTGATGAAGCTTCAATTAACAGCTGCACATTTACACCTCATATTGATGGTAATCGCAACTTGTGTGTAACCGGTGGAGACGGTGTACGTCATAAGTCATGTAGCTGAGTCTTATTAGAAACATCAAACTCCATTTATAATGGGAGCAAACATCATGAGGCTGAGTTTAAACATCTGTGTGTTTTTTTTTTCTTCTTCTTTTTTTTTTCTTCTTCTCCCAGCCTCAACTGAGTGATAGACTGCATGGACCGGACTGAACATGAAGAGCCTTAAAGCCAAGTTTAGAAAAACTGATGTAAGTACTCTAACATGTGTTCGTGGCTATGTAAAGTGTGTGTACATGTGTACTGCATGGCTGAGTCAGTGTCTGTGTATGTATGGCATGAGCAGTTACGGATGTTTTACAGCAGAATTCCCCAACCTTGGGGTCAGCAATCTGTGGCTTGTTGATATTTTGCTACTTGTTTGAGAGAAAAATAAATATGTTTGAAAACTAAAATAAATAGATTTGAACCATAATATCTGTGTAATCAATTTTAGAGCTGCTTCCATGCTCTTGTAGACAGAAAAAATATGCCATGCTCACTTTCACATGACAGCCTGTCAGCTCTAATTGTGGGCGTCATGAGAATTTTAGGACCTAATAAAACAGGGTCACGGGCCACTGAAAGTTGAGAAACTATGATTTATGGTGTTAGCAATATGACACAGACTTTAATACAGACAGACAAGACAGAAACTGTACACTTTTCATGTTTCTTCACTTCAGAAGGTGAATTATTCCAAAAAAGGACACAAAATATCTTTATAGACTCCGACACTGCAGTGCCTCTGATGTGGATTTAATCCTGCTGACTATGAATCACTCTTCAGGGAGGAATTTCTTCATCTTGGTTCAATCATTCATTCGGTCACAGTCTAAAATATTATACACTCACAGGAAGTGAGGCGTCTCCACAGCGTCTGAGTCATCTGTTGTCACGGTGACCGTAATGACACAGGGCCAAACTCCAGACAGGAAAAGTCTAGAGGGCTGCTGGATGAATGGGATAAGTTTAAGGGGACAGAGGGAGTGGCAGAAGTAGAGAAGTTGGCAAACGGAGCGAAGAATGCTGAGTAAATGAGACGCTCAGCTTTTTCTAAGAGATTAAGAGAGTGTGGTAGGGCAGGACTGTCCCACAGAGGAAGAATTAGGTGGAGTACATCCCTGCTTTTACTCAGTTATAGCCGCAATATACTGCATAAGCATAAGTAGTGCATCAATGTGTAAAGAGTAAGACTTTTTCTAGAGCTGTAGAACATATTTAAATGTATGGTTAAAAGGATAAATAAGGGATGCAGATGCGAGAGAACATTGGGAAAACAACTGCCTACTCCTACCAGCCTGACATTTTACATGAGCCTACAGTCTAATATTAGTAAATTATTGCAAATTTAGTCAGCTATGTGGGGGGAGTACAATGGTTTCCATTGTTCTAGAAAATGTGGAGTTCAGGATTGGGCTGCGAGGTCACAATAGTTCCCCCCTCAGTGCGTAACATGGATGGTGTCTGTCTCACCTGTTTTCCAGCCAAAACTTGTTGTCGCAGTGAGAGTTGTAAATAGTTTTGAGATGGAAGCTTTTGGAGTGAAATGCTCAGCCTCACTTGAAATAGCCAGTCGTAGGCGGCGTGAGAGAAAGAATAGGAAGAGCAGTGGATGTGAACGTTGCTTAGAAACACTGACTGAAGCCATTTGCAGTCATGCAGGGCTTTGCAGACTTCACACCCACATACAATGTCGCACTTACAGTGGGTCGCTATGATATCTGTTAATGAATCCCTCTTTGTTTCTGTGCATTGATATGATACTGTTTGGAAAAAGGGATATGACTTGTGCTGTATGTTCATGGTGATAAAAAGGTAGTTTATGGTTATGATGCATCCTCACATGTATTTGAAGCATAAATTGTTAACCAGAGATTGCAGTTGTTCTCAAATCTAGTTTAACCTATAAAACTGCTGACAGTGCAGTTATTGTACCAATAAGGCATCATTGTCTTTGTTGTACATTATTACATAATTTAAAAAGTGATGTGACTGCAAAAACATGTTTGATTCTGTGTATGTCACGTTTCATGTAAAGCTCTGCCCATCGTCCAAGTCAATATTACCCCCTCAGTGTATGTATGTCATGCTGTGTGTATTGATTACTTACTTTAATCAAAGAATAGTTCTGTCCTGCTGCATTCTGGGAAAGCATTTCTAACCAACTGTATTCTGAGATTTAATTATCTCTTGAGCAGTTTTCTGAAATACAGTACAATAATACTTTATTTTAATACAAAAAGACCCATTCTTTTAAAGACAAGTAACTTTCAGGTTAATAACACATTAATTTTTTATGCAAAGTAAAAAAATTAAGCCAGAATTGGTGATTAAAATTAATGATCATGATTAAGAAATGCAGAAAAGAATGTTTCACAGGCTAGCTTGTTTATCCTCTGAGCAAGTAGCCATTCCATTGCTTTTTATAGAAACCATGAACACCGGTAATAGAAAGAAAATATCTCCTTGGTTCTATTTTAGGCCGTGTGTGTCATTGACAGATTACTCTGGAATGTTCCCCCCAAAAACCAGCCCTTCATTTTTTTTAAAAAACAAAATAACAGAAACTTAATGTCTTTGTAAATTGCTTTTTTTTATGAAGTGAAGTCATTTCAGGAAAATGTTGTAATGGAATCCGTGTTTTAGTGTCAAATCTTTACTAAATGCTTCACTCTGAGGATCCTCCTCCAGCCCAGTGAGTTTAATGCATCAGGCAGCCAAACCTTTACTCAAAACACCTCTGCAACATGAGGCCTAAATAAGGTAGAAACTTAAAAAATTGTAGGGGAAGAGAGAATAGGATGTGTTATTTCTGTAATATGATAAAGGCAGTCTAAGGGCTGAATGTAGAGATGGAAGATATGGCCTGACAACAAAACCTTAATTGTACATTTTTCAAATTTATGGATGGTTCACGATTTTTATTTGATCTTTCTGTGTATCTCTACGCAAGCTAGAATGTCTACAACATAATTCAAACTTTGAAGACTTTGTACTCTTTATCAACTCAACCCACCATGTATTAACAGTTATACAAGAAAACAACAAAAATCATTGCATTTGTCCACGTTGTACTCAAGATGGCTTGTAAACTAGTTCACAGGAGGGGGAGTGGAGGGTGGGGGCATTGTTTGTTTTAAAATGCATAAAAAGATAATTCAATGGGGCTTTTTCACAGCTGACATTTTGACATGTCATGGTAAAAAAAGCACAGGTGTGACTAATAACGATGACTCCCAATATCCCAGTGAGCCATGACAGTGAGTCGTCAGTCGTCACGCACAACAACAGAATACAGATATTATGAATGTTGTTAATTACGTGTTTGCTTTTCCTGCGCTGACATGTCGACGTGTCTTTTGTTAACAAGGCCCTTTGCCATCAGTGCAGTGCTAAACTGTCAGATACACACTTTACACACCACACAAACACATGATTACTCTGCTGAACAGCTGGATATTGCAGAAGATGTTTCCATTTGACGCAACGGTGCCGCCATGAGGGATATCTTGAAGTGTGAACATTAAACTCAATGTGCAGTGAGGATGATGGTTACTAAGAGGGAGATAAAGAATATATACACAACACCAGACTGTCCTTTCATACTATAAGCCATCATAGGTGTTTGCACTCTCCTAAATTTTTTCTAAATTCAGATTGTACTGTAGGAACATTTCTTTCTGATCTTACTTAAGTTGTTTTGTTCCATTCATACATTCATATTTATGATGTTTTTATAGGGTTTTCTTTTACTTATTGCATTTTTTGTACTTTGTCATCTTGCTTAATGCTGTAAATCAGTTTCTGCTATGATACAGCTGAAAGTTTATGTATGTGATGTCATGGCACAGTGTGTGAAAAGTGTTATCAAACTTTATGGGTACTTAAGTAATAAGAGTTAGAGAACATTTGATATGTTGTGAGGTGCTGTATTATTGATTAGGCTGCAGATTATGTCATCTACAGATCCAAAGGTGATTATTGCTGATAGGATTGATGTGACAAAAGGTCAAGATGTATGGTGTGGTTCTCTGAGACTACACTTAAACACAAATACACACACACACACGCACACAAACACACACAGAAAATGCATTGATTGCACCCAGTTGCCCCTGTACTGTGCTGGTTGTGGTAATTCTAGTACTTAGGAGCAGAGTACACACATTGTCATCAATATATTGAAACAAGCTAAAATCTGGCAATTCTGACACTTAACGCTGTGTTGGATTGACCTGCCATTTCCAATATTTGTCATCCTCCACCATGATCTTACTAACTTCATGCTGAGCTTATTCTATTAAATATGACAAAACGCAGGCCTGTCTTACTACATTACATTTGGGGTATGCTTCTAATTATTATTTTTTGATCCACCAGTTTGTTTTATATTTCGGAAAATATGTTGGCTGTAGAAATACCACACAAACTAGCTAAAACTGCACAGCCAGGCAGACTCAGCAGAATGTGTCACCAGGTTAAGTAGATCGGCTTTCTCAAATGCTGCACTGTGAACGCGCTGTAAGGCTAAGTAGTGTGAAAACAACACCTACGCTAAAGGTGCTCATGCATTCCCAACCTCAATAATAAACAGCGTTAATGCTGCACAAAACATTAACTGAGAACACAACTGAATGTGTGATTTTCTCAGACACCATACAGCAGTGGTAATAACAGTGTTTTGTTTTTGTTTTTTTTTTCAGCACTGGGATCATCACGACTGTGCTGATGTCTGACTTTTTCCACATTAAATTTGTCCACTATAATTCTGTGCATGCCAGTTCCTAAAAAAAGGGAGTAACACCAGTTTTGTTTTATCAGACGCTTTGAGTAGGTGTGTAGTTATGCAAGGTCAAAGTGAATCAGAGGAATTCTTTTAAGTGTTTGTGTGTGTTCTGAACGTTCGCATGTGTGTGTGCTAGACTTTGTGTCTGCGTTTGAGTGTTGTTTCTGTTTGTCTGTGTCTGCCTGGATATGTCTTTGGAATACATCACTGACATTTTGGGATTCGTATGTGGATCATTTAGGCTAAGCCTATTTAGCCAAACAGTCAGTATAATGAGGGAGGTTCTGTGTGTTTGTGTGTGTGTGTGTATGTGAACAGTGTTTAAGACAAGCAGACGGTGTAATCTGGTTTCTGGGAATGGGTTTGGCGAACAGCCACAGGGAGACTTAGAAGCATTCTGCTTCAGCTATGGTCTGAACAGTCAGCTGTCAGAAATGGTTTAGCCATGATCTGCTCTAATATCAATAAGAATGCTTCTCTTTGTTGTGTTTGAACTAGACCCTCTTCATTTAATTTAAAAGCAGCTTTGCCAGTTCAATCAATTTCACTTAATTTTGTTGCATAAGGAAATGAGGTGGATCTACAACCTCTGTAAAGTAAGATAATGTCAGAATTTAAAAGACATCCTATTATGTCTGTCAGTTGATCAGTCACCAGTTCTGCCCCAGAAATGACTCTTACATAATTTTAATTAAGTCTGAGCTCAGTTTTAGAAGACTGATTGGAATTTAAATGTATCATGTAGGCCAAACAGTATAATCCGTATTTGTGTGAACATTTTTATTAGATTTAGTTGGAATATTTTACAATATTATTGTAAATACGATATCAGAGTTTCAGTGATGATAACAAAATGGTACTTTTTTCAATACTTTCGATACATATTAACATGTTTTTCCTACAAAAACTTTTCAAGTAAATTCAAGCAGTCATACAAGAGCTTTGCCCAAATAAAACAGTAGAAAGAAGAAGAAGTGAGAAACTGTGATCAAAGAATAAGTTAACGAGACAACGAATCTGAGCAGACATCCAGTTTCAGTGCCGCCATTCTATAATGTAGAAAAGCAAACAACTTGTTTTTCTTGAGGGTTTCTTCAAACAACCTTAATCTCAGAAAAAAAAACAGTCGTGTGTAATTAGTCTAAGGAATCTTAATTAATCTTGTAGTGTGCACCGACCCTTTGAGACCAAATTAACAACTCTGTCCCTGCTGTTTAGCACAGCCATTCTAAATGAGTTAATTTGCTTAGACTGTTATCTTACTCTCAGCCCCTTACTACCATCCCCCCAAGCACATTACTTAGTGGCTACGCTGTTCTGCACACACACATACAGCACACATATCTTTGTTTGTTATTATCTGTGTATTCTATTGTTGACAGTGGTCCTAGTAATAAACCCTCACCCAGCCCTTCATACTGTCACACTACTTAAATGTGCTCCCCCAGCTACTAGACTAAGCAGGATTACTCGAGGCTTTCACAAACACACACACACACACACACACACACACACACACACACACACACACATATACCCACTTTCACATTCATATACACAGACCAGTATCCACAGCATATGCACATACACATACACATACACCCATCCTCCCCTTTATCATCCAGTCTCTCTGTGTCTAATTGATGTGTGGATTATGCTGTCTCCTCTCACTCCACACAGCTGTTTCATGGCTTCAATTCACCTCAGCTACATGACACTGGAGACTAAAATCTACATTTACTGTTTGCTGTAGTTTTGGCCACTTCAGAATGTATAGAATCTAATGTTAGTTATGCAAACATTGCAGGTATTGAGACCTCCTTATCAGGAGTTATGACATTTGTCCACTGCTGTTAAGTGGAGCTGCACCGCAAAGAAAATCACATGCTGATCATATGAAAACATTTCCAAAGAATGCCTTTTGCACTGTGTGGTTGAAGACACTGAGCCATAATATTTCCTTGACTTCTTGGTACAGTACATCAAGGAAAAGATAGCCATTAGAAAGAAATGTTAAACATTACTTCTTGAAACATACTGCAGTCACAAAATTAAAATCATTATATAGTAACATGAGAATGCAGAAGTCCTTCATTTATAGAAGGTTTCTTTTTAACTGAAGCGTAGTCTGAAGTATCTCCACTTGGCTGTATTTGATTTGGCCCTTTCTGACTTGGTTTGGCACGGAATGGTTTGTTCTGGCTGGGAGCAGTGAAAGGGTATTAGTGCTGGGAATGACAGTAAAACCTCAGGGACAGCCCACCATTAATCTGGGAGAGGAGGTGGAGGAAGGGTTGTGTGTGTGTGTGTGTGTCTGTGTGTCTGTGTGTGTGTGTGTGTGTGTGTGTCTGTGTTGTCAATTGTCATCAGGAGATAGCAGAGAAGTCTATGGGATAGCTGTGGCCCTGTTCACTCTTACTTTAGTATTAATCAAATTGTATCAAGATCCAGCCAAGATAAATGGCAGTGTCAACTCTGATGTGAAAATACATGGGGGACAAAGTGATACGGGTTTGTAATACTTATCAGTTTGATTTTTATCATGCAGGAGGATGAGCAGCCAATCACAACTAAATACAAGCCGTGGCTTGTAGGTTTCCCATGACTTAGTCACCCCACGGCATGAGCAGAAATATAGCCGAAACATTTACGTAGTAATTTAATCGATTAGTTGATCAAATGAATTGGCAACTATTTTGACAATCAGTTAATCATTTGAAAAAATGACCGACATTCTCCATTTCCAGCTTCTCAAATATGTGCTGCTTATCTCAGTTTTTTAAAACTTTTTAAACAGGATATATTTTGGTTTTGGGCTATTTAAAGATACCCATACAGGATTTTCCCAACAACCAATTTATAGACTCATACAAAAATAATACCTCTCAATCATCAGTTATGACCCACTAGAAGTGTATATGACAGTGTTTGTCTACAGTTTCTCTCTCTTTCTCTCTATCTCTCTTGCTTGCTCGCTCACTCTGATTGAGCCAGGGAGGACGGGCCAACTTTGAATGCTGTGTTTACAAACACCAACCGACAAATCCTGCATAGTGTAGCTTTAACTATTTCATAGACTAAGTGATCAATTGATTAATCAAGACTATAACTGGCAGGTTGAATCAATGATATTAATAATATCTGTAACAGTTGCCCTTAGGGAAAATAAAAACTACTTCACTTTTCAAATTTACATTTTTCAATTAATAACCTACATGGTCGAAAATAGACTAAAGAATAAACAATACAAAATCTTAACAGTTCTAACAAACTAGTAAAAATGAATAGTATAGAGAATATAATTAAATTCTCACATGTTCTATTATGGATTTATTTGTAATGGAAAATTAAATGAATAAGTGTTACACAAACTGATTTCGGTGTGTTTACATTACATAATTACTGATTGAAAATACTTTCTTGATTCCTTAATACAAACTGCTCAACTGCTTCGTTTGGCCCATTCAAAAGTGTGTGAACACTCTTGGTAATGAGTGCAATGCTGTATGTCACTCTTGACAAAAGGCATATCAGTTAAGCAGGAAGTAAGTGTCATGTAGATTAATGTTATGTCTCATCTTTGTGGCCTTTTACATTAGTCTTGCTTACAGTAGCTTATTTAGCGTTCAGATGTCCAGTCCACCTCTTCTGCTACTTTAGTCGTCACGGTTAGTTAGCTGTTGATTGCACTAGCCACCATGCTCCTAATCCTAAAGTTTCACCCTTGATTTTGACCACATGGGCTTCTACAAGAATGTTAAAAAACAGACTTGAACCAGTTCAAATCAATCCAAGGAAAGGCAAAGGAAAATGGCTTACGGCCTGTTTAAACATGGATCCAATTAAAGCAGGAAGTACTCATGGGATCTCTTTATTCCTTATCGGCAGTGTACATGAACTACAGACATACAGCCAGGAAACCTGCTTGTCAGCAAATACATGAGGCACTGAGCGTGGCAGAAGGAGGCCGGGTGTGATCCTTGTGTCTGTGCATGTGTTTGCACGCTCATTTACGTGCGGGTGTGTTTGTTCATGGGCTTGTTTGTTGTCTGGTGTGGGTGTGAGGGTATCAGTGATGATGCAAAGTGCTCGTCCGCTGCTTTGTGTACATTTTTGTGCATTTACGTGTATGAGAATCTATTTGTTTGTGGAGGCATCTTTTATCATTGTGAGTTTAAAGTCATTTAGGAAACTGTATGGCAATCAGGTCTGTTAACATGATTCATGTGTGAGTATCATCATGTAGATGAAGTAATGCTCTAAGACACAACTAATCACTGATAATGGTGGCGGCACCAGCGAGATAGACAGAAGCAGATAAGGTTGGATGAAGGGAGTTAAGTTGAAAGGTTGTGGAAAAGAGGGAGGAGTTGTAAAGAATAATGAGAGAAGCGAAAACAAAGATGAAGGAATAATGAGGAACAAGACCTGAAAGAAAAGGAGAGAAGATGAAAAGACAAGGATAAAAGAGGAGAGAGATTGTGGATGATGAGGAAGAAAGTGAGTTGGAGAGAAGGGCAGTCAGGCTCCCCGCCCCCAGTTTGCTTCAGACGGTGTTTAGTTTGGCCTGCTCTGAACAACTGGAACAATATTCATGCTAGGAGATGGATGGAGGGAGGGTTAGACTCAGTTCACCTGAAAAAAAAAAAACAAAACTATGAGAACTTTTCCTTTTGGCATTGCACCACTTGATTTTCTGTTTACTTACGAGAACTGTTTTGCTCGCAAACATTTGTGAGATATGTTCTTAATTCTATCTAATGATTTAAGCGACAGACAGCTTTATGGATATAATTTTAAAGTAGAGAACCCAGACGAACACTGTTTCCTGTTTCAAGTTTGTGCCCAAAATGTTGTCTTAAGAGCTCAACAGAACCATATGTGTAACTTTTTTTTTTGGACTCTACTTTGACTCTTTATACACTGACTGATGACCGTGTCTGTGCGTGTATGAACTGCCCTTCCTATCCAGAGACTGAAGGATACAGTATATTTTTGCCCTACTCCACTGACTTTATGAGCAGCCCTTAAACGTAATGAGGCCGTTTGCTTTCCAAGTCCAGCAGTGTTTATTTATAGGGCAGGAAAGGCTATTTGTGTCAGGAGGAAGTGTTGCACAAGTGCTATTTTTTACTGGAGATCTTCTTGTACTCGTAAATGTCCTATGCCGGATTTGTGCATGAATCCTTCAGTTTTAAAATGGACAATGAGTACCTTTCAGTGAAAAGCATGACTTGTATTCAAAGTTGAAACTTCATTTGTGACTCCAGCTCCAAATCATTTAAAGACTTCCAGCAGTAAGATAATATACATGTAATCAGCTAATTTTGCTTTTTTTTTAAAGAGGTGGCATGCCCATATTGCACCAAACAAATATTATATGATAGTGTCACAATGTCCAAATATGGTATTCGAACTTTGCTTTGATTTTAGGCGAACAGCTGATGCTTGTATCTGAATGAGCACATGGATACAATGGGCTTGAGTCATGGTGGCCTCATAGTATTCCTGTAACTACGCAAGCTGTTTATAAGAGGGTTACTAGCAAAGCTGTAAAATAAGAGGTAATTAGAAGGGTCAAAGGGAAATGTTTTGAGTAGGGGCCGACTTATGTGCTGAATGACTTTTTTTTTTTTTTTTAAGGGCCGATAGTGAAGTGAAGAGAGGGCAGGGTGGGCTGATGGATGACGTGATGAAAATTTAGGTTTTTTTAAAAAGTTTTCCTCTTCCTCTTATTTTGTTTTTTTGCATTAATTGGCCAACATATCATGCCTTACAAACTATAACATCACACTATGGTAGACCTACGATCTAAGATGAGTTTATACGGCAACTACATCTTGCTTCCTTTGAAAAATATTTATCATCAGTTCATCTCGGGCTATATTATTCTCCTTGGCAGTCTCGGGTGTTGGCAAAGTCGGTGCAAAGAAGCTTCCTTGGCAAACATTAAGTGTTAATATGGCTGCCTTTTTAACTTGCTTTCTAACTGGCAACTGCAACTACACCATTTGCTGATATTCATATATTGACATACAGTATGTGTCATAACAGTACCACCATTCACTCGTTTTAAGAGTAAAGCACATTTAGAGAGGAGAAGTCAGTGTAAGTAAGTAAAACATTTTTTCATTATCTAAATGTGCAGTCCAGATTGTGAAATACATTGCAGCATCTTTCATTATGAGAGCAACCATCTGGTCTTTGTTTAACAGTTCTTTCTACTAACTCTCTTATTCTGGGTTTGAGTTTCAGAGTCCAGTAAACTATTGTGGTGTGTGTGTATGTGTGCGTGCGTGTGTGTGTGTGTGTGTGCCAGTGAGTGCTCATGTGTGTTTGTACCACACTAAGCTGTTTCAGCTGCGGCCCGGGAGAAAGGACGTATTGTTTGAGGACATTTGAGCATCTGCTTTGTTGTAGATAAGGGGTTTGAAGTTAACGTCCACTGCTGATCAAAGGGCACAGATATTGTAGATGTGTCAATCTCTTGTCTTTCTTTCACTGTTTCTTTTCTTTTTTTTATCCTTTACATTGTTCTCTCTCCTCTCCTCTCCTCTACTTCCTGTCTGCACTGCCCTCCTCTGTCTCTCAAACATCAACAAAAGAATATGGAGGTTATTTCCCTCTGGATTTAAGTCTCTTGTTTATGTGTCTTAACTCGCATCTAACCTACTTTTCTTTCTGCATTTATTTACTTTTTTTTTTTTTTTTTTTTAACACAAAAAAATATGGTTGCAACCTGTTTTAGTGTGTGACTTGGAACAGTGGATGTTGTGTGTTATGTTCATGTTATGTTCAATCATGTCACTTCCTCTTCTTCGTATTTTCATCTTGATAATCTCTCTTTTCTCTTTTCCTGCTTAACATAACCTGACTTGGTCTGTTTTATTTCCTTTTAGCCATTTACTGAGCCATATGTTTAGAAATAATACTTCCTAACTCCGTCTGCTCTCTTTTCTCATCTATTTCCCTTCTGTCCTGTCTTTATGTCTTCACAAGTTTTGTCTGTCTTACCCAACTACTGTAACAGCAGGGCCTAGTTGGTTGTCAGTTGGTCTGTACTTCACCTCAGTTCAGATCAAGATGTCTTGACAATTACTGGCCAGATTACTATGAAATTTGTTGGGGGTATTTTTGATCCCCAGAGTATGACTACCAGTGATTTGATGCCACTGTCAGGTCAAATTTCCCTGAAACAACACTTTAGTCCTGACAAGACATCTGCAATGTAATTCCTGGATTTCCATGAAATTTGCTGTGGATATGCACAGACCTGATTTGGCCTCTCTCTAATTTTTCTAATCTTTAGATTTCCTGGGAAAGGATTTGCTTAAAATGCGTTTTTGTTTTCCAGTGTCATCTGAGTTCACCAAGTGCACAGATGCAGTTCATTAGTTTTATCAGCTTTAGTTTTGATACTACCCTTTTAACCTTGTTTCTTTACATATGGAACTAATGCGGTTGCATTGAAATATACAGTAGAGTCTCCTTTCTTGGTGCTTTTTATAAGGGATTTGGAGCATAACGAAGGCAAACAGAGTCAGAATATCAAAAAAGAGCAAACATCCTTTTTATCTGTAGATCAACAAAAATGTTATTCTGTCTGTTGAGGAGGGGAATATCGAGGGTTTTCTAAAGTAAATGTTTTTCTGTTAAGCTCTGTCTGCTGTAAGTGGCTGAACTCTATAAACATGCAAAATGTGATGTAGGAATTACTGTTTCCTGATCTTTGTTTGTTTTTCCTTGATAGACAAAGGAAGTTCAGAGAAACTGGGGGAAAAAAGCACTTTTAGCAGACATGTTTATGCAAAATCCATTAAGTTAACAAACGTTCATATGCACTCGATGAACTGTTTTGATCTGTTTTCTTTGCAGTTTAGTCTAAACATTTAGTAATTACTGGGTGTTAGAAGTTGCAGTTCCACAAATTGTTTTCAAGACTTGACAGATTGACTCATTGACACCTGTAAAACACATAAAGGAAGGAGTGAGGTAAGAAATAATGAGTCACTAAAATATAACTTTAAAGCAACACACAGAAAATAAACACATAGTAAAAATTCTGATTTATCAGTTCTATATATCACTATTTCTCTCTGTCTGTCCATATTTTTCTCCCTCATTCATACCTTACTCTTTTCCATCCCCTTTTCACCTCTTTTGCTCTCTTGTTCTTGTCCTTGCAGCCAGCCTCTGGCCTGGACAAACAGGAAACACTTAGTGTTATCAGTGGACTCTTTGTGTGTCTTAATGAGTGTCAGGCTAAAGACAGAGAGGGAACAAACACTACCGTCCACACCCTGATCCCCGATGTAAACACACTTATCACTGCAGTAGAAAGAGAAAGAGAGGGAGAACCTGTGAGAGAAAGAGAGGCAGATAGAGCTGGTCAAGAGGTGGGCAGTCAGGGAAACTGAACTGAAAGTAAGATTCATTTTACTTCCTGGTGGTAAACACAGAAGGACAGTGGTCTTGCTGCTTCACTGTATAATCTCAGGATTAGTGACCCATGATTTATTGCTGGTGCAACCAATGTGGGCTAAACCCATACTGTCCAGTGCAGGCCATTGTGGGCTAAGCCTACAGTATTCAATACAAGCACATGTTGTCCAAAGTCATTTAGAGTTCATGTGTTGTGCTGTTTTTGGCATGTTCGTACAGTATTTAACATGTTGTTTGCTCTGTTATGTCGAGGAGTTTAGGGTAAATCACATGACAGGAATGAGGGCTGTAATTTCCGGCTGCAACTAATGATTTTTTTCATTATTGATTAATCTGCCGATTATTTTCTTTATTCAGTCAGCAAAATGTAAAAAATTGTGGAAAGTAGAATTGACAGTTTTTCAGAGAGTGATGTCTTCTATTTGCTTATTTCTGTCCAAAACCAAAAGATATTCAATTTAGTGTCACATATAATAAAGAAAAAACAGCAAAAGCTCACAATTAAGATAATAACTGAAATGATTAATTGATTATCAAAAGAGTTGCCAGTTGATTTTCTTTCAGTGGACTAATTGTTGCAGTTCTACTGTTATTGATCAATTGGCACTGATATTAGGATATTAAAAATGTATCATATGCATCTCCTGGATATTTGTTTTCAGGTCAGAACTGGATCTCAAAACTCAATCCTGTCTCCACACCGGTTTTCCCTTCACATACAGAGACCTCTTTTCCTCAGGAAACCTTTAGTTTCCTACCAGCTTTCAGTAACTGATATAGCTTACATCCCTACTAGTCTGTAGCTACCATATACACGGCTACTTTCCAGGGACTTGGGAAAGCTTTAAAAAAATTACGGAAAAATGTGTTTCTCCAGTGTAAACCTGATTGGATCTCTTGTTGTTTACTATATTGTTATTTTTAAAGACAGATATTATCTCTCTCTCTGTCTCGGAACAGGCAGCATTTTCCCATAATTTGCCCCTTTTTGGTTCCGAAGACTTAAACACACTTTGTTCTATCACTTTTTGTTGGATCTGAGGCCTGTGCTGATTTTGCACCATCTCTGCCAGCACATTATTTTTTCATCAGCCTCCCTGCGATGACACTAGTTGTGTATGAGGCTGAAACTGGAGCAGTGCATTCCGCTCCACTTAAACCTGTCCATTGCAATGTAGTCTAATGCTATCGGTGTCATGCTGCTCTGATCGAGACGGCCCTTCATTTTTGTTCAGCCTATTAACATCACAGAGGCCATTAGGCAGGATCATACTATACAGTGCATCAGTGTTTCCCCCTGTAATTCTTTGCCGGCAGGTGGTATTTGTGTTGGTAGTGGTTCAAAGTCCATTCCAGCTTTTCTCTCACATGCAGTTCCTGTTAATGAGATCACAATATGAGCATTCACAACTGTCAGTTGTATACTAGTGCACAAGAAATCACACCAAGCACATTATTCTACTAGTGTGATGTACAAAGAAGAGGTCCTGCATGATACGAGATGAGTGGAATTAATCATGAACATTTGAGAACAAGCACTTCTGAGACACAGATGTGTGAAAAGCTTAATGTACACAAAGCTGTTCTGGTCTTGTAAGGCTGGTTTCTCCTGTCATACAAACCCCCCTTTGGGTCATAATAAATGTCATGGTAATAAACAGTAACAGTACATATTTCTATTTGATAGAGAGGGGGAGTGTAGACGCTGTAGACACAGTGGAGGTTAAACTTTGGGCAAGAGCTTTTGAAGAGACGTGTACTATTGCGAACTTGTTACCATTTTCTTCACCCTAAATGTTCTGCGGTTTCTTGAAGCAAAGTAACTGACAGCCTGAAGACAGCATGAACAAATCTTAACTGAAGTGAGTACACAGAGAACTGGATGTCTGGTGTTTCTGGTAGTATTTTTAATGACAGTGTAAAGCTCTGAACCAAGAAAATATTCCCAGAAATCCTTGAACTTTAGTTTTAAGACGCTGCACAATCTCATACCTTGTTTGTGGTTTCCCTGCTCTGTAAAACTACTCTGACCGAGGGACTACTCCTCTTACTGCCCTCTTAGGCCAAACAGGTTTGTGTGGTTGACCACCTTTCATGTCAACTCTGCTCTCTTGGTTTCTCTATAAGTGTTAGGAAGGTACATCTTAAGAATAAACTTGAGCATATATCTTCTATCTGTGAGGCATTTTCCTAACTTACTACTACTACTATTACTACTACTACTACTACATACTGTAGCTGAAAAGAATACACCTCCTTTCCTGCCAGTTTATTTCCTTTCTCCTTATCTATCTTTGTCATTTGTAACATGCTCAGCCAATCGAGCATCTCTGAAATTCATATCATACCAGCAGCTAAATATTTGCTGCTTGAGTGCAAATCAGGAATCAAGATAGCCAATACTGTGCAATGTGCTAGCCTGTGGAAAACTTCTGGCTGGTTTGATCATGTTGGTCCCATTTAGCACAAGAAAACCACAAATTTGCAGAAACGAATCAGATGCAACACCGAGAGAGTTTTACTTCTTTTAGAGATTTCGTATCTTGGTGAATTATACAGGCACGCACCGCACATGTTCAACTTAAATTCAACTGTAGTAGCCTGAGCTAATTGCAAGATGTGACTGCTTGTGTTACTCTATCTGTCATGTTTAGGGGTGTGTTTATTTTGCTGCTGTTTCCGGATCACAAAGGCACTCAATTAGAGCAGTAAGAGCCACCCTTCCTGGTGTCCTCCAAACAGGATAAGGAGAGCTCTGGGTACAGATGAACAAGTACTGCCTCTGTTTCAATGAAATGTATTGAATAAGGTAAAAAAAAAAAATAGTGAAAAATAGCAGCGTGCACAGCTCCAAATCTTAAGCAAAGTAATCGGATGCACGGTTGCGGCAAGCATCAAAACAAAAGTGTGACACTAATGATGGCGTCTAGCTGAAACGCCTTCATTTTTGTCCACAATAAATACTCCAACAACAGAAGCACTGCGGACGTTCATATACGTACATATTTCTTTCCATTTCCTACAGTTACGCTACATGTCTGCTCATCTTTGCCTTTTCAGTTCTACCATCTCTTTAAGTGTAACTATTTTTAGTAGTTGAATGCCTCAGTGCTCTGTGAGCTGAACAACACATGACCGTCTGTATGAATATCATGAGACTTTTCATACAAACATACTGGGAGGCAAATCCAGCCCATCTCTGTGAAAACAAGGACTCTTAACCACTACACCATATGGGATGTGTCCTGTATAACTTCATCTACCTCCTACTGTGTCATGTTTCACTGCACACCAATCATACTGACAAACAGTTGCATGTTCGCTGACTTCACTGTTCCACTTTCACTTACACCCCCCCTTAATCCCTCAGCACCTTTTGTCAATGTGTTGCTCGAGACCACAGGGTTTGAGGAAACTGTTTAACAGAGGTGGTTGGCCACCCAGGTCCTGATGTATCTCGTCTAATAATAAATTCAGTTAATTGATGACAGCCTAAAAGCCACACTCATTAAAGTATGCTGCGAAATAGCACCTCTTTTGTTACCTTACAGTTAATGTTATATTTCATAAACATGTTTTAATGTTTTGTGAATGGTTAACATTTCAAACGAGGTGGCCCACCTCAGCTATGAAATGTAAAACTTTCCTCTCTGATTAATGGAAAATCTCTGCAAAATTGCCCAAATGATATGTGTGTTTCCAGAAATTCCTGCATTTAACATATGCAGGAGACTAAAAGAAGCACCTCGACTAGAGCTACAATGATTCATCAATTATTCTATCGACAGAAAATTATTCACCAAGTATTCTGATAATCAATTAATTATTGAGAGTATTTTTTTTTTATAAGAAAGAAAAAAAGTCCAAATTTTTTGAGTCAAGCTTCTCAAATGTAAATATTTCCTGGTTTATTTAGTCTGTTGTGAGGTTAACTAAATATCTTTGGGTTATGGACTGTTGGTGTGGACAAAACAAGACATTTGAGTACTTCACTTTAGGCTTTGTGAAACAGTGATTGTCACTTTTCAACATTTTCTGACATTTTATAGACCAAATGACTAATTGATTAAGGGAGAAAATAATCAACACATTACACAGTAATGACAATAATCATTAATTGCAGACCTAAGCCACAAGGCCAAAGGTTGTACAGGGACACAGCACAGCGGCAGTTTCAGGGGAGACATGAGACACGATATATCGTGACAAAAGGAGAAAAAATGAAGTGGGCTGTAAATATGTGTTATGCCACTGTCATCTGCAATGACCAAAATAAATATTCCGCTTACCCTCAGTGAGACACTTGGGATGGGGGGGGGGGGGGGGTGACACGCAGTAACATTGAGTAACATTCAAAGTTGCTTTCTGTTTGTTTCTTGGTTTTGATTTTGTGAGTCTCAATGGAAACCCCCCCCTGACTCACATAAATAGGTGGTGCAAGGCAACAGAAATTTGATTACTGATTTTGAAAGTGAGAGATATTAACTGACAGCCAGTATCCAGAATAAAGCAAGGTATGAGCTGAAGCTTCAGGCTGCTCATAGTTCTATCAGTTCATGTCTATGTCGGCCATGTCTCCTAAAGCAGGATCCACAGAGGAAGCTAGCTAGCTAACACGCTAGCGGCAAAACACGTTTGTCTCTACCTGATGATGTGTCGTGATTGTTATGGTGATATTGAAATTATTCATTTTAGTTTGACACTTTTTATTCATGTGAATTCTTGAGCGCATTAAGATATAAAAATAGCTAGCTTCATCAGTACCGCTGCCTCCACAGCCTACATGATGACGCTCTGAGGCCTACCTGTGGGCTGTAACCCACTGTTTGAAAGTGGCTGCTATGGAGCAATACATTCCATGATCCAGTCATTACCTTATTTATTAACACTGCACTGGTCTTTTATATTTTGAGATACACTTGGTCACCTTGGACACCTGGTAGATTCATATATCTTTTCCACATGACATTTGTCAGTGCTCAGCCGAGTGCCTTAATATCCAATCTGTTATTTCCAGTCTGTCAGAGAACATTCTCGTCACCACCTCTTAAATTGTATCTCACTTCTTGCTTTAGTTCTTTGAAGCCTGATCACAAGGAGTCATGGATATGGTGTGTGTGTGTGTGTGTGTGTGTGTGTGTGTGTGTGTGCCCGCACGCATTTGTTTACATTTGGATAAGGATCAATTTTCCAGAGCTCCACAGAAAAGAAAAGCAACAGTCTCTCAGTCATCTTGGCATTACTTATGTTTAATTTTCAAGACACCAACAATTTAAGCGTTTTTCACTTCCTCAGTGGTCCACATTAATGATTCTGTGGCTTGGACTTGCAGAGCTCAGTGGTCATCCAAGCTGTTTAAGTGACAGAAGGGATTTTTTTTTTTTTTTTATAGCCCTGCGTTTTTCCACCAGCTGTGCAAAACGTATTGCAGTGATTGCATTTGGGTGTTTGCCGCAGAGTCTATTTACACCAGGTATTGCTATGCTGGCTTATTGCTCTCCTAAAAATAGGGTACAGTTTGCCACCACCGGTATTTATGGAGTCACAGAGTTCAAACCCTTTATCACGTGTAGGTCAGTAGGCTATCAGGTCAAGTCTAATGCTGTACTTCATCCTAATATGCAAGTGGAACATAGAGGGAGTATGATTCAGCTGACTAATGAACTCGAGCTGCCAACGTGGTTGAGCTGCATGGAGTCAGTCCTCTCCCATTACTCTGGTATCAGATTAAGGAAAGAATTTTATTTACAACCTGCTCCTCTAACAACCATTTCTTTAAGCTTATTTTCTCATTTGTTTTTAATGTGATGTTTGATATACAAACGCAACCGTTGAGAGGTTGAGCAGCTCCTCCAAATGACTTGATTGTATGATACGGCTAGACTGCTTCTCTTCTGATTGATATTCCTGATTTTTGTTTGTTACACTTTAATTTTATTATTATTTTTTTCTCTTTTTGAAGTTAACATTTGTTTATGACCAGAGGTGAAACGCTGTGGCGGGCAGCTCTTAAAGCTTGCTCTGCTGTATTCTGTGCCATGAGACTGCAGTGTAGCAAGATTGTCTCTGTATGAGATCATGCTTGAAGCTTTCCAATAGCTGATTTCTCTCTATCTGAACAGCCTGTCAGCAATACAAATGTGGGGCCATTTGGTTTGTGTTTGTGTGTCAATGTGTGTGTGTACATTGGATGTTGCACATGAGTGTGTGCGTGTGTGTGTGTGCATGCGTATTCACATATGGACACAAATGTTTTGTGTGGGCTTTAGCAGAGCCAAAGAAACATTCTCTCCCTATGAAAAACATTACTCACATTAAGTGCATCTCAGCCATTTTGGCTGCAGTGGAAGATTTTCTTATGCGTCTGTAAACGTCTGATGACAGCACGTCATTGTGGGGAATGTATACATTTTTATTAGAGAAAAAGATGATGCAACATACTTTCTTAGAATTAAACATTTTTGTTTGGATACATAAATCACAATGATAATGAAATAAATATGTTCAACTTTGTAAGAGTTTACAGACTGAGGAATTGCTTTGTTGTGATGGTTTTGTTAAGCGATCCTTCTTTTGAATGACTTAAACAGCACATTATTTAAATAGTATTATTGTTCATCTCCTGGTTCCCCATTTGCCTCTTACCTTTGATGTCATTTTTTTGTGTCTCCTATTCTCTTCTCTCTGTCCTTCATCTACCCCCCCCCTCTTTCTCTGTCTTTCTCTCCTCTTTTCCAAATCATCTCTTGTAGGTCAATGAGTGGAACAAAAACGATGAGCGCCTGCTCGCTGCGGTGGAGCATGGTGAGGTGGAGAAGGTGGCATCGCTTCTTGCCAAGAAAGGTGCCAGCGCAGTAAAGCTGGACAGCGAGGGCAAATCAGCGTAAGCATTCTTACTTTGATCTAAAAAAGAACAAAGACAGATTTAGCAGTCCAAGAAACGTACTTCCTTGCACATCTTTCTGCTATGTATTGATTTATAAGTCTTCTACAGATCTACAGTAAAGCATTTAAAGCCTAGGATAAATTTCCACATGGGGACAATAAAGGACAAAATAATCAGAACATGCAGAGTGATCAACTGAAAGATACAAAGACAATAGTCTGCAGTGGCTCTTTTAGAATGAGTGTGGGATCTGAGGAGCAGCTTCAGTCAAAACAGAAAGACACATGGATTTAGATCTGTTACACTGATAAGGCTGCTAATTGCAAATCAAAAACCAGAATAGAGCAAAATGTGCAGATCTCCAGTTTGCTGCCTAGTTTAATTATATCCGACAAGTGCTTCTGCAGTTATTTAGGTGTTATCTGGGGTTTAACTCACATTTTTAACAACAAAAGTCTGATGAGAAATGGACTGATTTTGGTAAAATAAAAAGTAGATGTATTCGATTTCATGAAAACATCATCCAATTGCATTTTCCTTTCAATTTAAGGATTTCATGTGCTTCTAATGCTCAAATTCTCAAGTCTTATGAAACTACTTTCACGCTCCACAGCAAAATGTTAAAAATGTATGGCTGATCTAAAAATACAACTGCTTTTCTCAGTTCTTAGGAGGTTGACGTTTTGCAATCCAATGAAACCATTCATGCAGCCTCCCTGAGAACCAGTGTTTTAAAAGCCGGTTCATTTCTACAGAGGCGGTGGAGCTCGTTGCCTCACCAGTTGAGATTGTTGATAAGACAGAGGCTCAGTGTTAATATTTGACCTCTTTCTTTTTCTGAAACACAACACCCGCTGACCTCAATGTGTTCCTAGCTCATGCAGAGCTAGGGACATCAAAAAACAGGAACACATGTACGGGAGGAAAAAACGAAAGCGGGAATTCTCACATGCTGACACTAACACACACACACAGGCTTATTATTCTGTTGGTAGTTCACATCCTTGACCTTTTCTCTGTGTGTGCGACTAGAACACAAAAAGACACATACAGATGCATACTCAGCCTTTGTAAATCATGAATGTGGTGGTTTTGGGATCTCAAAGCTCCAATCTTTTCAGGACGCACAAAGGAGGAGTCTACAGTATCTCTATGGTGATAAAACCTGATTGAAAGGCATGTGGGCATAGTTGTGTTGCGTGTGTGTGTGTTTGTATCCCACGCACACACCAAGGGAAGGCAGGACATGTCGTTTTTTTGTTTTTTTTTTCATTCTGCTCGTTGAGCTGGAAAGAGTTTGTATTGATTTCCTTCTGAACACATATGCACAATGCAGGCAAAGGGTGTTTTTGCATACAGAGTGATATTGACTTATTACACTCCTGCCCACATGGCAGTGCTTTACCTGATATACACTCAAAATAACACTGATTACTGGACAAGTTTAAATGCTGAAAACTGCACGTACTCTTTAAGATCGTCCTGTTATAACTTTGAAAGTAAAATGAAATTGTATCCTTATATTCCCTCCATATAGAAATTGTCTAACATTTTGGGAAATACACGTATTCACTTTCTTGCTGAGTGTTAGATTAGAAGATCAATACCACTATCATGTGTGTCCACTAAATATGAAATTACAGCCAGGAGACATTTAGGTTAGCTTAGCATAAAACTGGAAACAAGGGGAAACAGCTAGCCTGGTATTTTTAAAAAATCTAATGAAAAGTCAAATTGACACGTTATATCTTGTCTGTCTGTTTGAAACATAAGTGTAAAAATTGGAATTTGTGGTTCTACGGGGAGTTATGTGCCCGGTGCAGTGACTTCCTGAGGTCTCAGCTGATGACCTGGACAGGAAGTCACGGCTCCTGGCCAAGAAATAGTATAACACGCAACATCCTGTAAAATGACAGATTGCTGATTTTTTACATTTTTTACATTAAAAAAAAAACAAATGTGTTAATTAAATGTGTTGTTAGTAGTCAGATTCTGTTACCCTTTAACAGTTAAACTAACATGCTGTTGGCTGTAGCTTCATATTCAAGGGAGGGATCAATCGTCAGTGTAAACGAAAGTGCTGTTAGAGATGGACAGAAGGGTAGCTTCCTTTTTTATTACATCCATTGATGCGGCTTGAGGTCACCACTGGAGATGCACAATTTTGTAATGTAACCCTTTTTCAGGAAGTTCATGGGAACTTTAATGTTGAAAACTGAGAACTAGCAAAGAGAGTAGTTGTAAAATAGCACTCTTGCAAAGATCTCTATCGCCATGATTGTATATCTACTAACAATTACTGCAGGTCTAATTTGTTCTTGCTTAGTTTTTTGTTCTTTGCTTTGGGTTTGTTTACAGTCTTCATGTAGCAGCTGCTCGTGGTCAGACAGACTGTCTGTCTGTCCTCCTGTCCCATGGAGCTGACCTGTCAGTCACTGATGCTGCAGGTATGTACAGTGTGAAGATAAAGTCTATATTTTTTGTGTTATGTCATTATTATCCAGTTTTGAGACTTGATGATTGTTTTGTAACATTTTAGGTCAAATTTGAATAGAAAATTCCAAATGATTCAGACTCTTTCTAGTGCCACTTTTGTCTCTTTTTCATCTCATTCATATTGTCACTAAAATCTTTTTCATGATGAAGATCTCAACAAATACCTATCTTTATTTGTGTTCAGGCTTTAATCCGTTACACCTGGCTGCCAAAAACAATCACGTCGAGTGCTGCAAAAAGCTCATTCAGGTAAGGTGGATAAAGCGAAGGAGGCTTTCAAAAGTAACAACCTGTGACTTGTCTGTAAAATAAGCTGCCAGTAAAACCCAAATATAGTCCTAGAGTGTTGTAATGGTGTTTAGATACTCCATGATATTTGTTTTAACGTAACAGCTGTGCACTATTTCAGGTTCAGTGAAATGTTTTCAATAAGTGTAACACAACAAGAAAAAAATGTTTTAATGGCAGAAGTTGTAGTCGCCCAGCAGGACGTCTTGGATGCATTAGTTGGTGTAGCAGAAGAGGAATGTGTGAAAGCAGGAGCACGAACTGTATGAAACCTACAGTCTGAATAGTCTCACTATTCTGTGAAGATGCCTGAAAATAGACAGTTTCACTGCTTCATTTCCTCAGTCTGCTGATTGAGTGTGTGTGAGCCTTCTCCGATCTGCTGACCGAACTATCCCATGACAGTCTGCAGCATCTCACACACACACACTCACACCTGCCTGGTCAAACATACATGCAAGTCTACTGGTGCACATAGAAAAATATGCTTTGAATACCTTTTTGCCTCAGACCCCCACACTGCTGTGTGAGGTTCTGACAAACCTACCATCAAGTTGTGCCAAAGAATTCCACTTTGTTGCCTGAATTTTATTAGCAACTAACTGTTAGCTGATTGTTTACCATTAGCAACAAATGAAAAATAAAAATTGTAGTGGTTCACCACTACTTGCAAACTAGGGGAGAAAAGTATAACAAACATGTAAATGCAGTAATATATTGTTTGCTGCAAATCTTGTGTGTACTTCCAGTGTTGTCTAATCTCAGATAAACATTTTATGTATGTAAAGCACCAGTAGTTATCAGATTTTGTTGTCAGTTCCTCAGGAAATAAACTACTTTCTATACATTTTTCAGTGGAAATAAAAATGGTGCAGCAGCAGACAAACTAGATAACTAGATACTCTGCACCAGAATTTTATGCTGACACAAGACATTTACTTTTTTATAGAATTATTTGGCATTTTGGGACATCGTCAGGCACCTTCTCTGGGAAGTTTTAAAACTCATGCAAAGAAACTGCAGGTTGATGCAGAGCGAGGACTAAATTTACTATCTGCAGTTCATCACAAAACAATCATTGAAAAGTACTGCATGTCACAGGATACTAAAACAAAAGCGTAAGAGTATTGAGAAGCTACACTTTCATAATCATTTATAATTTCTGTGTAACATTGATTTGGACATTTGATATTTTTCTGTTTCCCCTCCAGGGTAAATGTCCTGTCGATGCCGTAGACAGCTCAGGAAAGACTGCTCTGCATCACGCTGGTGAGTGTTTCCAGTGTCCTGAGAGCTAATTTTACAAAAGTGCTTTTATTGAAGATTAGCCTGCTTAGACAAGACGTGGGAAAATATGTTGTGAGATCGAGTTTAAGCTCTAATATTATTTGGATGAAATCATCCACTGTATTTGGAATTAAGTGATTAAATGTGATTTCAGTGCAGTTCATTTCAACTAAAAGTTCCCATAGTTCTCTTGCAGGTTTTCATTTAAATCAAATACTACAGTACACAGTGCTGTACATCTAACTTCCTCTCGGTGTCGAAGATCGCTGCCACTTTGTTGAAAAGCTTTATTTTTAGAAACAATATCTGCCTCCACTGGGCAAGACAGATCACTTCTGAGCTTCTCAATTTGTTCTACTGCACTGATATTATTTTACAAGGCTGTTTAGGTTAAAAAAAAAAAGGGAAGGTATTTTTCAATCTTGCATAAGCAGCAATGACGGGTTTCCAACGTCTTGTTTGCCTGCTTGTGTTATAGTTTTGTTAATGAAAAAGGAGAAGAAAGCCCAAAACAAAGCCTCATTTTAAATGATTGTGCTTCAATTTCTGGACACCTGACTGCTTTGTTTTTATTCATTCTGACTTTTTGTTTTATTTTCTCCTCAGCTGCCAGTGGGAAGATCCAGACCATCCAACTGCTATGTGAACTCAAAAGTCCCGTCAACCTGAAAGACGCAGTATGTACTTTCTCATAACTTCCACTGTTTCTTCCCCAGACGTATTTTTCCTGGCAGGATAGAAAGGTTTCTGAAACAGAATATACACCACAGAAATGCACTTTCATTCATTCAATTTAGTCTCAATCATATCACTGTTCCACTGTTAGGAATTTGTTCAGGGAACGTTAATCACCGCTTGTATGCTTTGGATTTTGTTTAGGATTTACCTGTCTATTGACCGTATGTTTACAACCCATATGCTGTCCTATATCTCATTTTAGATTTGTCTGCAGAAAACTAATTAACTGCAGATGCAGATGTCTTTCACAGCTGTAAAGCAACTATATGAAGGAGCCCATTAACTGACATTTCCTCTCATTTGTCCTACTCTGTTTTAAGATTGATTAATATTGTTCAGTGTGTGTGTGTGTGTGTGTGTTTGAGAGTTGGTCAGCATACTGTGGGAACTCCGCTCTCAAGCCGCAGACATGTGGTCTCCATTGCAGTGATGCTCCATGCCTGTGGTTTTTTTTGCCCAACTGGGGAGTGTTAGCATGATATTTCGTGTGTGTGTGTAATAGAGAAGAGAATGTGGTGCCTGTTTATTTCCCTTTTTTATTATCACACTGTGGTCTTTCGGCCTACATGTAAAGACATTTTGTTATTTCTAATTAAAATTTACTGCAGCCTCGTACTTATTTAAGCTCAAGACAAGTTGTATGTTGTGGCTTTTGAAACTGGTGCATGCTACCACTTTGCACCACCAGCTGTAAGGATTTTAAAGCTAAAGTATAAGGTTTCACATTTCACACTCACTTATACATCTAAAGTTCGACACGTGAGACGACAAGCTCATCCCGTACTGGAGTCTGTCATCTCGTCACAGATGAAAGACAACACTGCAGTGCTGTTGCCTGTTGACTTGAAGACAATATGTGTGATGTCACTTCCATTGAACAGCATTCACATTTCCAGCTACAATCATCTGCGAATGTGTATGTGTTAGACGTTAGCAGCTCCGTCTGCTGTTAGTGGACACATAGACAGCGAACCGCAAAGTCATCTGGAACATATTGCTGTTTGTGCCGTGTTTCTACACTGAGCAGAACATGCCAGCTTGTTAACTTCAGGCATATATCATGGCTATGACATATATCTGTACCTGATCTATATTTGACTTAAATAAACACACAGCATGATACTGAAATAGAGAGGAAAGAGAGGAACACCTGCCAGCTTACATATGTCGGACAAAGAATGTTTAGAGAAAATCAAGTAAATGTAAACTTAAGTTCTTCTCACAGACGGGTAATATAGAGTATAAAAGCTTCCTTTGTTTTCAGTTGGAAATAAACATTTCTCAACAAGCTCAGTCTTGACACAACTCACAGACAGGGCATGATAATTCTTTGGCATCCATGCGTTTGGTTTGAGTGGGTCGAAAAGTCTATGAATACTACAAAAGGCAAAACGATCCTACTTTCTTCAACCTTGAACATGTGAGTCACACAGTATCTCAGTATTTCAACACAAGAACAAAAGCCTAAAAAATACGGCTGAAATGGAGATTTTATGTGAGGGATAAAGCAAAAGTGCTAAAATCTACTAATCACAAAGGTAGGAGTCATCTGAGCTCAGATGTTCACATCATATAGCACTTAATGAAAATCTCAATAACAGTCTGGCTCTTTAATTGTTGGTTTCATTGGTTTATATATGTTAAACGCAGTTTACAATGTGCTGTACTAGGGATAGATGCAGTCTAATTAATCAGTATGGTAATAGTTAAACAAGCATGAGTCAGTTTAAGGCTTGTCAGTGAACATTAATGTTCCAGGAAGTAGCTTGGTGAGTGCATGATTTAGCTTTTTAGTAGTATTAGAAACTCTAGCTTCCCAACCTGAATGAATGGGTTTGCACAAGAGAATAAGAAAGATGAGGAGAAAACACAAAACACAAAATTGAATATTTTACAGATTATGCTTTTTCCAGGCTTTTTACCTCTTTAGGCCTCTAAATTAAACAATCTGATCACTCTTTGTTTCAACAGTTCACAACTCATTGACATATGCAACATAAGATGAGGGGTTCACAAGTAGACATTACCTTGTTTTAGGGGGTTGCTTGGTAAAAATGTTGGGTTTAAAGTATCCCTCACCCTCCTCCTCCATCACCATCACATACTGTACTGTGATGGAGAACCACTACACTTGTTTGAGCACAATGTTAAATTATTTCTCCTGTAAGAGGTGGAATGGAAAAAAGCTCTTTCTAAAGTGGTCTGTCACATGTCCTGTTATACACGTGCACAGACCTGCATGTGTATCTAACATCAAGACGCAACGACTACAGCCGAGAGTTACTGAGAAATGCTTATCAGATCATTCTTCTTCTTGACATAGAGCTTCAAAGATTAGTTGATTAATTAACTATTTTGTTTATTACTTTTTAAAGAAAAAAAAATGCAAAAAATGTCTTGTTCCAGCTTGGATGTGAATATTTTCTTTCTTTCTTTTTCTTTAATCTTTCTGTCAGTAAGCTGAATATCTCGGGGGTTTTGGACTATTGGTCAGGACAAAACACCATTTCCCAAAAACCCAAAATGCAACCTAAAATGTGTTGATCGACTTTTTTCACCATCTGCTAACATTTTATAGATCAAACAATTAAGTGAGAAAATAATCAACAGATTAATCGAATTACTGAATTATGGTTAGTTGCAGCCCTAACCTTACAGTTTCATTGTCATCCATCTTCAACACATAAAAACAACAGTAGGTTATATATTCACTTTCAGAGTATGTGGTAGTTTGACAATGAATTCAGTTTTAAGATTCAGTTTATCTAAAAGACAACCTTAAAATACAAATTATAGTGTGGCATACTCAGTGTGTTCAGGAGGCAGTTTTGATTATTATTGCTCCATAAAGAGTACATTAAGCTTTAAACAGGAGCATGTTTGTGTTTGTCTCGATTGAAAGTCGCTGCTTGCTCGCCCCACTTCACTTCAGCTCTGCCCAGACTTTACCCTGTTGCCCAAATTTGGGAAATCTAGCTTTAGACAATCGACAGGATTGTAAACTTCAAGGAACATGAGTAAACAGCCAAGTATTAATACACACCTGTGTACATCTACACACACGCACACTGAATCTATTACTCTGAGAAGAACAAAATGATTTCTGCTTTTTAGATTCCAGAGAAGAAATTGTTCAGTAGAAACAGACGGAGCAGAGCAGACGCAGGGCTGTTAAAGTCTTTAGCAGAGCTCAGAGGAACCCACAAACATAGTTTTGTACTCTGCGGTGTGTGGAAGCAGCAGCCTTGTAATATAAAACACAAAGCTATGCTGACACACTTTACTGTTTCTTGACATTCTTTTGCGTTTTCCATTTGGATGTGACTCCTGATTTTCCTCTTGTTTTACTTTTAACAATACAAATGACCCACTGTGTGGAAATGTTTAGTTTAATACTGATTTCTGTATCTGTTGTTTTAGTTTCATGCTTAATCACAAGTTAGTCAGATGCATATTTCCTAATATTGTCTTTGTGAATATGCAATTCATGTCCTGAACTCCAGCTCCTCCCAGACTCTAGACCGCCCTCAGTAACCCCAGCCAATCAAATGTTTAGGTTGGATTTAGGTCATAGATGGTTAAGGTTAAGTTAAGGGTCATGGTTGGGGGTTAGGATCTGCCAGTCCTGGTGAAAAATATGTACACACTGTGTTGCAGTTGACCAACGCAGAGCAATAAACTCCAGAGAGCCCATTAATTTAGAACTGGGATATATCATTTTAGGGATTTTCCCTTCTTATCCTAAAACACATGCCGCCTTAGAAAGTGGAACAACTTTGGCTTTCCTGTTTGTCTGCTCGGAAATTCAGTTAGGAGACGTTCACTCTCTTTTTCATGTGGAGCTGAGATTTTTCTCACCACACAGAGACTGATGATACTCCGTGTCTAGACCCACGTCCTGATGTCACACAAGATAAGTTATGTAGTATGTATATATGTATGTAATGTTAATACTGTCCTTGTTTGTCCTAAAGGACGGATTCACCCCCTTGCTGTTGTCAGCCAAACATGGTCATGCTGAAGTGTGCAGCACTTTGCTGGACTGCTGTGCTGAAATCAACACTTCTGACAACAGTGGCAGGTACAGAAAACATAGATTTTTGTGACAGGAATGATGTTCATGGATGATGGACAGATGTTGGATTGATGATCAATATTCATACTATTGTATTTGGTTGCTTGTGTGTTGCAGGACAGCCTTGATGCTTGCCACTGAGTCCAACACTGCTCCTGTCGTTGAAGTCTTGGTTCAGCGAGGAGCAGACCTGTTAGCTGTAGATTCACAAGGCCACGATGTCCTACATTACGCCAAACTGTCGGGAAACTCTGAGATCAAAACTGCTCTCAGTGCTGCTCTGAACAGACAACAGGTCCCAGGTGAGAGTTATGTGACAACACACACACACAAACACAGTATAACAGGTGGTGAAAGGTGAGAGTTGTTTTGTACAGTTGTCAACATTTGAACATGTATAGAAATGCCACCTATGTGTGGTAGAGATTCATGCTGCTCTAGTTTCAACACAGTCAATACTGCCATCTGTTGGTGTCTTCCTGTAATAAGTTAGTGTTTGTTTTTAAAAAGATTGGGTTTTTTTTTTTTGGTCTCATTTTACAGATGCCAAGTCTCCTAGAAGTCCGCTGGTAAGAAATTAGTCATTTCCTCCTCTACTTTTCTGTCTGTCTCAGACTGTTGATCAAAGTTACTAAACAGCTGAACTCATGACAAAATCAATTAATAACAGAAAGAGAGTCTAAATGTGTTTTCAGTACTATGTGATTCATAGTGAGTAGCAGCTAAAATTATGAACAAAAGACATTTGTATAATTTCTTTTGTGTAGCTGCATCTCATGTAGAGTAGTTCAGTATCAGCTTCTGTAATGTATCAGAATACTTCTCAGCTTGGAAAAAAAAATCTTTTAGTTGCTTTCTGTTTTGAAAACAAAACTCAAGTCCAAGCACTCATTGATTGACTGACTCTCCTTTTACTAACCAGCACTGAATCCCACTTTTCGTTTTTCTTTCTTTTCTTCTCTGTCTCCTTTGCTGACCCTCCCCTCAGCATGATCAAGTAGCTAAACTAAGTGATGAACGGATCACAACTCCCAAAAAACGAAAAGCACCTCCACCTCCTATTAGCCCACTGCAGGTAAACGCATGTCTCTCTGTGTATCTGTCTGCTTGTATCAGTATGCCACTCTGTATTAATGCATGTCTGTGTTATAATTATAAAATGAGTAGTCTGACAGTCTGAGTATTTGTCTGATACACATTATGTATTAAACAAACCCCTTTTTGATTACTGCTTAATTCTCTTCAGTATTGTTCTACAATGTAGAAAATAGTAAAAATAAAGAAAAACCTTCGAAATAAGTTGGTGAGTCCAAACATTTTTACTGGTACTGTCTTACCTGTATTATTATTATTATTATCTTCATCTGTCAGTCGGTCTTAATCAATTCATGGTTTGTACTGATACATCTATGACTGAAAGTGTTTTGTTCATGTAGTATGTTCATTTAATACATGTATTAATGTGTATTTTGTTTTCTAGTTTATGATTTAAAAATGTACTGAATACAATAATCAAAGGCAGTTTTTTTTTTTTTTTTGTTCTTCATTATTAGACCGGGTGTCTGTACAAACTGACAAATATAACCATAATGAACTCATTTGTTCTCAACATGGCTAACAAACTATTTTACTATTAAAGTAGCTGAATAACTGTGGGCCGTGTTTCATCAAGCATCTTAAGGCTAAGATCTTAGACTCATTGTCTTAAAATGGATTGTTTTAGCTGTAGGATGTGTTTGGGAAATGGGGCCCTGCGTTACCCCCCCGAACCAAATCATGACAAGGTTTATGAGGAAAAACTAATGCAACTTCAACTTTGTCCTCCTTCAGAGCTCCGCACCCTCTTCTCCTTCAGTCATTACCTCTACTGGAACCCCTGTGTCCAACAAAGATGACACTCCCAAGAGATTCAACTACAAGGTAATATGAAAGCAACAGACAACATGATAAATATAGGAAGAAAAAGCAGGAGTACTTTTGGGATGACTGATATGCAGCACAGACTTTAGACTTTAGTTCATATGCTGGTGTTTCTGCATATACTGGTATTTATTTACCTGATGGTGTGATTTCAACTTCCATATAAGACGATATTCATAGGAGTAATGAAAAGGCATAAATAAGAAATGAAGTATCATGCGTTGATAAGTAGTTCACATAGGGCTGTGCAATATGGCAAAAACTTTATCCCAAAACTTTTATTCATCAGTCAGTATCAATATATATCAATATGTATCATAATATGAATCAAGTTAATATTTATGAACTGCAAAATTCCCTTCAACTTAAATTCCTGTAAAGATTTCCCTTCAGCAGATTCAGAATGTGAAAAATAACCAAGAACTGTGTGGGCTGAAGACAGAAAATAATTTTTTAAAATCTTGCCACTGTAAACTCTTTGTTGTTATAGGAGACTAAAAAGTACACTTACACAAACCAGGTTTCCAGAAGCGCAAAGTCAGAACACACCTCTAGCTTTTCTTTCAGCTTTCAAGTTTTACCAATCAACAAAATAAATAAAAATCTAGACCGACTGTGCAAAAAGAGTATAGTGTATAATAAACTGACTAAAAGGACAACTAAAATCTGAAATATTACCAGTCCAGCAGCCGTCCCAGACTCACATGTTCAAATCAACAAAACATGATGGCTATTTTATTTACAATGAAACAAAAAGCACAGGTGAAAACTGCATTAGCCATTACCAGGAATTTGTCCATCTAGGATTGTGAATATGTGTCCTTATAGTGAGATGTCGAGTGAAAACATGCAAAAAAACCCAACATTTTACAGGAATGACTCGGCTGGGTAACAGTTTTGTATATAATTATCTTTGTCATACAGTAGCACGTCACATACCAGTCAACTAAATTCTTGCCTTTCCTGTTTTTTGCTTTTTTCTCTTCCTTGTCTTATCCATCTTTTTCTCCACTTTCCCACCATCCCCCACTCCTCTCTCTCCTCCCCCTCCTCCCCCTTTTCTTATTTTGAAGGAGGATGAAGTTAGAGAGGAGGTTGAGAAACTACACGAGGAGAGAAACATGTTGCTGGAGACAATCGAAGACTTGAAGCAGACGGTGGAGCAGACGGTGACGGGTCCTGAAATGGATACAAAGGTGATTAACAACTGAGCAAAACTATAGTGAAGTATTTACATTTTAAAACAGATGTGACAAGATCAGATGACTTAGTCTAAGAAAATGACGTCAGACTAATCTGAAAAGTAGAGCACATGCATTGAATATATTGATGTTTAAATAGTAAATGGTAAATGGATCATCTACCCAAATAACTAAAATGTGTTTCCTAATTGGCTGAAATGCATTTAAAAAACTTTTGAATTAGATATTACTGAACCTTTTTTTACATGATGGCTATTTTTTATTCACTTTAAACTTTTTTCTGTGTTTACTAAAAATCTTTCTGGTCATTAAAATCTTTTTTAAGCTGTGTGCAATATCCTGACACCAGACATCTGTGTGCTGCTCAACTTTTTCACCTTCGGCATTCTTGAAGGAGGTCTAACCTGAGCTTAAGACATGTCACAGCTTGTTTTGTTTTTCAGTAGGTAGCTAGTGGTCCCTAACGTTGCTTTCGTGTCTCTCTGTGTGCCTCTGCATGTGAATGTATGTGTATGTATGTGTTGACAGGTCGAGCACAGTTTAACTGCATCTGCGGCTCTCGTTTCTGCTCTGCAATCAAAGATCACTGCACTTACTTTGGAAAACCAGCAACTTGTGGGTAAACTCAAGGTAGGTAACTCTTCACTCATTCATTGTTGCTCCAGTTAAAACATAAACAAGAGACACAGCAAAAAAAGACCTTCATCTACAAAATTTCACTGATAAAAGTGGCATCAGCTGTGCTTTGTTACAGAGAATCGTAATTTTCACCTCACAGAAACAGCCGTCCCGCCAAGGAAGTGAGGACCTGAAGGATACCAGTCGTCCAAACAGCATGACCTCCAACTCCTCCTTCCACTCCACGCAGGATGAGTTTGATTCATCGCCACTGCCTCCCACCTCCACCGCCGGTTCAGGAGGTGTTTCTATCAGACAAGAGGACACGGTTGAGGAGGAAGAGAGTGAAGGAGGAAACAAAGAGGAGATGAGACTGTTGAGACAGGCCCTCGAGAGTGTTCAAATGAAACTGCTAGAAACCAGAAAGGAAAACCGCTCGCTTCAGGCTCAGCTGAAACCTGAGAGAGGCAGAGAAAGAGAGGACGACGAGAGCGCGAGGGAGAAAGGAAGAGAGGAAGAGCTGATGGAGAGTCTAGCAGAGCTTCAGGCGAAGCTGACAGACACCCAGGAGAGATACCACCAAGCTGTGGAGGAGGTGGAGGAGCTGAGAGCGCAGATGGGAAGGGGAGGCAGTGACCTGATGGAACATGAAGTAAAACAGCTGAAGGCCCACCTCGTCCAATCAGGATGTGAGCAGGAGAAAGCGGTTCAACGAATCAGACAGTTGGAAGAGGCGCTGAGGAGGACGGAGGAGGAAAGACAGAACGTTAAGGAGAAAGAACAGAAGACGGCGCAGATTGAGGAGCTTTACAAGGAGGCGCTGGAGGAGATTAGGATACTGCAGGTAAATATCGGCTTCTTCTTCTCTCTGAGTTTCTGTATGACTGATGAGAGATTTAACATTTTCTCCCTATTCAAATATTTTGTCGCTTTTTCCATGCATTTAGTTCATTTTGTCTTTTATCCAATGAAATATTTCCCAATTTTTTCCACTGTCATTCATTCATATTTCTGTTTAGGAGGCTCTGAAGGGCACTGTGCCTGTGGAAGCTGCAGCCAAAGACTTTGATGAAATGAAGGCTGGGCTCAGTGAGGAAATTGCAGGGCTGAACCGCCGCTTGCGGGAACTCTCACACTCCTATAGTGAAACCAAGAGTCAACTAAGTGGCACACAGAAACAGCTGGCAGAGGCCCGAGCTGAGAGCAGCGCAGCATCATCTCCCTCCTCAGAACAACAACAAGCTCACATGCTAAAAAGCCAGGTGGAGGAGCTGCAGACGTTGCTGGCCGACACGGAGAAGAAGTACTCGGCCGCTCAGGAGGAGATTTCACTGCTGAGGCAGGAGGCTGAAGCTCAGGCACAGAGCTCTGTGGCCCTCACAGACCACACGCAGGTGATGTCATCTTTAGGAAATGCCATCAAAGAGTTGGAAAGCCAATCAGAAGCCCTGAAAGAGCAGCTACACCAGAAGACCTTGCAAGTGGATGCTCTGCAAAGCAGGTGAGGAAGGAAACTAACAACAGAGTTTATCTGAAGCTAACATAAGGCTTGACAAAGTTCTCTGGTGGATATCTTCCACAGTTATGGTCTTTTTTAATATATATTTAATAATATTTTTATAAAATTCCTTCTATTTTTCATTGGGCAGTGTTTCTTAATTGAGCTTCTGTGGAAGGATGGCAACAAAGAGTGAATTTGGCACTAGAAAGACTGTAACTGTGAAAGATATTGACTTGATTTGACTAATTTGGACAGCTGAAGCCTCATATTAGCTTTATATAAACTTTGAGGACTGTAGGTTTTGTCCCCCAAAGGGATTTCTTAATGACCAGTGTGAGCAGAAGGAATGATTTCAGCAGGAAAAACCTGTTTCAATATTCATTTGATGACCTGATGATTGTTTGAAGACAGATTTGGAAAAATTGTAAACCTATCCTTTAAACCATCAAAATTTAAAATATGCTCCACCCTGAGCAGCTACGACAGGAAAGATGCTACTTAATGTTTTGTTATAACAATCCAATATTACAGCATTGAATAATATCATTATACATTAACACTTAGTTTTAACTAAGCTTTGACTGCAGTATTTTTACTATTATTGGAGTATTTTTATATTGCTGATTATTGCTGGTTTTCTACTTTACTTGAGTAAAGGAGCTGAATCTTCTTCCACCTCAGGAGAAATGTTATGTAGTATTAATGGCCAGCAAATTATCACCAGTATATGGGAATAAGCATAAGGTAATGTTAGTTTGAGCTGTGTGGGGAAAATTCATATGTGACGAAAACTCATTTTCATTATTCAGTCTTAAGACGGCGTTACACTTTCTGCATCCAGTTTGCATGGGTGCATGTGAGGTAAATTTCACCATCAGAGGGTGTATGTGTAGGCTCTATATGGACATCCGTGTACCTCCAATTTGTTGTAACTGCAAAAGTCCGCGTGGTCGCTACACTAAAACAGACGCCGATCTACTGCACATGTGGAACGCATCCTCCAAGCGAACTCCAGAGAGTAGTATAAACAGAACTACTACTTTTCTGCAGCTGTGTATGTGTCCACTTGGGACTATATTCAGGGCTTTAGTCAGATCTTCTCTTTTTAAGGATATGAGAATGTGAAGATATGCTGGAGATCTGGCAGAATGTTTGTGCCTCTGAAAAACTAGATTCTCTATACAAACAGTTTTTGGTTATTTTAAAATGTAAAGGCTACGCAGTAAAGATGTATGAGCACCTTGTTACAATCCAGTGTTTGGAGTGTTTCTGTTACTGTAGTGATCAAGTTGACCACGTGTCAGAACTTAAAGGTCAATAGTCAAACTACTTACCTATCTGCTAGAATCACTCCAATACTAGTTCTTAATGTGTCATCATGTGGTTCTTCACCAAAAGGCTGACAGCTGAGAAAGACGTCACCCCAGATGATTCGGTCCCCCTTCTGGAGCATAAGACCATGCGAGAGCAACTGGAGGGCGAGGTGAACCACCTGACGCAGCTCCTCCAGGGGGCCCTCAGGAAGCAGGACGAGATGGCTCTGGAGGCTGCTGATGCTTGGCAGAAAGTGAGAAGAAAGAGGAGGAAAAACAACTTTTAAATGGTGACTATTAATGCTCAGTACTTACATAACCACCATCTTATTCAACCATCAGGCTCGGGAGAATCGGGCAGAGTGGGAAGCCCTGCAGGAGCTGGTGATGTCAAGGGAGAAAGAGAACCAGACGCTGACCTCCAGGCTGGCTGAGTCCCAGGATGCCGTGTGTCAGCTCAAACAGCTGGTGGAGAATCACGTTGCCTCGGAGAGGGAAAAGAACAAGAGGGTTGGTCACGTTTGTCTCTTAGACTGACAGTTTCCACTATTAAACTTGGAAAAAAATCTCTTTAAAGTTCATTGTTTTATTCACCAGATGTTTTATGTTTTTCCCTCTCAGATAGATGATCTGTCACGGGAGGTCGGGAAGCTGAAGGACGCCTTAAACAGCCTATCACAGCTCTCCTACACCGCTGGCTCCCCCTCCAAGAGACAGCAGCAAAACCAGCAGCTGGAGACACTGCAGCAACAAATCAAACAGCTGCAGTACCAACTAGCTGTAAGATTTATTTGATCGATTTTTAAATACTGACTGAAACACAAGTGTCAGTTTGCATTTACCTCATGCTTTTTTTTTTTTTTAGGAGTCGAAGAAGCAGCACCATGAGATTGTGTCAGTCTACAGGATGCATCTCCTCTACGCTGTCCAGGTACATTCATCCACTATTTCACCTTCAATTTTACGGTAACGGTTCACCCAAATTATGAAAAAACATATTTTAGTAGTTAGTTTTAGTTTTATTTACTTACATTTGGAAATGTCCATCTCAAATTCCTGCCCCCAACCAACTGCAACAGAAGTGAAGGGAGTTGTATTTGAGGTGTTCACAGGACTGAAAAATTACATTTAAAAATTCTGCGGCATATGGGATCATTTCTTTGGTAGAAATTAATTCCACTGTAACCTGTTCACAATGAGGTCTGTTCATTTTTGAGTTATGGGGGCACGTTGTGTCTGAAACATGCTGTCCAAAAGTGTAATTTAGAAACAATTCTATTCTTCATTGTATTGGAGTTGCAGCAGAAGTGAGAAGGGTCCAATGCAGACCTCATGTCTAGGGGCTCCAGGTCTTTGAGCCAATAAGAAGAGAGTAGGCAACCATATGTGAGGTGTGTCGCTTCCTCCTCTGCCACAAAAGAATATATGAGCAAATAGGCTAATTTAATTCAAATAGTTTAATTGAACTCCTTTTCACTCAGAAGTTACAGAAAAGTTAATAGTATCTTCTGTCAGAATGATACATTTGAAATAAAAATCAAAGAAAGACACAAATTACTGAGCGGACATAAATGTATTTTCAGTCATTTTATAAAGACGTTTGTAGCTAATATTAGCATTAGCATTAGCAAGGTGTGGAAAAAGTAGAGTAGAGAGGATCTAACTTTATGCTAACATTAAACAGTGAAAAGGACTTTAACAAAAAAAGTGTTCTAATTTCTATATTGTGTATAGATTTTGAAGGCAGTATAAGTTTAGGCACTCATATGTCACCAAACTCAAACACTGTCACTAACAACACAAGAGGTTTATGTTTTCAGGTTAAGTTGCGTGGATATATTATACTAACAGTCTGTTTCACATGGTTTTTTAGAGTTAACATAAATGTTAGCTTCTCCAACAAGCTAACATCACCAGCACTTTATATAACGTCAACCAGGTTATACTTTTTTGTTAATTTACCAGTATTTCTCTCACACACAACAACATGACCAAATATTTTTCTTTTTTTTTTCTTTTTCAAAAACATTACAATAACTCTGTTGAGCACCAATCTCTGTAAACAGATATCTGCATATGAATTCAGAATCTGTAAGCAATGTAGGCATGTTTAGTACCAGAAAAATGGTTTCCATTTGTATTACAAGCAGTACTGACCAATCACGTTGGAGCAGGCTTTGGTTGGTAATGTAAGTTTTATGTACAGTAGTAGGATATGGATTTAATATTTTGATTTAAGTTTACTGAACCTGTGATGTGTGCTTCAGGGTCAGATGGATGAGGATGTCCAGAAAGCCTTGAAGCAGATCTTGATGATGTGCAAGATGCCAAGTCAAGCCAAGGAAGCCTGCTGAGACTCGCCGGGCCTGGTTTCCCAAACTGAAGCAAATTGCTGACATCACCTCACTTCCTCCTGTCTGAATTCACACGTTCTTGTGTCGATTACAAGCACGGCCAACACTCGGTGCCTCTGGATAAACCTTGAGTCTTTGTGAATGAGGTTTACGTTCATGTTCTTTGCCTTTGCTGAAGTCATTTTGACCCATTAAGATCTAAAAAGGTCATGGATTTTAGGATGGAGGATGTTTTTTGGGAAACCTCAGCCCAGCATACAGATACTGTCCATCAGCCAGTCAGTTGAATGGTCATCTTCTGCCAACGTATAATCTCAGTATGTGCATGTTTAACACTACACTGTACATGTGCAGTAACTTTAAATCACATGCTGTTGCACATGTGTGATAATACAAACTTGATGTGTGTACGCACTAATCAGTCCAATGAAAACAGTGAGTTTGATGTGGTTCGTTTCTGTTACAACGTGTGTTTAGAGACATGAAAGCCTCAGTGGGCGCTGCTGTTAATAGTATCTGTTTTCATGATACAACAGTGTTAGTTTTATTTTACTTGGTGTCTAAATGTTTAACGCTTGTCCACATTTTCCTGATACAATCTAAATTATTTGTGCCCTCATAGCAATGCATGTGACTTTGTTCAACATAAGCCCAAAAAAATCACATAGGAAAGTTTTTTGGCCGCACTTCTATGAAGAAAAAGCACGATACTGTTTGTATTGCTATTTTTCTATTAGTACAAAACATATATATACAATTTTACTGAATTGTATTCCAGTAAAATGTCATGTTTTCTAAGTTACTGTACTTTAATGAAAAGGTTTGATAGCTGTATTTTTGATGGCCTTGTTTTGTGTCTGTGTGTGAGTTTTTTTTATTGAATGAGATGCTTTTTTCCTCGAGTATAACAACGCACTATTTGTTCTAGTGACACCTTAAATTGTTTAGTTTATTTTCCTTTTATTATCCATATTTACTTTTATCTATAAGGGGTTGAATAGCATTGATTTACTGTAACAAAAAGACTGAATATTTCATTGTAACAAGTGCCCAGCAGTATGGGCTTAATGTTTTAGTCTTTTTGAGTCAGAGGATAGTTAGGAGGTAAGCTTTTTGGTTCTTACATTTCCTCTCCTCTTATCTACTCTTATACTTTGGTCTTTTGTTCAGTAATTTCTTACTTGAAAAGCAAACAAAACCTGTTGGTAAAATGTTATGAATTTTGCAAAAAACCTTTTTTAGTTTTCTGTCATGTGCCTGCACTTGTTAATCAGACTGTTTTTCATATTCTGTAGTACTTATAACTGGGAATTACAGTCAATATCAGCAGTTCTTAGTTGCTAACTTTCTTGTACCATCTTAATATATTTGCCAATTATCAGGAGTGGGGTTTCTGTCATCTCCTTTCATTCTTCCTTTGCAGGTACGGTTGTACACTGTACAGTGTTTGAGAATTAATTTAAAATGCATGTCTATCAGACTTGTGAACTGTTTTAACATCACGCCCCTTTGCCTTAGTACTGTGCATAGAGCCACACACCCTTAGAAGAAACCTTTTTCTGATTATTCAGAATACAAACAACACTAACACAGTTTATCTGGAGATTAATATGACTGACTGAACCCCGCACCTTCGTTTCTCACTCAGGAACTTTTTTACTGAACATGATTTTACACCTGACTGAGATTTGTTGGACCCTGAGTAGAGCCTTTGCATGTCTTCATTTTATAGGTTGCAGGATATCATAAACTTCTCTCTAGGCCTTGACTGAAATGTTTTGTACTGAGAAAGGGACAAGAAAGAAACTTTTCTGTTGTTTGTTTCTTTACCAACAGTTTTGTAGTGATATGTAAAATTGCTTGTTTGCCAATTGCTTTTTTGCCCATATTAATAAATTTTTAAAGTACTGTACTCTCTGGTGTCTATGACTTATGTTTCCCATTTATTATAAAATCAGAATGTGTACAAATGACCTGATTATTGCTAAATGATGATGTTACTTCAAGCTATGTATACATTTTCAAACAAACCTACAGTACAAAGTGTCCCAAAGACAAAACCACAATCAGATTTCCAGACTATGTCTACAAAATTCATATAAGTATAGTTACAGTTATGACACACAATTTAGAAATGAATACAAAGTAAATAGCTCATCCTTCCCAGAAATGAACTGAAAACTAAATTATGCATCAAAATCAAACAACCATTCCCTTTTCTGATCATCTGTGGACCAGAATACTTCAGGGTTTTGCCAAACCATTTCATTAAGAACTGACAATCTCATAACATCAAAGTACAAAAAAATGGGACTCATTTTCCACTTCTCCAAAATAACAGTTACAATGAAAATGTTTTAATCTGCCAACCTCAATAGCCAGAGAGAAAATAATAGTTTTCAACGGTGCAACGAATTATTTTTGGCTTCTAGATAAAGGAAATAGAACATCATCATATGTCAGAGGGAGATGGTAATAGATCAATTAAATGTCCCATTTAATTTGCTAGCAAAGACAGGAGCTGTTCCTCTGTTATTTAAGAGTCAATAACACTTAAATGTTCTTGGGAGAACTATTATGCGAAGTGCCATAACAGGCTAAGACTGAACAGGCAATAAATGACCACTAGATGGCAACCTTTGTCAAACTTGGACCTCGTGTCTCTCCCATACAGTCCCCTCGGCTCACAAAAAGTACAACTTGGTGACAACTTAATGGAAAAAGCTGAACTATTGACTTGAGAAACTATCTGAATCACTCACTGTGGCCTTCACGGTCACCAAATCTCAACCAAACTGAGCACATACGGCTGATTTTGAAGTGGTGTGTTAAAACCAAATGAGGGAATATCTTTTAGAGGACTGTCCAGTAGAGTAACAGACACTTGTATCTAAATCGACGAGGATTGATGCTGTTCTGGTGGCTTGTGGTGGCCCAACACCTGACTGAGACACTTTTGTCCCTATTTACACATACAAACGTGATATTTGTTTCTCTTCTTATTTAGCTTCCAGAATTAGAGTAAAAAATATACACTTCAGGCTTCAGAGTTTGAAATACTGAGCGTAAAAACTAAAAAAAAAAATAATCAGGCATTGTTTGTTTTCCTGTCAGACACACCGTCCTCCATGTCAACACTCTGTCCCCCCTAAATGTCCACTCAGCTTTGGCTCTCAGAAGTCCTGCCAGCCCAACTCTGAGTAATTTATCTGCCGTTCTGTTTCCTCTAACCGGTGGCACAACCACTTCGTTTCCTGCTCTGGCCCTGTGTTCTGCCCGCTGGGCAAACACACACATACACATATGCACGCAAGAAAGCACACACACAAGCATAAACACACACACACACACACACACCTCTGCTTTTACACAACAACTTCCTGTCAATCTTGCTTTCCCACACGTTCTGCCCTCAGGCCTCGGGGGTTAGTGAAGAGAGATCTAGTGCTGTGATCCTAATCCAGCTAGGGCCCGCATTTGTCAAGCATCCCAGGCTGCAGTAAAATCTCAACGTCTGGAGTCTTTTGAGTGGCAGGAGGAATTCTGCTCGGCTAAACTGAAATGTACAGTTTCAAGATAACTGACGAGGATGTTCAAATGTGATTTGTCATGTATTTGTTCATCTGACAAAAAAAAAAAAAAAATCACATTCAACTTTCAGTGTTTTCCTTCAATATCTAATTTCTTTCAGTAGCTCTAAAGATAGGTACTGTACTTCTGTTGTTCCACATGTCACATATATATTCTTTATCTACTTTTTCCAAGGCCTTTTTGAAGTAGAACTGAAACAATTTTCCAATGAATCAATTAGACAATCAACTGAAAATTTATCAACAAACTTTCTGATAATTAATTAACTGTTTTACATAATTTTGAAAGCAAATTTTCCAAAAAGTCCCAGGCTGGATCAACTCAAATGTTGATGATAATTGTAAATATATTTTAAATATAATACATACAGTTATACAATATACATACAATAATACATACAAAATACATACAAATATACAATCTGATTACCTTTTTGCCATATTTTAAACCAATTGAATAAGGATTTATCTACAGAACCATCTGCATATTTATCTATGATGAAAATAATTGTTAGTTGTTGCCCTACTTATGAAGGTTAATGGATTTAAAATGCCTACATATTAAATGATGAGGGGACTGAGAATTGAACCCTGAGGAGTCCCAGAGGACAGATGAGGTCAAAATGACAGAGACAGAAAGCTTATAGTGGATAATTCTGCATAGAGAAAAAAAAAGGGCTCAGAAATGAAGAGTAGAGACAGAGTTTTAGATGATGCGAAGAAGTCATAACCGAAGGTCAAAGCCCAGGAGAGGAAGACTGCAGCTGAAGGAGCCCTTTCGGGGAGGAAATGAGAAGAGTCTGTGGCCAAGAGAAAAAGCGTGGAGAAGCAAGAGTAGCAGATCAGGAGAGAGGGACAAGTGTGCATGTTGAATCACTGGAAGGATGACTAATCTGTGACTCTGAGACTCTTCTGAAGTAGCGTACAAACGTGTATCAGCTGCCAGAAGCATGAGGGGAACATGCTGAGGAGGGGAAGAGGAGGGAGGAGAGGAAGCTGCTGATGAAGAGGTCACTTTTCTGGTTAGTTTTCTTGACAACCGTAGCTCGCTGGTGATTAAACATGGCGGCAATAAAGTTGTGCGGTTTCGGCTGCCAACTCACCACTTTTAGAGTACTTTCAGTTTTATGTCCATGTTTCTGGTAACTATTTGTTTACATCATGTATTTCCAACCAATCAGGATCATTGTCCATGGTAAATATTGTTGTATGACTTATCACTAGCGTGCGTCATAAGGCTGTGTGCGTGCGCTCGGACGAGTAGGCCAGTAGCATCTACGTATTGACGCTGTTTCTTGCTGTTGTTTTAATAAAGTGTTTCCGTCATATGTTGGGTGTGTACGAAAGACATCTGGCCGAGGACTCTTTTTTGATAATTGTGGCACAATTACAGAGATATTTATTATAACCGTTTATTGTTGTGTCTGTTTTACAAGCTGTACGACGAAACTGACTTGTAACCAGCTGCCGTAATGTAAATCTAAAACCCTTCAAAGCTCAGGGGTTCCTCTGCCTGGTGACAACAATCAAGATATCTGGGCTGCAGCTGAACTCTGCCCTGCGACTAATCAAACTGTGGTCAGTCATACCAATAACAAAATGTGGTATCAAAAAAGACCGAAAGATCAGCACTCCACTGTGGTTCACATTTTCCGCCCACCATAGGAAATACACAGATTGTCATTTGTGCATAAAAAGACGTGCACACACACCGACACGTGTCACAGTGCTGAATGTCTGTGATTTTGCAGGGTTTGAAATTTTTTCTCTGGTGGAAACGTGGATTAATCTCACATTGTGTCTGAATTTGCATACTTCCACAGTTGCTACACCAGAGATAATATCAACAGACGGATATTTTGAATGCCTGAATGTGTAATATATTCAGAATCCAATACATCTGCATCCTCAGGCATTTAATCATACTCTGTATATCTGGTCTTGTGAAAAAAATCTTGACTGTTCTTGCACAGAGACAGACCTCAACTCCATCATAGACCTTTGGGGTGAAATGGGCCGACAAATGCGAGCAAGCCACCTATCATCCGTGGCCGATGACCTCACTGATGTTCTTGTGGTTTGAACATGAGCAAATCCCTGCAGCCCAGATACAAAAATGTTTGTAGAGCCTTCCCAGATGGGTGGAGGCTGTTCGAGCAGCAAGTTGTTTAAGAATGAAATATTCAACAATCACATATGGGTGCAATGTTTGGGTGTCCACATACGTTAGATCAGTCGCTCCCAATGAAGGGGGACTTGTACCTCAGTTCCCAGGGGCTACGTGGAAAGCTCTACCTCATTACTACCACTAACTAACCACCTCACTAAACTTAACTAACTCAACTAAACAATAAAAATTGTGATTTCATTAAATAAAATACAGGTTCCCATCAACCTAAGTCAGTCGTAACACATTGTTACAGTGGAGAGTTGGGGAAATAGTTGAAATAGCTAAAAATAAAGGATAAATGGTTGAAATAGACAGCCGTAAAAAAGTGATGACAAAATGGTTAAAAAAGGTGAAATAATTTACTAAAAGTAATTAACTAAAAGTTCATTAGAGAAAAGTAATGAATAAATCATTGCATGTTGGTTATATGAAAATATAGTGTAATAATATCCACTTTTAGGTGATTGATAGTGCTAAAAAACATTGAATGGTGCTGATGAAGGGTTACTTGAGTTCATCTGATAGGGCTAGGTAGGAAACCACTTGTGTAGATCATGGTGCATCAATGAGTGCAAAGAATTTACTTATCTTTAACCGCTGAGCTGATTTAAGAACCTCAAACCTCATTTTACTAAAGAATTACAAATATAAAATGTGAAATATCCATATTTCCTGTCACTGGCAGTGTATACACACTGGGAATAATAACCAAGTCTCTTGCACCATCCAGCCCTAGTGGCAGTGTACAGCTATCTACATACTACACAGCCGAACGGAGCGAGCCAAGACCTTGTCAGTACACTCACTGTCTCTATAATCAATACTTATGTGAGTTGTCATCTACAAGAGATCACTTATCTGATTTTTTGTTGATTATCTGCTGACATACAGTTTAAAAAAAAAAATTCTATTGTGACATCTAAGCTGTTCTAAGTGCCTCTCAGAAATGCTAGGGACAATTGGCTTTTGGCATCCGGACTCACATAAACAGAGGAAGGTTTCGGTATGTCAGTAATCTGTTAGCATGGTTTCAGTCATGTTGTCATCAGGGAACTCGATGGCAGAAAACTGAGAAAGCTCACTGATCCGCGGCTCTCTCCTTGGCAGAACATTGAGACCACAGGGGTGTTTACATGTGTATTGTGATGGGAGGTCTGACGGTAATGAGCATTGTGGAAGTGAAGGAATGCAACAGAGGAATAAAACATGTTTGACAGATTTACGAATGAGAAATCTTTGCTGAGACTAACTTGTTTTCCTTAAATGTAAAAATATAAATGTACAGCATCAATCTAAAGCCTGCAAATCCCATCGTTTTGTTCCTAATCCCTATTTTTCCAGCAGCTGTCATCACATTATGGCCTTCACTTATCTCTCACTCTTCCCCATCTTTCTGTTCCCTTTTACTCTCTTTCGCCTTCCTCTCACTTCCTCGTCTCCTCCTCTCGCTCTCATTTGTCAACATGGTTAACACGCTTTCGTTCCATCTGATAGAACCGCATTTTACTGAAAAGTAATTAACTGATGTGCGCAACATATTGTTGCTATGTTCATCCATCTAAGCCCGAGCCACCAACCCGTCAAATGTTCTCAGTTTATCTAATGCCGGCTGCCCTTGAAACAAGACCCCGCAGTAGACGAATGGAGGGGCGTAAGAGACGCATGCAGCTTAATTGCTGCAAGATGTAACCTCGCCTGCAGCCTACTGTGGCCCACAAACACACTCACACACATTCATTCACGCACATGAAAGCATGTGCATACACACACACATTAGAAAGCACACAAACACACTATCAAACATGTGTACCCCTAGTATACGCAGTGAAGAAAATACAAATAGTGTTACTAGAATATAACATGGCTTCATTTCTACTACGCTTAACGCAACCCGTCTAAAACTTCATAGACACATTTTTTGTTTGTTTGCTGGTGAAAAACAAGGTTTTAATTCTAGCGCGAGGCTGTCCTTTGATGGAGAACAATCAAAGATCCTTCTCTCTGAAGCTAACCAAATGGAATCAAACCAAATCGAAATGATTCAAAATCTTCGGGTTGTGTTTCCTTGAGGCATTTAATGATGGTCTTTGAACCAAAGTTTAATGGATAAAAGATGATATTAATGCAAGGATGCTTTTGAGTAATCTACATTTGGCCCTTGGTAAAAGCTCATGAAGCATTGCTGAGAACAAATGATGAGAGGGATCAGAGGAGAGAGACTCTGGGCAGATTTGATCTTAGATAACATGAGGAGCATTCATGAAGCCTTCTAAATTACACCATTACAGTATATTTCTAGGATTACCGAATCCATATACTGTATGTGAACACTTAATGTCTTTTCTCACAGTCAGAAACAATAAAGAATCTGTGACCGTTGCTCAGGTCCATAGAGAATCAATTGGAAAAGTTGGAAAAGGTGACCGTAACAGTACGCTGGAACATTTCCTACGGGAAAGTGTACATTTTATGACTCAAATCTAACATCACTGAAAGATCACCTAAAATTTCACAAAATTCAGTCTCATCTTGATTGTCGCTCCGGGCGGCACACCAGAATGACATCACAGATTACCGCCTTGGTTCTCTGGTTTCTCAGTTTGGAAGAAAAGATTTGGGTCCCTAAAAAAGTGATTTGACAGTTCTGATAGCAGATGTGATTTCTTAAATTGAATGGTATTCCCTTGCAACCACTACACCATCTCTGGGCACGGCGATGTGGTTCCTGACATCATAGCGCACTGCACTGCAGCTCTGCTGGCGGCAGTAACCCGGGTCACTGAGATACAGTTACACTTGTGACTCTGGAAGACCACAACACAGCAGACCACAGGGAGGCTCACCAGCAAAGTCCTGCACAGAAACACTACAAGTGATGTGCTGTGAATGTAAAAGCCATGATTGTGATGATATAATTTCAAATAGTTAGATCTGTAATGCATCTACCTGTCTGTGTTGATTTAGGAGAACAGATGCTTCAGTCAAAATGAAGAGTGTTTGGGATATTTTACCTCTTAAGGAAGTGATTCCAGGTTACATTATTCCTGTTGTTCCTAAACATAATTCAGCGCAACTTCAGCATTATAGAAAACATAAGAAAGCCAGCAGTTTATCAACCCACTGTCTTCTTTCTTTAGTGTTTACAAATCTCCAATTTTTGCATGCGTATTGGTGATATTCAATCTGTAATCAGTAACACATTGTCAGATCAGCAGATCAGAAGTTGCTCTTTTCCTTCCGAAACCTCTTTTTAAAGATGTGGGATAGTTGGATGAGATCCCTGATGTGAGAGAGAGTTTTGGCTATAGATCCGAACCCCAGAGATGTTTATTTCTGCATCTGATTTAGTGCAGAATGATTGCAGCAACACTGTCTGGAGGTGGGGTAACAGCAGTGGGCAGGACAAGGCCTTTGATCAGGCTACTTTCTTGTTTGTGTTTTACATTATGGCATCTTGCAAATATGTTAATAGCGATGTCCACTTACTTGAGTCCCAGGGCACCTTCTTTGTAAATCAATCATATAAGACAATATAATCATATGATCACTCATGTATTGTTGAAAATGTATGCATGTAAACATTTGGCAGGGAGCCATAAAACTAAAGAATCTGAAAGGAGGGGGGAAAAAATCTGTGCATGCTGGACTTTTTGTAGCTTATACTGTCTTTCCCATATCCCATATCGGAGTCCCTCTTATTCCAAACAGATTTGAGCATTTTCATATATCACTGAATTGTATACCTGTGCACTGAAATAGTGGAGACCCTGTGATTTAATTACCTTGCCCATTTCGAGGCCAGGCTTCCCGGGTTTTCAGTCCCTCTCGTTTACTCCGGCCTCCCCACATCAGGTTCTGATGAGCCTAACTGGAAACACGTGCTCCACGCTGGCTCCCCCGACAGATGGGACACTATCATATTATTATTAATGACAGAAAGAGAGGGAGAAGGAAGGAGGGAGGGAGAGAGAGAGAGAGAGAGAGAGAGAGTGTGAAAGAGAGAGAGAGAGAGAGAAGTGGGGAAGGAAAATCCTCCCTCCTCAAAGGCTTGCTGGTCTTAAATAGCTCAACACTGAGCTGCTGTCGCTTCTGAGGAAGTTATTGTAGGAAGGCAGCCTGTCTGTGTTTGCATATGGAATATCCTCTCAATCTAACTCAGTACTCAGCAGGATTAGCACCGTGTCACTTCTCCTAAAGCTGCTGAAGTCTGGACCCTGATGCACACTTTTGACTGATGAAAAGATGTATACTGCTTATCCAGAAGTATACAGACACCCCCTTTTGTGTATTTTTTGGTCCGGGGCTGTCGGATTAGTGTAGTTCTAATTATGGGGAAATCTAAATATTAAAGCTTCCAATTATATTTTAGATACTTCCAACTCTGAAGCTTAAGTATGGGGAAGAACATTTCCTGTTTCAACATGCCCCTTTGCACAAACTGAAAGTCCAACACCTTTGAGATGAATTGGAACAAGACCACCATCAGGCTTTCACTCCAAACATCAGTCCTGACCTCATTAACACTCTTGTGGCTGAATGGAGACAAAGGTTTTGATTTTGATGCAGTTTTGAGCCTTAGAGGCAACCATTTTGGTTTTAGACTCATCACCGGTTACAACAAAAACTATGTCTACTGCTATTAGGTGACATTCATCAGTGCCTTGATCCTGGATTAGGAAGAAAACATCCTTGTGCAACAGGCTGAGTCACAAAGACCAGATTCACCTGCACCGAATTACTCCGGGAGCCTGAGGCCATGTATCCCGCCAGCACCGGAAACACCGAGCATGTATAGATCGCAGAGGTATGGGGTGTGAATCGCAGGAGAAAGGACATGACCTGTTTGCTTTTAAGATGCCAAGTTGAGCTCTTGTGGTTGAACGGGAGCGAATCTCTGCAGCCAGGTACCGAAATCTCCAAAACTAGAAGAGTGGAGGCTGTTAAAGCGGCGTATTAAGATCAGTGGAATAAAACTGGACAGATACCGTGGGCGGTGCACAAAACAGTACATGCTGAGTGACAATTAGGTGGTCTACTGCCCTAATGGCTTCTTTCACCCGCCAGTCAGCACTGATTCACTTTGTATCAAAGTACCGGAAGCTACTTTCACACTGAGTCAAACCACCAGAAAACCTTCTGTCTCCTTGTTTCATTTGTCCTCACATGTGTCTCACAAACACACACACACACGCGTGTACAGTACCACAGCTTATACACAGGAAGGGGTCTCTGAGTTTGCGGCCAAGTGACAAAGAATTTACAGGCATGTTATAAGGACCTGTAGATCTAAGTGTGCGTATGTGTGTGTGTGTGTGTGTGACAGAGTGTGTGTGAGAGGGAAAGAAAGAAAAAAAAAAGGTCTGACACTTGTCTATGAGCGCCTTATTAAAAAGGTGAGAAGTGAGTGCAGTGTCTGGAGGAGGGGGTTAATTGTGCTCTTAAAAGAGGACTTCAAAGGGAGGCTGGTGTCAGGGCTGAGGGGCATGGGAGTGAGAAAGGATGAAGAGGAGGAGGAGGAGGAGGAGGAAGAAGAAAAGATACAGTAACTGATGTTGGAGAAGGAGGAGAAGAGCTGGGAAAGGGCAGAACTCAGGAAAGAAGAGAGCTAGTTTTGGGGTCATACATGTATCAATCATTTTGAGATGCACGAGAGATGGAAAATGAAGAGAATGAGAGAGAGAAATTGTTTTCATAAAAGCACTAAGACAAAAAAAAATATCAATCCTGTGAAGTGAGACATGGCAGCAGAGGAGGAGCAGAAATCTTCTGAGGCAAAAGAGGTTGTGTGAATTTTGAAAAATGGTCTTGCTTTTTGTTACCATTTCTCAAACTCCCTCCAAGAAGCTCATTATTATTACTGTCAAATACTATCGAACCACTTGTGTGATACGAGGAAATAACAACCAGATGCTGGACTCAAATATGGCACCCATTCACTTGATTAAAAATTGCTCACAGAGGGTATATAAGTTTGCAAGCAAAAATGTTTTCAAGCTCCCGCGTTGTGCAGATCACCACACATACAGTACGCATAAGTGTTTTTCCCAATCGCCCTTCCAGCACGTTCCTGCTCAGCCCGCAGAGTTTACATTGGGCTGACTTCACACACTTTAGCATCGCTTTCCCAGGCTCTGGGGTAGTTTGATATAAGAGCTTCATGATTTAACAATGCAAAGTGTAACTGAACTTGTCTGCAGTTGTATAGATGTCTCTATGTCTATGGGAAAAATGCTATTTGGGCTGCAGGGGATTTTTTGTTGCAGTACTGCGAGTGGCCACTGGGAGAAACTGCCATATCCAGCTCTCTTAATACATCCTTAGTACGACCTCAGAGCCGCTAGCATGACTGTGGACTCTTGTTTGTTTCTAAATTGGTTTAAAAAGTTAATTTGATGTGCACTATATATTGAAATATATTGTGGATACATGCTGTGTGGCTAAAGAGTCTTAGTTAGGCTTACAACTAACAATTATTTTCATCATCCATTCATCTGCAGATTATTTTCTATAAAAAGTTGAAAAATGCCCAGTTCCCATATGATGTAGAAAACAGCAAATTCTCACATGTAAAGAGCTGAAATCAAAGAATATTTAGTGTTTTTGCTTGAAAAGTAACAAACGATTAATTGATTATCGAAACAATTGCTGATTAATTGTCTCTTGATCGAGTAATCGATTAATCAATTCACCATTGCAACTCTAGTCTTAGTATCGTTGCTTAATAAATGGCAATTATCAAATTGCTGTTCATTAACTGTCTGTCAATCAACAAACAACTAATCATCTCAGTGGTAGTTTAACTTTATTTGACTTACTGATACTTGAACTTGAAATGTCGAGTCTGCACATTACACACTAAACAAAGTGAATAAAGTCTTTTCTGTTCATCAGCTCAATATTTATTACAAATACTGCTCTCTATAATTAGCTGGAGTAACCAAAATGTTTAAAATCTTTATCAACCACTCATTTAGCTCTTTGACAGTAACAGCTCGTCTCAGGAGCTTTGTTCCCTTGTGCTCCCTGACCTCCTGATTGGTCGAGTTAGATGTTAGCTTAATGTAGCATAGATGATTGGACATTATCATTGTTCTAATTAGACCCTCTTACAGGCAGCTGTAAAGCAGATGGTGGAGTGGAGCTCTCAGACTAAACACTCCAGAGCCAGAGGAGACTTTAAACTCTCTGATATTACTGCTGTGGAGGGAAAACCTTCCATCTCCAACACTTCAAACTTTTCAGTAACCAAGAAAAAACTGTGTTTTGGGCCTGATGACTGTGTACTGTATATTTTTGTATATTTCAACACATTTCCTACAGAACCCGTGAAAGATTATATATGTATGTGAATATATGTTCAGTAAAACAGGGAAGTAATAAAAATTGGATATACAAGGTTTTTTGTTCAGCAGTGTTGATAAAATGTGCTGCAGTAAGTCCTTGATATTAGATTTACTGGTTTGCTCTTTGCAAGTATGCATGTTTATTTTTTCAGAAGTTCCTGGCAAAACGTCTAAAATATTACACTTTGGAGAGGTGATGCTTGAAAAATGTCATACTGCTTCTTAAAAAATTGTAATAAAATGCCTTGTAATAAAATAATTGGCAGAGAAAAGCAGCTTCAATGCAAAAAGCTCTTGTGAAGAAGACTTTTTCCTGACCGCTTGGTGATGTGCACTTAAGTTTTGAAGTTTTGTACTAATAAAATAATCCCATTAATAAATGCATAGTCAAGTGATAACATTAGTAAAAGGTATGGTAATATCTTGGAAACTCAAACAATAGTGAAGTGGATCATGTATCAGTGGTGGAATGTGACTGATTTGTACATTTTCTCAAGTATTGTTCTTAAGTACAACTTGTGGTACTTGTAATTGATCATTTCCATAGTAAGTTACTTACACTATTCAACTACATTTCAGAGGGAAATATTGTACTTTTTATTCCACACAATTTTTATGACAACTAACACTCATTATTAGTTACTTTGAAGGTTAAAGTCTCCTTCCACCCAAAAATGTGTTTTTCTTCTCGTTCCTTCAGTTGGATGTTTGAGCTTCACTGAGCAGAATGATGTTTGTGCAGAGTTTGACACTAAAGGTTGTTTTCACATTTATCTGCTGAAGAAGGAAAGTTTCTGTGCTCACCTTAAATCTGAGTTTAAGGTGTGAACCAAAGAGAATGACTTTTTGGCATCACAACTAGTTTGGAACCAACTGAAAACCAATATGCAACTTACACATATGTGATGTGGAAACTTGAAGCCTGCGGAGCACCTACGATAAGAATGGACTTTTCAGTGAATTAGGAGACATCTTATGTCCAGCAGGACTTTAACTTGTGTTGCTAATTTTACTTAGGGATCCTCTTCCACAACTCATATCTATATATAAAAAAAAGAAAAATGCAAGGAGAAAGTATGTGAAACATTATTACACCACAGCACAGGAAGTAGCAGCACAACTTCATCCAGTGAGGGACTATTGAGTAAAATCACCTATTGTTGTATTTAGGTCTGTTGAGGTCTCAATTCTGTATCAAAAGTTTACACTGATTTCTTTAAAGTGTAATGACTGTCGGGTCAAAGGACTCAACATTGTCATAAAAGATGTCTTTGTCTAGATCAGTGTTGGGACAGCATGTGGGCCACAGTTTACCACGTTTGCAAGACCCCAACATCATTGTGGAAGTTTGCTTCAGTCAGGTCTTACACAGCAGATTTCTAATTAATTTAAACTCTATAGTGAATACATTATACAAATCCTTTAAATAAACCAATAACCATTTGAACCACATAATCAAAACATATATAAGAAGACTGTAGAATTTATGGTGGAAAAATACCAAGTGTGATTTATGTCCATGAAGAAAACGTGAAACACTTCTCAACTTACGCAAACCACCTTGTGCATGACAAAAATTGGAAATCCTGTGAGAAAGAAAACATTAGCTCAAATAACTCCAGGTGTTTCACCTTCAAACTGTCATGTTCTGTAGGAAACGGCACACAGTGGCAGGTGCAAATTCCAAAATATCAAAAACTGCAGCGAATCCTGACAAAAAAAGACGACTTTTCTAGACTTGCATCAGAGTCGTCCAAGGTATTGCTAAAGATTTCCAATACAGATTTTTAATCAACATTCAAATTTTTCCATTGATTCATGGTCCATCCATGTTATTTCACCTGACACTGATTACTCTCCTCTCAGACAGATGGTTTTGCAGCAGTTGCGTTGAGGGATTTTACCCAACCGCAGCACCAAAAAATGAAAATATAATTTGTAGCTGAATCAACTTGGCCTGCAGCATTTAGGAGCCTTTTTCCATCTTTCAAAAAGTTTTTCAATGCTGTTTAAACCATTTGTCTCATGTAATGACATGTTAGCAGGTATGTCATAAAATATTCAGTGACTTTCTTGGAGCACAGAGCATATTATCAGGATAATTGCTATTCAGATGAGTTCATAATATTCTGTTTGCCATTTGCTAGACACCTGCATCCAGAGCACTTCAACTTCTTTATATACTATCTGCCAACACACACACACACACACACACACACTTACACGCTTCAAAACTACAGCTATGCCCATGCTAACATGACACTATAGTGTTGGTCTCTGAGGTATTCCCTCCCAGCACCCGTCTGAGAATAATTACAATGATTCATTTAGTTTTATTATAGAACAGACATTTCTCTGTGTGTGTCTTGGCCCGGGAAGCTCTTAGTGTCTCTAAGTGACAGGTCTTTAATTACAAGCACAAACAAACGACACCATGTACATGTGTTCTGGTTTACTGTAATGAGGGAGACACCAACGTGAAAATAATGTTGTCATCACACAAAGGATTACCGAGAAAGAGATATCAAATTCGCTTTTTTTTAATCTTCTCTCCATCTCTGTTCTCTGTGCCTCCTTCTCTCTGTCTTGCTGTAAAAAGCAATCATCATTACTGTAAGTTTAGTAACTCAATCTGCTGATATTGCTTTGATCTATTGACGTTGCTGAGGCAATGAATCTACATGTACTTAGAAGTAATGAATTAGATCTACAGTATCTGGCCCTTAGAGTTGGTTCTCATCAGGGCCTTGCAGCAGTTTAAGCATGTGTTTCTGATCAGTTAACTTAATCACCGTTTATCTGGCTAAGGTTAATTTCTTGCTGGGAGGAAAAAAAAAAAAAAAAAACACAGTTCAAATCAGCTTTTCGTCCACTTTGTGCTCTCCGTCTCTGTCACCTGCTGGAGCTTTGCTTGTCAAATGTTCAGAGGAGAGAGGGGTTGAATTACAAACCAAACTGTGTCTGTGAGCTACAGTCAGGTAACAGGCCAAAGGAGCCTGAGAGCGGTATGCACACATGTATCTAAGTCGACTAAGTAGTGTTTTTGTGCATGGAGGCATGCATGTTTCTCTGTATATGTGCTTGAGAGTCTGTTCTTTCCGTGTGTGTGCGTGTGTGTGTGTGTGTGTGTGTGTGTGTGTGTGTGCGTCAGTGTGTGACCAGAAACACCAGGCGGTGTGAGTAATGCCTTAGCCTTTGGATGTCTCTCATATGAAGCAACGTCAGAGCCTGTTAGTAAATGATTAATCAACAACGTTATTTGGGCTAATGCTGTCTGATAGCGTTTTTCCTGGAAGCTCTGGAATTCGTCTTCACAGCTGGACTTTTACAAGATCTCTCTGCTCTGCAAGGGAGTGACAAAGGAAGAAGTGGAAGAAGGCTGCAGTGTTGCAACACTGTCTAGAATCTTCTCGGACAGTAAAAATAAGCAAATACATAATATATAAAAGCCTGAAGACATTGTTTAATCTCAGCTCCCAAACTCTGCAGAACATTGGATGACTAACTTTGATTGCACTAAAATAATCTTTTCCCACAACACAAAAATGAAAGCAGTATTTATGCTACTTAACAAGTACAAGCATTTTCTGTCTCTACTGAAATCAAACAATTGCAAATGATGACTTGAAGTTATCTTATAATGTATCTCAGTGATGATATACGTTGTTGCATTTAACCTATCTTTCTCTCTCCATCTCTCTTAGATAACACTTGTCTTTATCTCCAAGAAAAATTGGTCTCATGACATCATTCCTTGTTACATATATCACAGCCCACCCACTCTTCTCAATACTCCCCCTTCCTAACACACATCGCCCTAAAAGCTTTAGCTCATTGCTTAGTTTATCACTAGCCATCATCGTTCTTACTGTTTTTCAGGGGGATTTGCTATCTTTTAAGAACGATGGAAAGTGTTTAAAAAAAAAAAACAACAACTCTAATCTGAGTCAACTGAAAGTGAGTTCATAGACGAATGAAAGTTGGGAACACTTTTTGAAAATGTTTGTGCAGTAAAGCAACGTATTCCAGTTTTTGGTTTTCAAATTATCCACAACTTTCCCTCCATCACAAGCTGAGTATTTTGTGTCCCCAGCACCCTTTTTCCACCTCCCAACATCAAGAAGACTCCTCTTGATTTCACGCTAGTGGCTGGATATGCTAGATGTGTGGGACAGACGTATATAACGTCAGACATACTGACAGATTTACCACTGCAAGGATCACTACATCTGCTGGGTTAACAGTGGAACAGATGAGCATGCTGGGACCTTGAGTTTTGGATTGATTTAGGTTTTTAATTTGACAGTGCCAAACAATTTTAGGAAATGCAGACTTCTGTAACTTTTCAGGCACAAAAATACTCGTGTATGTCTTATTTAGTTTTGCGTATGCACGTGTTTGTGTGAAAGAGAGAAAGAAAGAAAAATACAAGGAAGAGGGTTGACACAGATATACTGTAAGCAAAAAACAGACATCCAGGCAATGAGAAAGACAGAGACAGAATTTGGATCACCTTTTCCTACCGCACTAACTGGGTTGGTATAACCTACTGCTGGAGGTCCCCACATGCTGAACTGTCCGTTAGATGTTTTAATTGGCCTTATGAAACAATTTTGTTATATCAATTCAAATGAAAAAAATAATGGCAATATTTTTACATTGGAATTGGCTTCATGCAAGAACATTTTCATATTCTTCTTCTAAATCCGAAAAGTTCCAAGTCGGATTTAACAAACTCTCTTAACTGGGCAAACTTGTTGGAAACGGTCGTTTCAGTCTAATGATTACCTCCTTTTCAGGAGGAAGCGCGAGTTGTGCCAATGCCCCTAACATCGCCATATATGGTAACCCGCTCCGCTCCGTCTGTTGGCAACTTTCATTCACTAAAACGTTACTAAAGAGTCCTGAAGTCAGGAATTAGCAAATGATGAGGATCCAGAACAATTAGAAAATGTTAAAGCAGCGTTATCAGAGCGGCGCTGTACTGTGACAAAAATAAAAGAGAGAATTTACAGCCTGACATGAAGTTAGATGCCAAGAAAAACGTCTCTCTAAAGAAAAGCGCTCCATGACTAATGTGAGAGGTAATGTGACAGTCACAGAGATCACTTCAATCTAAAAACCTCTCAGTAAACTAGCAAGCCATGATGATGATGATATGGTAATCAGAATATACATTTTGTATTAAGTTTGTCTTAGTTATACATTTTTATTTTAGTCATTAGTAAGAGAGAATTAGTGAATGTCACAAATTTTATTAAATCACTTGTATGTGCCACTTAACAATCTTTGCAATTTAATTCAGCAGACACTTTTATCCAAGGCGACATACATCCTAGAGTTGATACAACACAAGCAAGGATCTAGTCAGGAGAGAACAACACGACTAAGTGCCATAAAGAGTTTTAGTCACTTACAGCAAGAACGAATCAGTTTGAATGAGTGGTGCTTGCCTATCCCACTCAGGTTGTGTAGATGTGCAAACAACTACTAGACTTTTTTTCCCCTTACAGCACATTTTTACAATGTTTTTTGGGTTCTGTGAGACGTCAGGTAGTATGCATCGAGATTTAGATAACGCAATATGCCTAAATCAATTCTTTGTGTTATTCTGCTGTCGGGGCACAAAAATCTTAGATTATTGCATATTTTGTGTGAATATTAAACTTTCTGTGCATTAGAGGAGAGGTCCAGTATAATTTCTTCCCAGCCAGGCTCTTCCATTGCTTCTGCCTTTCTGCTTGAACCTTCTTCCATGACTGCCCAATTTATCAATGTTACACTTGGGTTCACTACAAACTGTCTAGACATCCGTCTTTGGGATGAATTTGTAAACAGCTATATCGTATTTGTTCTAGATGTGCAAAACAATATTATGATAATAAAGAATACAAGGTACTCTTGTCAAAAATATATCATGCTAATTAATTGCATCAGTAGCATGTAGGTCTATCATCTTGACAGGTGAAAACTTCTGAATTCGAGAACTCGGTTTAAGACGTAGCTTAAGTGGGCCATGATCCAGGTCCCTCCTGTTGAGTCGGCGGATGTCTTGTCTCGGTCCAGTGGACCAGTCAATGTCAGGTTCAGGATTAAATCCGTGATCAGAGACGATATAATGAGGTTTCAAACCAGCAACCCAGTGGGACAAAGTACTGTACTCCCCACCAGTGAAAGGTTGAGTAGTTATTGAATCACATGTGTTTGTTTTAGTCTTAGCAGGAAATGGACAAGGGTTCCAATAATGTTATTTCCAAGCGAATAGTTCCAGGTTTGAAAAGTGAAGCCAATGCAGAAGTGCCTTAAACCTGCATTCTCTCTAATGACCATCAGGGGGCGACTCCACTGGCTCCAAAAAGAAGTCCATTTGTATAGATGTCTATAGGAAAATTACCCTACTTCTTGATTTATTACCACAGTAAACAGTTTCCTAATGAGTTTATGGTCTCAATCGCTAGTTTTAAGTCTTCTTCGACACCGCATGATATTCATTTTGTAAATTATGGCCCCATTTAGAGTAAAGTATATGCTAAAGTAGGGTATGCTTTAGGGCGCAACCACGGCAGAGCGTGAGGTGCTGTAGTTGGACCTTAGGGTACTCCTCCCCAGCTCCACATTCTCGTCCAAATATGGTCACTCCAAAAAACCAAGATGACAACTGTCAAAATGCCAAACTCAAAAACCAACGGGTGACGTCATGGTGGCGAAGTCCATTATTTCTATAATTATGTCTAGGTCTATAATTATGTCATTATGTCTGTGGTTATTTCTCAGATTATTTTATGGCCTTTCAACAAATGCAAATGTTATCCATCAAGGTTCGTTATGAATTTGTTAAATTTCCAAAAGACTAGCAGTTAATAAAATCAGTTAATATGGTAATCATATTGTTCACGTGTGTCTTAAAAAACCAAACCCTCAGATGTCTTGTTCAAAGCATCCATGGGGTACAAGTATGTTTTGTGTGGTCTCTTTAGACAAGGAGATGAATCTGATTTATCAGTGAGGGGGATTTAGGTCATGGACCCTATAAATAAAGAAGCTGAGGAGGTCAGACAGAAAAATGAAAAGAAAAAGGGGGGCAGGGTGGGTGGTGGGAGTGAGGAAAGTTATAGATACATTTTTTTCAGTTTGCATGTATCAGTTACATCGACTTGAGAGAAGAATTGGTGTTGAGAGGAAAACAGAATTTAGATATAAATGAAGTTAAAAAAAAATCAACATGTTGGTAGGTTGAATGAGAAATAATTATATAGATGTAATACAATACAATAACTTTGCCAGTGCCAGACACGGACCATATATAAGAGCAAAAGCTCAAACCTTGTCTCAGTTGAATTTTCATATTGAATGGATCTGCAAATAGTTCAAAGCAACGTTTTGCAATTTAATATTTCCGACTGTAGATCATGATAATCATGATAATAATAGGTTAAATAATAAAAATACAAATTTCAAAAACAAGTATGAGTTGGGTTACAAAGCCATACCAACAATGTTGAAGGCAAATGATGCATAAGGTAAACTATTGAACGTGACACTCTACTTCCAGCATTGGTATGAAACATTTCCACTGGATATAAAATGACACCACAAACCTGTTGTGTGAGGACCTGACTGTCAAAAGTGAATGCTTGCAAAGACTAAAGTTAAACCAGTAAGCCAGGTTCTAATTGCCTTTATATACATTATTTTTTTTCTTTTTTCTATAAAGAAGCACCACTAAGCAAAGCCCAATTATCATGAGTATTTTCTCATTAGATATCCTCTGCACCAACAACATTCACATGCAAAATGACCCAAAGGAAAGAAATCTATCCATTTAATTTTCTATCAAAGTATCTTTGGGGAAATTTGTTCACTTATTTTATAGTGAACAGTGTGAGAAGTGACAGGAAATAAGAAGAGAGAGAGAGTTGGACATTCAACAAAGGCTCCGAGGCAGAACTGAATCAGGGATGTTTTTGATCACAGTATGTGGTAACCATCTTAAGTTCTAGGACACCAAGATGCCATAACTTCGTTCCATTTTCTGACAGATAATTTTAGCCTAAATAAAATCTTCAATTCATGAAATACAAATTAAATTAAGCATGTTTATGTAAACATTCACACATGAATAAAACAACAAGTGGTACACTTTCCACCAATCCATTCCTCACTTCACTTATCCAGAAAACATTCACTAGAGGCCTATAATAGGTGTAAAAATAAATATTACAAGTGTTCCTATTGAGTCAGCTGAAAAGTAATAGAACCAAAAGTTATGGAGAGAGAAACTTCTGCAGAGTTTGTTGTTGAAAAAGGACCTGTCCATGACAGCAGCAGGTGGTTAATGTGTCTCTGATGACATAGTTTAATTTTGTAGCCTGCTCAGCTGTCTCCATCTGTCAGTCCACATGGCTAACAAAACACACTATGCTGACTTGTTAGTCTACCCATGATATGCCTTACTTACACCACATGCTTGACAGATAACATCAAAGATACACTACTTGATGTATCTAATCTCTGTAGTTTTATTGTTATCCTGCCACATCTAAACAGAATGTGTTCAGCTGATGTAAGACACTGAAGCAATAGTATTGCATTGTTAATCTAACTGTCTTAAAGGCTGCCTTTGTGTGGTCCAGAGGATACTGTGTGTGTGTCCGCCTTCTTCTCAGCCTAAATTTATTCTAGTTTTTGTTATCAAAATCGAATGTCAGATCCGGTTATCAGATTGGTTGTTGATGCAAACATGTGAATTAAATTAGCCTGGATACAAAATGTCAGAGACTTGTTATTTCACAAGGTATTTCTACTTAATTGCTGAAGCAGAAACCACTACTGGTGACATGATATGACATGACATCTGCACAGATCATAACACCAAACAAACACCTCCAAATTAGATTTAAATGGATGAGAATTAAATGGACGATTGCCTGTAACTGCACTACTGTTTGAGAAACTCAAAATTAACCTGAACCTGTTGGGATGAAAATGGATTGCAAGGGTATAAATGGAAAGTTATATAATAATTAATGGAGCCTGTTAAGTATTTCTGTATGTGATATTGTTTCCTTTAAAATTTGTTACAGGTGGAAGGTAATGAATTAGCTTTTTGAGTAAGTAGGACATAGTCCCTTGTTAAGATTCCAGCTGTGATGTGAGTTACCTAACTTTGATTATGTAACACACACACACACACACACACACACACACACACACACACACACACACACACACACAAGCTCTACCAACACTGTATTTTTTTCTCTCTAGAAGTTCCCATGTTGTCTCATCACTCATCATCTCATACAAGATCAACAATCAAAACCACTATATAAACAAACGCAATGTGACCTGTTTGTTTGCTGTGTATAAAGGTCATGACCTGAATTGCAGTGATTCTCGTTAATCGGTTTCTGTTCTATTAGACATTAATCATCTCTTTAAGAAACATGTGGATTCAGTTGGCTCTGCATCCAACACATCAAAGATCTTTTGTGTGTTGCTGCCTCCATATGAGGGAGTTGGCCTCAGCAGCCATTTTTTTTTTTACACACTGTGAAAGAGTATTGCAGACTCAGTATGTGTGTGTGTGTGTGTGTGAGATAGAGTGAGGACAACGTTGTTTATGTTTTGTTGCCTCCATCTGAGGGACTTGGCTAAAGTTGATGTGACACATGTTGATAGTGATGACAGAGGTCAACATGCCAGTTGTACTGGCGACCATATGAAAAAACCTTTTAAAATTCACACAGATATGTCAGAGCTCCAAACACTGAGTGTCTTTGTCATATCTGTAAGAGAATGTGCCTTTTATACAGTTTACTATCTCCACATTGCTCAGATAAGATTAGCTTAATATATATTGGTAAAGGAATGCCTTTTTTTGTTTCATTCATTGTTGTGAATCCAAGTGGACTACAGCTGCGGCCCTCTGAAGCTACAGACTTCTCTCAGCCGCCTCTCAAGCCTGCAGGGGGTGAATATTTGATACGTGTACTCAAATGAAAGATTATCATCCTTTAAAGTGTTACTTTAAAGGATAACTGAACTGGTGATATTCTAACCCACGAAGCTGCAACTCTTTAGAAACTGCTCAAAAATATAAAATTTAAAAAAATACATAAATAAAATAGTATTTGTACTGGGTATAGTACTTCTTAGCAAGCTTTACTTTATTTCTTTATTTTTATTGTATTTGTTGGTGGCTCTTTTCAGCTGTGGATTTGGTAAGTTAGTAGGGACATATGCCAGCAGGATGGTATATGAAGGGCTGATTCAAAATAAACTACTGAGGCAGTGCAACAGTGTGGCTTACTAATGTGTTTTTAATAGTTTTTGGACAACTATGGAGATTTATGGCACAGAGGAATAAGATATATCAGATTTTGGCGACACAGACAATGCTTGTATTATTATTTATAGCAAAGTTTAAATGACCTTGACTACTGCATGCTCCAATAACTATATCTGGAGAGCAGAGGATCCCAACATATTTGGCTCACATGACACACTAAAACGTAATGTCTACACATCTGGCTGCATATGTCTTCCAGTTGTTACCAGTTCAACCAAAGAGTCATATACATGCAATATATACAGACGGGTGACAACCAGTACAAGCCTGAATGCTTGACCCCTACAGTGAGAGGATCCGGTGGCTACGTTATTCTGTGGGGAGTGATCACTGCAAATCAATACAAAGTTCCTCTAAGTGATAACCTTTATCCTATGATGAAACATTTCTATCCTGATAGGAGTGGTCTCTCCCAGGATGATAATGCCCCATGAGGTGTCATTGAATGGTTTGATGAGTATGAAAATGATGTGAATCATATGCTATGGCCTTCGCAGTCACCAGATCTCAACCCTATTGAACACATATGGGAGATTTTGGGTTGATGTGTTAGGCTGCATTCACACCAAATCTGGCAGTGTGGTGAAAACGCTAGTCGTCCCACTTATTTGAATGGGGGTAGTGCGGCTCGCCTGTAGCTATTTTGGCTGCTGAGGCACTGCACTGAACTGCAACCAGAAAGTTGAGCCAGAGTCAACTTTTGGAAAACCGCAACTCGACGTCACGCTGCAGTGGCCAATCACGTAGGTCGGCTATTAGATCGGAAGACGAAAGACGAAAAGACCGGAGGAGGAACGCTGTTTATTTACCATGTACCATTGTAGCATTTCAGCATTCTGCTTTGGACCAAAGATGATTGATGGATTGATTAATTGATATTACTTCATTACGAAGATGATGGAGGAGAGACTCATTGTCACTGTGAGGAATTTCCCTTTTCTTTTTCTTCATCTTTTTCGTTGTTTGATGGCGGTTGGCAAACTACTTTCACGCGTATTACCGCCACCTTCTGGACTGGGAGGATTAACAGTTTACAATGTGATGTCACACAAATGGTCCACGTAGTCACACGCCCACAAATCCGCACTGACCCACAGCCATTCGCCGCACTGCTGGATTTGATGCGAATGCAGCCTTAGACAGCGCTCTCCACCATCATCAGAACACCAAATAAGGGAACATCTTTTGAAAGAATGGTGTTCATCTCTCCAGTAGAGTTCAGGGACTTGTTCAATCAATGCCAAGGCATACTGAAGCTGTTCTAGTGGCACGTCGTGGTCCAACACCTTACTAAGACACTTTATGTTGGTTTTTCCTTTGATTTGTCACCTATCTGTATGTATTCTTTTATATGCCTGAAAAGGTCAAACTATCCCATGAATCCCGACCAAAAGGAAAAGATTAGAGTCAATTCTGGAAAATCCCAGTTTGAGTCACCTGGTTGAGACCTACTGAGATAGAGTATAGCAGGATTCACCTTCAGCTACGACATGTGAGGGACTACCGCTGTGGGTATCCATGAGTCAAAACATCAGCAGCTAGACAAGGGGAAGCCCAGCCTTGCTGTCCTCATTACTGGCAACAGACCGTTGTGATGATGAAGCGGGATGACTCCTTTTATGTGAGACCCACGTCTCATGTCTAATGGCCCTATCATTACTGGAGAGTGTAAACAGGAGAAAACAGTACATACAGGCATGGGATTAGTCCTGGGGTAAGTGTTTGTTGTGGTTTTGAAAACCGCAGGTTCATGTGTGTGTTTTATGTGCGTCTGTGACATCTCTGGTAGCAGCGCTACTTCTTCTTCTTCTAATGGTGTGATTGTTGTTGTGCGCCACAGCGTGGAATCAAAGCAAGTTACAGCTCACAATCGCAGGTGTTCACACTAGCCTTGTAAAAATGTGAAACACAGTTATTACAGACAAATGACAACTTGTATCATCAATCAACCATCACAACACATTTAAGCCTGAGGGGAGACTGCAGTGTTCATGTGAAATGTCAAAATACATCACTTTTATACAATGGGAAGAGGCGTTATTTTGACTGTACAGATTACTGTAGATGTAGTTGCAGTTTGCTCACTGTGCAACATCAGCAGAGTGGGACTTTTCACAGACTCTGTCTGGAGCTTGAGTACACAGTGCAGCAGTTACAAAGTTCTGTGAAGGCGGCAAAGTTTAGTTTTGGAGTGGGATCTGAGAGAGTAAGCACAAGATTTACAGTGCAATAAAGAAATATTCCACTGACTATATTTAAAGATCATCAGTGGACTACTTGCCACTTTTGAAAAGTTTGTAGCTTGCTTTTTTGAGGAGAAGTGCAGCCATAGTCAGCTTCAAATCACAGCAATTGCAATGGATTCCAACCACAGGAAAAAAAAACTGTAAAAATGCATCAAAACATCCATATAAATGTCATTCATTCCTGCAGCATAATCTTCTTTTCTTCAGTGTTTTAATATGTACTTCATTGAAAAGTAATATGTTTTTACTGATTGTCCATGGATTGGATAAGTAATTTGCATCCCCCATGTTGATATGACTTGAAAAAAGACTCCCATTTGTCAAGCTACTTGCATAAGACAGTAATGTAAGTGGTATAGAAAAAACAACAACTTAAGGCTTTGAGTTGTCTCTGTATCTAATCTGCTTTAAGCATAAAGAAATCTGTCAAACAATCTTTCTTGACTGATCTTTAAAGTGGAGTGCCATTACTGAGACAAGTGCTCGACAAGTTAATTAAAGTGCTTCAAAAGTACTTTCAAAGCATTTTCAGCTCAACATTTTTTTTTATTGTGTCCCCTACTAACGCATGTCTTCATCTTCTCTGTATGAGCTCTTTTTGCTTTGGTTTGTTCGCGTGTCTAGACAGAATGCATTTCTCGGAGCTTTGAGTTCGCCGTCTATTGTCTACCTGTGTATCTGGGGACGGTTGGATGGCTTCACCACATCACAGCCCTTTGTGTGTCTCAGTTTGTTCTCTCATCGGAGACCAGACGTAATTGCCTTTCAACTCCTGTCGCCCTCTCTTCTCCTCACTGATGTGTCGGGCGGGGGGAGGTAGTGAGGGAAGGTCCCTAACTGCCATACATATGCATATATGTAGGGGATACAGCTGCAGGTACACTGGTCTCCTGCTAAATGAATGTGTGCAGAGAAGTTGGGGAAACGGGAGGGAGGGGGGTTATTGGCACATTTAAACCTGACACCTGAAATCCAACCTCAGTACATAGAACAGCACAGGTGTCTGGTTCCAACTATGGCCAAAGTAATAGACCAGGGTGGTGGTGGGGGGTGGGCTGGTGTGTCTTTATCTATGTGTGTGTTTGTGTGTGTTGTGAGGCTACAAAATCCTCTGTAACATTAGGAAGGAGCTGAACTTCCCGTGTCTCACTCTTTCCTCTGACCTCTCACCCTCATCTGACCCTTTTGCAAACGCGTGTGTACAAGACTGCACCTGTGTGTTTGTGTTTATGCGTCAGTAAGGTGCATTTGTGTCAGCGTTAAGGTCAAAAGAGCACCGAAAGTTATCTTTAAAGTCAAATAAGGTGCTGCACTGTGTTGCCTAAAACAGGACATTCTTCGTCCCTGAAAGGTCTGGGAGCATTTTGGCCAAATAACCCTGGAGTTTCTGCTCACAAACGCACACCTGGCCTCCATTTTACCTCCTGCCTGACGCAATGCTGCACGTCATGGTGTTCGCTCCATAGACGTGTCCCCTACAGAGGATTTCTCAAGTAAACTTTTGTTACTGTGAAGCATGGTGGCACAGATCAAACCTGAAGAAACAAACAAATATTGCAGCACTGAATGTGCTTCCTTCCCCAAAACCTGTTGTTTAACAAGGATGTATCGTTCACATTTTCAGGTCTTTATTTTTATTCTGGGGCTCTACTGGTATATCTTTACATGATTTACAGCTCAAAAAAGTCCTTATTTATCTTATGCTGCCCCTTTATGCAACTCCTCAGTTCAGACTTTGTCGGAAAAGGCTGTTTTAGCTCCTGTCTCTTTAAGACCCCCCATCCCCATGAGCTTAATCTGTTCTGATTGGTTAATGAACATTTGCAGTCAGATTTAGCTTCTTTTCTCATTCTTAACTCAAAACATAAACTTCTCAAATATATCCATACATGTTTGAGCCCGAACATGATCCAATATATGCAAGTGGACAAGGTGAACAACACACGGAACAGCCTTACCGAACACCTCAGCAAACAAAGGCAACAGAATAGACAGCCATTTGCAGGCATGCACAAATGATCTCACGTCAGTTCAATGGGGAACTTTGGTCTCTTTGCAAACAGAGTGTTCAGAGCAGGCTGAAATCTGGGACATTTTCACATACATTCACCTCAAGTTTTGAAACTTTGACCATGTTTAAAATAGACATCCAACATCCTAACAGTATAAAAATAACAGAAAATCACAAGAAGCATGATATGTCCCCTTTAAATGTGAAAGAAAGTGTAGAGAGCTTCTGTTTCTAATATCAAACACAGTCAGGATGTATGCATGGAGTTTGACTTGAAAACAAAAGGCCTTCTAAGAATATACTGTCTAACAATTTGTTTTACTGATGAAAGTGAATTAATTCAGTAAGAAAGTTGCAACTATCACAAAGAATATTTACTTCATTGAAAGTGTAGGGAAAAAAAGTTCAAAGCGTTAACTACCTGTTTTGACAAGAGGGTTATAAAACTATTGCATTTGACAAATGCAGGTTCGGTGTAATGTCACATGTCCAAAAGCCTCTTGTCTGTTTGCCTGCCTGACAGCAAGTCTGCCTTGCTCTTGTTCCGCCGCCTAATGAACCAGCCGATGATTGGTTCTGGCACTCATCCCGCCTTTTAATGATGACCACTGATTGGTCACAGGCGTACTTTGCTTTCAACCTCCCGCCTGTTGAAATAAACAAGAACACCATGAGAATCATCAATCATCAAAGACAATTATCTCTCTTTCCGTCCTTTTCTGTTTCTTTCTCCGTCTCCCCCCAAAAGCTCCCCCTTTCTCACCCGTCTTGTATACCTCTTTCTTTTTGTCTCTCTTTAACTACATACATGTCTGGACTGTGACAGATGGGCCAGTGTATGCAGAATGTCAGACCTCATTATAGTCACGTTAAAGGTGCTCACTAAAGTCGGTTAAATGTGATGTTTTAAATCATCGCTGGCTTTCAAAGCAGTCGACTACAATAGATTTAGGAATACAATATTTACATGATATTTAAGGTCTTAACAACACTTAAAGTCACGTAAGCTGCCAAGGATGACATACAGTACCAGTCAAAAGTTTGGACACACTTTCTCATTCAAACTAATGGGAAGGTGTGTCCAAAGTTTTGACTGGTACTATACATAAAGGCTCCATATCCAAAGAAGACGGATCTTAAAGGTTTTACTTAGGATCAATTTTGCTGTTGAAAAGTTACTGTTTATATTCTGTGTGATAAATTGTGTAAATTTGTGTGATCACCCCTTTCTCTCTTTTCCTCCCTTTAATCTTCACAGAGAGATGGATGGAAGGAGCTATGATCATTAATTTATTCATCTGCTTGCTTTCTCTGAAACCAGAACTAATCCATCTGTTGCATTATTCACCCGGAACCAACACTCCCAGTCCTCGCATCAATATTTCAGTGAAGACCATGCACCTCCACTGAGCTCTGCCCAAACAGTATTATGAGATAGATGTGGATGTTGGTAAGGCGTGCCATGGACATAATCTAGGGATTTTGTTCAAAATGAACATAGTTAGCCTTATTTAAGTTAGTTAAGTTATAAAAAGATGCGAACAAAATGCATTAATCACCTCAAAGAGTAACTTCATCTGTCTTGTCTGTGTGACATTTTCACATTTCTAAACAAAAACCTACTACTAACTACTCTATTTAGCTCAACCTTTTCAAGTTTGTTTTAGGTCTTAGAAGACATATCCAGCAGCACACGGTAAAGGAGACTGGGAATGGACACTATGAGCATCATTTATGGATATGAAAGCTGCTCTCCAGGTCAGTGAGTTCATTTCATCGACACTAAGGCGGCTGCCAGTGAGTTAACAGTCAGCCAAGTGATGGAGATGAACGTCACTTTACTGCACAAGGGGCTGAAAATTAATTTGTAACCAAGGCAAATGTATCATCAGAATTAGCATTCCAGTGGCTATAGTGTTTAACATTCCAGCTTTTTAAGTCTCCTGCATGGGTCACACAGTAATTAAATATTTTCAAAATGTAAACTTAAAAGCAGGAGAGGCACCATCTGATTTGGGGGATAGCAGTTTGATATTTAAGCCAGTAGTTGACAAATTAAGTATGAAACTGGCTGCAGACGGATCCGATTTTGTGATGTCAGATTTAAGAGTTGAGTCTGGTCCAATATTGAGTGCACTCGCTGCTTAAACATAACTGCTTCTGCATTTGAACCATGAAGGTTTTGCCATAAAAACCAGGTGAGGCTGGTTGCATCCATTTAAATCTGATGATTGAATCCTGCCTTGTTGGCACTGCCTTTCCATTGACAGCGATTCTAAACCACATCAAGCACTAACGATGATGTTAGTTTATACTGACCGAATCGAGCCATCACACAAAAGAAGCAACAAATACTTCCGATCGAGGAGGTCATTAATAAAATCAACACCTGTCGTGCACACTTCCTATGTGCTCTGTGAAGTTTATGTTTCTGAGTGTTGTTTGTTTGACTGCATGGCTCATTATGGAATCAGTGCAGTTGGTGTATAGATATATCTGTAAGGCAGATGTCAGTGGGTTATGTCTGCTTCACAGATGCTAGGTTTGGTGTCTGAAAACCAAAATATGGCAGCACTTTCCTTCGAGTGTATAATTAGCTCCGTTATGACTTCATATTGAGTCATAATTTTCGGCGAGGCCCTCAGAAATAAACTATTCCTTCTCTCTGTCTATTTCAGAGGACAGTTGTGGATGAAGAAGAACAGCAGCCCTTGCACCAGACTGCTCTGTATCGCTTGTTTCCATTGGAAATGACCCTTTAGCCTTTTGACCTTCATTTGCTCTGAATGATGACATAGAGTCAATTTCAACAATTCCCTTATGAAAAACTGGATGTGATATCTTCATTCAATAATCATCTGGATCAGCACTGAACGCGTAAACGTATTCAACCCACAAAAATACTCATGTGTGACTCATATGATGTTGCATAATTTAATTTCTAAACAACAACACATTCCTGTCAGTGACAGAAACCAGATCGTCAGGAGTCTAATATGTGATGATAGTGACATTAACTGTAAAACAGTGCAGAAGACAGTGCTGCCTTTATGTGTTGTTTGCAGCTTTTGTTCGTGATAATAAACCAGCTTTTTTGGAAAATCAGCATGCTGAGACCATCGGAAATACTGCGGTGTGTGAATCATAAAACATCCTGAAACCAAAGCATCAGTCTTATTGTTCTATGTGACAGTCTCAGACGATCTTTGTTTATGCGATCTAAAGGTCGTTTCTTTTCGCGCAGGAGTCTGGCGTACCTTCTGAGGCTGCCTGAGAAAGAGGCGTTTACTCATATTTCTCTTATTGCTGCAGTTAACACATTGGTCCGTGTTTGTTTCCATTTCAAGTGCGTGTAGTACATTCCAATGGAATGACAAAAATAATGTGCTCAGCGTGGAGAGGAGTAAAACAGTACTTTAAAAAGGACTCGGTGCTGATTAATTTAAAATCATGACTAGATCTTCCATGCTTCGAAATGAAAAGCTTCTTCAGAACAAACTGTAATCAAAGCGCTTTGGATTATTAAGATTGTCACTGATGCTCTGCATTCACTGAGAATTATCCATTCAGCAGCTTGACCGTAACTGTAGTGTATCTGTAAAGTTAGCTTAGAGTAAGACCTCCTTTTTGTCTATAAGTGCTTTAATGTGTCTGTAATTTAACTTAACTGCCAGGGCCATTTCTGGAGAGCCGGTTTGAAGACTGTAATGTGTTCAAAGCCACCAGCTCAACCGCAATGAAACAATTAGAATCACTGAGCCGAATTGCTGGTCCTTAATGGTGTTTCTCCTTCTAGGCATGAGCAATCAAGACTTATCCAAGGCATGACCAACGGAGCTAGAGGAGACCCATGTCAGCTCATCTAGGCTGGAATCTGCAGAGCCCCCTCACATTTACTGATCTCGAAATCTGTGTCGCTCTGTGGGAATAAATAAGAGGCATTTGCTTTGGGTGCTGACCCCAGATCAGCACTTCCACTTTGTGGGACTTTGAAGTTGGGCCTCAGATTGCAACAGCAGGTTAAGCCAAAACCACGAGACAATGAGACTGACTCATTTCTTTCCTACGAAGGGAAAAAAAAAAGATTTAGAGAAACGTGCCCACATCTAAAAAAAAATGATATATTCATCATTAGACAGGCATTATTTTTGCATTATGACCTAAATGTACAAGACTTACAACTGTAATGATCTATTACTGGCCACATCAGTCCCATTTTTTGTATTTTTTTTTTAATTTTCAAATCATGTCATGCTGTGTAATATTGTTAAAATATTTTTTCAGTTGCTGCATCATCAATTTTGAATTGCGTGTTACTTATTTTAAAGCAAACAACATTTCAATGACAATCCTTTCCAGAAAGGGAAGCCCCTACAGCCTTCCTAAGTAGTTCAGAGAAAGAAAAAAAAAAGCCGAATATGTGGTGCTTCGCTGCATCCAACAAATTGTTTTCTGGTGTGACCAAACATTTTTTTCCCCTCATGGACGACCGACTTCCAACATCTGAGTCTTGTTAGGACTGTTATACAGAATAACAAGACTGCAGGGCGAGGCAATGAAGAGATCAGTCAGTAATTGATCAGTAACTGATAATTAGTTCAATAGTGATTCGTGCTTACTTGTATAACACAATGATTAAACAGTCTGATAATTCCAGTGCGCTAAAAGGAGGGTCAAGGACATACTATGAGTGTTTGTTTGTTTGTGTGTGTGTGTGTGTGTGTATGTGTGTTGTCATTCTACATCCAAAATTCGAGCCACTGACCAGATGTTTTTCTCTTTCTCCTCCTCACTCTATCTCTTGATATTTTCCTGTCTCTTCTTCTCACTCCTGTTCTTTCCCAAAGAGTTTTATTGCTCCACAAAGGCCAATTTTCAAATTTATCTAGCCAGTTTTGTCTCCACACTCAGCTGCCATATTATGCTCAATGAACTTCTGTGCTAAACACTATCCTGTAGAAAATTACGTATATTTATGTACATATAGACTTTTAATGAATAAAAAAAAAAATCCATTTCATTTCAGTAGTTATATAATTTGGCATGTATTACAATGTACATGAAGGAGAAATGAATCTGAATGAAAATCTACACACTGCTGGGGTTTTTCCTTCTACCTTGATGTATTCACATGCTGCACTGAATCAACACTGTGCTAGCTGCTTCTTCAGAAAGGATCATGTCTGTACATGTACTGCACATGCTGCCACAGAGGAGCTCCTCACACCAGACTCAATGTAAAAAAAGTCAAACATCTTGAGACTAAGGAAAGTTAACGACGTCTAAGGTGAGGGTCTTCAATTACATGCTGCAAGTTGAGGAACCGCGTCGTAAAGTGCTGTCCGTGGTGCTGAATTTGATCAGCAGGTGTTGACATGTAAATTATCCTCTTATACTTGGATATATGATCATACTGTGTGTAAAGTGTGGATAATTTTGGGTCGTTTTCCCCTAGTTGCCTCTCAATTGTAATGATTTCCTTTGTCTGATGTGATCGTGAATTGAATATCTTTGTTGGTTGGAAGGAAAGAAGGAATTTGAAGACAACATCTTGCGCTTTAGGAAACATTTTCCATCATTTTTGAGAGTTCTCTCAAAATGAGAATTGAGACTAACTAATAAACTTTAGTTGCAGTTCTATTTGTAAATCCTAAAGATATTTAGAGCAGAGAAATTAAAAACACTCACTGGTACACACACAGTATTTTACTTCTTGATCCCAGTGCCAATTATCTAAGTAAGAATTAAAATTTTGCATCATTAGTGCACCAAAAAAAGATGTCATGAATCAGTGATGATCATTACACATCCTGTGAAATTCAGCATAGTAGTTGGTCTTTCACCAATACATCATCAAATCAATCTCTGCCATCTGCAAAGTCCGGCTCTTAGCGGGAAATAGAAAGCTGTAAAGTTGACATGACTGACAGATTGTTGGCAGCACTCAACATCTGTATAATCTCAGTTAGATTTAACCGCCTTAGAGGGACATGCCGGCTGACCGAGTGTACAGGTCTTTCTTTTTTGCATGGTTATTGCTATGCTGTTGGTGCATCCCCAAAAGGAATTGTTTAAAAAAAGGTGCTAATGCATGATGAATCAACAATGGTGGACAAAGTGAAGGAAGAAACGCAGTAGACTATGATAACTAAAATCTGTAAGCTGCATATCTTGGATGAGAGTCTGTAGTTCCAGTAATAACAGAGAAAGTGAGAAGAGAAGAGAAGAGAAGAGAAGAGAAGAGAAGAGAAGAGAAGAGAAGAGAAGAGAAGTGTATAAGAGGAGGCAGAGGCGGAGATATGGCTGTTGTCTGACAATGTGAAAAGGAAATTAAACAATGCTGAAACCAGACAGTAGACCTAGATTCTTGAAAGGTGAAATGCAGTAACACACGTAAGGTACAACTTATTTCATCCAAACACAGAGAGATGTTTATCTAAAGGGTAAGCTCTAAATGATACAGGTAAAGAAATTACTAGATCCTATCTCTCAAAACAGCTGAGGGGAACTGGACTCGGCTAAAAACCTCTTCAAAAAAGCAAAAGGAAGAACTCTTGGGATAGGCAATCATGTATCTTCGATAGAGTTAAAAGGGGTTTTTTTTTTTTTTACACAGGAGGTAATTTCACACATGAACGTCCCTTCAATTGGAGAAGAACACTTACAGTAATCAGGAAAACTACTGTATTTCTACTACTGGTGTAGTGTTTCATTATTATATCATTATATCATATCATTATTTTACAACTATTTTAAAAAGACAGAGATGTTGTTTGACTCAAATTCACTCAGAGACACTTTAGTCAATGAACTGACCGTTTAGATAGCATTTATTAAATTTAGTGGGAGGGAATCCTAGCAGTAACACACATACACATTAAGTCTTAATTAAATCAACATTACCAAAAAAAATTAGCACATGAGGAGGAGATTTACATGAATATGATTGATCATGATGAGTCTGCTGGCAGCCAAACAGCTGATGAGTGAACCAGTGATTTTGAAGCATGATGTTAATCACCTAATGAAGGCATGGTTTCAGTGCCATCTTTTATTTATAAGTAAACTTATTAATGTCTTGATGTCATTTATTTCAGAAACAGCCCAAGGGATTAATAATGACTAAAAAAAACTAGAAGAAATGATGAAAAACACCTTAAAAAGAGAGCTGGGTTTTTAACTTCAATATTGCTTTACTAATGACCAAAATCTGTCTGCAGCTCAAGTAGCTGGTCAGACTTCTACTCTTGTTTACGCTCTCTCTTCTTTCGGTAGTTCATGATTCAAAATACATTTTTTACATTTAATTTTCAATTTTTGATTTAACATTTTGGTTCAATTGGAAATTTGGTTTCTTTTGCTGAATCAAAAAGTATTTTGTAGAAAAACATTTCTCAAAATAAACTATCAGAAAAAAAGTAGAATTATGGTATCTATATTCTTGCATTGTATCGGCATTTGTATTGAGAGATTTAAAACGATAACAATAACCCTGATCAACGGGACAAGAATATAAGAGAAATGGCCCAACAGCTCTGAAAAAGGAGGGAGAGATATGAAGGAAAGGTTTTCTTTCCTTCTTTCGGACCTGCTCTGCTCAACTGGTGGGGTTTGGTCTGGGAAGGGGAGGAGACAGAGAAACGGGGGAGAGAGAGAGAGAGGGAGGGAAAGAGAAAACGGGGTGGGACAGACCCCCCCCCCCCCCCCCCCCCCCCCCCTCCACCCCCCCCCCCCCCCCCCTCAGCACACACACACATACACACACAAACACACACACACACACACACACGTACATTTGCAGTCACACATGCACGCACACATAAATGCACACAGTTCTTCAAAGCCAAGTGGTTTTCATAGACATCCAATTACACTAAGAGATGACATCTGGGGAGCTGCAGCAGATAAATAAGGTGAAAGGAAAGACAAGATTCAGTCACCTCAGAGAAACTCCAGATAACCAGAGAGAGCACCGCTGATAGAGATAGGGGAGAGGGAGAGGCAAAGGAAAGAGGGAGGGGGCCAAAGGAGAGGGAGCCACACACAGGAGGAAAGAAGAGAGGCAACGCACCGCTCCAGCGCTCAGACTCCGAGAGGCAAGGACGGAGGCGAGATAGGGAGCTCAGCTCACTGACAGACGCACAACAAGAGAGGGGAGAAAGACGAGAGCTCCCGGGCTCAGTTACACACTCAAGTAACTTCAAACCAGCTCCAACAAAACAAGAGAAACAAAGAGAGAAAAGAAGAGAAGAAAGGAAGAAAGTCTGGATTCTTTGACTCTTTTTTTTTTTGTGTGTGGCCTGCCTTGCGTGGATTTCTCTGGACATTTTTCGAGAAGCAGCCTTAATCCTCTTTTTTTTAACTTCCTGTTTTTATTTATTTATTTTGTCCTGAGCAGTTTAGCATCTTTTATCTAAACCTCCGCCGCCTCCTTGATATCTACCTCCCTGGACTGGAGAGGATAAATGGTTTGGTACATGTGTTTGGAGTAGATTTTAGCAGTGTATATGAATGAACTGATATTGTATGTGGGTTTTTTTTTTGTCTTTGGATGCGAGAATTTCGGGGTGTATTCAAACTTTAAAAAGGGATTTTGAGCGTGTGTTGGTGTTGGTGTGTGTGTGTGTGTGTGTGTGTGTGTGTGTGTGTGGCAACCAGAAGTAAAGTAGCGGCTGTCCTTGAGAGGAGAGGGAGGAGGAGGCGAGAGATCTTTGAGGCGAGCCCCCAGTTGTTCCCGTTGCGAGGTGATCTGAGTTATGGATGTTGACGCATTCCTGCGGCGCTGCTGAGGAATAAACAGCACCGGGGACTACAGCAGAGACAGCCACAAAACTGCAGGCTTCACCACCACCAACAGCTGCATCTCCATCATCACAAATATTACCGATAAGTGTACATCTGCTACCACGAATCCTGCTCCGATCACATCTACTGCAGTCAGCTCAACTACCGCTACCAGCCATTCTACAGGTTTTAAAGCCTACAGTCCCTGAGAGGTTGTGGGTCCCCAGACAGAGGAGGTTTAGTCGGTCAGTCAGGGGGGGTTTCTCCCACTCTCGTTCCCTCTCCCTGCACCCAGCTCAGCATGCCCCAGCCCCTGAGCACCTCCACAGCTCTGCCAGCTCCACTACCATGTGTAGATGGACAGTGACACAAGGTGCACCGGTCGCCTGGTTCTCCTCCTGCCCCTGCCGCAGACCTCCTTCACTTCTCTTCTCCCTCACCTTCCTCCTCCTGCTCGGAGCGTCCTCATCTTCGCCTCTCTCTGCTTTGTCGTCGGACTCTGACAAGAACCACAATGCACAAGGAGGGACCCCTCCTCACTTCTTCATCTCACGCCCACCACCACCTCCTTCCTCACCCGCACCGCTGCACGCATCCTCTGCGAGGTTGCCACGGGCGACCAATGTGTCATCGTCCTCTGCGACGGTCGTCGGGCGTCATGTGCGGAGCAGCTACAACCACCTACAAGGAGACGTGCGCCAGAGGAAACTGTTCTCCTACCAGAAATTCTTCCTTCGCATTGACAAGAAAGGAAAAGTTAATGGCACCAAAAGTGAGGACGATCCATACAGTAAGTCAACTAACTTATATGATTTTTATGTGTTTTCGTTGGTTCCTTACATTGTTAATAGCATCTAACCATGGGAATGGCAATTTATGAGAATTTGAAAGCAATCTAGGAAGTTTTAGGCTTTTACTGGATACTGAAGATCATGTATTATTTATCAGGGCTTGACGGTATCCAGTGAATCAAGTGTACCATTAGCTATTTTGTTGCCTCCTAGACTTATTAGTTGCACTAGAAAGGGATGCGAGAAGAACCGAACACAAAGAGTAATCCACTTTACTAAAAAAACATATATCTGTCAATGAGAAGACATCGGTAAAAGATGCACTGGTTGTCCCCTACTCCGTCTCCTGTGATTATCTGTGGAGAATAATGTTTCTGTTTTCCCTCCCTGGGCAACAGTGCACAATAAGACAGGTGACTAGGCGAAGGAACAAATAACAGAGCTGCGTGCTTTTCAGCCTTTTCACCATGTGCAGAGGCAGGCATATTTGCCAGATTACAGAGAGTTTGGGAAAGGAGAGCATGACAGTAGGAGAGAGGGAGAGGAGGAGGAAAAATAAAATGAGTAAGCCAGGCAGATAGAAAGAGAGATGATCCACTGGAACCAATTAGAAATTGCCCAGAGAAAGTTCTTCCTCTTTGAGGAAATATCTAAAACACAGCTATTACCAAACCCCTGGGGAGAATTACAAGTACACTTACTCCTTGCTGCTATTGTGCCATAGCTATAATACTGGCGGGCATATGCTAAGTATGAGGTTATACTTAGATGTAAAGTAATGCTCATGCCATTTCCTGACCCTTTTTTCTAGTTATGCGTTTGCGGGCTGCGTGATTTTAACCTTTATTTATCCTAAGAAGGGTCACTGAGCACACATGCTCTTTTGTCAGCACCACTGAGCCTCACATTCACGCAGTTACACTCTGTCACACATAGTATATCTCGTATATCGTCTTCCATTGCCGGGCACTGAGTAAGTCCACTGGTAGGAGGCAGCTTGATGTACCTGAACTAGTTTTCGAGAGAATGCCTGAATGAATGCGTAAATAGAAAGAAAATAAATGTGCAGTGGATTAAAATGTTGATAATGTGTAAATGCAACGATGCTTAAATGTGGTGGAATCTCTTCTAAGATGATACAGGTGAACATGTACATTAATGTTGTTAATTAAATTCAAATAAAGGTGAAATTTTGCTTTCAGTAACTTAAAAACCCAAACTGTACAACAATAGCAGGTATAGTGTTAAATTCAAATCCTTTTTAATGACTTGTAAGGGTTATCATAATTATTTATGACTGATCCAGAACAGAAAATCAGCTGTTATCATTCTGTAGCCCACGTCTTTATCTTCTAGTTAAACACATCTGGAAGTTCTCCAGGGCGACCGGTCTTCGGGCCTCAGAGGAGCTGCGCTGCCTGAGGGCACATTGACAGTAGTTGTTGAGGGAGAACAGAACATTACTCCCACATTTACCTGCCCAGAGTTTCCCTGCCAGTTCACAGAATTAGATGGGAGACGTCCAAAACACAAGCTAATTTCTTAAAGATTATAAAACAGACTCTTGCTGCTTTACGTCTACTGTGTGTGTCGCAGCATGTCAAGCGTGTGTGTCTGGGAATGTAATCTTCATAAATGGATCTTTATCATTCACACACCTTCATACACATGTCATAGGTTTGTATGCATCTGTCTGTGGGTCTGTGGTGCTGTACAAGCCTCTCCTGCTGAGAGCACACACACACACACACACACACACACACACGCACGCACACACAAGCTGGAGCACAGAGAGGCCAGTCTTGCACATGGCCTCCATATGGCAAAGCCCACTTTTATTAGGGCCGGGGCCAGTGTGAATATGTGTGCGCATGTGTGTGTGTGTGCATGCTTGCATGTGTGTGTATGTGTGTGTGCCACTCAGACACCAAGGCTCTGCCAGACATGGCTGAAGGAATTTCAATTAGCGTCTCTTCCTCCCTCCCCTTGCCTGCAGTCCTCTCTGACACACACATGCGCGCACACACACACACACACACACACACACACACACACATACACACACACACACAAACGTGCACGCATTTACACACATGCACATAAAGAGCTCAACCATTAGGGTGCAACGTGTCACTAACTATAATGGCATCAGGTCATGGCATTAGAGGCACAATCCATCAATTTCAACAGCTCCTGCAACTTGATTGTAAGTAAGAACTTTCTAGATGAACAAAATCTAAAATATGAGGGTTTGGCTATGGAGGCCAAACTTTTAGGCCTTATTTTTGTCTTGCCAGCATATTAAGAAGGTATTTCATCAAGCCATATCTACCTGACAGTAAGTGCAGATGTTAAACATGTCTCAGACTAAAACTAATCATTAAACTATGCATGTGTCTGCCCACTATCATACTACATACATACTATATTGTTGCGGTATATGCATCTGTGTGCAAGCTTGTATGTACAGCGGTTTGTATGCTAATGCACCTCCTCCTGCTATTTTGCATGCGTTCGAAATCAGCAGAGAACAAATTGTACCCTTCAAGCTAAACCAAACAGAACGTAATCACATTCCCCTCACTGAGAACATGGATGTGGTATTTGACATGCGAGACGTCATGTTTTTCATATGATCATTTGTGCTCACAAGTTTGTTTGTCTGTGCACATCTGCAATAAGTTTCCATCAAGCTTATTTTTAAATGTGATAGATTACAGCATTGTTATATAGCATTGTTAATTTATACTGTATAGGTGTAGAGCTGATAGGACCAAAGCCGCACACAAACTTTTTGGCAAATAAGTTCTTTGATGGAAATTTCTGGCCTTTATATACTTATTAAACAACACCTGGCTCTTTAGAGCAAAACCACATAGCTTTCATAATCCACTAAATATGATATACCAATATAATGTAATATTCCTTAATAGAGCTTAATAGTCATAAAACATACCATTTCTTTAGGAAAGCATCTAATTGAAAACTAGTGAGGCAGTAGGTGATAGTGTGGCTATCATGGTCTAGTAGTCTGGTAATGTTCAGGAGGTCAGATTGCAAATGAGAGTCATTAGATGGTGTCAGAGGTGATGAAGAAGTTGTAGGTCCAGCTCCGGGGTCGAGCTTCTCGTCCACAGCCGAGCCTTTCTAATCATGTTGTCAGACTTAAGGGTAGCGCATCACTCAGGGTTTAGGGCTCGTATTTTTAACATGCGCTCAGTAGTGCGTGACCATGTTTGTCCATTTGTATTCACGTGATCAGTGCCCATCTATCCATTTCACCTCATAAGGCCTTTAAAATAAGGCATGCTAACAGTCTGAATATAGAAACCCTGCCGGGCTGCCATGTGATTAGCATTGATCCTTCCACTGACCATGAGTAACAAGACTCTCCTTGTTTTCTTCCCTCGCTGTTGTCCACGGACTGTCACATCTTGTTTACAAACAAACGAATAAAGCAGTGAAACAAATGGACATGTGTTTGCAGTTGGACCGCAGACTTGCGGTAACACGTCGCTCAATTAGTATTGAATGGTGCCAACTTGACTATAGCTGGAGCTTTGAATCTCGCTGCGGCCACCCGGATTGTAAAAGCTGCCACACATCCTTATTGTTAACATTTATCACAGCAGACACATTAACCACTAACATGAATGAATCCAACGCACAGCAATTTATGGATAGTCTAATACACTGGACATTATTCTGATTTAGTGCAGGTTTTCCATGTCCAGGCTAATTACACAGGTCTGCCCCCTCTGGTTTGACCTTTACCTATTGACCCGAGTCAGGAAGCTTTGGTAATGCAAAGGTCACTGCTAGACATAGTGCATCAATTCGGGCTCTTCTGTCACTCTTTTAGCAATAGCAGTGTAGCTGGGGATGAACATTTCTTGTACTTTGACTAATTTGAGATGATTCTGGTGTGCAAGACTACAACAAATTTGAATTTTTGATGGTCAAATGATTTTTCATCCACAGCAAAAATCTCCATCTTCTTAAAAACTTTTTTGGTTGATTACTGAGTATTAAATGTGGTGTTTCAGCACCTTCAAACAAAGATATGTTCCACAATACAAAAAAAGATAATAACATTAAGAATTGCCATGGTCAGTTTTCTTTTTCATTAACACAATATAGAACAAAGTTGTGTTCAAGAAACGTCTGAATAAGCTTGACCAACAGTTCTCTTTCTACTCTGCATTCATGAACTTCTAATAACCCAGCAGGGTTACAACACTAAGCAAAAATGTGACAAGTGTTTGCCCTTCTTGAATTTTTCACTTCTTGAAATTAGTCCCAGTCTTTTCACTTTCTGTTTCTGGATCTTTTTTTTTTTTTTTTTTGCTTTCGTCTGCCTTACTCTTCATCCTCCTCTCTGCTCTTGTGGTTGATGAGTGTGTTTAGGTTTCTCATGGGAAAAGGTAACAGTGTGGCCCATAAAAATGAGTTATGAGGAGATACGGGATGTACCAGAGGTTAGTGTCAGAGTTGCTTTTCATTCAAAGTTACTTTGACATCTTCATGGACTCTCCTCTCCAGCAGTCGTAAATAAAAGCGGTGTGCAAATGCCACGAGCTACAAGCTTGTTCAGGAAATACTGAACCTATCATCGACTTCTCCAAAAGCTGCCACAGCCAAGTACAATTACATTCAGCTGTGCTCTGAAAACATACAATAAACCTATACTACCTGCACACTCCCTCCTATGTTTGATCCCTCTGATCTTTCCTCCTACCACACCAATGTAAATTTTGCTTATGAGTGTAACAAACAGGTGCTTTTTACTACTTACGAGACCTCCTGATTGGGGCTGTGAAGATATGAATTTTTTATGACTGTGATGAAAAGGCAACATATCCCTGCGGTTTACCGCTAATGCCACCCCCCCCCCCCCCCCCCCCCCCCACCACAGTCTTTTTTATTGGGCTTTACAGTTCAAAAATAATTGTAATAAATAAAAAGGTCCACATTTGACCGCTAGAACCTCCACTAATGCTGAGCAGTGTGCAGAGATGATTACCGTGTTCATACACCAGTTCTTTGTTAATATAAACACACACACCATTGCCGGTCTTACCAGACAACCAAGCAATCATGTCTGACCGTACAGTGGTTAGCCTGGCTAGTGGTTAGCGGATTTAGAGCTATTCTTGTGCAGTTATGTCTTGGTGAAGATGAGGGACAGCAGTTTGTCATTTTTCTCTGATAGGTCAGAAGCAGTCTAAGGTAGTCTAGTTTATTGTCGAAGGATCGGATGTTGGTGACGAACATAGATGGGAGAGCTGGTCGACTGGGGTTAGCCATAGCGGCGGTAACGTGGTTATCATCACTGCCCTACTCCTGATTGGCTGGAAACAAAAAAAAAAATCATGGACAATCATTCAGTCTACTGAGTGAAATGAGTCAGACTTCAACACAGCCACCATTAAATGTATGGAGGAGCAGGTTTTTCATTGAACATGGCACTCTTCATGGTGATGTTTTGTTTATAATCAGCAAGAGTCTGGATCAAATCATGTCAGTTCTGATTCATGACTCGTTTTACTGGAATCCACAGAGCAAATGCTGTCAATTTCCTGCAGAAATCTTACGTAATATTGATTATAATCTTACCTAAGAGCGATGGTATTTTATTGTAGTTGACATACTGTAGCTTCGCCTCATAAATTTAGAAATTACTTTATGGTTAATGGATCTAAGCCAAAGCACCAATAACGTATCTTAACCTTTTGAGAAAGACGGATTAATGATCCATTTACATGTATTTTACTGAATATTTAATGGCACTTTGCAGAAGTTATTACACAATCTTTGATGCCTGGAGCCTCAGCTGTTTATTTTGGGACAATATTTAATCTGAGCCCCAGAAACCAGGCCCTTAAGGGCTAGAAAGAAAAGACTTTCCCGCACTGAGAAAACCAGCATGTGCAAATTACACTGTCATTTTTTTTCTGTTGAAGACGTACAGTTATTAAATGCAACAATGACAAGTTAATTTTTTTTAGTGAATCTAAAATATGTTGTAATTGGAAAAACAAAAGTCAAGTTGTTGCATTATCAGATGTAATAAAAACAATATGATTTATGCAGCTTCTCCCCTCTCCCTGCCGTCGTCAGCACTATTCTCTTCCCATCTCACACACAGGGGTGAATCCAGAGGTCCAGATGTATGAGTACCCTTTGACCCCATTACTGCATGTACAGGGTCATTAAAGGAGCATGTGTGTGTTCAGGCTTTGGGTGTGTCAGGAATGTTGACGAGCACTGAAAATGATCACAAAAACCCCTCCGGAGTTAACGTTTCCCATCAAGATATTAAGATATTTCTTCATTGTTAAAGTGTAGTTTTTATACTTTTGAAAGCTGGGTGTTTTTGCCAAGAGTCGCCAAAAACAATGACAGGATTCGTCTCATTTTTCCATCACTGTTTACATTTTTCTTGTCATCACTACTTGATATTTTCCCATCAATTTGCTCCTCTGTCCATTAATGTGTCAGCTACAACAGGATTGAAATAAGAGCCAGATTTCTGTAGGCAAACTGAAGCAGCCCTGCCACAAACCCCAACGCTCAGGCACCACCTTAAACAAAAGTCTTTCAGCAGCAAATCATGTTTTTGAAACATCTTGTGCTGCTTTGGAGCAAATCGTCTCTCTGTAGAGAATATAGCTCCAAACATCGAGAGTCGATTACTATTCACACAGAATCTGACGTTGAACAGTTTTTTTTTTGTTTTGTTTTGATGAACAGACTTTTTCATTGTATATGTTACATGGAGGATTCTTGCAGAGTACGTTCAGAAGAGAGGGAGGTAAAGAGATTGAAACAAAAGGAGATATTCTGACATACAACTACTTCTGAGGCATTAACCAGATTTCCAAACTATCAACTTTTAGTGTGAATCATTATTTCAACATAACTGATATGTAGTATACAAATCTTTTGAATTGATATAATGTTTCTACTGACTTCTTTGTGTTGGTGGCAGCGGCAGCTCCTCTGCTCTGCTCACGTCACTTTTCTCCCGCTCCCTCTCGCGCTCAACCACACACTCGCTACACACACTCATTATGCACTGTCCTATTCCTTAACGGAGCTACACTACCAAGAGTAACACTATTGATTTCCAAATGTATTTAGTGTTATTTTTGGCTTTAAAAAAAGTTTATTTTTGGCTTGGTGGGGGTTCTGGTGTACTTTGCAGAAACACTTGAGATGAATTTCTGAGCACATTTAGGAGCACTGATTCATATTCTTGTTGTTTTATATGCTCAGTTTTATAGTGTCCATTTTTTACAATATGAGAAGCATTTACACAGTTCTTGGCCTATCTCAGCGCTCTCTTGACAACAATCCAACTGTTTGGTGTTGTCTAAATAACAAATCATTATATTCGACAACAAACTGCTAAACAGAATCACAGAAATGGATTCACTTTGAAGTAAATAGTGATTTGAAGGTTGTTTGCATAGTTTACAGTTAAGTCATAGAGAAAAACTAAAGTGTTGCTGACATAGCAAATGCTACATTTTCCAGTTCTTAATGATTTAATGTGTGACATCATGGAGGTCACTAGCAAAGTTGGAGGCAGGATTACTTTGTTCTAGAGGTAATTCTATTTGGAAAAAAGATGGAAATTGTATCAAATAAAACCAATGTAAAATGTGAAACGCAGCTTATAAAAATGCAAGTTTAAAATTCTCTAGTTTCATCTCTTCTACTTCTAGCAGTAGGACCTTTTTACTGTCAGTAAAGTGATCGCCTATTTCTTTAGAAATGAATTGATGAAAGCAGTTAAGGTTTTGGTCAACCAATAGAAAATTAATCTGTAAATAATTTGATGATCGATTAATAATTTAATTAATTAAAACACATTTTTTATTTAAAGTACTGAACATTCACTGCTTTGAGCTTCACCAATGTGAGCATTTTTCTGCTTTTGGATGTTTTATTGTTTTATATCACTGTAAATTAAATATCTTTGGGATGTGGACTGTTGGTCAGACAAAACAACAACTGTTGAGGATGTGTATTTTTCACTATTTTCTGATGTTTAAGAGAGCAACCTATTAATCAGGAAATAAACATTGAGATATTCTACAGTAACAATTAACAATTAACAATCCGGCTTTTAGAAAACAGAAACAACAACAACAAAAAACCTTAACTATATTGTAGCATAATTTTAATCAGACTTTTTCTACTAGCAGCTATACTGAAAAATGCACTGGAAGCCTAATACTGAAAGTGTCATTTTTGGTGTTAACCTGGTGCATGTGAACAGGCAGAATTCATGGCCTTTAAAGCAGTGGGAGGTGAAGAAAAGCATCTGTGACAGATAACAGGGTTGCTTCTATATAGACACCATGTGCTATAGAACCCCCCCCCCCTCCCCCAACCAGAAACACACACGCACACACACACACACACACACTTCATGTTCCTGCTCTCTGCTCTCACTCAGCCCTAATCCTGCCCTACTCACACGCACACACGAGTTTGCACAGCTATCCTTGCTAGGACACTGCATTGATTTCAATTCACTGTGGACAGCCTAAACCAAACCCTAAACCTAAACCTTAACCAGGATCTCAGAAATGACGTTTTGCCTCATTAGGACCAGGCTTTGGTCCCCATGAGGACTACTGGTCCCAACAAGGTCGGTGTTTATACCAAAAAAGGTCCCCAAGAGGTAACAATAACACACACATGTGGACACACACACACACACACACACACACACACACACACACACACACACCATGAAAGTGAGGCTCTTAATGGAGTCATCAAAGGTAGAGCTGAGAGCTCAGAGTTGAGCCTAGAGAGGCATCTGGACAGCCTGGTCGTTTGAACAGAGCAGCCAGCAATGCCAGCTAATTACCCCATGTGTGTGTATGCATGTGTGTGTGTGTGCGCGCACTATGTGTACGAACACAAATGTACGTTTAAGGCGAAACAAATGAAGTAATAGAGAGAGAGAAAGATGCATGTGACAAACAAAATAATATTTGTACATGCCTGTGCATAATATTTGTGGTGTAAAATAACACGATTTCTAAAGCTTAAAGTCCAGCGCCAACAACTCAAACCACAACAGTTGGGCAACATCACACTGGCAGCTGAACTGTAAATGAAAAATGTGTGAAATGCAGACGACCGTCACAGCACATTGCCTGAAAACATAACTCCTGCCGTGTCAGGCCTGTGAAATGTTTTGACAGAAACTGGCAGCTTTGGCACTTTATCATGTTACAAAGTCAACTGTGTTAAAGGAATCACAATAACTCAGGTGGTAATGGTTTTTTTTTCTCCTCTCCATCAAAATCACCATTAACATTACTGTGAATTTCTTTTGGTTTCCTCCCAGCTGCTCTTAAATGTGTGTGACATAACTCGCTGTGGTCTTGCTGTGCTCGGTAAACTGATCTCAAATTATGCGGATTGGAATGACCCGCGCAGACGAAACTTAACGCTATCTGTTGGCTACGCGGAGAGACCGCTGGTATTATAAACAGAGGGATTTCACTCAGGTGATCCGTTTTGTTTGATTTTTTGAATAATCTGGGTTTGTTTTTCTTTTCCTACCTTTGCCAGTTTTGAAATCACACACAGCTTGAGAACAGTGCGGTTTCGGCTATTTCAGTCCTACAAGAAAGAAAGTGATGTGAGTGTTCCTGTCAGGGAAGGAAATAAAACCATTATGGGGGCGAGAAAAAGTTAAATAATACAGTGAGTGCAGGTCAAATAGAACAATCCTACTAATGAAAAAAATACTAGAGAAGAAAACTAATTCAATGTAGTATGCAAAGGGCACATCGTATCTGTTTAATATGATTTATAACATAGAAATTTAATATGTGCAAAACACATTTTGAAAACAAATCCGTTTACCAAAATTTCTATTTGTAAAGAAAAAAAAAAATTGGCCATACTGAAAATCAGAAACAGACCTCTGTTTTTTCCATCGTCGGTCAAAACCGTCAGCCCGGCGGGCTTTGATGTGGCCACTTAACACAGGATGATACTGTTGTCAACCACATCAGTCTAAACCAATACCTCAACGCTCCTCATAACACATAATATAGCCTACAGCAGTTTCTACTCCAACCCAATAACTTCGCCAGCACTCGCCCAGCAAACTGCACAACCAAGACATGTTTGTTCTCTCTCAGGCTTCATAAAGAGCCGGAAATCTTCAACCAAACTCCAAAGAAAAATAATGCAAAGGAAATAGTTTAATCCTGTCAAAGCCAAGGGTGGCTTAAAAGCAGCCAAGAAGAGTCTTTCTGTATAAAAACCTTTATGTGAATGCATTTTATTCATTGTTATTGTATTTGAATGCCCAAATACAGGAACATACTTTTATATATTCAATTCATATCAAATTTAAGTATATTCGCGGTCCATTTTTCCCTTTCTGAATTCCTCTATTCTTAATTTTTTTTTTCCTTTTCTTTTGAGTCTCATGCGGTCGCATGGATGTACACTCATGTCACCATGAATATCAGACATCATCAGTCACTCTGTTGCCATAGTTTCAAAGAGAAAAATTATCTTGGTGTTTAGACCTTAACTGATGCAAATCAGATATTAAATATTATACAACAGGGGCATTTTTGTTTCCTAAAAAAATAAATAAATGCATCTCAGATGTCACATTTAAATTTAACAAAGAGTGAGAGAATTAGCCACTGCAGAGAAACACGGGAACAGTCAAGGGGCTCATCCAAATATCTGAGTGTTGGACCTAGAATAAAAGAATTGAACCGTTCCCATTCATCTCACTAAGGGGAGTTCATGACACAAGCTAGTGACAATATTTCACAATAAAGAACAAGACCTCTCCGGGCTGCAGGCACGCAGTCGACCCACTCACAGCTGGTCACCGTGTCGAGGTCACAATGTGAACAACCGCAGTATAATCTTCAAAAAAGCCCCTGGATAAACAGTGGAAACATTTTCACAACCTCCCTTAACCTTTAGGTTCAGCTGGAGTCTCACTAACAGTGTTTCCAAAGAGGCCGGCCGGGGGTCGATGGGAGGTCTGCGTATGTGTGTGTTCCTCTGTGTGTGTGTGTGTGTGTGCGTGTGTGTGTGCGTGTTCCTGTTTGTGTTTGTCTCTGTGAGCATTTTTGTATATGAGCGAGATTGTGCAAGTCTACGTACGTTAGTTGTGCAAATTGTGTTACTCAAGCCATCGTCCTCGACGAGTGTTTCATCTTTACTTGTAAATGATGGGTACACTTTGAAAGAGGTACAAAGCTAAATTATTACGCAAACCTTTATATTTATTAAAACTAATGGCTTTATTCTCTATGGCATAGGCCAAAAGTACATCCAATTCTGGTGGTGATGTTTTTCAAAAAGGGTGAAACCAACCAACCAAATAACTCTACAGCATGCCTCTCTATATTTTTTCCAAACTGAGACCAATACTTTATCAAAAAAATAGACTTTGTGTGCCACCAAGCCTATTGTTACTGAATGCCGGTGTGTGTTATGAAACCACAGCCTAACAAGATCTAAGTGACGGCATGTCCCCAGTTTCAGTCATGTTTAAAAGACTGAAGTCTACGGTGTGGAGAGGGGAGGAAAGTTGAAATTTTGACCAAGAGGGAAAACTTGAGAGGATTAGAGTACAAAGAAATCGATTTAAAGAGAAGTGAGGACAAAAGGAGCATTGACAGGAGGAGGAAAGAGAAAAAAAGAGAGACTAGAGATGAAGCACAAAAAGATAAATCAGAGACAATAAAGTGCAAAATGGAAACGCTGGGAATATTAAAACAAGTCAAACTATCGCATCTCGCTGCGCCTTCTTCTTCTGCAACTCTAATATTCACATAACAGTGGAGGATCGAAAACGCACTTTAATTTGCATTTTCTTTTGCCAGTATTCTGGAAATTCTGTCAAAATTAGTGGTAAATCTGGATGGAAACTTGGCTTGTGAGGTTGAGAAATTATACCACATACTAAGCAGAGGTTAGAAAGTTTAAGGGAACCAGACAACAAAGCAACAACAACTATCCACAGAATGTGGTGAGCATAACAATCTCAGGACACCAGCACTCCTGACCTGCCAATACCACAAATAACCACCACTACTTCCAGAGCTATAGATCAAAAAAATGGTTTAAGTTTACAAAAGCTGCTGTTGAGTTGCTGCATTCTGTATGTCTGATTTTGTATTGCACTTTTAAAAAGGCAGATTTCTGGTCATGTTGTGGATTTGACAGTCACAGTAGAGTTGGGATTTGGCTAAAAAACTCATTAAATATGGTAGTGGTCTTTATGAAGTGGTTAATGAACAGTTTCTTACTGTTAGAGGGCCAGGTTGTGTTTATTTGTACTTGTGGCTCTGTCAGTGTTACGGTTTGGGTTTGACTGGCAAAGACCCATTTGGCTTGTTTTTATGAAAGTTGTAGTGTTGCCCTGTTACACACAGGTGTTTGCCCTTGGTAGTTTCTTAAAAAATGTTGATAGCGGAAAATGTCCATGCCTTTTATATTAAGTGAATCCTGTGTGCTATTTGTACTCTTGGTCGTAATTTTTTTTCCCTTTACACTTAAAACATAAATTCATAATGAAGTTGTTGGGCTGTGATCCAGGGAACACAGGGAGGGAGAAAACAGAGTTTTCCCCTTTTAGAAAAGAGAGAAAAATGCATGAATAGGCTCAAGACATCAATATGACAAGGTCTTGAATGAGGAAAATTAGAGTAAAACAACAACAACAACAGCAAAAGCTTTAAGAGTAATGTAGGTCTAGTGCCAGAATCTGAACCGTTTGCTTGAGTGTGTATTTGTATATGCCTGTATCTGTGACTGTTTTTATCACAAAAACCTGACCTGTGTTTTATGCTCTGGTCCTGTTTTTCTCCGTCTCCTTGCCATAAACTCTGTTGCTGCAATCTAAGCCTTTTGTTGCAGCCTGGCCTTTTAACTCACAGGCAGACGGGCTGCTTCTGGTAACTGGTAAAGGGGCCATAAAAGAACCCTGTGCTTTGGTTTCTGACAAACCACATCAAACAGGATGAGGGGAAAAGGGTTTGAACAGGTGGACCGGCCTCTAGCACAGCACAGACAGATCTTATTTTGACAGATCACAGCTTAGAAATGTCAGCTGTGGTGCAGCGAGATGGAACATTTTGAAGCTGATAGATCAGTGTTGTGTTGCGGTACAAGCGACTGCTTTTATGCGCATCTGTGTGAGTAATGGACTTAACAAAACAAGCCAACATGATGCACTTGTGAGCTACAAAAATCTTCTTGAAGTTTAGAGGTTTAACAACCTTTTAGTGACCAAATAAGGGAATTGAGGGGATGGATTAATGCCAGCACACCTCAGCCAAGGACTACATTTAACAGAAAAGAAAACCAAAACAGTAACAAAACACTAGGCCAAAAACAGTTAAAATAAACCAATAGCAGACATACAGTACACATGGGAACACTGTCACTGCAAAAAAACATCACAGCTCATTTTTATACCCTTCTTTTATACATTTCCAAATACAAATGCATCTCTCGTTGTTTTGGAATAGCACAGAGAGATAGCAACAGACTATGGGAGACAACAGTAAAGTTCAACATCTCAGTCGTCTCTATCCGAAGCTACAACAAGGCTCTTCGAGTCTCATCCACTCATCAGTAAAATAATAACACCATGTTTCTTGATGTTGCAACTCTCTGACTGAGTGAGGGCAGCAAATGGCATCTGGTGGACAGACAGGTATAGTTTATATGAGATTTAAAGTTTAAAAGAACAAAATGGGAGTCATTTGTTTGATCTTTCATCCTCTCACTCTATTTATTGTTTCCTTGCTTTTCCTGGTCATCAGGATTTATTTGACTTCCTCCTTAACAAACTTAGAGAAATTATGAAAATGTGTAACTCTAGAAAGAAAAAATAATTAATAATAATTAACTGTTCTGGATTTTTGCCTTGAGTCATGTTTGGTAACCTGACCACTATGTCCGACTAATTCACTTTCTATGAAGGAAACAGAAAGATTAAATGGATTTTCAGCTATGCCGCGTGGCATAAGGTTGTCCATTCATTACTTGAACAAGAATCTGACTTTGAAAGCTCGAGAATGACAATAATAGACCTTTAGAGATACTCTGGATAGACTTTTCCTGTTTCTCCCTCCATCCTCCCTACTATTCCTGCAACCAGGCTCCACTTCCTACTGGCCCCTGTTAGCTAATCCTCTCAAACCCCTGATAGTTTTATGGCTTGGTGTAACTGACTTTAGGATGAGAGAAGAAAGGGCCGGAGACCACAGCTTAAACCAGTAATTGGTTCAGGCTTGAAAACTGATACGGACGCCTTGACCTCTTGCCAAACTGGCAGCCAGAAAGCCTCTCTCCGTCCTGTCCGTGTGCCTGCCTGCCTGCCTGCCTGCACTCCCCTGGTCAGAAAAACAAACATAGAGCAGAGAAATGTTTTTTCCTGGCTTACACCTCGGTCCCAGGGCATGCAGCCCACAAGCTAACCAGCAAATGAACAGGGGGCAAGAGGCCGGTCTGAGGTCTGACTGTCACATAGTGAGGCAGAGAGAGAGAGAGAGAGAGAGAGAGAGAGAGAGGAGGGAGACGAGACTGGGGCTCACTTGTGAGGAAGAAACTGACATGATTCAGGTTTCTCCTACAGCATTTTAGGATTTATAAGCTTTTTTGAAAAATCACAGAAGATGTACCTTTTTACCTTTTAAACTTTTTTGTTTTTTTTTTGTTGTCAATTACCTGATTTGCGGTGTTTTACATCTCACATGGACAAAAAAATATTGATGTTCAAGTGTGATGATTTTTTGGTTTTCTCCAGGTTTTTTTCCACTTATCTGTACTGACGTTCAAACAAAACAAGCTATTTGAAGCCTAACAAATACATACATACATTATACATACATTAATAATAACAATAAACAGTAGTTGAAGCCCTTCAGGACTATGTATACTTCATCAAGCCCAGTAACAACTGAGAAAATGAATGACAAAGTTTTGACATATATGTCTCTCTCTAACCAGGTATTTTGGAGATCAAGTCAGTGGATGTGGGAGTTGTGGCCATCAGGGGCCTCAGCAGTAACTACTACCTGGCAATCAACAAGAGGGGAGACCTATACGGAGCGGTGAGTAGTTGTTTCAGACCCTTTATTATCCAGGATATCCGTTATGTGCTCATCCATTCATCAATTTTGATGAATCAAAGAGACACTTTTCGCTCTAAACTTGTGACTCAGCAGCTTGAATTTTCTTGAATGCTTTAAAAAAAACAAAAAAAAAAACAAGACAAGGCAGGAAAGACTTTTTTCCAGAAATACATAGGAACCACAGTTACTTGATGCAAACGCTCCTCTCTGCTACCTACCTCTCCTCTCCTCTCCATTCAGAAACAGGAAACACAATCCTTCAGTTTCTCTATTCTACTTCAGTCCCTCTGGGGGAGAGCAGCCCTTGATTCATCTGTTTTCTCTCTCTCTCTCTCTCTCTCTCTCTCTCTCTTTCCCTCCTTTTTCTTCATCTCATTCTCTCCCTTCCTTTTTTCTCTTTTTCCTTTACTTTGAAAGACCTAACTTTTCAGCGTGTCTCTCTGGGAGCCACACCACAGATGAAATGACATACGGTAGAAAGAAAGAGAGGCATTTTGTTGCATGGCCTGAAACTGAATTCCCATGACGTCTTCTGCTTGGTGCAACACAAGCCACAGTAACACGGCGCTGAAGGGCTGGCATTCGATTACACTTGATGGGTTTACACAGTGACTTCTTTATCCAGTGATAATCAAATGAAATCATTGTTTCATTATATTGCCAGATCAATACATGTAAGTGACACAGAGGAATATGATTGCCTTAAGGCTTTATCGTGATTCAATTTGTTTAGAATTATCAAGGAAAACAAATCCACAGTGTGGTCTGTGATATAAGATTTTATTTTAAAGGTTACATCTGTAGTAAATGTGTAGATTTTCTAGCTTTTAAGATCAGCCCACTAAGCCAGTTTGTAAAACGATACTGACATTATTATTTCTCATGATTCATTACCATAATTTGATGTCACTTATGATTACAGTTTCTTTTTTTTAATCCCCTTCTCTAATCATTTAATTGAAAGGCAGCCAGCACACACACACACACACACGCGCACACACAGTTTAGTTGTACCCAGAGACCAGCATTAGTTAAAAAACTGCACAGTGTCTGTAAAATATTCTCATTTTGCTTTGGGAACATTCAGTTTTACTTCTGGAACCAATTTGAACAGCTGTGGCTAGATACAGAGAGAGAGAGAGAGTTATACTGTGCATGTGTGTGTGTGTGTGTGTGTTGTGCGTTCGGGGCAAGTACATTTTTGCTTGTGAATATCAACTGCATCCAGTTAACTGACTGTTTAAGTGACATTCGCCTGAAGCGCAAGGGCAGCTTCCAGTAAACTGACAAATGTTACTCTCTCAGATCATTTTCTCTTCATTTACCAGTGGGTGGTCACTGCGGTAATGTAAGCCACAAACATGGTGTCACGATGCTCTTTGCTGGCAACAAACCTGAATCTTTAAGAAATCAGATCTCATGCTAACCTCTCTGCCACACACCCCCACCCCCAACATCCCCCTACACCCCCCCCTCAGTCATCCAGTCCTCTGACACACAAACATCTACAATAATTTCATGTCCAGCTTTTACAATTGGCCTTGATTACACTGGGGATTACTCTTAAGCAATAGACGACCATTTGTTGATCTATGTTGTTACAAGAACATCGACATGTTGCTGTGCTCAGACAAGGTCCAGAAAAAGAAAGAACATTAATAAAAATGAAAATAACGAAAAGCAACAGCAGTGACAAAGTCTGAGATGTGACTGTAATTTTCCAGTAAAACAAATCACTTACAGCTACTAATGATGGTAAAAAAAGAACCTGATGGTAATGAAACTGAAAGATTATGAAGATGAACTGAGGACAAGACGACCAGACTAGGCTCCATTAAAAGAGTGACTCATCCCAATCTGTTGACGTGATTTATTCACATACAAGTACAGTAAGTCAACCAGGTCAATAAAACATTTAAGCAATGATTAAGCAAGCACAGCTGCGCAATGTAATGAGATGATTTGTTAATGAGTTATTCAAAAAGGGCTAAATATGACCCTAAGATATCCATAGATCTCATGCAGCATCATCCAAGTGCTGATATTGTTCCATATTTACAACTGTCTTCATAAATCTGCTTTCAAAAGCATTAATGCTCTAACTTTATGTTATATTCATTATTGGTGGTGACATTTATTGATTCATCTGACAATTATTTTCTTTACAAATCATTTAGTCTATAAAATGTCAGAAAATAATGACAATACTTGCTCATGGGGGAATTGTTGGGTCCCTCTAAATTAAAGAGTACGGTCTAGACCTGCTCTATGTGAAAAGTGCCCTGAGATAACTTGTTATTATTTGGTGCTATATTAATAAAACTGAATTGAAATAAAAGCCCTTCACGCTGTCCTAAAGCTCAATGTGATGCCATCAGATTTCTTGCTTTGTTCAACCAACAACCTGAAACCTCAAAGATATTCAGTTTACCATCACATAAGACAAAGAAAAGCAGCAAATCCTTCTATTTGGCACATTTGCTTGAAAAGTGACTTAAAAGATCCCCATCAGACATTTTTTGGGCATTTAAAATCTTATATGCTTTGAATATAAATTGTGCCTGACATGTTTTTTCCACAAAAAATCTTCAGTTGTTAAAAATCCTCCTAAAATGACATCGCCTTCTACTCCCTCACTGAAAAATTTTGGCATATTTTTTATTTGAAAAGTTCATTCTCAGTGTTGTGTGCACTGGAAGCTTCAAGTTTCCACATCACATGTGTAAAGTTGCATATTGGACAATGATTGGCCTCTAGCTAGTTGTGATGTCACAAATCACAGTGTTGGTACCCTTCATCTCATCTGAAGGTGAACACAGAGACACTTTCCCCTTTCAGCAGATAAATGTGAGTGTGGCAGAGTGGAAAGTTTCAAATCACTGCCTATTTAGAGGTGGCTAAAATAGAAGATCATCTAAAATCTTTGTCTCGCTGCTCTGATTTATGTTTTCATATCTCTCATTTACATTTCTTCTTCCTCTCTCTGCAGAGGGAATTTGGTCCAGACTGTCGTCTAATTGAACGCATCGAGGAGAACAAGTACAACACCTACGCTTCAGCAGAGTGGCGTAACAAGAGGAAGCACATGTTTGTGGGACTCAATGCCAATGGCAAGCCAATGAAGGGGAGGAAAACACGGAGGAAAAACACAGCCACTCACTTCCTGCCCATTGTGGTACAACCGCGATGATTGGACATATCAGCCATGGGAGATCTCTGCAGGCAGCAGGACATCAGACATTATTGAAGTGACAGTGATGGCTACATTGGACAGATCTGAATCAGACCTGAATGATGCACTGAGGAGGAAAAGAATGGAAACTTATAGACATTTTATCTCTGTTGGATAAAGACATTTCTATTTTTAAAGAAAGAAATAAGATATATTGGTATACAATGTATATATTATTTTCTGTTTTAAATTATAAAGTACATTGGCACAGTAGAAAATATGAAAAGAAATTACTTCTGTGCCAAAATGTGATTAGTTACTCACATTTCTAGATTTGTGTCCAAGTGAAATGCTTGACTGGGAAGTAAATGTAATAAAATGGCAGAACGTGTAAGAGGAAAATGAAGAGTAAGGAGGAGGAAGTATTGATAGAAAGCTGACTGACAGGAAAGGAGAAGAAAAGACAAGAAAAGCTGAAAATGATGAGAGAGAGTCAAGAAAGTACCAACACAACAACAAGTCTAACACTATCATGTTTTTTTCTTTAAATTTATTTATTTTGTGTAATATTTAAACAAAAAAGAACAAAAACACAAAAAGGACAAATTCTTGTCTTTTTACCATTTATGCTTCTCTTTTTTGAATACTAATCATTTAAACCTGAATAAATATAAAAAATATATTTGTCTTTAACTTGTTTGACTGACTTTGAATTCTTTTTAGATATGATATTTTCATGGCTCAGTTATTGGTTGCTCTATTGTAAATATACCGCAAATAGATAGAAATAAATGGATAAATAAAACATTCAAGGGAACTCTTCAGTTGACGCAGAGAATTGATTTACTGTATTCTTTTACCATCATGCAAAGTGCTGGGAATTACAGTAATAAACATAATGTGACGATGTTACACTGCAGTAGATTGTACAAAACTGATCACATAACTACAATAAATACAGTAGCAAGATTCAATTCAATAAAGGTAGATACATAATTATAATAACACCAATGTAAAAAGCATTTTCATTAAGAGATTATTTGACTAAATAGCCTTAACTCAGGGTGTATTCACCAGCTTTTTCCAGAGCTTTCAACAGTTTCTTACAGTCTGCTCAGCTTTCCTTGATGGAGTGTTTGCCATCTGCTGATAAAAAACTGTTAGATGTAGTTACAAGCTCTGGAAAAGTTGACCTTGAGTTAAAGGACCACTTTGCAAATTCAACCATATCTCTATCTATCTGAATTAGAGATATAGTTTGAAAAATGAGTTGTTTTTAATGTTCTGTCTCTCTGCAAAATCTTTCGTTCTTCCGGTGCTGTCATTTGACGCATACAGTGACATAGATAGGGGCAAGGAAGAACTACAGGCCATATTAGTAGTGGAGTCTTTTTGTCTCTCTAGTTTTCTCTAGTCAAAGGGCACCAATTTCAAAAATATTTTCACATTTCTATTAAATAGGTGACCTAGTTTTAAGAAATCATCTTATTCACAGCTGTGAGTTTACCCTTTAAGATAATTTTTTCTAACCACCATTTCAAAAGGTCAAGAATGAACTTCCACACTCAAAATTTCAAACAATTTGGCCAATCTAAAGCATTAGAATCCTTTCTTCTAAGTAAACCTTTATCTAAGTAAACAAGGTCTATAACAAACTGTGAATAAGTGTTTGGATTAGTTTTAAAACCAAGACGTGAATCACAAATCTGCAAGAGATTAAACTTTTGAAAGAAGCCCAGCAGACAACCTGGTTAATGAGTTCAGGGGTTTTCATTTCTCTGTGCAAAAAAACAGCTCCCCTTACAAGTACACATGGCAAACATGGCTTCCTGGAGGATAAACACTGTCTTTTATGTGATAACAACAAAGACAAAACAGGCTTTTAGAAATGGCTGACACACACGCACACACTCACGCACACATACAGACACTTGGGCGGCTGGGTAAAGAGGTGTGTGCATCAGTGTGGTCTGGCAGCTGGGGAAAAGCCTCCTCCTTGACCTTACTTGTCTGAAAAACCTGTTGCTGTGCCCCCCGAGACAGAAAGACACATGGAGCGGGGCATATGGTATAACGTAAATATCACTCCCTTGTTTATCACCTGATTCTAATTAACTATGATGTCATGTTTTCTTTATTCATCTCTCACTTTCCCTCTCTTTTTCTTAAACTCGTTCTCTCGTGTTGTTGCCGTACGGGTCCTGCGATTTCTCTCCGCGTCGTATTCAAGCACTTTTTTCTCTCTCTCTGTCTCTCTAAACTTTTGTCATGTCTTGGTAAAGTTCAGACAGATTCCAGCAATTAGCGGGATCAGACCTGGAGCAAGGTTATCACACAAACACACTCAGCCTTCCCTCTGCCCAGGGCTGCAGCAGTTGTAATTTGTTCATTGTATCCATCACTTTCAACTCTCTGCCATCTGTTCCTCTGTGTGTCTCTCTGTGTGTGTAAGTTAATTTCCGAGTATGATGAAATCCATCAGACTCGGTTCATCCCTGCTGTGTTTATTACAATACGGTCCTAGATTCTCTTTTTGTGCTCAGGAATCCTCAGTGTCTAACACTCATGTCAAAACGTGAGTAAGCATCAGTGGGAGATTCAAATTTCCTTTCATCCTCCCAGGGCATCTAGTCCTTTGTTTATATGATTACTTGGGTGTTCTGTAAACGACATATCAAGTACAATTACTCTGAAATGTGTTCAAGACACTGATCCCCTCCTCCTCCCCCTCTTCTCCCTCCCTCATAAAGTTCAAGGGCTGGCATTCCTGAGCCAAGATGTCCTTATTATTTGGTGGTACAACTTCATACATCTACATATGTAAAACTTCCCGTGTAAGTCCGCATTGGAACACGGAAATTTGGACGATATTTGAGACAAATAAGTCCACTTGTTCATTCAGCGAACTTGGAATCAAGTCTGCAAATATATCATGTGTACTGTAGACCTCTTGGAATAGTCCGATGTAGTTTTATTGCAACTTTAACATGACTTAATGTGGTCTTGCCTTTAACCGTAATGCATTACAAGGCCAGACTTAAAAAGCAGGGCATTTATTCAAGACAGATGTTTCACACTGATTATCAACCCCAGTGACATCTGAGTTAGTCTGTTCAGCGGCACCGAGCCACGCATCATTTCTCCCATTTCTACAGTGTGCCTAACATGTTTCTAAAAACTGTTTGCCAATGTCATTTTTTCATGTTGTGCTTGGGTATGTTTGGTTAGTGTTTGGTTTGTTGAGGCATGTGGCGAGGCTCAGTATGCGGTTTCTGTTTTGACTACATCAGGATCTATCGGACCTGTGTCGGACCTCAAATGAAACGTACACCATCGGCTTCACACGTTCACAGCTCCTCTGTTTGCTCAGAGAGTCTTGTGGCCGTGCGACGTGACCGCAGCAGCAGCTGTGAATATTTTACATCCTGGGGAGAAGAGAGAGGGAGAGTCAGAGAGACAGAGAAGGGGATACAGAGAGAGAGAGAGAGAGAGAGAGAGAGAGAGAGAGAGAGAGAGAGAGAGAGAGTGAGAGAGAGAGAGAGGGGTTGTAAGCTTTGAATCAGAGAAAGACGTGTGGGTTTGGAGGAGAGGTGAATAACTGAAAAGAACCACAGTCCTGGGGGCATTTACGGCAGTCGGGGGTGGAGGGGGGGTGTGGTGGGGTGGGGGGGTGTTTGCTGAGAGGGCAGCAGCATGGATGGGATGCCAAAGGGTGAGATGAGGGGGGAGTAGGGGGTGTGGGGGGGAGTGAGTGGTTGAGAGGAAGAAGGGGTGATGGGGGCGATTAAAGAACTTGCCAGAAAATTTGGGGTTGGAGGGTGGGGGTGGTTTGAGGGTTATTTGCAGATGTAAAGAGGGTTGGAGGGTAGGGGGTGGTGGGGGGCAAAGGGGCTTGGGGGCAATCATTGGAAGCAGACCAAGGGAGTTCCTGGAACCCAGGAGGTGAACCAGGAGCTCTCCTCCTACACTAATGTTCTTTTTACTTAACTTCTTCTTTTTCACCATTTAGTCTTCTATATTTCATCTGTGTGTCATTGTCTTTATTGTCATTACTGATGCATAATACCTTTACCTGTATATTAACAATAAAAACAATAAATCAAATGACTATGTGCAAGGTAAAAGTGGTTGTTTGTACTGATAAACTCTGTCTCACTGCTGCCACCAAACTCTTTTTTCCTGTGTTCACATACAACACAAAGTGAATTTTAGATATGATATGATTACATACAAAAGTCAATGTAAAGATTGGACGTCATTGGACGCAAATTCGCCCAGGGCAGGGCAAACTGTCATAAAGACATCCGCATGAGTTGAAAATGTTTCAATGGAAAATTTGTGTAGCATGTATTAACTTAAGAAATGCACAAAGTTGAGAGGGAAATTACACAAGAACTTCTGGTGAATTCTGAGCTCAGTCAGAGGATGAGCTCAACACAAACAAACAAGCACATTCCAGTTTACACATTTTTTGCTCAGGAGTTGGTGGTGACCAAAACAAAGCTAAAATGAGTCATTCACACATAGAAAAACTTTTCTTTTGAGTGGTTTAACTCATCACAAATAGAATGAAACAATAGTAATCGCCATGTCAGCTGTTGAGCACATGCATTATGTGCCAGTGGAAGCATTTATCTCAAAAAAATCTGGCTCAGTGTGCCACCCAATAGAAGAAACGAGGAGAAGATGTTCATTTTGAGATGTTTGTATCCATAAAAAAAACAATTGTACTTTTTATTGGCATTAGATAAAAAATAATATTCTTAGTATAAACATGTGGCCACCGCCTTATCTTTACTTTGTTACTGTTTATTTGTGGGTGTCAATTTGTTACAAATATTGGTCTTATTTGACAGTTTAACATGTTTTTGTTTAAAAGCAGCTCAAAAACTATAAAATGATGAGTTTAACACTTCTAAGTCTAATTTGAAGATCTGTACTTTTCTCTTTAGCAAGGTATCAGCAGACTTAAACTGCCTGAAGTTTAAATATAGAAATAAGAAACATTGCATCTCATTTGTAAACGTGCTCACAAACACACACACACACACACACACACACACACACACAGTCACATCAGGTAGTTCATCCCCTGCCTGTTTTCCGTCTCCCTTTCTGTTCTGGTTCAGAGGCGACCTGTACCTGGAGCGCAGCCGTAGCGCCAGCTCCATCTTCACATCTCCTGAGGGCTTCAAGTTTCCTGCAACAGGTGGCTCAAACATTTGCCTTGGCCTGCACTGAGGTGAGGCCTCTGTTTATCAATTCGGAAAGAGTGAGGAGAGAGTTAGGAGAGGGAGGGAGAGACAGAAAGAAAAAAAAAACGATAAAGTGAAAGCACGTCGGCAGCAGAGAGAAATACTCAGGGAAAGTCACTCTGACACAAAGGTCTTAAAATGTGAGTCACTCAAGTAGAGTGTGTTTCATCTTAATGCATTTGGTACATGGAGATAAAAACAAGAATGTAAACATGTATTTTGTACTACTATTTTAGTCAAGGCTTTGATAAACCTATGAAACATTTTCCAGAGCTTGGGCCAGAGCAGAGCCAAAACCCCAAAATTAGTCTCCTCTCTCCTCCTCTCCAACAGCATTTTCTCTCATCTCTGATATCTGCCTCACTTAATTCATTTTGTTTCTCCTTTCTCCCCTCTGCTCTGCTTTACCTCCCCTCTCCTTTCCTCACCTTTACTCCTCCACCCTCCTTCACCCCCCTCCCTACTCTCTAGAGAAATATGCTTGCAGTCTAAATGAAAATATATTTGTTGTTTTTGTTGGCCTTCTTTCCTCTAACTCCACTGGCGTGATTTAGCCTTAGACCCAGGGTCGCTGGAAGCGGCTATGGCAGCAGAAAGCCTCTATTAGTCCTTGATCACTGGCTGCCTGACAGCAGAGTCAACATGCAGAGTATTAGAGCCTGACATGGGATCAAATAAAGACTAATTTATTGGGTGCCTGTATATAGTAAAACCACATTAACCATTCCCTTTCCTGGTTTTGTTTTTTAATAATTAAATTAGCAAAAACGAATAAATGGAACAACTAAATGAGCAAGAGGGGCAATTATTTTTACTGTAGCAAAAGACAACTGAGGAAGAAAAATGTTTTTATTATACTAATGTTAAACATGGAGACGGGAGTGGACACAGTGAAATATATTGCACATATCGTCTACCAGGGATGAGGATTATTGTATTGTTGTGATTCATAACTGGTATGAGCATTAACAACAGAGGATTTGACACCCAACAGATTTTAGATCCTTTTTTGTGAATATCATACTGGTTTCATTTAAGGGCAACATGACTGCCAACCAGATTTTTGTTCGCCCCCTGGAAGGCATTAGTTGATTTAAAAGAGGATTTGGTTGAATGTCATGTTTACATCAAAGGGTAAAGATTTTGATACAAAGCACTAGACACTGTTATGATACAGAATGCCTTTAACATCTGCTATTGATTCGTGAGGATTTTCATGTAGGAAAGTGTCATCAAACTAAGAATCTCACTCTCCTTGAGGGCTTTCTTTTTTCTAATTGCACAGACCTCCAAACTTGATGTAAAGCTGCTGTGAAAAAAGATGTACCTCATACTCACAAAGTGATGATGACAAGGTCATACAAGGTCATTGTATCGGCAGTAATGTCTTTGTTTCATCAGTACAACGTTATCTCGACTCACAAGTCGGTCTCTAAACGCTTTGCTCAACTAGAGACTGAGGACAATCTCCCAGATTTTGTTGTTAAAACTGGGTGGAAACAATTAGAGTTTTAAAAAAAAGATGCATCGCAGAACCAATCCAAAGTCTTTGGGGCGGCCCTTCATATTGGGGCGGCGACATGCAGTTTAGTACAGAGGAGAATAGGGGGAAAGCATAAATTTATGGTAAGGCGTGTCCTTGACAAAATGTTAGAGGCGTAGGTTTGTTAGCGGCCACCGTCTGAGCAACTACCGTGCATTTAGAAATCCCCAGACGATCGGTAGGCGGGGAAATGTCTGATTATCTGGTATCGCAAGACTACACAGTATCAAACAAACAGAGTTCCAACCAATTTTCTTCCTTCCAACGAAGTTTATCATTTCAAGTTTGTTTGGTAGCTGCAGGGTATCTCAGAAGTCGATTAAATATTAGGCTATGAGCCAAGGAAAAGCTGATTAATTTAGGACAGAAAAAGCACTACCACACGGTCATTTATGAAGCACTATGTTTTCATTCATGACAAGTGAACGGTGAGACACAGAAGTTAAAGTTGCGTTTCTTAGATTCCACGATTCAACATATCTATTCGTGCAGGCTATGCCCATTTCCACCAAAGAGTTTCTGATCTTTTTTTTTTAATAAGACATTTTTCACTTTCTACAAATGTTTTGCCATCTTTATCAAATTTGCTACATGACATATTTGGAAGAACCAATTTTTTTTTTTTTATATACACTGTACAATTTCCTATAATTTCTTGTAGGTGTGGATTAAATAAGATAAGATAAAATAACATCACTTTTACTCATTCCTGGGGGGGAAATTGAGGTGTTACAGCAGCAGCTATATAAAAATACAGGGGGTGACGTGTGCAGAACAGAAAATGAAATAGAAAAATAATAAAAAATGAAAATGCTATAATGGATAAGGACACAGGCAGAGCAGAACAATACATCCTGAATTTCAGTTGAAGTGTATTTGAAGTGCAAAGCCATTTACTACTGGAACTACTGGAACACTGTGTTACTCTGGGCTGAACAGGTGAACCCACGTGTAGACTCAGACAGACTGCTAACAGTTAACAAAAGCACGGGGGATAGGTGGGAGAAAGAGCTGGCTGGAGGTTCGGGCTCACTGAAGGCTGGCAGGTGTGCAGAGCAGAGGGATCCAAGATGGGGGCGGACAGGCAGGCAGGGCAGACAAACTGAACACAGAATTACTGGCAGGTCAGGCAGCAAGGCAGGCAAGGCAAACAGGCTGAATTCACAAGACAAAAATGACTAGAAGTGTGCCAACAGGACAAACAGAGACTAGGAACTTGTTTGGCAACAATCCAGCACTGACGGGTAGACTGAGCAGTGTATTTGTAGCAGGTAGCGATGACTAGATTCGTGGCAGCTGTGCAGGTTCGGGATGGGCAGCAGGTGTGGAGGGAGAGAGACGCAGAGAGCAGACAAGCCCACGCCACACACACAAACGCATACACACAGACACACAGACTGGGAGGCAGAGAGGAAACACCAGGAAGACACAAGGGCTAGGCTGGGACTGTTAGACACTAGTTAGTTGGCATAAATTGCCATAATTCTTGAGCAAATCCATGCAATTGCAACCATGTTTCAATGACACGTGTACACACATCAACTCAGATTTAATCTGCAAATTTACATGCCGTTTTTCTCCATAGAGGTAGATTTACAGAAACACAATGACTTTAAATGAGCATAAATTCGTCATGATTATGATTTGCTTAAATATGAACAATTAGTCATGTATACATTTTCTCTGATAATCAAAATTATTATCTATCATTGAATATTCTGATGCAGATCCAAATGAATAACTTCTTAACAGTTTGTATAATAAGACTATGATTATGTATTATGTAGACTTGGTGGAAACATGCATTCTCTGTGTCCTTTGTAGTTCTTTGTTTGTTTTCTTGATATTTTGCTTTACCACATGCAGAGAAATATAGCTTTGTTACCCATACACTTCTTCTAGTCAGAGGGTTGGTAATATGAGGGGTTGTGGCTAGGGTCTGTGTGTTATATGTGTGGTGAGGGTGTGTGTTAAGTAAGAACAGACTGAATGTGCTCTACATGAGGTAAGGTGGCAAAAGGAGTGAGTGGGTTTTGTGGTAGTGTGGGGAGATTTCTGTGGTGCAGGCCTACAACTGGTGCTGTAGCTGGAGAGTGCTATTTTAGGAGGCTCAGTGAGCGGCTGTGTATGTGCTTGAGATGGTTTACCCAACATTTACATGGGTTTGGTCTTACAATATTTTTCAAACTATAAAATGCAAATAGATATGTGAATTGTGCATGAAAAGAGAGAGAAATATGTGCTATTTTAAAAAATGCTGCACCCTCTAAAATGGCTATATGCATTAAATCCGTTTTCATTTCAGAATTTGCATGCACAGCCTCAGACACTGGAGGACAGATTTACTAAGAGAGATGTGTGCAGCAGTTTTTACTGGTTTGCATCTGCAATCTGTGTGTATTCAGCGTGTTATTTACTAAGATCATTACTGGGTGCAGGTGGTGTTGATATGAATGTTAATACTGAGGTAAAATGCAAATACAATACTAAACAGACACTTAAATGTCCTCACAAAAGAAAAAATAAATAGTTGCAGCTTGCAGTCATTTTACATTTCATTGATGGTAAAGTTTAATGAAAACAAACCAAAACATGGCTACTATACGTTTGTATCCTAGTTGATATAAATAATTGATTTTTAGTGATATACAAGCCTATATTTAATGCATGTTTCTTTTTGTTCTACAACCTTCCTTTCTGCTCTTTTAAATCTAATGCAGACTATGTATACACATAATAAATCTCTGTTAAAATAGCTCCTCCTTTTATTTGTGCAGCCCTCCCTTAAATGCATATGGAATGAAGAGAGTGGGGTCAGGGTAATAATAATAATAATAACTAGTAATAATAGTAATAATAACTAAAAGATAACATAACTAATTTAAATATGTCTTATCACCGTTGGATGGCTGAGAAGGCAGGAACACTACTTTTTATAGTGGCACCTTAATTTATGTTCACAACATGAGTTTGAGATTTTCCCCAACCTGCATCACCTCTCTTCAGCATCCTGAACAGCTGTTTCTGTTGTTCTCGCATCTAAAACATCTTTCCTTTTATTTTTGTACATTGCATGGTCATTAATTAGTCGATAAAATGTGACTGTAATTGAACATGATGTAATTTCCAGGTAAAGATGCTCAGGAAAGGCTGTGTTTGTATTCTGATAAACATGGAAGAGTTGTTAATGTTATTTCTTAACAGGAATTATAAACACACAATAAAGACACTGCATGAACTTCCTGTAGGTCTTTTTTGGTGTCTCACCAAATATGGAACGCAATACATTAAGAGCCCCATCACATATTTTGTTAATAATTACATCATGTACTTGGGAATCTCTACTACTCACTAACGTATGGAATTATTAGAATTTTTTTTCTGTTTGTTCTCCCCCTTGAGCTAAGTTCCCACTGGCTGTTGCTAAAATTGAGCTCATTCTTGGAGAGTCTTGGACAACTTCATGACACACAAGCCAAGAAAATCTACACATTAGAAAAAAGTGACTAATGTATCGAGTCTTGAAACCTGTCATACATGATCATTTGCACAGACTGTTGGGCCAAAGTGTCTCTCGATCCCAGATTCAGCCCGATGGCTGGAATGTCTCAGTCGGGTTTGGAATCAGTGTAAAAATAGTCTGCTATGACACAGAGTTAGTGTGGTAATAAAGCAACATGAGGTTTTGCACTGGAAGGGGTCTGTGTGGGTGCACCACATCAGGGTTTCAGATGGCATAGTGGAGCCTGGAAACATTAACTTCAGGATGTATGGATGTATCACTGTTGAAGGCTGTGTTGAATCACTGTATATCCACAAAGCTACAGACACCAGAGGGGTGTCTCATGAGCCAAGTTCAACATAGTTTCTTAACGATAATTGACAACAAGACACAACAACAATCCCTGCAAACTGTTGTTTTAGAAAGATTATCATCAACTTGTTCCATCAACTCAGGATTTCTGCTGAGAAACAGGTGATTTATAGTATTCAGCCTCAATTTAACACTACTGCATAGTGAACACACAACCCCTTGTTTTCAGGTAAAAGTAGAACAGAAGCAGTACAAGAAGTAGTAGTAATAGCAGTAGTAGTAGAATTACTACTTTGAATCACAATCCAATGGCTTCCCCTCCTTACAAATCCTCTTAACTCTTAACAGCTAACTTTTTAAATGTAAAAAATGGTGTGTAACTTTTATTTGTATCAAACACAAGTTAAGTTAAACTTCATTAGGAAAATCACTTTTCAAACTACCTGGTGCTCTAGAGGTGGCAGTGTTGGTCTGACAGCTGGTCTTTTGTCCAGATTGATACATTCATGGTCCCCAAAGGATGACCACTCTGTGACTTCCTGTAGCTCCACCATGAGATTGACATTTGTGATTCAGAGTGAAATGCCTTAAAAACTACTAAATGGATTGTCATTACATTTTCTACTGATATTTATGTTCATAAGGATACATTTTATTGACTTTGATGATCCTCTGACTTATCCTCTAGTACCACCAGTAGGTGGCACTTGATTAGTGAAATGACACCAAAGATATTCATGGTTCCGTGAATATATTGTATAGGCATTCATGTTTCCATTAGGATAAATCCCACTGACTTTGGTGATCCCTTCACTTATCCTCTAGCACCACCATTAAGTTGACATTTTTGGTTTTCATTAAATATCTCAACAAGTATTGCATTGATTGCCATGAAATGTAATCCCTTAACATATCAGCTAGTGTGATCATCAGGTCAAAATTTCTGTTGACCCAATACTTAGGTTTATGACCAAGTACCCACAACAGCCTCAGCTGCTGTCAGCTTTGTGTTCAATGCTCATTGCCATATGTTAGCATGCCAACACGCTAAACTAAGATTGCAAACATTAAACCTGCAAGAACCTCACAGAGTGGCTAACATGGTTGTCGACTCTTGGTCTTGTTTCATAATGGTGTCTCCAAGTGATGTCCCAAATCCTTTGAAAATAATGTTTTCTTGAAATTAATTCACAGATTAAAAGTCTTGAAAATTATTTAAAGTTGACAGGATCTGGTGATGCCATGTTCTGCTGAGGCTTTTTTCTGCATCAACATAAAACTTCATCTGTTTGAGAGCAGATTAGTTGCACAGTGACCATGATTAAATGATCACAAGCTGCCTTAAGCAATAAAGGCTAGGTTAAGCTTTAAGTTAACTACCTAACCCACTAATATCATTTGGTGAGACAGGAAACAGCCCCGACAAATTAATTGTTTCAAATCACGCCCCATGGCAATGATGGAGAGGGTAATTGCTGTGATGGTTAGGTTGTGGTGTACAGTATGTGAGTGCACACACACACAAACACATGCCTGCACGTGGTCCTAACAGCACAAAGCCCACAGGAACATTGATGAGGTTTTCTGTGATTCACTTTGCCTTTCAGCACAGTAGAAGACATCCCATTGATGTCATATTCTGCAAGTGCTTCATGACAGTGAATCATCACTGGACTGCAGAAACTATCTTCAACTGATCTCCATTAAAAATCTGGAGAAACAGGAGCACTTAAGAGTCAAATGCATGAAAAAATAATGTTTTGGTTACTTTGGATTTCTGAAATGAATTTGTTTATACTGAAACGATAGTAGAATCAAAATCTACAAATCAAAAGCAGCCAAATAAATTTACTTGATAAATTATAAACAAACCACAGCCGTACTCGTGCAGGTGAGGCAGACAGTGTAATTTTAGACTTTAATTTTGTTACAGTTTAGATTTTACTTTGTATGTATCACAATCTGTTCTGCATCAATTCATTACAAAAGAAAACGATGTAATCCATTTACAGTGTAGAAACACAAGAAGGACAAAAATAAAATATTGCGGTTTTCATGTCTTTTTTTCATGGCTGGTTGAAGTATTAGTTTAACTAACAAATGATAACAGTGTAATAGAGGCAGTGTCATGATGTCTCAATAGTAAGAGCATCATGAGTGTACATACTACAGTAAAAAAAAAAAAAAATCTGGCAAATGTGAAACACATGTTGGCTCCATATGAAAGCAATAAACAGCTTCTGGCCCCATGTCCCCAATTCCAGCCGTCATACAGGGCGAGCGTAGATAATAGCAACGATGACTGCCTAAAACACATGTATTGCATTTAATTATTTAGTATGGTACTTTCAAGCCCCCAAGGTTATATGAGACACAATTGTTTGCCATTAATCACACAGTTTGAAAAAGTAATCAAAGTCATGTGTTAAAGCTTTGTGTAATCTTAGTAATAAGTTGATTTTGCTATTATATGATTGTCAGAAGTTGTTGATGTTCATACTGCTACACTGGCGTAGGATGAGAAACTGAAATGCAATAATATAATTTCATTTTTTGATATTGGATGTTTATATTCTAAGAGTTCAATAATGCAATGTTCCCCACAAGCAGACTATATTTGATCTTAACAGTTTTCTGTTTTTTAATAGCAGTCAGATATTGACTTGTACATATGAATAGCATTTACTGTACATATTTTGCACACAGGTAACTTCACTATAACATGTGTCCTTGATACAGTAGCTACAGTATAGTGTCCTTAGGCGACACCGGCTGGCTGGTGCCCTGTAGGCGTCCCCACAGTCTGGCACCCTGATTCACACATGGACACACAAATCAACACTGCTACAGCTTTAACAAATAAAACTCAAGACAAAACTGTTCCACAGTACATTCTTGTTCATATTTTTCTAGACACTGTGGACAATAGCACCAGACATTAACTTCAGAACTTGAGCGTAAAACAAGAGAAAACAAAAGGAAAAGCCCTTCCTGAAAAGATTTGGCTTTATTAGACTGTCAAAAATGATGGCCGGCTAATAGGAACCGCAGCTCGCTTGAGACTTTGTGGCCTGGATCTAATGCAGTCAGCCTCACAGACTTTTTACTGTGGGGAGAACGGTGGTTATGGCAGTACATGACTAGGACAGGCAACCACACTGTCACTCGCAGTGCTGTGCCCAGACTCTCTGTGGGTATGTCTGAGTGTGCGTAAAAAAAAAAAAAAAAAAAGGCGTGTTCTAAAAGTGCTGCGTGAACATCTGTGAGCATCTACAGTATGTTTGCATTCATGTGTTTTGTCTCTTATCCGTCATGCCAAGCTGCAGCAGGACAACTAACAACCCCACCGTTTGATCACTATAGCATAAAGACCAAGCGAGGACAGTGGTGGTTTAGACTGGCATTCTTTGTCTATCGCCTCGGGTCACCTACAGATCCAGATGTGAGATAGCTCGTAACCTACTGTGACTCTGGTCGCGTCTGGTGGGGACCTCCAGCAGATCAAAGTGTTTTGAGCTTGCAGCTGCTAAATTTGGTGGGAAGTGTTATTTTGCTGGAATTAGTTAACCTCTGTTGTGCTTGTGTGTCAAAGTCGAGCTTTTTTAAAAACTTGTGTGTGTCCCATAAAGGATGTCAGACTATTTCATAAAGGGCTCCTAAACGCTGTGCTGCTGCCGGCTGTTTGTTTAGAGAGAAAACAAGCCGAATGAGACAGAGGAAAGAGACTCTTCAATTTCCTTATCTCTGATTCTCTCTGGTAAGTGTCCAATATCCTTTGTGTGTGTGTGTGTGTGAGTGTGTGTGTGTGTGTGTGTGTGTGTGTGTCTGTGTGTGTGTGTGTGTGTGTGTGTGTGTGTGTGTGTGTGTGTGTGTGTGTGTGTGCGCGCGTGTCTGCACTCTGTCTTCTCCTGCAGAGTCCAGTCTGTGCGACCTGCATTCACAAGCAGCCTCTTTTGCTTTGCTTTCCATAGTAACAATCTCCATATGGTGGGTGTTATGATGTGCTTTTTCTTGCATGAAATGGATCGGATAGAATTGATGACGGCCTGAGTTTTTTTCCAGAGTTTTTACAGTACTTTACGTCACACACATACACACCCAGATATTGATATGGTTATATTTATACAAACATTGGCAAATGTACAGTAAACTACAAGGGGATATAGACACACATAATTAACATCCATATGCAATCTCATACACATGTACATTCAAACTAAGACCTACACAAAAACACAAACCGGTGCTTACTACAGGTTTGGCCCAATTGTGCTCACTTCCATGTGTCTTTGATAAGGTAGACCTGCCCCTTCCTGGTCCATCTGCCTATTTCAGTTGCAATGTGTGTTTGTGTGTGTGTGTGTGTGTGTGTGTGTGTGTGTGTGTGTGTGTGTGTGTGTGTGTGTGTGTGTGTAGCCTCATGTTTATCACCTAATGAATCTCTTCTGTACCACACCACACTGAGCTCATTAGGTCTGGGCAATACATCAATATTATATCAATATCAATATCATGATATATCTCATCTTAGATTTTGAATATACATATATAGACACACACACACATACACACATTATATATATATATATATATATATATATATATATATTAGGGCTGTAGTCTGCTGGTCGACTAGTCGATTAATTGGTCGATACTCTCTCATCCGACTAAATTCTCATTGGTCGACTAATCTCCGTGTATCTCTGTCTCTACTTTCATAAAAGTGCTACATCAGCAGCTTTCTGGGATTAATCCATTATTTTCCTGCAGCGGGGGGGACAGACCAACAAACTACCTTTTGAAAACGGGGGTGTATTCAAAACACCCCCGCTGTTTTGGCAACTTTGGACTCGCCCAAACTCCTATGTTTGGAGCGGAGCGGAGGTTTAACGATAGACTGTATAAAGATAGGGTCTAACTGTACACGTTACTGAGCGTTTACTAAATGTACTGAACTTTTACTGAATCAGTGTTTCTCCTACGATTATATCAACAAGAACCCCCGCCAGGACAAAAAAATATTTTTTTAATGCCAGAATAAATGCCAAATATCCACTCATTCAGAAATATTTAGCGTTTTGGGAGTCTGTGCAGCGCGTGAGTCAACCGCTGTGTTGTTGCCAGGGAAACGAGCAACTCTGTTATACGTCATTGCGTAGTATGTTAGGTAGTGAGTTGGACACAGAGAAACTGACGGTGGATACTAGTGGAGCAGAGGAAAAGGTTAGCGGTAAGTTGTCAGTCTGGCAGTAAATGTACAGCACAGACTACAGTGTGTCAGTTAAATGATGAAACGTCTGTTGTTTCTCCAAGTGCTGGAAAAGTGAAGGGAGTTAGCTCCAAAGTTAGCAACGATGGATTAGCCTAGTCTGAAGATGCTAAACAGAGAAATACAGATATTGCAGAATTCACAATCCCCCCCTCCCCCCCGCGACTAATCGATTAGTCGCAGATTATTTACATTTTTAGTCGACCAAGATTTTCTTTGGTTGACTACAGCCCTAATATATATATATATATATATATATATATATGGCATAAGTGTTGTCTTTTCCTGGTTTTAAAGGTTGCATTAGTGATGTAATTTTCTGAACTTAGCAGACTGTCCTAGCTGTTCTATTATCATATCCACATTACTGATGATTATTTATTATTTATCATTGTATAAATATTGTATGAAAGCACCAATACTCACCCCTACAATACTGCCGCAATATTGATAGAGGTATTTGGTCAAAAATATTGGGATATGGTTAGTCCATATTGTCCAGCCCTGCAGCTCATTACAAGATTTTAAAAGAGACTCTAAATTATGACATCACAATAAGCAATCTTTCAGATATCTCTCTCCCTCTCTATCTGTCAAAACTGGCCAAAAATGACATTTGATTATTCCCTCTAAAAAATCTCATATGTTTGAACCTATGATTTTAATATCTATTTTTGAACATTATGTCCATAAGAGGGCAAATCAACACAAAGAGAGACATAATTATAGGTATAATTATTTCAACATAAAAATGTATTTTAAAAGAGCTACCTACCTACACATTACAAAATAGATCAAATGAATGATTTGTAATTGATATGTTATTCGACAGCCTAACTTTTACACAGGTTGGGTAATATTCATACTGGTTACCAAAATCCAAAGTATTTCCAAACAGGGCTTTTTAGGGTGCGTTCATTGCTCTTCAGTTCAGTGCTATTTGCTCTGAGTGCAAATCAATCTCTGCAGCCGAATATCTAGAATATTTGTTGCAGCCCTAATCTCTCTTAAAGTAAATATAATGATGATAGACCTTTTTTAAAACAACCTTTGTTATACATTCCGATATCTCATCACATTCATTTTTTATTTAACTTCACCTATATTAACCAGCAAAGAGACCTATTTTGCAAAGATATGACCAAGATAACTGCATAAAATGATGCACACAGAGATGATGACTGAAAGATTAACTGTGAGATAAGTTTACAAAGGATAATGAGGATTATCTCACGTGAAAATATACCACAGCAAAGCTTTCAGAAGCTATGGGGTGTACAATTATAAATTCTTAGTTCACAGTTCCAGCTCCTCTTCTCCAAACCATTGCCTCACTGTCTTGCTCTGCCTGCAGCTGCCCTTACCCTGACATCTCTCCTCCTTTCTCTCTCCTGTTGTTTTACCAGCAGAGCTCTCCCAGCCAGATGTACTCTGTAGCCTGAGTTTATCTTACCTTGGCTTTAAAACTCAGGTCCTCCACATGATTAAAAAGAGTCAGGGTCTGAGAACAGACTTCAAAAGAAGGGGATGAGGGACCACAGGGAGAGAAGGAGAGAGGGAAAGAGGGACGGACTGGGTATCTAATGATGATGATACATTTATTTTTGTGTGTGTATTCACTTAGCACACTAAGGCTACATGCTATCAAATGTCAAGAAAAAATGCTAAATTCCACTTTGAAAGTACAGCATAGATGCAAGGAGGACTTTTTTGCCTCAGTGTTACGACAATCTTTTAATGATTTGCTAGGATACATGATGCATGATGTAGTGCTTCAACTGCAGCGTCCTCAACAGTGAGGGAACTATCAAAGGACTAACAGCTGCCTGGCCACAAATCTTCCACAACAACCTCTGCATCTTACATTTGGAGGATGCCCTCAACCATCAGGGGACAGCTCCATGCTCTACTGCTGTGCACTGTTATGTCATGACACTATCTGGCCTGTTCAAGGTCAGATAAACTGCTGCTGCTGCTGCTGTTGCTCCTGTGAAAGATTTCCCAGAATGACACCCTGCAGTGCACCGACTAAATATGAAAATGCAATTTACATGAGCTTTCACATCACCCTCTGCACACTGACCGATTAATATACTGATCCAGTCTTTGATGGATGCACTATTGAACATCTTGCCTTCAGATGCTATGCAGACCACAGTATAACATCTGAATGTTGCAGTCTTTTATATCATTACTCCACAAACTGTACAGAATATTGTCCATTAAATAAGTTCATAAATGTGTTTCCCTCCCTAGAGCTGGTTGACTGCTTTATAAAAACACCCCACAAAACAATTTATGGATCACTGCAGTGATCCATAAATCCATGTACAAGGACCGCCAGAGAAAAATGGCAAGATCCTTTTATTTACAGTGCGGGAGGTACCCTCGGGGGAGTTTCCCCCTTTGAATTGTTACATGTATGTGGTCACAAACCTTGAGGTGTCTTTGACCTATAATTATACAAAGCTGGGTGAATGAATGGTCCAAGCACCGCCGCCAAACTGAAACTCCCCACAGGGTTGTGATGTGGTCTTGCTCCTAATTCCTGTTTGAACACAAGTTTAAAGTTGTTCAGGCAGAATGGAAGCAAAACTGAAACTGGGGTAATGGATAAATCCCACACTGACTGCTGCAGCTTTGTTTATGTGCTCCATCATGATTGCTCTATATGCTGCTGTGTTATCCTGATCCTATGCTCAAGGTTGATGCCGCAGAGTTTGGGTTATCTTTTGGGTTGTAGGCGAGATTGCTGCTTGCTCTGCAGGCCCAGATTTAAAAAGCATATGAGGCAGTGGGTGGGCCTGGCAGACTGATTCAGGTCTTTCATTTACACCTTCTCTGAGCTGACCAACCTGTTCACACAGAGTTGTGCTTCAGATTTGGTCGAGCAGTTTCAGAAAGGAAAGTCCACTAACTTTTCTCATTCTTTAGTCATTTCAGACAGAAATAGAGCAGGTGATTGTGAAATTGCACTAAATGGAGGCAGGGAAAGTCATTGGGCTCAGCAGTTACTCAACACAGGACAGTAGAGAAGGAATCAAGTGGAAGATTTCAACCCTCAACTATTATGTTTTGGGATGCCAGTTCACCTTCTATCCTGATAATATCCCGCTGTAGGGTGTCAATGCAAAGACCACCTGCCTTGGCTCACATGCTTTTCCATTTAGACTAGGTGCACACAGTGAGTTGCTAGCAGACTTGACAAAGATCTGGTGAATAATTTTGATTAATGACTTTAACATATAATTCAATCTGATCATGTCTCATATATGTTGTAAGAGCTTATAAACTAATTGAATTTAACTTAATCCCTCAAACATATTAATCTAACCAAAAGAAACACTCAAGACACAAGACAGACCATTTATACAACATACAACTAAATATTAACAGACACTGGTTGAATTATATCCACAAATATTCAATATGCAGCTGCATATTAAGTATAAGATTATTAAAGGTTTTATAACACATCCATTCCCATGTGAAGAATGGGGGCCAGAGGCCTGATTGCGAATCCTCTTTAGTCTCTGAAACCCAAATCCTCTCTGATGCACTAAATAACTGTAATAAGTAAACGAAAATGTTTGCTGGCTGAATATGACAGTGGTAATATGCAAATATAGAGAACCATCTGGTTAAATATTTCTTTTTGTAATGATGATTCAACTCACGCATCTGTTTATGTGTGTCAAAGTAACCATATACCTGATATCAAGTAATGGCTCACTGGTCTATACATGTGGGAAGGCTGGAATTAAGGAGAGGGCCTGGCAACAAGACAAGACGTTGGAGTTATCAAAATGAAGAAAGGAGTGGGTGAAAATGTTGTGTAATTCTGGCAATTCTGTTGCTGTGTTAAAGTTACACAAATAATGTCTGTTACTCCAAAAGAAAATCAAGTATAGACAAAGTGTAAACTGACCTACTCCCAAATCATGACAAGTAATGTGAATGATATGCAGCTGCATTTTCAAAGCTGCTTTCACTCAGGTAGCATTAAAACAGCTTGGAAAAATAAAATAAAAAAATTGTTTTTTACTCAAATTTAAGAACTAAAGCTTTACTTTATAGGTGTTAAGAAAGACCTGAAGAACTGAAGAGGGTCTCGGGTGAACTTGACCCTTTTAAATATACACTGGAGGTAAAGAGTAAATAGAAAAAATGTCAATGACAGGTGACAAATCTGATGAGCATCTCACTCAAAGGTTGTGTGATATGACAATATATATCATGTGCCGTCTTATCATTTCATATTTTGTTTTAGCGTAGATTTTGTTGTATTGCAAATCACACTCTTTACGGCAATAATATCTCAAAAACAGTAAAAGATAGGAAACACATAAATTCAAGATTTGTAGGTCAAAGTCTTATGAATCATTTAAAGTTCAAATTAAGTTTGTATCTTAAACTATGTGGAAACATTAAATGTTCAAAAAGGTATGCATTCGCTCACACTCCCCATTCAAATATATAAGTATTTTTCTGTGTCTAGCTGCAGTTACTTATTGTCTCTACACGACAGTACACATTTCAATCAAACTTTCAAAATAAAAGCACACCTCACTTGTAAGAAATATCACTCATTTTTAAAAAGCAAAATGATCTGATCCTGACGGGCCAGAGTGCGAGGTCCCAACCAATGCTGCTTGCAGCTTTTATAATGTATTACTCTTCTTTGCTTTTTATTCATGAAGCTTTTACTGCACTGACAATAACATAACATGTGGTTGTTGTCAACTCGAGTGCTTCACTGGTCTCTCCTCTGCTGCATTGTGTGCAGCACACAGAGGGCTCAGCCCCAACCGCAGTGAATCACAGAGAACAGAGGAGAGTAGTGTGACCACAGCAAAATGCAGTAGAAACTATGTTTATTTATGTTATTTACCTAATTTATATGCACTTGTTTCATTTCACATATCACATATTGGGATATGTACTATTATTGGGATATGAAATTACCTATTTCACATCATCAGCCCTATCCCCACACCACAATAGCACTGGGTGATATCTCAAATAAATTTGATTAAATAGAATTTTTGTTTTTGCACAATGTGTAAAATGTCTAAATCAGGAAATTGAGTTATTAAAATACACACAAAAAGGTTTTTTTCAGTCAGTGCAGATGGTAGACATTAGCCGTTTTGAGTAACAACAGTACCATAAACTGTGAAGTGATTAGTTACACTACATGCGCACCTGCTGGAGTTTACGGACTGTTGTGGTACCAGGTAGCAAGCTGTCTCTGGCTATCTCATAGTGAATTTAACATTCACATCTACAAGAAGAATGACTGAAAATGACCCCCGACACGGGTCTGAGCTCTTGGTTTGTGTTAGTTGACAAGGTCTCTGGTTATGAGAGTTGAATCACTGAGAGTCAACTTAACAGTTTCCAGATTCTACATTGTACAGTTGTCCCTTCCTGCCTGGTTGCTAATGCTGGCTAGCAGCAGTTTGCAGATATCAGGCTGATGTCTTGTAAAGAAACACAAAAAGAGCGGATCAGTTTCAGAGCGGGCCTTCCTGCTCTGTCTGTGCTGAAACTCATTATTCAACTGAATGTGCTCTACTTAGTTGAAGGACCTGGTACAGTCAACAGCTGTGTGGGATAACCTGTATTTTATGTATAATGATGAACTTACAGGTTTTTTACTCTTGCTCAACTATCTTAAAATATAAAATGCTTCAATCCTGCATTTTGCAGGAAAACAAAAATGGATTAAAGTTGTAAATGAAATCCCAAGAGGAAGATGCAGAGGTTAGGACAGGATGGAAAGGGATGATCCGCTGTGGCGACCCCTAATGAGAGCAGCCGAAAGAAGAAAAAGAAAAAGAAGAAGTAACTGGTCAGACAGTGTGAAGGACACTGCATGAAGCCAACCTCTACAGTCGATGTCCAAGATGAAAACCATTGCTTACAAAACGGCAAAAACTGCAAGATTAGACTTGCCAAAGAACATGAAAAGAAGCCTGATGAATATTGGCAGCACATTCTTTGGTCAGATGAAACCAAATAATAATAAATTTGTTTGGATCAGATGGGGTCCAACATGTTTGGCGTGGACCTGGCCAGGACAACCACAGTGACTGCATAGTGCCGACTGTGAAACATGGAGGTGGGAGAGTGCTGATATGGGGCTGCATTGAGTGCAAAAGGTGTACGAGAGATGACATTTATAGATGACACTATGAATGCAAGTTTGTCTACCTAAATACTGAACAAAAAGATGACTACCAGTCTCAAGAAGATTGGCAGGAGAGGAATTTTCAAACATGACAATGATCCAAAACACATCCCAAAAATCTGAGTTTTTAACAAAGAAAAAAGTGAAAATTATGACCTGGCCAAGTATGTCCCCTGACCTGAATCCAACAGAACACCCTTAGAGTATTATAGAGACAAAGGTAGAGAAACAAAACCCCTTCAGCGAAGAGCAGCTGAGAAGAGTTATCTATGAAGAATGACAGAACATCTGTTCACAGATATGGTATCATCCATAACCAGGAGGATCAAATCTGTCATCAAAAATAAAAGGTCAGCAAACAATATATAAAAAAAATAAAAGAATGGAGTCACACTAATGAAGGGTGTACTGACTTTTGTTGCAGTTCATCCTTGAGTATGGACCTTTCATTTGTCTAAAAGCAAAAGAAATCGTATTAAATTGAGAGGATTTGTAATTACTTAAAATCTTAATGATACTGACCAGGGGTGTACTCAGTTTTGTTATATACTGTATGCCCCCAGCCACTGCGTATATTTTACCAGCCAACATGATAAATACATTTTCTGTGTCATATATACTGCGGAAAGTGACAGTTTAGTAGAGAGCTGTGATGTCAAGTAGCTGATGTCCCGTATAGTAAACAGTGTTGCAAAACTAGGAGCACTCCAGACGGTCTGTGGCTGGTGCTATTTCGCTTCAGAAGGTCTCAAGCGCTCCTAGAGTTTCGCGGCACTGTTTAGATGCATGTAAAAAACACATATGATGTGCGTTTCAACACTGTATAGGTACAAAAATGAGTAATTTTGTCAGAGCCATCATGATAGATATTTTATTACATGACTATTTTGGTACAAACATTTACCCGCCAGTGTGGTGTATGGCCTTCGCAGATTTACTCATCAAATGGAAAATCTACCTGCATTTGGTGCTTGGTAGGTGTTAATTTCAGACCCTGGGCATGACAAGTAAGAGACAGAAGCAATGCGTTGAAAACTACAAACACCACAGTATCATCCAAGTGTGAAGCGTCTTACAGAACACAGCCCAGATCCTTGGACCAACCTGCTCATCAAAGACAGAGGGGGAATTACCCCAGACTGGTGGTGAACACACAACACTCATATACAAACACGCACGCGGACATACACACAAACACACACACACATTCAAACAAACACAGACACAGGTCTAATGAATCCCAGCTGTGAATGGTTGCGTGATACAGCAAGACAACAATTAATGTGGAGAGGAGGCAGGACATGTTGACCTACTAAACAGAGAGAGAGAAAGTGGGGATGAAAGGGAGATGGAAAGATGGAGGGAAGGTGAGAGAGGAGGAAGGAGGTAGAGTTAGGGGAAAGAGTAAGAGTAAGACAGTCAAACAAACACAAAGGCGTACACAGATGAAGGGACCAATGAGTCTTTCAAATTAAACAACAAAAGATGCCATTGGTCCATGCCTACCTGAGTGACACATAAGTATCTTCTGATCCGATTCCACTATCAACAATTTTCTGATCTTACACTGCTATGGTTAAGGCTTGGTTAGAAACAGCTTGATCAGGGAAAGATCATGGTTTGGGTCAGATAGCTACTTCACTGAGGTTATCTGTCATCCACTTCGACCTCCTCCACCTGCAGACTTTGTGGCTCTATAACAAAGTTACAATACTTCCTCCCTTGCTCCCAACAGACAAGCGTCATTAACTTGAACTTTTTTTTTTTTTTTTTTTGAGCAGCTGCTGAAACAACTGATACTCTCGTTTTTCTTAGGGCAGTCTCAAAGTGACACACTAACGACAACAACTGTACGTACTGCAAAAGTTACACTAAAATACTTCACTGTATGCTCTCAAATATTTGGCGATTAAAAAAATCAAACAAATGAAATGAATTACTCCATATAGTCTAATCCCTCAGCAGCTGTTGGAAGCATGTAAGTCGATGTCAGCTTAATCACTCCTGACAAGCGCCATATTGAAGAGAAAAGCCACTCTAAACAGAATTACCATGTGTTATTCTGAAGATCTTACACAGCTCAGATAATCATTGTGAACAGAATACATCTCTCACAAAGCTTGAAACCAGAGAAATTAAAAAAGAACTGAAGGCTCAATGTTTGTGTGTTTGAACTTTACTGTGCATCCTTTATTTCACGGTGGTGTTGACATCTTTGAGCCAGAGAATGTGCCCATATCCCCATAAAATTTCCTGCGGTACTGTCAGTGCCTGTACAGTCAGTTTTTCATTATCTGTCAAAGGAGCAACTGTTTGCATTGTTAAAGTGTGCACATCTTGACTTAACATTACACATGGGCACGGCAGGTTTGTGGGAATTTGATTTTAGTATGTTTAACCTCTGTCTGGAAAATACAAGTGAAGAAAAGTTAAACAGTTCACAAGTCAGGGTGACAAATTTGGAAGTAATATCAATAATGTTTTTCACTTTTCAGATATTTATGGTATATTACTTGTTTGTATTCCACTTATACATGTTAAGAAATACAACTCAATCAGCCTATTAGTATAAAAATGTAATTCATGTCTCAAGTATTTAATTTTCCTAAAAAGACAAAGTCAATTGAAATGATCTCCCTAAGAACACAGATGATCTGCATTTTTCTGAACCATTCATGCTAGAGAGTGTATGTGGCCATGAGGTTCAGCCCAGTTTAAATATTTAAACACGCTTTTTATCTTTCATTATGCATATGTTGTGGCTTTTTGGTATGCATGAAATGTATCAGACCCAGGCAAATATTGAGATGAGACATCCTTAGCAACAAAGGCTACCAACAGACGGCCGTTTGTGGGCATTGCAAACAGAACATTCAGAGCAGACTGAAGCCCTGGCTTTTGATTTTCTGGTGGCATTTTACATACAGTATGTTCACCCTACAGTTTTGGACCTTTGACCATGTCTGTCATCATAACAATATAAAAATAACAGAAAATTACAAAAAAGCATGTTATGCCTCCTTTAAAATCTGGCAAAATTTAAAACAGCAACTGGTCTCCAATTCATGACAATTCCTTGAAATTGGACAGTGCTTCAGAAAACTTTCTTTCCTGTAATTTATCTAGTGTTGCTTGATTGGAAACAAGAGTCAAGAAAGAAGAAAAACAATAGGTGAGACCATGATAAGACCGCATTACACAACTTCCCTATCTCTCCACCACCATCCATCCATCCTTGCTCTCTCTTTGACTCAGGCTTCTCCACACTGCACCAACAGCCATCGTGGGACCTCTCTCTCTCTCTCTCTCTCTCTCTGCCTCTAGTATGTACATATTGTCTGTCCTCTTTCCAGGTCTCCATGGTGACAGGACATTGTGTGGCTCAGGTCCTATCTGTTTGGCGGCACCAGAACATTTCTGTACATACTCCCTTTCATACATGTTTACAATTTATCTATATATTTATATATAGATAAATATATATATATATCATGCTGATTTATCATTTTGTAAATTTGCTATTTTGGTCTCTTAAGAGAGACAAGACACAAAGATCAAGCTCCTCTACATTTTGTCTTCCTCTCTCATGTAAATGTGCTTGTGATAAATATAATTTTTTTTGCGACATTTGTACAATTCTGTTTAAAACAACAAAAACGTGTACAGCTACACCTGTGTTTCACCTGCTGGGAGGTGAAAACATAGCTTGCTGAGACTAACACTTGCCAAGTTTACATTTGCAGACTCTGTAAAACAAACAACAAATAATGCAATAATCACCTCCTCACCAACATTTTAAGAGGTGAAGTCAACCACACCACAGCCACAGCAGCTGGTCCAAGCTGGTCCGAACACACACTCACACATATGATTCACACAAGAAGGTTACCACATAATATATCAACTCTCTGTTACAGTTTTTTACTCTCTCCGTGCACTCAGGGTGATTCAAATTCACATAAAAATTGCAGTTCGTATCTCCTATGATTCTGAATCGATTCAAAAATTGATTTTCTAAATGTTAGTTAATAACGTGATGTTGACGGAATGAAAAAGGTGGAACTGAACTATGAGAGCACCAGAGCACCCAGATGGTCTACAGCGCAGACACGCTAGAGTTATCTTGCATTTCATCTGTTAAAAAAGGCAAGCGTTTAATGACTAAATAATTACCTTTGTGAGATGAACATGAAGTATATTGTGAACTTTCTATGACATCACCCAGAGACTAACGTTAGTGGAGCGGAGCAGCAAAGTCCAGCAGTAACAAATGAGACCAGCTGACCAACAGCATTAAACAACATAAACCAACTCTAAGGTCAAGAAAATAACTTGGTGCTCAGCCTGTTTCACCTCAAAAATCCTGCGCCCGCTCAGATTCACACCCCTACCATGCACGCACACGCTCGACACACACAATTGCGCTTTCAGATTTGGCCACCCAACACTCATCTCGCTAATAAAGATTTGGATTGCAGCCCAGAGAGGGGCTGGTTTGAGGCGCTGTGCAGAGTAAACAGAGCTTTAAAAACAATAACAAGTCACTTGTGAAAGATTCTGAGTTTGCAGCGGCTCTGTGGACTAATAAACTTTGTATTAGCAGGTGATTTTACTGGGACCTTGGGGGGGGGAATATGTGGAGGTGTTTGCTTGTGGAAGACAAGAGGGATCAGACAGCCTGGTGTCACCAACTACAGAATGAAGGCAAACACTAATACTTTAACAAATGTTTACAGAGATGCATAATCACTCAGTCAAAAATGTGCACTCATGGCTCATCATTTTAACTTTTACAGTTTTTCACCATAGACAAAGGTGTAGATCAGCTAAAAACAAATTTAATGTCCTGACATTAAAATGTTGCTGTAAAAATGCTGAAGTTCATTGTTAACAAGGTTCGTTGGCAATTAGCACTGCTAGTGAATCTTGAATTTAGAAAATAATGGAAAAAAGTGTTTGTCTGGCAAAAAAGTTGAACCTGACTCAACTTTTGCTGCAAGGCAATGTGATGTCATCCAGCAACGGCAAATCAAATACACACAGGCACACACTGCTGTAGATAGCTTTGTAATGTGAACAGTGTATTTCTACTGTTTACCTCACAATGGATAGTAAAATGACTGTTGCCATGATAACTTTAAGGAGTAGTAAAATCCTGTCTCATAGTATTAAAAACCACTGTGCAGTGTGTTGACATCTGATAAGCTTTAAAATTCTTGGATGCATCAGTCACCACATCTTTTTCGATTATACATCATCAACTCAACCACTTATGCTTTTCAAAAAAAAAAAATATTTTAGTCAATATTTACTTTTTACTACTACTTTTTTATTTTTAAATAAAATTTAGATTTTGTTTAACTGACTTTTTAAAATTGGATTTACACATGATTTTTAATGTTCAAAATAAACTTTTAAGGCTGCTCAACAAAATATCCATTGAATCTTTGTTCTCCTTCAATCTCTCAGCTAAAGCAATAATATCCTTTGCATATTTGAATATTTATCTAGTTTGCACAACACTTCCCTCGTTATTCTGAAATCTGCTAGGGAGAATGATTTTGATGAGATTGGATATAAATGAGGACCAGTTGGAAGACGCCTTGGGGAATGTACAAACAGCATCAATATACATGTGCAGGCTAATGGTAAAACCTGCAAAAATATATCCTAATATAGACTCTATTTGTTACTGATGTAGGCAGCTTACTGCTACTCTGGCACACATGTTCTGGCTCTGTCTTAAATTATCTAACTACTGGAAATCTATTTCCAAACTCTATCAGATGTTTTTGGGCAGGTGATAGAACTCGATCCTTTGATTGCCATAGTTGGCATGCCAGGAGAGAATTGTCCTCTTAGAGGAGCTAATTACACATTTGCAACCTTTACAATGTTATTAGCACACAGGCTAATTCTCCTATACTGGAGAAACTCACAGCCTCCCAGTTATATTTTATGGTTAAAAGCACTTAAAACTAGAGACTCAGGTTTATATTTTGTGATTCTGCCAACAACTTTGAGAAAATGTGGCGTCCCTTCCTGGACAATGCTGAATATAAACTTTAAATCTTCTCATCTGTAATTTGCAGACCAACAGTCATTGTCATCATTTATGGACACATTGCATCAATTAATCTTTTCTTAAGCAACTTGAACCCCCACTGGTGTGTGTTTTTGTTTGTTTTTAATACTCTGACAATTATTTATTCATTTTTTGTCAAATTTTCGCTTTTTTGTTTGTAAAAACACAAAAATGTTATTTGCATTGAATGTATCTGTAAAACTGAAAACCAATAAACACAATTTAAAAAAATAAATTTTTAAATAAGCACTTCTGCTGTATGCATACATAGAAGGGTTACCAAAAACGAAAATTACAACAAATTATATACAAATAATAACCAAGACGTCATGTGTTTGGATTATTTTGAACACAACCTACGTAGCTTAATCAGAAACTACTTGCAGACTCAATTATTCGTCCATTTCTGTTAACACACTAACAGGTGCCTTCAGATTTGCTGTGGTGATGTGACTGTAAGGCAGTTGCTTTCTGAAAAGACAGCAAACAGCCTTACATTTGTCCATGATATTTTCCATCACTGATGTTGAATTGTCAAATTGAAAACTTCGGCTCATTACTTGGTGGATGATAGTTTGGTGTCATGACTGTCCATTCAACACGGGTAAGTCTTTTCTCTATTTTGCGGTAACAAAGAGATAATAGTTCCATCTGATCATTAAATATCAAAAACTTTTCCCACATTCGAGAGGTAGTTTCAATTTTTTTTTTTAAGAAAAAGCCCTAATACACACACACACACAGCCATGTTTTGTTCCATTGAAGCTCAGGTCATCCCACCTCACCACAGTCTCCCTTGACTAGGGTAAAGATGAAATAATGTTCACACTGACAAAGAAAAAACACACTGTCCATCCAAAGAATGAGCAGGGAAAACAGGCGAGCGGCGCAGCTAGTGAGGTGGAAAAGTATTCCTCACACAGAGAATCAGCACAAAAGGCCAGGCACGCTGGAGACTGGAAGATGTAGCCGCAAAACCCTGGCTCTGACAACCACACAAAAAACAATAACTGTAGATCTTTGGGAGCTTGGAGGAAAAAAAAAATCTTCCCCCAATGTGTTTTAATGCAAAGTAGTAAAATTAGAATGTCTGTCTAGAAATATCTGCTGTCTTTTTCCTAATCCGAGAAAGCAGAGCCAATACTAATACACCTCTTAGAACACGAAGTCAATGTTATTTCATCTGGATATTGAGTATCTGTGTGTGTGTGTGTGTGTGTGTATGTGTTTGCATGTGCGAAATTACATCTAGGAATAGCCGAAATGACCTCGAAAAGCCAAGTTTAAAAACCGCACACACACAATGGAATCTGTACTATGTTTGTTTTGTTTTGTTTAATTCCAGACCCCCAGTATGAGAGCTGACAGAACAGTGAAACAGGAGCTGAACAAGGGCCAGACACAGGCAGGAATGAGACCAAAAAGTACTCACTCACACCTTCCTAAGCCTCCGCCGAGGTGCACTTCCATCTGTCATATTTACAGCGATCTTGAAACCATCTCTCAGCAGAACTTTCTTCAACAGATCATTGAACTGAGGGCGGATTGACACTAAAGGAGGTCATTTTAAGGTCTCCTCGTGGTACCTTGCACTAAAGAACTGATAGCATTTACACAAGAGAGAGTATGAGACAAACTACTATATAATGATGTGATTTGTTTCTAAAATGGTTTTGCCATTTTACAAGAACAGTCCAATTTTGGATGAGATTAAGAGACAAATATATACTGTCTCAAAAAGTTTTTTTCTGAGAAGATCATAAGAGAAAAATATCAAATGTGGATAAAAGAAAGATCACCATACTTAGAGTAGGTCCAATGCAAAATAACAAACAAACAAAAACCCTTTTCATCTTTCTGTAAACAATTTTTGATTACTCATCCTGCACTCAAAGGTATAAACATAATTTTTTCAAATCAAATGTGTTTGGCGCAACCAGCTAACCCGTCATATACAAGTTTATTTATTAGTTTGTGGGTCTTAATAGTGATTTCTTGGAATATGTGTTTGGATATCATTTGGTCAAAACTTACTTACTGCTTACTTTTCAAAAAAAGTTGTCATCTGTTTATTATTTATTAAACACAGGTGAGGGAGGTTTGGGTGAAGGCAAAAAGAGACTCAGGCTGTCTGAGCCACAGACATTTTTGAGCAATCCAAGTGAATCAAAAAGCGACAGACTAGGGATGTCAACAGTTAACCGTTAATCGCTTAACCATCCAGAACGTTTTTGACAGGTTGCAAATGTCAGTCTATAGATTAATTTTCACTCTACTAAGGGCTTCGCTGCTAGCTAACATTCTGAGGTAAAAAATGAAGTGCGCTAAATGAAGCTTGGTGTAGGACCATTTCCTCCAGAAAGGCAACAAAGTGAAATGTAAATTGTGTGATACTATTCGGTTTAGTAATAGTACCAGCACTATGCTGTACCACATTAAGAACAAGCACCTGGCTGCCATGTGTGAGGATGGCTCACAGTCGAAGATCACGTCACTGCTAGCCTGGAGGAGAAAGTGTGATGTGCTGAGGCCATCATCCAGTTGGTGTACCAAATGATCAAGACAAATATGTTGCCAATCAGTGTGGCAGGGAGTGATGGATTGAAAGAGCTAGTTCAGTAACTCAAGCCGAAGTATGTTACGCCATCGAGGGCTACTGTAATTAAACGCATTGAAAACACTTTTAGGATAAGGATGAGCTAAAAGTCAAGCTAGCTCTGACCACTGACTGCTGGGCAGCTTTCACAACCACCAGTTAATGGGTGGTGGCCTATCAAATGCAAAATTAACCAAAACTGACATCCTTACTACAGATGCTACTTGTAATTTGACTGGCCATGTGTTACTCCGTCCCAAGGTTGGTGGCAGCTGCAGGGGCAGCAGAGGAGAGAGCAGGCGGCTTTCTGTTGCTGCCATTTGACTTGATGATGGTTTAACATTTTCAACTTGCCCCTGCAACTGCAGAAACCACAGCAAGGAAAATGAAACAGGAGGTAATTTTACTGGTGGCCGAGTTCCCTGAATTATACACCTCTTCACCAGCAATGAAGATAATATGGTTTTGGAGCAACAACAGCTTCAAAGTTTGATTATTCTATCTGGGTCAATAAACTGTCCATTTAGCTACGTGAAAAGATTGAGTAGGTGGATATCAGCAGCGTGGTGTGTATGGTAAAAGTTCTTAGTAGGATTGGACATAGCTGGTTGTGCAGTGTCAGAGTTGCCAGACGGCAGACAAAACCATACGCTGTCTGAAAACACCTTAATGACCATTATTAAAATACAATAAATTATAATAAATTCCACCTGTGTTTATGACAAATGCTGCCAATATCATGACAAATCCACATGCAAAACATTTAAATGAACTACTCTTTATTGATTTTATGAAGTTTTAAATGACCCTTCCAGTAGAGATATCTGGTTGAATTTTGATTCTTTGAATTTTACCAAGCTCAACCTCTGCGGGGACAGAATTTTCCAAAAAATCCATAAATTCAATATTCGTTGCTTTTTGGCATCTATGCAGTCAGGTTTTGCAGTTCTTACAACTGGGGCTCCATTTTGGACTTCAGGGGTAACAAGCTATTGCAAACATGTTTGATATCATTTCAAGAAGTAACCCCATCAGATCTTAGGCTTTCTTCATGGAAAGACCTTGCGTAAAGAACTATACAAACAATGCTGATTTTGATTTTATTTAAACGACATGAGCCGTGGTCACTGATGGGAGAACAGAAATCATCCTGCTGCTCCACATCCAAACAGACAGGCAGGTAATTTTAGACCCTGGGGGAACAAATTGGCCTGTTTCACCCACTCAAGTCAATCAAGAGATTGAGGGGGAAGGGAGAAAGAGACATACAGACAGAGGGTGAAACAGTGAACATAGGAGACCAGGACAACAGGAGATAAAAGATGAGTGTGTTAAAGAGAAATTATAGAAAACAGGTTGTCTTAGACAAATCATGAAAGATAACAAACAAAAAGGAGGGGATAAAAAAAACATAAGGAGAAATCAGTTTCTCCATCCTCCCACTGGTGGTCCATGATCCCACTGTTCCCTTTCTTGATTTAATTGCCTGGGTAGGAGTGAGATCAGAGCAGCAGTTCAGCACTAGGCTTCTATCAGACTAGAGAAACAATAACAAATAAGAAATTAAGGGGATGAGAGAGGGAAAAAAGGGACGAGAGAAGAAAGAACTGGAAATGGGTGAAGCCTGAGGAAAAAGTACATAAAAGTACACATTTAAAGCACAAAAAAGTGAGAGAAAGAAAAGGAGTGACAGAGGAAAAGCAGAAACAAGGACAGCTGGTGGTCCATTTCCTTGTTTTCAGCTATATTTAATTACCCAAGTAGGAGTAAGTTCAGTAGATCAGTAGATCAGCAGTAGGAGTAGCAGGCCTTCATCAAAGCAGCAGTCACTGCTTATTAGAATATTATTACAGAACAGCAGCAGTCAGCCAGTGGGCTGATTACTGACTGGGTCCGATGGGAGGGCTCATTTGACTGGAATGTATGGAGGCTGAAATGGAGAACAGGGATAAACACAGAAATACCATTTATAGACCAGACGTTTTGATATGCTTTTATAAAAACTTTGTGTCCACAGGAGAGAGACTTAAAGACCGGCTGTTCTTTTTCATTATACTGTGGCTTTCTCAATGGCTTTCATTGATCTCTGAAACATGGTTTTTTCTCCCACTCTCGCTTTCGCAAGATCCTGCAAATTTAATCACCGACAATCTGTAATTTATCCTTCCAGTCGTTAAATGTATTGTACAGCATTCCTACAGAAAATTACACAGATAATCAAAGACATATTGTATTGTTCCTGGTTTAGCTGATGGATGATTTCATATAGGTTTGAATAACTTCATTAGAAGAAATTTATGATGGCATCACAGGGAAATATTACAAAATATAAAATAAATCAGATCCAGAAATGCATGAAAGCATTTTGATGACATACAGCGTATGGAAGGTTAAATTCAGGAACAGGGTAAATATACCAGTATGAACAATGCTGTAAATACTGTAAAACATGATTTGATTAATTCACTTTCATCCAGTGCTTTGGAGCACACATTGTGCCAAAAGAAAAGCAGGCTTAGATGACGGGAAGACAGTTAAAGAGTGTTTGAACATGCTTGTGTTAAGATTAGGGATGGGTATCGTTAGGATTTTATTGATACTACTACTCTTATCGATACTCCTTATTGGTCCAGGTCTTTATCAATACTTATCAGTTCTTTTTCATTGCTAAAAAAATTGCAAATGTTAATTATCATTAAAAAAAGAATAAAGTCAGAACATGATTAGAATAGATTAATATTTTAAATATAACTAAATATTGTTTCTAAAGCAGAAAAAGGTCATGTTTACCTCACAAGTCACTATATAAACGCAATAATATCTCAATGAAAACAAATCTTACATGTAAAATACTGAGTAAAGATTATAAAGAATGAAAACACAGACATCAGTGACTATAAGTCCTTCATCTTGTCCTCTGTCCTTGTCTCAGCCTGTAGCAAAATTTACAAGAATTTGCAAAATTTTAATATATGTTGCAAACTAAGCTAAACAGACTACATACAGACAGCTTTTGTTTTAGCTAGTTCGTAACACTTCGCCATTAGCCTAACAAATGCAATGTCGTGTAAAACATGCTGGCGGATGACGGAGACTGCAGGCAAAGCAGATGAAAATATCACTTTTCTACATGTTTATGCTTGTTGAACAGGTGGTTTGATAAATTACTCATATTGACTTCTTACTTGCAAAGCTTTTGCTGCACTCACACTAACAAACATAGTTGTCGTCAATTCAAGTACAATGTTTCAATCTTTCACTTCTCCTGGTTCACTGTCTCCACCGCAGCCTCTCTGCTCCACTGTCCGCTCTGTGCGTGTGTGCGTGTGTGTGTGTGCATGTATGGAGGAATTTAGCCCCACCCTCAGTCAAACAGAGAGCAGAAAGAGGGGAGAGACACTGCAGCGGAATCATAAATGTCACCAAAACATATAAAGTACCCCAGGTTCTTAAAATTTTATAACCAGTTCCAATTCAGGTTTTGGAGGACATCCCTACTTAAGATGGACTGTTTTTATTCAAATCATTCTACTTTCTCTGTTGAAATAAACCAAATGCACAAAGAGCTAAAAAAAAAAAACTGCCAGAGTAACGGAGAAGTTACAATGAGTGATCATAGTGCAGATCTGATCTAGTAATACTAATTCTATGATGAAACACAAGTAGAACTGCATGCTGGGTAATTAGCATTACCTACAGGAATTCAGATCACATCTCCTCCACCAATCAGGACAGAGACTGAACTTGAGTTGATTGGTTGGTTGACTGGGTGAAATTAGGCAAAGCAATGCCTATTATTTATCCTCAGATTTGATATGGCTGGTTGATATGGACTCTACAACACAACACATACACACACGTGCACACAAATAAAAATAGGCACGCAAGCAACACAACACAACACACACACCAATACAGTATATCTATTTCTAACTCACTCTCTCTCTCACACACACACACACACAGAAACATACACACACCTAGTGTGGTCCAACCGACGACCACCGTGACTGAATGAGACACAAACACACAAACCACAAGCATTCAGTCATTCCTGACTGAGAAAATATTCATGTAAAAGTTTGATTTGGTAGAATGCGTAATGTGTGTGAGCACAAATTTATCACAGGGGGCAGGAAGCAAGTAAATCTGCTTCAACCCAAATACTTTAAAGTTACATCAAATGCAAGGATATCCATGTGAAAAAACAGCAACTTTTTCATTTTCTAAAGGGTTTTTTTTTTTTTTTGTTCCAGACTTTTTGGAAATACAAGGTCTCTTTAGGCAGTTGAGTCAAACAACTGCTTTGCCAAGTTGGATATCCCACTATTTGGCATGTTTGCACTAATATGACTTGGATCACAAGTTTAAGTCCCATCCCTGCCAAAAACCACAATGGTGTCAGCCGAGGTGGTGTGGAGGATTTTTTGGAGAATTATGTCTGGGATTTCAGTTTGGGCAATATCACCTCCAAAGTCCTCTGTTTAATCTCTGTCAAATAACACAATGAAGCACAGATTAAAACCTGAATTAAACGTAGCGCTTCCAGTGAAATGCATCAGATGTCTCACACAGACACAACCTGCATCAACATGAGTATATAACCAATATGATGTAGCAAACATATACGTGTGTGCGTGTGCATGTATGAGTGTTAAGTGCAGGCGTAGAGCGAGTCAAGGTTGGCCTAATTGGAGGTTGTTTGTATGTCTGGGAGAACGTGTAAATGATGGAGGTAAGAAGAAAATGAAGGAAAAGGAGGGAGCAGGTGGCCTCCTTCATCTGGACCACAGCTGTACACAGCATGACTCACACTCCTACCTTGACCAAAAGACACACAAGCACACACACACGTACAACACACAAATGAATATGCACGCATGCACATTCAAACACACGTTTGTGACTGCACAATGTTAAAAACCCTTGAGACATCTGAGATCAGTCTACAAGGACCCACTTTTTTCATGCTTTGATGTTGCACACAACACATTAAATGGGAAAGTTATTTTTAAAAAGTATATACACATTTTCATTTGTTTTCATCCTTCACAATAGCCTACAGTGCAATCATTTTGCTGCATAAACAAGCAAAAATTAGTGTGTGAATGTGAAAAATTATTTAGGTGCAACGGTGTGAATGATAAACGTCGACAGGTTATATCAGCAGTCTCTAATTAGCATCAAAGGTTAAAATAAAACTTGTTTGAAGAGAAGTTTGTCTGCAAGCCAGTCGCTGTACTTGCAAGAAACTTCACTCTGTAAGGCGGCGTGCACACTAGACGTCAACAATTAACCAACAGTTAATTGGAGGATTGGGTAGTGAACTAGTTACTCAACATTATTCACGAATAGTTCAATCTGTGCCAAATTTCGGTACCTTGTAGGATGAGAGTGAAGGCAGCCCCGAAATAAGTTTTAAAAACACAAATTTGCCGACGGAAACGTCACACGCAGAGGCTCCAACAATGACGGAAGCACTAACCCACAGATACAAAGAGACACAAGCCACGGCTCCATTTTACAAACCTGCATGGCGGCTGGCAGCCAGTTAGCACGGCTACCATTGTTAGCATAGCCATGCGGTGCTGTGTGTAGCTCATAGACTGTATAAAAATGAGGTGTAGCTCACAGCACTGTGCTGGGCAGGTGACAGGTGTGTTTATGGTGTTTGTGTGCTATTTAAAGACTTCACGGTGTGGCTATAAAGTCACACAGCTGACGGATGTTAGCCTAGCATGCTAATTTTACATTGCATGCTAATCCTACGCATCTGTAATACGCCCAAGTATGTTATGCCATCAGGAGCTATTGTGACTAACACATTGAAAAATACTTTGAGGAGAAGAAGGATGAGCTAAAAGTCAAGCTAACAGGGCAGACAAGCTAGCTCTGACCACCAACTGCTGGACAGCTCTAACAAACGAAAGCTACATTACAATTTTTCTTAAAAATGAACCAGCTAGTTACCAGTTAATAGTGTCAGTCTATTGAAAGTTTACCTTACAATCATGGCAATGAAAGATAAAATAGTTTTTCCTTTCTGGAGTTGTAAAAGCCTGTCTGTGAGTATTACAAACTGCTGTGTGGTGTTTCGGCATCTAATATGCCTTGATATGTATTAATCTATAGCTTCATCTCATTATCTCATTGGTACCTTAAACAACAAGCCCCCAACAACACAGCATGGCATTGTTTTGTCGCAGGGCTGTGTCTACTACTACATTTTTTCACATGTGTCATCTTGTTTAAAGTCACTTTTTCAGTCAGGCTTTACGGGCAGCTGGTTGCTCTGTTCTCTCCTTTTTCTGGGGTATCTGGGGTTCACCTATGGGCTACAGGTTATTTTGCTGTGTGTGTGTGTGTGCATGCGTTGTGCGTGTGTGTGCATGTGTGTGTGTGTGTACATGTGGAGGGGTGCTTGCCCTGCAGGGCATAGTTAAGGTCCTTTGGAGCTCCAGCTTTTTTCCCTCTCATTTCACTTTGATTCCTGGAACACTTAACGTTGCACATGCATGAGCACACACACACACACACACACACACATGAACACACACACACACACACACACACACACACACACACACACACACACTTAACTAGACATAGACGCTTTACTGACAACAAGTTGGGCAACAGCTCAAACACTGTATTCAATTAGTGACACACTCACCCCCCGTCTCCCCCTGAATCACTGGAAACTACGTGAATGCTGCTTTGATTTTAATGAATTTTGATCATCAAGAAGGCATATAAAATTTTTAATTTCATGGTGAAATAAATTATGCGCCAAAGTTATCTTTGACAGGAACTTGAGCTGATGATTTGTAAGTCATGCCAAAAGTCTTTGTTGATTTGAAACTGTAAAGAAGTAAGCATATTTTTTTTCACATTTGTAATGAATCATTGGTTGGTTGGACCTGGAGCATCATGTAGCATTTGGGTGTTTCCAGGTTCACTTTATTATAAAATAAAAATTTATCTAATCATTCAAAAGAATGTTTTTTGTTACAAAAGTCTTGCTTTTCATTTAGGACAATTAAAAAATGGTGGTTTGGGGTATTGTTATGGTTACAGGATAATTCCCATGTCCCAAATCGATGCAATGTCCTCAAAAGTTTGCTAAACCGACATGTGTGTTGAATCTTTAGTATAAAATAGGGCAGAGTGCCCTCCAGACCCCCTCTGAAGATTCCTTCCTTCTCCCTCTAGACTTTTCGTCTACTTTTTTTACAGTCTCACTTTCTTACATTTTTCATGGCTTGTTGAGATTCCATGTCTTGGATTGTGGTTTTCCTTTGCCATGACGGTTATTTGACTGAACCTTGGCATTGCTCATAGTCAGAATTCTTAACATGCTCTTTTCATGGTTGGAGCATTGGAGAATGATTGTATTTTCCATTGTTACAGAAAGGCAATGAGTGCTTGTTTTGAACTTAGTTTGGCACAAAATCTAATCACAAAAAATGTTTTGTGTTTTCCTCATTTTTAGGTAAGGGCAGGATTTTAATCTACATTTATTTAATTTTAATTTGGCATAATGAAGTCAGCCTTGCAGCTAGCCTTCTCTCCTTGAAAATATTGTACATTATCTTATTGAAAGATGTGAAAAAACAGACCAAGATAGAGATAAACAGCTTGAGAAAATGGGAATATCATCAGTTTTGCAGGTATACTATGTGGTGGTAAACCCAAATATTGTACAAATACAATTGTGACCTGATGATGGCCCTGGAAGAAATGTTAAGGAATCACCAAAAAAATTACAATTCATCCTGAGGAGGACCCGTATATCTGTTCAAAATTTCATCCAATCTAACAGCTGAGATAATTCAGTCGCTAGCATGGGTAAAAATGGTCGTACATATATGGACCACTGTTCTGATTTTCATGAAACTCAAGCGTTGCATCTTGTCACTGATTGGCTCAAGGATGTAAAGAATGAGATGTTTACTTGTTTAACCAGATAAATTGCAAAACAAACAGAACTGATATAAAACAGACAAATAAAAATGGGCGTAAATGTAAGGTGCAAGACAAAACTATAAGGCAACATAAAGATATGAACAAAAAAGCATATGTACAGCATTATACTTATTATACTGCAGACAAACAGTCTGTCTGGGCCTGGATATAGTCAAAGCTATATACAGTGACACTGAGGAATACAAACAGGCCAGAACAGAAACAGCAGCATAAAGAATGCAAATATGCAGAGCAGAGAGCCACCATCCTCCAAATGTCACGCATATTAGTCTTGGATACAAGGAAACAGTGCTTTGCATAGACCAAAAGTATGTTTTCCTCCTTTTAAGGGCAAAAGTCTGACTCTTCTTTTGCTGCTTTCTGTGCCTGCTCGCGACTACATAATTACTCTGCTTTGCTGTTTGGTCTTGCAGAAGCCATCCTAAATCTCATGAGCTCAGTTTTTGTTATGAGATATCAATCTGGAGAACATCCACATAAAATCTATTGAGCTAGAAGCTGCATGAATCAGCAAACTCCAGGGAAATGGTTTTATTGATGAGGTGATCCAGCAACTCCCTAGCTTTTCATTCCCTCACAATGTTTTTCCAGTTTGAAAACAGGAAGCAGGGACAGCTCGATGAGTCCCTTGCTTATATGCAGGTGGAGCTCATGTTGATTACAGTATTGAAATTGAGTTGCATAGTGGGAGGAGCTGTTTCGGGCGCCTCTAGTGCTAGAGGTAAAAATCCCATTCATTTTTCCCATAGACAACGTCACATGACCCACAGTTTGAACCCGTCAATAGCTTGAACCTCTCCCGGTTGAATCATCAGTACAAAAGGTGAACAACTGCATCAGAAAATATCTAATTCTTTCATAAAAAAAAAAAAAAAAAAGTCAAAGTGTTGACTGTGTACATGAAAAGTTTGTTTTAAAAGTTAACTAAGACTGCCAAAGAAACAGCCAAGACAAGCTTACAGATGAACACTTGATTTCTCAGAAACTAAGTTTAAATAATTTAAACTGCTGGTCATAATATATACGGGAGAGTCCTGAGTTTCTATGTTAACTAATATTGAGTATATCAAAATTTAAATGGGTATACAGAATCGGGACATTCACCTCTGGTAGCAGCGGCCCCTCTCACTTCACATCTATAGCTGAAGAAGTCAGTGTAAGGGCGGAGGGATTTTACCATCCACTAGGCTGAGTTTTAAAACTTCTCTGAAGGAAATGCTTATAACTACAGCTGAAGGATGACAGAGCGGTGGTCCTTCACTTTATAGCCAGAACCGAACTCACTGAACCCTCCCTGGGGAAGAATTGTTTAATTGATTTCACAGCACTAGAGGCTTGTTTGCTTTCAGCAGAGTATTATCCCATATAAACTGTTGCCTGGACTGTGATAGGGTGTATGGAGTCCAACATGGAGCCTGTGAATGTGTGTGCACGCAGTGGCAGAAATAGGTAATCAGGTTGTCATCTCTGTGCTTTCTAAGAATTCAGTCTTAACCCTGACACCAGGTTGAATCCCTGGCTAAACATTTCACAAACACAGATTCCAAAAAATTTTGCTGAAACCAACATTGTGCAAAGAAACAACAACAGACTTACTTGAAGTGAAGTGAGTGACGAAAGGATTTGTTTATGTTGAACTTAATCTCAAGGACAAATTGTGTTCTGACCTTTCTTTTGTTAATAGAAGTCATTGTAATCATCATCATGTAAAGTTTAAATCCCCCACATCTCTAACACATTTCTCTGTATTGTTGTCCTTGAGTCACAGACTCTACTCGGGGCTGGTATTAGATTGTGTATTAGATAGCAGCAGTCACCTCCTTTCTGTGGATATTCACTCTTCAGAAGGTAATCTGCCTGAAATCAGTGTTACAGACAGTTTTATCAATATTGATATAATCTCAAACTAAACATCAGTGCAGGAATGGAACATTTTCCCCTTCCAGTCTCCCTTTATCCCTTCACTTCTTCCTTTCCACTCATCAAAATGAAACTGTGGCGTACATGTAAAAGAGCAAGATTTTAGAAAGACGTAAGACAAAAAAAGACTGAACAAATTCTGCTTTTAATGTTAATTTAACAAAATTTTATTGGAAGAACTAAAAAAGGTTCAATGTCAGATCATTGGGCAGACTACAGTATTCATTTCTGTTTTGTTCCAAGTTTTGGATTTACAATTAGGCACCACTGAGTGCCAAATTATACTCTTCAGTGTATCAGTTTCCATTTTTGTTTCTCCCACCTGCCTATTCCTTGTCACCTCTTTTTTCATCACATCTGTTTTTCCCAACTTTCCCTCATTATGTCACTCTTCTCCCCTCCACATTTCCCACTCCCCTTTCTCTAGTATTTCTCCACTCTTTGTCTTTTACCACATTTTCATCTTTCCCTCTTCTCTTCCACATCTCGCTTCCAATATCTCTTCCACCCATCCCTTTCTCAATCACTCCCACAGACCCATCAGTGCTTTTCTGAGTCCAGGCTTGTATATCCATTAGTCAGTACTATCTTCATGTCAACAGTTCCTCTCAAATATTTACAATAGTCCCTGGTGAGGAGACATCCAGCCAGGGGTGGGATGATTCACCCTTTGTTAACACAATCACCCCAAACTAACTCTGTACCACTCAGAAACACATGCACTTGAGTAATGAGCCCAAAGTGTCCCAAACATGTTTGGTACACTGAAGGACTTGACCTTTGAGAACAAGTTTTATAATGTAAATCAAAGACTAGAAAGAGATCTAGCTGGAAAGTTGCAGAAAAGGGAGGTACACCTGTGCACGTGCGTACAGTATGTGCATCGATCACTGATCCTAGATGTACTTTTTAGCATGAGTAGAGCACAGTCTGACATTTCCCTCAATCACTATTGTTACGTGTGTGGTGCAGCATACAAAGTTTGTCCACACACCTTTAGAGTGTCATGCATTTAAGTGAAAAAAATCATGATTTGACAAACAAAAGTGTCCATAGGGTTTAAATTTTATACCAAGATAGAACAAAAAGATGAAAAATAAAGACTGTGACAAATGACGGTGTTGATTTTGTAAACCTGTAAACCTGGGACGATGCTTATCTTCTGATTCAATACTATCACAATACTTGGGTGCTTAGTCCACTGAAATACAATTTGAAACATAACTGGCAGATTAGATTAAAAAGTCCACAACACTAATTCATTCATTCATTTTAAAAGCATCTTACAGTCTCCTGTCTGTATGAGAATAACAAAATGAGGAGGATGAGTGCTCCACTGTGATATTATTAACGTCATGCGGAGAACACCCTCTTTGCTGCACTGGTAGCTCCAGGGAAAGCCACTGTTGTCTAAAACGCTGAGCGGGTGCAGCGTTTTTTGAGGTGAAACAAACTGAGCACAGGGTTATTTTCTTCACACCAGAGTTGGTTTAAGTTGTTTAATGCTGCAGTGTGTGTTGGTCAGCCAGTCTCGTTTGTTATTGCTGATCGCTGCTCCACTCCACTAACATTAGTCTTTGAGTGACGGCACACAATATACTTCACATTTGTCTCGCAAAAGTAATTATTTATTCATTAAATCAAAAAATGCAATGAACTACAATATAACGACATCACATGCCAGAATTTTCAACAAAGGTGGCAGCCAGTAATACAAAGCGAGTTAGGCAGGGAAAATCCTGTTTAGACATTTTAAGTATGACAGACAATAAAGTTCATACATTTGAGATGACCAGACTAGGTTTCAGTAACTGGAAATGGACCAATTATCTTACTGTATTTGTATTGACTAATAGTGGCAACATAACATTCAAATCCCACAGTAATCCATATACAATTTCGCTCTCCTGACTGTCATGTCTACTGTACGTTGTATCCAAATCATTAAAGCAAACCTTTGCCTTTTTGCTTGTTAATTATTGGAAAATTTTACAAGGTATTCAAAAAATACAAGGAAGGGAAAAAAAAGTGAAAAAAGAGTGAAGCAAGAAGACATTGCTTCACTTTAAGGGATTACAAACCAACTGTTGGAGGCTATTCTTCATGCTGTACAAAGCTCATATTTCCTTGTATAGTAAGGTTTTAGAGATTTTCTTTTTCAGTCAGTTGATAAAAGTAGTGTTCATGGTATATAACTGCCTAATAATGGAAAGAAAATATTGAAATATATTGGATTCGGACGCATATTCCGCCACTTTTCAACATTAAACAGAAAATGAAATAAGCTTATATTTAATGACACTATCTAGGCAGATTTTAGAGGTCTTTGTGACATCGCTTTTCTCCTTAGGACAAGACTGGTGACTGGATTTACCCACAATGCATCAGTAACACATTCTTTTGTAACCGCAAGTCAGGCAGCAGCAGTAGCTGAAGCAAGAAAACAAAGCTAAACATACACTTTGAAATATATACCAGCACTGGCAGATAGGCCACCCCAGGTTAACCACAGATATGTTGCACGTGTACACAGGGTAACACTTCCATTTGAGGACACCCACTGGCAACATAGACAAAAGGCATGAAAATAACCATATACTTCAAATGTACATACAAAATGTACACGTGTCCCACAAGCAATCGTGAGGTTGTGCTTACATACAGATGCAAACACATACACATGCAAGCAACAAAAATATATTCACAGTGAGTCACCAGTAAACTCTGATAGATAAACAAGATGTTGGAGGCAGAGAGTTTATTTGACATTTTCTCTCTCTCTCCTTCTCCTTGTGGTGTCTCTCTTGGCCCATCTTTAACTGTGACCTCCGGCTGTATTTGTTTTAGAGTTGGGACTCTGTAGGACTGTTCAGGGAAACACACACACACATACTGTACATGCACACAGACATTGCTTAATGGAAGGAGGAAATGTAGTAACACAGTCTGACGTTAGTAAAATACTCGAGCGTTTCCTTGTGGAGTTTTTTTTTTTTTTGTGGCATTTCTGTCTCTTCATCGTCAGATCTCAGATATTAAATCAGGGGTCAGATGGTGCTTGAACTTGGAGGACTTGTTTTTTCTCTCTTAGTCCATTCCGTCAGTCTTATAAAGCCTTTTTGGATCAGACAGGCAAGCATATGATCAGATGCTTGGAAATAGAATTAAAGGATATTCTGTTTTTGTTTTTCAACCAGAATCATCCTTTATTACCATATTTCCTCAAATAAGAGACGGTAGTCAGTTAAAAGCCGGGTCTCCGATAACGGCCGGGGGTGTGGACGACACGAACAAATAAAGGCCGGCCCCAAAAAACAAGGGTGGATAAACTCCTGGTGCCTGTTATATAATGTGCGTGCCAGTTAAGCATAAATAGTAGTTACCTTGATGTAACTTCAGTTCTACAGTATGAGTACATGCATAACCCTCTAGCTGACCGTCACAGACAGGGGAGGGGGACAGAGGAGACGCAATATTGTTTAAATACGGGGATAATGGTGCATATTTAAATAATAATGACAGCAGTGACATTACATAAGCACAGGTAATCAGGGTAACTTGGCTAAGCAAGCAAGCATACATCCATGAACATGATACCTGCATGCTACAGCAAAGTGGTGCACTACCAAAGGTTCCAGGTGGAACTCAAGCGCTAAAATTATTGTTCTGCACATTGGAGTAAGTGGATTACTGGGAATACAGTAACAAAAATTTAACAGAGCAAATGGAAGCAGACTAGAAAACAAGGAGGCTCACGCTAAAATATGAGCAAATATACTTATCAAACAGAGGGCATTAGAAACAAAGACCTCTCCCTAATATAAGCCTACTTCCAATAAAGGTCTGGTACCTTCTGCAGTTGAGGTAAATAAAGACCCTCAATTATTTTCATTATTGATTAGACTCCTGATTAATTTCTTGATTAACCAGTTTATTGTTTGTTCTACAAAACATGAAAAAAGTGGAAAAATGTCCGTCATAGTTCTCTAAAGCCCAAGTTGACATTTTCAAATTACCTGGCTTATTAGACCAAAAGTTCAAAGTTTATTCAATTCACTATCACATAAAGAGTAAGAAAAGAAGCAAATCCACACGTATGACTGGGTGAAATTGCAGGACGTTTGATATTTTTGCTTTGAAAATGACTTGAATGATTAATCAATTATAGTTGCTGACTGTCGAGCAAATAATTAGCTTAATTAATTAAGTTATTGCAGCTCTAAATGTGGTGACAAGAAAAGACAAGGCCCTTGACAGGGCGGGAGACACGAGTGCTCAGATGATCAAACAGGTTTTAAACAAACCCTGAGGTGAACCAAAACATACTTGGAAGGGAAAGCAAAGGCGACTGCCCTTCTAAACTTGCTGTAGTTAGGGGTATACAAAGTTGATGGTGAACAACTTTTGGCTTATTTACAACCTGACAAGTGTCTGACTCCTCATATTTCTTGCCTCATCAGACTTTGTTGTTGCAATTTTTGTCACATTCCCATACAGTATCTCAGAAATTACTTTGAGGTACAATGTTTAAAAAACTATGTATTGATGATGGGTTGGTGGAAGGATTAATCAACTGCTCTGTAAACAAGAAGTTTTTGTTTCAGTACATCCAGTAAGAAGTAGGTTGAGAACACAGAAACAGATGAACACGGATGAAAGCAAAAAGTCAGTATTTCATATTACTGTCATCATGAAGTCATCAGTTCAGTTTTGATGATGATGATGCACCTTCCTGGGTAGTCTTTCAGCCAATGCTGCACTGGTAGTTAACCTTATACCTCCATAGACTACAGTGTAATCAAGGAACACCCACACATCAGCGTACAGCGTCCTTGTGATGAGCTGGCATGTGGAGCAATCCACGTGCAGGCCAGGGTGTGAGGGATACATTTTCAAAACATACCGCCAACTCTGCTCAAAAACAAAAATGAGGTACCTTTACTGGGACACACACGCACACACATCTGCACTAGAAAAAAAGACAAAAAAAAAACCCCATTTAATTCCAGGTGTGTGGGAAATTTTGGAACAAACATCCTGAGCTAATGTGAGTAGATGATGGAAAAATGATTTGGCAGCAAATAATAAACATCAGTCCTGTATATTAGCTATTAGACTTTTCTGATGTTCCTAATAGTTACAAATAAATGAATGTATTTTGTAAACCAAAACACAAGTTTGGACATTTCAAAGCATTCATGTGAGCCAATTTACCGTGTGACAGACCTTTTCTTTTACTTCACTCTTAATTTAGATGGAAAAATATGATTTTCAAAGGTTTGGAGTTTGTACAATCTTCATCATATTTTGGCTCTGTCAGTCTTATTACTGTATATCAATTTTGTGATCACATACAGTGTAATATCATATTCCTGTTTGTTACGCAAGTCCTGAATCTGTCTCCTAAGAATATTATAAACAGAGTCATGCCTATTTTGTTTCTAGTTTTTGCTCATTTTGACATATCGAAAATCAGAGCAATAACACATGTTTTGGGGTGAATTTTCCTGTTTAAAGACTCAAACTCTACTGCTCCAGTCATCACGAGGGTTGTGACTTTTGGGCAGTGTTTCCCATTCATAGGCCCTACTTGGACGGCCCGCCCAGGTAGATGAAATCCGAATTCAAAACAACACAGATTTGTCCTGTTGTCTTTGTATTTACTGCTGCATTAGTTGGATGTAATGAATGAATGAAAAGGAGGAATGCAGAGGAGGAAAGGGAAACTAATAACGTCTGTTTCAACAGTAAATCATCTGTTGAGTGTTTGATGGTTATTTATTTGTGCTTTAGAACGTAACCACCGTGAAACAATCAGAAAATAATGTTTTATTTCTCTCATTCACCAGCTTTGTTCTCACTACCGTCACTCCCTCTTCTCTCTCCCTCCCTCTGACCAGTTAAATCCTGACTTGTTTTTAAAAAAAGATGAGATGAGAGAAAAAGAGAGACTAGCGAGTCTCTCTCTTTTAAAAAAGATGAGAGAAAAAGAGAGACTAGCAAGAGAGACTTGATAGTCTCTCTTTTTCTCTCATCTTTTTTAAAAACGAGTCAGGAAGCTGGGGAAGCTACAAAGCCTAACATTACTTAAAACATCATCAAACAAAGAGAAATGTCCTCCCCTTGTCATAATTTGATACTAGAGTACTTACTTATAGAGATGCACCGATTGCAATTTTCCATTTTTTAAAAAGCCTGACCTGTCAATTACTATAATTCATAGCATACACAAACATTTTTGTAACATTTCTTTAATGGAAAATTCAATTGTATGTTCATTATAAAACATTGTTTATATAAAACATAAAGCATGAACACAGTATTTGCTTTTCTAACTACATGATGAACTTTCATTGAAGTCAATTCAATGAAAATACTGATAAAATATTTGTCAGTGGTGCAGATAATATTTTGTAATTTCCTAAATATTATTTTTTTTAGTGTAATCAAAAAGGTACTTTACTTATACAGCAAATATCAACTCATGTAATTTTAATAGTGATTTGTAGCACTTAACGGGTATACAGTTTTTTCATTTTCTCTCTACTTATTTGGTCATCGTATCCAAATTAATAATATTTATCAGCTGTATTAATTCAAATTTACTATTTTATACTTGACCCTAGATTGAAATACATAACAGGATTCATGTCAGTGTGTAAAATAATGAGAAAGAGTTTAAATACATATACAAAAACAGCAGCAGTATTAACAGCAGAGCCACACCTCAGTTGATTTTCAATAAAACATTAATGTCAGACTTTTCCCTAAAATGTAAAATCACAAATACAGACACGGTGTGTGTTTTTGACCAATAAGCGACTGTCATCCCCACAAACCCCACCACCAAAGTACCTGTACTTTTGGAAAGTACCATCTCTCCAGCAGGGTCTTTTTGGGGGCAAAGCAATCTCTCAGCAACTTAATTTAGATCCTGGTCCCTCAAGTTGAAGAACTGAGTTCCTCAGCAGGTTCTTAGTCCCTGGAGAAAGTTCCTGCAGTCAAAACACAGCTACAGCGGGACTGTCTTACATGACTGAACTGTCAGACCATCCTACCAGAGAGCACACACAGAACTCATTGCACTAAAGAACTTTACATGACATACCTACATCTTGTCATTAACACTTATGTGGGCTATCTCCCAATACTTGACATTGATTGGTTTCTAGACAGGCGTGTGTCAGATGTCAATGTTGTCAATTCAGTCGGGAGCCTTGTATCACTGTTTGAATTAATGGAGAAAAATGAATGAACTGATTCATTGTGTTGCCACTATAATAATATTATTATGGCATTGCTTTACCTTCAGGTGGCATTGCTCTCTCATCCTCTCTTATCCTCTCTGAAGATACCTGGAGAGTGTCAGCATTTTCCATTTTTTTTTCCAGTTTATAACATTGTCAGACCATATTTCAATTAAGAAGTGCTACCACAGCTCAATCTCTCTTTTTTTCAGTTCTGTCGATAGCCTGCAAGAAGTTCCTGCAATTGGCCCGAAAATGCAAAATATCCAAAAAACATGTTTTCACACTAGAAACGAACCAAACCATGGTTCAGTTTGATCTGGACTGAGGCCACTTCTTTTCATTGGACCAAGGTTCAGCTATTTGGTCCGGATTGTGGTCCAGGGGAGGTCTCACACCTGTAATTTTGGTTTGAATCAAACTCAAAAGTCCGATTGTCTGGACCAAATGAGGTAGGTGTGAAAGAGCTCTAAATTGCTCTACATCTACATTACAAAATTGCTCTACATCTAGGTTTAAAACGACTATAATGCCATTCCTGTGACGAAATGTATCTGTGTCTGCAGACTTTTTTTTTTTTTTTTTAAAACACACTCTCACTGTCATTTGTATTGTTTGTTGTGTGCATTGTGGGTGGTTTGCATGCAGACTGTTGAATGCGAGACTGACCACTTCCGCATCTGGTTTTGCAGATTCAATGGCTATTTGTACTGAATCTGATTTCCATGCCTCTTAAAAAGTAACACTGAAAAGACAAGTGTAACTGTAGCTTTGGTCTCAAGAATGATCTCCAGACCAAAAAGAACTGATTGCGGTCTCTGGGTTCAGTCTATCACCAGAAAAGACACTGGAGAGAATTCCATGATTCAGTGCATATTTTATCAGGCACCGAGACAAACCGCACTCAAAATCAAACTCAAATGCACACATATTGAGCTAGAACAATATTCCCCCTCTCAGGAACAACTCCAAAAGCCTGGAAAAGATTGAAAAGACTTTTTAGGCATCTGGGTATGGTAAGGTGTGGATTCACATGCTTCACTGTCTGGTTCTCTCAGCATATCAAGACACAAATGTTAAGGTTGTATTTTATAAGGCTTAAGTGCATCTGTTTTAAAGCTGGACCATCTGTGCCTCTCTCTGGATCCAAAGCAAAATTCATTTCAACACCTGACACACAAGTCACCTCCTTCTACTGTTAAGATTGGGTACAGTGGTCACTGTACCTAATCTTGACAGCACCATCTTATCATGAACAGAGATGAATCTATCAAGAGCTGTCCATTGACCGGAAAAATACTTTGATCAGTCTACAGCCATGCTAATGCCTCTGTGAGGCTTCAGAGCAGTGTTTTGAGCTACATGCTAAACTCAGTATACTGAGAGAATGTCTACCATGTTCTCCATATTAGTTGAGCATGTTTGCCAACTAACATTTACCAATTAGCACCAAACACAAAGTGCAGCTGAGGCTCATGGGAATGTCTTTGGTTTTGCAGGTACTTGGTCATAAAAAAATGAAATGAAATTTTGACCTGATGAAGGCACTAGAGGAAAAGTTAAATGATTAACCAAATTTCAAATTAAGACCATAGACAGTGAGGTGTGATGTCACCCATTGGTTTGCATTGGAGCCAGAATTGTTGCTTTTGGTCGGCGCCATCTTTTCCATTTGGAGCCGGGACTTTCCAAATAAGCAGAGTGTTGCTCTGGAAACACGCCCCACTACCTTGGACTGAAGCAAATGCTAGCTTACTGGGAACAAAGACCTGTGCACATTTCAGCTAATGTTCACTACTTTAGTTAAATAGTGCTAACATCACAGGTAACCTTGAAGTTATCAAAATATTGAGACAACAGTCCAACTCAAGTGCAAGTCCCAGAGCTGGGGAACAGCCAGTCAATTAACTGTCAATCAACACCCACGTGGCAGACATCAAGGCAATTATAAGTCTTTAAATTTTTATAACAGAGCAATAATTTCACCACCACACTAAGAGGTGCTCAAATTTAGCGATTTAGGCCACAATGACTTGATGGAAAAAATTACTGACTTACTATTTCTAGAGAGGAGTTGACACTTTTTGAATGTGAGTCAGTTGGAGCCAGGGATTTTTTGGAGCAAGCAATTGGCTTTAGCCTTAAGTTGTAGTAGTTGCCACTTGATTAGCACACATCTTCTGAGAACCATGAATGTTTCTCAAAATTTTCTGCCAATCCAAATGGAACATGTAGCAATATTTGACAGAATAGTTTTAGGAAACATCAATCCATCCAATAATGGTTGAGATATTTGAATCTGTACCAAAGCAGACTGACTCACTGACTAACATTGCCATTCCTGGAGCCAGATCTGAATTTGTAAATTGACAAACCAAATACAAGCCAGATCTTAAGGAATCTTAATTTAACCCTTTTTTGTGTGTGATAGGGCACTTTTTATTCAAAATTCAAACTTTCATTCGAACATGGTGGAAAATTCAAAATTCAAACTCTAATGAACTGTTCAAAAACAGTCCATTTGAAGTAGTTCACTTTGTGAGCCATGCTGATCAGATAATCATGACGCCGAAGCATCTGAGAAGCAATGTGTGGAAGTATTTTGGATTCTACACTGTAGAAGGCAAAGTTACCAAAAAAGATAAGGCTGTTTGCCAGCTTTGTAAAAAGCAGCAACCACACTCTGTAACAATTACAAATCAGAGAACTCACCAGCTAGCTTGCCACACAAGTGAGGCAGCAGAGGCATCAAACAAGCAGTGCAATGTCAACACTACGAACTTATCTCATACAATCTCAAGACACATACTCTTTTTTTATTATGACCTTTATGCTTCCACTGCAACAGCTGAGGAACATCTCATACTCATGCCACAACATACAAACACACACATTCACACAACTATAAACCCACACTTTCAAAACATACTCACATGCAGGGACACACACAGGCAGGTCATGGCCTCTTATTAATATTTCCTATTCTGGAGTGTTCTCTTGGCAGACAGAGCTGTGCTGCAGCAGTGTGTGGCCTCACTGCACAAACATATCAGAGTTTCACAAAAAAAAAATATAAATTAAGTTTTATTACCGTTCCAAGGGGTGACTCATTGGACTGTCACACTGATGAGGGGTTCCCTTACTTCAATCTAATTTTCTTTCTCTGTTTATTTCTGTATGTTGGTGTGTCTGTAAGCAGTTCTTTATCTTAGTCATCATCATCTTCACCATCATTCAGCATTCCTTCAGTACCACTCAGTGTCAACAATGTAATCATTTGGGTGGCCTAATGGTTCAGGTGCATACCATGTAACATCCACGGTTCAACTCCATCTGGGGAACCTATGTTGCATGTCATATCCCTTTCTCCCTCACCTTCCTGTCTTTACACTGTCTGACAATTAAAGGCAAAAGCCCCAAAAAACAAGCTTAAAAAAACAATAATTTGTTATTTCAACAGCATAATGTAATTCTGCAATGGCAAAGCCAGAGCTAAACTTTTTGCTGAGACAGGCAATGGAAGTTCTTGATGAAGAGAAAACTTCCAATAATGGCAGGGATTCTTTGTTGACCACCACCTTTTCCTTGTTGTATTTTACAAACACCAAATGCAACTGCAACTTCAACTCCCACTCCCAGCCCTATTTGTTATAATATATAAATAGCTGCACATCTGTATGTCTGGATGGCGCTGAGGTGTGGTTGAGACCTGGTGTGGGAACCTTCTGTTGTTGCAATAGTTCGTTGAAGAACATCCATGTTAACATTTTATTATCCTATGATTAGAAGTGTAATGAAAAATTGGATTGTTATGCCCATTTCTACTTTTATTTGAATATAAATACAAATAATTTTCCTGCCTCAATGAATTAACATTTAAATTCTTCCAAAGACAGCAGAACTGTCTGCTAGCTTTCTCACGTCAGACCATTAGGGAAATGCAGTGGAGTTGGTGAAACTCCTTTCACCGATAACTGTGCATGTGAGGCTGCATGGACAGAAATGTTAAAACACTTTCATCAAGTTGAAGCCATTGCCTTAGGCCACGTCTCCTCATTTACATACAGTAGGGGTATAACAGTACACCAAGTTCATGGTTTGGTATATACCTCAGTTTTGGGGCCATGGTTCAGTACAATTTCAGTGCAGCAGAAAAAAAAGAAAGTTAGCAAATAACATTTTTGGTCCTTCATTTTGAAGAATGTAAGCATCCAACAATGGCTCATTGGCCTAAACTATTACTGAAACAATTTAGCTATGCTGCAGTGGAAAAGGAAAACAACTTTTCTGTTTTTGCAAGGAGCCAGGACACCTGACATTTATCTCTGACACGTGACCTGAAGACAAGAATGCTGCATAGCTCTGTCAGTCTTGCCCAATCCTCCCCACACTATCTAATTATTCTTATTGGTTAAACTTCTTTCAGTGTTTTAAACATGAAGACTCAATAATGCAGTCACAGAGAAACAAGCAACTGCAGTGTACAAAGCAAGCTGACTTTGACTCGAGTGCTAATTTGAGTGATACCAACAGCAATATGGAGGATAAAGTAGCTAGCATGATCAAGCTAGCCATGGTTGAACAATGCCAATCCATGGAGACCAAATTCACAACACTGAAAGACACACTTGACAAAATGCACCACCACATCTCTGCCTATACGAAGGATGTACCTAAACTATGAGCAAACACCTCAGTTCTTCTTAAGATCAGTAATGATAACAGGTGTAAGAGCTGGAAGCAAAACTTGCCAACTTGGAGGACCAGAGTCGCCCCAGTACCATCCAAATCCAAGGTATTCCAGAGGGCGCTGAGGGCTCTAATGCTTGCCAGTACATAACTGCATCCCTTCCCAATTGGTTTCCTTCTTTGGGTGACCAGAGTATTGAAATTATGAAAGCTCACCGTAATGGACCTCACTGTGACAACTCTACCTATTTGCCCAAGGCGCTCATCTGTAACATGCTTTGGTTTGGCAACTGGATTCTTCAGGCCACCCAACACTCTCCCCTGAAACTCGGCAGCAAAGACATTTTTTTCGCAGCAGATTACAGCAACTACACATTCACTTGTCACTGTAAATTCTCCACATCCATTGAGGCATTGAGGAAGCAGCGATTTCAAACATTCCTGCTGTATCCCAACAAGCTGAAATTGAGTAAGGGATCCACTCAAAATGTACTCAACACTCCACAAGAAGCAGATAACTTTATTAATAGACAAGGAGATACTGATGACTGATAACAGCCTGTGTACTCCACCACACTAAACTAAAAATCATTTTTTTCATTTTCTTCTGCTCTTGTCTCAGGCTGATGAGTGTGCAATGACAGGCAAGTGTGTGGTCATAGTTTACTGAGTCATTTCATTTTCATCTTAAGATCTTCAGCTATTACTATATTTCAAATATTGTTGTTATGTGATTGAGAACTTATTGTGGGGATATCCACTTCTGAACTATATTTTATTTACTATGTGAGTATTTTTCTTATTATTATCATTATTACACTTATGTCTTAATCCACAATGTTGCCTTAGTGAAGTCAAATAGCTTACCCTGGAAATTTCTTTCTGAATCAATGGGCTGTATTTCTCTTATCAGGTTTGATAACTTATCTCTTACTAGGGGAATGAGCATTGTTGACTGGGCTTAGCCAGCCTACTCAGTGCCAGATGTCTGATAATAAGGGGTTGTTACTTGGTTTAACTGATATATCACTAAGGGTGGCCATGGTTTTGTTTCTGGTGTTTCTACTTATTATAACACAGAGGGCATTGTTGTTCACAAGTATGTTTGGCAGCAGGGGATTGGGACTGTTCACTTTATGGCCTCAAATTGATCTTGGAAAAGTATTTATTTTTTATTTTTATTTTTATTTTTATTTTTACTCCCCTTTCTCTTGTGTTGTATTCTTTAATGTATATATTTACAGGCGGAATCTTACTTAAGGGAGTATTTGCTGTCTACTTGGATCTTGGAACCTAATTGAATGACCTTTTTTTGCTGAGAACTGATGCTTTTCATACTGTCTTGCAACCAACAGTGTTATTTCCATCCTAACTACACTACAGTTAGCTAGTTTCAATACAGATGGGCTCAATAATCCAGTCAAACTCAATGCTTGTTTAAACCTTCTACTTTATACAGGAATCCCATTTAAAAATTAATGATGTCTCCCATTTTAGTAACAGAAAGTATGGTGTAGCTGCTTCTAGCTCTTTCACATCCAAAACCAGAGGTTCTCTAGTGGTTTTGAGGCATACCTTGTCACTAACTATCTTGGAAAACCATGGAAGTGGGGATGGCCATGACCCTACGTTAAAACAATCTTTTGGAAGAAAGGTGGCATTCATATCTGTTTATACTCCAAATGCCTTTGATTCTGACTGTTTTACTTACCTAAAAACCTCTTAATCATTATGCAGGAGTTTTCCTTAATATTGGGAGTGGATATGAAAACCACTGCTAATCCTGCTCTTGACTGTTCAAGTAATCCAAGTCTTCCCTCCAAGAATGCTTCTTCAACCACTCTGAATAAACTTATCACAGAACTCTGCCTTACAGATATATTCCATGACATAAACCCTTCTGTGACTCAATACAGTTTATATTCACATAGATATGGGACTTATTCTCACATTGACTATATATTCACATCTGCCTCACTTTATCCAAAATTCATAGTGCAGCAATTTTACCCACCTTTACCCACATTAGAGCATAAACGACAAATTTCTTTTCACTATCACAATGCTAACTATTGCACTCTAATCTGAATTCATTGTTGAGGCAGAGAGCAGGATTCTTAATATTAAGGACTAGAAACTACTACTTCAACCGCCCAAAGCCCAGCCACCTTCTTGCTTTGAGGTTAGGACTGAATGACAAATTTTCAGATATCACATTGATCAGTCCTGTACAAGTTCTATAAACAGACCCCAAGGAAATCAACGCAGAATTTAGAAATTTCTTCTCTGACCTCTATTCCTCAGAAATAACTCTGGATATTGAAAAGAGTAAAGACTTCACTTTCATCTCCCAACTTTATCTCAGGAGGAAGCAGACCATTAGGGGACCCCATAGCATTAACTGAACTCAAGAAGGCCATCTTTGGCACGAAAAGTCCCCAGGACGGGATGGTATTCTGCCTGAGTTTTACTCAGTGTTCTGAGATTCACTTGGACAACAGCTAACATGTTAGATATGAAATACTAAATATGATATTTGAAAAGGGCTCCTTTCTTGGCAGTGTCAACATGGCATTACCTGCAGTCCTACCTAATCCAAATAAGGACCCCACTTTATGTAGTATACTATAGACCTTTAGGCATTTTATGTGCAGAAGTAAAGGCATATGCCAAAATCTTGGCCTCCAGGATAGAGACAAACTTGTACATCGTGACCAAACCAGTTTTATTAAGTCCCATCTGGCAGGAGACAACATTTGCAGATTACTTCATGTGTTACATTTTTTAAAAACTGATATTAAAACACCCTGTGCTGTATTATCACTCAATGCAGAAAAAGCCTTTGATTGGCTCGAGTGGCATTACCTATGGGAGGTGCTTGTGAAGTTTGGCTTTGGTCAGGGATTTATTAATCTGGTTAAGGTACTTTATACAAATCCTTCATCTCTAGAGAGTCCTGCCAGGGCCGCCCTCTTTCTCCTCTTTTATTTTCTCTTCCTTTAGAACCTCTAGCCCAAAGTATAAGACAACATCCCTTTATTGAACCTATCACATTTTACAACACACACCATTTTCTGTCCTTATTTGCAGATGACATACTAATGTATATCAATAACACCCCCTCCTCAATTCCTCACAGTTTGGATGTCTTTGCCCAATTTAGTTCACTCTCTGGATACTAGATAAGTTCTACTCTGCCTTCTAAACTTGCAAAACATCAGCTTGGTCCAGTCATGTACTTTTTACTATCAATGTGGCGACTAGTAAAAAATTAAAAAAACACACTCAGACCTCCATCAGATGTATGGGATGATAAAGGAATGAGATTATTCAATGATTTATGCTCTGTGTTAGGGGTCTCTCGGTTGTGATTCTGACAGCAGGGTAACCTAGGCTATCTTGGCTAAGCTGACTACCATATCCATGTATATGCTAGTGCTGCACTGGTAAAACATTCTGGGTGGAGCTCATGTAAGACTAAGTGGATTATTAAACTATTTCAAAGTAATTGTTTGGGTCATGGAGTGTATTCTTCATACTACTACATGCACTGAGCCATTAAGTTTGTACAATGACAGTTCGGGATGAATACATGTACTGTTGCCCCCCTAACATACAGTTTGAAAAGCCAAATGGCAAATACAAAATGGAAAATGTCTAATGGAAAATGGAAACAATGAAATTTGAAATGCCAAATGAAGAATTATTTTTCTATTCAAGCTTTTAATTCAAGTATTTCCATTTAAATTTTTCCATTTCTGAATTTGAGTTTCATATTTGATGTTTCCCTTTTCTTATTTCCATTGCCATTTTTGATTTCATCTTCTCAATTTAAGCTTTCAGTATGAGCAATTCCATTCAAGCTCTTGCATTTTAAAATTTCACTTTTTTCATTGTCATTCTGCATTTTCAAATTTTCATTTTACACTTCAAATTTGCTTTTTCAATTTCCTTTTTCTTTTTAAGTTCAATTAGAGCAAGATTATTCCTAGAAGTATAGTAAAATAATAATCTTTTTAATGTTATCTCTTTTAATTTTCTATTTGGACTTTTAATTTTAATTATAACCAAAAATATTGTCCATAACGGGACATCAGCTCTCCACTACAACAGTCACTTGTCATCCGTCTGCTGCTAGCTACCATTAATAAAATAGCTGTATAAATTGCAACATTTACAAGGAGTAAGCAAACCTTTAAAATGAAAACCCATGGACGAACAGGAGGATGAAGTACATAAAAAAGAAAGTTTTGTGAGAAATGAAGATTTGGAGACAAGAGTTTCAAGAGGCTGGCTACAGTATGATACTGATGAATTGGTGGTGATGAATTCTTCTGCATGTTTGTATTCAACATATTACCTGATTATCTCAATGAAATGTACCGAGATGGATGTATATGTGACACAAAAAGGCAATTTATTATTTTGGCCGGTAAAAATATGCTTGGCTGGTGGATTTTTTCATCTACCAGTCCCTTGGCAGGTGAGTCAAAATATACATTTTGGACATTGGCTTTAGGTAACCATTAATCAGTCCAACAGTCTGTGAAGTTACTTGTCAGGGAGGAGATATGGTCTGGTGTTAATTAGTCTACATACTAAAAAATAGAAACTAAGGTTATTACAAACACATTTACAATAAATGTTTTCTTTATTCTAGGGATGGTGGAAGCTCTGTAAACATAGGTGTATCAGAAAAATAAACTTGTCAATAAAAAAAAAAAAAGTAGATTTAATTGTTCTCGTCAAATAATTTTATTGGCACATACACTTCTGTTAAAATGGTATCTTCCACAAAAACCAGGTAATTATCAGCCCTGAAATATCAGTGCATCTCTCGTCATCATGGCTCATCATGTTTTTTTTTCTGTTTGTAGTGTGTTCAATGCAATGACGCAGCAGGGATTCTGAGACAAAGGGGTCCTGAGGAAAAAAACAAACTGGGTCGTTTGGCTCAACTTTTGCTGTAATTTCACTGTTTACCTCGCAATCATTGACGCACAGGATAAAATGATGTAACACACCCCCACAAACGCAGTGCTGTCTCAACACCCGTAAGGGTGCAGCATTGACAAATGACTGAAGTAATGAGGCAACTATACTGAGTATAAGTGAAAACATTACAACAAAACAAGTTCAAGATATTCTCTTTGCCATGGAAACTTGATAGCTTGTGATGTGGAGAAACAAACAATTGTAAAAATGAACAATAGAAGCTTTTTTTGTTAAGTTTGGGACACATCAACCAACAACAACAACAATCCAAGAGACAGACTGACTGGTACTCGCTGGCCTTTTAAAAAACAATTCTGAAAACATCTGCAAAACACAGCATCTCCTATCTGAGTGATTGATTCAAAATTAGTTTCTCGTCTGGCACCATGTAACCGCTGTTATTTTTCTGTGCCTGTAATCTATTCATTGTGTCAAAGTCTGTCATATATTATTCATGTCTGTTTAGTTGGCAGTGCATTGATTGCTCTCTGTTATTAGTGTCTGTTTGCAATCAGTCTAAACTGTCAAAGGAAAATGTATGCACTGACTAAAAGTCCTTTTCTGTTACCATGTAGTGTGATAATTAATGGGGGGCAATGTCACATCAAATGAAGTGTGCAAACCTAGTTCATCACTGTGCTATGGATCAGCTGATGTGCCAACTGGGCTTGTGTATTGCATTCACCCGTGTAAATAAGTGCAGCTGTCAAAGCCGCATCTCAGTCTTTGTTGCTTCTGCTGTCTGTGCGCCTCTTGCGCCAATGCAGCACTCAGCTGGCTGTTCTTTGCCTTCATGGTTTCCAAAATGAGGTTGCAGTTAACCTTCCTTTTTCATTTTCTTTTGGCTGGCTATAAATAAACTTTACATGCAGAGATGCTGCACAAAACAGAGCCATGATGCCAAAAGAAAATCTCCGCAACCTATACGGAGCTGAGCTCGTAATAATATATTTGCTTTCAGCAGTTTCTAATATTATCACTTTACACAATAAAACCCAGATGGTAATTATGTTTTTGCTGATTAAAAGTATGCAAGACATGGGTAGAATGGAAGTAAAAGAGACTTAGATAAATTGAAGCATTTAGTGAGGTATTGACCCTTTTTTTTAAAATAATTTTTTGCCTTTATTGGATAGTGAGCAGTGAAGAATCACAGACATTATGATTATGTGGCATGCGCATTAACCATTCACCTATGAGGATGCTCCTGTATTGACCAATGTTAGGTTAAAACTTTTATCTTTTCCATGTGATTACTTTACTTATGAACAAACAAATCTGCACAGTAAATGTATGTATGTGTGAGCATGAATCTCTTCAGTAAGAATGGATGTGCTCTTTGTTTTGTGTTCCAGAAATTCAAGCAGGGCAAAACAACCTTGTACCGTCTTCCTCTTGTTCCCTCTCTCGTCCTCCTCCTCTAGTGGCACGGAATATCTATTGTCCATCCCTTACACATGGACATGAAACACACACAACCACAACAAGTGCTTTTCTTTGCTTTAAATACACCTGACTGATATGGCTGAGTGTTGATGTGGGTATCACGAGAGTTTCAAGGTTCCACCTGTGCCACCACCACCATCATCATCAGCAACCCACACTGTAATACTGTTGAAGTCACTAAAGCCCTTTTTATACAGTCTGTTCAAGGCAGGAATGCTGCATCTTTATTCCAAGGTACAGACACAGAGTGTGTGGGGGGGGGGGGGCAGAGTTGCTCCACCAAAAAGCTGGCTACGGAGGTAGTTACAGAGCCGGATCGACAGCTGTGTAAAAGGGACAGCCAGCATGGTGGGACCAGGAGCTGACGCTGTTGTGTTAACACGTCACGCCTATGAATCCAGAACAGTGGCATGCTATGTAAAAGCACACACGGGGGCGGCATTATGCTGGCTTTGTTTGGTTCAGTGTAAAATAAACAAAAACAAAAGCAACTTACTGACAGATCTTCTTTACAGCCTCATCCTACCATCATTCCTCTGCTGATACAGTACAGCCCAAACTCATATTTCAATAACTTCTGTGACATTTATTACCGTTTTACCATTTATATTTACTAAGGCTGCAACTGACAATTATTTTTTCGATTAGTCAATTATTTTCTAATTAGTCGATTCATTCTTTGGTTAACTTACAAATAAATAATAATAATAACTTCTTTCAATTTTATTAATCTTTAATCTTTCTAGGGCCGTAGTCTGTTGGTCGACTAGTCGATTAGTTGGTCGATACTCTCTCATCCGACTAAATTCTCATTGGTCGACTAATCTCCGTGTATCTCTGTCTCCACTTTCATAAGGAGAAAAGTGCTACATCAGCAGCTTTCTGGGATTAATCCATTATTTTCCTGCAGCGGGGGGGACAGACCAACAAACTACCTTTTGAAAACGGGAGTGTATTCAAAACACCCCCACTGTTTTCACAACTTTGGACTCGCCCAAACTCCGGAGCGGAGGTCTAACCACAGACTGTATAAAGATAGGGTCTAACTCATGGTCTAACTGTACACGTTACTGAGCGTTTACTAAATGTACTGAACTTTTACTGAATCAGTGTTTCTCCTAAGATTATATCAACAAGAACCCCAGCCAGGCCAAAAAATATTTTTTAATGCTAGAATAAATGCCAAATATCCACTCATTCAGAAATATTTAGCGTGTGGGAGTCTGTGCAGCACGTGAGTCAACCGCTGTGTTGTTGCCTGGGAAACGAGCAACTGTGTTATACGTCATTGCGTAGTGTGTTTATGTAGCGAGTTGGACACAGAGAAAGTGACGGTGGATACGAGTGGAGCAGAGGAAAAGGTTAGCGGTGAGTTGTCAGTCTGGCAGTAAATGTACAGCACAGACTACAGTGTGTCAGTTAATAAACGCTAAAAAAGTCACGTCTGTTGTTTCTCCAAGTGCTGGAAAAGTGAAGGGAGTTAGCTCCAAAGTTAGCAACGATGGATTAGCCTAGCCTGAAGACGCTAAACAGAGAAATACAGATTGCAGAATTCACTGTGCACCCCCCGCGACTAATCAGTTAGTCGCAGATTATTTACAATTTTAGTCGACCAAGATTTTCTCTGGTTGACTACAGCCCTAAATTTTTCAATCTTTTATGAAAGCATTTTCTTATAAAAATACTTATTTTACAAATAAAAATTTCTCATAACATAAACAAAAACATAAAAAATAAAGTAATAAAATAATAGTCGAACATAAAAAGTGCAGTGTTTCCCCTATAATAATACAAATATGGCCAGCCGCCAGGCAAACGAGAACCCCGCTAGGCCAAAAATATTTTTTAAATGTCAAAAATAATGCCAGTCATTCACTTTAAAGAATGTCTATAATTCCAACATTAATTCTGCCCAACATAGAAAGATTTTAGGGCATGTATAACTAATTGAAATGTTGATCAGTTCAAATAAGAGAGGCTAAAAGAGGCTGATAATACTAAAAGGGACAGTAAGAGTTCTATTAGCTTTACAGTGCAGGAATGTAAACAGAATAAAAGCTTGCTTTCATGATGTTCCCTGCAGCTTAGAAACAGCATTCAGATGGGCTTGATGTTGCAACGACAGACAAGTATGACTTTGCTTGGGTTCTTATCCTTTAAAATAGGTGGTTCTCCAAAGTATATCAGTACCTCATTTCATTTCACCTCATTTCACATTTCACTGCTAGTATCATCATCTTGGATACTTTGATGCTGTTGTGTTTCCTCTCTCACCCTCCTTTTTACTTGCAATGCAAGAGCTTGAACTTTGACTTGCACTTTTAGGCTCCTCTCTGCTGGCAGGAACTTTAGTCTGCAAAATCTTGGGTCAACTCCAATAATGCATACATTTTGTGCATCATCTCTGAATGTGGTCTCCAGCTCCCATCTTGAAGTCATCTCCCGTGCTGCAGCAGCCTCAACAGCCTTGACAGGCATGGTCTCAAATGATGTACTCTGTGTGGGCTTTCGGATGCCCTTTACCAGCGGAGGTGGAGCAGAAACATTGACATAAGCCTCTCCACTCAGGAAGGCAGTAGCACACTCAAAAGGCTTTAAGTCTTGTTCCAGTTCTTCAAACATGCTCTACTGATCACTTTTCAGATCCAGAAAGCTCTTCCCTCGCTGTGTGACTTCAGGCTCTGAAATGGATGCTGTCACAGGCCTGTTCCATCTTACTGATATATCTTGTATTAGTTCATGCTCAGTAATGTTCTACAAGGCATCCTGCAGCTGTGAGTGCTTTGAGAAAATGGCTGACAACTTAGTGTAGTGCATAGCCAGAGCATCTGACAGAAGTAGAAGAAGACAGAAGTAACCCCATGCTTCTCTTCCAACATCCTTAGAGCTGCAGCATTGTCATGTACAACAACCATTGCTTTCGTCATGGATATACAAATTTCTCAGCTACTTTTTCCACCCGAGCAGCAATATTTTCAGCTGTATGTCACTCTTCAAGTGGCACTGTGGTCAGGCCATATGAAGTCTGCTCACAGTCTTCATTAACAAAGTGGCAAGTGACGCCTAAGTATGTCTCAGTGGCGATACTTGTCCATGCATCTGTGGTGAGACTGATTTTTGTTTTGATCTCTTTGAGTGAAGCTTTCACTCTCTCAAGAGTCTCCTCATATTTCGTCTCCATCAGCTTAGTGAAGTGGGCCCTGGAGGAAAGTGTGAACCCTGGGTAAAATGTTTTGGCCACCACACGGAAGCCCTGACCCCCACAATAGAGAGGGCTCTGATATCCTTAACAATTATGTTGAGAATGCTATCAGAGATTCCAGCAGCCATGTGGGGCATTCATACGGTGACATCCTTTTTATGGAAAGCACACAGCTTTGCTTCTTCTTGAGACACAAAAAAGACACACAAACTAAAATCTGTGACATATATTAACATGAAATCTATGGATGAAGGATCTATCTAATGATACTATTTATCACAAAAGTCAAGGTTTATGCAGTGTAGGTCTAAGTAGGAAAGGTGTTGTTTACTATATTCTACCATTAATACTGTATTTGTACTATCGTAACGTTAATGGAAATCTATGTCATTTAGTTTTATAGGTCTATATGCTTATAAACAAACTGCTTAAAACTTGAAAATGCGCTGGAAAGTGGTGTTGCCATACTAGCCATTAGCATTTGCTCTAAGGGAGGCTTTGTTGAGTTCTTGTCTAAAACATAACAGATAAAGACACAATGACGACTCCCAGGCACTGGCTACCAACCAACAATCAGACAAAACGCACTGTAATAGTCCAAATACTTATGTTGCTGTCTCATCGTTTTGAGGTTGGAGAGCCCAAGGATGTTTTCTTTTGAGATGCACGTGCATAGCAGTTGTGCCGCTGTGGTAGGCAGAGCACCATTTTATTAGATCTCTGTTTAAAGAATTCCCACACTTTTAACGATTGGGATTTTTGGGATAAAGTCTTATTTTCAGCATGCCCAAGAGTGTGAGCCACAAAAATTTAGGATGAATGCAAACAGTGCAACGCATCAACGCATTCCATGCAAATCAATGTAATTATGTAATCGCTTACGTCAATTTTAACCCTGTATTAACCCTGTTGATGACGTAGCAACACTGAAAGGAAAAGACAATTGTTCTGTTCTGCTTGATTTTGCATTACATTGGATGACTATGTCAGTGTATGTGTGTGTGTATGTGTGTGTGTGTGTTGTGGTGTTATGTTTTCATCACATTTCATGAGTCTTTTTCCTTTTACCCTCAGCCAAGTTTACTCTGGAGCTTTCCTAACAAATTATCATTATGCTGCCTTCAGTGCCGTGATGAAAATACTAACATTACAACCTGTGCATGCATAAACAATATAAAAGGGGGGGTAAATATGGAAACAGCTAAAACTCTACTTGCCAAGATGTTCTGCTTATGTTCAGTAAGCATGAATTCAAGTTTTTACATGTTAATAGGATTTTGAAAGGGTGGAATTATTAAATCACAAATACAACCTTCCATTCCATAATACCCTCCATTACTTACAAAGCTGCTAAAAAGTTAAGTCAAAGTTTAGTCAGCTATAGCTAATTAACGTTAATTCTGTGCCAAACTATGAAATGAGACTCTTTGTTTTCTGGTTATAATATGCTGTTGTGTCTGTTGTGTCTCAGCCATAGATGTTTTCCTCATGAAAGAAACGCCACTATTATTTTTATGATTGGAGAGATAAAAAGAGGTGGTGTGGTCTGTTGTACCTGTGACCACACCCAGTTGTGAAAGAGTGGTACAATAGTATCATGGTACATCACTGCTTCACATCACAGGTTGTGGAAAAAGCATGTTTCCACAACCATCACTGGTTGGCAAAGAAGCCAAAGTTTTAGACTGGGTAAAGTTTCTCTTTAAGTTGCATTTGCAATATTGTTGCTGCAAACAGTGAATGTGAATACTATATTTGTCTATAAAGGTAAAAAAAAAATCATAAAAAGTGCTCCCTTCAACTTCCTCCATCCCAAAGTAATGTCTTCACACTGCTTGATTAATTCTTTAATTTTTGTTTTTCATTTTGCAAAACGCTTGTTTTTGGCAGAACTCTCCCGCTCTCTACCTGCTCAGCTTGCTCTCGGTGTGTCTCTCTCCAGATGGTAGGTAGGTTGCTCCAGTTCTGGTTCTAAGTGGCAGTCATCCTCTGGCTCATCTCCACATCTCTGTGCACTGCAGCCCAGTTATACACAGAGGATGACCCACTGGCAACAGCCTGCCATCGCTAACTCGTAAGTAAGAGGAAGAGCCAAACCAAAAATCAAACGTTGAGATCAAAGTAATCACTCTACAGATATTGAGCTGCATCAACAAATATTCTATATTGTAAAATGTCACAAGCTTATTAATCAGTGGGTAAATTTCCTCACCATGTCATCCCTGATGGGTGGCAAGAAAGACACAGGAACTTGACTTGGGTCTTCCAACAAATACTGCTCACAGCTATACTTCATACTCTCTGCTCTAGTCCGCAGCCTCACCGTTACACACAAGCTCCCTCTCTCTCTCAACCACACACTCACTATGTAGTAACCTATTCCTTAAAAGGGACTTACACTACGGTATAACATATTTTAATTTAGAAAACATCTTAAAATGCTTTTTTTTTTTTAAAATAATTCCAAGATGCTTAGGATTGGCAAGGGGTTCAACTCAGGCCTGACTGACATACTGTGCTTGCAATGCACTGGTGGAAACCCTGCAGTCGTAAAATGATTATAAAATAAGTATGTATTCCAACAAAGTGTGAGACTTGTTGTTTTATGTCAGTGGCTTTACTGTATACGATTTTAAGTCAAACATCAATATCAGTCGAAAATATCAGTAAGCCAACACATTGGTCTCCTCCGGCTAACATACAGGTTTCATCAGATACCCGCTCAGACTGTGTGATCAAACACTTCATGCAAGCCACTGATCACTGAATGGGCCACCATACAGCTGGGGATCTTTCAAAGACTCTCAGGTAGGTAGGCAAGTGAGGTATGCAGGCTGCTGCTGTTTCTCCCTCATCCAAACACCCAAATAGACATGCACATACACCTGTGCATGCGCACACACACACATAACTTCACACAAGTGGCACATTCCTTCTATGACATAGCGCTGCCCAAATAAGGGGCTCAGGTGTTTCTGCCTTTGTAGTTTTACAAACACTAAGAACGAGACAGAAAGTGAGTGAGACAGAAAGAGAAAGGGGAGGGAGACATATGATGTTTTCCTTTTTCTGCCTCGGCTGTGAAACCCCATCCCTCTTTCATTCCTTCTTTCATTGTCAGTCGCTCTTTTGTGTGCCTTGCTGATGAGGCCCCCTTGACACTGAAGAGGTTATCCACTGATACCTGACTCCCATTGAAGACATTTTTCTCCCAAACACACATTACATGCACACATCCACTACCCTCTTTTCCTTCGTTTTCTTACACACAAGCCTCTGTCTCTCAATTTCTTCCTTTCTTCTTTGTTCCCCAGCCTTTTAGTCACCTCTCTGCCACCCTAACACAGATACAAAGGTCACACCACAAAAAGCTACCACAGAAGAAGAAGTGTTGGAAAACCCTTACATCACCGTTGAGAGCGGGAAAGGGAGGGAAAGAAGAGTGGGAGTACATGGAGGGAGAGAACGTATTTCTCCTCTCCTCTCCCATCTGCTACCATCTGTCCTTTTCCCTCGTTCTTGCCCCTTGTGTGCATCATTTCTTCCCTTCACCCTTGAATGATTTTGTAGTAATGAAAGATAGCTCTGCTTTCTTCAGTTCTTCTTTTTTTTTGTACTAGACCATTTTTCTATCATTAACAGAAAAAAGTTTCATCACCTTGAAAAGGAGAAGTAAACCTGTTAACAACCCCCTACCAACCAGATACAGGATACCACATGAGGTCAGATCCTGAGGGATTCAAGCTCCACTTCAGACCTTCTTTTAGGTTGTTTCTCTGGCGGCTCTCACGGAAAGCTCTAAAGTTCCCTCTCAGATAAAAGACACCTCAGATGACGGACCAAAGTGGCCACCCTGTCACAAGATAAGGCTGGGAGTATTTTACGGTGCTGGGTATGATAAGACAGGGAGAGGGAATGTGTGTGTACTCTGTGTGTGAGTGAGTGAGTCAGTGTGTTTGAATAAAAGCCTGATGACAACTTGAAACACTGAACAGCTGGTCCACATACTGTCTACCCTTCTCTCGCTCACCCACCACTGGCAAACCGTTTAATCATTTGTTTTATCTTTTATATTAGATTTTGTTTATATTTATGGATAACACAAGTTATAATTGTTGACTAATGATTATAAATAACAAAGCCTAAATGTGTGGTGAGTTATATTTGATTTGTTGTTGATTTGCTCAGAGAGATTTTATAAAAAGCATACAAACTATTAACTATTAGGATTATGTAACCAAATCTAAAAGAAAACATAAAAATATGATGCCAAAAGTGCTACAAAACTCTTGATACTGAATGGGAACAACCCTGTAGATGGGTTTCACATTATGCAGAGTATGATGTACGATGCCGTTCTTGAAAAACTATTCTGGGATTTTTAATGGGCAAAATATTGTTCATAGTACAAAGGGCCTTGATTAGGAATCAGTAAGTCAAGGAATAACAAATTTCTGGAGCAAGTATTTACAGCATGCATACTCAACAGGACTGAATAATAATATAAACAATAGGAATAAAATTTAACAACAACAACCTGACCCAGGCTGCTTTTAAGTGGTACATCGCTATCACGCCTGCTCAGCCGTCATCTTTCAGCCGCCCACTAGTTGCTAGGGTTGTGCCATATGAAAATATATATCATGTGACGAGAGAAAAATGTCTATTGATTCATATTATGCTCGACCATTTATATCACAAATCACACTCTCACTGCAATATTTTTCATCATTTGGAGTTTGGAGTCTGTCCATCTTTTGTGGAGATTACATTGATAAATTACTCTTCTTGACTTTTTACTCCCAAAGCTTTTATTGCACTTACAGTAACACAACGGGTTTAGTTGTTGTCAACTCTCCAACTCTCCACCACTGTTTGTCTCCTCTGCTGCACTACACACACACGCGCGGAGGGCTCAGCCCCGCCTGCACTGAGAAAGAGCAGAGAAGCAGCAAGACAGCAACCATAAATGACAACAAAACACAGTAGACACTGTCATAATTTATGTTATTTACCAAATGTATGAGCACTCATTTCATTTCAGGTAAGAACCACAAAACTAAACCAGGTGAAGTCGTGATCAAACATTTTTTTTTGTGTGTGTTTTTTTGTGGGGGAGAGCTGGCAAACTGGAGAGAGAAGCTGTGGCCAATTCACACATGAAGTGTTTTCTCATGGTACAGATACGCTTCCATTTTATTAAAAGTATCAATCCACGCTGAATCCAAGACAGTCTCACGAAGACCCCCTGCATTTTGTTACGCTCTGAGTCTGTTCAGTTTACCGTCATAGAAGAAAATTAGTTTTTGTAATTGAAATATCATGTAATGCACCCTTACTGGACCTTTGATGCAGTGGCAATGTATAAGTGTAGCATAAATCCAAGCCTTGTATTTGATAACCCCTGATTTACAGTGTAAAGAGAATTGCTAACCTACAATTTATTGTTCAAAGAGACCTCAACCATGAGATACTCCTCCATTGTTTTCACTACCTGGGTTTTGCAATGATATTCTTAAGGGTGTTGCCCTGAATTGGAGTTGTTCCTAGACAAATGTTTTGACCAAACTGGGGAGGAGTAATAATATTGTAGTAACAGTCGTAGAAGCAGAACTAAAAGTAGCAGAAATGATAGCAGTAACAGTGATGTGGTAGTTGTAGTAGTACTGGTGGTTATAATAGTATAAAAATTGAGTTTTTAATATATTTTCCTGCCTCCTTGTTTTCCAGAGGAGTTCCAAAAAAGTTCTTACCAGTGTTTCATTTGAATAAACCCTTAAAGAAGCCTCCAGGAACCTTTTCATTCTTACTTCACTGTCCTGGACTGCCCTGCTGCACATGTAAAAGCGTTCTGTTGCCAAGTCCATATACTAAACCTGTAGGATTAGACTTAATCCACGGCCAGCAAAAAAAGGCCATAAAAGGCTTGAAAGTAAACACTAAGTGAACCTTCTCTAAGTGTCAAGTGATTGAGGTCATTTCTGGACAAGTCCGTAAGACACACACAAACACACTCTGTACAGAGTGAATAGCTTACTGTGCAATATACAGTCTGCTGTTGCTATAGAAAAAGCATATGGCCTGCTGGAGAAGTATATACTGTATGTATGCCTGTAAGCATGTATGAATCTTATAACTATGATACAGTACTGTATGTGGTCATACTGTATCTTAGCATCAGATCATCAAGGATCAATAAAACATCCAAACAGGATTAAACAGGTCATTTCAAAAGTGAACAAAGACAATGGCTGGACCACAGTAGCATTTACTTTCAACCTCTCTTTATCATTCTCTCTCTTCAGACACACGTAAACACACCCAGAGCGGTTCTAGGTCACAAACTGCCTGCCTATAGATGATATATTTTACAACCAGGCTGGCCCAAGTTCAGACAGAAGTAAAGGTTTAAACCCAACCTCAGGCTGAGCTGTGTCTGTGTTAAGATTGTATTTTGTCTTGTGGGTAGTTCCTTTATACAATAAATATTTTTAAGAAAAAAACATTTTTTCTCATGTGAAACAGAAAATAAAAAGCTAGTAGTTTGACAAATACTATTATGAGCATGGAATCCTGCCTTGACAAACCACAAATGCCCTTGCTGTTGTTTTACTTCTTGGTTAAATAATAAAATAAATCAAATCTCTGGAACAGTTTAGCTATTTATGTGAGAACTCAGATCCTTGAAACTTTTAAGATCCACGTCTTCTCATTGGCATCCAAGTCAAGTTGAACTTGACACCTTGACTTCATCTTCTATTGTGTCGCCATTCTTTTATTATTATTTATATTTTTATTGTCGTCTTTAATTCTTATTTGTTTTTTTATTTTTATAATTTATTTATTTTGGTATTTTAAGCCTGTTCAGAACTTTAGTCAACTGCGGTTCTTTTAAATGCATTATAAAAATACATTCTGATTTGACTTGGCATAAAATTATTCATCTTTAGTCGTCACACTGGATACCAGCAGTTCATACCCAATACAGCAGCTAGTACTACTAGAACAGCTTGTAGGATATCTATAGTATATGAACCTGCAATGATACTTGCTTTCTTTTCCAGATAACACTACACTCTAGGTCACTGTTGCCACAAAGATCCACTTACAAGCATCTGTTCACACACGAAAAAAAACACAAACACTTCTGGGAAGACACGGATGATGCTGAGAAGATAAGCAAACAGTTTATTACCTGATCTTCCAATTGTTCCAACTGTGTCATACAGGAAGTGTGTGAATCAAGGCTTTCATCACAATATCCTTATGAGTCCTCTCTGACTAGACTGAGCGAAATTTGATAGGATATGTATCATTTATCTCCAAAGGACTAGACTTTTTTTTTTTAATGTGGCCCCGCAATATTATTAAATCCATCACCAAAGAAAAAGACTCAAACCACCGATGAGTCTGTGCAACCACATGTAAAGCTATGTGGTTGGACAGTTGGATAGTGCAATAAAATGTCTCTCAAGTATTCATTCACCACACAGTTATTTTTGTTTGACCAGCACTAAATGGGAACCTCCATACAAGATCCAATATAAATCTACACGAGGCAGTTGAGTTATTTATTGTTCTTGTATTTGTGTAAATCTTCCTATCAGAGGAGTTGAAAGAGAGCAGAACAAAATAGAAAATAATAACACAACTTGAAAGAAAAAAAGATTATAATAAAAAGGAACTAAATTTGCCAACCAGCACCTTTAGTATTAAAAGGTGCTGGTTGGCAAATTTAGTTCCTCCGACTGTACCCAAATAGTAGCTAAAGAGAACAAGCATGTTTCCCAAAATGTCAAACTCTTGCTTTAGGTGTTGTGGGAAGTAAGAAGCTTCAAAAAAGAATTCAAATTTATGGTTTTGTCAAGATTGACAATCATACTGACAACTTACAAGCAAAACAAATAAATATCATACTGAAAGCCACCACAGTTACATAGCAAACATATTTTCAAGGATTTCCATCCCAGTGTTTGTGTCTGACAGCCACAGGGAGACTACACCAGCTTCAAAGCCTTGCGGTGTGATTCCCTCCTTCATTTGCATAGGTTGGGTTTCCTGACCATTCAGTGTAAATACAATTTGTTTCTTTTTGCATTTCTTTTTTGCCCCTACAACTCTAGCCTAGCCACAAGACAATAACAAACTGATGCTAAGCGGTCTGGAAAGATGTTTCAATAAACATTTTGTTTCTCTGAACTTTGTGATGCCTCTGCTTTAATGACACATATGCCCCTTACACACAGATGCACAGATACACACAGAGAGAAACCACTCTAAATGATTCCTGCCTTACTTCAGAGAAAATCCCAACCACTACATTAACCAGCCCCTCACCTCTTTTCATCCCTGCTGTATTTCCCCTCTCCTCTCATCCCTCCATCCCAGCCTCTCAACAATTTACATCCAGAGGTTGAGAAGCAGCTGGACAATAAAAGCAGCTTAAAAGGACACACTCCCACAATGTTTATGTTAGCCAGCCATGAGCGGCTATGAAATTGAACAGTAAAGAGGCCAGTTGTGTTGCTCACTGGCCAGGTTAGTGTGCCTACATTTATCTCTGGCTGTCACAGTCAGAATGACTTTAGGACAGTCCGGGGCAGACGTTGTGTGTGTGTATCTCTGGGGCGATGTATCCGAGAGGCCTGGATCTGGAGGCTTTTAAGACACCGCTCAATAACACGGTTTTTCCAAACAAGCTGTTAGGACGATCAGATTAGACATTAAGGAAGGGAACATGCTCGAGATCAAAGATGAAAGAGATTCCTCTCGTTGAGAGGTCTACCATTCTTACCACAGACCCATGACTCACAATCAGTCTACATGACTAGTGCCGCGATGACGGCTTAGGATGATGCATCTCCTGTTTGATACAGTTTCACCTTAACTAAATACACGGTGGTTTGGTAGCGTCATCGCTACTCACAGAATTATCGTTAATTAGTCACAGCCGATATAACCTGCCGCCGGCAACATTTGTCATTTTAACTGGCAAAAGCGTCTGTCAGTGCCGGCTAAAACTGAAAAGCCACCTCTTGAATGTTTTGTACATTGCTCTTTGCTAGTGAAGAAAGAGATGACACGTAAGATAAGACATGACAGATTTAGCATCTTAGGTATGGCTCAGGACAAGCTTTTGGCTTGTTTTTGCTTCACCAGATAAGCCCTCCTTTGTAAGAGAGATCTGGTAAAAACAGCAACATAACAGACAGAAGTCAAGTTATTTTTTACCCCCCCCCCCACACACACACACACTATAGAAAACTACATTTATGTACACTGACCTAGGCTGTTGAAATGTAGATAGTTTTTCTATTTCAGTTTACTGTACATTTTTTTTCCTTTCTACTATTTATTCTGCTGTCTTTGCTTTGCATTTGTGCACAACTTTAATTTATTAAGATTTATCCTCTTTCTTTATATTGTTTGCTATGTTCTTACCCTTTTCATATCTTAATCTGCTCCGTTTCCTGTGCTGCTGTTACACCTAATGTTGTTTCTTAATACAGTTCAAAATTTAAAACAACTATTCTAAAACAGACAGATAAAGCAGTAACAAATCTACTTGTTATATAGATTTAATTTTTAAACGTCTTGAGCAAGATCGGACTAAGTTCCATTATGGACTTTCACAGCACAAGACCTCATACAGTATTCAACCTGAAGAAAAAAAACACAAGATTGCTATATAAAACCTCCAGGGATCATTTATGTTTTATGCAAATCGTTTCAATATACACTGTACTTGACTTTGACCTTCCATTAAATTCTAGTATCTAGAAAAACAAGATGGTGGTGATATTCCAAAAAGCAGCACTTTTGAGTCATAATGTTGCCATATTTAATAACAATGACATAATGTGCTTGACTTTATTTTACAGAAGTTCAATTTTTACAAATGTAGCCAGTTTCAGTATTAAAGTCGGTGCATACTGGACATAATGCCCTTTTGAAATATGGTCAAAATCAGTTGTGGCCATATTTTTGTTTGAGTATAACGAGCAATAATATGTTTTAATGAGCCTGTGCACTGGAGTTAAAAATGTTTATTAATGCCTCCTGTGGTGAGTTCAGGCTGTATACGTCCATACTGCATGTCAGTAGAGCAGCAGATACAGTACGGTGTTCATGTTTAGACTGTAATTGGTTGGAAGGCATGTTTAACAGATGTTGATCCTGGTACAAAGGCTTACTGGAGAGGTTTCATCTCATAGTACAGCCACATCCTCTGGCCTGACACACACAGAAACACACACACACACACACACCACAGATCTACTTCATCTGTGGAGGGGGGAACCCCAACAACAAATCTCTACAATCACACATAGTTTCATCTGCACGCCTTTCAACAAGGATTTCATGTACACAAGACTATGTGTTCTTTCTCGCTCTCTAACACACACACACACACACACACACACGCACATATAAAGAGGTAAATAGGGTCTGCGGGTTTGGAGAAGAAGATAATTTTAAGGGCTGCAGGGTCTGAGGTTGGCGTTCATCGCACAATCAAGCACACTGCAGGGACTCGAGCCTGTCTCTGTAGCATTGATTTAAAATGTGCTTCTGGACCCAACAGTGCTGGAAACAGCGTGGTTCCTACAGTGGTGAGTGAGGGAAAAGATGAGACGTCGCTGTAGCATTAAAAAACTATTTGCTCAGGATTTTAGAGGATTTAAGAGCAGGTTTTATAAGCCAGCTCACGTGGAACACATTTTTCAGTATGAATTCAGAATATAGAGTTGAAAGCGATTTGCGGGGGGTGCAAATGATAAACTTTCCCTCAGTGCATAGCACATTCCCAAACAAAGCATCTCCCGCAATCACAGGAAATATACTTTTGAGTGAATTGAGACATTTTAAATCCAACAGTCCATCGGTTATAAAGCTTCAAGTTAGGGCAAATCAGTAGGACAGCAAATAGCTATCAATAAAATCCAATTACATTCACATAATAATGGCTAGGAACAGACAATTTCATTGACAAACAGCAAGATGACCAGCAGTAGTTGACGTTTCAGATTAGGAATGGGTTTAACATAAGATATCCTTCATTTGTCCTCGTGGGGAAATTCATTTTCTGCAGTTCCACAGTAAGTAACAAAGAGAACAGAGTAACAGCCGAGGTAATAAGAACACACATGGCATGAAACCAGAAGCACACATTGTACCTAACCCAAAGATTAAAGCAGCACAGAAGCATACAGTAGCATAGAAGCATAAAATATAACGACCAGCAGCTTAAAAAGACCAGTATGGGTGCAGCAGCAGCTCAAACGGTAACACTTAATGTGTAAATTCTTAATCTTTTCCGAATATTTTCTTAGGGAGGTTTCCTGGAAATAGCCATGTAATGTGGTACCAATAATAGAAGAATAGGGAGATAAGTCGGTACAGTTACAATTAATTTCGTATGCTAAGCAAACTTGAGCTACTGTAACCTTGAGAAAAAAATGTGAAAAAACACAATTTAGAGGAACTAAGCCTCTAATAATATAAGAATAATGGATTAATATTTACTAAAATTCAAATAAAGTAGTTTGCCAATAAACTGGACACAGTTAATCAACTAATTATCAAAGATTATGATTGCAGAACTGCAGTATGTCTCTACTTTGAGTATCTTCCCTGTAATTAGTATCCAAATAATATATCATAATACTTTCCAGGAAACTTTCAAAAAACGATTGGAACAGACGTATAAAATAAAACCTTGACAAATTACACCAGTGCTTAGCTGAATATGAAGTGCGAATGTGACTATTTTGACATTGTGTGGAAGAAAGCCTTGTTGTTTCCAATTAAGTCAATATTATGAGGAAACAATTATGTGAGCTGCATGAAAGACATGTTTACATCCCTAAAGCTGACATGCAGCATTTCTCTCCACTAACCACCTAAAACAACAGCAATAACCTCCAGACCAAAACCAATTCACTCCATAAAATCTCAAGACTCAAACACAAGGGTTCATCAACTCAAAAGTCAAACAAAACATAAAAATTACAAGAGCAACATTATCAGTAAGTAGAAGCAAAGTGTACAAAGATCACACACTGTTAGCATGACTTACGAGTAGTAGTACTGAGCTTGTTGAAATAAAGCGGGATCTTTGGCCTCTCTGTTGGCATAGAAATCCTTCCTGGAGAGTCGTGGCGGTCACAAGCTTCCCAAGAAACACACTATTCTTCCACAAAGCCGTCATTGAGCCATAAAGAAAACTGGGCAGACTTTTTATGAAATGCTATATGAGCTAAACGTCTGCATAATTTTACAGCTAAGTTAGCAAACGTACTAAGCAATTTAGCAGCACGGCAGCGCAAATGAGTGGGCGGAGCTTCCATGGTTTAGTGGCATCTAGCAGTGAGGTTGCAGGTTGCAACTAAGTGAATACACCTCCCCTCACCCTCCCTTTCCAAAGTCGCGAAAAATGCAAAGGCCCTCTCTAGAGCCAGTGTTTGGTTAGTATAATATATACATGACTCTGGGCTACTGTAGAAAAATGACGGTGCAAGATGGTGGCCTCCGGCGAGAGGGGACCTGCTCCTTACATCCATGTTATCTACATATAAAGCCACACCCTAGCGACAATAGCACCACCAGTACAAGAACTCAACAAATATGAATTCTCACTAAAAATTAAGTGCTACAATGGTATCTCCTGCCCAGACAAAGTCCTCCAAGTCCTTCAGACAAAAAGGCAAGCAGGGGCCAAGGTGAGTGTTTCAGTGGTGTGGCCTGAGGCAGCACATGAAGTTTGGTGGCTGTAGGGTGAAAACTGACCGTCCAGTAAAGCTTTGAAAAACAAACTAGATCAAAACCCATGCAAGTCAAGTGATAAAAAAGAGAGCAAAAACACTAAGAGGGGAAAACAAGTGCAGATTTTCAAAAGTTGTATACAAGCACACCTGTAGGTAAATAAACCCACTAATTTGGTGCCCCCTGCCTGATTTGGTGCCCTAGGTGCCTCTACAAACTAATGACCTCAATAATTAACATATAGTAGAATTATCACCTGTCTGACAATGTCAACAAAAATGTATAAACTTTGTATTTATGGCAGAGCTGTTGCATTGGATTGCATTAGATTACACAGGTGTTCCTAATAACGTGAGTGTAATTCTGGTGCTGCAGCCATTAAAATATGTTTTACATTATCACAGGTTTCCTTTTAGTAACGTGACTTTTTTAATCATTTGGTAGAGCATTGCATCACCTTAGCAAAGAGGGGGCAAAACACTTGTTTCATATATGAGAAACATATTTAACAAAAACAGAAGCATTATGTTTTGTTGCCTTTTAACTTTAAATTTTCGCTCACCCTTTTGGGAAACCTTTTTCCACTGCTTTCCCATGGCTTCCTATATAAAACTGCCTACCGGTAATGTAGTTTGAACTAGCTCCACTGACTAAATACGACTACAGCATTCAATTGTTAATGCATTATAAAGCACTTTAAAGTAGAGCTGGGTTACCAACAGGCACAACCTCAGGGTGAAATGATATGGGCCTTCAGGTGGGTCTTGCATTATTACCTGTCTTGTCTACCTTTCTGGTAGAGGGGTCCTGTGCATGGCTGGAACCTTTCAGGGGGCCCCGGGGCAAAAATCTGCTGTTGGGTGTACCTTGTTACCTACAAATTCCCATCAAGTACAGCACACACAGCACACTATGATGGCAGATTTATGTTTTGCAGAGAAAGAGAAAATACAAAAGAGATCAAAATGTACATGTTTAATGACTAATAATTATATGACAAGTGGGTCAGTTTGGGTTCACAGGTCAGTTTTGGCCTGGGGGCTCTCAGCTGGTTAATCCTGCCAGACTAAAAGGGGCTCATCTGCATTAATGAATACTTTTACTTTGGATATTTAAATATATAATACTTTCATTTAATGCCCTGGCAAACCCACACACGTTTAAACTTGCTGATTAGCTTTGGTTAAATATGTGCAGAGCTACAGTGTACCGGGAATTACCGGGAATGAGGTCACCGAACTCCATGTGCAAAGAAGACTGATAAAGGTGTAGTTTGTTCTGCCCTAATAGATGCAACAAAGCTAACAGGAGAGTCAGAGAGATGTTAATCAAGCACAGTTTGTACAAGCCCACACGGTCATGAGAAAAGGTCTAATTAGGCAAAAGAATTAAAATCACCTGTATGGGTTTACCACAGGGTATTTTACTAGAGTTTTAAATGCAACCTTTTTTTAAATTGTCACATTTCAAGTAAAGGATCTTAATACTTCATCCAGTACTGCATGTTTTCTTCTCACACACGCGCGTGCACACTCACTGATCTTATCAAACATGGAATCCACATAGTACATCTCATCATCAAACAGATTCACCTACCAAAATACACTCTCTCTGTAAATAATTAAATACCCTCCTCATCAAATTGCATGCAAGGCCAGGCAAAACAAACTGTGTTTTTTCAGGGAAGGATAGACTATCCCCAAATGACGGGAGGATGGAGGCTTATTGTAGCTGGAACATGCTGGTTATCCTTCAGCGCCCTGGAAAATACTGGCGGCATGACAATAGACCAGCTTGAGCTGAGGAGGCTGTCACCTCAGCACTTATCAGACCATGGATCTTGCTGCTGTCTCTCCCACTTATAGCTCTCTCTCTCACACACACACAAACACATACCATGAAGACACATGTGACCTCTGAAACCCTTCAGATGCACATCTCACTAGCAGCACACACAAAGTTCTTGATAGTAATTTCTCAACCCTTTTTTTTTTTTTTTTTTTTTTTAAATCACTATCGCTGCATCTCACCTCTGCTTTGGGAGTGACAGTTCTCTTCAGATCTCCTCCAGCCTGAGAGCAGATAACAACCCGTCTGAGTGCTACTTGTTACAGGATGAAGCCACCCTCATCGCTCACACATGCAATCCCCATTCTCATAAATGTATCTACAGTCTAATCTACTCTATCTCTGTAGGCACCACTCCCCTTCTAAGTACCTCCAGTTCATTCTCCGTTGATGAATAGCAATCAAGTGCTGCTTGTAGGTGAAAATGTCACACAAACTCATATTTACATTTCAGTCATTATCACAGCCCTCATGACGGACTCATGCGATCCTATTCTGTTGCATCGGGACACTTTGGGGTTACAGAGGTGGCTTTCCTAACCAGCAGTGTGCATCATCTCCTCACTGTCCCCCATCAAAGCAGAGCCATTGTATTCACCCGCTTCATACCTTCATTTTTTGAATAGGAGGGAAGCTCATTACATGACACTGTTTGCAGGATGACAACAATAAATCTCCTCCCAGCTGTCTTGCAGTGCCTTATTTGCATGACTTTCTTTTAAGGGGACTTTATATCTTCTTAAAAACATGTGTTGTAGTTTAAGTATTATCTTGAACTCTTCAGCTGCAGTTAATTTCAAATTCAGTGTGATAACAATTTGGAAACTGCCACATGTTACTCTACTCTATAGATGAGTTCTCACTGACATCTGCTGATTTCATCCCGTTTGTTATGACCCAGCTCAAGAGGCCACAACAAAAGAGAGACACACCAGTCAAAGTTTAACAAAAGATATTTTACTAAACCAAAATTAAACCAAACTGAACCAAATGAAAGAATTAGCTGAATATGTAAAGTATGGCGTGTGGAGTTCAGTAAAGTCAGTAGTGTGTGATGTGCATGAGTGGAAGTATATGTGAGTGTTGTCAAGGTGCATAAAAGTAAATAACTACAGTAACATAACCAAACCAAATGGGAGCCTGTGGGGAGGAGCAGCAGTAGAGAGGCAGAGAGATATAAACTGCAGCAGTGGTTTAAGTAATCTATAAACACCGGGCCCAGGTGTTCTGGGTTACTCCAATCAATCATCTGCAGGGCAAGGAGAGATACAGGTTAGTAACAGATCGAACCCCAGATGCGGGGGAGATGGTGGGGATTCCCCCACCCCTCCCGCATCTGGCCTACATATCTCTGCCTCAGTTATTTTTATCCCCAGTAGGGACAAAAATGTATCCCCCTCACAGTGAGGGGGAAAAAAAAACCTAAGCGATGTAATGTGAGAACAGTCGTTAGTGCAAACAGCAATAAAATCAGAAATGAACTTTCACTGTCAGTGCTCATGTGACAATAGAGATGACACTGGGCCTAGGCTATGTAGATGACACAGTGAATGGACCAGGGGTTGCCTCCTTCCCTGCTTGGAGATGTGCAGAGATGTGGGTCAAAGAGAGGTCACATGCCACAGATGACCCCTCCACAGGAAAACCATTATCAAAGCAGGCTGTTTTCTTAGTCTGACAATAGAAATATACTGTAGCTTATTTATTTTTATGATAGCATATTGTGTTATTGCATGTTATTATTTTCTATTCAGTACAGAAGTTTGCTGCACATAGAGCTGAATTGAACAGTGATTTGTATTAAGTGTATTAGCACATCCGGCTGAGTGGCACTATCCACAGTACTGAAAGGAGCATTGGGGGATTTAATTCTGGCATGTTAAATTAACATTTTACCTTTTGTTTCATTGTATATCATGACATCTCTTATGCATCCAGATAAGAAAAGACGAGGCATGAACTTGACATCACATCATTGAGAAAATAAATGCAGTGGTCAAGCTCAAATTTCTTAATTGTTTTATTAAAGTTCATAATTATTTTAAAAGTTTTACTTTAACAGCTGCAAGAAATAGCCTAGTCTTGATAGTCTATACAGGCCCACTGTGGTTCTGATTCATATTCATGAATAAAAATGTTTCAAAAACATTCCCCACTCTGATATTTTTCAAAAAAATTGCACCCTGCTGTTATAGCTGAAATCCTTCGCAGTGAAGTGTTTTCATTAATTTGTCTACCCTCCCTAACACAGACCTGAGCAGATGAAGTGTGCGTTTGAGTGTGCAGAAATCTTTTCCCCCTTATATTCCTTCACCTAAGTAATTGCTGCAAATATTTGAGTTTTCAACCCCTGCTGTACAAAATTGGGGCGGTAAACTTACCATCAAAGCCGAGGTAGACCTCAGGGAAAAGCGTGCAGATCAACTTGTTTACTATTGGGGAATTCAACTGCACCTTTAAAAGTTTGTCAGGGAAGAAATGACACCTTCGGGCAACATCTAGAGTAAATACAGGTTTATTAGGGATGAAAATGTTCCATGATAAACAAAACAGGGGAAGAAAAAAAAAACATTCACAGTACATTTCATCGTTCCGTCTCTCTAACATGGTGCACTGAAACATTGTACGACTTCATAACCCCATCTGCACAGATATGATGCCTCTTTACAAAAATACTCTCCTTAAGAAGAAAAAAAGGAGGGCGGGGGTTTTACAATGTATATTGGCTTTTGGTAAAATTAACAAGATTTTCCATCTCCTCTAATTTGATCATACCTCAAAAATGGTTACAACTAGTAAGCTGACATCTCTATCTAACAGTCTTGACATGCAATTCTTCATGTGAGAACAATAACTCCTCATGAGTACTAATGACATCTGCAGCTCTACACTTGCACAATGTACAGTAAACTGAGGTTTGATGGTTAAAGATGCAATGTGAACACAAAAAAAACTGAAGGCAATTGGTCAGGTTTAGGATATATGAGAGCTGACTGGGTGAATTAAAGGATGAAAAATGACTGGTCCTGTGGCAGATTCAGACAAGCGTGATTGGTCAGATGATATGGAAAGCTATTGGTCATTTTATGGAGAGGTAGGACAGTTGTCATGGTCAACGTATCAGGTCCCAGGATGAAAACTGTACTGCAGATCAGCAGGTCTACTTCTCAGATCTGCATCCTGACTTCTTTACAGTACTTGTGTACATTCTCAAAGACTGAAGTAGAGTGAAGAAAACTGTCATTGTTCCTTAAACCATATATCAAGAAAATATCTTACTCACAAATTCATCTACTGTATCATGACCATTAAAATGTAGGGAGAGTGAAGTAATGAAAGGATGGCAGCAAAACTAAAGTATTAAAACTCAATGCACTTAAGTTCCTGGTGTTTTTAGTTTGGTTGGCTCAGCTGTATAAAGACAGGTGTAGAGTGGGAACTACTGTCATTTTGTCGGTGATCTTTCTAGAACGAAACATATGCATTTCTGCTGTACAATCCACCTGGATTGAGTATAAAAATGGGAGGTTTTGGCACAAGTTTATGGTTATGGCAAATGTTGGGCTTTAACAAAAGAAAGAACCATTTAAATTCATAAATGCTAACTTAATGTTTAACAATCAACGTGCTCTGAAATATGGCAACAAGTCACATTAAATAACTGCATTGTTGCTTTAGACTCTTTACATAACAGTCAGGTTAACATCTGGTCTTCCTTTACAAACTGTGATCCTTCATTTCCCTGTAGAGCAATAATGAGGACACAAATATTGGAGTGGATGAGGGCAAGATCGAGCCACATTCACTTAAAAAACAAACCCTTCTTTTACCATAAAGGCCAAAGGCAAACACCATATGTACTGTAATATCTGAACCACACACGGTGATGGGACACACCTGGTCCAAAAACACCATAAAATCCACTAAACTATCAGAGCTACAAGAGTGTTTGTTTGTAGGAGTGGTACAACCTTTACTAACATTACAAGCTCACACTCAAAGGTCACATCCATTTGGTTAATTGCAGTAAATGCTTGATAGACGAGGTTCCAATGGATTTTTAACTGTTTTTGGATCCATGTGTGATTGCTGCACTAGAGGCTTAGGTGAAGGTCACAAGACACACTAAAGTGAAAAGAAAAAAAGCAAATAGCGTGACTAGATTTCAAATACTGGCTATGGCTTCTAAAACGTGATCATGGACATTTTTCCAGGTTTATGATCATTATCAGACCGCGTACAAAAATCTCTTGATGCAGTATAAAACAACTGAAAGAGCCTTACAAAAATGTAGCACTATTCTGCTTTTTTTCTTTTTACTTGTACATAAAAAAGAAGGCATTGAGAAGAAAACACACCATGTGTGACATAAGCATTTGAGATCTATCAAAGGGAACACAAATTACTTTACTTTAATCAAAGACAACTCTGAAGAAAAATAAGGGTGAAAACTCTTTACAGCGTGGAAAAAATTGTTAATGCTTAAGTCTCTCATAGCTTTTTCCTAAAACTGTTCCCCTTCATATCTATCTATGCTTTTGTTCCTTATTCATTCCAATTCATCTAAAAATATTTCTATTTTCCCTAAAAAAGGTCTTAACAGTGAAATTTTACATATTTAACATCTTAATCAACCTACATTTCCGATTGTTGTTTTACATTAATATCGGTGTCCAAAACTACAATGTCACTGTCAGAATATACAGAGCACTTGGGGCAAAGTTGACTTACCCTTCCTTTAATATCTAGAAATAAAAGAAGTGCTGAAAAAATTTATTTACGTACATTATCACAGCAATAACCAGAAATCTACAATATCTGCATTGATTGGCTCCGACTGCATGAGCATATTGTTTACAATAAATGTTGTAATTTCTTTTATTTATAGATCATAGGAAGGGTTTGCCAAAAATCTTTTTTCTTAATGATCCTGAGTCACAGATAATCTAAATGCTGAGATACTACAGGGAAAACTTGGTCTTATTGTCTTCTACCTTCCTCGCTCCATGTGTGCTTGGAGTGGAGTTTTCCTTTTTTTTTTGTGAGGGGAGGGAGAGCCATCTTACTGGCTCTGGGTTTCGCGAACCTTGGCTTGCAGGGCATCACAAGTCTTCTTGGCGTCGCCCAGCAACATGGCAGTGTTGGGCTTGTAGAAGATGGGATTGTCAACGGCTGCATATCCCACACCCAGGGAACGTTTCATCACGACCACCTAAATGGGAGGAGACGCAGTCACACACACAAACACATGCCTGTTAGCTTCTAAGTGGACGATCAGAGATGACAGAACTGAGGAAGCAGCTTTTGAAAAGAATTTGGGTGTGCTGTAAACTCTCATAACTATCCTGACTTTTCTAAAGTAAAACCAGAACCCCCCCCCCATCCCTCATATTCTCTCTTTCTTTATTTCTAATCCAAGGTCAGTGGACAGATGTTGTCGAGGAAAACTATTGATTTTTTCCCCCTACAATATCTCTACAGCTGGCAAGTTCAAAAATTCTAAATTTTAATTGAATAAAACACTATTACAAACCCTGTTTTCATTTTTACTACTGTGAGTTGATTGAATTTAAAAAATGACCACAGATTTTTAGGTTAGCATGAATTTAATTAAGATGTAATTAAGTATCGCATGCACAAGAACTTTGTCAGTTTGTGTTCCCGCATGACTCATAAATGCATCATCGGGCACTTATGAAGGGCTATTTAAAAGCACGTATATCCAAAAAAGATTGTCCTTTGTGTGTTTTGATCTGTGCACCTGTGTGTGTGTCTGCATGAGAGTGTGTGTGGTTAAGTTGAATGTCCTCTTTGATTTCCCCAGGGGAAAGTGTGTGGAAACTGGTGGGAGCGCTGTATGAATCCCAGATCTCGGAGCGGTGCCAGTGGGATGCTCTGAATGTCGTCATTCCACAGCGACACAGTCACCACTAATGGGATCAGGATGGGACTGCACCTGGAGCTGCAGCAATCTGTGTCTATGCGTGTGGATGAATGTGAGTATGCATTTTATTTACAGTTTGTGTGTGTTGTCTTCAAATGGAGGCCCCCTCTACGTGTGTGGACTCCAACATTCGGTTTGTGGGGATAAAAAGCTCCAGTTGTTGTAAAATCTTCCATTCCTTTTTATCTTTTTGGGCTTCAGGACAGATCTTATTATCGCACATGCATATGCCAGATGTCTCACCTGCTTAGACTTCCAGACCTCCAGCACAGGCATTCCAGCAATGATGGAGTTGGGATCTTCCTGGGCTGCCGAGTTCACCGTGTCATTGGCACCAATCACCAGAACCAGGTCAGTCTCTGATTGGACATACAACAGATTCATTTCATTTCATGTTTATTTGGATTGATTTCTTCCAGCATTTGGCTCATTTTTTATTTTTTAAGTGCAACATCTGTCTCGAACAGATCGCATTTTTTAAATTAAGTAATGTATCCTTCCCCCCCACATCCAATATTTCACTTATCAACTCAAGTTACCAAGTTGGAATGCAGTTGTAACTTTTGGGAGTTGATGCCACTATATTGACTTCAAATCAAGTTACAGCATTTCAAAGTTTCGGGAAGAATGTCACAGCTTGTTTTGTCATGCCCTAAAATTAGTCTCAACAATATTTGAGCACATTTAGTCATTGAATTCCAGAGACAACAAACATCAAATCAACAATATCTGATTATGTGTATCCAGTTTTTGAGCCCTGGAGATCTGGCTTCCGAGGTATGCCTAATTGAGTAGGAGATGGGGCATGAAACATTTGGAGATGATGGGATCAATATTGTGTGGGAAGTTTTCAAAAACAGGTTTTTGAAAATTGAAATGGATGGAAATTATTGTAGCCATATGCAACAGATCTGGCTTTTGCCACGGAACCTTAGGAACAATTAATTACTGTACGTTTCTGCAACAAGTGCTTTCCCACGATACTGGCAAAAACAGGAAATTCGTCGGTTTCGGGTCGCTCCGATGGTGAGATGAGGAACTTTGATGGTGTATCTTAGCTTGCAACTTCTCATCACAATCCATATTTATAAATGATATCTGCCACTCTCTGGAAAGCCCCAGCAAAATCAAACGTGTTAAAGACACAATAATTCTGGATAAACCGATTAATAACTTCATGGCAGATATGTAGACATATTAGAGGAGATGGATCTTACCAGCGAAGTCCTCGTTAATCTCCTCCATTTCCAGAACAATATCATAGGGGACACCGGCTTCAGCCAACAGCACATTGAGCTGACCAGGCATGCGGCCAGCGACAGGGTGAATACCAAACCTGTAGGGGAGAAGAAAATGCAGATTTTTAACACGTCAACACAGAACACTACAATAACTATTAATTTCTGTTTCAAACAGTCTTTTTTTTTTTCCTCAGAGGTGGCTGGGAGGGATCAAAATAAATGAAGATGGGAAAAAGAGGAGACAAAAAGATGGATATTTTGGAGTTGAAAATCTGGTTATAAACACACATTCCCACTGAACTCCTCGCCCGTATATTATTTGAGTGTGCGTGCATGTGTGTATGTGAGTGTACATAACTCTCAAACTCAATTAGCCATGTCATGTAATCAGGGTAGGAAATTAACACCAGCCACTGAATTCTGGTGGCTGGCTCCCTCTATACTTCCAGCCACTTGGCCATGTGACCGACCGCCATTTGGAGATTTATTTTCTATTTGTTTGGTGATTTTTAGGCGGATACAGAGTGCAGATGGCCTGTCAGATCTGGGATCTATTAGCGACGGCGGCTGCCGATTGAAAAAGTCAGTTTCTGCCCTCCATGTAATTCCACACAGTCAACATTCACAGGACGACGAAGAGAAGATTCAGTTTTGAAGAGGGAAGTGAAAGTGTGTCATTTTCCAAAACGTACTGCAGATTCCAAGGGAGGAAGAATGAAATGGGATGTAGCGCATTAAGATCAAGGAAGAGAAGAAGAGGGATTACACAGCCAGGTATGAAGAGGAAGATGCAGAATACAGAACAGACAAAATGGGAGGGAATGAGCTTTTCTCTTTTTTCTCTTTTTCTCTGACCACCCACTTTCCTCTAATCAAGTACAAATGCTCTAAGTAGCAGCAGCTGCCACAGCCAGGATCAAACGACTGAGGCTGGACAATTACACAAGCTTCCGCTCTACCTAGTCCTTCCTTTCCTCTCTTTTGCATTTCCTTTTTTCTCATTCCCTCTTTCCAAATAGGTCTCTTCCTATATGTCACGTCGCATCTTCTGATCATCCAGGACAACACGTCCCTTTTCTCTTCTCTGCCCTTACTTCATTAAAGCGCATGTACATTAATCTATATAGTTGATATCTTTCTATGTCTAAACTTATATTCATCCATTTAGCCATTTGTATGAATAACAGTTGACTGTTTATGAATGGTATACTACTTCTTTCTCAACTCTCTTTACCTGAGACACACTAGTTACTGTGGTTTCTTTCAATTAATAACATTAACATATGTTTAATGTCAATGAGTTAAGTTTCATCACTCATTTACCTGACTTTCTTGCCAGCTTCATGCAGCATTTTCACCAGCTCAGCGATGGGGTACTGCGCCTTCGCAGCACAGAGTCCATAACCTGAAAGAGATGCAAGAATAAAGGCCAGCGCAGACTAAACAACGTTTTCCACAATTTACCTTTTTAAGACACATTTTTGTGTTCTGAGACTGAAAACCCACGCGCTGATACAGACGTCACAAGGGGTTGTCTAATGGCAGCGATTCTGAGATATGTCTTATGTCTTAACCTCACTGTGAACTGTCCCAGATGCTTTTATTGTAGCCAAAAACATGATGTGCTTGAAGCTGCAACTTAGAGACGAGAGGAAACTGGGGACGGGGGAGGGAGGGAGACACGCACATACACACACAGTGTCTTCTTGTGCGTTTTTGTTAAATATAATCATCATTCATCATTCGGTCATGGAAATAGCCTTTGTTTAAATAAATTCTTGTAATGTGAGCAGTACAGCAAGACGTAGTAGTCTGCACTAGCTTTAACCAACAGAGAAATGGAAAAATCCTTAACAGCGTCAACAAAGTGATGTTTTCCGCTTGTATTTATGTATGTATGTTATTTCGGTAGCGGTATTCTAGGTTTTTTTCCTTTCCCTGCACATTAGTGTTTTTCTTGTTGCCTGGTGTGTATTTGTTTGATTTTATAAACTCAGTAAACTCAAGACAGCAGTGTGACTGACACAAGTGACGTGGATAGAAATTATCCTTAAACCGGACAACCAAATTTCAAACAGTTGCTTCAGCAAGGATTCACCTTACTGAGTAAAACTCCATATAAGTTGTGGGAGCGCTGTCCTGCAGCTGACCCTGCACTGTGACCCTGCTCCCCAGCTGCCCCACAACTGCCTGCTGTGACTTTGATATAGTTTTATGATTCTCATGAATGTGGTTGTGAGAGTGGAGCAAAGCAGCGCATGTGTGTGTGTCTGAACAGGTATACTACTTAAATATTAAACACATGACCCGGGCAGGCTTCAAAAGGATTCCATTATGAAATAACCAATAAATGTCCTTGATGTTGGCTCTGTGCTGAGGTCTGTTCTGAAAACTAATCAGGATTCAGCACCCTTCGAGCATAAGGTCAGCGATCCTAGCCTGTCGACTGGTTGTAAATGACTCATAAGTCTTAAAATATAAAAAAGGTATAGATGATGGATAGCAAGATAGATAACAGACAAAAAATACTATATTTTATATATATTCATAGGGTCTGCAATTTTCTGCAGCTTTTATTTTTTTGACCTTGCTCATCTTCATGACTCTGAATAGATACATTTACAAATCCACTTTAAAATTTAACATTTAGAATAAATAAATATTAAATTATGGTGCTAATAGGCACTAAATTCTTTATAACAGTTTCTTTCTTTGGATTTATTTCATGTTTAATAATGCTGGTGTGTGGTACTTGATTTTTATCACTCCATCACACACACAAACACATGCCAAACGGTCCAGTGGTGTTTACTAGCCTTGTCACAACAACCAGTCAGAAACTGAAACACCAATCAAAATGACACGGTTTGAAAAGGGGCACAAAAAAAGAGAAGAAGAAAAAAAAACTACGAGAAACATGGTTGACTGTCTGCTGTTCAGTTCAACAAGTTAATGGTTTTCACTCCCCCCCCCCCGCCACAATTCTTTCATTCCTTGTGCTTCCAATATTCTCTCTGGAGTTTCTCCTATAAGAAAAACAAGTGGACCCAGACCATGCAGAGATGGGCCAGACGAAGCCAGGAAAAAACTGATGTTTATCAGACTGAGTCTTAACCGTTTCCACAGATGTCAATCAGGCAAAGTGACTGTGACGGCTCCAATTAGGGAGAATGGTCAAAATGGAAACAAGGGGACTGACTGAAAGCCAGCGCTTGGTAACAATACTACTCTACTACTGATGACTACAGCAAAGAAATGAATTCCGCATTTGGATGCTATGTGTTCTGACACTGATGACATCTGGGTTAGCAAAGCTTTTTCTTTTAGATTGCACTTCATATCTCATTCAGTGTTAAACTTAAGTTTCATACAACAATTGAAACTGCAGAGAGAAGTTGTCTCTGTAAAACTGATCAAATCCCACTTCAACAAAGTCTAAATGCTTTAAATACTCAAGACCAAGTGTGATTTGGACTTTTACGTCCAAGTTTATAGGGAACACTAACACCCTGACCGACTATTAAAGCCTGAAAATCTGACTAATGTCCTTCAAATCACTCAAATCATAAACTGACTCTGACAGTTTCAGTATTCAGATTTGTTTCTACTTATTCATTCTTCATATTTGCACTGGTTTATGGTCATGTTTTAAAATTGTTCAAATAAATGTCTGGCATTTTATTAGTTGTTCTGTTCCTGGTGTGGTATTGTTTGTAGACCATTTTGTGAAAAGACTTTTTCATTTCCGCTCCATTTCTCCCACTCCTTTCAACTCTAAATTTATTTGGCCTGTTTTTGGTTTAAGCTGTCAGACATGTTCCTCTTTGTCTTCCATTAGTCTCACAAAAGCTAAAAAAAATTGTAAATCTACATATGTAGTTTCATGGATCACTTCTTTCTCACTTATATTTACTCATTAACCACATGACCACTTTAATCTTGCAATTCTTGGAAATTGCAGGGGTTTTCTCTAAAGAGTTAGTTTTTGTATGTAGGCACTCAGCACTCTTGACTGGAATCACCAATTTGCAGGCTGGATGTCTTTAGTCTGTGTTTACATGTACCCACGTGAGTAAAACAACTTCTTGGAAGCGTGACTTGTTCACAACAGTCTGGTGAGAGGACTGAAATGTCACTGGACCACACGATGATGATTTTAGGACAGCTCCAAGGGCCTGTGTAATGGTCCAACGGGGAGGTTCAGATACATATTTAGAGTCAAATATTGAAAACATGTGAAAATAAGAAAAACTATGTAGCTGGAACAAAGGTTGGACCCCACGCCCTAACCCCTGAAAAGGTAACTAGAAGCCAATTTTGAATGTAGTATTTGAATTGTCAACAAAAGCCCAGCATACCCTCATTCCATCTAATTTTCCCTTGACCTTGCATATATACGCTGCACTGTAGAATGTCTATTTACCGGGGACTGACGACCACACAGAGACCCAAGTGTGGGTGTGTGTGTGTGTAGCCACTCTACCATGACTTGTCAATTAGCCTAGCAAAATGGTGATGTAACATGGGTCAAGAAGAGGTTAAATAAACAGAACACACACTTTGCTAATGCTGAAGAAAAAAAAAGTGACTGGAAAAGTCAAAGTACCATGTTTTTCCACTCACGCACAAGAACTCTTAAGTGTGTGTGAAGGGGTGTGTTTGTGTGTGTGCTTGTTTTTGTTTTACCTGGAGTGATGATTATTGTTTGTGCCTCTTTAATCATCTCGACAGTCTGGTCCACGTTGACCTCTGTGTGTGTCCCTACGATCTCCATCGGCTTTCCTGTACCGGTGGAAGAGGTGCCATAGCCTCCCAGGATCACATTAGCAAGTGAACGATTCATGGCCTGAGAGAGGAGTAAAGTATTTTGGATTTACATTTTTATGATTACCTTTTTTTTTTGCTTTCATTTCATCGACTGTGTGCAACAAGACACAGACAGAGGGGTAGAGAACACCAACTGTCTAGATTAAATAAGTTAACATATATTTAAAAATATAAAAATCTGATCTAAAACTTTATTTCAATGTTCATAAATTTATTTATCGATTTAGTTTTTTTAACCGTTAGTGCCAATATGAGGGACAAAAAACGTATTTCTGGTTCAGTGGAGGTCATGCTCGTATGTTAGCAGTAGCGACATATGAGCTAGCAGCTTTTCGGTATGCGTTCAGGTGCTGCAAAGCGAAAAAAAAAAAGAAAAGGAGGAGGAAAGAAAACGACAGAGCTTCATACAAGTTTTTCGCAGGCTCTGCAATTTCAAAGCCCACAAGCCAGCTTCAATTACCGGCCACTGCAAGACCGTCCGCATCCAAAGACTGGGCGGCAGAGGCAGGTGATTTTAGCCCCAACGTTACACTAGCAGTAGAGCAGCAGCAGGTCGTAACTTTGACAGATACCGAGGATGATTCCTCTACAATGACACAAAAACACCAGTACAAGCAACAAGGATTGCCAACGGATGAAGAAAACACATCAACAACATCGACATCACAGAACAAGACTATAGAAATAGAAAAAAGAGGCCAGAGAACGTGAGCCAAACATTTTTTTCCCACAGAACCTCTGGACCCAGACAGGGTGATAACAAAAAACGTTATTCATCTGACCCTACGAGGTGGAACTAAATTGACAACAAAATACGTGATTACTTCGCTTCAAACAAACCCTGTCAAAATATTGGCTATTTTTCTGCATCCGAACGCCTTTGCCCCAGTGGCAACTGAGAATAAATTTACGATCTCCCTGGATTTTGATGACATCATTGAGGACTTCACCTCATTGAAAGTCAAGAAAAAACATCTGTAAATGTAAGTTTTCCATTTAAATATCTAAATTTGAATAAGTAAAGACATGTTAAAATCAGAAGTAAAATACATATAAATTTCCACTATAGATAAATGATTAACAAATTGCCTATGAATACCGAAATACAAATAGAGGAGCTAAAATATATACCTAACTAAATGAATGGGCATAATAATCATTTGGCAGTTAAAAGTCATTTTGTTTGTTTACCAAATACCAAAATGTGCTTGTGGGGGACCCTGAAAAATAAAATCAGCCTGGTGTAATTTATACATTTAATCCGGCTCTGGTGACCTGAGATTTAATTCTGAACTGGGACTCTATTATCTCACCATTATGGTAAAGTTAGAGTCCCTCCTGGTGGACAGGAGAAGAACAACTACATGACACAAGTGTTTGCTGATACACAAAAACACATCAAATGCAGCACTTCACTTTATAATCTCAAAGTGTTCTTCTTGAAACCGAGAATGTGCACAACTCACCACACACATAATGTATGACAGAATGGCTCCGGACGATCCAATGAGAGCTCCGACGATGGTCAGCAGGTTGTTGTTGAGCAGGAAGCCCTCGGCGCACAGGGCCCAGCCTGAGTAGCTGTTCAATACGGTGATCACCACGGGCATGTCAGCACCTCCAATAGCCGCTGTTAAGGTTACACCCTAAAAGAAGAGGGGAAACAGGAGTTTAATAGACTTGGCTGCTGTAATCAGAATAGATAGATACAGATCTAAGTTTGCTCAGCTCTCACTGGTTCTTCCTCTAAAACAATCATGTAAGCTAGGTCACTGATGCACTCACTAAGATGCCTTAAAAAAAAAAAAGCCCCAACCATTTCTCCTCCACAAGAGGAAGAGAAACATACATTTTTTACAATCAAATTCACCGGTTCTCTATCTGTTCAATATCTGTGCAGTTTTTGTTCAACAAGGTCCAACTGTAGTTACCAAAGCGGCAGTAGATCCAGATCCAGCGCAAGTGTGATTTTAACTTTCTGGATTTGCACAGGTGCACATCAAGAGATTGTTCTTTCTGATTTACTGCAGGTTTATTCTTTGGAACTTATGTAATTGAAAGGCTGACAGACACACAAAGACGGTACAGTAGATGATGCATTATAGTGTACTTTAAAGACTGATTAGTGATCAGAAACAGCAATTTAAAACATGTTCACATAAAACTGAAATTATATCCATCTAACATCTCAAGGGACGGCCTGTTTCATTTTTCTGGGGCTGAGTCCAGCTGCTGATTTTCTAAATATGCAAAGCGATGAAACACAAAAACTCAACATCAGTAGAGTCTATCAAGGCCTATCAAGAGAATCTGTAAAGGCAGTTTTATACTTTTTGTGGATCCATATCTAATCATTAAGATTATCTGTTTTTTTCTTCTGGAAAAAAAAACAAACAGAAAAACTGATGATGATCAGTAGATTTTGTTGAATTGTTCTTTCAGAATATCCTTGAAATGTGTTGTTTCATACAAATATTGTTCAATAGATGTTAAATAACAAATGTCAGTTAGATTTAACTACAGAAGAACATTTACAAAATGTAAAACTAAAATTTCCTAAAGGAACTCAATGCATCTTAAAAGGTGTGGAGGTGATCTTTAACAACAGTGAATAACCTGCTTCTAGAGGTCAACAGTAACTGCCGCTGCCGTTTGTTTTCCAGTATTTTGCCACTCATCCAACAGGTTAATTTGCCATTGACTTGGTACTTAGTCCTTGTAAGGCGAAAATATCTACCACTGACCGTGGATATCTTTCTCTCTGACAAACTCTGGGGCATGTTTTCAAAAGTTAAGCATGACTTAATCATGGTGGAGTCCAACATAATGAGTCAAATACGAGCAGGAAGCTGGCAGTTTTACTGAGTCAAGCCTGTTTGCCACTTTGGTTGCCAGAATATTAACAGGTTTCTCCTCAACTCTGACTGAAAATCATTTCTGGGCACCTACTGTTTCCTGCGCAATGAATCTTTCTTCATTTTTCTTAAATTTTTTTTTAAGTAAATCCCTGCTGCTGTCCCTTTTCTCACATATAACATTATAGTGTTTCTCCAGGATTTTTTTGTGACTCTTTTATGCCTTTTCCCCTTGCTGATGTTTATTGAGGTCTTTCAACTATATTCTTGCATGTTCAGGCTGTCAGCATGTAAGAACATTCCAATCCGCAATATTTCAGTGCAGATTTTTCTCTAAAATGGCTCCACTGTGTGAAAACCAGAACCTAGAAATACACACACACAAACACGAGCCGTACCATGACAGCAGAGAGAGCAGAGACAGATCCGAGACAGGTGATTCCTGTGGTGTAACTGGGGTCCAACATGTACGGAATCATCCCACCAACACACGCTGCCATAAGACTGGCGTTCAGAGCGTGACGAGCAGGGAGCATCAAGGGAGCACTGTTCAGAACACCTGCAGGGAGAGAAGAAGGAGTAAAAGAAAACGAGGGAACAGAGAAAATAATGTCGGTTAGGAATAAAATACTGCAACTAGTAACTGTAAATACACATCTACATTTATTTACCATTCAGCTGTGAACTTGTCACAGAAAGGCATAAATCAAGACATGAGATTTCAAGATTTCCAAAGCTCTTACAGCTTATATGTGGAGCATTCATCGTATTTCTCCTTTAGCAGCAGCCACTTGAGACTTGTCATTAACTGAATGTCATGTTCATGCATAATTTGTCCTTATGAAACACTTGCAGCCAGCATGGCATTACAGTGTGGCTGCCAGGAATGGTGCCAGCACATGAACCTGATGAACTCTTTTTTTTTTTTTTTTTCCCCCTTCACAGCAGGCAGCAGCCAGTATGAGCATTAGACCTCTACTTGTTGACAACTACAGAATGGCCAAGCTGACACATCATCTGTCCGCAGCAAAATTTAAAAAAATATATATACTATTAATCTTGTTTTTAAAGGGAAGTTCATCCACATCAATAAGTAAGACAATATCTTCATTATATAACTGAATGGGTATTGAAATGCAATGAGACATACAGCTTACTTAGCTGGTTGTTATGAAATAGAAAAGAATCCACCAATTTTATATTAACTATTGTGTTAACTAAACAGTCATTTTGAAAATCATAGCCTCAATCATCAGCCTTAGCTTCCAAAAACACAACTAAAACAACGAGGAGGAGAAGAAGGAGGAGAGATGTCGACTGCCATTAAAGGAATAGTTTGACATTTTAGGAAATACATTTATTGGTTTCCTTTCTGATGAGGAGATTAAACCCCCCCCCCCCCCCCCCCCCCCCCCCCCAAAAAAAGCGATGCCATTCTCTGGTCAGTGTGTCGTGCTTTTCTCACCTTGCAGTTTGCCGTACGCCACCAATGAACCACTGAAAGTGATTCCACCGATGTAAGTGCCGAGGTACGCCACGATCTTGGTGAGGTTGGCCGCGGGGTCTGTGGCGAAGTGGGGGTACTCTATCATGTATTCGGCCACACAGGTGAGCACTGCAGCCAGGCCCACCAAGCTGTGGAAGGCAGCCACCAGCTGGGGCAAGTCAGTGATCTGGATCCTCTTGGCAATGGTCAGGCCTAAAAAAAGAAGCAGAGATCATAAATAAATAAATAAATAAATAAATAAATAAATAGATAATTAAGTGCACTGGCCCTGACAGACCCACACAGAAAAAAACATGCAAATCACAAGCATGTGCACACACACACACACACACACACACACTCAGACCACTGCTGGGAAGTGGGTCCATCTGAGGAACCAGGTGTTGCTGATGAGGCCTGTTTGGGGAAATTCCACGTTTGTGAGCGGGACTACATTTCGTGTACGTGTGTGTTGCGTGTGTGTGCGTGCCCTGCATGAAGTCTTGCAACGTTACTGTATCTGGGAAAGAGCATTATTGTCTGTGTGGATGGTTTAGTCTAGGATTCAGCTTTGTTACTGGAACAATTAACATTTAAGTGATCAAACTGTCCTGAGTGAGCAAGAGAAAGTGAGTAATACATGATGCTGACCATTTCGACAGACCTCCTGCGTCTGGCAAGGAGTTAGTCATGTTGTGTTTGATATAAACATCACAGAGAGGCTCTGTGCTCAGCACACCTGCTGCTTAATCTATCCAAGCTTGGAATACATGTACACACACAAAGCAAAACCCCATAATAATTTACACAGTTAAGAGACCTTCCATCTGTTACAATATAATTCTGCAATTTTTAGCTGGCCTGTAAGTCTGGCTTCTCTCTTTTTTTTTTTTTTTTGACATGAATCCACCCCAGACTCACCAGCAGTGCCGCCTACAGCCATCGCTGCGCTCATCTGTGCCAGGAGCTCAGGACTTGGTTTGAGGGCACCCAGAGTGGCAGCGATCCCCCCTGCAACTCCCATCATACCCAAAGCATTACCGAGACGGGCTGTGGATTGGTTGGAAAGGCCAGCCAGGGCACCGACACAGCACATGCCTGAACCCAAGTACATCATCTGGTGAGAGAAAAGACAGAGAATGGAAAAAGGGGTTATAGACAAGGATGGAGGAACCACAGAATGAGAAAAAGGCCTAAGTGATTTACTTGGAAGGTCCTGTACAACATCTGGGTAAACAAAGAATACACATGGAGGATGATTAGCTAACCTTTATATGGTCATGAGGCTATTTTGCTATAATTTTGAGCGACTAAGAAAATGGTGTTGGTAGTAGAGCTGAAATGATTAGTTGAGTCAACAATTAGTTGATCGACAGAAAATTTAGTACCAACTATTTTGATTATTGATTTATCGATTTGAGTCTCTTTTTTTTAAAGAAAAAAGAAGAAAAGATAAACTTCACTGGTTCCAGCTGCTTAAATGTGAATATTTTCTGATGTCCTTAGTTTTCTATAATAGTAAGCTAAGTATATTAATGTTATGTACTTGTTATGGTGATTGGTAGGTTTAGGGACCTTAAACCCAACCCTAACCATTTCGCTAAGCCCAAGATCCAGCCTAAGATGTCTTATTTTACCCCAAACAACTAATCAATTAATAGAGAAAACAACAGATTAATTAATAAGGGAAAAAAGGGAAGAGGTTGATAAGAAACCACAAACATATTCTTGACTTAATTCATCTGTGAGGAGGGAGCTAAATCATGTATGGACACATGGACATGACATACTGTAAACAACCTTTCACACCTGTTCAATGTTGTATCCAGACTGCAGAGCAGCAGCGTATCCTCCGACAAAGACGCCACTAGGGAGCAGATAGAGGTAGTTGTACTCTGGAGGATCAGTGGGACGCTTGAACATGTCCAACATCTTCTGAGTCACCAGGAAACCACCTGGGTGAAAGACACAGAAAGTGTATGTTCAGTGGAAGAAAATTGGGTTTAAAAAGTGCTGCACAGATCAAAAGGTGCAGCAATACAAAAAAATAAACTAATCAGAGCGCAAAAAAAGCAAGATGGCAAAAAAACAAGAGTTTGGGGGTTTAGGCAGGGATGTAGAGGCACTTGAAGTTCATGAAAAATATCTATTTTAGACAACAGGTGTTTTCACGCCATTGGCTGATAACTGTTGCCAAGCCTAATAACAAATGTTAGGAATTTAACAAGTCTTCTTTATGTCAGTGTAAATATTTCAAGTAGGAAACCTCAAAAGTGTCAAACTGGGACCAGACAGTGTCTCATTGCTTTACAGGGAGAGATCACATTACTGTGTGCATGTCTCCCTTTTTCCCTCTGGCATGATTGTAGCCACGTGCACACACATGCACCCATACACCCAAGGGTGAACGAGAGGCTAGCACCTGTTTCTTTCCAGTTCATGTAATTTTAGTCTTCGACTGTCCGAGTTAAAACATATAATAATAATCTGTCTACTATTATTGCAGACCAATCTGAGTCAATATATTAATATGGAGGAATGTTCATGTATTTAAACATTGCAAAGCCAGTATCCACTCATTTCTTTTTGGTTATTTTATCCCCAAAATGAGTTTGCTGGCAGTAGATTTAGAAAGCTTGCAAGTGAATTGGCAACAGTGTCCGGAAAAATCTGAAATCGCAACTAGTCATCCATTTTCGCAGTCAAAAATAATGTCATTTTGAAATATGTTGTTAATATATTTGTTTTTTCAATTGAAAGGAAGAAAAAAATAATCTTTTCTGTCAAACCTGAGGCTGAGGCAAGCTGAGCTCGGGCAGAGAAACAAAGTAAACACACTTGTACTGCTAACTTGTGTCTGTATATTATATTCATATTAATTTATTATTTATTACATTTTTTACTCATTGGTAGGGGTGGTGGGGTAAGTAGGAGGGTATGAAACAGGTAAGAGAAACAGTTTGCACTTGTGGTTAATGCATGATGTAATACAGTGTGTATGTGTGGTCTATGTGTGGCCTTTCAACTGTTATACATCCACCTGTGGATACATGCATGCAAAAATGCAGAAAAAACAGAAAAAAAAAATCAAAAACTTATAACCAAGGACAGTCAATGTTAATCAGTGATAGTGAACGATAAGAACCACAATATAATCAATTGATGTTGACATTTGATTTAAGATGTTCAATGTGCTACAGCTGACTGGCCATTTAGCTCTCAAGCCTGCAAACCGGCATTTAGCAGAGCACTCAGTGGCTGTTTGGTTGGTAGCTTGTTCAGCAAGCTAAGGTACAGATAAATGGGGGAATTTCACTATTACACTAAAGTGGATCCTCAAAGCTTGAGGAAATGAGGGGCCTGTTGCAATAACAGGAAAACAGGGATCTAATGAGACCTGGTAGCGCAGATTGACTTTCAGATTATGAAAAACTGAATATATTCAGCTCAAGATATTCAGCAGTCCCAGGTGTTTCCCATGCATGCCCACATCTGACGACTGAGGGAACAAAAAGCTACATCCAGGGACCTGTTCCTTAAAACAGACACAGAAGCCGAAAAAATTTCAGGGTCTGTTTTATTGGAGCTAAATTTCACTATTGTGCTTCGTTCCTTTCCATGGAATGTTTTTTTTTCTGTTCCCAGGGGTTTATGGGTAATGTGGTAAGCCTCTTAGAAATGTGCGTGTGGAACCGAACCCACGGAGAACATCAAAAATAAAATGAAGCAAAGGGCAAGGAACTAGGTATTTCTATAAAGGCTGTGGTATTTTAGCATGCTTTCGTTAAGAGATCTAAAACGCTAAAAAAATGATTTGAATAAAGCCACAGAACCTAGAGGGCCCAAGACTCGTGGAAGGATTCACAACCTTGCCTTGACCTTTAACTCTAATGGAGTCCTGCAGATCTCAAACACAATATTCATGGGTGCCTTTTCAACAAACAGGCAGAACTGATCCATTATGCAAGCTAACTATTCATTTGCTTGCATAAAAGCTAGTGTCTCGCTGTGAGCTAGAGATATTCAAACAAATTCATAGCTCATCCCTGGAGGAACACACTGTTTTCCAGGACTATTAGAGAGTGATGAGTATTATAATGACTCCAGGAACACTTCGTCATTATAATGGGAATTATTAAGAGTAATAGCAGAAATGAATGTGTGTGTGGTCCAAGCCAGAGCCACCTACTCTGGTCAGAGCAGGTGGGTAGAGAGGGCAGCTGCAAAACTTGGGTCGGAGACATGTTATTGTACAATCAATATAAAACACTTCAATCTTCAGCCTTCGTTGATATTTTATTGGCTACGGGTTGCTGTAACTGGCAGGGATGACTGTGAGGTGTCTGTGTGCGGGTGACTCACCAGCGATGTTGACTGAGGAGATGAAGGCAGCGAGCACAGCCAGTGTCTCAGCAGTAGATGTCGGGGTGTAGCCGCCTCCCATCAGGGACAGACCACCCACAGCCGTCAGACCTGCAGAACAAGGCGATTTTAGTATTCATCAATCTACGATTTCGTAATACAAGACATCTCAAGCTTTGGTGAAGATGTCCAAAAAAAAAAAAAAAAAAAAAAAAAAATGACAACAGAGCATTACATCAGTCATTTGAAAAGTTCGTTTTTACAGTGATTGGAAGCTCAATCAGCACATCTATAGACATTTTATAATTCTATTCTTAACCACAGAATGCTTTGCCTCCGGGATTGGTAAGAGAAAGAAAGAAGATTTAGAGATAGAGAGAAATAGAGAGAGAAAAAGAGGGTTTGTGCATGTTTACCAAAAGAGACTCAGGAAACCTTGATAACATCAGTCCTGTAATGACTTACAGGCAGTAAGATGCAATACACAGCACCCTGGGAGCCTTCCTTCACACGGACATGTGTTTTTGTACAATTTAGGCTGACTAGCAGGTATGGAGTTTGTGTGTATGTGTGCGTGCGCATGTTTGTGCTTGAAGTCAATAGTCTCAGATTGGATTTTCAAATAAGGCACACGTGAAGTATGACCTTCTCTCACTAATCTCCTTTTCTTTGTCAACTTTATAATCATGTGTGTATATCAGCTCCTAAACAAAGCATGTTTCAAAGCTTGCCAAACAATGTTTTAGAAAGAAATTCCCTGTAATCAATTCACAACTTATACTACACACAAGCTAATTTAAATTTGCCATGGTAACAAAATACACGACTACAGCAGGAAACGTGCAGCGTTCCTGTGATGACTATATAAAAAGACAGAATTCACAGAGAAAACAAACTTTCCAAACATGTAGTTTGGTTTCTGGCACTAAAAACACGTGACTTGTGTCTGACTCCATTAAAGGTAAATAAATCTATTTTCTCCATATGCTAATGATTATTACCAAGTTAGCACAGACGCTAGCCAATGCCCATTGTGGAAACTCATACTGTATATGCATATCTACTCACACTCATCCTGCAACCTTATTCCATACACCTTCATGTACACACATACAGAATTGTGTTGCTTTTTTGCTCCAAATTACAACTCTTATTCTAATTTTTAGTGAATAACCTAATTGTAAGTGTAATCCAAAATGAAACCATGAATGTGCCCTTACACGTTTTATTTATTTGCATTTTCAGATCAACTATGACAGTCATGTTCTAACCACCTCGTGTTGTAACAATACTGAGCAAAATAATCACCTGTTCATTTCCTATTAGTTCTGACTTAATATGTATTATTATTTTTTAATTTTTTTTTTTTTGCACGAGAAACAACATAGACTCATGTATGATGAAGAATACTGGGTTTATATGAGGAAAGCATTAAATGAGTAGGGGATAATGCCCAATGAGGTGTCTATTATCAGGAATTACAACAGGGAGGCCAGAATGGTCAAGTGTGCAGCGTATTTATCAGTCATCATATTATAATATAATGATAAATACTTGATATTCTATATATTCCAATTCAGTAAAATGTGATTTTACTTTATTATGTTAGGATCCACCACAGTCCTAATACAGAGATCTTATTGTGTACTGAGATAAGCAAACATGGTAAAACCAAGTTAACATCAAGATTTTGTGTTTTCAAAAAAGAAGGAAAAGAGTTATACCATTTAGATGGAGATGAAAGACATGTTTGGCCACAATTTATAGCTTTATAGGAATCAGCAGACACACACACATACATATATATATATACACAATGGGTGGGCCTGTAGGTGCGTCTCTGTGACAAACATTGGCCACCAGGCTACAGGCAGAGTGTGACAGTGATTCAGTGCTCTCAAGTAGATTAAAGGACTTCTATTGGACACCAGATATTAAGGGGTGCCTCAATGAGCCACTGGATATGAAACCAGTTTCTGAAGAATTTAAGATGACCCACCAGTCACAGTTACTACTGGTTGTAACACTAATCTCCCCATGAAGAATATATGTCAAACCCTAAATTCCAACATGATTCCCTAATGTCTGTGAGTGATTGTGTGCAAGTGTGTGTGTCTTTAAGATGCCTGGTCTCACTGTTTCCATAACCGCAGTCAGTCAGTGACAAAAAAAAAAAAAAAAAAAAAGATGTAATAAGGCCATGCCAAACATAAAGGGAAAAATACCTGGTCAGGGAGGAAAGGGAGATGGAGGGCAGAAAGAGGGGGAGCAGACAACAAGGAAAACCTCCAAATGAACTTTAATGTGGTGCCTATTAATATAACAATTTAATTTGAGGGAACATGTGCCTTTTGGAGTATAAAATATGTTCAGAATTTACAAAGAACACATTTAATGATGGGTTTTTATTAACTTGACAAAGCTGCAAATAGTGAATTTCAAAAAGACACTAAATAAGGTAGAAAAAAAATGAAAGGGTGCAGACTGAGAGGAACAAGTAAGACGTGTGAAGATGGGAATGTTAAAAACAAAACAAAACAAAAAAAACAAGGGTAGAGCTGTCACTAATAAAGTTTTAAAGGACGTGAAAACTGTCTATCTTTGTTCCCAGATGGGCTCCACAATTCTGATGTCTGGCTGTGTGCACGCCTAAATGAGCAAAAGAAGCATCCTGACCCCCAAAGATCACCGACGGTGTGTTACTTCCTACCGGAGTGTGACTTGTAAGCGTGATCAAAGCCATGAGAACACACACATACACTCACCTCTCTAACCTCTTAACCCCCTTGTGTTAGGCGGCAGCTGACAATAAGGACACAATCTTTAAAAGTTTTTATTTGGACTCAATGGCAGACCTGCTGGAAAGTCGTGTGACATAACTGATCTTCTTGCTAGGTCTTTATTTTATGTTTTAAGCCTTCTTTCAAATATTTGATTTGTATTTTTTTTACTACTATACTGGGATTTATACTTCCTATGGTGTTTTGTTCCCATAAATGTTTCATCTGTGTGTGATTTTAGATCATAAGCCTGCCCTGAGGCTGTATAAGTACTAACAGTGTAGTGGATTGCATTATACTGAAAGGTGAAACATTTTGTCCACTTCCCTTTTACTTAAGTAGCTCTCACAATCATTTATGTGCAATCATATAGAAAAATAACCTCACTAATTGGAGGACACTACACTACAAACACTAACCTGAAATGGCGTTGGTGACAGACATGAGTGGAGAGTGCAGAGCAGGAGTGACGCCCCACACAGTGTGGTATCCCACGATGCCCGCCAGACCAAAGGTGGTCACCATCTGGCTGAAGGCGGCGTTAGGAGCTGCCAGACCCAGACCCAACAGGGTGGTGAGACCTGGCACAAAGAGAGACAAAGTTAAAGAAAAAAAAAAAAAAAAGGAGCTACTGTAACAACTACAGAATGATATTTACAGTATATCTAATTGAGATGATTAACGTTTGGTATACAGTGTATTTGCTACCAGACACTGTTATTATAGTAAAGTGGTTCCCAACCCTCTTTGGCTTATGACTCCATAATACAAAGACCACATCCACGTGCAACCTACTTTTCCAAGGTTGAATATGTTCGTGAGTTATGAGCATGGAAAGTGATTTTACCTTCTCAGACTGTTTCATTTGAAACATTTTTAGGAGGCCTGAAAACTATCCAGTATTTCACAAACGACTGGATAAAAGTCAGATATAATAAATGCAATTATGTGTAGCAGATTTTATTTCCTTAATAAACCATGACCGCCCATGTTGTCCTTATTTCCTGTTACTTTAACAGACATGCATCGTTATCAATCAGAGAGCAATTTGTCTGGTTACATTTGCGAGACTGGTGTCTTAACTGTTGTGGCAAAATAAGTTGTCCATGCCCTTGACTGCCAACATAAAAATCATCAAAATGCCTACATTACACGCCAAGCTAATAAGCATATAATCAGCACTAAGCAAGTTTTCACTTTTCAAATAAAGAGCGGCTACTAACAGTAGCTGCGTGGTAGCGTTAAGTAGGAAACTACTCCAGCACCTCAACAATGTGTGATCCACATTAACTGCATGTGGCGCACTTACACAGAGCGCTATGTGGCACCATGGGAACCAATCACTACAGCACTACTTCAAACAAACACTCAGCGTGACACTGTTTTTACAATGCACACTTCCTGACACTAACAGGGTGTCTGTGTGTGTGTGTACGCGCTTGTAATCTGCCTCTGTCACTTCTCGCCTCCTGTGCACATTCCAGTGGTGACCTAAAGAGCTGATTATTAATCTACCCTTCACCTTAAGGTGGACCCTCAGCTCCCCTAAAGACCCAATGAGGACAATTAACAGAATAGACTTTGTAAATGAGCACTTTTGTCAGATATGGCACATTCCCTATTTCTCTACTTAACTAGCAAATACCTCAATTTAAGGGCACATTCATTCGCAAAAACTAACCTCCAGTGTACACGCTAGCAGTGGTGAGTGTAGCCTTGAAGGGAGAGACTTGTGAAGCCTTCTCTGCCTCCAGTTCTTTGACAGATTTGGCTTTAGGAGGAGCGGCGGTGGGCAAGTTGTTAGGCTGAGGAGCGGGGAACAGGTTCTTTCCATTCTGGAGATGACAAATAGACAACGTAAAAGGAGACACTGGAAACACAGAAGAGGACAATCAATATTTCCTAAACACCAGCATATTATTTGCTCTGCTTGGAGATATCTACACATTATAGTGGAGAGAGGAATAGTCCCAGAGAGTGGTGGCAATGAGGGTAATCGTTATGACATTTATTAAGAGCTGACTTGATCTTGCTTTTATTACTTGATAGTCTGCAGTGACCTTTGCTGCACTCGCAAATCTGTGTAACATTAGACTACGCTGTCAAGATCAAAGGAAGTAAACTAATGATCAACAGGTAGAGTAAGTAATATCCGCATTTCAGAATCATTTGTAAGATGTGCAACCTTCATTGTGATCAGATATGGGTAAAATACATCTGCAATCAATTTGTCTAGTTAAAAAATGATTACAGCTCGTCTGAGATGGATTACAGCAAAAATAATAATTACACAAAATAGAATAATGATCTCTGACTGATAGGGGAGTTTTGAGGCTGATTGTGATATATTTGAGAGATAGAAAATATAAAAATATGTCAGCCAGTATTCTTTTTCCCTTATTTTTTTTTTTACATTAACACATAATATGACAACCATTTTTGATGATGATCCTTAAAATTTGATTATTGCAGAACTGTGACCAAAACCTGTTCAGAACGTGACATTTTACAGTTGAAAAATAAACAACACAGTTACTAAGTCACCGCACAAAGAGCCTTTCAATGCAGAAAAGTGAAATTTTATCTCGATATGTGCACAAAAGCAAGTACTTAAAAGGCACAAAAAAAGGCATGAGCTTGCAGCTTGAGATGTAATCTTAAATCTGAGCATTTTCAACTGTGATTACATGAAAATGACAATGAATCCTTGATTGGAGACATTTTAGTTTTTTGGATAACATGACCTTAACCATTAACTTGAAACTCATTCATTAAACAAATCAAAGCTTTATCAAGACTGATAATAAAATGATCTTACTAAAGAGTAGATTAGATTATTGAACAATAAAGTCTTCCAGTATTATACTTAGTCACACCATTTATTACAATGAATGAAGTTTCATATATTACAGTTATCAAGGGTCTCTTTGGTCTGTCTGCTTCAGTATGCATGCTTTTTAAAAATTATTTTACTATTACTATGCAAAGCCATGTATCACCATTAATAATCACATGAAGTGTAGTGTATTTAGGGGACATTGCACCACAGGCAACAGAGAGAGTACAAAGACAAGATTGTTTGTCCTTAGGGTGACATCTAGTGATTGTGAAAGGGACCTGCAGGGCATTTTGAATGATTATCTACACTTCTTTGCAACCTGTCTATCAGCTGAGAAGTTTGCATAAAATCTCTGCTGTGCACATACATGGGTTTGTTTTGTTGCTGGCCTTGTACCTGCATGACAACTGATCCTCTGACGACATGATCCATGGTTCCATAGTCAAACACGTCCTTGACATCCAGGTAAAAGTTCTCCTTGTCAGGGCTGACTGCCCGCATCAACTTAGTGATGTTGTTGGAGTACAGAGTGCTGGACTGTGTGGGCAAACGGCTGGGCAGGTCTGTGTAGCCAATATGGGTCACTCCCTACAGAAAAGAATAAAAAAAGGTTTGTAGTATTACACTAAATGTGAAAAGAAGACCTGTGACACTTAAGGAGATGATCTATGATCCCCTAAAACACTGGAAGTTGTATACCAAACCATTTTTTTGTCGTGGATGTGAGTGTATGCACGGACCTTGTATACTGACAACTCTCCAGGTTGTGTGGTCTCAATGTTTCCTCCAGCCTCAGCAGCCAGGTCCACCACCACTGACCCATCTTTCATGCTCTCTACCATTGGTTTGGTGATCAGGATGGGTGCTCGCCTTCCTACGATGTTTAAATAGAGGCACATCATTACCCAAGAAGTGACTGATATTCGCTAAAGCTGAGCTTACTGTGGATTTGTGGCCATATTATGTACAAAAACCATTTGAAATCCACAAAATAACGGAACAAATGAGAAGTGGTTGTAAAATATGTTCTGGTACATTCTGGTAAAGTCATTTTTAATGTTCAGTATTCCGTGACTTGCCCTTTTTTATTTCAAAATTCTCTGACTACCTGCCCAGAATACATGTCTTAAATTCTGTGATGTTCCAGATATTCTACAAACGGAGGAAAGCTCTTTACATGGCCTTGAAGAAATGCCTCCTTCATCTTTTATATTTACAGTTGGTGTTTATGTTGTGCATGAGTCTGTGCTTCTGTGCATACCTGGGATAAGAGCAGTGCTGATGACAATGTCCACCTCCTGACACTGTTTGGCAAACAGCTTCATCTCTGCTTCTATGAACTCCTTTGACATTTCCTTGGCGTAGCCTCCCTGGCCCTCTCCTGACTCCTTAATGTCCACCTCCAGCGGCTCAGCGCCCAAAGATTTAAACTGCTCCAAAGCTGCAGCTCTGGAAGAGGGGGAACAGCGGGAACAGGGGGGCGTCAGAGGTTATTTCTTATATGGGGAGATGGAAAATGTTTGATAGATCATGAGAACACATGCTGCATATCCCATTCCCAGATTGGTAATGTATGATCTTTTGTTTTCAGTGGCATGGTTCATGTTCAAATTAGGAAATTGTTGTTTTCATTCCTACATTACAAACTCATTGTCCCAAAACACCTCATTTACCAATCTCTGACTGAAAAAAAGTACATTTCACTGACTACACAGATTTGAATTAGCTATGGGTACAGCACACATTAGACACTGGCATTGCAGTTGTTAGACCTTGAATATAAGGGAACTGACTATTATCTGGTGATCACATTCTACACTTCTATCTAATTACAATATTTTAAAGCCAGTATTCTTTTCATTTGGAATTCATACATATGATATTAGAAACAAACCTGGTATCAAATCCTCTGACAATAGCTCCCATGGCTCTGGCAGTACCAGCTGCTGCCAGTCCAGCCACACCTCCTCCAATAATCAGCACCTATTCACAAACACACACATGAAATAGTTTAACATGACAAATACAGTGCTTTAGCATTTTAAAAGTCAAACTAGAATTAGCAAATTCACACTTAACATAGTAAAATAAAACAAATGCCAACTACAGAAAAACACAAACATTCATACTACACACCTTTGCAGGTGGCACTTTCCCAGCTGCTGTGATTTGTCCAGTGAAAAAGCGACCAAAGCTGTTAGCTGCTAGCACAACGGACTTATACCTGAAATGACAGACAGGAAAATAGCACAGGAATGATGAAGAGACTGAGAATCAAAGTGTACTTTCACATGTTTAACATGTCCCATAATACATTGCAAAGTATTGGAACAAACGTTGTAATTGTTACTATTTTAACATACATGCAAATGTAGGTGTGCTATCTCTGTTTTTCTGGTCATTAACAAAATACCTAAATATAAGGTGTGTTTACACTTTCGATGTCAAATAAACTACCTGCCTGTTTAAGATAGACAGAGAATGAATGAAGATAAAGAATGAAGCTGAAAGACATTGTTTCAAACATAAAAATACTAAAGAGGCAGTATTTGTTACATGGGAAGTTGAGTACAACATATACAGTACCGCAGTTAACTGGTTTAAGATGTAAGAAGAAAAGGGCGCATAACAAAAATAATCCACAGACAAACAAAAAGTTAACTGCCGTGGCTTTCTCGTAAACACAGTAGGAACCTCCCTTGAAGGCACCATGTACATACCCTGCAATGTTAGCCATGGAGCTCAGGGCATCATAACCCTGGGCAATGGTGACTCTGGGAACCTGGTCCATAGCGAGGACAGTGGCTTTCTTCTGGGACAGCATGTCCATCAGCTCAGGGTTCTGAGCCGGGTAGATGAAGCTGATTAAAGTGGCCGCTTCCTTCATCAACTCCACCTCATGGGTGCCCAAAGCAGGGTTGAAAACGGGAGCACGGACCTGGAAGCACAGAAACGGGTTGGAGAAGATGAGTGGACGGGAGAAAAGTAAGTTAATGCTCGAATGTTACATTAAATCTCCTCAACTTCAGAGGGAGAGTGTGAGTGACAGAGATCATGAAAGGATGCCCAGTTTAGGTTAAAAAGTCAGATTATACGTGAATCTATCTGTAAAATGTTACTTATTTACATTCTTAAAAGTCTTTGAGCTGTAAAGTACCTAAAGGTTGAACTTGCAGTTTCTCCTCTCTACAATAAAAATAGTATCCAACATCAACAACTTTGATATCTTTACATGGATGTAACGGGCGTGCTCTTCATCCGTTCCCAACGCTCCTGTCAGCCTGATTCAGTGTGTCTCATTCCAGGATGTCTGTCAAAGCTACTGTACTAGAATAGGATAATTGTTTCCTCACTCCATTTCTCCATTTCTACTTTTCCTCTGAGCTGTCAAATTACATTATAAAATACATTTTTTAATCATTGTTCCAGCCAAAATGCTCTGTTCCATCTCACACCATTAGATTTTGTTTCCACATCTTTCTCCTTCCGCCTGTCAACTCAGTTTCCCTTCTTCTTTCCCCACCTTGGCATATACAGACATCAAGGACACCAAAGGCATCTTAAAAATTTTATTTGGCTTGAAACCTCTTCTCAGATCTACACCTCTTCTTTTATTCATTTACAAACCAGGAGATGTTTGATAAGCAGGGAAATCTCTGGAATCATCACCCCGTTTTTCATTTGCCTCTACTCTCCTCTCTGTTTCTTTACCTCGACCACCATGCCTGAGGTGAAGACATACTTGACAGTTAAATGTCGTTTTGGCCTGGGAACGCTGGTTCTTTTCCCACGTTCCCACTCTCTGTCATGCTCCCTCTCCGGTACCTAACACCACCAAATGCCAAAGGCGCCAAAGCTGCTGTCATCTTAAAACACTAACAGGCCCACCCTGTTCCTTCCTTCCTTCCTTTTCCCCCCTCATTACCTCTACTTATACCTTAATCAATCCTTCAGATAAGAAGACATTTCTGACGTTTGCAACCACTCACAAAGTAGTTTGATTCATCTAACAACCTTATTTACCTTCTCCTCCCTCTCTCTGGAACTATTAAATAATCCACTTCTCACATAAAGCTTACCTTAACCAACACATCCGATGCCAAGACATCTTTAATGTCTTTAATTGTTGCTCCAGCCTGGACATACTGTTCATCTGGGAACTTGGAAGGCTCTCCAGCTCCAGATTCCACGATGACATTGAATCCCTGTTTGATGAGCGCCTGGACCCCAGCGGGAGACAGCGCCACACGGCGTTCATTCTGGAAAATTTCTTTAGGGACACCGACTGTGAGCTGTTTGTATGGAATTCCTGGAGAGGCAAAGAGAAACAATAGGAGCGTGTAAGGTAACAGACAGTTATATTAAATTATTTATTTCACAACAGACTAATGGGCAGATGTTTGTGGCCTTGCTTAAACTATTTTATGGCAGTGAGTGTTCATACCAACAGACTATAAATCCAAAGGGTTGTTGACACAGTCTGATTGTTCCAAAAGGCTTTTCACAAAGTATTTGATCATGTTTCATATCACATTTTCACATAAAACAAAAAACACCACAGTTATTAGGGAGAGAAAAGTGCAGTGTGTATACGGGTTTGTATGCATGTGTGTATTTTGCCCTGGTCCAAAACAACAGAAAGATACACAAACATTACACAAGGTACTTCAGATATTTTGCTGATTGAATGGATCATTGTAACAGTTGTATGAATGAACAGCTTTTCTCTTTTTCACAAGTTGGAGCTCATGATTTAAGAAGTAGAGTATAATTTAGGAAAACAAAGATCCCAACAGCAAAGAGAAAAATACTCTTTCATGCAGATACTTCTACAGCTTCAAGGAGAATCTTAGGAAACGACCATGAGTTTTGGCAAAACTGTGTTTACCATAAATATTGTACGTGCAATTGCCTTTGACAGAGAAGGTCAGTGTCTTACAACAACACAGCAGCTAGCGGCTCTGTGAAGCTGTTCCTAGGGAAAGCTTCAGATAAATGCTAACACACTAACACTGACAATGTTAACATGCTAATGTTTAGCAGATTTACTTTACCATGTTAGCTTTCTAACATCTGCAAATTAGCATTAAACACAAAACGCTGAGGATGATGGGAATGTGAATAGTTTTGCAGGTATTTTTTCATAAATGAAAGTATTGGATAAAGTAACATTCTGGCCTGACGGTGGTGCTGGATGTAAAGTGGTCACCAGAGTAATTATAATTCCTCCTGTGGTGATATGAATGTCTGTACCGGATGTCAAGGTTATCCAGCCAATAACTGTAGAGACATTTCACTCTGGACCAAACTTTTCAACCTGCTTATGGCACCAAATGAAAAGTCAGGAAACCACCAAAATTCATCAGAATACATAAATACTTTGAATTATTACAGAAGAATGCAACAGCCAACAAGGAAATACTTTAACTTGCTGCCTAATCTGTCTTCACTTCACAGTTCATATTCACTTCACAGTGAAGCTTAATATGATAATGAAATTGAAAATATAAAACAACATTTGAGTAGCAAAAGAGCAATGTAACGAGGATAAAGACATAATAATCTAGCCAAAAATAATAGCATGTCTGTGTCTTTTTCAGTACTCTTATTCAGGTCTAGTGCGCAAGCAACAGGCAGGTCACATGCTGTATTGGTTACTATGGAAAATTCCACTGCAGCCGTTTTCCACTGTCTCCTCGTCTATACATAAACACAAGAGGACAAGCTGCCCTTCCTCTCACCCTGCTGTGGTGACCTGTCCTCTAGTTTCTTTTGATTTAAGGAAAAGCTCCACAACACAACAAAACTAAAAAGCTGGTTGCAAGCTGTCCATGTGATGTTCAGATGTCTGTAAAGCAAGCAACTGAGCAACAAAGCAGTTGCCACGGGCATCACCAACACATTCAGCCCTCAGGTAGCAATCAGCTTAAGGCTAAGAGATTACACTTAGAGGGCTGGGTAGTCTATCCCATGGCTATCATATTACTGAGCAAAAATGCAGTTTGAATGATGTTCTAACACCACTAAAACCCTAAAAACTACGATGTAGTGCAGCAGTGACTGATCCAGTATTGTCATGTGTTTATACAAATCTGTACTTTAATCTCGCAGTAAGAAAATATGATAAGCTTCAGTTAAACATTAATATTTTCATTATTAAAGATAGAAATGTGTGAACACAAGTTTCCATAACAAGAATCTAAGCCATATTTAAACTGTTTCTCTGTAGGATATCATTTAGTTTTTTCATTCAAGTTTCTGCATGCATGTATGACATATTTAAGAACATGAGACAGCTGTTGGCTAAACCTAATTCTAAGACAGGCCTTTACCCATACCAGAGCCCACGAGTAAAGCCCTGGCCTGCTGGGCCTTCCTCACTAGTATGCACTTCTGGTGGCCAGAAAGAGACGTCAGCAAAAGTCTAACTCTGCCCCCAGGAGCTCATGATTATTGGGTTGGCATAAACACATTTAAACTGTCTGGTCTTGCTGAAGGTTTCATGCTATTCCACTGCTCAACAGTTGGTAGCATTAATGCTTAAAGAGAAGAAGCAGCTGCTAGCTAGAAAACATGGATGTAAACAATGTAGAATTTAAAATCTTTAAACCTGCATTAACTTAACTTTTTTGTCCACTTGGGGGCAGTGCAGACAAGTCGTGATAACAACACTGACATATCATCAGATTTTGAGTTGATATGGAACTTACTAGCAAACAGTTGCTTTTTTACACATCTAATGGTAAGGCAACAACATTATAATTTATATGGAGTCATGTTTCTGTCCATGTGGTGAATTTAAGTCTTGTACTTATTGCCTTTTTGCTCAGTTTTTGGTATCTATCAGCTCGTAAAGGAAATATCTGGCTCTTTAGCTGCTAAATTTTCCGCAACGTTCACCAGCTAGTCGCTAACTGTGTCTTCTTTGCTGTTTGGTGCTGAGAAGGTAGTATGCAGTGGGGTTTTTATATCCATTTCTCTAAAAACAGTTGCCTGCTGTAGCCAAAAACAACATTAGCTTCCCTTCATAACTAGAGTTATGAAGGGCAGCTGCAGAGACGGATAGCCTAATTCTTTGTAGGTTGATTTCTTTGTAGGCGATGCCTCTCACATCACACATTGTCATAATACATCTAATAATATACATCCACTAATGCTTGGAAGTTTGACAATGCCAACAGTCTATTCTTAAAGCACAATGCCATCTTGTCCTCTCCAAACTTCATCAGTCTCACATGGGATCAACATAAACCTGCCAGAGTCAGTATACTGTATGTCTATAGGCTCCCTAGAGGTCAATGCATAAGCACATCTATATGAAGTATGTGTGGTTCGTGTCCCCCCCCCCCTCCACTCAAAAGTCAAGAATAGCCACTGCCAGCTGTTACTGGCTGAGCTGCAGGAATGTCAACCTGTTCCTGTGAACCGGCTTTGCCTGCACCCCTTTAAACAGCCACCTACACACAGACAAACCATGAACCCAGTACACACAGAAGCACCTGCAACCAGCTGGTACTGGCTTTCACAGTACACACACACACCTTCTGTCTGGTTATTGGATACAGACTGAGGGCATGGAAATGGAGAATAATGCCTGAGGCCAGCAGTAACTTTAATGTGACCTTGGTACTGAGCAAATGCAGGTAGCAGCGCTGACCCCTAAAATAAACTTCTGACAGGAGATAAAGGAAAAACTGTCGGGATATCTTTCATTTATCCTTATTTTGCCAAAACAGTGGATTAACTTCCTCATAACAATTACAAAGTATTGTCCCTAAAAGGAGTAAGTATGCAGAGAAAAAAAATAAATGAATAAATGAATGGGTAACACTCTAGTTTGCAGTATATTTACATTGCAATGACAAATTTAGAATGTTTTACCACTTAACTAAAAACCAAACCTTCTATCAGTGTTTATGTAATGAGTACAATGACACCTGCTACCACATACATGAGAACATACACAGCAGCTACAGGTGCTGTTATCAGTAGATAAACGTGTATCTATAAACCTCACCAGCTGGGTTAAAGGTGTATTAAGTTCATGTAGGAGGAAAAGCGACTTGCTAATCATGACTTAAACCATCCTTTTGTGATCCCATTCATTCATTCATTCAAGATAAATACCTCTACTATAAATGTACTATGAAGTCTAAATGTATGTATTTGCCACATAATTATTCAATACATAGCACTACTCACATTTACATCTAGGTTAGAAATGCTCAAGGCTGAATAATAGTTTGCAGACACAGAACTGAGTCATCCTGCCCTCTTCATATCTGACCAAAACAGCCACACATTATCTAAGAGTCAGTTCCAACATACTTTTCTCAGTTAGCAGTGACTCTGCTAGCTATGGTCTGTGGCTGGTGTGTCATGCAACTAAAAAAGAGGTGCTATGTCAGGGGGCAAAGAGGTCAAACTGCGCACAAGTAAACCGTTTTCTAAAAGCAGAGACAATCACTTCTCTACAATCACTATGGAGAACTACATTAGTCATCAAGCCACTACTAAACTAAAGAGGCGATCATAGCTGCAACTAACATTTTTAATGTTATTGATTAATCTGATTATTTTTTTGATTAAGTGATTTGGTCTATAAAATGTGAGAAAATGGGGAAAATGACTTTCACTATTTCTTAGAGCCCAAAGTGAAGTGATCAAATTGCATGTTTTGTCTGATCAACGGAGACAAAACTGACAATTATATATTTGTCAAAGTGTAGTTATCATTAGATGTGTTGCTTTCTACTGAAGATTGTTTCAAAATCAGAAAATCTCAGTTTTCTGCACGTTCTTGCTAAAAGTGTTGCATGTATCGTCTTAATCATAATATGTTTATTAACTGACATTTCCTTTAACTTCTGCCCCTGCCAATTTCCTGTATGTGTGTACAGAGTCTTACCTGGACTTGCACATCTTCCAAGAGCTTGATGGGTCCTGAAAAAGCGCAGGCATGGTGTTTTGATAGCATGGCTGTTCTGCAGCTTCATGCAGGAAATCCCGCTGAACACAGGGGCCGAGCAGCTGGCTGCCACGACACGTAGGAGGCTCGCCATGGTGCACACACACACCTGACACACACACACACACCAGGAGGAGCTCAACAGGACAGACAGCACTCCTCCTAGGGAAGAGAGATGACAGGTGAGAGGACAGAACAGAGCGGGAGGGTGGGAGTGGGGGTAAAGAAGAATAACAGGATGAAAGTGTGTGAAAGTTAGTGAGAGTCAATATTTCTACTCAGCATTATCAGCTAATTTCACACACACGCACATGGGCAAAAGGTTTGCAAGTTATAGTTTCAAGTGACAGAAATATGACCAACCCTGTTCCCCTGTAGGACAAGCACACACTTATGACCTATGTTTATGCAATAGGTCACATACATTCACACATACAGCTCTGTCCTTCATGCAATTGTAACAAAATCCAATACATATTCTGGCTGTTGGACCAATGAAAAGAAAGAGTTTTGTAAAGAAAAAAGAAGAAGAAGAAAAGTATGTAATTTCAACATCTGAACATCAAACAAATCATAAAACCCCAGCCATGTTTTCAAATTGCAGCCAACTTGAATGACTCTGAGGCAGTGAACAGCATGTGAGACGGCATGTTTACTTTAAGCAGAGATAATGGAACAGGGATAGACTGGGATAGCCTGGCTGACAGAGTGGGCTTCAAACTGGAATTGACTGGCAATAAAGACTAACAGAGTGTTTTTGTTTAAAAGGTGAAAAGCATACGTCACTTTAAGAGCCAGAAACCAAATAGAAAAACAACAATAAACACCTCTCCTCATTAGCACTGAAACTAGAGCTAAAATGATGAATTGATTATTCAATTAGTAATGATAATATATATAATATAACAATAATATTCATAACACAATCATCATTCAAGTCATTTATCAAGTAAAAATGCCAACCATTTGCTGGTTCCAGCTCTCTAATGTGCTGCTTTTCTCTGTTTAATGTGATTTTAAGTGAATATCTTGGACTGTTTGACTCATTGATTGGCACTTTTATACTATTTTCTGACATATCAAAGACTACAACTGGACTAAAAGCACTAAAAATGAATTGACTAATTGTAAAAATTACTGTCTAATTAATTGATAATGAAAATGCAGCATTAGAGTGCATTCTCCATGACACAAATTAGCACAAAAGAATGATAAATTACAACATTACATGTCAGAGTCATTGTAAAAACTATATAAATCAACTGTGTTCTAGTTAGGCCACTAATGGAGCGCTGTAAATTAGTCATGTAGCAGAACTGACCTATTTGGTCAGCTTTACTGTAGTGGAGTTAAAGGATCAATATATCATTAAATCTAAACAAAGCACAAAGCATAAGCATAGCACAGGTCTGGTTGTGACCATTTGTGGAAAGTTTGAAGCTAGTCCAAGGTAAGTTCTTCAAATTGTTTTTTTTATCCAACCAACAGTCAAAAAAATGGCTTTTTATTTACAGTGATATATAAGGCTGGAATCAGATAATTTAGACTTCTTTTTCTTAAAGAATGACACTAAATAATTAATCAATTATCAAAACAGGCTATTTATTTAATAGTTAGCAATTAATTGAATAATCAACTAATAGCTGAAGCTCTAAGCCTGATAATGTTTCACTTTCACTTGATAAATGTTGTGAGCAACAATAAAAGTTGTAGGTGGTTTATTTTAAATGGATCAACAGATGAGAAACACTGGGAAAGCGTTACAGGCTGTGCAGAGAGAGAGAGAGAGAGATACTTTCACTGCTGATTTCTCTCAGACCTGCTTTTTAAAACTGGAGCTACCAAAAAAAAAGTGCAGCTGGCCGAAAATAACATTCAGATAACATTTTGCAAACAATACAGCTCATCAAAAACCCTGATGAGAAGGAATCACGACATCTTTCTGCTTGTTGTTGTGTCTTCCTGTGACTGAGCAGATTAAATCAGGACATTTATGACCCAATAAGTCAACAATCAAACATCATTTTCGGTTCAGTCAATGACATACTGTCATTCAGACAACCCGGAGCCTTACAGCTGGTGCACTGCGTGTGTTTTGTGTCAGCCGTTTCACTATGAGTCAGGGATCACCGTTGTTATTATCTCTGCACTTCTCTCTTTTTGTCTCCACTCGCTGCAAAATCTAGCTTCGGGGGAAGAGAAGAAGAGGAGGAGGAGGAGGAGGGGGAAGCTAACATAAGCTAGCATGCTAGCTACCAACAAAATTCACATCTGCTTCGTGCATGAAAGCAACGTATGAGTCAAAAAGCGACCTACACACGTACACACACATTCAAAGCGAAACACAAGCATGGTGGAAACAGTGACAGGAGAGAGGTAAGCGGCGGATAAGTCGACTGACCTTTGCAGACAGTCCTGGCTTTGTGCAGCACAGGCGGACTTTCTGTCGACCCGGAAGAGAAGTCTTGTGGAAGAGGCCGATAGGAATATTATTGGATCCAATGAAATGCATCAGAGGATACCCGATGACTTTTGATGTCCTGTCACTGACGAGACACGTGAAAGCCATAAATACTGCATGTATCTATATCTATTGGTGGATGTTACCTCAGTCTTATCAATTGACATGAACATAATCATATTTTACAGCCTTATTATCATCAAATTAACCAGATACAAAGCTTAGCAGGTTTAGTTGGAGGGGAAAAATCATATGCATAAGTAGATTTGTGTATAGACAAAGAGCTACATTACGGTTACACACGCATTGATTTAAAAAATATATATTAATGAGTACATTTATATCTTTTACTATATCAGAAATGGCGCCTCATAACTGAAACATATTGAAACTGTAACTCTCTATACTTCCACTGAGGGGCTCTCTTTCACCATTTTATATTATAACGCACCAATGGATAAAAATATAATCTATCAGTCTATATACAGGACCAATAAAAAGTTTGGACACACTTTCTCATCTAAATGAGGTCCCATAGTCCAAAAATTTACCCCTAGTTTAACTTTGGTTAACCTCTCCAGCCCTCTTTATTAGGTGTAAGACTCCCAGGTCTCCACCAAGGGGTGCTTTTTTACTCTTTAACAATGTGCCACTAATTTATTTTCACTTTCGTTGCTCCTGAAAATGAGAAACTGATGATCGATGACTTGTTGTTAAAGTAGAACTGAGGTTTTAGTTGTTGAACAGAGTGCTTCTGGATGCTGGATAACCTCCATGAGGCAAAGTACTAATGACATATGATAAAATAATTGCTGATAAGTATATTTTCTCCTTTCAAGTCCCATAACATGTCTGTTACAGCACATGCGTGTTGCCTTGTTCCTCTAGTGCTGATGTGCTACACATTTTATGAGATGTGAGGGACTGATGGCATCTGCAGATGAACTGTTGTTCCTTTTAACTGTAAATCTTTGTTAATGAAAAACCAGCATGAAGCCACAATTTATGTGGACACTCATACAAGAAAACAGGAGCAATAACTTCTTTCTTCGTCTGTTTTCATTCATTCTGTCTTCAGCATATCTATTCATTCTGCACCAGCACATCTATTCACTTATAGTATAGCATATTTTGTATACTGTTTAGTGTATATGTAGTGTGTATATGTACTCTCTCTTATATCTTCTCCTTCTGTCTTTCACAATCATCTGGTTCTCCTTATCAGGCTCAAAGCATTTCAGTGGAACGCATTGTTGCTACGCCTGTTTCTCATTTTAGCATTTCACCCTAAAGACAACTCTAATTGCTACACTATAAACTTCTTTGATGTTCTCTCTCCAATATTATTTTTCCATTTCTTCTTCTTCCTCAGTGACATTCACAACACATTTAATTTTGAGGTCAGGAAGCAGGTGGTGGAGTGTAACGGCCCGTTAAAAGTAACTCTTTTCAGTCATTTCAAACACTACCTGTTGTTGTACTCTATTGTTTTGTAGGATGCCTGATTTATCTCTCTTTTTTTCTGTCTCTTATTGTGTTTAATTATCAGTGCTTGCGAGAAACTATAATGTGCCACTTGATGAATGATGCAAAAAAGCAAACTTGATTATTTTCTGGGTACATAATTCTTAAGTACTACATTAAGCGTGCATGTGCATCATAGAAGTGCATACGGTACCTTCTGCTTTGTTATACACATGAACATATTTTCCTTTAATCCAAGTCTTATTTAGACACTTTATGACTGAAAAACTGACAATGTGAGCTGTACATCAACGGTCATAGAAGTCTAGACTTGTGGAATCTGATCTAGGTCAACATAAAAAAAAGCTTAAACAATAGGATTATGGTTCGTACTGCAGTCACATATGAATTGTATTAGAGCAGACTTAGTAATTTGATTCTCAATGAATGCTGCTGCCAACGCCGTATTCATAGTCGTTTGCTTCATGCTACTTTGCAGATGTTTAAGTTGTTCATTTACTCCTATTCAAGTCAACTCCATTATAAACATCAAAATGCGATTTAAATACAGACATTAGTTCTGTTTTCTTTTAGGAATGTTTGTCTTTTATGGACCAACAAGCACCGAAACTGACATCTGAAACTATGTTCATTACTACCGTTACTAAAATTAATTTCACTCTTAACACAAGTGACTTCTGTCAGAATCAGACTGTCCATAACATTGCACATTGTCACATTTATAGTTATAAGTTTGTGGCGTTGTGTCTCATCATAATGCTAGCTGTTTAGGGTGACCATTTTAAGCTTGATTCATGTAAAGAAGAATTAGTTGAGATGGTTATATATTCATTTAGAGATGTCTAGCTTTGGGCTTTGGTTTAGTAAGATACATGAGGTTTTGATATGTTGTTAGCAAGATTGGTTTATATTTTAGTTGGCAGAGCATGTTTGTGGTGTAGGTGGGGGATGACTACCTTCCTGCCAAAGGTTCACAACTACAATTGTGGTTACCTTTGTCTGACCTTTTCTAAACTGCAGCATTTGTTAGCCTGCAGGATCATTTATGGTTGCTGTTGCCTGCCAGAAATTCACAACTACAATTGTGGTTACATTTGTCTGATCTTTTCTAAACTGCAGCATTTGTTAGCCTGCAGGATCATTTATGGTTGCTGTTATTTCCCCTCACTTAAATACTTTAACTTCTGTATAACAAATGGCGCTGGGTTGAACTACTGAATAAGGAAATAAAAGTGGGTGCTATGAGGGGAACACTTTAACACTTTTTCCAACCACCTTTCACACACCATGTCACACCATGAGTTGTAGCATGCAACAGTGATGCAGCCTGATTAATAACAGTGACAAATTTCAGTGCCAGTCTCTGATAAAAAAAAAAGTGACAAAAGATAAAAGATTTAACATCAAAATTGTCAAATATAATCAATCTTAACCTGATGTTACAGGGCAAGCAAATGTATGCTTCACTTGCAGCAATATTATCTCTTCACATTAACCACTTTAGGGAGGTCAGAGGTCAGGATCAGTTTCTTAACAGCACCAGTGATGTGGGTCTCTGCTGCTTGTCTCTTAATCAAAGACACTGCTCTGTTAATAATAGACGACAACAACAGTCTGCCAGCACTAGACACTGTGTGTCAGAGTGAGAGAGAAACCATGAGAAAGAGAGAGAGAGAGGGAGATTTTTCAGCAAGAAAATGCTTTGAAGTCATAGAAAATTCCAGGAGTTTCCTGTTAACGAGCCTGGTGTATAATGTGAACCAGGAGTGTGTGTCTGTGTGCAAAGAGGGGAGAGTCTCCCCCGTCATTCTTTCTCAGCTGCTCAGAGGGGTTAACATCAGCACAGTCTTTGCTGTCCTTTACCTTTCAATTACATTCAAGATTTGGTCCACTTGTTCTTTTAAGGATACGGAATGCTTCAGCCTTCGGTGGGGTTTTGAATTTGGATTCAAAGCATGGAATTTCACAGCAGGGAGTTTTGTCTCTGAGCTTTTTAACTCACTTTTAAACAGCCATTGAATCCATCTTGTCCCAGCGGGGAAGACTGTTTCAAATGCAACGTTGCTGATTAAGACTTTGCAAATGTATTGTTTGACCAAAGGAGGATTTGTGAGCTGCTAACCAGTTCCAACTGATCAGCAAACCAAACTATCAACCTGAGAATCAGCAATGATGTTGTATTGCTATAACTCCCACTGGCCTTTGCTGTTGTTCGCTGCTCTGTGGAGCCTCAGCTGCCCGAGTTTGCTTACCGCCTGGCAAGGTATCGGTCGAAGCAAGCCCAAGGATCAGTTCGACCCTAATGTAAGGGACTGGGGAGACTATTCAGACCTCCCTCCAGGAATCGAGCTGGGACTAGGGTTGGATGGAGACAGAGAACATGGAAACAACAGAGGAGGGGGAGAGTCATCATCACCAAGATTGGCTCCAGAGCTGGATTTCCTTGCTGACTTTGCAGGCAAGAGAATTGAAGAAATCAGCTGATATATCTATAGTATTTGTCTGTCTACCGACTTACATACAACCCCCCTTCTTCCCTCCAGGTAAAAAGCGGCTGTGGGTGATAACAGCCCCTTCACACAATGACCACTACCTTCGTATGATGGAAAAACAGCTGGAAGACATGGAGCAGGTACTGTGCTTAGAGATTTATCAAACATAGCACTGGGAAATGCATTTGTGAATCTTTAGAAAGTAGAGTTTCCAAAATTGTTTAATTTAATTTGGAAAAATACAAACTCTCTGTCTGTCTCATTCAGAAAGGGCTGAACTGCCATCTGGCCGAAAGGGACACTTTCATCATCACCATCATACAAAACGCCATGATGGAAGGTAGGATCCAGAAGACAACTTTCCAAGGAGATGCAACAGTAGAGAGCCTCGACCCTGACACAGTTACCAAACTGTTGCACTACCTGGAGCTCACCAGTCAGGTAACCAGTGTGCCAGAGACAGTTTGATTCATTTCAGTCTCTCGGATTTAATTTCTTTAAAACATTTTGTGTTTTTCCTTTTCAGTTTATCTGCGCTTGACATGTGCTTTTTATTCAACACCAAATCATTTCAGGACCAAGAGTTCACCATGCTGGTTATGAAGAAAAACCTACTGGTCAGTGAGCGGTTCCCTTATCCGGTCCGTGTGGAGGCGATCTTGGAGCTCATTGATCAGTTTCCCATGAGGAAGCTGGAGAAGATGACCAGGAAAGGATCCAACTTGAGGTTCCATTATACCACTATGTCCTTCACTGTAATAATGGTGAACTGAATTTACAGGGTCATTGAGTTTACTTCACATGTAAATAGATGGTGTTTGAATATTTTCATTAAGTTTAATCACTTAAATTTAAAAGATTAAGAGAAAAATTGTGCAAAAATAAAACCACAAACATCTACTGTAACCAATTATCAATGTTATGTGTTGCCATGAGTGTAAGACTAAGATAGTGTGGGTGCATAATCAAACAGTATGAAGTCTTCTTAACAACATTATTCCTTTATTACTGTAAGTGTTGCCAGATTATGCATGTATACTAGCTTGAACTCTCTCTTCTCTCTTCGTCATGAGACTGGGAAATTTTGCAACAAACAGGGAGTATGGACTAGAATTACCCCAAATTTTTCTAAATTTAAACTACTGAGAAATCTGTGACAGATTTGATATGCCTATCACTCACAAGCAGCTGAGTCAAAGTTAATTTTGCTTCCTCAATGTGTCATATGTGAATATTTTTTGGGTCTACAGGGAAAAACGATCAATTATTTCACAAGAAATCAAAAAAGATTAGAGAAGTAATAACCCTGTAAGACCTTTGCCCTGAATATCAGCTTGGTTGACATTACTGAGAAAACGTCTACACAAATCCGCCTTAGACAAAATGCTATGTGATGTTGTTTGACCAGGTGTAAAACCACCAAAAAGGTTTTGGTGAAAAGGAAAAAGATTAAGAAGAAGATGGTACTGAGCCCTCAAAGGCGAGGAAATGTGACCTCTGTGGTGGCGCCACAAAGAAAACCTCCTATAGACAAAAAAGCTGCCCTGAAGAGTAAAATCCAGGAAATACTGAATGGACGGTCGAGGTTTGTCATCCGCAAGGAGCCGGCTGTGGGGTCCACAAGGGGAAAGGACTCGACTTCTAGTGAACAGGAAAAACAAAAGATACACAATCCTCTGTTTGTGTCCAGGAGCAACGAGGAAGTGAAGAAATACAGGTGCTGTCTTTTCATATTTTTTTTGAGAGATAGTGTGGAAATTTTGATTGACTTCATTTAAAAAGCATTCTTAGATTTTGTGTTCACATCTGGTATGTCATGCCTCCTCATGCCCTTACATCCAGATGGGAATTTTTTCTGTATGTCTGTAATGTATTGCAGGCCTGACTCTGCTGTCGAAGAAGAAACAAAAAGAGATGGACTGAAAAACAGTGAGGATAAAGAAGAGAATGTAAAGGATGACACACAGGAAAAACAGAGCTCTAAGAAAAGGGGGAAAGGGAAGAAAGGGAAGAAAGGGAAAGGAAGAGGGAAAAAGTCCAGCAGAGAGGCAAGTGAGAAGGATAAAACAGCCCTGAAGGAGTTTATAGACTTATTAAAGGGGACACGAAGGCTGATGGTAAGACCTTTCTCTTTCTTTTTTTGCATCCAGATGCATTATAAATCCATGCAAACAATGGATTTTTAAGATATAAAAGTATTTGATGAGTACCTTCCTACCACCCAGTTTGCATGATATATCTGTATCTGTAGCTGATCTCAACGCCTAGCAGAGAAGCGACTCTGTACGTGCAGCAGAAAGAGGAGAGTGAAAAGCAACACTGTGACCTCGCTATCAGGAAGATCACCGTGGCGACCATTGTGGGTGAAGGCAGTGACGCCACACTCACGCTGCAACACCACCAGCTCGGTAGGGAGTGTTTGTACATTTCTTTCTGTGTATGTATGGTGTATGTTTATATATACATTTATATATTTGCAAAAACATTTGATTAGGTTCTTTCTAGGGTTGATCCAAGCAATCGGAAAATCTTGTGCAGATCATTTGTTTTTACAGATACAAATACTGGTGGAAAACTCTGTGATAGAGGAGCACATTGTATTTTTTACTAAGGCGTGACCAAAGCAAATATGGTGTTTCCATAATTACAGCTTCAGGGGTTTGCTTTCAGCTCTTTCATGGTTTTCCAGTTAGATTTTTTTTCACACATGCATATGAATACCACACAAGGACAAAAAGCTTTGTTTGATTTTTGTTTCTTTTCCGACTCAGTGACAAGTGTGAGTTTGGCACACTCTGCTCAGGTGTACTTTTATGTTCCAGCGCTAAGGAAGAGCATCTCAATTAGAGCCATTTTTAGACCCGTTTGCTGACATAATGTCCCAGGAAGTAACTGTGAACTGTGGTGGCGTGTAGTAGCTAAATAAGTTTTGTATTTCATAGTTATGTGTTACTGTAGTTTTACATAGTTGCATTAAACTGTGAGTTTGCTGTTGTATTATCTGCTATCTATATATGCACACACATTCATTCGTATGTGTGTGTTTCAGAGTCAGAGGCTCCACTCAGTGGCCTACCAGGGCACTTCTCAGATTCAGGACTGATCTCCCTGTTGAGAGCAGAGCTGGGTCTGTCATCGCCTGACCTCTTTTCCATGACTGTCACAGACTACGACATCAAGCCCAATGTTTGTATTTGTTCTTTGCATGCAGCATCTAGAAACACTTTTTTATATGTGCACACCTGGAAGAAGTCTTGTTTACAGCTGCTCAGAGTGACAAAAACAATATTCACCTACTTACAAGATTTTGCAAGAGAAAGCAGAAGTCAAACAGACAACATTTCTTTCAAACATGCATGACAGAGCTAGCTAGTATTGGAAATTTAAAGGACTCTACCATAATTTGGTATAAGATGGCTTCTTGCTTTTTACCGAATAAGAACAAATAATTGATCCCCTATTCTATTTTTATAATCCAGCTGTGTCGTAGCTGCTACAATGTGGTTTTCATTTTTGGTTATTGTCTTGGGCTGTATCGGGAACTGCTGCTGATGTAAGCTTGTAAAAACCACATGTAATACTGGGAAAACACAAATCCACTTGACTTGAACAAACTTATTTTGGTGTTTTAATGGCTTCCCCACAGAGAGTGTTTGAAGCTCCTCCATCAAGCCCCGCTCTGTTTGAGTACATTGACAACTTTCCCTCAAGGCGCACAGAAAAAGAGAAAGAAAGGAAAAGTCCTTCGACCTGCTTCAAAGACAAGCAACAGCTTGAGGCTGAGAATTCACTACTCAGGTAAAGTACAACAAATCATTGCTCACTGTTATCTATTTTCCTTGAGGCAAACTGCGTCTGGAGCCTCTTGTAATGTAAAAAAAAAAAAAAGTCTGGCCCTCAATACTTAAAATGCAGTAATGTTACAGAATTATTACAAAATGAAATTACACATTATTCTTCATTTTCTTCTAATATGAAATCCAAATGAGCACTTTTTCCCAAAAGTAAAGGTTTGTGCCTTAAAGCCTTATGATAAAAAAATGGAATAAAATTTAAAAAACAGAGGATATGAGACTCCAAACAGCCCATAGGAATGCTCAAATGCTATTTGTCAGTGACTGAATGAAAGAGTATGACTGATCAATACAGCAACCAAACTAAATCAGCCTTTTTATGGGCATCTAGGTTCATGTCAAAGAGGAGACTGCTGCTCGTCTCTGCTCCCTCTGAGGATGACTACTCTTTCCAACAGCAGCTCTCTGCTCTCAATGGACAGGAGTGTCACCTGGGTCAGTATCATGCCACACTTATACCCACTGTACAATACACTGTCTGTTTGCTGTGTAGTTTTTGGTGCAATATGTAAATGTTTTTAGCTGAGTCAGGTTTCCCCTCTGACCTTACACTGTTGTTTTCCTTATTGTACAGAACTGTAAATAAAAAAAGTTATAGACTTAAACTAAGAGATACTGATTATTGCAAATATTCAACCACAAGTCACTCAATGCCTAAGCATTATTATAACACAAAATATCAATATGGAGAAAAAAAATCATTATTTGTACTAGTATTGGTTTGTTTGTTTGTTCATTTGAATCTGCAAAGTAGTTAATGTTCAATTCAAGCTCTTTCTGCTAAAATATCTTTCCTCAGGCATTCGCCACTTTGCCATGTTGAAGCTGATTGGGGTTGGAGACAAAGCCTCAGGAACTGTAGAGTTATTTCCCCTCAATGGTGAGTCATAGTCATGTCGGACAGTCCAGGTGCAAGGATAGTGATGGAAAGCAGCAACTTGTACTTCATTATTATCATTGGGAAAATATGGAAACATTTTTAGAGGGGACATTTCATGCTTTTTGCAATTTTCAGTTATTTTATACTGTTATAATGCTGGATAGCTATGTTAAACATGGTCAAAGGTCCAAAACATGAAGTGAAAGCATATAAAAATGCTGCCTGAATGCTTTTTGAGCCAGTGTGCATCACATGACGGACCCGAAAGATGCAATTACACCAGTTTAGCCACAATGTCACATTGGTTTCCCAGGCCAGCCCTGTTCCTTGGGGCTTGCTCTGAACACTTCTCTTGCAACATCAGATTGTTCGTGCATGCCTACAAACGGCTGTCTGTTGGTAGCCTTTGTTACTAAGGTTGTTGCTAAGGTTAAGATCAAGAACGAGAAAAAGAAGTGAAATCCTACAACTATTTTTTGTTTATGTATTGTCCTGAGGCGACAGAAGTCTTCTAGGGCAGCTTCAGAAAGCTAACCAATCAAAACGGGTGGGTGGTTTTAAAGAGACAGGAGCTGTTTATGACAACTGAGGGGCTACGTAAACGGCCAATGTAAGATAATAAGGAGTTTTTTAACTGCAAATATACATGCAAATATATTCCAGCGGAGCCCAAGACTCAAAATGTAGACGTGGAAATGTGCATGATTTGTCTCCTTTAAATTTTCAGCATGAACTGAAAAATTCCCTTTTTGTTAATTGCTGTTTTCAATCTGTCATCCTTCCTCCAGGTCGTAGTCAGAGCGTGGTTGAGCCGTTGTCCCGTGATGTGGTCAACAATCTGAAACAACAGCTGAAGATCAGTAAGGACTATTTCAGCATGCTGGTTGTGGGGAAGGATGGCGATGTCAAGGCATGGTTCCCGTCACCAATGTGGTCCTTGGATAACATCTATGACCTGGTGGACTCCATGGAGCTTCGCCTGCAGGAGGAGAAGCTGCAGAAGAGGCTGGGGATCCACTGCCCAGAGGACAGAGGAAGAGGAGGCAGTGAAGGGGGACATTATGGTGGCTATGATGAACACGGGGCAGAGGAGGCATACTCATATCACCGGTCAGAAGAATGATGTGAAAGAAGGAGGAAAAAGAGCTACCTAAATTGTTAAGATGAGACAGCCAATACATGAACATTTGGATTACTCATAAGCAAGCTATTAAACAGTGACCTCAAAAACTTTTAAATCCTAAAATGATGATGATGGTACACCTGTTGGATACCACAATAATAAGCTGGATATTCTATGTCTGCAAGAAATAAATTTAAAAAGTGGAGCAGAAAATAGTGGAATGGTTTCATTCAAAAAGTCTTGATATCTCTCTGCACACATGTAGATTGCCAAGCAGATTGTACTTTTTGGCAACCCTTCTGTCCAATCTTTTTCAAACACATTCATTCTGTAAAGTATACAAATGGAGAGTTCCTGTGTTGAAATATTGTGATGCTGAAATTTAAACTGTATTTAAACAAAACAAATGTTCCTTTCTTTAGCTCTGAGCTAAACATCTGGTCATCTTTTTTAGGGGCTGCAGTCTACCGACACCTCAGGGTTAGTAAAACAAAGAGTTGTTGATGCTGGACTCTTTGCATGCCCGAGGAGAAGCTTTTATAACAGCTCTTTAAACGGTATTATTTAACTTCTCTGCAAAGGCTTTCAACTGTTGAAAAACTATGACTGCAGGCAAGCATGGTACCAGAATTTCCATTCCTTTCACCTTAATTTTACCTTAATTCAACTGTCCTACTAGAAAAACCTTAGTTGCTACCAATATAACACATGGAAAGTTATCAGATGCCATACAAGTACAAACACACAAATATGATTTTGAACTTCATTTTGATTTCATATGTTTCTTTCGGGAAGAATGCAAAAACTTTTTAAAGATATCAAAGATATCCACATGGACCAATCCAAAGTCTAGTAAAGAGTGAATACCCATGACATGACACCACTGGAAACATCCTGAAGCAAAGCTTAGTATAATCATCAAGATGAGGAAGATATGCAGACTGACTGCAGTGGAAATTTAACTGTGTCAAAAACAACAAACATCACACATACAGAAGTGTGGATGTTAGTTTCTGCAAGTGCAACGGCATCTTAATAAAGAGAGACAATCTTTGGAAGAAATGCGTACAATGCAAAGTTAATTTACTTGGATCTGTTTTGAAAGAATACTTGTCAGTTGTTAATTAGAATAAGATGTTCAAAACATGTGCCTGTATGATGAAAATTGATAAATAATAAGGTTACCCTGTCAAGTGTTGATGCTACAAATAACTCAGGTTAAAGCAACAGACTGAAGAGTGATGTGTGGAATGTGTAGGTAAGTAAGCAAAAGCAGCATGACCTGGGTTAAGTTTTTACAGCAGGATGTGAAAGAGCCGGAGCAGAGAAGGAATGTAGAGATGAAATATGGCAAAATAAAAGGCTTAAATACACGAAAGAGAGAAAAACAGCACATCCTTAAAGAAAACCTGTGATTTAGCACACCTCAGTGTGAGAGGCTCCTCTGTGCTCTACTGCTACTATCACTCAAAGAGCAATACCAAAAGCAAAAGAAGTGAAAAGGTGAAGTATGAGTAAGGGTTAATAAAAAGAAGTTGGGAGTTGGAGTGACAAAGAAAGTTGAATTGACACTTTGTGTTGATTTTGCATGTTTGTGGGATGTACCGCCCACAGTCCAGATAAATGGCAGCATGGTGGATTAGAGACTTCAGAATGAGTCACGTTATGGATGATGGATGGTGGGAAAAGATCCGGATGAGTGCCCACAATCTGCTGTGACCCTTAGTAGGTTTGTGTATTTGGCTAAATAAAATGAGTAGATATTGGTTACACACCACCATCTCTTAAATCCTACACTATAAATTTCTGTTACATAGACGGTGGTGGGGAGGGGGAATAGGGTGGGTCAAGAAATATCCCAAAATATCATTCAGCTACATTTAGTCAAAATGAGGTCACGTCTGGGCCACACTGCATGTGTGAACCTCAGCAGTGCGTGTGCATTGCTGAACTTCTGCTTGCAGCATCCACACAGGAAGCATATCTGCGGCAGTGCTTCTGCCACTGGGAGGCCTATCTCTCTATCTTGTTCCCCATCTATTTCTGCTAAGGACCACACACATCATGCAGAGAAAAAAAAGTGAGACCCTGATTCTCTAGATGATGCACCACTGTTGCCTTTACTCACATCTTTTCTAGCTCCTCTTTCAGCCCTTAGTATTTTTCAAGCTTCTCATGTTCCTTCCTCTTGATGTTGCTGTTAATTGGAGTGCTACGTCTATCACTACTGCCTTCTTCTATTGTTTGTCAATCAACACAATGTCTGGTTGGTTGACCATCATCAGTTTGTCAGTCTGGATCTGGAAGTCCCACAGGATCTTAGCTTGGCTTCTCAGCCACCTTAGGAGGTGTCTTCCATTGTGACCTGGGGACCAGTGCAGATGTTCCTGTACACTATGCCAGCCACTTGGTTATGGTGTTCCATGTATGCTATTCATGTCTGTAAATTTACACCCTGCTATTATGTGCTGAACTGTCTCAGGAGCATCTTTGCACAGCCTGCACCTGGGATCCGGTCTGGTGTGGTAGATCCCCACCTTTATTGATCTTGTACTAAGTGCCTTAACAAATGGCTGAAAATCTTTACTCACAGTCTCTTAGTTAGATATATTGTCATTTTATCAGTTAGGCTTCAGCTAAAGGAGTTCATATATAGACCCCTTTAGCCTGAAGAGTAAAGTCACCTGACCTTAGCTGTCAGTTATAAATATGTCTGAGGGCAAACTATGTCTGAGGGCAGCTAAAATTTGATGGATATCTTAAAATTTACTCCTTAAAAGAGGACATGTCATGCACATTTACAGGTCAATATTTATGTTCTGGGACTATACTGGAATATCCTTGCATGATTTAAAGTTTTAAATTTCTTATTTACCCCTTATTTACCTTATTTTATCATAATTACCATTTACAATTCAGCCGCTCAATTCAGCCACTGTCTGAAACAGGCAGTTTTACCTCCTGTCTCTTTAAAGGTAGAGTCAGTCATTCTGGAGAAAGATTCTTGACAAACAAATACACCCCTCCCTTCGTGCTCCTTCAGAAGCTCCGCCTCCGAAAATTTATGGATGTACATTACCAAGGTAACAACCTGGGGACAGCAGCTGGCCAAACTGCTTTCACCAGACAGACAGAATTTTATTTTTGTAAAATTTGCTGGAGTGTGTAGTAGTGTTGTGTGGCATGCGTCAAGCAACTGTGTTTACATGCCCATTTACAGTTCCAGTGCTCTTTATGAACATCAGATTTTTTTTCAGAGCACACACAGAATGGACAGCTAGCAGACCCTGAGAAGATATTCACTGAATTTGACAAAAAATGTATTGGATTAGAATCACCGACTTTACCTTTAAGGCCTCCCTCCCTACAAGCCCACTCTGTTCTGATTGGTTAGGCTTCACAGGCTACATAAACAAACAATAGTAGTAGGATTTCTTTTACTTTTTGTCTCGGCCTTTATTCCAAATGTCAACTCCTCAAATACATCCGTACATGTTTGAGACAAAATCAGATTTGAAATATGCATGTGGCCATTGTGAACAGCACATGGAAAAACATTAGCAACAAAGGCTATGGAATGGACTGCCGCTTGTGGGAATGCACGAACAATCTGACGTCAATTTGATGGGGAAGTAGAGATAACTTTGCAAATGAAGCGTTCAGAGCTGGCTGAAGCCTGGGCTTTTGATTTCCAGGCAGCATTTTTACATACGTTTACCTCCAGTTCTGGAACTTTGACCATGTTTAACATAGACATTCACCACTCTTAAAGTATATAAATAGAATATCACAAAAAAACGTGTTATGTCCCCTTTAACATCTCATTTGAGATTTTATTTGAAACTATTTTTGTATTTGGTTGCTGAATTTATTTTGAAGGATAACCTTTTTTTTTTAGTTTTGAATTGATTAGATATCAAATGGCCTCAGAGGAAGTTTAGCTGTAATTACAAACTGTTGTTTGGCCCACTTCTTCTCATACAGCAATGAAACCTCTCTACAGCCTCTATAAACAAGCTCAAAAGTACAAAAACAAAATGCCTGCGACCATCATTGAGAAATACTTTCTACAGCTTGCTCTGATTTATGAAAATAAGTCCTGTCTTGCACTCCCTATTTTACACAACTTGTTTTTATCAAGCAAAGGTAATACTAGGACAGCAATGACATCCACTAGGGGGACTGTTCAGCTATCTTAAGTTCACTGTACATGACCCCTGACAAACTAGATAATTATTAACAGATTTTCAACCCTGTTGTCTATGTTTTTTTATTTATGGTTTAGGGTAAATGTAGTGAGGTCTGATTGCATTTAAACCTCAGTTTTAAATTATACACTAATAAGTTTGTTTCTTATGCAATCAACTATTGGTTGCAGTGTACAGATTCTTTATTGCAGTATCTACTGCTGTTGTTACCTACAGTATTATGACTGTAACTTTTTTGTCTTGTCACATTTCTGTTGACCAAATCACTATATCAATATCAAAGTGTTGAATATGGTTGCTGAGAAACCATTCTGCTTTTTTTTTCTTTTCTTTTTTTTTTGTTGACGTGGCATGGAGTGAGTGAGCATCAGTTGTTGAGCATAGAGGAAAACTGCAGGGAGTTTGCCAGGGATAGGCAAATCTATGAGATGGAAACACAGAGATAACAGAGGCAGTGCAGACTCACAGTCACACAAAGCACACATACTACTAAGAGAGGAAGTAGTCAGTTGTGGACAGATGCTTATGTCACCAACAGAACTGGAGTTTACATCCCCCCACATACAAACACGCAGACTCACACGCTCAATGCTTTGTCACACTCTTTGTCATTCACTATCTCTGTACCTTTCTCTCTTCGACAGTTACAGAAACTCACACAGATACACTGAACAAATACACTCTTCACAACTTTATCCACCGACCATTCGGACATCCAGAGGCAGCTGGGATTGTTGTCCTCAACATGGTGAGTACACCTTATCTCTGTACTAAAACTATTTGATATAATCACCTTCTAGATAAGAAAACCATGGTTGCAGGTGAAAGGGGTCAGTGAAAGAAAGCTGCTATTGTTATAAGCATTTTTCTAACACTTATTATACATTAATATAATGAATATTTATTTGTAATAACACCCTGATATAGTCATTCATTCTTGTACACATGATTCTGACATTGACATTTGTTTGGGCAAGTTACTGCGTGTATAATTATAGAGGAAATATATTTTAAATGTACTCTTGCAGTCAACACTTCACACAAAAGCAATTTGTGGGCTTTTAATTATCCTTTTATAGCATTTAGGACCCCATGAGATTACACTGATAATTTTGCATTTGATATTCAAGACATTCTTGGACACATTTTCCTGTGCATAATGTAAAAACAAAAGAAGTCACCATTAGGTTTGGTTTTGTGTCATCTAGATTGTGCAAGACAACTTTGGCTTTTCATAACACTGGAAATAGAAATCATGGTTCCTCTTTACTGACCAGATGATCTCGTTCTCTTCTCTGTCATTTCTCAGCAGGTCATTAGACTTTGAATTCTAATTGCCTACATAGTACATTTTTATTTACACAGTATTTGCAGTTGTAGAGAAACTAGCATCACACCCAACACTTTAATGGTTGCAGTCTTCATTACCAATATAGCAATGTTGTGGTTGTCTCTTCTCACCTTGGCACTATCCACTAAAACAACTAATGCTTACCCAGAATATACACAGTTGCCAGTTCATTAGGTATGTTTAGCTAAGTCTAAAGAATTATAATTCCACAGTTCTGCAGTTAATCCTACTTTTATGAGGGTAATATTTTTGTTGAAACTATTTTCTTCATTGTCATTTTGAGGCTGTAGTTTGCGGTGCTGTTTAGTTGTATTGCTTTACTCTTAAAGGTATTTCCTGCATTTGACAACATTTTTAGGTTTTCACAAAATTGCAACTGCACACATATTTGGAGAAGCAGTAATTGCAAACGTCTGGAACATATTGGGAAATTTTTAGTTTACTGCGGTTGAGAAACAGAAGTGTGATGGAGGAACTTTCCTCTGTTTCTTCTCTGATTTCATATTCAGCTGCATCTCAGGCGGTAGTGTTAACACACTTACAGTATGCCACCCTGGCAAGATGGTACTGACACCCTTAAAGTGACACAATACATAACTTCAGTTAGCTTGAAAGTCATAAAAGTAGCATCCTTCTCAACAAAGAAGACAGATACAGCTAGCTTGACTGCTAGCATGTTTAGCAAATGTATGACGGTTACAATGGAGTCAAATTAAGTCAATTTTCCACAGTCCAACCAAACCTCCAGCATTATCCACTTCTCTGTCCATTTATATGCCCAGTATTCTAGTTGCCCAGTGTATACCCAGTATATTTTTGCTAAAATGTGAGTGGATTGGTTTAAGAACATAGTTTCCATTTTGTCAGCATAGTTTATCCAGAGATTTGTTACTGATGTTGTCCACATACAAGAATTGTTTTTTGAAGTTTGTGAATCAAGTCATATAAGCAACCCTCCAAAAACTTATAATAATAAACTGGTAATTTTCAATTGTGAATGCGGTTAGAAAGAAACTACCAGTACTGTGTGCAACATACTCTAGATCTGATGTTAGCTGTGGTTAACTTTAACTGTTGTTCTCTCCGTTGATCAGTTTTTCCTCACTTTACTGCTGTAAGAATAGCAGTGGGTAGCTGTGTGTCCTCATACTCTTATCTCCACTTCCTGGTATGGTGTCTCTGACTCCAGTCAAACCAGACTCATTAAAATGGGTGTGGCAGCTACTTGTCCATTATGATGCTTTGTGTCAGTTACAGGACTGTTTCTGTGTTAAAGTAGACACACATGATCTTACATAATACAAGAATTCAGTTCCCAGGTCTCATATTTGAAGGCTACATTACCCAAATAAATGCAATATTTGCCATTTTAGAGAAAAAGACTTTTCACTCGATAAACAGAGGGGACAGTGAGCAAGAATACTTGGACAGAACGTTTGCTTGCGAATACAGCTTTGAAAGGTCTTTCCCCAGATATTATTAAGTGGAAATAAGTGAAAAAAAGAGTATTATGAGGAGCTCTTGGTTTATGAGACAGTTATACTTTCCTTATTACGTTTGTTTTTGTCAATATGTGTAGTTCAAAACCAACAAGTTAAAATTAATTAATGAATTACTTGTTTGATTATTTGAACCACACACCAGTCCTGGGTAGTTCAAACATTTGTGATGGTGCAGATGACTTGTGTTATCTTGGTGACACACACACACATTCACACCCGGCTACCACGCAAGGTGCCGGCCGAGGCATTTGGAGCACTTTAGGGTTGAGTGTCTCTCTTAAGGTCATTTCAACATGACTGAACCACCAACTCTGTGATTAATGGATAACCTGTTTTACCTCCTGAGCCACAGCCATCCATGGGGGATGGGGGAAGGAAGGGTGTCATGATAAATTGAAAGACAATGATGTGATTATGTGCACATAGCATGTCTGTGTACATATTTGATTTACTTTTTTTGTATGTGTTTGATTTGTGAGTGGCCTCTGGAAAAAAAGCTTCACTTGTGAAATTTGCAAAACCTTTTAAGTCTATTGAAGTGTACATTTTGTTTCCCCCTTATTCCTCTTTTGCTTTGTCCAGCAGTTTCTGTTTCTGTTTTGCTTCCTGTTGAAGTTATATTATTCTGCCATGCACAAAATATCCTAATTTTACTTTCAATTCTGGTTTTGTACTCTGATTATTCACCCTACTTCTGGTCCTTTCCCATTCTGTCCAGGATAACAAGTCTGATGTGAAGGCCATCATGGCTCGCTTCCAAACGAGTGGGGCGAGCACTGACGAGTCTTCCTCCACACCGCCAGTACGAACCAAACCACAACTACACCCTACCTTCTCCTCTGGCCCAGCCATACAGACAAAGAAACCTGTCTTGGAGAGCCTCTCGGGCAGTGCGATAAATGTTCCCCCTAAACCCTCTTTCCTGAAAAACACACCGTCCACGAAAAGTGACACAGAAGCACTTGAACCAAACAAAGCAAAAGCCCTTGCTAGCAGATTTGGAAACACCCAGGATGACAACAATGCCAACAACAAACCTTTCATTGTTAATAAACCCTTGAAGCCACCTTTTTCACAGGCTAATGAAGCTAAAGGCCCTGTGCATAAGCCTCCTTTTCACAAGCCCCCCATCAGCTCCACCTTGTCTGACGCCAAACCTGCCTTGCCTAAACCATCTCCAGCTGTCAGCTCCAAGCCCAGCTGGGTAAAGGATACCAGTGGTGGGGGTCCACCATCCAACACTAGTTCCACACCACCCAAAGTACCACCTGTACAACAAAAACTGAGCAGCAGCTTGGGAAAACTACGGCAGCACAATGAAGAAATGGCAGCAGGTAACACGGACACTGCTAACAAAATTTCACCTCCAACAAGCTACAATTTTAAGCCCCCGCCTGTCTTCAGGACTGCTCAGAATACATTCAACAAAGAGGACAAAACGGAGCAGTCAGATACTGGTATGAAAGCAGATGGAGGCAACAAACTGCCTCTCTCTGCTACTAAGTCCATCGCTCCTCCCAAACCTCCAGCCAGCAAAAAGCCTAGCTTTAAGAAGCCGTCGAAGCCTTTTCCTCCGACCAGCAGCGTTAATGGTGACACCACCTCAGGTCCCAAGTGCAATCCTCTCCCCAACAGTTTAGCTTTGGGCCCTGCTCCTGCTAAACCTAACCGACCTCCCAAAGTCAACCTGGAAAGCTTCAAAAGAGGTGCTGAGGCCTCTGATGATGGTAAGTTGGACTGGCATTAACAGCTTTGTCGAGTAGTGACTCCATAGAAAAAAATATGAACAAAAGCATTGATTATGTGAGATGTAATCACCAATCCAATGAGTGAGTGGAAACTGGTATTTAGATAAATCAGATCAATAGTCACTACAGTGCAATACAATCACAAAATTGCTTGTATATTTGAATGTAGTTACAGGCATGGCAAAAATAATTACAGTTCAACACTTGTGTGCCAACCTAAATATCAGATTGAGTGTCTCAAAGATGTACTATACTACATTATGCTAAAATGGCCCTTCAATTATTAACCTATTCAATTTCACCTATCTCTTCCCAAAACCTATATCGGTATTGTTGGATGGATTCTGGTGAACAATCCAAAGATTAAAAGTCAAATGGAAGCCAGTGCTTGGAAAATTAATTACATATTTTAGGCCCTGCAATTGAACAAGTATGACTCCAAAATATATTCTGATTTCTGAACTGTGGAAGACATTCCACACATTGGAGTCCACAGAGGACTTTGTTATGATTTGTGTATTTATAATTTGTGGTTACTTTTTTATGTGACTGACAGGGCTGTAGCTACCATGGACCACGCCAAAAACATGTCCTCAGTGTTGTTTTTGGGAACTTTGAAGCCTGAGGAAGAATTTGAAGAGATGTTCTACAATCACACCCAAATTACACTTGTTTTTAAGGCTGATTCAAATTTTTGCTTATTTATTATAGTCAATATGCCTGTAATGGACTGTTTTAGGCTGTTAGGCTAGTGCTTCTCCACCACAGTCATATTCCTGGCATTGTGAAGATGTTTTGAAGTAACATTTAGTACTTTATTTAGGGAGATAACATTTACAGAGAAAATTTGTTGAACAAATATATAAAACATGAACAAATCTTATAGATGCCAAAACAAAAATGTGTTAGGGTTACACTGGGGAGAATTTGGACACATGATGACAGTATTTCTAAAATCCTGGCTTTAGTAACTGACAAGTGAATATGCAATTTGTTCTCAGGATAATGAATGTAAACAAAACAAAGAATATATATATATATATATATATATATATATATATATATATATATATATATATATATATATATATATATAAATCTCCTTCCTATCGAACTTAAAACCATTAAGAAGACAATGTGACCCACTTTAACTGTAGCAAACAGCTGGAGTGCACAGGGTGAGACAGATAAGGAGAGTTTCAGGAGGGAAATATCTGGCAGCCAGAAGGCACACATATGTAGCCTTGCTGGCGGTTATATTTCAACTATATCTCGCTGCATTTAACTCAGTTTTTGCATGCATTCATTTTGTTGTATATCTTTGGTTCAATCAAATGCTGCTAAATGTGTCAGCATAATTTTTCTGAACAAACAAGCAATATTTTTTATGCACAGTAATCAATGCTATAAACTAGGCCAGGCCCTTGCTGTCAAGTAGATTATATGAGAAAGGGCAGTAAACAGTCTAAAAAAAGATGGGGGTTCCTCTTATTTTGCTGCATTTCCTTTCTATCACTATAACAGCTTTCTCGGACAGACGTTGAGAACACTATTCAGAAGTGTGAAAAAGACACGTTTCACAAGTTCACAAGTGTGCTTTCAGTGGCACTTGTAATGTTTAGGCTGTAGTTCTTAATTTCACTTTGGGTTATCTGACTGGCCAGCAATACAAACAACTCCAATTTGTACATAATTGCATCAAAAGCAAATAAATCTTACAATTTTTAACTTGATAATTTTAATTTTATGCATTCTGTAAAGAATTAGAGAAAGTTACACACGCTTTTGTACAATTGTTCAGAGCTTGAGATAAGAGACCAAAGTCATAGACATAAACTTAGTTCCTCTATTTGTTTGGCTAAGTTCCCTGTCCAGTTTCTCTCTTCTCCTCCCCCCTCGCTCTCTGCTGTGACAGCGGAGTTTGTTTCACCACATGGGGAAGTATAAGTTCCAGCAAACAGGGAGAGTTTCGAGTGAGAGCGTTCTGTTTTTAGACACACACCTGCTCCGCATTTTGTTGTAGGCGGTAGGTAAATGATAACTGTTGGCCAATATTCAAGCTGAAAAATCACATCAGAAAACTAAAAAATTAGGAAAGAAGGAAGACAGAAATAACTGAGCAATTCTGATATTGTTGTCTGCTCCACATGACTATTTGGTGGATGCTATTTGCTCTCCCTTTCTTACCTATTGTCCTGTGCTATGCTGTCCTTTCTTTTGAACTGAAAACGTAGTTAATATGAGCATGTGAGTTTTTAAGGTTTCATGTCATATGTATTGCCTAACGTACTGGTCTTGTTTTTAGGGGTTTTACTGTAAAATTGTAAGTGCCTTACAATTGTAAGTGCCTTACAATTCTAACGCCCTTGTACTTGAACATTTCCATTTTGTTCCACTTTATATTCACTCCACAACATTTATCTGACTCTTAATTTACAGATTAGGATGAGGATTAAATATATAAAATGACAAACAGACTAGTTTACTCTCTAGGGATTGATAAAGTTATCTATCCCTCTACACTACAGTATTTATCTATACATATAGTACACACAGTATGGGAGACAGTCATTGGGAGACACTGGTAAAGATACTTTAACTTCTCTATTTTACCACCATGTGTTTTTTGTTACAGGTTCTGGCCCTTTTAAGAAACCCATCATCCCAACCCCTTCAGCCTCGCACCTCAGTAACCACAGCAACCACGTGACCCCAAATCAACCCCCTCAGGCTGCACTTCCCAGTCTGCCCCCACGACACCCTGGAACAATGTAAATGTCATAGTCGTGCTGAAGCATTTAGATATATATGCTGTATACTCTCTGGAGAAAGTTACACCAATTAACACAAACTAAATCTTGACTGTGTTTTTCAGAATCCAGCAAGAAGAGTGCTATGATGATGTTGATGAACTGAAAAGCTCTCCTCCGCCTCTACCACCATCCACAGGTTCAGTAATAGTTATTATCTGGCCAAATGACCCAGATGTTGTGAGTCATATATGTTTTTACCACCACAGGAAGACAGAAAAGGCCTGTGTGACAGTGAACCTTGCACCTTTTTTTACATATTAATAGATGCTCATACAAGGAACTGTATTAGTCACTACGTGCTGTCAGTGAATACATGGCTTTACTCATGCCCAATTAGGAGTTTAACTTTGGGGTAGTTATTTTGGTTATTTGCATATGAAACTGTCGTTTCTGTTAATGTTTGTCTAGACAGTCTTGTTTTGTTCTTATCTTAACATTCATTACTTGTTCCTCTTCAGGCCACCCAAGTCAGAGGGCAAAGGTAAGACATGCTGAATTCATTTCACTTTACATAAAAATAGATATGCATGTGGGTGCAAGTGCAGATGCAGACACATACACACACACACACCATCAGATAAGTATGTGGATGTGTGACAAATGACTACTAAACTCAGCGGTGGAAGAAGATGCAGCATAGTAAGAAAATGAGTAAATAAGAACAGATAAGTATAGTAAATGAGAATGAATGTACATATAAAGCAAATAGTTTATACATGTATATGATTAAACTGACATTAGAACACAGTAAGATAAATGTATGAATCAGAGTATGAAAAATGTTAGTGCCCCTGCAGAAAAAACAGCAGTAGTACCAGTGGAAATTACTGACGAAAAAGGACCTTGCAACATCTACAGCTTGATGAAAATTAATGTGCATGCCACCACAAACAGGAAGAGTAAGACCAATGAAAAAAGTTAACATAGAAAATATGTAAAGCTCTTCTTCCACATAAGTGAATAGCACATACAGTATGTACTATATGATGGATGAAAGACACTGAGCTAATTGCAGTTTTTCCTCCTGTTTTTATTTGTATATTTTCTGCCCAGGAAGAGAATGATGACGATGATGATGATGGAGAGATGTATGAAGATCTTGATGAACGATGGTGAGAGAATGCTCCATATTAAACATTAGCTTGTTTTTCTCACACTTCTCTGATTCTGTCCTGTCTTTGAAACCAGTATTGATTCTGTGTTATTTATTTGCATCTGGATGGACTAGTGGAGTTTTTATTTTAAGAGCTTGGCTGGAGGCTTTGTTTGACTTCTGCTTATTCAGGTTCAGAGCTGACAGACCCTGACACAAAAGTTGTCTCTACAGTATACTCTTCACTGATTTTAATATAGGCAGCATATGTTTAACAGTTTCTCTCTGCACAGAGCTCCCTTAAAAGAATATTGGGAGTGTTCCCATTTACCTTTACTAACACTACTCTCTGGTGGCTGTATTGCAATACTACAAGAAGTCATTCATCCTCACTCTGACTGAATTTTCTGATTAAAATTGAAAAGCAAATAAACTTTCTTGTTTTGAGGTCTTCATCTGTTCAGGGGAGTCAATATAGGGTCACCAGCAAATCAGGAACATTTTGCAAGTGCATCTGTTTATCTATCAGTTTCTCTGTCCTTATCATTTCCTGCCTATTTCCAACTATCTTGTGCTCTATCTCTCTCTATCTTTCTCTATCTAAAGGGAAGCGGCTGAACAAAAACAAGAAAAGAGAAAAGAGAAAGAGGAGAAGGAGGGTAAAAAACGACTGGAGGCTGAGAAGAAGGAGCAGAAGGAACGAGAAAAGAAGGAACAAGATGCCAGAAAGAGATTCAAAGTGAGTAGATGAGACTGGAAGTTGCAGCTAAATGTCAATCGATTCCTTTAAAAAATTGTACACTTTCATATATTCAAAGACCTGTTACATCTGTTATGTACAGTGTGTGTGGACATGCAAACATGTGAAACTTCTCTAATGAATTAGTTTTGTCTCTTACTTTTAAGTGTGGCTGTAAAAATGTGACAAATATCTTGTTCTGTACGTAATAATTTATTCAATTTTCTTCCTTTTTGTGTGTTTGCATGTATATTTGTGGCTTCGTGTATGTTAGTTGGTTGGCCCTCTGGAGGCCATCCACCAAGGGAAGGCTTGTGTGGACTGCCGAGGCAGTAAGACAGACCTTGCTCTGAAGCAGGGTGACAGCCTCGACATCATCCGTGTCCATGGCAACCCAGAGGGGAAATGGTTGGGACGGACACAGGATGGATCCAGTAAGTTTATATATTCCTACCTCATTAGTCTCATTTTCTTCACTTATCTTTGCTTTGGCTTGTCATCTATGACCTTATGGTACACCTGTAAATACAAGATAAGACTGTCTTATGTATCTTTCTATAATATCTTTTTTCTCTGTTATTTTCCTTGATTTGATTTGTCCCTTCAATTATTGACTGCAGGTTTTTAGCTAAAATATAGACAATAAAGGATAAAAAAATATTTCACTTCACTCTTTGTTTCTAACAGTTGGTTATGTAAAGACCACTTCAGTGGAAATTGACTTTAACACTCTGAAGAATCGTCAACCTCAGCAGCCAGAGTACGACCCCGAGGTCTACGATGACATTGATGTAGCCTCTCCTGATAACAGGTGCCAACAAATTATATATTCTTCTTCTTATCTGTCTTCTTCTACGTCAGTTAGTTGCAATGAAAAGTTGGACTTTTGTGTTTTTTCCCCTCATTAAATAACCTCGTATCACTCAACATGAAAACAGAGTTTTCAGGTTTTGTTTCAGGTTTAACCCAAAATCTTAATCTGAACTGATTAAAATTACAGATTGTTTTCAATAACTAGATGAGCATTTTACTTCTGGAACATGTAACAACAGAAAGTTCACTGTATGTAATGCTCATATTACAAACTGTTCTCTCTCCGCAGTGGGACAAAAGGCCCAGGAGGTATGCTATATATCTATATTAAATAGTATTATATTCAGTCACATTCTTTGCATTTTGTTGATGTCAAGTTGTTTTGCTGAGATGAGACATGTCACTAATTGCATTATATTTTTGTTGTTGTCCTGTAGTGATGCTACCACCACTACCAGGAGAGGGAGGAGAAATATACGATGATGTCCTTGATCCAAACCTGGATGTCAGGTGGGAACTAATGGATAAATTACCTTTTGCTTTACAAGGAGTGGGTAGTTGGATAATATGTGTTAGAGTAGAATATTTTATGGACAAAAAACATTGAATACTAATATGCTAAATGGAGGAGATGAAAGATTCTGAAGTGAAGCAGAAAAAGAAACGCAGGTTTTTTCATTGTTGGCTGGCTCTTTAGTCCCCTGGAACACAGGTTTTCTATTAAGCCCCGTGGCTTCCTGCGGATGTTTGACCGGAACAGACGTCTCACCGGCTCTAAAGTGTAAAATACACTCAGTAGTAAGACTGATCACAGATCTACTGTCCACTGTTGTTAATCCCTAAACAGTTTCTCTCGAATAAAGATGCCTTTGAATGTTTGGCATCTGATCAGCTACCTCACCCCTCTCTGAATAACACTGAAGGATCCTGATTTGCAAACTGATTGTTGCATGCACAGTCTAAGAGGCTGAAATCTAACAGTGATGTTTCTGTAATTACAATCAGTGCAGCTGATTATGTGTGATTTTACTAATCTTCACGAGTCATTTGCATGTCTGTAACTGAGGTATGATTGTCGACTTAATCAGAAAATCAAGGCCACATCTGCTAACACATTAAAAAGAATGTTTTAACAAGTATACTAATTAACTAATTAATTAATTCATATTCTAATTCATGAATATTATTGTATATTTGGGCTGCTTTGAATCATATTAATCTACTTTGAAGTGATGATGTCCTAATGATATAAATTATGTAAAATCCTAATAATTTCTCTTTTGTTGTGCCAGAGTGCCACCACCCAGCCAATTTACTGCAGATGGAAAATCAGGTATCACTCACATTTTTATGAAAAAAGATATTTGTTCCTCAACCTGTCCTTTAATATTACTCTTTTTTTCATAGTCCTCTAGTACCTTTAAGTACTCCAAATTAATGTTGGTGTATTAACTTGCTGGATTAAGTGACACCTCCTCAACATTTGATATTTTATCTCCAACAAGAAATTATTGTAGATTTTATAAAAAAATAATTTAAGTGGGTCTGGGCATATATTGTTACATCAGCTTTTTTTTTTTGCTTCACTTGCCAAAATGCAGACTGCCCCACACCTCCTCTTTGTGTACTTTACATTGTTTGTTATATGTAATCTGATTAAAATGTGTCTTCTCTAAATGCTCACTAATGTCAGTATTTAAAAGTTAAAGGCTCATTGATTTGTTCCATGTGTTACCACAGATCAGCCAGGAGCAGCAATTGATGAAGAAATATACGATGATGTTGACTCTCAAAACTTGCCTCCTCTTCCTCCCATCAGCAGGTAAAATTACAACAACCTTAAAACAAATGATAATATTCTTACAGTCCATTTATATTCATGATTTCAAATGACACAATTGAACCAAATGATAAGTAGTCAAAGATCAATATTGTTCTCCCCTTCATTTTATGTTTATTTTTCTGTCCAGCCTTCCGACCCTGAAAGGCAAAAGCAAGACTGAAGAGAGAGAGGACCCAAAGAAGCAGAAAAAGTTCGAGAAAGAAGAGAAGGAATTCAGGAAAAAATTTAAAGTTGGTCTCTAATATTTCTTTAAGCATATCAATCCAGGCCTCTAACTGCTGCCAAGTTCACACTCTTGTTAACACAGTTCAAACATTTAATTTAACTTTAGTTTAGTTAAACTTGGATCATTAAAATGGACCTTTTAGACCAAATATGCCACCAAGAATTTAAACTAAAAATGCACTGGCTGTCACAAACTTAACAACTTATAAGTACTTTTGAATCTCTTGCAGTATGATGGGGAGATACAGGTGCTGTACCAGGTGAGCATCATCCCTACGCTCACTAACAAGAAGTGGAGCGGGAAAGAGCTGGCGGTTAAAGCAGGAGAAAAACTGGACGTCATTGTTAAAGCCGTGGACAACAAACTGATCTGTCGGAATGAGGAGGGCAAATGTGAGTATCTGCTGTTAGTTTATATGTTTGATACCACGAACATAACTTACAAATACATGTATTGAAGATTCCTATGCTACTGGTTATGTATTTAAAATCTGTCTGTTTGTCTTTTACAGTTGGTTATGTTTCGACCAGCTACATTTTCATGGAGTAAGCACCACAAACATTTACACATTAACACACAGACAAGGAATTTTAGCAATATACTGACTGATGACTTTGTTTTTTTATTTGTTCACAGTGATGGTGATATCTATGATGACATTGGAGATGGTATGTTTTTAAGTTCATCTTTATTTTTTCATGAATAGATACCCACACAGTGGACACAAGTCACCATTCATATTTGAAGTAATCTTTTTAATCAATATTTTATATCTTCTTTACAGATTGTATCTATGACAATGACTGAGAAACATCTCGCAACAGGTTTATTGTTTTACATTGATATTGTTCATGTTATTTATTATGTTTATTGATGACATACATTGCTTCAAGTCAGACTGATAATCAGATTGAATAGCCATTTTTCATTTCATTATTTATTAATTCATATTTGAATAGCTGAAAAATTTGACATCTTTGCAGCGATTCACTGATCTGGGACCAGGCTGGCTTTAAGTCCATTGAACAATGTCATCTTTTAATATTTTACTCCATCAAAAAAACAACAAAACAAAACAATTTCAAGTGGTTATGTTATTTGCAACATCTCAGCAAAGTGGGAAACATTTGTTGGAACAACAGTATTTGCATATTTCTGTTTTTATGTTCTCCTTTGTTTTCTTTTTAAATCTCCACAGCACTGTATTTACATGTAAGCCTCTACTTACTTAATTTTTATAAGAACAGCAGCAATTTTAAATGAGAGTTGTAAACACTGCTCACCACTTCGTTTTTAAATGCTTAACGTGATGTGATACTGTATGTATAATAAATTGCTATCTGTACTAACTCTGGTTTATTTGTCTCAAGTAGTTTCAACATGTAGAATGTTGAGTGTTGTGTAACCTGTGTTAGTGCCAAAGCGTCTCAGAAACACTGTATATACTATTTCTAAAAAAACAAAAATGGCACTTGATTTCCGCTGCACGTCTTAGTCTGTTGGTAAAGTAAGAGGACATCAGCTATAAAGGAAATGCTCATGTTCTATAACTATAAACTCATACACAAATGCCCGATATAATTTGGTGTGATGCCTGTAAACCTGAGTGATTTGTGTGCATGTTTATGATGTGTGCATGGCTAAATGATGACTATCTTAACTGGCCATTTTCCAAACCAAAATGACCAAATTGCATCTCCTCTTGGCATGTTTTAGTGTTCTCTGTGTGCTGTTTATTTGCAAGAAGGGAGACATTAAAATGTGGCTCTTCAGTAACATCTAGTGTCAGCCATCAGGAGCTACAACAACAGCAAACTACACTTTATGTGGGAGGCCAGTGCAATCATTTGTTCAGATTCAAGCTCATCACAAGCCGATCATCGGTACAGTCATTCAGACAGCAGACCAAACATTTTGATAGAAGTATGACAAATGTTATAGAGGATTCAAACGATGGGTCTTACAGTAATATGTTAGCACATATCAAAGTAAATGAAATGGCAGAAATGGTTGCAATTTGCAAAGGAGGCCACAAAAACAATCACATTGATTTGGCAGTTAGCTTCAGCAAGATAGAAATCAAGAACATTATAAAGCAGAGACTGAAGGAAAGGATGCAAAAGCAATGGGAGGAAGAGAGAAAAGGACATAAAAACAATGGTTTTAAAGCGCTCAATGGAAAAGTTGGAGAAATGAGGTGTGCAGGAAGGGACAGGGGAGATGAGACAATAATATCAAGACTTTGATAATTTGGACACACTGGACTAAAGAATGCATTATTAAAAATAGGTAAACATAATACAGGCAGATGTGAATCCTGTAGGCAAGAAGAAACAGTAGAACATGTTATATTGCACTGTCAGAAATATGAGGAAAAAATATGGCATAAAATATATCTACAGATAAAAAAACTGAAATGGGTGTTACTGAATCCTATTGCAGTATCGTAGACTAACTAATTTGAGAAATTAGGAGTTTTTTTATTGTTATTTTATTGTAAATACTAGACATGCTGCTCCACTTTCCACCAGTCGGTGGCGGTAACGCACCACTTCGTTGTTCACCAACCGACAATAAACGTCAAAGAAGAAGAACTCACTTCCTCGCTGTCTTCACCATGGTTCCTCCAGTCGCAGTGTCGCCTCTCATCAAGGTAAAAAGTTATTTAAAGATTGTTTTAAATATTATTTTATGCATTTAAATGAAAGAGAATGATTTCAATTTCCAGTACGCCTCTCAACGCGCGGAGCTGTCACCGACATGTCCGTTAATGTCCGTTATTCGAATAGCATGCTAGCTAATGTTTGCTAGCAATGACATTGAGAGGTAACTTATTACAGGTGAAGCACTGTCCGCTAAAAATTATCTGGAAAATCTGGAGCATTTTCCACATCTGTTTGCTGTGGAGTTCGTAATTAAAATTACTAACCTGAAGTTAGTTGTCAATGAGTTCAATGTATTATAGAAGTCGTTAGTTAACGTTATTCACTGCAGCTGAAAGGTCAGAAAAATGAACTTCGCCCTATTCAGCGTGGTTTGATGCAGCTAAAGTTAACTAAGCTGTGACGCAGGGTTTTTAAAGACTTAACTGTCGGGAAAATAGCTGAAAATGATAGATGGTCAGAAAATGGTTGCAGTAGAAATCTAGAGATACGGATAAAATTTCTGGCTCGATTGCCCATTTTTTTTGACATTTGCTATCTCACACAGTCATGCTTGTTATTATCAGTGATAGTTAAAGTAATTTCACTGTTTAACACAGTTGAATCTCTTATTTCAGACGGCCAGGTGGTCTGCCTTGCTGCTTGGCATGTTTTATGGCAAACAGAGGTTTGGTAAGTCCATGTGTTTGTAAGAGAAAAGCTATAACTAATGTAATTTTAATAAAATGAATAATGGCTAAATTTCTTTGAACTGCTTCAGATTCAGGGTCCTGATATTGTGCATGCTGGCTCACTGTAACTGTCAAGGTTTACTGGGACAATGAATTAGAGCCATGTTAATTGTAATATTAGTAATACCTTTGCCTTCTCTGCTATGACAGGTCAAAGTGTCTCCTAAGGAAAAAGGTCTATTAACACACTACAGCATCATTCCTTGTCAAATCAGATAAGGTTGTTACAACACCATCTCAGATGTTGTGCAGACCTTGTCTATATCATGAATGAGTCCCAAAACTAAACCTTGTTAAATATTATATAATAATATATTTAATATTCAAGATGGTGCTGCAACCACTTTCCTGGATTCTGTCTGATTTGACATAGAATGACCTTATGGCGGGACTTGCTTTCATTTTGTTATCATTATAATGTACACTAGTTTACTTATATCAAAGCTTGGTGATAGGTAGGTGTTTGATACACAAAATATATATTTTATGTCAGTAGGATTTAAATGAAATACAAAGATTACATCCCAAAGCATGTTAGTCATGAACATAAACCTCTGTGTAAATTACACAAAGGTCTCAGACCCCATAATTGACACCTAGGACCCCCTGAAAACCCCAAAATGATATTTTGGGTGTCTAAAATTAATTAATTATTTGGTATTTATTTATATTGTTTATTTACATGTTAAAATGTCGAATGGTAATGAAATACACTGACGGCAAACAAGCAGGTAAGTATATCTTGGTCCCGCTCTTGCTAGCATGGGTATAGTGGGTATAATGGTGCTGCTTTTTAGTCATGCAAACTAAAAATATAGACCAATTTGATATATTTAACCCCTATGATTTCGCCACTTATGCTGCCTATCTGACAAACCTCATTTAAGTTTTTAAAGTCCAATAAACATAAGCCAGTGCCTTCCCATGTCACAATACAAGTCTCTATCCAAAGACATACATTTTAAGTCTTAAAACAGTCCTTACATCGCTAGACAAACAAACTAAATAAGAGTGCGCTTGGACTACACACTTACTTTTAGTCAGGAGATAATTTTAGGGGACATCACCTTATTGGATATAAGATGCTTAATAGTGTGGTGTTTATAGCCTGATAGTGGATTATTGAGGCTGATACTGATATTGATACTTGGGAGTTTAAAAAAAAAAAAGGATAACAATGTATCTGCTGATTATAGTTCCACCTGTCATCAGGACATTTTTCATGCTACATAAAATGTTTAGTGTTTTGTTTTGAATTATTTATCCATTTTGATGTTTATCTTATTGTTCAGAGTACCTAAAGCCCATTGCTGAGGAGGAGAGGAAGATTGAGGAGGCAGAAAAGAAGGCCAGAGAGGAGCAGGAGCGCATCGCAAAACAACTGGCTGAAGGTAATGCATTCGCACTGTCTTTGTCCCTTTGTCCCTCTTTAACTCTGTCACACAAGCATGTTGTTTATCCAGAAGATTGACATTATGTTAAATTAATGAGAAAATGTCTTATTTACATATTTCTTCTTGTTCTCCTCTTCTCTGCAGCAAATTCTGACACCATCCTGAAATGAACAATCTCTGGACTTGTGTTGATATGTTCCAAACTCAATAAAAACACAAATTATTTTTCATGTAAAAATTGAAGTGTTGTGCTGTTATTTGTGGCTTTTGTGAGGGTTGATTCTTATAGTTCCCATAAAACCAGTTAATGTAATCCAATTACTAAGGTCTTATTTCAAAACAGTTGACTCTCTACTATTCTTCAGGTGTAGTTTGTTTGCTGAATGCAAAGAAAGAACAATCTGTACACAGATTTTGTGACTAGAGCAGGTGTGTGTGTGTGTGTGTGTGTGTAACTGTCCTTCACTAGGAGATGAGCATAGTTGTAATCCTGGCCTGGTTTAGCAGCAATCCCAGGATTGGGGTCACGGACCAGTAGTAGAAAGTGCAGTGTGGACAGAAGTGTTCCCTCAATACTCTTGTGTAATGTTGTAATCTTCATTATGAACTCTGTGTTGCATTATACAATTATACAATACAAGCTAGTGCTTTTTAATGAAGGCAAAAATCATTTTCCTATAGATAATGTGAAATGAGGTTTTCATATACATCATGATGCTGTACATGATTAGCTAAACCGAATATGGCTTTACTTGATTCCGATAACAAGTCAGGTTAGTGATATGTAGTGAGTTACAAAACCTCAAGCAAAATTTCAAACTATCCTCGAAAAAGAAAGTTTCAATATGTAGAAAGAAGTCACCCAGTTACCTCCATAAAAATACATTTGCTTTATTTGAGTCGTCACGTACACATGGAGCACATGAGGAGGCAAGCTTTAAAATACTGACCATAAAGTAAATTAAGTCTATTTAAGAATGTTATGGGTACATTCCTTCTTTCCATATGTGGAATACTTGTACACCAGTAAATTGAGACAAACACGATAAAATCACATTTCAATAAATAATAAGAATAAGAAATTACTTGACTCTTTTTGCTAGTGCGCTCAAATTTCATTAACTTACTAATTAAAAAATAAGCATCTATATTTAAACTAGAAAAATATTGTTTTTTTTATATTTACAGGGATGGAATCTGTACAAGTCATTATAAGAAGCACAGGTGCTCCTTTGTGCTGTCTCAAACAGCTTTGTTCCCTTGTCGCCTTCAAGACCCTTCTTCAGGGATTAGAGGCTCAGTGGTTAACACTGCTGCCTCACAGCACAACAGTCTTTTCTTTTTTTGTGCAGTTTGCATGTTCTTCATGTTTCCTGAGGTGTTCTGCTGGTTCCCTCTGACATCAAAACACATGATGAGTCCACTGCAGAGGTTAATTTCCACATGGACATTAACGTACAACTTATTCTGTTTTTTTGTTTTTGCAGCGTTTTGAGAGAGCTTGTTAGTCCCGCTGCTGTATTACAGTAAGCTTAAAATTTTTATTTAAGCTTATGGTGAAGTCCAATCATTCAGCTCATAATAATGACAGTTAATTAAGATTTAAACAATAGAATAACCTGAATGAATCAATCTTATCTGGAAACAGCCAATTTTACAGATAAGAACTGAATGTCAAATTGTTCTTACTTAATAAGACATTTGTAATATTTGTAAAATATATTCTAGGCTACTCTCACACATATGTACAGTATAAAGGCATCATGAATAAGCATCTAAACGCTTGTTTGCTCGCTGTAAACTTAAATCTCTATTGCGTTGCATTGATATTTATGAGATGTAACTGTACTTTAGCAGCACTGAATATCTACTTTTGGCTCTCTGCAATAAAAGTAAACAGACTCTCATTTGTAAATAGTAAATGACTGGAAGGAGTGAACATTACATAAACCTTTTGGGATATAATGTACAGTAGTTCACTAATAAAGAATAATATGAGATTTCAATCTAGCCATTCTACGTTCTCTGAAACCTAGATCAAATTTTACGATATTTCAAAATATATGACAAAATAGAGCTCATAACATTTTGTACCATCTACAGATAAAAATAATTACTTGTTACCTGTTTGAAAACAAAACTGCATATTCATTCTTACATATCCTGTACATGAGTATTATTTACTACATAGATGTATTTACAGGTTGTATCCTGTGATACTTGCTGTGTTAAATATCTATGTTTAAGAGACCGGAAAAAAAATATAAAAGGTTGTGGTCATCTGTACATTTGAGAAACATGACTCACAACAAGCAAACACATACAGTATTTACACAGACACATATATGTCCACACATACACCCACTGTAACTAACATGAATCCTCAAGAGATAAGGAAACGGTTATGAGGATGAGAGAAACCTGAAATGCAAAAATCACCATGACTCTTCATATGTAAATACAAATCATTTTAAGACGGGGACGGGCAGCTTTCCATCAATGTAACCTGAAGTAAAAATAGACATGACTGACTGTTTCTATTGTTCCTTGGTGATGTTTTCCCAAGGCGTGGTGGTGTCCTTCCCTGTCGTGTCCCATAATGATATAAACAATGCTTTGCTCGGTGAGGATTCTTTCTTTGGTCCGGTTTTTCCTTTCTGATCGGCACCAGTTTTACTGAAGAAATACTATGGGGCTCTGCTTACACTCATGTATCCGTCTTCCTGACTTTATTGCATTTTTTCCTCGGTACGTGAGACAAAGTCAGTATGTCACATGCTGTCTGTGTGCACAGTTCTGAGATGTTTTAACACACTGAGCAGGTCTTGGAGCCTGAGCCTCCACCACTGGGTTTGTTTGCAGGAGCTGGTGGACAAAGAACACATCAGACCAAAAAAATCAGTATATTTGTGAATCAGGAACAAAAATGTTCAGTTTTTATCTTTTTAGGTTCAATATTCTCCCTTCACCATTATTGGTCGTCCCCTCTTTTGCGGCCTTCTCCTCCTCCATAGCTTTGAGTTTAGCCTCGTACTCCTCTTTTTTAGCATTCCACTCCTTCCTGTTGTTCAAGATGCCGTCTAGCATGGGTTGAATTTGTGGGTGGAAGCGAGAGAACTCCTGAGATAAGAGCGATAAAAGATGAAAACAACAGTTTAGCTGAGGAGGGTTTGTTCATATTTGCTGATGCTCAAGTGATATAAATGAGCTGTTGGCTTTTATGTTGTTGGCCAAACTGGACCATGAACATGTCCCAAAGAACATGGTGAAAACTGATCTCATCTACCTAAACTGAAAAGGAACCATGCACTGTTTAGTTCATCAGTCAAATGCAAAAGTAAACATTACCTTGTAGACAAACGTGCAGACGAAGTCAATGAAACCACATTGTAGCTTGGGAAGTTCCGCTGCCTTGGTCCTGTCCATCATGGGCTGGTAGGAGGGAAAGAATGTAATATAATGTAATATAATGTAATATGTAATATAGCAGTACTGGATTTTCCTAACAGCATCAGTGGCAGCACTAAGCTCAATGCTGCTGACCAGCTCTCTAGCAGTAAGCATGGAAGAAATGATGCCCCATAAATTTGAGCCTGTTTTTGTTACTTTAAATTTGATTTACACACTTTTCTCTTGATAGATTGCTGAATAGTTCACCTTTTGTCCGGTCAATTTTTACTGTTTTAACATTCTTCCATTAGAGAATGTTAATCATTAATCAGCACTAAATACCTGAAAAAGCATTTGTCTGGCTGGTTGTTTATAAGGGGCTACAAGTTTATTCTGTTCTGTTTTTACAGATTCATGACAGATTTGTGACCAGTGTCCACACAGCAATAGGCCCATGAGTGCCTCATAGCTAGTTAATCCGCAGCAGCTTTAAAAGAAAAACAAGCAAAAATACAGCAACAAAAAATAAAGGCTTCAGTTTTCTTAACATGTCCATGATTAGAATCAGCCATGATGCTCCACAGATACACACAGTCATTTACTTATACTGACCCAAGCCTTTATGTGGCACATTTTCACATAGATGCCCATAAAAACATTTACTACAACTTAGTGTGAACTCACAATTGGGTTTTGCTCCAGTACTGTCCTCTCCAGGTCACCCTGCTCCCAAAACTCTGCAGCTACAGACAAGGCAACCTGTAGGATACACACACATGGCCATCTTCAGAGAAGCAGCTCACAAAGTAAACACAGTAAACACACAGTTAACCAAATCACTATTCATTCAGTGAGTCACTGATGTGATTCATAATTATTTTTGTACTTCTCACCTTGCTCTGTACTTCCCAAGGCTTGGTGATAGCTGACAAGTCACACGCAGTCATCATCATTGCCCTTAAAATGGAAACGATTTAAAGGAGCACAGAAATGTCAAGGAAAGAAAGAACAGTGTGTGTGTGTGTGTGTGTGTGTGTGTGTGCGCGCGTGCTTGTTGTACTCACATGACAATCTCTTTTCTGGTTGTTTCTAGAGACATGAAGTCGACCCACTTCTTTTCATCCTCATATGTGTGTGAAAGGTCCACAATCTTCTGGAACATGGTCCTCTTCCTAGAAAGGTACGAAGAGAGGAGCTGTTTTACTATTTGTTATGTTTCATGTATTTTTACTGTACAGGCAAAACAGAAAGAGGAAAGAGTGAGTAAATGAGAGATTTTACTGACTTGAAATAAAGAGCCAGGTCAGTGGCGATGATTGCGATGTCCATGAGATGAATCACATGCTCTACCTGTCGCCTGTTGAGGTTCTGGTAGATATTCAGTGACTGCAGGTGAGATGGAAGGAGAGAAATGAGCATCAGTCATAGCAAATAACTGGAAGATGTGACAACGAAGTTTCAATGACGTACTTGAAAGATTTAAATGTGCTATCAAATGACCTGTATGTGTGGGAGTGAAAGTGGCACTGGATGTAAATTACTCTCTAGTTAATTTTCATTCTCACCTCATCAGCCAATAGGAACTTTCCAAACTCTAGATGGTGTCGTTCCAGGATGGAGGAGCCGTGTAGTTTGGCCAGAGGGTTACCTGACCTGTTGGCAAAAATAGAATCCCTCACATTTATATCAGATGGATTAAACATGAGATTAACAATAATCACTATCAATTTAAAGTCCTTGGTGTTGACAATGTGGATTTACTACAAATTATCACCTACTTTGAAAAATACATGACTCTTAAGATCGGTAACCCTGTTTTCTTTCAAGTAGCTGCTGGTTTTAGTCGGTGTTCGTCATAATAGAATAAAATCAACTTTCGAAGACTTAAAATGTCCTTGATTGATAATTCATTACAGTGAACATTATGTCTGAAAGGCTTAAGACGTATTTAAAAAGCTTTGGAAACATTTGAAGTTTAGGCTGACTAACATCTGTGTTGGAAAGCCATATTTCTGATACATATATGAGCACCTGAATGCATCATTAAAACAGACTATTTTGAAGCAGTCTCCCCTTTCACAAAAATGTAATAACTTTGACTTAAACAAAATCAGACACAGTGTTCACTGTGAAGGATAACTCATCTCAAGCAAGTTTCAAGTTGTTGTAAGTTGATTATCATGCTGTGCTAGATAATGGATAGATAATGGCATCCTGGAAGGCATGAAAACGAAACACTGACAGATAATGACAGATTTCAGATTAAAGAAAAATTCACCTTCATTAAAATTGCCCATTGATGGAAAAGGTCCTTGGCTTTTCTCTATAGGCTGTATAGTTTTGATATGTTTAGAGTGTATTATTTTTATGAATAAGAAATGAAAAAGTTCCCATGAGCACTTACTTGACCTGGTACAAGTTGTTGGTCCCTCTGTGATCGATATCATGGAGGAAGCCTGCAGTTATCATGGCCATCACCTCCAAGTCAGTGTAGTATCGCTTCAGCACTCCCGTCTGAGCACACAGAGACACACACAGAGCGGTCCAAACAAAGAAAATACACAGAATCCATAACATGGTGCTTTTTCCCTGCAGAAATTTAAATAACTGACTGTAAATGGAGACTGAAACAACACAAAATAATACCGTCAAGAGTGTAAACATGGTCTGTCCCACGTTGAAGCCGTGACGCCAGTTGTGGTAGGTGATTCTCCTGTAGCCTTTGCTCACTGAGTACATGAAACGGACCAGCACCTGAATAACCACATGAAATATGAATAATCACATCACGAAACCAAGATGGAACAAATTTGCAGAGTTTGAAGATATGTATGTATGTATGTGTGTGTTTGTGTTAATTTGTGTGTCTTAGATCACCTCTTGAGGGACCTGAAACTTCTTGACCACCCCGACCTCGTAGTACATCTGGATCCCGCACCTCACCAGATCCATCTCTGTGCAGTTAAAATCTGAAAAGCGGAACTCGTAGATCTCAAACTTCTTAATCAGTGGAGGTAGGTCTTTTTTCTAACAGGGAAATGAGCAGAACAAAAGCAGAGGAAGTAAGTAAAGAATGCAGCACATTCACGGCACTGGGAGACAGACAGTTCTGCTTAAATAGAAGACTCTTCTAAAGATTAAATTACATACAATGGACATCACAGTAGAGACAAGTTTTAGTATTACCAGGATCTCTAGGAGCTCTTCCTCTTCACACTCTCTTGGTTCACACCCGTAGCGCTCTCTGGTGTTCTGGGAGAGATGAGAAAACATAAACAAAAGTATAAGCACAGAGATAGTTAAACCTCCCACATGTGTTTGAACACATTGAAGCTGTTGTCAGCTGGATGTTTGACTGTTTGTGGTGCACACTGGAATTTTTGATAAAGCTTTCCTCAAATGTTTATCATCAATTAACAGGTGGAAAAAAGATGTACAGTACTGACCAGGATATTTTGAATTTCATCATCCCGACATTTAACATGGTAGAGCACCATGTCTTGGGCAATGTCCTTTCGATTCTCTAGCTTGTTCATCTTGTCATAAGTGTCTGGGTTCAAGACTGACCAGCCCAGGAACTGAGTCAAAGCCTGCGAGATAGGCAGCAGCAGAAGATCAGAGGTAGCAAGTTCAGCAATTATGTGACAGAATTCAAGAGTTAGGTAAGAGTGATTAATTTACCTCCATGAGCTGCTCATCCTGATCATCAAAAGGCTTTCCGTCTTTTCTGTTGTAAAAGGTGGCCACACCGACTATCTCTTCTTTTTTGTTGACGATTGGCAGCGAGAGAACATTTTTTATGGTCCAACCACTGCTGTCGAGCGGCTCAGTCTGCAACATTGGAGCATATATATTGCAGCATATATCATTTGTCTGATATCCCTACTGGCGTTTGTAAGATTATCTCTCTTCCCTTTAGCAGTTTTAGGCCTTTTCAACTCTCATACCTGAAACTGGAACATCTCATCAGCTGCTGCATTCATAATGTTACAAATCTAAAGGAGAAGAAATAAAACAGATTGATCAAGGTGAAAAATGTGCAACTGCATGAATTTGGTTTTAATGGATCCAAAAGTTTGTGGTAATGGAATAAAAAGAAACTCACAAAACCGCTCTCAGCAACATAAGTAGGCAGGCCGCTACTCAAGGCCCAATGATCTGCGGCTGGATTGCTGTGTGACAGAAAATTTAGCAGGTATAAGCACAGATTGCCAGACTGATTCTTCTTATTATCATTTTTTAATCTGTTTCTGTATTAACTTAAATAATATTGCTTAGCTTTTTTTTAAAAAACAAAACAAAACCACATCATAAACACATAATTATTTAGACTGAGGCAAATTTTCCAAAATAAATAAATAAATAAAGTAAATAAAAGGGTTTACTTACGGTATTACTTTGATGTCTTCCTTCCCGTGTAAAATATAATCAATCACTTTGTAAAAAATGATCTCCTGAAGAAAAAAATAAAACATAAAGATGAGACAGTTATAGAAAAGTCAAGTGAAGAGTGGTGATTTCAACCTCTGAAATGTTATATTAAATGTGTTATGAGTTAAGTAAATCAAATAAAAGAACATACCCTTCCATCAGGGGTTACAGGGCCAGAGTAAGGTGCCTGCTCTCCCATCAACACTGGCCAGATGTCAAAGAACTCCTGGAAGGAGACAGACACAAAAATGTAGAGAAAAAGTCAGCACCTTGTGTTAACAAACACGTCAACTCAAGATGTGGGATATTAGAGGCAAAGACACAGAAACATATAGTACCTTTTCCTTCGTCATGTCTAGTAAACCAACAGAGTAGCGGTCACAGTTGAGGTAGGCTCGGACTGTGTACAAGGCTTTGTGAAACTGTCGCTCAATGTCTGTCAGCTCTTCAAATACCTTGTTGGCAGACCACAGCAGCAGCTATGACATAACAGACACAGCACAGGAGTTCAGTTAATGCAGATATATATATATATTTATAACATGTACATAGAGTAAAAAGTTGAACCCTCAGAGTGACTTCTACAAGTGAGTGTTGTTTACCTGTCCTTTACGTGTCTCACAGCTGTGGAGGTAACTCAGTTGGTAGATCTTCAAGTTCAGACTGGCAATTTTTAGATACTTTAAAAAGAGCTAAATAGACAAACAGGAGAAAAGAAAGCAACATAAAAGCATGATATGACACAATATTAGATATGGTGATGTGTGATTATATAAGAAACTGCATAGAGAGAGAAAACAAAAACTGTCCATGGTAAGTCAAGACAGCGTTTGCTTTTTAAAAGCACAATGTATAATAACCTGCACATATACTGACTGCAGTTTTGCAGTGCTAAAGATGAATAACTTTAAAAGCACAATAATTTAAGCATTATGACAAAAAAGATTACACTCTTTTCTTGGATAAGCATCCATAAAAAACACTAAAAAGTATTATATATATATATAATCAGGGAATGTTGTTAGTTGAATCACTTCTTATTACTTAGTTATTTCTTAGACTGTTTTAAACAAAGTGATTTTCTCACGTCTAATGAAAGCCCATTATTAATGATTAATGAAGATATTCTGGCACTTAACAATCCTGGCAAATACAACTACTAGAAACACATTAAATTCTTTTTGCAAATAGTATTTATTCATATTTAAGTATATTTTGGTTTATAATTTGCTTTGATTTTATTCTGATATACTGTTATACTGTTATTCAGACAACATGCACTAGTAGTGGTTAAAAATATCTGGTGTCTAATAATACATGGTGTTAAAAAAGGCATTACGGTTCTGTGGGTCTATGTTTATAACTGACCTGTTTTCCCTCAGGCTTATTTAATTTTTGAAGCTTACTTTATTCCTAATTGGGATGATATTATCATGCGGGATGGATTAATGACCTGACATGTGTTGACACACTCCTCGTAAAGACCTTAATAACCTACCAGTCGGCTCAAAGGGAATTCCCTCCCAGCAATACACAGCCCAAAGAGACAGAAGTAGTATCATGATTTGATTTGCTGTAGTGATTGAGTGTGTAAGTGACTGTCAGACTGCATGTGCTTGTGTGGGACTCACATCTTCATCCTCAGGGGTGAAATGTGGTCCTGTGGTCTTGTTGAGAGCCATGATGACGGCCACCATGTCTTTGCCGTTGAGGATGGGTGTAGCCAGAATGCTCTTGGTTTCATACTCTGTGAGTTCATCAACGAATGAGCTGAAGTACTGGTTCTAAAAGACAACAAATACCTGCTATTAGCTCCTGTTACATTTTAAATGGTTTCATTATTGTTACTGAATACACAAAAAACCTCTGTTATTCACAGTTTTTGTTTTGAACAAAAGGTTTGGTCCAAAATTAAATTTATTTATAATATAATATACATTTTATGTAATTTAACTTAACATTATAGTTGCTTTATGCTCTATATTTAGTATATTGTAGAGTTTTGTCTGAGTGAGAATGATTTAATGGTGATCTATCACTTATAAATGACATTCATTTCCCTCAAATAAAATAAATAAATATATTTTTATGAATGTTTTTATAAAATGTCTTGTGGTAGGCAATTCTACGCCTCCAAAATATGTAAAGTAAACCAAGTCCACAATGGTAATGGTAACCCAAATAACAAGTCATTTACAATAATGTCTTTGAAAATAATACCAAAAATCACTATAGTGAGATTGAAAGAAAGAATTACGAGGCATGAGCTTTACACGATTTACAGCAAAATGTCCCACAATCATAGGATCAAGCAACTGTTTCCCAGGTGATGACATCATAAAACTATAGTACTAATTTAAAAGTGGTACAGTATATGTTTAGGTGTGTATCTAGAAAACCAGATATACATTTCTGCTCCATCAAAATCTTGATTTTAAGGTATATTATAGACACACTGTGCAGTATCAATGCAGTATAAAGGAAACCAGTTTTGATCTGTTTTACATTCCTGCTGACTAAATGCCAGAGGCGTCTAATCCACAGCTAGAGCAGAGGCTGATGGGCTCTGGAAATAAATGGATTATGTCTGACAAGGGGATTTAAACCCTCACTTGGTCAGGTATAGACACATGTTATTAACTCCTGTTTCACTTGTCTACAACCAAACGTGTTGGAAATGGCTTTTATGTATAATGTAATCCAATAAAATTTGCAGATTTTTAAAGGACCTGCCACCAATGTCCAAATATTACATCTGTTCAGTTTGACATAATAAAAATATAACTGAAGTTCTTCTTCATTAACGGAAGAGTAGCTGCTAATGCTGGTGCTAGGTGCTAAAACTGTTTTAAACCTTGGCTAGGTGTTAACACTGCCCATTACTGATAACTGCCCCATGAATTAAATCTGTGATAACATAGAATGTTATTTATAGTTTGTATCAAATCTGTCCTAACAGATAACAATTTTTTTTTTAAAAAGGGTTGAATAACACATCTGACCTACCTCTTTTGAGTAAATTGTATCATTCAGACAGTTTCTCCTTGTGTTTTTATTCTTATTCTGAACAGTTCAGTCCTCATGGTCTTGGCCTTGTTACTGCTTTCAAATCTGGGCTATCAAAGCTTGTCCTAGAATCACTTTTAGTGATAATATTTTTTTTCAACATGTCACTGAGTTTTGACTGCCTGTTAGCATCTTAAAAGCTGTAAAAAATCAAGACCTGTCTGCACATTGCAAGACTGTCTTGATGCTTGTCTTGTCTTGCATGTCTTGTCTTTCATTATTGGCTGACTCTTACTCCATCCACCACTTCTTACTTATAGATCAATTTCCTGCTGTAGCTTATTTTCATTGAAGAGTAAATTTACACTTACAGTTCAAGTAATATCAATTCGGACAAGTTGCCAACACTGTGATCTTGGTTTGTGTTGCAGCCCCCCTTGCTGATATTTTTACTTAAAAAGTGTGCCTAAAGCAGTTTTTGTAAAAATCACAAATCTTACATCACTCTTACAAGCTAAAAATACTTTCAGATACATTTTTAAGAAGATAAACTTCTAATTTTTATTTAAAGCCACTATGTGTAGGATTTAAAATTGATGGCTGTGGCGTCATCTGATGGTCGTATCATGAATGACAGTGTGACAGCTCAACTGCTCTCCATCCACATAAGGTTTTATCTTTCTGAGCTCAGGATTAGTTTTAATTGGTGCCTTTTACTTGTCTCCCTACACTTACCTCTTTGACATCTTTAACATTAACAGTCTTCTTGGTCAGAGCAACGTGTCCGACTATTCCCATGTCCAGTGGATAGACGATCTCAGAGTCTGGTGGCACCACACAGTCATCTAACTGGGAGTCCGAGGTGACGTTGAAGAGCCTTGTGGCGAGCTCGCCAATGCCGTTTCGCTGCCGGTACATGAACAAGCTGCACCGGTCAGCGTGGATAAGAGCGGTGATTCTCTTCAAGATCTTAAAGACCACCTTTTCCACGTTGATGTTCTCCTGCATGTCTTTGATCAGGTCATACATGATTCGACTCTCTTCAACCTTGAAAAAGAGATAAAAATAGGCCTCTTTTTTAAGAAAAATTGGGTTAAGTAGAGGAGATTAGCAGTGTGGGAGTGAATACAGGCATTTGGCAAAAGTTATATTGTATATGGAGAGGTCTATGTTGGGCAAATCAGACTGGTCAACCATGAAAAAATTTGTTCAATAGTCTCTACCTGCTCTTTTTCTTCTTAATAAATGAGTAGAGAAATAATTTCATTTACCTGGCTGAGCTCCTGAAGCTGGCTGAAGTCAACCTGTTTCTCTGGGAGTCCTGACACATTCGATATGAAGCCAGGGCTCATCTTCTTGGCAAAATACTGTTGCGCAAATGCAGGGTTCCCTTTGAGGAACGTTTCCACATCTTCTTTTTGCACACCCATATTTCCTTCTGTCTCCTCTTCTCCTCCCAAATGTCTCTGTTGTCTCCTTCTTCAGGTCAGCGATAAAGCTCCTGCTTGGTCCAACACTGCTCTAAATGAGCTACCTCCAACTTCTCCAAATGTCTGAGTAAAAGTAAAAGACAAAATATGCAAAACACATACAAAAACGACTCACTATTCTCCAGTTTAGACCTCCAAAATAAAACCAGACCTTACCCAATTGTTATACGGAAAGGGGGAAAACAGAGGTGGACACATTCAAACGCAGTTAAAAAAAAGATAATCCCACCCCCTGTTAGTGGGATGAGTGTACTGAGTGAGGGAGAGCCCTGAGGAGAAGGCAGAGGGCTGAATCCAAACAATCCATCTGTCATCAGCAGATAGTGCTGAAGGTTAGCAGGGATCTGCCTATGCTAAACTTGTCAGCTGATCATCTAGTAACAGATATGTGGGCCAAATGATCCAGCCCCAGTGTGCTTCAGTAAATTCAGCACCTTTATGACAGCACAGTTAGGTTGGATAAATCACAATAGATCAAAATATGCAGGAAAATATTCTGTATGTAAAACACCCCGATTTCACACAGACATTATACAATTCAAAAGCAGCAATTCAATATCACTCTTTTTCTTTTCACTGCACTTGTGAATCCTCAGTTTAATAGTTAATTCAAATGAGCATCTCATTTACACTTAAATTAAAGATCAACTTCAAATTGAATTATTTATATGCATAGTTATTTATTTGACTTGAATAAATATACACAAAGACAAAGAAAAACTAACAATGTGACACGTTGATCAACTAATGAGCAACCATCAACCACAGAATAAAATTAAGTTGGAAAAAGTGTAAAAAAAAAGAAATCTAGACAATCTTGACTTTGTTACTACCAGTTTAAACCTGAAGAGGGGACAAGAATAACACCTCCAAGAAAATGATTAAACTCATGAAAGAAATGATAATCTAAATCTTTGTTAGGCAGGCTTTGTGTATCCATCAACACAACATTTACAAGATACAATTATATATTCATGACTATTTTCCTTTATCCTGTCCATATTATTTTTCAGTTTGTTATGTGTTTTTTTCAGTGTACTGTCTCTGTCTGTCTCTTTCACACATGCAGGCCTACAGTACCTGTACAAGCTCTTTAAGTCCTTATTAAACAAGGCCTCCTCTGGCATAAGCCCTATTTAGTTAGGACACTACCTGATTATCTCAGCACCCCAACTCTCTATCTTTCTCCACATGCAATCTTTAATGCAATTCACCTACAGTGCCTTTCTGTGTTTCCACAACAAGAAATATGACGATTAGAGAGAATATGGAGTGATACTGCATCTGTTGTCACACTGAAAGGACTGAAAGAGAGCGACAGCTACTTTGGAGCTTCTGATTTGGGATATGTGGGATAGTTTTGTTAGGGAAAAACACAAACACACACACACAGACACATAAAATGAGAGACAGAGATGGTCTGTAAAAAATCGTTTCATTCACAGCAGGGAACACCTGTCTATAATAAGGTTTCATAAACACCTTAAACAAAAGGTCAAATAGATAATCTGCTTCCACTATAATAGATTACGGCAGGTCCAGAGTGAGTCGGACTGTGAGGGCGGGTGGAGTGGGGAATGGACATAGTAAGTTAGGTTGTTCAGTTTAATAATTATGTGTGTTATTGATTTGAGTGTGTGTGACTATAGGAAATCCAACATATGAACTGCAGTTATCACCTCCTTATGGGGCAGTTATTTAGCCTCACAAGGGTTTAGTAGCACACACCAAATAAATTTCCCTGCTGTGTGTTATTTTGGTATATTTTAGCCTAAATCTTAATGTTAAACCTAAGATCAATTAGGAATGGATGGATAGCTAATCTCTCTCTCCATACTGTATATACCCATGACTATAATACACCCATTCACACACTCAGTTAAGGCTAATCATACATGATTTCCCATATTGACCTTTTGTTTATCTTGCACAAATAATACTTTTTCCTGAATACCTGTTGGTCTTTTGAACTTCTGAATGATTTCAAACAGTGCAGTTGCCACAGCCAGTGTTTGGGATTGTCATATCACAAAATGTGGCAAATTTATATATATAAAAATGTTTTCTGTCATATTTCCAGACTTTATAAACCCGCCAAGGTTGTGAAATACAGTGTCATCAATCACTGGATGGATGCAACACTGAGGAAATGATGTGCTGTAGAAATTAAGTATTATTATCTTAAAAAATAAAACATTTTACACCCTCTCTGAACACACTTTTTTGTCTTTCAGGCTCATAGGGATGAACTCTGAGTGAGGCCACCTGACAGGATAGGACAAAGTCTGTCTGTTAGCCACACTTTTCAGTTACTCGCTGAGTTATTCTTGGTCACTCACTGATATTCACTCACTCAGTCATGCACTCATAGTGACTGCCATTCACTCAGTCACTTTCTCAGTCATTCACCCACTCAATCATTACAAACCCTTATAAATACACACTTAACTTGCACAGTTTGGTTACAGCTTCCATTAGAGGAGTATCTTTATTTTTTTAATAATATTTTATGACTTTATTTGTGTACAGTGTTCAGACAGACAGCACCACTTAAGTATTTACATCTTAAATGACTTAAGTTTAAGTTTAATTGCTTTTCTAACACTGATGGTACACAAGAGGTGTACTGGTACCAATTTTTTGGTACCAATGACTAAGGGTGACGTGCAGAGCTGTAGTAACTACAGAGGTATAAAGTTGATCAGCCAAAGCATGAAGTTATGGGAAAGAATAGTGGAAGCTGGGCTGAGTGGAGAGGTGATGATTAATGAGCAGCATAATGGCTTCATGCCAGGTAAGAGCACTACAGATGCAATGTTTGCTTAGAGGATGTTGATGGAGAAGTATAGCGAAGGTCAGAAGGAGTTCTTGTGTCTTTGTGGATTCAGAGAAAGCATGTGACAGGGTGCTGAGAGAGAAGGTGTGGTATTGTATCAAGAAGTCTGGAGTAGCAGAGAAGTATGTAAGAGTGGTGCAGGATATATATGAGGGCTGTGTGACAGTGGTGAGGTGTGCGGTTGGAATGATGGATGGGTTCAAGATGGAGGTGGGATTACATCAAGGATCTGAGCCCTTTCTTGTTTGCAATGGTGATGGACAGGTTGACAGACAGGATCAGGCAGGAGTCTGATGTTCGCTGATGACATTGTGATCTGTAGTGAGAATAGGGGGCAGGTTGAGGTGAGCCTGGAGAGGTGGAGCTACTCACTAGAGAGATGAGGAATGAAAGTCAGTAGGAGCAAGACAGGATATGTGTGTGAATGAGAGGGAGAGTTCCGGGGAGTGTGGAGGAGAGGTGAAGAAGAGAGTGCAGGCAGGGTGGAGAGCTGTCCTGCAACAGATGGGAGTGAAATGGAACATTTACAAGAGCATAGTTAGACCAGCTATGTTGTATGGCTTTGCAGTGGCTCTGACAAAAAGACAGGAAGCAGAACTTGCGGTGGCAGAGTTTAAAATGCAGAGACTTGTTGGGAATGACAAGGATGGACAGAATTAGGAATGAATATATTAGAGGGACAGCTCAGGTTGGACGGTTTAGAAAAAGTGAGAGAGGCGAGATTGAAAGAGAGAGAGATGCAGGTTATACTGGGAGAAGGATGCAGAAGATGGAGCTGCCAGGCAAGAGGAAAAGAGGAAAGTCTAAGAGGAGATATATGGATATAATGAGAGAAGACATGCAGGTGGTTGGCACAACAGAGGAAGATGCAGAGAACAGGAAGAGATGGAAACAGATGATTGGCTGTGGCGACCCCTAGTGGGAACAGCTGAAATAAGAAGAAGACGTTTCATGCTCCTCTCAGTTGTTACAGTGTTCACTTATAATTAATAATAGTAATAATAATCAGAGGTGTATTCAGGCTTTGAACTTCAGTTCCATCAGAATGAACCTCAGAACAAAAACAAACATTATGTATCAATTTTTTTTTTAACTTACTTTAGAAACTCCGGAAAAGTGTGTGAATGTTCAAAGGTCAAACTGTCTCTTTAAAACACTGTGGAGATATCAACGGTGCTCGCTGTAAGACTTCCAAATTGCTCCAAACCTCCAAACTATCAAAACCATTCTCCAAACTATCCCACACTTCTCCAGACTATTCCAAAGCTCAGCCATTTCATTGGCTGTGCCCATGAGAGAAATATCTATGTATCGTGACACGAGTCTTGCAGCAGTGTTTTTTCAGTGAACTCTAAAAAGGTGAAATAGTTGTATGGAGTCTGGTGAGAGTTCTTAAAGGATTAGTGAGGCTGCAGCTGAATGAAAACAGAATCAAAAGAGGATTTTTTTTTTCTGTAAATCAGCAAAAATGTACTTACAGTCTGCAGGCTGAGGGACGACTGGACGGATGGATAGAAGTTGTTTTTTTTTGTTTGTTTGTTTTTTTATTTTTTTACCTTTGACACAATTTAAGTCCAAAGGAAGGACTTTTACAGCAGTTTGCAGATCTCATCAGTGTGTGACATAATCAGGCACAGGCACATGTCTCACTCTCACAGTTTTCACAGTTTCCATGCACATATCATACCTCACAATGTTGCCACAAGCCTCCTCTCTCTCAAAATGTGAATATATTTCCTATAGGAGTTATAGTTTTTGAGATCTAAATCTTAATTTATAGTGAACACACTTTCTAGATATCATTGACTGCAATACAAACTGCAGGTGGTCCCTCCTGTTTCTTGTACAGATATTAAACATCCTCATCCTCAACTAATCCTGCTGCCACAAATGATGTACAAATCTCTGGGCTACAAGCTTTAGTTTTAGGTAAATCAATTTCTCCTCAACAAAATGGGAATGTTTTCTTAACATGGCAGGTCTAGTCTGCTGGCTCAGTGGTTTAAGCTCTGTTCTCATAGTCAGCTTCCTTATGAGATTACAAGGTTGTGGGTTCAAATCCCTGTCCCTGGCAAGACTACTCACTTTAAGGAAACACGGACACAGAGACACACAACTGGCTCCAATTCAGATAATCTCTCTCCTGTGTAACTTTAAATACATTCAAACCGTCAGTGCTTTCAGGTTTTATTCACAACTCAAAACTGCTTCAGTCTCACGTGCATGCATGCATCGAAACAATACATAGAAAGACACACTATATACTGGCATGCACAAACACACACACAAACCCCACTCATTGTCATTTGTCTCCTCTCTTCAAATTAAGTTGTTTAGAAACAGTGTTAGCTTATTGGAATATACCACCCAGCATGCATTGCAGTGGTGTAAAAATTGTCCAGAAAATCTTTTCTCTGAACAATTAATATGATGAAGGCTGTTGTATCTTTTTAAATTAATCAATCAATATTTACTGTTACACATGTGGCTTTTATATAACCTTCTCTGTACAATATTAAAAGAAATTGCTGCTAGAGCAGCTGCAGATGCAGATGACAGACTAATAAGTTGGCAGCAATCACATACATTTTCTTCAGAAAATGCACAATCCATTTTGGATTTAAATCCTTAAAATACTACCAGAGTACTTATCACTCACTAGTTGCAATGTTGACATGCACCACAAGATGACAGCAGACCCACATCTCTGCACCTGGACTCACTAAAGCCCCAGTCTCAGGTGTTTTGACTTGAGATACTTGATTAGTCACCTTGTCAGAACTGTCTGGGTGTGCTGAGAATAATAATATTGAAAACTTGTATTGAAAGTGTGTGTTGCAAAATGTCACCTGGTGATTTATCCTTTTTAGGGAGCATTTTATGTCTTTATTATAGCTGAGAAGTAGATGAGATCTCCAGCTGGATATGAAACGGGGATTCTCGGAAGCTGGATGTTAGCAAGAAGTTGGCCCAGTGAGCTCAGATTGGAAATACATGATTTTAGTCATATCCTCCTAAATATTTCTTGACCAAGGCCTAAATAAAAAAAATCTTTTCCCTTGAAACTCTTTATTTTTTTCTTTTTCACATCACAATATACCAAACACAATGCCACAACTCAAAATACCAGGAAATAGCTCAGCAGTATAAGCTTAAGGTTTTAGGCAGCGGATGTTTGCTCAGTCCTTGAACGTGAGAGTACTAAAATAGATATAAACGCAGTACAGTAGTTATGATGATCAGCAGACGGTGTAATAATCATCTTAGCCTTGCCCAGGGTCTGTCAGCCAATCAAAACCAGCTGATGATCATGACCTGATGCTTGGAGCATGCTCTGTTGCTATAACCACCTTTGGGTTCACCGGTGTCCTCAGATCAAAGGTTAATTTATATAAATGGTTTTACAGGATCAAGAGAAGCCCTTGTCATTAAACAACCCCATCTCCCCCCCCCCCCCCCCCCCCCCCACACACACACACACACACTTTTTTTTTTTTTTTTTTTTTTTTACAGTAAATTATTATGTGGCATTTCAGAATGACTTGTGAAATTTTGTTCCTCAGAAAGGGAGTTTTTATAAGCTCCCTTATTAACCTACAAATTTCAATAAATATAATATATTGCATTTAAGAATTAAAATAATCTATAAAAAGATGTGTATTGAGTCTATTTCTGTCAGTGTTCCATTTCAGGCCATACAAGAAGGATTATAGTACTGAGCAGCAGAGTCAGTGAAAAAAATAGATCGGCTGTCTTGATTGGCTTGTCTGTCTGTATTTTTGTTAAGGAGACTGTTTACTATCAGTGTGGGGTGAGTCTGCAGTGATCCACTTATTGTTATTTTAGGTATAAAAGCAACAGATAAAAGAACTTTAATTAAGCAAAGACAAAAAAAGTGCAATAAAAGAACAAATCTGCACATGAAGTAGACATTGGATGTTATAACATGACCTATTATGACAGCAGTAAATGTCATATGACCAGTGTTAATCCAAAAAAAGAGTTAACAAGTTCAAAGCAAAGAGGATGTGTGTGTGTGTGTGTGTATGTTTGTGTGTGTGTGTGTGTGTGTGCGGGTGTGTACATAACAAATGCATGCATTATAGTTAAAGTGATTACTACTTCTCTGTTCATCATTATATTTAAGATAGATTGCCAATTTGGTCTTTTTTGTAGTGAAAAGCCTTCTTAAATATACAGTAAGTTATTACCTAACTGTATTATCAGTGTTAGTGTTATTATTAGCTGAACATGCTTACAGATTATTTCTTAGAGGATTATACATTGATTGCTCAATCAAATCAAGACTAAATAACTTGGTAGTCCAACTTAATTTACTCTCTAATAATTAGGTAGGTAAGTATTAGGTCCTTAAACTGAGCTGAGTTTACCAAATGCTTAATGCTGTAACTAACTAACCAAGTGCAGGATAAACTGTGAATGTCTCTGTATGTGTATATATACATGTGGGAATGCAATATATTTACAATAACAATAACAATAACAATAACAAAAACAAGAACAATAATCATCATCATCATCATCATCATCATCATCATCATCATAAAAGTAAATTTTTGAATTCAAAATTGAAATAATGAATTTTATGCTCTATTATAGTTTTTCAAGTCCAATTTCACAGACAGGGAACTTTCTGAAACAATCTGACATCAACTAATTTTTTTTGTCTGCTCTGCAAAAATGACTGGACTACTATATAACCAAACCTTTCTTGATTTATCCCAAACTGTAATTTGTATTGATACTGAATTAATATTGGTATTGTGTTATTGAATGTAACTTCATGATATTTATGATGCAGATATTTTATCATAGTTAAATTCTATAATTCTATAACAATGTATTCAACATGCCTCTCTTCATTTCTTCATAGATGGACAAACAAAGCTAAAAGTGTCTGATGCTACCCTACAGGTTATACATGCATCCTATTCAACCCAATCAACACAGTTTGATTGGGTTGTACTTATTCTTTTTTCTCCTAAGTCGGCTAAAATAATATCCCCACTATTTTCAGTAAACTTACAATCCACAATTTTTTCTGCTGGCTTTCCCAGATTCATCCCTTGAAGACATTTTGCTTTGAATAAGCAAATATTCAAGCAACAACAACAATCCTCCAGATTCATGCAAAACATAAATGGACATGTATTTTGTTTTGCAACAATTTCTTTCACTTATTAACAGTTATTAACATGCAAACAGTTTATATTTGCACCTGCATCTGCTCAGGTGTACCTGTTCTATTGTGCTTCCAATAAGTTACATAAAGGTCTGATTGTTTTTATAGTAAATCTTGGGCAGGTTTGAACATAGAAGCCAGATTACAGTAAGTATTTCAACCCAACAGGATTACCTCTAGATTTAAGCACCTTATTTAGTTCCAAGCAATGAAAATCAGTCATAAGCTTGTCTGTGGTGTGTGTATATAAAGGCTGCCTTTGACACAACATTCAATCTGGTGGATAACCACGAACGGTGCTAGAATATCATCGCTGCAGATACTTTGACTCAAAACAGGTAAGAGACTGAAATTTGATTCATTTGACAAATTTATTCAAATTCTAGTTTCTAGTTTTGTTCTGAGACTTCTTTAGACTTTATTACACTAAGTTCTGTGAAAGTCTGTTACTTTGTCTGCTTTCAGACATTAAAAGAAGTCTGACTTCATAATCATGTTACTGTATGAAATGTTGAATAACTAGGTGTTACTATTATAAGATGTAATTTCATCCATGTAACATTTTGTCAGAGTTGATAATTTGGGACAAAATAAGTTGTAAACTGTACCATCTAAAAACCTTCATTGCTCCAGCATAACTGGAGATCTAATTGGCCATCACATAGTGCTACTGTTTACTATATGTCATTAAATGGTATGCTATATTGATGGTGCATTCTGATTAGTGTGCAAGAGATCAGACGACCCAAACGTGCACACTTCAGTCGATGTAGTATATTTAAATTTGTATTCAGCAACGCAGTATATATATAAACATATAAATAATCCCACAACCTGTTTCTGGTCCTGATCTTTAGAGCACCATGAAAACACTAATAATAATGTGTGTTCATTGCAGAATGGCATCCTCTAAGCTGGCCTTGCTGCTGGTCTTGCTGTCCTGCATCGAGTGCTGTCTGGCCGCTTCCTGCATCGTTGACAGCTTCACAGTCAAAGATGACTTTGACCCCAAGAGGGTGAGTAAATTCAAAACACATAAAATGTTAGGAAAAAAAAAACAGGTTGAAAACTATTTCTGACTTTCTCCCTCCTTTCCCTTTCGCGGCAGTATGCAGGGAAGTGGTACGCACTGCAGAAGAAGGATCCAGAGGGCCTTTTCCTGCAGGACAACATCTCTGCAGAGTACACCATCGATGATGACGGCAGCATGACCGCTTCCTCAAAGGGACGTGTCACTCTGTTTGGGTAAGTCTGGCAGCCAGGTAGAGATTTTTTTTGACTTCACAGGAATACACATCTTATTTCACTTATTTTCAGCAGATAAATGTATATAATTCACTTTAAGGAAAACAAAACCAGATGGCCTCACCCGTCTCAAAAAACACCTCCTGGTGAGGCCAATAGGTCAGTTTGGTCACAAAGACCTTCTTGGCTCTTGAAGACCTGGGCAGCTCAAATAATCAGAATCCTGGGGTCAGGAGTTAAGAAGGGCACTCAGGTTCTGCTTGTTGTCCACCTGAAGATTTAAGATAGCAGCAGGTATAATTATCTAGATGCACATTCTGAACAGCATTAGCTACAAGCTGGGTTTTCCCTGGATTATGGAGGATTAAGAAGTGCAAGTTGGAGAGGTGGGATTTTACATAAGAATGCTTTTACAAACACACAACACAACAGCTGATTTAAGTGCTCATGGCATGGACGAAAAAAAAATATAGGCTTCATTAACAGAAGTTGAAGAATATACTGTGTGCAATGATATAAGCAAAAAACTTGTAAAAATGACATCTTGCATGTATTATCACCATGTTACAGCTTCTGGGTTGTGTGCGCTGACATGGCTGCCCAGTACTCCGTCCCTGACCCCACCACCCCTGGCAAGATGTTCATGAACTACCAGGGACTGGCCAGCTACCTGTCCAGCGGAGGTAAGCTGTTCACAAATATCCCCATCACATCCCTCTTGTATCCCTTCATTCCTTTCCACACTTGCCAACCTATCCCTTTCTTTATATCCAGGTGACAACTACTGGGTGATTGACACTGACTATGACAACTACGCCATCACTTACGCCTGCCGCACCCTGAAGGAGGATGGCAGCTGCGAGGACGGCTACGCCCTTGTCTTCTCCAGGAACCCCCGCGGCCTGCCCCCCGCCATCCAGCGTACTGTCCGTCAGAAACAGGAGGAAATCTGCATGGCTGGACAGTTTCAACCTGTCTTGCAGTCTGGAGCCTGCTAAAGAGAGAAAGCAGAGAGAAGAGAGCAGGGAAGTGTGCCAGCTGGCTGCAGTCTAGGTGGTTTGACAGCTTGAGGAGGGAGAATGAGAGCGCATGTGAGAGAGGGTGTGTTTGTTGTGTATGTGAGAGTGAATAATCAGAGGCAATTAAAAAAAAGATGAGAAGAGGGAAGAAAAAATGAAGCGAAGATTGTGAAAAACCTGCATGTGTCCCACCAGGATTCCAACTGATCCATTTCCTCCTCTGTTCATGGAAAATGTTACTGTTGCTGTGGTGTTTTGAGTGAATGTGACAAATGAAAATTAAAAAAATATTTTTCTAAACAAATATCTGTGGAATTTCTCCTTCTTCGTACACATATGTAGGTAGATAACAGAAGTCTAATACATAAAAAAAAAAGCTGTCAGCAGTTCAGGATGGAAAACGTGTTGCACTTTGACCGTGTCTGTGATCCCTCCTGAGTCTCGGAAAAATGCAGCCAAACCCAACACAATATGCACTGAGAAGTAATGGGCTTACTGGTGGTCTGATGGTCAGAGACTTTAGTCCTATTATACTAATTCACCTGTTAGGCCAATTAGTGTGCTCCAGGGGTCAAGGATCATATCAGGAGTTTTCTAAAGCCGGGTCTTGTTTGGATTTCAAAGAGGCCTGAGCTATATGCAACAACATGATGAATAGATGACAATACGCTAAATATTGCCAATTTAGTCATGGTGGATAAAGGATTTCTAAGGTACAGTAAAGAAAGCCTGAACCAAGGAGGTCTATATCAGAGAGACTGTTTCTACAGCTGGTGTGTAATCCTTCTGATGTTGTGCAACAAGATGGTGTGAGATGTGTTAAAGCCAATCATGGACACGCATTACTGTGTATCAGTGCAATAGACACAATGTCCTGGCTTACGGTACTTAATGAACGTCACATTTTTATTTGCTGTGACTGTATCACATAAGCAAGCTGGACTGAGACATTATCTTCTTTATTGTCTAACTCTCTTACCCAGTAGTGCACCATATTTTTTTTTGCATACTCACTCACTAGAAAAATATATCCTCCTTTTCTGTGTTCTTTTAACCTTCAAAGCGTGTGTTCTAGCATAAAATCCAATTTTGATATGAAAAGAATTTATGTGCTGGAGTAGAAGACATTTGTCATACAGGCTAAATCCTGACAGGAGTATATAAAAAAACTGTTTGGGTTTAGCTGTTTTAAATTGAGAATTACAGATGGTCTCATTTCCAGTAAGTTCAAACAGCTGATCTCATGAGAGCTAAGCTCGTTTGCAGGCAGACTATCTGTAGCTCTGGCCTGCTGCCCCTTTACACACTGTCCCGCCAACCGGTGTCATCACTCACTGTGATTAACCACGATCCTGTTATACACATTCCAATTTTACACCTGAGATGCTTTTCCAAACAATAATGCACAAAGCACCCAAGCAAAATCTGCTTTGATCTGAAATAAACATTATTACAGCAAAGTACAACACAGAAATGAAGATATATTATTTTAGTGTGTATGCCAAAAAAAAACCAAAACAAAAAAAAAAAGAAGGAAACATCACAGCACATGATTTGATGAGAGAGTTGGACAATAATGTGGATATTGTCTCAGTCCAGCTTTCTTTTATGTGATACAGTCTGAGCATATAAAAATGTGACTTGCATTAAATACTATAACGCAGGCATTGTGTCTATTGCATTGATGCACATGATTGGCTTTAACACATCTCACCCCAGCTTGTGGCACAACATCAGCAGGATTACATCTATAGAAACAGTCTGTCTGATATAGAACTCCTTGGTTCAGGCTCTCTTTACTGTGCCCTAGAAATCCTTAATCCATCATTACTAAGTTGACAAAATTTTTAATAAAGTTTTACCTATATTGCAGAACCAAACAAACTGTTAAAACCCAGGCGGCTTCCAGGTAAACATGCTACAAGCCTGAGGCAAGAATATAAGTGGATTTCTCTGACTGATGAGGCTCCAACTCAAAAATCCCGCGCCTGCAGGATAAGTTTAAGTCTTACGGCATCCTCTAAAGAAACCTGACAAAGCTGTTGTAATAATGCAAAACTAAAATGACAAAACAAAACTCAGAAAATAACAGAATCTTCTATCTTTCTGGCCGTACTGTTGCACACTATGCTACACCAGCCGCGCAGCATAGTGACCTGTGCTGTTTTATCCCTCTGCTTTACATCATTGTGAATGTTTGCATATTCACATCTACTGTTGCTGAATAAATTACTAGTCAAGTGCTATAACAAGACATGTCCACTAGGGAGTAGTCAAACTTCATTAAACATCATACAGCAGTCATAAAGACCTGTTAGACTTAAATAGTCCCTGTTTATCACTATCATATAAATCACGTTATGTATGAATATCACTATTAGTCTTATTTATATTCTTAGTCAATGTAGCTTTGTATTAGTTTCAATTTATCAACAATTAACATCACATTCTTCATGTTTTTCATGTGGAGGTGTCACTGCAGTTTTTGTTTTTTTTTTTAAATAAAAAAGGAACTAAAACATATTTGGTTCTATCATATTTGAGATTGTTGCCTCATGGGTGGAGATGAGATTTGATCTGATTGTGGAGAAATTTGTTGTGCCTTTAAAATATCACCCTGTTCATGTTCACACATGCCACACACACATACACAGACACATACACAGCTTATTACAACACACTTTGATAGATGTTTTTCTCTTTAAAGGAGTGGAGTCTGTCTAAAATGTGGTTGTTTTGTTCAGTTTTGTGTGAGCAGAGTGTCCGTACGTGGAGAATATCTGGAGGAGTGCTTGTTTTTGAAACATCACCAGACCACTTAATCCAATGATCTGTCTGTCTCCTACTTACCTCTGTCGTCATTCTCTCTGAGTTTGTGTGTTCATGTGGGTGAGGAAAGGAGAAAACAGAAGGAAAGAAGACAAAAAAGACAGAAGGTGAATGTTTGTGTACTCAGATGGAAACAGTATCTGTCATACAAAGAAACATGAACATGTTTCTGCTTGTGGGTCGGACTCCTCAAATCTGCTCTACAAGGGAAGCACTGCGACACAATTATTATTATTATTATTACTGTAGGATGTGTGCAGCTCTTTCCAGGAATTTACCTGTACAAAAAACCCCAACAAAAAACATACAGTCTTTGGCTTCATTCATACCCCTGATTATGTGTAAATGAATGATATTTTATTCTCAGCCTTCAAAATTATTTTTCTGCAGACAATAGAGGGTAATAAGATGCTATTTGACTGAGTTGACTCAACCTGTTCCCATTTATAGTTCTCTAGAAATAAGGGCCATCATCTTGTAATAAAACACAACTTGCTGCATTAGTATCAATAAAATCATACTTAGGAAATATTTGTTTTCTCAGTAAGTTGACATTTTTTGGAGGAGGTCGAGAAAATCTTACCTCACTGACAGATTTTTTTTTTGTTTGTTTGTTTTTTTAAATAAAAAATGAAGACTGTAAAAGATAAAATGTCATGTTGAGGGTTTTTTGCAGAGAATTGATTCAAAACTAAAATCTCAAGGCTGCTTTCACTTATAATTTAATAGTTCCCAAGATGCCATTAACTCTAGACTGGCAGTACAAGGAAGATTTTATGATACAGACTCACTCTCAAAGGTTGGATTTTGGCTTTCACTATACAAATATACTCCACTTGAGGAAATGTGTTCTTTCAAAAAGTGTACAGAGGACATGTTCATTTTCTAAAATAGACACATCTACATTACATCAGGCATCAGCTAGTTTGAAGGGTAGATGTAAAAGGCTGATACTGGATGAATTACTATTATTGTGATCACGGGGCACCAATGAGAGACATTTCTCAGAGCTCGTAGGTTTCATTTGACCAATGTCTACCTGTTTGAAAACCTTATCAACCTCCTGTGTATATGTTTGTGCTCCTGACTTGTCCGACTTTCTGTCTCTGTTTTATGACTCTTTGAGTCGTCTGTCTAGGAACCTGGGGGGATTTAACAAATGTGTCTAACCGCTCTTTAAACAGGCGGCAATTTTTTTTTGAAGGTTTCCTCTTTCACGTTGACTTTTGTTGTTGAGGATTTTTGAATTTCCTATGATCACACACACACAGTCATGAGTGAACCAAATTACAAAGAATATAATTTATAATAGAACAGTTTTATTCAAACTCACCTGGACAGAGCTTAGTGACTCACTGCTTAGTGCAGCTAATGATGCACACCTGTTGTCACTATCACTGATTTTAGCAGACGATCACAAAACTCAAAAAAGAAACATCACACACAAACATCTTGGTCGGCAGAGTCCACTGAGACACTACATATCGCCATTTGTTAAATTCAGTGTAAAATCTATGAAATGTTTATCCTGAGTGACTTAAGTATAGAGAAGAATAGACATGCCATGGATTAAAGAAACTTTATTTAGAGTACAAACACAAAAACAACCAAGATGATTAAATGATATTCTTGTAAAAGGAGTAAAAGCATGTATTACATTGACTAAAGTAAACTTACTACACTAAAAAATAAATTTCTTGCTGAGGTACACAACATTTTATTAAGTAAAACTGTATGAAGATGGTTAGTTCGTTGCTCTCTCTCCACAAACAAACAAGAAATTTGGGCAAAAAAATCTCTCTACAAACACAAAACATTCATAGTCAAATAACACTCCCCCAAAATTCCATCATATAGAGAACAATTTTTTTTTGTTGCAAGAATGAACGACGCTGATGCTCCATCACAGCACATATGTAATATCATCATTCTTTCTCTCTTTGTTTTGCAAATCAATTGATTTTTATCTACACTTCCTCCTTTCTCTTTCTATTTCTTGGTCTCTTCGATCTGCTCCACCTCGCTGGATTCATCCACCACCTGGCCATTGATCATCGTCTGAGTCACTACCTTCACGATCTTCCTGGTGCGAACATCAGGCTCCTCTGCACAGAAAAGAGATGAGATGAGTTTAAATTAGATGAGAAAGTAAGTTGAGGGGGAAGAGTATCTTCAGGATAAAAACTACATGCAGATCTTACTAAAAACATTTGGTATTTAAAAAACAGCTTTACCTGTTACCTGTTCTGTCTTACAAAAAACACTTAAAGATGTCACGGTCTTTGATTCTGTATTGTCTTTAGTCTGCTAATGTTGTGAGACAAACACCTTCCAGTCGGCATGAGTCAGTCGGATTAAGGCATAGTTACAACATAAATGTTTTTTCACTCCCTCATTAGTTGCTATAGGAGCTGAGCTGTCAGTAGTGTTTGCATTGTTTGGACGTTCATAAAACTATCATTAGCCCTTGGTCACTTGGGTGTGCGTGCAGGAAGTGTTTGTTTGTCGGTGTCACTACATTACTGTGTGTCAAACTCACAAAATTATGCAACAGCTGTTAAATAAACATTTGTAAACATTTTGCTCTACTTATCGCCTTCATCATTTCATATTTAGTCTTCAGTCTTTACCTCCATGCAGTTCCCTTCAGGTTGCGATATGCATTCAAAAATGATGATCTCTGCTGTGCTATTATATAATACTGTGCTTATCTTTCTATTGTTCTGAGTTCTGAAATTTCTTTGATGAGTCAAAGATTGAAAGCAAAGTACTCACTTTTTGGTGGGGGTGGAATTTCCTTAACTCTGTGGGGCAGAAAGGAAACAGAAAACGACTTTAAATTGATTTGAAAATAAGATCTACACATTTAAAGTAACATGAGGCTGGAGCAGCAAGCAGCAGGTAAGCTTAGCTTAGCATAAAAACACAACAAAAACCGAAGTGAAAAGCGACACATTATTGTTTTACTGGGTGGTTTGTCACCTTTGAACAGAGCCAGGCTATCTGATTCCTCCTGCTTCCAGTCTTAATGCTGAGCTAAGCTAATCAGCTGCTGACTGTAGCTTCACATTGAGTGACGAAATACCAGAGTGATATCAATCTTCTCATCTAACTCTCAGCAAGTACACTCAAATCAATTGCTAAGAATTGGAAACATGTCAATGAAATCCAACATGACATGAAACACAGGACTATACAAGATCAGATAGGTGGTAAACAAACAGTTTAGCAACCAATTTGCTTGGAGTTAAAACCAAATGTTAACACACCTGAAGTGTTACTATTAATTCCTAATTGCACAGGAAAATGGTGCTTAGTGCACTGTTCTAAGCAGAATAGGTAAAATATGGATTAAGACATAGTTGACAATCTGTCTGACGGTTTAGTAATAATTTTACTGCTCGTCTTTGTTTTGTCCTCTAGTTAAGTTGTGCTAACGTCAGAGTTGTTTTACACCTGTATGACTGTGCAAGTTCAAGTTGACTACAACAATGTTATTACTATTGGTAGACATGATGACCAAAAAATAAGACCTAACTTTTAAGTCAACATGGATGAGACGACCTTGAGGTGCTCGAATTGTGAAAAAAATTAACATCTTACATTTCCATGACAACTGAGTAAAATATGGCCTGTGATATGGTTAAAAACTCCCAAACAAGCCAGTAAGTGAAGTTGAGTTAGTTTAGAAGTTCTATTTCTCCTTTAACTCTATCATGAATTGCTTTTTTACTCTCCCTTTTCTTCATGAGATGTTGAAAACTCACGTTTCCTCTCCTTCCAGCAGGCGCCTATAAGTGGCGATCTCCATTTCCAGGTTCTGCTTGATGCGGAGGAGCTGCTCATAGTCGGTTTTGGTACGTTGCATGTCCAGCCTGAGCTGGGAGAGGTCGTCCTCCAGCTGACTCAGAGTGGCCTGTAGCCGCTCCATCTCAGATGAGTACTTCTGACCCGTCTCACTCATGTTACCCTCCAGAGCGGCTATCTGAGGAGAGAAAAGGAAAATAAAAACAGAGCACCATTGTGTGTTTAGTGTGTCATGTTGAGTGTTAAATAATCATTGTCCAATTCATGAAACGTCTTTTTTCATAACTCTGTGATTCCTAATGTTTATACATCACCACAGCGACTGTACAATAAGTTACCTCTGTATTGTAACCAGTGTGCCGTAATGTGATGCTTCTGGTCGGCTGGTATTAAGGGCTTTTCAACCTCCTTCCTGTTCTTCAAAAGGTGTTTGCCAATTGAAATCAAACCTCAAGAATGTCTCTGGATACTGAAATTACTTCCTAAATCATTATCAACAAATAACTGTGAACTGACAAGGTCTTGGCATCCAAAGCAAACATTTGCTGCTCAGACACGATTAGCCGTCTCATCACCAAAACTCACCCCAACCCAGTTTAGCAACCGACTCATTTATGCCCTTACTTGACTTATCAGCGTGGGAGGAACATGCTTACTGTCAACACAGGATTACAAAAGATAAAAAGCACAATGATTTTTTTCCGCTAGTACGATAGAGAAGCATTGAGTTGCACAAACTAAAAAAAGAGTTTCTGAAAGGATTTTCTGTATTGTTACTTGAAAAAAACGCTCTTTCCTAAATGCATTACCATGACTAATCAGGGCTTTGTGAAAAGGTAATACTCGTAACCATCATTTTAAAATCATGATCATGGTATTTGCACTCTTTTTATTTGCATTAGATTTTGTTTGCACTGCACTTATTTTTATACCACAAAACCTCTCACAAAAACATCAGACTTTTGTCTATTTGAAAGCAGTTTTTTAAATCTCTTCCGGCGCCATAAGCAGACTATTCAGTTTCCTTTTCTCAATGTCATTCTTTTTAGTTCTTCTGGAACTAAAAGGTATGAAAACTCATGCATTTGTTACGCACTTGGTCATGGAGAAACCTCTTTCACCAAAAGACCCCACAGTGTGTCAGTGTGCTCATGAGATGTTCTGCTCCATGTATCAGTCTCCTCCTCACATGTAGCAGCTCACCTGTTTGTGCAGACTCTCCAGCTCCACCTCCAGGGTCTGCAGGAAGCGCTGCCTCTCAGTCAACTCGCTCTGGGCTCCTCGCAGAGCCTCATTGCTCTCCTTCACCTCATTCTGGACTGTCTCCAGCTGGACAGGGCACACATAAAAAAGACAAAATTTTATTTTTTTAGTTTATATTTCAGTGAATCTGTTGATTAGCTTGTCATGAGAAAGAAATGGCCACTGACCTTCTTGTGATACCACTGCTCCGCATGTTCCTTGTTGTTCTTGACAATGGCCTCATACTGGGTACGCAGGTCAGACAGAATGGATCCCAGCTCTGGACCACGGGCTGAGTCCACCTCCACATTCACCTCGTCCCTGGCAATACGAGACTTCATCTGCTCAAGTTCCTGCAGGACGAGAAGTAGTTTACACACTTAATGTTGCTTCGTCGCAGTGTGTGTAATGGTCTTTACACAAACTAGACTCGACTTAGAGTTGTATTATTTGTGTAAATACCTAACATGTGCTCATGTCTGTGTTGTATTTGCTTAACATTTGTGTGAACAGGTGACATATGGAACCAGGAAGAATTTTGTGAATCCTACACCACAGAGTAGCAGAGAGGATGTGAGAGCATCTTCATTATTTACATGTTCTCCATCAATAGTTGATGGAGCAGAGCTCACCTTACTCCTGGCCCTTTCAAATCACATATACACACACACGTACACACTGATGGTACACTCCTTCTTTTCATTTATGCACGTTCTCTGGATCTCTTTCACTCTCTTCTCTGTGACATTGTGTCATGTCACATGCAATTTGTAACGTGATCTGATCTGGTTTTAATGCTCTTTACATATGAATTCATCCATCCTTGGCTGGACAATAAAATTTGATATGCTACTTTTCAATTTCAGGTGTGTGTGTGTGTGTGTGTGTGTGTGGGGGAATATACAGTATGTTGAATATACAGTATATATTCAACATAAAGAACTGACATAGATTTCATAGAAAACAGCAGAGAAAGACACATCTACAGTCCACAGTGTGTCTGCTAAAGACACCAAACCACCTTCCCACCACCGTCACAGCGAACAGCATCAAAATCAAAAAGGACAAACAAGTAAATGTAAAATAATATATACATAGGTAATGTGGGTGCACAATAAAATAGGCAGAATGTATTTCTGGATTCACCAAAGACAAAATAATGCAGAAATGTATGAATAAAATCCAGTCTCATTTTGTCAAATATAAAGCCCTCTGAAGTATCGAAGCAATAGCTGTTAAACACCAGATCTAACTTACACAGTGCAAATACTGACATTTCTTTTCATAACTTTTGTTTCAATGAGAGAGAGAGAGCAAACTTTCCTCTGGAGAGCCTGAGTGGGTAAGTTTATCTTAGCTTATCTTCCCCCCTGAGGACAGTAGTCAGGGAACTTCGGATCAGCTGACTGGACAAAAAGAGCAGGTTTAGGAAACCCGATCTACCCGCTCCTTCTGTCTAGAGTAACCAGAGGACCACCTCTTAAATCCACCAAATTGGGTCAGTCAAACATCAGACAACTTCTTGTTTGTGTGGGCAGGTTGGGGAATAAGAGAGAGGGCCAAAATGATGGTCAGCACAAAGTAAACACTATAAAATAGGTGATAAACAGAATTATACCTCCTCATGGTTTTTCTTGAGGAAGTAAAGTTCTTCTTTCAGGCTGTCCAGATCTCCCCTCAGAGAGGCGATGATCTGCTCGTGGTCTGTCTTAGCCTTCTTCAGGGCAACACAGTCTCGCTCCACAGACTGGCACATCACCAGCTCAGTCTCCCACCTAGTAGAAGCAGGGAAAAAAACTATATAGAGAGTGTACAGCCACGCTAGCAGGCTGTCACAGAGGGGCTTTGAGCTATATGTTAATGTCAATGGCATGCTAGTGTTTAGCAGGTTTAATGTTTACCATCTTGGTTTGTTAGCATACATTATACACAAAGTACAGCTGTGGCTGATGGAAATGTAATGAGTTTTGCAAGTATTTGGTCATAAAATCATCAAGTATTTGGCACATTTTGACCTGATGATGACACTAGATGAACAATCAGGGAATCACCAGTTATAACAATACATCCTGATATGAGCTAAATTCCATGCCACTTCATCTAATAGTTATTGAGATATTTCAGTCTGGACCAAAGTGGAAGTGGTAGACCACCTGACCCATAGACCAACAGACTGATATTGACATTCCTAGAGCCATGGTGCTAACAGGGTAAGAAATAGCTGACAGTCCAGTTTAGCATATACTGGGATGGTAGCGTGAAGTTTATAGTTTACCTCTGAGGACAGAATATAGAGTAGAAAGTACCTTGTCAAGTTAAACATTAATAAAAATATCTGCAGGCATTTACATTTAAGAAAAAAACATTCAGTTCTGTTTCTGTCCATGGCAGCTGTTTTCATGACATTCAATTGTGAAATTATTCAAGAACTGTGAGCTGACAGTTTTTATAAATGTACAAAGTGGATGCTACTGTATGAATTATCAATCAAAGACATGGAATAAACTCAAAACAGCTCTACAAATCATACAAAAAACAACAACAAAAAACTAGCAAGATACTGTAAAACAAACCAGTTTCTTCTACATAGTGTCATCATTAATCACTCACTTGACTCTGAAGTCATCAGCAGCCAGTTTAGCGTTATCGATCTCCAACATGAGACGAGCATTTTCCAAGGTCTTCTTCCTCACCTGACAAGTAATAACATGAGGGTAACAATGTTATAATAGACTTTAAAAGACAGAGTTCAGAGTTTAAGTATATCACACTCACGTCCACTTCATCGGATGCTTTATTATGTTTTATACTGTATGGTTTAGTTTAATGAAATTAGGAATAGTTACAAAAGACACCTGAAAATGTGTCTAATGAGGTAACACATTCCAACTTCATTAAACTGTAACTATTTCTATTTAGTCAAAATAGTAAGTAAAATAATTATTAACTTTGCCTTGGCTCTGTTAAGTTAACCCAAAGGTCAAGTGTAGGTAAATTCTGCTTTTGATGAACTTACTGATGCTGCTCCTGCTAATACACTCTGTACATGTCGGCATTGGCATGAATGTTTTGTTTATGTAAAATCATCATAAAAAGTCATCATAACCTTGGATTTTGCTGATTGACACTTACAAAACATAATTTATGTCTATGTGTGGTTGCATGTTCCTTCAAATCTGCAGTACCTCTTGCTCAACAGCATGAGCCTGTGCCATCATGGCATCAAGGTCATGACCTTTGGGAATGCGGTCGAGCATCAGCTGCTTGATCTTCGTCTCCAGGTCTGCATTGGAGCGCTCCAATGACCGCACCTGGAGCAAGACAGAGACATTTAAACCCTGAGATACCAGCGATCAAAGCGCTTCAGCTTGCTGCTAATAAGATCATTTCCTTGTCTGCATGGTGCCAAACAGTGATACACCCATCACCCATTTCCCTGCTGACCAAACAGCCTAACAGTGCAGCACTGTGCTGTGTATCAGACCTTGTCTAGGTAGTTTGCCAGACGGTTGTTGAGACTCTGCATGGCCTCCTTCTCGTTGGTGCTGTTGCCATGCAGTCCATTAAGTTGCAGGCTGACCGGGCCATTGAGATCTTGGCCGATAGAAGCTGAGCGGGTCAATGGGCTGGCAGCGGAGAAAGACACTGAAGCACGGGAGCGAGCGCGCCCACCGTCCATCAGAGAACGACTGGAAAAAGATGGCTGACGGCTCATGGAGAAACCCCTCAGTGACATGCTGGAGGCCATGATGGGTGACTTTGAGGGAAGAAAACACAGGGAACAACACAAGGAAACTGGAAATTAGATGATGTGTTGGTGAAGGCGAGATATAAAGAGAGACACAGAATACAAGAGCACAATCACAGATGTTACATCTATCACAACACCTAAGGGTCCATTTCTCTGAGGAGAAAATGGATGTTCAAATTATAGATGTCATAAGAAAAATATATAACTGAAAAAGCCAGCCTGTTTGACCTACGCAATAATTTCAAGCTAGTGTTACATGAGATCTGGCTGTAGAAAAGCTCTTTTGTGGCCCTTAAGCAAATGTGTTTTATTCTAGCGTTTGGCTGGACTCTAATAGAAATACAAGTAGGGCCTAATATTCAAGACCACTGAACACCCACTGAAAATGATGAGTCTTTAAATGAGTGTACGGCCAGCTAGTGCCTATTCAAACTAACCATCTGCATGTAAGAGATGACTGACTTTATGGTCAGAGCCACTTCAGTCTGTCCGTCTCGGCTCCATTCAAATTCAACACTCAATTCGGCATAAAATCAAAATGTAAATGATGACAGCTCAACCCTAGGTCGAAAAAGAGCCTCTTTCTGCAACTGAGAGCACTCTTATATAGTCTATTACTATGGTAATAAGATGCATTTTATATTCCAGAAGAGACTAATAGAAGATTCATAAAAACAGAAACAAACAGAGGAGATGACAAGTGGCCCCATAGCTCCAAATGATATCTTTCTTTAAGGTAAAAAGTTCCTCTTTTCTCCTTTTTTTTTTAACCTTGTTTGATATGAAGTTCAACAGGTGTTCACATTACTTCCTGAACTTGAAATGAGACTAGTTGGTGTGCTGATGTCAAACACAGTACAGGACAGGGAATCTTTGTGTGCGTGATTGTGAGGTTTTGCGCATGCTTGCTTTTGTGTGTTTCACAGCAGCGTTTCAGTGGCAGATTAGCGGTCAAGGGAACCTCTCTGTCTCTCTGTCACCTGATCCTTGCAACACTGTTCCCACAACACTACAAAGGACCAAGCAGGAGACAGACGCTCCTTGTTCAGATGAAAGATAGAGCTTGGGAAAATAATCAGGAGAATATTTGGAGTGAATTCCAGTGACACAAGAAGACACTTTGTTCAGCAGGAAGTGGACTTTCATTTCAAGTTTTTTTTTTTTTTTTTTTTGAGATCATCTCTCCATTAGTTAGCCAATAGTTGTGTTGACAACTTTGGACAAAAGTGAACAGTGAAGATTCACTCTTGTGGGAGAAGTTTTTCTTCTATATACAATTTTTATTTAGATCAACATTTTATAGTATTGTTCATAATCTCAGCGATTGAATTTAATAACAGAACAAAGTAGAACAATTGAAAAATATTTAAATGATCAATTTAAAGAAGTCTGATTGCTTAAAAAATAAATAACATCCTACTTACCAGGATTTTCTTTCAGCTAGAAGACAGGTGGGATCCAGAAGAATGCAGGAGGCTCTGTGCTGCTGATGCGACAGGTGAGCTTATATACAGGTGTGCAGAAGGTGGGAGGAGCACGCTTTTTCCAGGAGGTGTGTTTAATGCACCTGAAGGTCTTGAAAAAGGTAGGTGCAGGTACGTGTTGTATGAAACTGTACTTTAAACATTTCTGAATACCTTTTCATTTCTTCTTGACCTTGCTGCTACTGAGGTACTATACAGTTCCTCACTGAAATATTTTATGTTCACGTTTAGGCAGTTACGGCATCTGTAGTTCTGCGCTACAAGGATTAATTCTAATATCAGATACTTTTGCTTCATCAAATATTTTTCCAGTTTGATAAATCATGTACAGCTTGATTTGAAGTCTTTTTCTAAATTTCTTCCTTTTTTCTGATGTCAAGAAAAACTAAACATACATGAATGGATTTTTTTGGCCATTTGTGGGCAGCGCAACAAGCTGGCATATTGTGATTCTAATAGAATTGATACAGCAAATGTTTTAGTAGACACATATAAAAAAAGTATACAGCTTATTTAGAAATCCAGAAGATATGACACAACATTTACATTTATTATTATTTGTTTCTGGCCACCTGGTGAACGTGAGTCTAATATTCACTTTCCTTTTAGCTCTGTTTTGCTTTCCACCTATTCCTAAGGGGAAAACATGGCTCTTTAACTGCAAAATGCTTCCACATTGTTCAGTAGCTTAATGCAAACTGTGCTGTTTAGTGCTTGGAAGTCAGTGCACAGTGTGGTTTTGGAGCTTTATCACTGAAAACAGCTGCCTTTTGTAGTTGAAAATGGTTGGTGAGAACAGTAAAGCTGCGGGCTGTAAAAGCAAAACAAAGAGCTGAAAGATGCTAAAACACTCCGTAGAGCTGAGGGAAGCTGGTCAGGTGATAATTATTTGGGTTTGTCACCACAAGCGACCCCTTTCACTTTACACATTGTAATTTTTTCCATTGTTAATATAAAAAATATTAATAAGTACAGCTTTAAATATTGAAAAAATACAGTTCTTACAAAAGGAAACATTTTTGGAAAAAACAGCAGCAGCATACATCTGTGATGTGAGTGTGTTTCACTGAGCATGCCCTCCACCCAGCAGCATCACTGATCATGATACAGTATGCCATCTCATGTATCCGTGCTATTAAATATCTCATTGTCATTCTCATCCCTTTAATGTTCTAGTATATCTACATCTGTATCTAGGTGGGTGGAGCCCTGCCACCACCTCTCTGGACTCTCTGGAGCCCTCCTGTCCTGCAGTCACTCATCTTGCTGTAACCTGACCTTCTTTCTACCTGTCAGAGATAAAATATTCAACAAGTCACTCAGAGAAAGAAAACCTGGCGACCAAAGCACCTCGAAACAAATGTGGTCTGTAGAGGCTCAATTCAAACAGGTCAGGATGGATAGAATATCAGTATTAACGTCTGTTTTACACAAAATATTTTACATGCAAGTACGAAATCTATTAAAGCTTAAAATATACAGTCTGAAATACTCAAAAAAACATGACAGTGTTGCTATAGATGTTATTTTGAAGATGGGTTTTTCCTGAATTTGAGGTACGGGGAAAAAGTTAGACAGTCCACATGTTTACTGTCTTTATTTATTCTATACATACACACAAATAGATGTATGTTTACTCTGCTTACCTTTATAGAATATCACATGAACATTACTTCGGTCAATGTTCCTTTTAGTAACTGCACACAAACACACAAGCACTCACATATTCCTGGAACATGACTGAGTGAGCAGGTCTGAAACTGTCGCTCTTCTCATTTGCAATTCCTCTGAACTTTGTCTATGCAAAGTCTTATAGAAACATAGAGGGATTTGTGACATTAATAAATGCGTGGGTAAAGAATCCCACGTCATATTGTCATATTCAAATTAAAGTGAGGTGAAATTATCCCTGGTGTCTCTTAGCATTGCAAATGTCGCTATTTGCATCACATCCACAAGCATTCTGCATTTAGTTCACACAGTTTGTATTTGAACAAATACAGGGTTATGACTTTCATTTTTCTTGTTAAATCCACAATTGCTGATGATCCTGAAATATATCAGTGACCTTTAGTCCTGCAAGCTGCAGAATTAAATATCTTAACCTTACAATGAGAGCACCGCCATAGTGATCATACCCAGGTGTGTCAGGGAGGTAATATTGCAATAAACAGTTCAAGATCATATTTCATCAAAAGAACGATAACCCTCTTGTGATGCTCTGATAACAGCTTGTATGTCAAAACACAACAGCTTAAGAAGTAAAAAAAAAAAAGTAAGCTGAGGAAACAGTAAGATAAATCTTTTGTGCTGCTGTTCTAGTTAATACAGTATGTTGCTGAGACTTGCGCAGTGTATCACTTGCATCTCATAATAAATACAAATCTTTCACTTCAAACACTTCACAAAACCACCCGAACCAGTTGAACAACTATAAGATAAAATCTAAAATATACAGCTTATAAACCAAAATAAGAAGTGAAGCGTTAGCCAATGATTTGGCAAAAACTGGCAAGAAACACTTTCTTTCTGTTTCCTTCACTTGAGTTTTAACAGATGATTTCAATGATTTAACAGGAATATAATGATCTTATGTAGTGACTGATGGAAATGGACAAGCGTGCAAAGTTAAACTGGGTATGATAGACTGGAAGAGACAAAGAATAATCAGATTCAATCTGTGGTGGTTAAAATGTTGCACTTTGTCTCATCAGACCGTGCATCACTTACCATTCAGTGAGCTCCAGTGTCATACACAGTCTGTAAGATATCACCACTATGTGGACAAGGCTGGTAAATACAAGCTAAGTTTACATCAAAGCAGGTACCAGTGTATCCCAAAAGAGGGCAGCAACAAGCTATACTAATACATTGCTTGCAGTAGTGCTTCTCCTCCTTACTCCAACTGAAAGTCTAAATCTTTCATATTTTTTATTTGAATGAGAGTGATTTTGAGTAGCAATAAGAATGAAAACAAATATATTCTCAACATGTAGTTTTGACTTTTTGTTTCCTCTTACAATCGTTTTAATGTTGTATATTATTATTGTCATATTATTCCACGCTATTTGACTCATGATCATATTCTGTATCAGCTTGTTCATTGAAGCTTCACTAATACTAAGTGATGTTTACACTTAGTGAAATACTCAATCCCAAGACTCCATGTTTTTTATGGCTGCACCTTTTCATCGCATGGAAATATTCGAGTTGTATTGTGCATCATTTTATACACTTTTCTCCACATTCAGCCTGACATATTTGGTGCCATTTGAACACAGTTTGGCTGCACAGCATGGGTTTGAAATGACGAAATGATGAAATGAGCTGTGTTTAAAAAAAAAAAGAACGTATAAACTTAACAACAAACAAGGTGTAGCATTAGCTTAGCATTTATTTTTTCACTAAACATGAGCTGCACATCCCTACATAAAACAGATCATGATCAAACTGAACCTGAATCTACCTTTCCTCTCACGTTCACTTTCTCACTCTCTCTTTCTCTTCACTTTCTCTCCTCGATGTGGATCAGAGTTTGGCTGTTAAATAAATAAACAGATGATTAGACTGGCAGGATGTCAGGATACTACTCATGACCCCACTTGACCCCCCATGACTCCTGTCACAAGTGATCATGTGACCAGACTAGCACAGAGGAGTAGTTGCATTGCGGTGCTGACGACATCCCAGCCGGGTCATTGCTCTCACAATCTTACAAGATAATAAAACCACACAGATGGAAGATGTTGTTATGCTGAAAAATGAGTGTGAACAAGACTCAAATCAGCATGACAGTTGAGGACATAAAGCTGCAACTTAGATTTTTTACTTCTAGATGATGACACAACATGATGTGTTGCTACTTTCCAAAGGCACAGAACAGAAATACACACAAGCACAGTAGAGAGCCAGAACCAGAGCATGTAAAACACCAAATGGAAATCTGTTATTTTAAAAGCTCCTTTAGGTTTTTTAAGTCCTCAAACCAAGACTTCACAGAGAAACAAACTTCAAACATCTTTAGCATCAAGCTGTGCAACATCCTTGCTGTTTTGGCCATGAACATGACTGACGCCTCTCAATAGTCATTTTGCTCCTGAAGTGATTGCTTCCTGTTACAATTCTGCTGCTGGCAGGGCTCACTTGCATTCATGTTGGCTGGCTGACAGACAGACAACCAAACACAGACACACAGACGGACAGACAGACAGACAGACAGAAAGACTGAGCAAAGCAAAAATAAGTCCTTTCTACAACTTTTCATTGTGTTTTTACTCATCAGCAGCATTACTAAACTGATCATTCTGGAAGGATTTATTATGGTTGAAAGTGAGTGAAAGTGATCCAAGTGAGATAGCTGAAACACAGATAACAATGGATGGAGTTTGGCATCATCAGATGCGTTACTTAAAGCAATAGCCCCTTATTCCAGAAATCAAATGTGCAAAAATCATCTAAACGTAACTCTACACAAAGCATAAATACATTGTTTGATCTTTTTTCCCTTGCAGCATTCAGCAGTTTCATCCATCATATTTATTAGCGCTAAACAGAAAAAAGAACAGAAGCAGATTGTACTCATGATTTAATCTCAACTCAATAGCACAAATCTTAGTTACAGAATGATAAAATGTGTATGTATGCAATTAAGTATACTTTAAATAAAATCTCAATTGGGTCACTGCAGATTATGGAGGTAAGATTTTACTGGCTAGCCTTGTAGTCCACAGTGTTCAGATTAATTTGAGCCGTTAAGCCAGAAAAACACATGTCAGTGTTCATTTGGGCACCTTCAGGCATGACTATTGTTTTAGGACAGATTTGAAAAATTGTGAGTTTATCCTTTAAGCAATTTGCTGTTTGGATCAGTCCCTTTTTCTCATTCATATTCATAACATGGTTATATCTGTTTTTCACTAAACTAAATTATTGGGAAAACCCCACGAGAAACATCTTCAGAACTCTAACAGGTGAGGTTTTACAGTAAATTCAGCAGAACGTCACAAAAGCAAACAAGTCATATTCTCATCTTCAGGCTTAATTTAAGTGTACTTTTTAAATTTTTCAAATCATTATTCCTACATTTTACTCCCTGACTTTTCTTTGTTTCTCACAGTTCCCAATCAAGAGTTTAAATCAAAGGTAATGAATGGAAATAGATTTGTTATTCCACCAATTTAAGAAACTCAAGGCACCGCTCCACTCCAGACCCTGATTCATGTAATGGGCCCCAAGTCACAGTTTTGATGGGCGGACTTCAGTCCACCAGCCATTCTCTGATAAGAAGATAAGAATCTGCAGCAGAGAAATTGCACACAGATAACAACATATGTGAACAACTCTGGAGGTCAGCACCTGCGCTTGCTCTTTCTTTTCTTTTGCTTAACAGTAACTATCTGTCCCCCCCCTCCCCCCCTTCCTGAGTGCAGGTTGCTTTTGTGTGTCGGAAACACGTCAGACCACTCAGTATGTGTGTGGAGATTATTATCAGGAGGGTTGGTAATATTTAAGATATGGATCTATATGCATAGCTGGTGAGTGTATGAAAAGTTGAAAGGAAAGAGTTTTCTGTGTGTGCTTTAACCCTTATTTAAGAGGGAAACTTGGCTAAGAATATGTTCTTATCCTGTACATGGCCTGGGGAAGTAGCAGTGGTGGGAGGGAGGGCAGCACTCTTGGGAGCTGCATAGTGGTACAACTACAATCCTGTTGACAGCTCAGCCACTGTAAAAGTTATAATGTGAGTTTAGTGCCTTGCTTGGGAGCACCTCAGCAGCCGATGTGAGGGAAAGTTTCTCATCGACTCCCAGTGTGAGGGATCTGGTTTCAAGCTTCACGTTAAAAGTTGTGTTTAAACTGAAAACCTGGAGACAGGAAGTATTATTCCAGGTTTTTTTTTTTTTATAACTTTTTATAAGAACACTGTACAGCAGTAAACATAAAACCCTAATTCCCCCTTCTCTCCCCCACAGTTTCAAAACCATTTTATTATTATTTTTTTGACTGCATAATAAAAATTGTGCTTAATGCTACTGTTTGGCCAGCTGTCAGATTCTGGCTGAGGATGTGAATTGAGCTGCTGATTGTAAGGCCCTGATATACTCCAAGAACTTGCAACAGAAGAGTAGCAGACATGGACAGCTTGCCTACATGGTTTTATAGTCCATATTGGCGTCTGTGGCTGTGGACATCTTCCACGCATGCGCACTTGAGCAAGCTGCAGTTCATAAAATTAAACGCCAACAGCAGTAGTTTCTTTGGGGAGGGGATGAAAAGAAAGAAAGGAAATCTGAGTTGGTTGATTGGAAGAGTATTCAGTATATCTGTCAAGACCTGTTAGGCAAATGTTAACATCGATACGCTCTTGTTAGGTAACAACGCTGTCACTAATGTTGGCTGGTGAGAGAAATAGTCAGCAGTCCTTCACACATTTCCAAAGGGGGACAAAAGCGATTTAACAAACTAAATATTTAAGATGGTCATAAAATTGGTTGTATGATTTTTCTATGAACTTATGTAACTTGAAAATGAGTCCACCTTAAACTGCAGCAAGTATGCGTCAACATGAAATTGAATGAAAAGCAGAATCTCTCTCGCAGCTAGATTTTCATATCAGAGATCAGATGAGGTGGAAGACAGGGAGGGTGAGGCAGCACTGAGCTGCAGGTAGATTATATGTGCTGTTTTAAAGTTTCATATTCTTTGACGACAACTTAATTATTTTCCAGATTTTGTGTTGCTTACTGTAGTCCCTAAATGTATGTAGAAATGCAGGATTGGGATTCAAATTAGAATTATTTTTTTCTCTTTTTTTTCTCTCCCAGACCCCCATTTTATAGTTCTGGTTGGTTTCAATGTCATATAATAAAGCTGCCATGTGTGTTGTGTGCACTATACTTTGATCGGAACTTGACAGTGTACACAAACGGCGGATGTCTTGAGGGGTCCGTATAGGGGCCCAACAGCAGATCTTTGCCCCTTACCAGGTTAAACAGGCCATGTCACCTGCAAGTCACTCACTTTAACTGAGGTCCCTGCTGAATAGAAAAAAACAGAAAAAATTGCAAAATAAAAAAAATTAAAAATACAGGCATATTCACTTTAGGTAAGACACAAACAAAGGGTAATAAAGGTTTTTTGTGAGTTGGATTTAATCATAGAATGTTTCTACGTGTGTGTTTCTTCCTTCCTCACTGAAAACAATGCTAAATATCATATAAAGGCATGAGTGACCTTTCCAATCACTATTTTCTGCTCAGTAAAAGGAAAAATGAGGTTTGGAGAAAAAAAAAACCTCAAAATAATTTTGACTCTCCAGTAAAGAAGTTTTTTGTCATTTCAAAGTTATCCTTTTTTTTCAGAAGTGAAAATGACTGAGGCTGAGACTCTAAATCAGACGCGACACACAAGACAATAATGATACAGCTCTGTAATCCATCGCTAATGTGATCATTAGATGTTTGTTTTGAGGGAGAGAGCTCGAAATCCGGTGTTGCTCAGCTTTCCTTCATTTGGTCCCATTAACTGCTGGCAGCACTCTTGTTTTTCCGTTGTTGTTGAAAGAAACCTTTTCATATTCATATTTCATGTTCTGAAGTCTGCACTCTGTTTGTGTTTTCCCCTTTAGGAATGATTCCACAAAATATAAGTTAACCAAACAGGAAAACAGTTGACATGTTGAGGGTGAGATACTGAAATAATCGGGTAAGAGTAGGTGTGTATTAGGGGCATAAAAACAGGAAAACCACTTGCCATTTTAACACAGTCCCTAATGATCAGCTATTATTATAATAACATAATTCTGATTTACACAGACTAATGATACATGTACACGAAATGAAACTGAAATCATCTTTAATGAACATATGCGGTGTAAAGTAAATTTGTAAATCTCTTCCTGATTTTCTCTACTGTAAATCAAAGACAGAAAGCCTGACATGCAAAATTAATTTTGATGCAATATTCATCAAGATAAAAACAAAACTTAAAGCTACGTGTCATTAGGGGCAGTGAACTTTAAGTGCAGTTAATCAGGCAAAATACAAGCAGAAATTAATATTTGAATTAAGACTATTTTCTACTGAAGGACATGTTTTGTCACTTCTTTTTGAATGTGGCATATTAGCAATTAGCCTGTACCTGCGCCTGATTAAAATAAATACTCCTTACATAGTTAAAGGGCTTGTCCTGCTAGATATTACTGTGTCAAATCTGACAACAGAAAAAGTTTTTTTTTTTTTCTAGCACTGACTGATCTACATGATACATTTCAGTGCTTCTTGCTTGAAGTAAGTTGTTGATCAATATGCCCAGCGGGTGCGATGAATATGCACGAGGCGTCCGCCACGGCGGCCCGGTAATTGCCGGTCGTCAGGGGTGGCAGGCACGGTAATTTGCATCTTGGGGATCCTGCAATCAGCGTTCTATTCATTAGCACGCCAGCCGCTTCATCTGCTGGCCACTCAGAGCTGCCAATCTCCCCTCGGCAGCCAAAGCATTTGAAAAAAAAAACAGAATGGAAAAGTTTCAATTACAAGCCATGGAAGCGGGTAGTGGTGTAACAAGTCTTAAACCCTATATTTAGGCTGTTTTATGCAGGTGATTGACTGTTACTGCATTGTGAAAGAGAATTGGGGGAAAAGCTCAATGAAACCACCATAATCTCATGTATTTTATATTACCTTTATCTTGGGGTGACTGGATTCACGGAGGAAGAGGACGACAGCTATGACATCTTTGCATGTCTGAAGTGGGCCTTCAGCACTTCCATTGAAACAGAGGGGGGAAGGGTTGCATGAAAGGAAGATTATATATATCTATAAGTGAACACTGGCACTCAGGGCTATTGTCTCATGAAGATTGCACACAGTGGTTTTAAGGGCAGGCTATAGGCTAACACAAGACACTGGGACTCTATCATTTTCTTTGCACACAATGTAGTGATTTCCAGTCTGATACTAGCATATGGCTGCCTATGACATACTTTATCAAAGCAGGATAGCTGAACAACTGACACTTTTCTTTGTCTATAATCTCATAAATAAATCTGACCATTCATACATGGATATACAAGACTTCTCACTTTTATATCCTGTATCCTGTCTCTTCTGTTTACCTTGTGCTTTCTTCTCCTTTTTTTACCCTCACTTTCTTTTTAAAAAGAGGATGCATGACTTCTGAAGCTTTATCCTGAGGACTTGTGCGCCCAAGGGATGTGTCACTCAGTGTGTGTTTTCTGCCAGCGTTGCAGCAGGAAGGGAGTTCCTTGTGGTAGAATCGGAGGGGTCTCAGGAGAAGAGAGTGCCAAATGAGTGCACGTGTGTGTGTTTGCAGTAGTGCTGTGAATCTTCTATTGTTTTACAGCGACATAGTCACTGTTTCCTGCATCATAAATCTGAATGTTAACACATACAAATGCACATGATAATTTATGTGATTTGCAAACAAAAATACACAAACATGCACAGATATGAAAATACAGAAATTATACATTTACAGATGTTACTAATACCTAATAGTACACCTATACACATAAGTATATTTGCGAGTAAAAAGGCGCACACACACACACACACTACTCCCTGCACACACAAATCTTTTGCCCTGCCATTGTCTTGGAGAGGAAGCCAGCGAGTGGAGGAAGAGGTCGGATCTTGTCCTCAGATGGAGGAGGACGCGGGGCAGAGGGGGCTGATGGAGAGAAAACACCAGGATGGAAAGACGAGGCCGAGAGGAGGTGAAGGAGGAAGAGGAAGAGGAAAAAGAGGAGGAGGCAAGATGTTATTGCCATAAATTCAGATTGTTACTGACAGGAAGTTAGTCAACCAGCCACAAGTTTGATTGTGAAGTCATTTGAGGAGCTGAGGTTTAAGACATATATGTGTGTATATAAACATAAAGCAGGTACAAAGAACCACAGAAGGTCCTGGAGAGGATAATGAATATTTCAAAATATCGTTAAATATATTGTTGACATGTTGTTAATTTTGTAATCCTGAAATTAGGTTTTATGGGACAAAACCAGAATACTTCCGTCCTGTAGTCTAATGTGCATTTATTTGGAGATCATCAAGAAGGAAAAAAAAAAGAAAAAAGAATCCTTTAATGCACACACACACACACACACACACACACACACACACACACAGACGGCTGATGGCTTTATAATAGTGTCTGCTAACTGAAGACTACTTTTCATTGGCACGGAGCTATTTAACTGATTAAAGCCACCACATCAATGTATGTGTGTAGACATGTAAATGTATGTGTGATTGATACATTATTTACAGTATATGGTCATAAGAACTGACAGTTACCATGTTTGATACAGTATGTCCAGGCTGAGACAAATTAGACAGTAGTCTAATTAAAAGAATATTTTCTTGAATGTTTTAATGCCTTTTTGGGGACAAAAACATTGTTCATCTCCAAAGAGAGAAATGATCTCGCTAACCTCGGATCTGAATACAGGGTCTGAAGTTTTTGTGATTTTAAACAGCATTGTGAACATGGATGAAGAGCGACTTGACTATTGGATGGATTGCCATGAAATTTGGTACACATATCGCTTTCACTTTTTTATCTTTACTTTTACTTTTCATCAAGCACCATCATCAGATCATATTTTTAATTTGTAACACTTTAGTTTATAACCAACATGATATTCCCATAAGCCTCAGCTGTACTTTGTGTTTAATGTTAATCAGCACATGTTAGCCAGCTAACAAGCTGGTGAACATGCTAAACATTATACCTGCTGAACATCAGCTTGTTAGCATTTTCATAGAGAACATGTTAGCATGCTGGCATTAGTATTCAACTCAAAGCACCACTGTACAAGTCAAGTCAATTTCATTTACAGAGCACTAAATCATAATAACAGAAAGCAACAAGAGGAGAGAGAAGAGAGATGAGAAAGCACAAAACTACGGGAGAGAGATGCTGAGTTAGTAAGATGCATTAATGGGACATGAATGCTTACAGATGGAGAGGGAACGGAGGAGAGAGGAGCTCAGTGTATCATGGGAAGTCCCTTAGCACTATACTGCAGGCCTATAGCAGCATAACTAGGCAAGCCTGAGCCGGCCCTAACCGTAAGCTTTATCAAAAAGGAAAGTTTTAGGTCTACTGTTAAATGTAGAGAGGGTGTCTGCCTTCCTGACCCAAACTGGAAGATGGTTCCACAGGAGAGGAGCCTGATAGCTAAAGGCTCTGCCTCCCTTTCTGCTTTTGGAGAATCCAGGAACCTCAAGTAAGCCTGCATTCTGGGAGCTCAATGTTCTTGTCGGTTATCTGACAACTCAAACTTGTGAGTGGTTGTGAGCAATATGACATGAATGCAGCATAAATACAGTTCATAGGGCTGCTAGCATGACTAATGACTATAGACTTGAATCCTAGCCATAAATGTGTCTGAATTTAACCATTAGCAAACTGCTTTGTTTGATGAACACATAAACATACCACTTTAGTCACATAATCCAGTGTACTGCAGAGGATCTTCATATATCAATTTTAGTTTTTGTTTTTTTTTAAATGTTGCATAATTAATTCTTTGTTTCTAACTTAATCACTCTCATTTGTAGTCTGTGTCTCAGCTGAATGCTCTTTGCCTCTGAAAATGTTTCTCAGATGTCTTGTTGAAGTATTGTATACAGAATGCCCTCTGGAAATCAGCATCAATGCTTTTTTAATGCGCAGGTCCAATGATGTTAAAGGGCACACACGGCTCAGGAAAAAAAAATTACAGATGCACATTTTTTTGTCTGTTTGTGGTGTCTGGATTTAGAGTGAAGTGAGGCATCCGTCATTATATTTAATATCTGTTCTCCGAAACGGAAACGGGAAATGCTGTGTTTGTTTGTTGTTGTTGCTTTGCCTCCATTTGTCTATTTTAACTTTTAGTTTCAGTCTTTTTTAATCTTTCTGTCGTCTCTTTTTGTTTCTAAGAAACTTGTTTAAACCGTTGAGCTTCAATTTCGCAGGAGTAACTAATCGTTATTCAGATATTTTAACTGTCCAGCAGCTGTTCGCTGGTGCTGGGGCTAGTGATCTAAACAAGTTAAATTAAAACGGAACCATGCTTAACTGAAAGTGACATTGGTAAAGCTGCTCTAATCAAGGACTTTGGCACATTTAAAACCAGGCAGAAGACTTCTTAAAGGTAGGAACAGACTTTAATACCTGTGGTTATAATTGATTCTTGCAATATTGCTAGTGTTTTATGACTTTTGTTTTTGGACATAGGTGCTCCCTTTTATTGTGACCATTTACACTTAATGTCTCTTGAACTTATTAGGCAAATGACTCACTTTCATCTGTTTGTGTTTGTGTGTGTGTGTGTGTGTAAGTGTGCATATTCATGCATTTTGTACTGTATATGTATGCATCACTATGGGCTTTCTGTATAATATAATAATTTTATGACTTGTATTTAGTGCTGCAACAATCATAAATTTTAACTGGAGTCATGAGTGATTGTTGATGCAGTATTGTATGCAAATTCAGCGAGGTTGATGTTTGTACAGGTTGGATGGGGCAATAGCTGATGGGCACTTTTTACATGCAGGCACCCACTCACCTCCCTATAAAAACCATATGCCTGGCCAGTTTCTTTCCTCTGGCGCCAGGAATGTATCTCCACAAACCTGGGATTAAACCTGGCATCGTGTGATTGGGAAATGACCCAAGTTGGAATTGAAATTTTTACTTTTGACTGCTGCATGCTTGATCTCAACCCAAACTTGTAAACACAAATTTCAGACATAGGAAGTATGAAAACACCTGAAGTCTACATACAGCAATATTTGGATATGGTTGCGTGGTTATCTTTGCACCGCACCCCTATACTGTATCACTGCAACTCAAAACTAAAAGCAACCTATTTCTTTAATGACTGAAACAACATCATTGATTTGACATGTATCTGTCAAATTATCATGTAGCACCTCTCTCAATTCTGCTTGAATGCATATCTTTGCCTTGCTATTGCAACTGGACTCTCCCTCTAACCATCACGCACACAAGCACACACACACACACACACACACACACACACACAGTAACTCACTTTTCTCCAAATGACTGAAATAACACTATTACTCTTGCCATCATCATGTCAAAACCCTTTTCAGTGTCAGTCTATCTCACCCAGCATGGATGACCAGACCTGCAGCTGTCAAAATTCCACAAAAAAAAAAAGAGAAGAAAAATAATAAAGTTGGTTGTCAAAAGACTCCCTGAGACACAAGAAGAAGAAGAAGAAGAGAGGAGCAGTTGAAAGGTAAGGTGAATTCCAGGGAAGTAAAACGCTGGGAATTTATGGCGCTCCTTGTCCGGTTTAGAACAACAAACCCTTTTCTGCTGAGAGGTGTGAGCCGTACGCCAGCACCGTCGCGCCTTCCTGGACCTGAAAAGAAAGAGAGCCTGCGAAGCCCTCTGAAAACCACGGCAACCTCGCGGCCCAGCCCACAGAAGCACCTTGACACGCACCTGTCAAAGACGTCAATATGGTTTGTGTGCACGTGCAGGAGAGAGAGAGGGAGACATTGGGGGAGAGGCGGAAAGGGGAGTGAGCGGTGTGTACAGCGCAGCTCTGTGGGTGGCAAAGGAGAGGGATCACTGGATCTGACAGGAGCTATTTGACTAATCCAAAACAACAGCTGTAAGGTAGGGATGAGGGGATGAAGGGGGAGGAGGAGGAGGTGGAAAAGGAGGAGGGAAGGTACAGGAGGTGAAGGGGGGGAGGAGGGCTTGCAGTTTGAGGAGGATTTTGAGAGAAAGGGAATTATGGAAAGGGGAATATGAAAATTAATTCCGCATGTACGCCCTGAAGGGGAAGAGAACCTAAAACACGGCAAATAGAAAAAGAAAATTTTGGACACGAAAAAAAGGAAGGCAGAGGGTGAGGTGATGTAAGATCTACAGGTTTGTGACTGGGAGGGAGAGACAAAGGGGGGAAGAGAGAGAATAGGGGAGACAGGCAGAAACTGCAAGCCTAACGTTGGGTTGCATCCATTAGCCTCCACCCAAGGGGTTGTATCAGCACACACCGCAACACAGGTGAGAATGATTACGCGCACACCATCCTCATGCATACACTGGCCTTCATTACACATCTGGTTGAGTTTTGTTGAGGGAAGCTGCGTTGGGGTGGTCCTCACTCCTCTAACACGTCTGTCCTGTTAACACGGCGGGCCACAGCGAGCCCGTCACCCTGCAGGGCAGCATCTTAACATCTTAAAGGGTTAGTTCGGATTTTTTAAAGCGAGGTTGTATGAGGTACTTATCCATATGTCAGTGTATTACCTACAGTAGATTTGGATTGGCACGTCCACAGTTTGGAGAAGCAGGCGGGAGTACCAGCATGGAAACTAGGCAATGCACTGCTGTGGATGGGGTCAGCAGCAAAATATATTTTCACCACTTTACTATATCATCAGACATCCCTTTCCTTTGGCACTGCATTTTCTCAACCATTGAACTTCATATAATCCCACAGAGCAACAGTGAACAACTCACCAACAATCACTAAAGGTAGACAACCATCATGCATTACGTAACAACAAGAGGAAGGAAAGAGGAGGAAAAACAAACAGGTTTTAAATTGTGCAGAAATGCAATTAATGGCAAAGGTGATGAGGCAAATGAAATGATATAGACAATGAGTGAGTGATGCAAAATCCCAAGGTTGTATTGTATTATATGTGCAATGAAATGCAGGATGGCAAAGTGTGCTTAAAAGGTACGTGTGCAATAGAGAATAATAATTAGAACAAAAATAAGATAAATAAACTCTGAACACTCTGATTGATTAGGTTTAATAGTGCAAATATCAGAGACACTACTTGACAAACATTGGTTAGTTCGCACTATTAAAGGCTGCAAATCAGTAAGTGTTTCCTTATCTGATGATTTTCATATATCAGAATCCTTCAGAGTGTATTATGACTTGAACCTGAAAGCCAGTCAGGTACACAGGTAAAGAGTGCTTTAACTTCTCTTGTCCACAAGATTGTTAAAGATGAACAAATTCAATCATCAGTTAGACAACATATGACTTTATAGATAAAGGTTGAGGTGTTTGTTTTTTTTCATCCACAACTGATTAATGGTGCACTGCATTGTGTTTTGTGCTTGAATTATCAAATAAAACCAATCAATTGAAATATGTATGTGCTTCTCTCCATGGCACAAATGTGGAAAAAAACAAACATGAGGTTTGACTGGAATCCAGACTCCTCTGCATACCGAGACAGAGGTCTGCGATCTGCGGTTCTGGGTTCCATTTAACCCGCTGAGGTTACGTCGGTTCTGCTTGGGGACTTGGCTGTGAAGCCCAGTTCCTGTGGCTTCAGACCAAACCGAGAACAGAAACCCCTTTTCCTTGTGGATCTTTTCTAGATGTCTGGCTTCTCTCATCTCTCTGCTCAGTGTCTCCTCGTTCCCGTTCCAGAAACCATGAGAGCAAAATGGGCTTCTTCTTCTCTGCTGCCATTGCTGTGGTATTGCGGAAGTATCTGAGGGTTTTGCAGAGGTACTCTGAAGCATCATTTTGATGGGATCAGGCCATGTTTGGTCATGAATGTGGTTTTGGGCAAAGAGACTTGAATGAAAGGGAATGAGAACTGACAGAGTTAAATACTTGAGGGCGAAAGGCTGATGCAGTGGACGGCTTTGGCCAGACCAACACGGCCAACGTAACTATCCAGGTGTACTGTTCGCTTTGAGCCAGGGCTCTGAGACACGAACAACCTGCATGATCAGTGATCTCTCACATAAAGAAGAAACATTAATGCACTAAGTGTAGAATAAGACATGCAGTCATGGAGCCTTTACTTCAGAAACTTCCTTCTAATAAATTCAGTTGTAAGAAAACATCGATTAAAACCCCTTTTATCACATTTAGGTAATCCAATGTCTTTACAGCTATAATGCTAAAATCATTTTCATATTTCTAAGATAGACCCCTTAAAATAATGAACCATTTCCTTAACATACACCTTCTTAACCTCCCAGATATACAGGAGGTCTAGACCTGGACTCCTCTTTAAAGTCACTTTGGGAACTTTAAACACGCCTTCATGTCTGATTGGGTCTCAGTTCCTCAGTAACTTATACAAAGCAGCTCCTGCACCATGCATGTGTGTTGTGCGTTGTGTGTGTGTGTGTGTGCGCGCAAGTGGACCTAAGTAGCAACAGATGCTGCGCTGACCTCAGAGGCTTCCTGGAAACGCAAATTTGTCAAAGTGAAGCAGGAAAAAGAGAGAGCAGCAGTTTAGGTAAATGTAACATATAGGGGACACACATACAAAAAACTTTGATACACACACACACACAGAACTCATATATATGCCCCTTCATGTACTGCACACACACGCTAAGCTTAGGGTAGAGTTTCATGGGATACACTGAATAATCTCACACACACATACAGCATCAAAAAGAGAGAAAAATATTACTGGATATCCAGCACAGTAGTACTGTAAGCAAACTGCTGGTTTCACATTGACTAACTGATTTTGCACACAAAATGTGAAGAGCTGAATAAGGAAGAAAATCACTTTTGGTCTTTGTGATTTTCTTTAACATTTTGCAGCGATTAAGTCTCTGTATTCACTACCAATTTGAAGGTAAAATATTTGCTGGATTTTGACTGGTCAGGCCAGATTTTAAAGCTGTAACACCTGAAGTAAATGAGGAGATATTTTAGTCTGAATGGCTAATCAGAGACAAACATCTCAAATTGGAGACCAGAAGAAAAAACGTTAAAAGAACATTAAAAAAAGATCTCTTCACCTAAATTCTTCATCTAATTTTATGTTTCAGGGACCAAAAAAACCCCCTATAAATCCCCTCAGCTGAGACTTTATCTCCGGAAGATATATTTTGGAGGTAAAAATTCAGCTGCGTAGTTTAGTTTTCGATAAAGAACAATTTCCTGCCGATGTAATGACAGAGCATTTGAAAAGTAAAACACAGCTCATAAAACAAATCATGTTCTGACTTTGGCTTTGTTCCGGTGGGGGTAGTTTTGTGCTTGCTGGTCTTTGAGCGATAACACCAAATGATTTGATGTGTGATTTAATGCTGCAGTGCCTCACTGAGAACCACATTGCCCTCTCATCCATCTCTCTTTTTCTTTCTTTCTTTTCTTTCTTCAGTACCGGAAACAATCACGCTATCTCGGTGACGAACAAGCAGCCTGACCGCATGATATCACCTCTTTAGGAAAACAAGAGGAAACGCGTGCCAGTTGCTCTCACATGTGATCAATTATTTTATGGTGAAGTCAGGCTGGGGGGGAAATTTTCAGCCATTAGCCCTTTAGTGCAGGGATCATACTGAGGGTAATAGTGACTAAACACTGAATAAACACATTTGGCTAATAGGTCATTCGAACATGAAGCAGAGAAGGTGGGCTGGTTGATTGGCCAGAAGGTTGTTGAGTGCACCGTTAACAATATGTTAGAAATATGTACACCACTCAGAAATGTACAAATTTATGCACAAAAATGGAAAAAAGCAAACACCATAGCACAAACAGCTCATAATGTTTGTTTTTTGTCAGGACTGTCACAGGTGATTACAGCAACTACTGTAAATCATAATTGGAAGGGAAACAAGCAAGTGAGTCATGCAGCTGACAAGCAATTAGCAGCATGTGTGTCAGCTTTAATCGAGCTTTCGAGGCAACACACAGGGCAATTTAAGATTTCATTTTCTGGTTTGTTAGACAAATGCTTAAGATATATGCAATGTTGCAAGGCCAGAGAGTCTCAAAAACTAGGACAACTAGGACTGCAATTAAGAAATAATTTTTGATTAATCTGTCGATTATTTTCTCATTTAATTGTTGAATTGTTTGGTGTATAAAATGTCCCAAACTGGTGAAAAATGTTGATTACTGTTCCCCAAAACCCTGGGTGTCGTCCTCAAATGTCTTCTATTCCGACCAACAGCCCATAACCCAAAAATATTTAGTTTATTGTCATAGAAGACTAAATAAACCAAAAAATATTCACATTTAAGAATCTGGAATCAGAGAATTTTGACATTTTTTTCTTAAAAATTATTAACCCAAAAATGAATTGATTAGTCAAATAGTTGACAATTCATTTTCTGTTGATTGACTAATTGATTAATTGACTAATCATTGAATCTCCAAGGACAACACATCAAAATTAAATATATAAATATAACAATACAACACACATCACATCAAAAACATACACACATACACTAGTGGCCTTCATTTAAATAAAAGTACCAATAACATCATATAAAAATATTACATATGTATATTATAAGCATAATGAACTATTAAAAGTAACACAACACATCATGTACAATGGCTCCTGTCAGAGTTACTGATAATATTATATGTATTATATTATCATTACTGATTATCAGCTGTGGAAAATGTATTCAGATCATGTATTTAAGTAAAAGTAGCAAAACCACAGTATAAAAATACTCAATTAGAGAAGCATTCAATAGTTTACTTAAATAAAAGCATTATCAGCTAAATATACTTTAAAGTAAGTAAAATGCTCATTAGACAGAATGAGACCCATCAGAGTTATTATATTATTGAATTATTATTATTATATGCATCAACATCTAAGAACTACTGAGAGCTCATTTGAACTGTTTTATATACTTTTGGGTTGTTTATTCGATACCAATGCATCATATTTTATAAAGGGATCATAGGATGTGCACGTAAAACCTTAATCTGAGATGTAACTATACCTGTGAAATAAATGTAGTGAAGTAAAAAAAATACAATTTCTCTGAATTGAGTAGAAGTATAAAGAAGCATTACATTCTCACACATCTCCACATATCACCATATGTATAACATATAAGGTTTTTAGTCAGATTAAAAAATCAACAATGTCAGAAAGACATTTATTCATCATTGAGTCAAATCAAAGTTGAACATTATGAGCTTTAATTGCATTTTGGATTTAATTGTAGTTGTTTTACATTATTGGAAGTTCTCACTATTGTTTCCTCTTGTATGGACACACACACACACATATTCCCACACATGGCTTCAGGCACTGCATGGGCAGGGTGAAACATAACTACTCACCTAATTAACACAGGCTGAAGGTTTCCCCTCTAATTCCAGCACCTCTAACCTCAACATATGAGCCGGCTACTCACCAGAAAACTTCGACCCCGGAGCTCTGTGCAGGAAATACAGTACAACCATTTTCATCTCTGTTCTCCTCAAATATGGCCTCTGTACTTTTCTATTTATAGTATATCTGCTTTTTTCCCATCCAGGGACCAATATGAGGAATTTAATCACTCATCTTCAACCCTGATTTCATCAGTCCAGCCTTTTTTTTTTTTTTACACTGGATTTACCCTCAGAATCATGAGAGCCTGAGGAGTGTCCACAGCAGGAAGTGTGATTATACTTTTTTTAAAACTTATTTCTTTTTACTGTAGAAGTGTATTCACAGTGTGAGGAACGCGCTAGTCGTGCTCTCTCTCTTCCCATCACCCTCTCTGTCTATCCCCGCCTCTCTCTTCCCTCCCTCTGTTTATTCTTCTGGCGGTGCAGCAGGCCCCAGAGCCCAGAGGCAAGTCATGTTCTCAGGGAAACGGCAACTCTCTACAGAGCCAATATCAAAATAGTTTAAAATGTGAATTGTCTGATAGTTCCCAGTGAGTGCAGAGCTGAGCCAAACACTTCCAGATCGCCCTGCCAGGAGAATGTAAACAGAGCCGAGGCTGGGAGAGAGCAGAGACGCAAGTGAACCTGTTGTGTTCTTGTCACACAACAGAACTCAGACTACTCTGGTTGGTTTAGTTGGCCGGGTCCAAGGTTTCTACTTTTTTTTTTTTTTTCAAAGTTAAACGTAGTGTATTGTTTTTGCTCAAAAAGTCATGGGTGTACAGGTGGTGACTCTTGATGGGGAAATATTTTGTCGGAGCTAGAATAGTGAGATGAACCAGACATCAGCAGAGCTATTTCACGATGTCTAAAATTAACAACAGTGAACAAACTTCCTGTGAAAGACCTGATAAAACAAAGAATTGCACAGTTTGACTGAAGTGATTCTCAGTCATTAGACATCAATACAAAAAACACAAGCAAGAAAATAAAAAAGTTGCTACAGCATCTGAGATTAAAGGGGAGGGGCATAACTGGATAATAGTGCTATCATGCAAGCTAAGATTTCTGCTTTAAAGATGTCTTCTAAAGCCCACATTGCCCCTCTGAGCATATTTAAGTTTATTATAAATGATTACTCCCTACAGCTCCTGAAAGGTGCACTTAACTTATGTAACAGTCGGTTGGACTGTTGGTGAGGGAAATTTAGGGAAACACCTCAGTTAGGTCTTTCCTTAGAGAAACACCAAACAGAGACAGCACTGTAGGGGAGAAAAAAAATATTCATGACATTATTAAATTCGATAGTGGTGCGAACATTTTAAATAAAATTCACAAACGGGGTTGATGCCAGTCTGTGCGCTGAAGGAAATGCCACGACTCCTCCGTGTGTGTAAAACCTCAACTTTATTTTTCAAACCAGCTGAAAATCTTGTTTGAAAGAGCAAAACTGTGCTGAAGATGAAAAAATGAACTGTATATTTTCAGTGCATTTGTGATTTGGGGGGTTTTATTGATGTGCTGGAAGATTTAATATTTCTGTGTATTTGTGTAAGCACGCCTTTGTGCTCAAACTAAAAACAAACCCTTCGTAATTCTTGATTTGTACCTTCATTTGTTTGCCTGCATGTGTGATTGCGCTGGCATTCAGTCTGTGTTTGTCAGGTAGCTGGAGATGCCAGCATGTAGTTATACATAACGTATGAAATAAATTATATTATCATTATCATTATGTCCATGACAGTGATATGTGGGAAATAGTGTAGGTGAAGGATTTTCTACATTCTGTATGTTTTGACACCTTTTGTTCTTATAGTGATTTATAGTCATACTGTACATGTCTATAACTTCTGTTTTTTATTTGTTTTTATCATGAAAAAACTTTTTTTTTTCTTTCAGCATCATCCTGCACTCATAGATGTGCTGAAATTGATCCCGTTCATTCAAATAATTGTTTGTCACCATTTGAGTTACATAACGACTAAAAAAGTAAAAATGCAATACTGGTTCACATCTCAAATGTTTGACTTTTAACAGGACTATTTAAATGAAGATTAAATTTAAAAAAAAGAAAAACTACAAATAAAAAAAATATCCATGAGCGTGTCTGCATGCTGGGGGTTTGTGGGCTTTGCCTGAATAAGCACTGGAACTTTCCAGCATTTCTTTTCCTTCTTATTTATTTTTTGTCTGTGTTGTTTTCTCAGTATTGCAATGCATAACTTGACATTACCCAAGCAAGTTTGAGCTGCAGCGCATCAGCTGAAAGCAATTTGGTCCGGAGCGCAGCTGCCAGGCGGATAAGACTTTCCTTCTTTCGTTTACTTTGAAATGTTCCTTTTTTTCAACATCCAAAATACACAAGGCAGCCAAATTGCTGACATGTGTGAGAGGGGCAGCGAGACTCCTGCATTCTTTCATGCCCCACTATGCAAAACTCCACATTGTTTATTTAAAGAACACTGAACACTTTAGCACTATTAAGAAACATGTCATATAGTAAACTAAAGGTTTCCTCTCAGGAAAAATCCCTGTCAGTTTATTTTGCTTTTGCAAAAAGTTATTTTAGTTTTGACTCACAAACTGCCTGCATTCACAATTAAGCAACGGTGCAGGACGCTAGCGGACTAGGTAAACCTGGAAGTGCTGTGATTATTTATGTGTTGAGACGTGCACGGGGGAGATGGGAGGACTGGACTGTCTCTTTTTCGCTACCTTACAGTGACCCAAACAACACTACAGAACAGAGAGGACTGAGAAGCGAGATGTTTCATTAATTTTTAGCAGCTTTTTTCTGCTTGGCTAACTTTATATTCAGCTAACCAAATGAAAAAAAAATATTCATAACACAATTTGACTAATTGTCTCTGAAAAGATGTTTACCATGAATGAGCTGCAGCCTCAACATGGATGATGTTTCCAGGACAAAACAAAACATGATTCAAAATAGCCTGAAATGTTGCTCTCCCTATGGCTTATTATGGACTGCAGACAATTAGAGAATAGCAAGGCATTGCTTTAATCCATATTAGGGCTGAGAGAAAAATTAAAGATGACAAGTGAGGATCGTACTCTGGCACACAATGATCTGAGTGGAAAACAGAGAGCAAGACAGAGGGGGATGTAAAGTCTGAGAGACACAGACCAGGGGAAAAAGGGCAAAACCTGACATGTAAAACCAGGGATGACAGCCAGAGGACAGCCTGTGCGTCAGTGTAGGCGAGGTGGTGGGTGGGAGCGTGGGTGTGGAGGGAGGGAAAGAGGCTTCCAGCGAGAGAGACGGGAGGGCCAGTTGTGAGTGATAGCCCACCAGGGCCTCAGAACAGCCCAACGCTGGGAACAGCTAACCTACCTTGACATGCGTAGGAAACCCAAAACTCTCTGAGCCCTCTGTCAGATAGGAGCCACCCAGAGGAGCCCCGCCACAACTGTGTAGCCTGAGCCGCTGTGTGTCCTTTTTAACTAACACTGTTTAGATGAGCACATGGCGAAGGAATGCTCCAGTATACCTTGCAGAAACCACAAGCACAACAGCATTAGGACGACATCAGCTTCCCAGCGCATGGGAATAAGTCAACTCTGGCTACTAGCAGGATTATAACTGCTGGCTGGAGTTCAGTGTGTGTATGTGTGTGTGTGTGTGTGAATTCATGTCAGCTGGTCTGTGTAAATGAGTGTGCATACAGTAGGCCTATGCATGGACATATCCTTCATTAAAAGTCCCTTTGATGCTGCAATACTGTCAGAACTGTTAATATGAGGTGACAAGATCAAAGCGAATCTGAGGTGGTTTTGGGTCACATTAGATTTGAGTAAAGAAGTAGTCATGACATGATATTATTAAAGGAAAGTTTTGAACTTTGGTGACAAGGAGCAATTATCCCAAAAGCATCTTTGGGCTCCTTTCTCCTCAGCAGAGCTGTAGGACGTGGACTGTAGGAGTTAGACTTGATTGCTGTGGGATTTGACAATGTTACAATCATTTTAGTGCCAAAGTCCATCTTTTTGTTATTGAACTTCCACAGCAGCTCAGCAGGGAAACACTGTCTGAGGAAGCACAAAGGGGGAATTTAATGCTAAAAAGTCTGTAAATGTGGCAGATATCCATTTGATGTGAGTAACTGAGACTGCCGAAGCCTCATATAAGCTTCAGATAAACTTTTGAATGCATTTTTGCACAAAATGACTGTGTGGACACACTGTGTGGATTTCATCCATCATCGCTTCCACTGAAAGTGTATTTGAGGGGGATCTATTAATAGCCAGTATGAACTTGAGGAATGATTACAGCGAGAAAAACCTCTTCCAGTGTTCATTTCGGGACCTGACTATTGTTTTAAGACAAACTTGAAAAACTGCAGCTATCCTTGAACACAACTTTGAAAGGAAGATCAAATGTGTCATTTCGATGGTCAGCTTTCAAAAAGACTTCAGAAGTACTTAACAACTCTGCTCATCAGATCTACTGATGAAGATTCTCGGAGGATCGAAACTTATGACTCAATAAACACCTGGGAGCGTCAAATAAGCCTGTGAGTCTGGCTTTTCTTCAAAGTCTCAAGCACATAAAATGGGACAGAAAACTATAATTACAAACAGTTGTTTGTTTGTTTGTTTTTACCATACTTACGATTTGTGAATAAAAGATGTGGGATCATCTAATCTTAAAATAAAGACATAAAAAAACAATCACCAATAGTCCTTTTTAACGGAAGACATTGTCATAGAAGGAAAACCACAGATGTAAATAATGAATTAACGATGGAAAGAGCAGAGGCATTGTTAATGTTATTAGTAACATATGAGCTTTTCTACTATGACAAGTCAAACTGCCTGCTGTTAAAAGCATCTATACTCTGAGCTTCTAACTAATTTTAGTTGTTAGTAAATATTGATGTAAAAACCTTTTTTTAACCATTTTAACAGATTAACATGAATATAACATGTAAAAACATAATAATCTAACTATGGGAACTGTGTTACAGCACATTGTAGATTACACTGTTTGCAAATCCACACCAAATAATGATAATAATTCACTTTAGGAATACTTTATGAATACACAAAGCCAAGCAAGACTATCGCACATAAAGAAACAATCATAGAACGGAAAGAATGAAATAAAGGGTGGATGTGCACGCAGTATATACTCTCCAGCTAGTTCTGGTCTGTTTGGCTGAGAAGAGACAGAAACACAAATAACACAAATAAGGCAAATGACGACAGTGTGAAAGGAAAGAGGAAAGGAGAGGAGAAGAGAGGAAAGGAGAGGAGAGGAGAGAAAAAGGATTGGATGTTGGCACGCAGGGAAAGGCAGTCTGCGGTAGACTTGTAAATAGCCGGAGGGACAGAGGGATGGAGGAATGGAGCTATCAGCAGAGAAGTGATGAAGGTCTGGGATCAGGCCAAGATAAACACAGGCTGGCCCAGAAGGAGCTGCGGCAACACACACACACACATTTATGCACAGATACACTCACACACATATATATAAGAACTTTACTGGCACATGCATGTACAAATGCGCAAACATACAAACAGACACACTTAAGGCTGCAAGCGCTTTATATCTATCGTACACCCACATCGAACACATGTACGCAAACGGGCTCACGCATGAACACACACACCTGCAGACAAATAAACAGTGTCCTGTATGGCTCCCAGACCACAACTTCTTGAGTGTTAAGCTGTGTGACAACAGCTTGAGCCGTCATTTCGACATCTCATTTCATCACATACTTCACATTAGTCCATTTGCTCAGATACCACAGAATAAACACGCAGTGAAAATAAATGGCTGGAGTTTTATTTAGAAACCTGTGGAGTAAACAGACTGAAGAGTAAGCTGAGCCCTCTGAAAATCTCTCTTCATGTCTTTGCAAAGTCATTTAGAATACTACTCAATCCTTTACAGTTTAAAAAAAAAAACAATTTTTCACTCCTAAAAAGAAAAATGTCAGCTATGTGCTGTAGATTTAATCTTACATGATGGGTAAGATATAAGTCACCACTGTTAATGTGCATGCTTGTATGTGTCTTTTTTTTTTTTTGCAACGGATTTGTTCAGGTGTGTTCATGTGTGTTTATCTGTATGCACGTGTCAGTGTGTTTCTGTCCGTGAGTGTGTGACTGAGCTTTATTAGCGTGCTATGAAGCGAGAGTTCTCCTGCTCCGTCTTGTCTTTGACCAGCCAACACCTCGAGTGAAACCATAAAATTTGCTAAATGTTTTCTTAAGCGCTGCATTCAGAGGCGTTTGGCAAAACTGCAGCGTGAAAGAGCGGCCGTGAAGCGTGTCTGGCTGGAATGCAAAACACAAGTCATGGTCATCACTCTGTCACCATACAGATTTTAGGCTTTGAGGGCCTTCAGTGTTATGTGTGTGTGTGTGTGTGAGTGAGTGAGTGACTGAGTGAATAAATGAGTGTGTGTGTGTATGACTTAAGTCACTTTCAGGGACACACATCAGACTTAAGACTAGTCGATTGTGGACGGCTTGTCCAATTGGGGACTGCAATTGGTGAACCACAAATTTAGGGTTAGACAAGCAGTGGTTATGGTTAGGGTTAAGGTAAGTCTCAAGGAAATGAATGTATGTCCCCAAAAGTCACATAGGACAAAATGTATGTGTGTGCATCTAATTATTTTGTTAAATTTCACTTAAACCATGCACTTAATCCTAATTGCTATGCTAGTGTGCGGTAGGATAATTGATTAAAAAAAATTGTAACAATAAGAATTTTTAGAGTTCTGCAAGGTTCTTTGTTTACATCAAGATTTGTGCAGTCTTGGACAACTCCCATTGAATCAATAAGCTCCATTCTTGGTTGGGCACAAAGAGCAGCAGTATTGCAGCAAACAGCTTCATATGCAGAATAAAAAAATGGCTTTCATCACACTTGGTGAAAAACCAAAGAAATTTGGTGATAAATTTTAAGGTTGATGTATTTTATCATCCACAACATGGTAGAAGATGGTAGATAGCGGGATGACATAGTGTGGTGGTGCCTGCGCTTCTTTGTTTCTAAGTGGACAAAGAGTTAACAGTAAGGAAATTATCTTACAACTGACTGTGAACCATGCTGCTCCTCTCTCCTTTGTGGTGCAGTTTATACTCTGGTAGAGCAGGTTTCATTAAATTGACTGAGAACACAGCTGATATGATAACTTCCATTGGGGACTCTCCTCTGTTCCCTCAATGTCACTGCTATAAATTCTGATGGGAACGTTTTATGTTTTTTTGAAACTTGAAGGTTGTGGAAGTAAACCCAACAGGCCAACATGAACTCTTACTGCCAAGATGTAAACGTACCTGCATGACTCCTCACAAGAAACACAAACATTAAAAACAACCATATCTGCTACTGTGTATGGGAGTACAAGTGCATGTGTGTGAGTTTTCCACTTTTAAAGCTCTCAGATTATTAATCTCCATGAGTGGTGCTTGTGGACGCAGTGGTGGTACTTGGCTTGTGTGTGTGTGTGTTTTATACATAAAGCAACCTGCATGCCAGTTCAAAGCCACCCTGTGCACAGTATGAGGGGATGAGAGGAGACATGAAAGCAGCACTCAACAACATCTACAGCCTGAAAGATCACAGAGCTAAATGGCACCAAGATAAATAAATCAAACACACCTACATTTTAGAGTTTACGAATATCTAGTGTACCCACATGTTAGGGGCTCTTAATGGAGGCACAGCAGACGTCTCATGGAAGAGAGGTGCACTTTTGTGTTATTGATATTCTAGAGAATAGAAATCCAATGATTATTTTCTGATTCCAAAAAGCGCTCAATTTTCTATTTATCTAACTATATTTAAATTGATTCCTTTATCACAGATGTGCTTGAGGAAATAAAAACAATCCCAGTTGATTAAAAAAAAAAAAACACGTTTGAACAACAAAATTGTTTTTTGTCTCCTCAAGCTCCATCTTTTGTTTCAAACATTGGTTGTCTCATGGAAAAGAGAGGAAAAAAAAAAAAAATCACCTGCCAGCTACGACTGTTGGTGCTCATCGCCACTTCAAACATTAACTTTATTATGTCGAACCTGACACTGAACAATGGGAATATTGACAGTCATGTGTTATGAACAAGCCAGGTTGTTTGAGTATTCTAGCGCGTCGGGCTCCCAGGCGGGCTGTAGCTTCGTGAAAGCCCTGTATTGTATTTCTTTCCTGTGCCAGAGCCCGCTTCCTGTGGCGGTGCCGTGTCAAACAACGACGACCCTCTGCTTCCTGCAAGTCGCATGGAGACAGGCCTGCCACGAGCCCCGAGGCCTCACCGCCAGCCACTGAACAACCTCCAAGCCCCCCTACTCCGCCCGTCTGCTTTCAAGTCAATCCCCGCCTTGCCTCTTCTGGATCTCACTTTTTCCCCTCGACCCTTTGCTCCCTTCTTTCCTTTCCTCCATTTAACCTCCCACACTCTCTTCCCTTCACTTCTCCCTCTCTTTCTTCATCACTTCTTACCCTCCTTTCTTATTTTCCTCCTGTCTGCCCCTTGCCCCCTTCTCCTCCATGTTCCCCTCTGTCCACACCTCTTTTCCTCTATGCATCCCTTCTTCCCTCCTCCCTTTGTCCCACTGTCCAGGTCAGAAGAGGGTCTGTCAGACGTTTCCTGTGCAAGCCGCAGGTCCAGACCACACCTTGTGAGGGGATTTCTGCAAAGACCGTCGGTGGCGCCCTTTAGAAACACGGAGACATGCACACTCATGTCTGCATATAAACACGGTGCTACTGTACATACTGAAAATATATGGCTGTTTTTGGCAATAAGCGGCGACTGTTGAACTCGCTGTCTGTAGGATAAAAAGAAACTTGTGGGAAAAATGTTGAGAACATGCAATGCATTCAATGGGCATAGTATCACTCTTCAATCTAGAATAAGCAAAACAGAAAAAGTGTATTTTTACACATTCTGAATAAAATCAGCGACTGTCAGCGGATAGCTGTTGACCTCCGTCCCTGTTTTTGTGCGCTGATATAAGACGTTTTTACATCATATGCAAACACCCTTGGGCCACATATCTGCTTTTGAGTATGAGAAAGCTGTCAAACCATGCCTTACTATTGGTCCCCAAAGAAATCAACCACATGGCAGGGGTTAAAGACTCAACCTGCCTGACGTTTGTAACGGAGCAAGTCAAATCAAAACTACTCCTGAAGTATTGATTTACACAATACACAAACTCTGAGCTTTTCACTTGCATGCAACAGACCTCCCTCACCACATTGTAACGACTTTGATCTTGGACAATGTCCCGGTGGTACGTGAGCACACGTGTGTGTGCATTGGCACAGTCTCACTTTGTTCCACAGGCCAGTGTGTTTTTGAATTGGCTTCTCATCTCCTTCCATTCAAGGTCATGTGTATGCACATGTGTGTGTTTGTGTGTATGCCGGCAGCAATAACGTCCTTTCTGTGCATCTCCCAAATGACTCTTCTAGTCTTCGTCCAGCGCAGGTCAGAGGCAGGAAGTGAGCTGGGAGAAAAGGAGGAAGCAGAAGCAGCTCTCTCTGGCTGCAGGTAGTGACCCTTAACCTTGACCTCCAACCTCAACCCTCCATCAGTCTGACAATACACACTCTGACAAAACACAGATGTGCAAACACTGTGGTGTTACCTCAAATTTGCAAATATTGAAAAGCCTGTGTCTGGTACCATAAAGCCTCTAAATACTTGATGTTTCTAAAACATTTAATCCTTTAAAAAGGGCAACTAACTCTTTAATAGTTAGCTATTAATAAGTGTGAACTTATTAACAAAAAACAGGTATTATAATGTATCTCTTTATTATTTGACAACAATAATAACAGCATGTTGCATTTGTTCACTCATTACATTTACAGAAGTGGTCAGGAAAGCAGTATGGATTCTTGGACTTGGTTTACACAATCATCCATCCGTCCTCCCTTAATCACAATGTTTGATTATGCTGGAGGTGCAGCTGCTCAAGAGACATGAGCCCTGTCCAAAGGCAGCCTCAAACCGTACACAAACAAAGGAGCATCCTTAATGCACCAATGGTAACAAGTAGCCTGGCTGTTTTTGGACAGAGCCCATGGCTTTGGAAGGTGACTTTGACTTTCTGGAGCTGCCTCACCAGCTCCAGAAGAATAACCTGCTGCCGTGTTTGGCAGGCTCCAGTTTACCCTCAACGGCCATGTTGGGCTCAGGACGTGGGCGAGAGTGGTAGGGGTTCTCAGGGAGGGGCCGCGCGGTCGACACTTTGGTCACCTACAAAAAGACAAACATACGTGCTATGACTTGTCAGACATATAAACGCATTTTGTTACTCTTCTATTCTTCTGATGCAATGGCTAATTTAATTTGTCTGACAAAGCTGACTGTCTTGAAGGAATTTAAATCATGTATCACATTGCTAAATGTGGTGTAAAAATACCATAATATTACATAACTTTTTAACAAATGGTCCTTCCAATTTTCAAATAAAATTTCCCCGGAAGGGATTTTTTTATGGACAGTTTCAATGATGTAATGTTTGAAAGGACTTGATTCTTCTTGAAATTGTAATTAATGTAAGTGACTTGAAACACATCAAATACCTTAGAAATATTGTACCAATTTCCTAAACGAGAGTAAAAAATAGACCATTTGGAGTCTGGTAACACCTGTGAGAGATCTAACAATCAAATAATGTGCAAAAACATACTGTTTCCATTGTAGAGCAGTGGTTAAAAGGCCAAAAAATAATCTAATCAATAAAAACATCTTGCGCAGTTTGTTCTTGGAATGAAACTCTACTTCGAACTGTGCAACACAGAGGTTGAAGCACATGGATTTTCATGTGCTCTGAAGCCTTAAAAAGACTATTTCCTCCATTCTCCTCAAACTCCTGCAGCTCTTCACATCATGATTTATATTCCCCCTCAGCTCTTTTTCAGTCACCTCATCCCTTATCTTCTTTCCTGCTCCTTCCCTTCTTCACACTTTCTGTATGACTTTTGGGTCACATCTTACCCCTCTCTACTTTACTCAATCCCTCTGTTACTGATTTGCCATTTTTTCCCTTCCTCCAAGACTAGATATCTTCCAGCTTAAATGGTTCTCCTTCTTTCTGAACCTTCTCCCAAATATCTCACCATTTCAAGCATAATTAACAAAGTATTTTCATTTTTTATATAGCTGAGCAACCACGGAAACTCAACCAGTGTATGGACAGTCAACCTGGATACTTTTCATAGTATTCAGATGTTAGATTCCTCTCCTTTTGTTTCCCTGCTCATGTGATTTGATTCAATGAACAATAGTTCTGCCTGGCAAGTGCAAAATGGCCAGAGTTGATTACAGCCATTCAAAGATTTCCAGCTTTGAGCAAGTGCCCTCTGAGGGCTACAGAAATATGAGTCCAAAAAGCAATTGTCAGGATCCGTTTTCGATGTTGTTTTGATCGTTGCTATCTAATTAGTGAATTAGTGCTTGCCAACGAGTTATGCAAGCCCCTTAAAAAATGGCAATTTTGACAAAATGAAAAACCAGAGCAGCAAAAAATACATGATTTGCCTGCTCAAAACTGTATGAATACTATGCAGATGCAATCAGAGACTCCTGCATAGCCTACAATCAGCAAGAATAGAGCCCATCAACTGAGCTGCTCACATTGTAAATGCACAGTCAGTCCCTCAAAAGTCTCACCTTAGACAGGTCTCCCAGCTCAGGTCTCTCCCATCCCAGCTTATCAAGGACGCAGTTGTCGAAGACTTGCTGCTGCTTGCGGCAGTGGCGCAGTTCTGCCAAGTTCGAATAATCCAGACAGGTCCAGTACTCCGTGAAGGACTCTGCACAGTTCCCCTTGATTTGCCTACGAAGCGCAGAGCAAACAGAGATTTGAATCAGGGTCAAATATGCAAGAGTAGGATTCATTTATTCCAGGAGACTCAGTTGCTGTGCACTGTACCCTTAAAATGCAGAAAAAATATGTTTTAAGAGATATAATGACTCAGGAAAAAGGATCAAGATTATATGATTATATATAAAGTTCATCCTTTGTGCCAGCTTTCAAAATCCTATCAGGAACATTAATTTAATTTCATCCTCAAAATTTCTGAGATTTTCACAATAAAAACTATCAAAAGGGTGGCTGGCGGTTGCAAGAAGCACCAAAGAATCAAACCAGGTCCCGGGTGCAATTACAACTTTCCTCAAATCGCTCCTCATTATAACAATTACAAGTATTGGTCTTTCATAGTAACTCTCCGTTTATCTTTGTGGCAGACTAGCGCCTGTTGTTTGTTTCTGCTTTTGAATTGGAGGTCATGTGTTTTTGAGAGAGTGTTTAAGAGACATGCACACAGAAAAACACACAAAAGCACCTTAGTTACTGCATAGGCATCAGACTATGACCAAGGCTCTGTCTAAAACCTTCAGTAAACACAGACACAGCAGTTAAGAGTGAAAAACCCCAGACCACTTCCTCAAATAGCCTCCATTGGCAGTTTTATAGACACAATAGGCTCCATAGTTAACATATTCTAAAATTAACAGCCCTTTTTGCAACTGGTGATTTGAGAAAGTAGAGCAGCTAAATGACATAAAGGTGTTCTACTCAGGTCACCACTAGTTGATGATTTATGCTTATTTCTTTCAAGATAACAATCATTTGTTGAGAAATTGGAGAAGAGGCAAACAGGATTATTCAATGGCCATAAAAATACATTTATAAATATTTGTCAGCCGCACTGGAATAACAAAAAAAAGTACTGACTTGATAAAGAACAACAAGTCTAATTTACCCCAATCACATTCAATCTCACTGGAGAAGACACACAACTGCAAAGGGAGTTATAGTAATTGAAACAAAGTGAAGCAGACAGAGATATTCTAAACCATCACACACTCACACTTGAATAAGTCTAGTTCTACACACAGATCACTCCAATGTGCAGGGTTTTGTTCTTGTGTTTATGTGTGAAAAATGTCTTCTTTTCTGGGTATTTTGGTTCTATTTTCTTTACTCACATTCACAAAAACATTGAAAATGTTTGCGAACTAATAACTCTTTCCTTCCACTTAGATACATGTCCACAATATGCACCATTTTCAACTAATTTAAAATCTTGTAGACAATGAGAAAATAATTTCATCCAACTACAACTGTCTACTATTCACGGTTCAGTGCACTGAGTAGAAGCAGTCTGTCCTTGGTTTAAGGTATGACTAGAATATCCAAGTTATCCATCATCACTCCTCATGATTTGTAAACTGTTTGCTCATCTTCTTCCCACATGGTGCAATGGAACATAAGTGCACTTTTTCTCTCCTCCTCTAGTTTTGAATTACAAAATTCTTTTACTTGACAAAGGGAAGACTGGCATCTGCATCTCCCTTCTGACAAAAGCCAACTGCATGGAAATCTAATTAGCAGGACATGTTTGGAGAATAGGAAACAAGAAATCTTCTTTCTGCTTGTAACCTCTGAAAACAGCACTATGTTTCAACCTCTGGGTGCATTTTCTACTCTCTTCCATCACAGACGATGAAATGCAAAAACTGACCGCAAACCACTTTTGACCAGGGTTTGACTCTTAAACACTGCACTCTCCAGCTGGCTCCAGAGTTACGCCACATCTTCAATCACTCTCTGACCACAAGCACACAGTTGAGTTTTGCAGATGACACCGGCCTGGCAGCCTTCATCTCCCAAAATAATCTATGCACAGTGAAAACACTCACTATGCAACACCAAGGTGTGTTGTTATCTTGAGGTGAACATAATAGCAGATAAAAAAATATGAGGATTGAAAAGAAGTCTGGCTGATATTCACTCCCATTCATTCACTCACTTAGATCAATGATTTGATTCGATTTCACTTTGTCTGTTAAATACCATGAGAACATCTCCTGCTTCATATCTGCATACCCTACAAATCTGTCTTTTTAACTCTTTTCTGTGCTGAATCTATTTAAAAAACACAAACTGAAGTAAAGACCTTTTCAGAAATGGTGTCTAAGTAAATCCAAAAGTATCTGGCACCAAAAAGTTTGAAAACCCTGCTGTGCGTTACCTGAAGAAGTTGAGTGCACATGCATTGACTTTCCTCCCTTCTTCTAGACACTTCCTTGGGTCCTTCTCCTCCCAGCGGCAGAGCATGAACTCCTTGTTAGGTTTGTCACACTGGGAGCCATAATGATGGGCAGCAGCCTTCAGCACTGCAGATGACACATTGATCTGAACAGACAAAAAGATTAGTGAAAAATATTATCAATTACCAAATAATAGATACACTAAGACATACATTCATTTTGGAGGTACAGCGTTTCTGTGATCTATATTGACATCTTTAAAAAGCAGCTGAAGACTCATTTATTAGCCCTTTACTGGCCTTTGTCTCTTGTGAAGCACTTTGTGACCTTGCTCTGTTAAAGGTGCTGTATTAAATAAACTTCTTTATTTACAGTAAATATGTTTCAGCACAGGTGCAGATTAACTGAGAGCAGCTGGAAACTGCTATGCTAGTAGAAAGTAAAATATAGCCTATGCGATCTATCTTGTCTTTTCTAAACCTGTGTATTAGAGAAACTTATGAAAAAATAGGCTTTGCAGTTTAACAGGCAGTTATAGGGACTGAAACATGTCTGAGGTTTACAAGAATGTTTCCAGGTGCCTGCATTTCAGAAGAGGGGATACACTGCACACCAGATCTCTAATGGCCCCTTCACTACAGAGGTGATGCAAATGTTTTGCTTAACTATGCTCAAAACAACTTCTAGTCCAACACACTATATTTAATACTGATAATATGAATACACTATAGCATATTTCTTAACATCTAAATACCTTAATCTATGGTTAAAAACACAATTGTGATGTCCTCTGCAATACAATAACCAGTTATGCTTCAGATATAAACAAGCACAACAGAATGGAGTTAGAGGTGATGAGTTAAGGACATTGTGCATTACAATGTAATACCAATATAATTAATCAAACTACTGCTTTTAAAAGAAATTACCACCTGCCCACATACGGTTTATTAGATCCTTGATCCTCCCATATTTAGTATTAAGGAAAAACAAGCTACTGCCAGCTGACACCTGACTTCCAAGGACAAGTTCAATGAGCCAAATAACACTGCTGACATAAACCGGCCAAAGCATTGTAACATTGCTGCTATCACAGGGATACTTTAGACAGATAACGAGAACAGAGAAAGTGTGATACTACTCTTGTACAGACCAGAGTTAATGATCGGTATAATCTGTATCGATAACGCCTTGAAGACGTATTTTGATTCCCCTAACGTCCCCTTTAATGTTGCCATGGTGGCTATTTCCACCCAGTAACATCGCTGGCTAATATATTATGTGTAAACATATATATTGTCTGGCTAACTTGTACTACTGTGAAGGCTGGTAACGCCAGTGCAATGGTAAAAGTTAAAAGCTACCGAGCATATCTCGAACGACATAGCAGCTAGCTTTAGCCTTTAGCATGATCTGTCTTTGTATCATTTTCATTCAAGCCACACATACGTCTACCGCTACTCACCTCGTCCACATTCAACTCCTGCAAAGTCGGAACTTCCACCGTTGTGGGCATGACTTTGCTTGTCTGTCTGTATAATAAAACAAATAGAAGAAACTCTAATTCAAGGTCCTCGTCTGGTCTAGCTCCAGGACGAGCGACGGGGCCGCTGAGAAGGTCAGTCTGATGACGCCATCAAGAAAGCGACAAAAAAAAACAAGCGCTCCTAGGACGCGCATGCGCACATAAAGAGCTGTAAAGGAGAAGAGTTAGAAAAGTTGGATATTTTTTAATTTGTTTTCGTCAAGTTTCATTTTGATTTTTTTAAAATATGACAACACAGTGACAAACGAGCCATTTGCTCTTCGTGCTGAAATTTTTCAGCTATCGAGCTCCGTAACCGCGTTGCCATGGTGACGGCAGAGTTGACCGTTGAGCTGTTTCTTCCAGTCGTCAAATTCCCAGTTTGTATACCTGTTTGTTTACTTTAAGGACGCAGCAACTAATTTTTTAAATGGAGCTCATTGGAAGCAGTTACAAAGGAGATACGAAAAATGGCAGGTAAAATGAGAAGCTATATCTTCTTTTTCATTACACAAAAAACAAAATAAAATTGCAGTGCGGTCGGTTTTTATCCAGCTAACAGTTAAGCTAGTTAATAAGAGCAAAAAAAAATGTTCACAACGCACTGTGAGACTATCTTTTATCACCTTCAGGATGGAGGGAAGAGGAGAGTACACCTTTCCCACAGAGAGCAAATATGTGGGAGAAATGAAAGATGGGATGTTCCATGGTAAAGGAGTGCTACACTTTCCAAATGGAAGTAAATATGAAGCCACCTGGGAAAACGGCATAGCCAGACAGGTGAGGAGTGTGTGTGTGAGAGAGAGAGAGTGTGTGTGTGTCTTCCTGCATGCATGTCAGACTGTATGCATCCACATGTACACATATGTGTTTCACATTGGTTATAGTCAATATTACATCTGGTCCCTTTTAGCAATCACTTACCATTATTGTCGTAGTTATTAGGTTTCTCTCCTTTTTTCCTGTATGAAGATATAGTCTCCCCTGCTCTGATGCAATCTTTCACGGGCTTTTGCCACAACAGCGATCACTCCAATTATCATCATCATTTCAGTTGCGGTTCATTTGAACTGATAGCAGCTCTGAACCATGACTAACTTTGGCCACGACAGCCCTGCACCTGCATGCATGTCAGCCCCAAGAAAACCTACTTCAATTCAAAACTGGGCTAAACCATCTAATAAACTATGTGAAATTCAGACTCTTGAAATTTTATCTGGTAGCCTAGCTCATTGCGCAACAGCCACCCCCCTCAACAATGGCTCTCAATCTTGATTCTCCAGGTTGTGAGAACCTTTTTGAAAAAGTGAAAATTCATTATTTTTGCATTTTTTATTGTGAAATACAGCTTAGTTTTTAGATTCCACACCCTCTATGATAACAAACCAAATGAAACAAGATGAAGGTTGGCAATGTTGGGTTGAAAGATCTACAGTTTATTAAATTACAGTAATACAACTGTTTTCATAAGAAATCTTTTGAAGTGCAAACATCACTGGAACTACCACAATATGTGTCTTAAACTTGATCAAAAAGTGCAATAAAATAAAATCTCCACGGCTGGTGTTTTTAGCATGTCATAGCAGGAAAATCACAGGTGTAATCAATAACCTTAATCAAGGCTGCATTCCATAGGTGCTCCAGGATCCTGGTATTGTGCATTCAGACATGGCTTAATGGTATAATTCAGTGGCGCTGAGCCGTGGTTAATGTTATTAGTTACATGTGTACCTCTCCTGCAACTCCTGCTCTAAATATCTACTGTGAAAAAGGTTTATAGAGAAGACAAAGCTAAATCAAGCATGTGCCATCTCACTAATTGTAAGCTGTTATTGGTTGAATTTACTCTAATTTACATATGTCAAATTCTCTCAGAATGGATTGATGATGAATTTGTATTTGACCCCTCAGCAAATATGCACTCTCCTCAAAAATCTAAATGTTATTAAATCAAACCAAAGGACATTGTTGATTTTGACGTGAAAATGTTGTTATGCTTCCAATATGCAAAATTACTGAAGTGTGTATTTATTTTTCAAAATCTATTGTATCATTCCTCGAATAAAACATGCACTTGCAACACATGCACACATGCACCCAGTGTGTGGGTTCACCCAAAATACCAAAAGACATATTTTTCCACTTTCCTGTAGTGGTGTATGTCCATGCACAAACTTTTGGTTTTATCTGCTGAGGTTTTTAAGATATCAATCTCTGAGATTTCTGCCTCTGCCCAAAGACAATGGAGGAAATTAAAATTCTTTTGTGGTGCTTAAAGTAGTTAAAAGTGACATTTGAAAACCTCAGCAGCAACTTATTTTTCCAGAAACCGTGTCTGGGGTATGCAGGATAACCCCCGGACCTAGCTTCAACAGTTTCTGCTGGAACTACTTTCTCCCAAAGAAAAAGTCTCATTGAAAACAGCAAGTCAACAGCGAGGTCTTTTGATTATCTTGAGTAACAGGGGCATGGTTTTTGGAGAAACACAATGCTGTTGAATTCTTCAAATGTAATTTGTAATGTAATGTAATTGGCAGTACCACAGAAGTTTGGCACATAAAACTATCTGCATGGTACCATTTAGGTAAGTGTGACAGTTTTTTTGAAATTTGGGTGAATTAACCATGAAGAATTATATTGTGTATTTCACCTTCCTAACAAGGGGTCATTCACCTTTGCCGATGGTCTGCAATACCAGGAGACGGATTGGGACTACTGCGACGGTTACGACAGGCGCTTTTACAGCGAGAGGTGCAATGGACTCAGACCTGCAGGTTCACACTCTTATATTTGCTCCTGTATTCACTCATAGGCCAGAAGACGTTTTGACTCATCACAGTAGGAAAAGCACAGGTGTAAATAATAAAATGAAAGATGGCTGAATTCCATTTAGCCGCTTCAGATTATTTACTGCTTACAGAGTCAAGATCTATGTTCATCATCAGCCTGACAAACAGATGAACATTTTAGTCTCCAATCCACATGATACTCATGGAGTTGGAGAACTAGGTGGAAGCTGTCAGAAAAGGTTGAGATTTGAACACAAAATCTTCTTGGTGTGGTTTGTTATTCACTGAGCCAATCCTCCAGCTAATAATACTGACTCATAATGTTAGTAGGCGTAAACCTCTATAAGAATTTTACTCAATACAAAACTATTGTTTTGCTCATACAGGAGAATCTCAGCTTACTGACCTGCATCCTCCACGTGTCATTCCTGATGGGTGTTACGATTGTGGAGATGGTTTCTATGACCCCACCACCAGGGTCATCACTTCCTACTTGGGGAGATTCCTCAGGAATGCAGGTGAGACAAAAAATATCCTTATTATCACTGTTGTTGTCTCATGACACCAAAGGTGATTGTCTATGTTATGACTCAGAGGAGATGGTTTCTAATAGTGTAAATATAATAATAGTCCTTCTCTTCTACTGTAAATGAACTTGAATACATTTTGTGAACCATGTACTTATTTTGGGCTAAAGGGAAGTAAACTTTACCGCAGTGTAATACACAATTAGCCAATACCACAGTCTCTGATAAACAAATAAGTAGAGTCAATCCAGATATAAAGGACAACGGATATTTTCACAACATATCAATCATAATAAAAATCTCTTCTCTTTTCCTAACTGCTTACATCTCTCTAGTTATTGCACATTTTTTCCACTCATTTGATGCCAAATTGGCTACATTTGAGTGGTGAGTAATATCCAGGCATCTTTGCCTGTTGTGCCAAGGTAAATTGGACAGATGAAAGTCAAAAGCAAACACAAATTTCCATTTCATATTAAGTTTACATAGTTTTATGCCCAATGAAGCACCTTGTCAGTGATAGATTACTGTATATTAACTGCATTTATATAGTAACTTGACAAAGCAGCACCATTTGTTTCCATAATGGATCATTACCAGGAACAGCGTCAATTCCAGTTATCATTTTGCTATTGATTTAAGCTATGTTTCCAATTTTGCAGTTTGCATCATTTGCCTGCTTTAGTGTGTTTACAAAGACTTGTAAATTGCACAGATGATGGAGCTGATGGTTTGTTGGAGTGCTTTACATTCTTGGTCTAACAAGAATCTGAAAGTAATAAATACACAGAGATAAAAAGGCGCATGGCTTTTTTAATATGTACAAGTGACAGACATTTCTTGTAAATGTTCCAGTTGTTGGTTGATAATGTTGGATTATTCAAGGAAGAAAATCTCCAATCAAGCCTATATATCCATTGATATTCCTTGAGTTAAAAGCTGTTATTTCAAGAGTCACTTCTGCCTTGTCATACAAGATAGTAGTTCTGTGTAAAATTATGTCTACTTTCCAACAACTCCTTTTTCCTGAGAATAAGTCACATAGACAAACTCTTACTGATGATTGCTTTGAAACATGGTTAAGAAAGCAAACAATGTGGCCATATGGGAAGCATTTGATAACACTGAATCTATGGGGTGATGTTAAATGCATTATTCCTGGATTTTCTGATGGTAGATTATTGCTACAAGTCATCTGATAAACATGCCTCTATGGGCTATTGCAGTCATTTCAAAGGCTTTTTTTTTGTCAAATGTGGAAAATCCAAGACACATTTTTCCACTGAATGGTTGCCCATATTGAAACTCCTGATTTGAAGTGAATGCACTCTGTCAGGTGTCCAGAAAGGAATTCCCAAAGTCTGATATCCGCTGCTTGTCATGTCTTTCCACCACGATTTTACATCACTAGACAATACTGAAAATTAGGCAGCAGATTATGAATTTTATTTTCTGTGAGTATCTGCAGATATAGACAGGAGAAGCCTTTCAACACAGTAGTCAAATACATTTCACTAGAGTTAAATCCAATTTTATTTCTGTGCATTAAGGGTGTTTGACAATACTGTGTTGGGGACAAACGTTTGTCTGTTTGTCCACCACTTTGTTCCAGACTGAAATATCTATTGGATGGATTTGGACATTCATGGTCTACTGGATCAGAATGATCAGGATTTGGAAATCCAGTGTTTTCCAATCCAATGATTACAATAAAACAATACAAGCACCCCTTCCACTTTCCCATTCAAGTGAATGAGAAAGTGGTGTCTGACTTGACACTCCGATCACTTTCAGCTGTACTCTGTGTTTGCTGCTAATTTGCATACGTTGCCATGTTAACTCTAAAATAAGATGGTGAACATGGTAAGAAAGATACCTCCAAAACACCAGTATGATAATATTGTCATTATAAGCATGTTGCTATGGCTATGCATAAGCTAGCATGGCTGTAGATTATTTTGGACATGTGCTTTACAGTTTTAATCACAACTACATATCTGCATAGAGATGTGCATAGAGAAATCTTGCAGGACTGTTGTAACGTTGCCTTGTAATTGTAGAAATCCAGGAAACATTCAAATGAGACAATATTTCAGTATTCTTCCATCTTTAAAGAAATCACTTGCAGCCCAGCTTCATTGTCCAAATTCTTGTCTGATGATTCATCAATCAGTTTTATTTTGTATGTTAATTTTGCGTGCTTGTTTTTCACATTACAAATGCATACATGTGTCAAGATATGATTCCTGGCAGAAGTTATGGTATGACTCACACTCTCCCTTAGGTAGAAATGGATTTTTGGAAAGAATATTTGTATTTTGTACTTCGATGAGCTACTTGCAACATAATACAGATTAGTTCCACAAGCACACAAATCTTATTTACATATGTGTAGAGACAGAAGGAAACAGAACAGAAGATCCACATCCTCGCCAGATGTCATCAGCATGTGTAAGAAGACAAAAATATGTTTTGTGATTTTTTTCCTTGATGCGGGTTGTTCATCATCATTATAGTTCTGGTATTGATCAGTGGAATGACAGAGAGGGAGATAGAGAGGAAGCGAACAAGAGAGGATGAGAAAGAAAGATTTTTTTGGAAGTTGAGATGAAAAAGAAGAGGAACTGAACACTTTCCAACAATACTCTGACTGTTTTGATTTAGATAAATATGGAGTCAAACAGGAACTATTTAATTGATGTGTGCTGTTCCTGTGTATGTATTTGGAGGGATGTGTGTGTGTGTGTGTGTGTGTGTGTGCGCCTTGTTTTATATATTATACACACTATTTATGCCTGTGTGCGCTCTCCTTCTTGTCTTGGTATACATTTCTTGAGAAGAATGCTCCTGTATCCTGTATGGATTTATTTTTCAACCCCGGGAGGTGAAGGCACATTTGTCAGAGTGGGTGTGAAGACAGGATTTATTGCCCCATGGCTTCCGCCCAGGATGAGGACTGCGACAATGATGGGACACAGGGAAGAACCGCCCTCCCAGCGGGGGCGTTCTCGGACGTTTGCTGCAGCAAAGAAAGAGGAAGGAGCTCCCCATGTAGCTGTTCCAACTAGTGGATGTTGGACAAGGAAGAGCTCAGCCAGTGAAGACTTGTATCTAGAAAAGTTGCAAGAAAATGCATATGGAACTGTTTTAAACTGCAGATCATTTACCCCCTTGAACTAAATGTCGTTGCTAGGAAATATAAGGCTAAACTTTACTTACTGGTCAAAACTGACCTATTGCGAAGTCCTGCCCTCCTTAGTTACTGTTGCTAACTTGGACAAACAGTCCTTCCTGGCATAGAGCCAAGCAGCAAAACAATAGAATCTGTTGCTAATATTCCCCAAGAGGTTATAGATTATTTTTGGAGTTGAACTGATTTCTTGTCATCAAGGAGCTGCCGATTCCCCCGTAATACTATATTGCATGGAGGGATATGTAAAGAATACTGATACACCATGTAGAAATGTAGGATGATAGAGGAAATGGAGGGTCGCAGATGGCTCTGTGGTTTAGACACAAAACAACTCAAGAGGGATCAAAAATAAGCTCTGACATCCCTGATACACTCAGTCTGGTCCACACTAATTCTCAACAGTCATCCAGACAATTCTGATCCTATTTCTACATATACTTACATTTAATTTATTAAGCAATAGTCTAATCATTTATAATATTAAAGATGCCCTCCATACATGTTATAAGATGATAATACTCTGCTTTGAATTATCATTAGTGTCTATTATGGCAACATACAAATGACATCTACTCATTTTCCATCATTGTAAAATCCAGGGTCTTTGAATATGCAAATATTTGACTGCTGGACACAGAATGCTTCCTACTTCACTGGAAAAGTCCAAAGTTTCCACATCACACTTGTATAAGCTGCATACTTGTCCCCACCTTGCGTCAAACTAGTTGTGATGTCATAAATTATGCTCATAGGCCTCCACCCCTTAAACTTAGATTTAAAGTGAGCACAGAGAAACTTTTCCCCTTCAGCAGGAGATCATGAAAACTGCTTTCTAGTGTCAAACTCTGCACATACTATGCAAAAGTTTTAGGCACTAAAAGTAAAGTGAGGATGCTTTCAATTTTCAGTTGTTTACTTTTTATTTATTAATTAACTTCATACAAAGTTTGGTAAACAGAAGAAACCTAAATCAAATCATTACATGTTGTGACCATGCTTTTCCTTTAAAACAGCACCACTTCTCCTCGGTACACTTGCATCCAGTTTTTCAAGCTGCTTGGCAGGTCGGTTGTTCCAAGCATCTTGGAGAACTTGCCATAGCGTCTCAGTCGCTTCTGTCTCTTCGTGTCACCCCAGACTCAGTGGATGATGTTGACATGAGGTTTCTGTGAGGGACATCATCATCTTGTTCTTCTTGTAGGTGAAGATAGTTCTTTATGACACTGACTGCATGTTTGGGGTCATTGTCATGCTGCAGAATAAATTTGGAACTGATCACAAACCTCCCTGATGTATGGCATATTGCATAATGGTTAAGAATCAAAATATCTTAAGTAACTAAATCTTTTTCGCACAGTACTGTATGTTATGCTACACGGTGAAGGTCAAACATCCAACTGAAGGAACAATAAACAAAACGCATTTTTGCGTGGAGGGGGACTTTAATGAAGCATAGTGTTAGTTAATTGTAGGTGACAATGCAAAGTGTTGTAGGTGATTGGCATCAGACGTTTCATTCACACTTCACCATCAGTGGTTCACACATCAGCTGCTTGGCTACCAGCTGACTAATCATATTCATGCAGCTCAGCTATTATACCTGACATTTCTATTACTCTGTATGCCAGCGCTGTTGGCTGCTGCAGCTCCCGCCATCGCACCTCTCTCTGTACAGTATGTGCTATATCGCTAGTATTGTTGATTTAACTTAGATTTAATATTCATGTATGTGTTATTTAAAGGGGGATTCATTCTCCCAGCAGAAATGTCATTACTGCTTAGATTTCTTGAGAGCTCCCTTAAAGAGCAGAGCCTTTTTTGCCAAAAGCAATTACTTTGAATTACTTGACAAACATGTTTCTGACTGAGTGAGGGCTGTCTGTAGCTCAGGTGGTAGAGCTACACTTGGTGGTTTGGTCCCTGCTTCCTCTCGTCCATATGATGTCATTCTCTCCAAATATAAATGGCTTTGCAGAAACTAGTTACAATAGTAAAAGGCTGAGACTGATCCTTATACTAGTTTGTCCTCTCAGCTAGTCCTGCAAAAACACATAGCAAAAGACCAAAATGACCCTGGCAGCAGAAGGGAGAAGTCAACCAATAGAAGATGACAGGTGCTCACTTCTACGGTCATATCAGCCTGAACCCACTGGACTGACATTGACCTCTTATTTAGCGGAAAAGAAATTATTTAGTTATAGGTGAGTATGAGTTATAGGTCTTTTTGGTCTAAATATACCAGACACCTGTGCTCTATCTAGGGACAAAACAGGCTAGAAAAAGGAGCAGGATCAGCAGGTGTCAGAAATGCCATTTGGATACAAAGTCACCTCTCGCAAGGCTTAGAAGATGGAACGAAAGAGTATGTGTATCTGTCTCAGGGTGTGCCATTGATGAGAGACTGCAGGTGGTGAAAGATGAACATTCAGGGATCACAGGCTTTGTTCCTGGCGGATGTTCTTCCCAACTTCCTTCATGAACTTCTAACCTGTCCTTACTACCACTTAAATTAGTTATTAGGTTTCCATCTCTTCAGATCATCTCTTACTCGATGGGTAAACCAGGGAATCTGAAATGAAGAATGAAACAACATAATTTCCTCTGTGTAAACAAGTATTTTATGGCACAGTCAAATATTTAATTTGTCTTCACAAAGCCTCAGTTCTGGTAGACATCAGGTGTGCTTTTCACCACAGAATTAAATTGAATTAAAATGAAAATTGGGATTGATTACAAGTGAGAATTTGATTAAACTGTGTAATAAAGGAAGGACTACTACATTTAGACAATTAAAATCACAAGGGAAACATTTTAAGAACCTTTTGAATAATATGATATGAGACAGAACCTCATTTCATATTGCCTGTTAAGCAAATTGAAGTTCTTTAATTTAAGTCTATATTATGATTTAATGTTTTTCAAAATTGTTTGACTTTTATATGACAGTGAGAGCATTACAACAAACATTTGCTTCCACTCACTGCCACCTCACTGTGTCACAGTGAACCAGCACGGCTTAAATCAAGTCAACAGACTACAACACGATGAAGTGATTACTGTTAAATCTGAAACACAAATCATATAATCAACAAACTAAATGTTCTAAATACAAGCTATGAAAAAAAAAAACCCAGCTATTTTTATCTGCTTTCCACCCAAACTTCCAGAGACACATAATTGTACTTTAATTTGTCATTGCTGATGAGTTTTGCTGATGCTTAACTTTGGAGGTGCAATATTAAAACGTCCATATTACTATATAAAGCTATAATTAAAAAAAGACCAAGGGGGAGAAAGGATACGTAGGCCACATCTGCACAATTAAATCTCCTCCACTCCTGACTGAAGTGTGTTCTGTTATTACAAACAAACACACACACACACACAGTCAGTTGTGTATATTCTTTCTTGGCAGCAACACTCAGCAGCAGCAGCTCCAGCAGAGGCCATGTGTTGCCATATTGTTTGTAGCACTTTCCTGTTTCTGGAATAACCGCTTCCCTTTGAAAGTCGGCACAGAACGAGTTCCACACTGAAAACATTCCACTGCCAAGGAAAACACCTCTGGTGACCAAACCGCGGCCCCTCCCTTTTGTCCCAGTCCAGCCGAGGTGTTTCACAGACAGATAAAATCAGCCGGGGCCCTGGGGAGTGGAACATACCCTCACACTGCCTTTCCTGAAACTCTCATTTTTCATACATCTTTGAGACAAGAATTCACCATAAAACAGGATTCACATGTTAATCCTGCGAGCTGTGACAGATGGATTTATAAATTCAAAGATGACAGAAGATAGTACGTTTCCTTCAAAGCTATAAGCCAGAAAGCCGCCCGCTGTTTTCTGTGATGTCATCACCACACGAGACCAAGGGCCGCTCCATTCGCAGTGAATTGGAGACAGATGACGTGTACATATTGGTTTGAATGTTTGTTTTAGCTTTCACATTTAGGTAAGTTTGATTTCACTGTAGTGGCTCCACTTAGAAAACCACAAAATGTGCTTACATTAGCATATAATTACCCTAAAAAGTGTAACCAGGTCTACTAAGTTGAGCTCCTCGTCCCTGTCAGAGGACCAGGTTCAGACTTTGTGTCTTGATGATGTTGCTTAGAGTCTTAGCTCACCTGTTTCTGTGAATATTTTTTTATATTTTACCATCAAATCCAGCGGAATAGTCATTTCTTCAATCAAAAGGGTGTGAGAAAGCAAATATTTACTTCTGCTAATTAAGCCAGTGTCTATGCCTTTGTATATGCGTGCATGTGCGTGCGTGCTCGTGTGTGTGTGTGTTCAGTCTCTGCCATCAGGCTGGAAGGAAACACTTTTCCCACTGAGTGTATTTTAAGGATTAAGATAAACAGACTTTAACAAGGTGCCATTATCGCTTCCACACACTCTCTCTCCTGTGTACATTGCACAAAGGTCATACATGCAGGTTGTTAATGTTGAGATGGATATCAACCCCCCCCCCAAAATTCAATAAACAAGGCTGTGTAGGCTATAGTGTGCTTGTTGTTGATGATTTGAAGGGTATTTGCTTGTATTTCTGCTTTATTGAGAGAAACAGGCATAATGAGTCATTTATGTATTTCTGCATTTATAAGTCAAACTGCAGTATCAGAGTTTAACCTAAATATCACAAAAATGTCACCCAATTCTCAGGTTGGACGAAATTACCTGTGACACCTGTGACCTCAGTAACTGAGCAACCAATTTCATACGCGTTAAATTGAGAGATAAACGCTCTTTTACAACCTCAAGAAAGCAGAATTACAGAAAATATGAAAATGTCTCCATCTAATCATCATTAAGGCCGGTTTTGCGTTGTGGCTAATTGAGGTCAGTCTCGTGGTGAGACGGTGACGAGGCACGTATAGGCTTCAATAATTACCTTTTCCACTAACAAACGAATCACAAAAACTGGTGCAAATGTTTGCGCGGCAGCTGCCCGCGTGTCCGATAAGTTCAGTTGACCTCCCGATCAGAGCAGGTAGACAGAAAGGGAAGAAGGAGGAGGAGGAGGGTGGTGTTTTATACTTGAAGTGGCTGTTAGTGTTGACGCCCACCGCTAGCAATTACGCACAATCACTCCGAGAGCCGCAGACCTGCTTCTCTGTACAATGGAGCCCCGCGCGCAGTCCAACCTGGGGGTGAGGCCCGCGAGCCGCTCAAGTGCGTGCAGCTGCGCGCGCTCCAGAGAAAGCTCACTTCCCCCGCAATTAGCTACTCATTTCAGTTTTAACAATGAAAAACTGGTTTATTATCGGCTCCCCTGGCAGTCGTTTCGGTTCAAAAAAATTGGCGTCCATTTTTGGGTGGGGGTTATTATTTATTGGTGTCTGAAGTGGCTCTGAGAAGTTATTTTCTCCTAATTGTGAGGCTTATCTTGATTTGACAAATTTACCCGAGACTTGAATGGCACTTCACTGTCACAGCCTCACACGGCAAAATGACCTGCGGTTTAATTACGCAGCCTACTGATTATTACAGATTTGATTTAAACGTTTTAAGTGAGTTCAACAAAATGAATGCAGAGCCTTGTTGTGCATCCGTTACGTTTCAATCTGCAGTTTATATTAGCCTTTTTCTGTCTCAGGCTATTTGATCGTAGGTCAAACGTTTAGAAAAACAATTTACTTTTCTCCAGACTTCGTTTTCCAATATTATTAACGCAAAGTCTCAATAATTTCAAGTCAAATCTTTCCAACAGATGACTCGGAACATGAGTGGATTGTGCGGACCTGTCGAAAAGCCTGGGATGAGGTTGCTGGCGTCCCTCCTGAAAAAGTCCCCACATCTGTTGCAGCCAGACCCGAGGAGACCAGTAACTTCAATCTTTAATACTATTTTAAAATTTCACTGGTTAGTATTTTAATTTGATGGCATATTAAAACTTTAGGAACTGTCTTTGTTATGTCTTTGATTTTGTGTAAGTCATATAGGCCTAATAAATGAAAAATATTGTATATCTTATGATTTATTTTCCCTCTTATCCTCCTTGTTCTATATCTTCTACTCTATTGTAGGAGTTGCAACCACTGCCTTTCTGTGTATTCATTTTCATTTCCATAAAACAAGTGTGTGTGTGTGTGTGTGTGTGTGTGTGTGTGTGTGTGTGTGTGTGTGTCTCACCAGCATGTCCACAAGCATACTGTATAGCATACATGCAACCTATATTTCCTATGTGGTCTCTTTCTAAATTAGGTTTATGTGTTTAGCTGAATTACTTTTTTTCTGTCAGTGAATATCACTTTCCAAAAGCGTACTACTGGTTGTGCATTTTGACCTGATCAAACCAAACATTTCTAAGCCGGTGAATCAAACATGATTTGATTGTGACAAAACAATATCTGCAACATTCATAGAGAAAAGTGTGTTGGATTCCTGTTTCTTCAACATGAATGCATTGTGTGTCTCACACTCTAGTCGGTAAAGACATTTTTGATTCAGTTCTCATTCCTGATAGGAAGATTTTCAGGCTATATTACTTAGATGCATGTTCAGATCCTGATAATAAGATGCATACAAGGATAAAGTTGGTGATATTCAAAATATATATATAAATATATATATAAATATATATGATTAGGATTCATGCCGCAGGTCATCAATGAGAACCTTGGTTATCAAATTAACATTTTAATACTAAAGGTATGAGAATATCAGGGTTTTCATAAGCAGGATGACACATGCATGTTCTCCAAAGTGAAATATTTCAAATAATATCTATTGCAAATGTGCAGATAACAGTAACAAGGCACAAGCCTGCAGCATGAGGATCATGTACCAGGATGTAGGATCAGACTACTCTTTAAGTAGTCTTTAATCAGCTAAGCAACATTACAAGTCAAGAGATGAATGTAAGAATAAGACTTAAAGTCTTTGAAAGGCAGAAGTCCTTTACACAAAGTGACTCTTTCCCATGATGCACTCCTCTTGCTTTGTGGCAAATACACATATACAAATACACAGACACACGCATAAACACACATATACACACACACACTAGGATGTAATTATCCATAAAATTAAGAGTAAATACAAATATGCTCCCACAACCAAAGAACTAAAAATGTACCAAGCCACAAGCACTAGAAGTGACAAGAAAGCAAAACATCATGCTTAATTAAAAAAAAACATAAACAGTATAATACAATTATGTTATATTTATTGATTTTATTTGTACTTTTGCCATTTCCAGTCGAGCCTAATTTAATCTTTGTGCCCTGTTTTCTTTGCTTGAACACATGTTGTAAAAGTGAATTGCTGCTTCGCTAAATTATCCTCGGAAATGACCCCAAATGACCACAAAAATATCACATTCTATTTTATTGCATTTTAGTACACAAAACATTTATGATGCACAGTCTATCAAATAAACTTTTTTGTTTCATTTCATTTCATGTTTTTTTAACAAAACAAAACCATTTCAGAGGGCGGAAAAAAGTGCTTTACAGGGATTTACCATCTCAATAAATACAAGGACATTGAGGTCTTGTTGGATCCTGTTCTTCACACAATGGCCATGGCACTAAAATACAAATGCACACTCTCTACCCCTGCCAATACACACACACACACACACACACAGAAACACACACACACACGCACACACACACACACACACACACACACACACATCTTACTATGTACAACCCCAGTCTGTTTCATATTGTCAATTTTGTACCAATACTCCATTTCCCTCCTTGTATTAAAGACACAGACACACACACACACACACACACACACACACACACACACACACACACACACACACACACAGAGGCTGAACAAGCAACCACAGAAATTATAAATTAGTGACAATAAAACTGTTTGGGGATATGAAAATCTGTAGCATGTAACAGATTTTGTAGGAATGTTTTCAACCAGTTTGCTCATCTCAGACTTCCCTCTGTTTCTCTCTCAGTTTAAAGAAATGTAAGAGGATTATGGCCACTTAAAAACTGCTCCTGCTTCTAATGTTATAGCCATAATTTAATAATACACAACCCCAGACATTGTGCTTTGTGGTTTTCCTTCATGATTAGCAGTTAAGATGCTACATTAGAGTCTGTGGACACATTTAGTGTTTTTTTTTTTTGTTTTTTTTGTCGCTAGTCTACATAATACATTTTTTTAAAAACACCCAGCTCTTTGTTTCGTGATGAATTAAAGGCTGGAAATGAATTAACGGAATCATTTCTGTAGACAGATATGTTTAAGATAAGGCACGCTTTAATTATTTAACAAAAATCTGATCCTGCACCTCATTTCAGTAGAAAATTGACCAAAAATGTAACTGGGTTTTGAGAAGTCATAAATGTCATTGCTAAAGAAAATATTTCAACAGTGAGCATATTTCATTTAGATTTCCTTCATGGTTGCTTAGAGAGAAAAGAGGGAGGTGTCTTACCTCTAATGTGGTCTACTGTGTGTGCCCGGCCCTTGGGCCACAATGACATTTTCCCTTTACATTTTTCCCCCTTTGTTTGACTTCAGTACTCTGACAGCACACAAGAGGTTTCAGTCCTACTTCCTGGGTCAGTTTCATCCCTTCAAAATTCCCTCAAGCTTCAAGTCAGAGGGCGGTTGACAAAAGTTGAGGATGCTGTACACGGGGAGCAAAATGGGTCCTTAAGGTGGTTGTAAAATACAGTCAGTGAGTTCCTGCTAATGATAAATGCTTCACAATCATTTTGACAGACTGGCTCCAGGTGGGATATTCCTGTCCTCAGAGTGAAAAAAAAACATAATGACGACTGGATCATAGTTTTTCCTCTTTCCTCTCATTTCTTTTTCCATGCAGGCAGGGCTCCTGTAAGATGTGTCTTTTCTCCAAACTGACTCCTGCTTGACCTCCGTGTCAGGTCGGCAGCGTCAGTGATGGAAGATCAAGGGTTAGGGTCCGGAGGTTTAGGGGTCACGAGGGGTTGTGGTGGAGCGCTAGCGGCTGAGGGGGAGCTGGGGCAGCGACATGGCCTGATGAGGGAGACTCTGAGAGGTCAGGACGGAGAAGGGATGACCTGGAGAACACACAAAAACACAAACAAAAAGGGTTTTAGAATTTGTGAAAAATATATGTATTTATAATAAAATAAAGAGGTCATTAAAATAAACACCGCAAAGAAGTAAATTACAACTTACTGTCGATGTACCCATGAAGGGCCACCATGCGCGCCCGTTCAGGACTACCAAAGGGGGAGTAATGCAGCTCATCGGGCAGGGACGAGGGTATCCTGGCCTGGGGATGACCTTGGGGAGCCCCACTGTGCTGGGGCGTGTGCTTTTTGTGTCTTGCTCTGCAGTTTTGAAACCACACCTATGAAGACGCAATGTAACCAGACATCATGTGGCTATATTCTTAAGTAGAATATGTTGATTTATTTCCATAAGTATTTAAAAAAAACAAAACATAAATGACAGACACAACTGTAAAAATATATTACTTAAACATTTTACAATGAGTATATTGACATCATGATCTGACCTTTTCTCATTTTATTCATTCGTTTGGCTGGAGCTGACTCTTGCTACTTCAGTATCTTTTATATTACACTTGTAGACTCATTAGCAGAAGGGTATGGACGTCAGTGTACTGACCTGTATAACTCTCCTGCTGAGGCCGGTCATGTCGGCTAGTTTCTGTAGCGTCTGGGCATCTGGATTGTTGTCCTGGGCAAACTGAGCCTGCATGATCTGTATAGAGACCACAAATCAGCATGAAAACAGGTGCTGCTGAGATCAGTTTAACACTAAAAAAAGAAAAACTACAGGTTGTATCAGAAACACATTTGTATTTTGGCTGAGATTGGTTCGATGTGTCTGACCTGTAGCTGTTCTGCAGTGAAGGATGTCCGCGCCCTTTTGGCCGGTTTGGGCTGACTGTCTTGTTCTGTTGGAACGGCTCCTTCTAATGTGATACCATTGCCTGAAAAATGGTGGACATGAGATGACAGACAGCTGAGTTACGATCACTTAAAATGGCCAGGAAAGTTGCAGGAGATGTATTTGAACCAGAGTATTTGGACACTGTATTATAAAGGGACTTAATTATGTTTTTCCTCAGTCGGGACCCAAATTTGAGGTCCCTGAGCTGTTATAGCACAACCTACTAATCCACTCATTATGTGGAATCCATTAAAAGAAACTAGTCAGATGTATTAAATCATCAGTTATATAACAAATTTAAATGATGCTTTCATTATTTTTGGAAGTCTTCACAAAATAATATTAAAATGCATAACTTTGGATAAATCCTGTCTTGGGAGGTGACTCTTGAGCAAACATCTGGACAACCACAGAGAGCCATTGGAGTAAATTTGCCAGAACCACACTCACCACTCTCAGCCGCTCGTTTGAGGTTCTCCACCATGGTGTCGTAGTGGATCCTACACAGAACCTTCTCTTCCACCAAGCCAAACTCCTCTCCCGTAGACAGCTGCCTCTTACAAGAGTAGCACGCAAAACATGCCAAGTGGTATGCGTTTCCCCTCGCACGGCGCACCCAGTCACTGGCGTATATCTGCCGCCCACAGCGGGCACACTTAGTACCAAACCTACTGTGAGGGAGAGAAAAAGAGAATAGCAGAGGCAGGGGAAGCAGGAGAGACACACACGGAATGAGGAGTTAGTGATTTGTAGATGGGAAGAAAGCAACATTTCGGAAAGAGAAAAATTTGCAGCAGTAGATGATCTTTTAAATCTTATCTCGAGGTCATTTCCAGATAATACACACACAGGATTGAGCTGGAGTTGAAAATAAGTGTTTTAACTTGAAGTTTTGGCAGAACTCAAAAGGTTTAAAAGAAGAAACCTTGGAGGAGGATATGGCCTTCAGAAAAAGACTCCTGACTGCGGCTGCAAGCTGAGCCTTGAATGCAAACAAACCAACACCTGCAATTTCCTGGCTGATGCATGAAGTCCCTGACATATCCACATGCACACACACGCGCACACACACCAGGGAACAAACCAACACACAAGTAAACCACGGTGGTTATACACACAGTGGAAGATGAAGAAAGACTTGGATGACATCACTCCATATCGTAACTGTAACTGATAGCAACAGTGAGGTCAGGCGGCATATAAACCTAAACCACCTGACTTACTGTTCTGGATGGATGGGTGGGTGAGTGGGGGGTTGGGAGGGGAGGTTGGGGCTTGAGGGGCACAAAGAGAATAGATGAGAGATAAATTGACAGAAAGTTACAGAAAGAGAGAGGGAACAGGTTGGTAAAAATAAACTTGCTGGGTCAGCAAATGCTTTAAGACAGTTCTTCATAACCTTGAAGCAAGATATTAATAAACATTTCAAAATACTTTAATTACTGTAAATGTGTTTGAGGACAGAATGAGACAACACCACAGAGCAGGTCATAGACAAAGTACAGACTGCCATAGATTTAATTACACCACGTAACATTCATGTTCTCACAGAGATCAGTGCGTTGAACAGTTATTTTCTTAAAGGATAAAGCTGGCAGTATTCTAGATTTTTCTCACTGCAACAAATCCCGAAACAATAGCTCTATCTCAATATTTTTCACCTTTACTACCATGTCTGTGGCACTCTAAAGCCCATTAAATCCTGCTGAAGTGGTACATCTTAAAAAATGGGTCACATATGTAGTTTTAGCTAGTGGTTTCCTAAAACTGCTGGGTACTGTAGTTTTTAAGTAAATGATACTAAAACAGGAGAAAATAGCACATTTAATGAGAACTATTCTCACACATTTGGTGCCAGTAAGTACCGAAAACAGCTTAATCAGTACTTACTGCAGCAGGATAGAATTGACTGGAAATGAACTACAGTGCCCATGTTCATCGTAATGAAAAAACATGTGCATGGCTGATTGATGTGTTTTTAATACTTTTTGGACATCAGTGGATGTCTGACACAGAGGGATAAGATCCGGCTCGAGCTACACAGACAATACTAGGATCAATTCATTATCAGGCTTGGTCTTTCCATGGGATTTGTTAAAAAAAAAAAAAAAGAAAAAAAGAAAAATATAGAATATCACCAGACTTATTCTTTAACTGCGATAGGGTTCACTGAACAGCTGGCACTGTGGAGTATCCAAATAAACCCCCAATTTGAGACAACTGAAATGTTATACCAATTTCCTGTTTTACACAAGAATCAAAAGAGATTAAACTCCTCGTTTAAGGAGCACATTAGGGGTTTAATGGGTATCAAACCCTTTAGGTTTGAGATGGTTATGGTTATGTTAAGGGCCTTTGTTTGGGTCAGCAGCTGCCAATCCCAGTGAGAAGAAGGCAGGATTTGTAAGCAGCCTGAGAGAAAGTGCTGCCTCAGGAGTAAAACAGGAAGCATAAACAGGCACATTATAGTAAACGGCACTGCATCATATTTTACAACGGGTCTTAGCTCAAATTGTAAAAGCAGGCACTGGCCAGGATATCGAGAGCTGACATAAAAAAAAGGAAAATAAATGTGGCAAAAGGGTACAAACACTATATTTCCCACAGCTTTAATAATACAAACAGATGACCAACGCTAATGTGGCTGTTTCTCCTTTACGCTGCTTAATTTCATCAGCAGATATATTTAAGGAGATATTTAGGGAAAGAAAGCAGATATTTAGAGAGAGCTCATACAAGCACAGTGTCACAAACACGAGCCAAATGCAAAGAGCAGTCAGCAGTTGGAAGCTGTGAAGGGTGTGGGGTGTGTGGGTGGGGGGGGACGCTGGTGAGGGGCAGGATAAAAAGACGTCGAGAGAGGAGGAGAGAGCTGCAGCGCTGAGGGGAAACAGCGAAGTAAAGAGCATCGATGGCGAAGAGAGAGCAGGAGGACGGGGGTGCAGGAGAACACGAGGGTTGCCAAGTGAGTGGGTTTGGCAGTGAATCAGTGCACTCGAGTCCACTCTATCTGGGATGAAAGCATACTATAGCCCTGACATCTCACAAGCTTGTGCTCCTCCTTATGGATATGAGCTGCTTGGCCAGAAGTTTCATTTTCATGTATGTTGTATGGTAAAGGATATTTATAAGTCATCATTAGATGCCTACTGTTTGAGGGTTTGCCCCTTATCTGTTAGTCTCTCTGCGTGTTTGGCTTCCTGCCTTCTTAGTTTCTATTATGGCTGTCAAGTAAAGCATATTTCCATAACACAATAATGTCCAAATAAAAATAGAGCGTCTACATTTACCAGACCTGACGTCCCTCATAACAAACAAATTCATTTCAGCATCGGAGCAGTGAGCCCATGAGAAAAAGTCTTTGTGGTGACCTTGAAATGAAATTGTCTGGCATAGCACTTACACAGACCTTAACTTGTCACAGATATGTGCAAATTAACCAAAAAACCTCTCATAACCCAATGAAGCCATTCCGGAGACAAATCGACTCCATGGCTTACTGCGTGTACGTATCATTTCAGACTGTTATGGAGAATTCCAGCCTGTTTCTACAGTAAAGAGGAAAACATTGTGGAGCATTGCAGCTAATCTAGCATGACAGCTTGTCAGCTTCATACTCCGAGACAGAACCCAGAAAAACTGCAAATCATCCCTTGTTTTAACCCCCTCCTCCGCCTTCATCTCCTCTGACCCTATACCTCCTTCTATCCCCCCCTTTTTTTTGTATCTCGTTTTGTCTTTGTACCCAGAACCTGGTGTTTATTTTGGAACAATGTCAATCCTCACTGCCTTTATATCACTCACGAGGAAAATCCTATACCGCAAAACTCCCTTTCCCCCGACAGACCTCTCTTATTTGCAAACCCCTTTTTTCGTTTAATCTTTACTTCTTCTTTTTTTGCCTAATTCACCTGCTGCTGAAAGAGGGGCTTGAGGAGGTACACGTTTTTTGGATTATTTCTGATGTGCTGTGAGAATACACTAAACTGTATTAGATTTGTCCTAAGAGAGTGCTTGCATGACTATGTGGTTTTAAGGCGCGAGGTTCATGTTAGGCCTCCAGTATAGAAATCTAAGAGGGGAAGTGATCTAAATACTTTACAGTCAATTTCTTCTTTTAACAGATTTAACATATTATCAGGCTTTAATATGATTATCCTGCACAAAAGACACCTTTAAAGTTTTATTCTCTGCTCTTTGAGTGGGTAAAAATGCACCGTAGTCACTGTGAATACAAGAAATTTTCTATTTTCTATTTCAACGCTTTGACTGAGCAGTCGTTATTTAAATGTGTAGCATTGTATGACAGATGTCTTATTATAATTTTAATCCATTCAGTTCTTAAGAAAAACTCAAATCATTCTCTCTGCGCTTGGTTACTCGCCTTTGTTGCTATGGAGACCTAATCAGCTAACTAGAGGTGGGTTAATGAGTGATTATTACAACAATACAGACGCACGCACACATGTGCACACACCTCACCTCACCAGGCTCCCTACATACATGGACTCTGGTTACAGTGTCAGCATCCCAGGGTTCCCCTGATTAGTGCAGCAGTACAGCTTCCTGTGTGGCCTGCAGCTCACGAACGGGGATGATGTTTCTACGGAGTGAGGCGAGGGGGTCAGGGGAGGAGGCTGATAAAGAAATGGTGTATGTGTGTGTGAGCAAGCCCCTGAGGCCTGACATAGGTTTGAGAGGCACAGCCCGGGCTCTGTCCTGCATCCCTATCCCGACGTACTCCCCCCTTCTCCTCCTCCTCCTCCCCTCCTCACGTACACACACACACGTATAAGGAGGGAGAGGGAAACCCACTCTGATTTCCTGCTATTACGCCCCATTAAAGCAGCTGTCAGTCCAAAGCCAGATGAGAGGCTGACACAGATGAGGAAATATCTCCAGAGGTTTGAAACCAGCCCAGAGGATGTGGACTCGCACTGGTGTTTAGCTGAGTTTAAATCTGGCCTAAACCCAGATTACAGTTTATGTTTACAGAGGTAACCGTTGCACAGGACCCCAGACCTGCAGCTCAGCCTCAATGGTCCTCTTTTATTTTTTAAATAATTTCTCATTTTCCAGAGTGACTTCCAAGGAAATCTAATAAACCTCCAAATATTATTATGCAAAGGAGAATTTTTCTCCAGAGATTGTAACCATATTGAGTAGAGGACTCCGCTCTCACTGTGCAAAATGTCTTAATAGTTTGACCTACAGCATATCCAGATGATCAAATCAAATTTTCTCTTTTCATGACAGTATATTATTTCACTTGTTATTCCTAACTTTATAGCCGCTATATACAGGAAAGAGCACACAGTTAATCCAAAGATTGTGATTGTAGTAATAAATTGATTTATAGTCTTACATCTTGTCAACTCAAACTTCTACGCAAAAAACTATATTTTATAAACTATAAAATATAAACTCATTCATGAGGGGAAAAAACACTAAAGAAAAGGAACTCAAAGGAAGTATGTGGCTATAAAATGCTAGTGCAGAGGTCCCCAGAGGTTATGAAACTATAGCTATGACAGTGGAGTGACTTTGAAATATAAAGCTGTGCAGTGCTTTTTTTTTTTTTTGCATGCGTTTGCATTCATACTCTATAAAAAAAGAAGTGCAATGATAGTGTAAATTTCAAAACAAATTCTGGATAAATGTGTGTAATCTGTAGTGTGTCTTTAAATTGAATCCACTAGAAAATAATGATGAAACTTCAAATCCTTAACCTGCAGTACTCTGAACACATTTTGCTTCCATATCCTGGCATAAATATTAATCACATTTACTCTGTTGCATATCATTATAACGTATTTGCACTGCAGGATTTTGTAAATAATTTCTCTGATGAGTATATAATACATGACCCTGTGACAGCTACATCTGCACCACTCATTACCATTTTTGGAGGTCTAACGCTCTGACATATTTAACGTCTACTTTACATTTTTAATAATGAATGGCTCACAGTCCAGAGTGTGGTATTGGGACGAGAGGGGTGAATGGTGAAGGACCATTTAAATGGAAACGGGTCAGTTAAAATATTATTATGATGTGGCAGAGCAAACATGGAAATCTCCATTTTTCCAAAAAAAAAATGCACAAAATGATTGGCAGCTGCTGGACATGCATAAATAAACAGAGATCTCAGTGTAATGTGTGTGTACGTGTATGTGTGTGTGTGTGTGTGTGTGTGTGTGTGCATGCGCGCTTGTGTGTGTGAGTGACTGTGCCAGAGTTAAAAAAGAGGCAATATGTGTGTAATACTAATATGTGCAAGTAAATTGATCACATTCATGTTTTCATATTGAGGTGTATGTGACCACATTTAAGTGTGCACATATCTCTCCTAGTGAGCGTGTGTGTGTTTTTAGTGTGGATTGGAATCACATTCAGATTAGAAACATGCTGACCAGGCACTCGGGGCGGTCTAATTGCTGGTCTGGAGGCCTGAGGGTCTGGGGTGGAGGACGACTAATTGCTGGTGATTATAAACCTCAGAGCGGTGGCTTGGTGTCAGGTTTCGATCGGACAAACACCAAAGCTCACTCACAGCTCTAAGCACTCACACATGTGCACGAACACGCACACACACACAAAGGGATATGCACAAACGGGCATGTGTGGCTATACAATATATACACAAGCTCCAGGCTACTGAACAGAATTTTATTATATGCTGTTGCTGGTGTGAACCCCGTTTAACCTCAGATACCACACACACTCACACACACACACACACACACACACACACACACACACACACACACACACACACATACACACACCTTGTCACCCATATAAGACCGAGCATGTAAAAACAGTCAACCAAGACTTAACCCACCTCTGCTGCATACACACAAGTAGGCTACAGTATGTGTGTATCTAATACAGTATACCAATAATATCCAGACTATTTAACTGGACTACACAAGCTAGTCTGAACAGGCGGCCTCTCTTTTACTCCAGAAAATTTCTCAAGATGAAAAACTAATACCACACTTCCCCACACTTCACATTCTCCCCTAAGTGTGTCTGTCCTCACCACTATCTCTATTTGTTTATTTGCTGATAGATAGATAGATAGATAGATAGATAGATAGATAGATAGATAGATAGATAGATAGATAGATAGATAGATAGATAGATAGACAGACAGATAGATAGATAGATAGATAGACAGATAGATAGATAGATAGATAGATAGATAGATAGATAGATAGATAGATAGATGCACTGCAGTTTGGAGATAGATATAGATTTTATTATTATTGTTTCCTTTAATTTGATTCTCTCAAAAATAATAAAAGTGATGTAACAACTGTGTTTTATTAATATAGGCGAGCACGTTTTTAATTGTAGGACGAGTAGAAATAGAATAGAATAGAATAGAAAATGCTTTGTAATCTCTGTTTCCGTTTCATTTGCTATAGAGCGGCTTCACTCAGTTTCCGTTGCTTCACGTGCCTCTCTAGAGGTGATTAAACTGCCACGCGCGCTTCATGGCACGTGTTGCATTTACTACTGTGTGTTGATTACTGCTGTGTGTGTGTGTGTGTGTGCTGAGAATGTGTGTTGGCCGTTTATTTTAGCGCACAAACAATCGGTTGTTGTTTTTTTTCATTGTTAAATTAGAAAATGTGCTCTGTAGCAACAACATAAGGCCTAGATTGATAAAGCATGTCTGATCTGATTTGACAGGATACAGGAAACTAATCAATTCTACTGTGCTATTTAAAATATGATATGACTTGAGCGGTAGAAGACGGTGAAAATGTGGTTAAAAAGTCTCATCCTCCTCAAAATATAACCTACATAAACTCTGAAAACTACAACAAGCTTTTTAAAGATTTTTAAGCCAAGGCTTCTTTTTTTAAAAATAAAAAAAATACTCCTGGCAGCCTAAATATTCTCTTCTTTAAAATATTTTTTCTTTTCTTTTCTTTTGGAGAGGCAGGACATGTTGTGTTTTTGGATAGCCATAACAAAACTATGGCTCTTTCAGCTACTCACTGTAGGTACAGACTTATATTTAGTTACAGACTTTCAGAGTTATTGAAAAGGTCTTTCAAGAGAGCATGAGCCAACCCGCATCCAGGATAAGCGTGTGTGTGTGTGTGTGTGTGTGTGTGTGTGTGTGTGTGTGTTTAAGAGAGAGAGAGAGAGAGAGAGAGAGAGAGAGAGCGAGAGAGAGAGAGAGAGATGCAGAGGATGCAGAGGAGAGGAGGTGTTGGCAGAGTGGACGTTGTATTTTGAAAACACGGTCATAAACTTACCCTACCTGAAATAATCCATTTTACAGAAGATCTCTTTGTTTTTGATGTAGCAGCTGCTGTGCTGACGTAGCGACGTCCTGCAGACAGAGCACTCCAGACAGCGCACGTGCCAGATCAGGTTGTTCACCTGCGAAGAGACAACATCCATGTCAAACACACACACACACACACACACACACACACACACACACACACACACACACACGTGGTGGTGCACGCACACACACACACACACACACACACACACACACACACACACACACACACACACACACACACACATACACGTGGTGGTGCTGAGTAATGACTTTTACGTTTTTTTAATCAACATTGTTATGATATTCATTATTCCACATTACTGCGTCTGCTATGCTTGGAGTAGGATCAATTAAGTTCAATATAGTTTATGTTATCTTATCGTTTCTTATCGTATTTAGGCTATTGACGTAACAGCACTTTAAATGTGATTACTTCGAAAGTATAATGACAATATTTTTACAACGAAGCTCAATAATTTGTTTATAGTCATTTAGGAACATAATAACTAATCTACGACGGTATCATTTTAATATTGATATATTAGGTACTTTTAGAATATTTGACTGTATCTGGATCTTATTAGTCTTTTAGCACTTTATATCTTCATCTCGTCCTTTATTTATAACCAGACTATCAATATTCCCACTTTTCCATATTTCAGTCTTCTGCTTATTCATCACAGTCACTGTGTTTATGTACCTGTTGTCATCTGTAATTTAATATATCTGGCTGCTATGACGATTTCATTTCCCTCCGAGAATTAATAGTCATCTATCTATCTATCTATCTATCTATCTATCTATCTATCTATCTATCTATCTATCTATCTATCTATCTATCTATCTATCTATCTATTTCTACTACACTATATTATCTCTTAAGCCTAACAGTCCTAAACGGGCTTGTGATTTTTCTTATGAATTGTCAGTTTCACATTGCTGAAAGGCATGCATTGTTATACTGAGAAATCTCTAACCCTTACTAATATTTTCAGGCGCGGAGTATAATATTTTCAACAATTATAGTAGCATTTTAGCAAAATGAAATAATAATTGTTACTCTTGGAAAACAAACGGCGAATCTGTAGCTTATAATAATGACTGACTGAAAGATTGAAATCCGTTTGAAGGTTTTCCCGTTTTTATGTTTCCAAATATTTTACTTGACAATTAAAACAGGCCTGATAATTGATGGAAGACTCAGTAACCTACTTATGAATCTTATGGCAATTTCTTCTACTAAAGCGTAATTTATTGTAACATATTTCAGGGTTTTTCAGATCCACATAAATTGATTACAGCGTCGTTCGGTGTGAAATATGCAGGCACAACATGTGACGCAAGAAAAATAATTATTTTCAAAAAGCAGGTCTACTATTAGGTTAATGGAGGAGAAAATTACTGCTCCTTGGCGTCAGAGCTTTTATTGTTACATTACATTATCAAATGTACTTATCTATTTATGTATTATAGTTTACAAATTACTTTACACAAACATTTTTCATGCTGTATGTTTTTTCTCCAATTAATTGTTTCAAAGATCATTGCAAATAAACTATGATTTCATAATAGTCCTACACAGACTGTAGCACAATAAAAAAATACAGTGTTTTAAGTCTCATTAATTTAGTCTTGAGATTTGTTTTTAATAAATATTTTTTTGCCTAAAATTTAATACAATGGTAAGGTTTTGTTTTTTCTCGTGTTATTCGTCCTGCTGCCCGAGATAAAAACAGAGTGAGATAATGAACTGATTATCTTCACACTTCCTAACAAACACACCCATTGGCGCGCGTGTGTACAGATTGTTTTGGTTGGACGCACGCGAGCGCACGCGACAACTGACAGTGAGGCTGAAAAAACGGTAAAAGCTCAAACACCCCTGTTGTGTCTGCGGCCTCCCAAACCTTCCGTGTGTCGCTTCATCTCTGCTTCCTGAAATTTCACGGCGCAGATAACCTGTGTTACATTAAATTATTATTTAGTTACAGCTGTAAAATAATTATAAACCAGGTCATAATTTTATTATAAATGTTTGTACGCTAGATGGGCTGCTTTTAATCGATATTAAAGCTATAGATTGTTACGAGTGGTACATTTCTTTCCTCTTCAGATTTGTAGCCAAGTTTTATTTTTTGCCTAATGTTTATTTATTATCTTAAACTTTAAATCGACGCCAAATGTTGCCCAGGCCTTGTGTTCACCCCGGTATATCTGTGCAAAAACACAGCAGGCGTATCCAAAGCAAAACAGCAACGGGGTCAACATGGCAACCGACCTCGCCTCCTCCTGTACACACAAGCTATTTGCTGAGTATGTGTAAAAAAAATGCTAATAAAAGAGTAAACAAACAAACAAGACGCCTTCATAACCAGACGGTTTCAAGCCTGTTTTTGTTGGTCGGATGTTTGGTCGGCCTCTCACCTTCAGCAAGTATCTGTCAATTATCTCCAGACCGCAGCTGGCGCACATGTTCTTCCCGGTGGACGGCACCGAGCTGGCGGTGGAGGTCGGCGAGCACACGGAGGGGGTGGACGGCGTACTCGGGGACGAGCGAGTGTCCTCCCGCTCCATGTTGGACCGCTGGGACTCTCTGTCCGACTGAGACTGCAAGAGGGCATCAATTGTTTCCACAAATCATAACACAGCTCAGTCACACACATACACACAAACACCAATCCTCATCGTGCCACAGTTTGCACATGTCGCCATTTTCATGATGTAGTCTAAGCAATGTGCGCATAATTCACACATTAAATATAATATTAACAGTTTTACAATTTCTACACTTGCATTCTCCATTATGACTGCGCGCAATAGACGCACTGAATGATCCATACATTCACCCAAAGCACAAAAAGGCAATAAAGCTCTCACCATTGGCGCGTGTTTAGAGTCCACACTGCAGCGCGAGGCTCCCGGTGTACTCTGGTGCTCGGGAGAGATCACCTACAAGACAACGTTCAGTAAACGGAAAGTCTTCATCACTTTTCCCGTCTCATCTTCATCGGAGAAATCCTCGTGGAGACATTTGCAGACAGCTCCTCAAGGCTACTCCTATATAAAGTAGTCCTGACAATAAACCCCGGTTAAAACTGTTTAAAAGGGGCCCCCGCAACAAAAGGCACATTTTAATGAAGCTATTTCAATTTGGATTGATTTTTCCCTGCCCTTAACCCATGCCTCTCAGAATAATAGTATTTTCTTCGCAATCCAGGACACGAGAGTGGAGGAGGAGGAGGGGGGGAGGGAAAAAAACTACCTGTAATTACAAATAGCTTGAAACGCAGTGGATAAGAGGGACCCGGAGTGTCAATTTCAACTGTCAATCAGAAAAAGGCAACGGGTCACCTAAAGAATTGCAAATTTGATTTTTAATGGCGGTAATTAAAATCTAATTCTTCTCAGGCGAGTTGGCAGCGCTGGAGAGGCTCGCGGACCGCAAATCACGCCATTCATAGGCTAACAGAGAGAGGCGCGTGCCTCTTCACAGCGGCTGGCGCGTGCAGCTGATCTCAGTACACAAGCAGTGATTCTTATGACATCACAGACAGACAAAACAAATCTCAAACACGATGCTGCGGGCTGGGAATAAACTGCACCTTTTTTTTTTTTTTTTTTTTTTTTAGCAACAGCAGATAGGCTACTGTAGAACCGCGCGACAATAGAAGATGAACAATATGGTAAATCTTTAAAAGTATGTCACATTGAGGCTACTTATTGCATCGCTATACCTCATCACAAGTCATGCATTGTCATGTAAAAGAAAAAAAACTAATTCAGTTGAACCTAAATAGGGAAGGTCCATACAGTGAATAAGTGGTGTAGCTACATCTCCGTTTTGACTCTTTTTACGCACAAAGTTGCAGCTTAAGCCAGCCGTTTCCAAAGTATCAGTACCTGCTTCGTGGGAATCCCCTCGGACAGAATCTTATTTCCCTCTGAAAGAGGGGACAAAACTTCATTTTTCCAGTACATGAACCCCTTGGAGTCTCACAGCGTACAATGTCTCCAAACTCCCGTGCCTGGAATCAGGGGAAGAGTCGGCGATGGGCGTCAAAACTTGTACCATCCGTACCGTGCATGGATTCGGGTGTAACAGTCGCACAGTTTGTTTGGTTCTTTTTTGTTTGTTTGTTTGTTTGTTTTGAACGCCAAAAACGTTTCCTCCCTTTCTCGCCTTAAAACGTTGCGATGATCTGACTGCCACTCACACAAATTACAAACGTTATGAAGCTATGCAGAGAGGCGAGGAGTTTCTTGCTGCTCCTCGGAGAGCCTTATTTAGAACAGGGAAAAAAAATGGTTTTCTTCCTTTCTCCCCCGTTTCCCCCTCTCTCTCCACTTTTGGGAAGGAGTCTGACTTCAGGAAGTGAATCAAATTGAGAGGTTGGCAGCTTTTTTTTTAACTCCAAGGCTTCATAGGTGCGGGGGAGACCGCAGGGCTGCAAATACGACGAGAGAGCGCGCGACAAGCCAGAGGAACTTGAGCGTCTCTGCAGAGCTGTAGTGAAAGTTTGCGCGGCTCTCTGGCCTGCCTTATAGTTAAAGAAGGGGGAGGGCGAGGACAGAGTTTCATATGCGTGAGAAGGGTGGACACAGTTTGAAACAGTTATGACAGTAACTTACTCAAACTCCGGTGGTGTATGTTTGATATCTCAGGCATTTATAGCTGCTGCCAGAGAGAGAGAGAAAAAAACACCCAAATGTAAATTATAGTTATTTATATAATTGCCATTTATTTGCTACTAGAAATATACAACTGGAGCTGACTGTACAGGCATATATACTGTGAGTAGATCTTTTTATAAACGGCGTCTCTATACATAGTTGGATTATACCTGCTCACTAGTGTCTGCGTAAAACATAAAAAACGATGCTTCAAAATGTAGAATAAACTACATTTTATGAATTAAAATCCCAGTGGGATTGCACTGAAACCCGTATTGTGTGTGCATTATGTAATATATAATATATTGCGATTTAATTTCTTATGTAACATTTGTATGTTTCCAAGTATGACGTATTTTTAAGACAATAATCTAAATTTAAGGCCTTGTTTTTGTTTTAAAATTATGTGTCCTAATTATAATAATACAAGATATTTTAAATCCAGCATTTTGTGTAAAATTAAGGTTAAATGCGTAATGAATGTATGTTTGATAATAGTATATTAGGCAAAAACAGCAATAACCTTATAATCTTTACATTTAGTTGTTTTTTTTTATTTAAATAAAGGGGTTGCATTTTAAGCCAGTCATTTATTTAAACCTAACAAACAAATAAAAGAGATTATGAAAAAAAGAGAAGCAATTATTATTATTATTATTATTATTGACGCAGAGCTGATCAAGATGGAACAAAATGCTCAGAAAAACACACACAGGACTCTTTAAGGAAAGGGAAGCCTGGTAATTGCAGGATACGTGTGAGCCCACACACCGGTTTAGATCGATGTGTCAATCATTAGGTTATTACAATTATCTGTAAACCTATAGCTCACAAATTATCTTATTGAAAATAAACACGTCTTAATCAAATATAGAAAGAGATTTGTCATTCCAGAGGAGAAATTAATATAAAATATTTCATCAATTTAAGAGATTTTTTTTTTCCGAGTAGGCCTTTTTATTTTAAAACAGATAAATACACACAATGAACATAAATCATCCAGCTAATCTGCTGAACGGTCATCAGAAATATTATGCAATCTGGAGCGATTTTTTTTACAACAACAAAGAAATTAATAAAGGGCTTTGTGATGGCAAGAGGTAGGATTTGGTTCTTCTGTGCGCACGAAATTATGCTCTCTCTCTCTCTCTCTTTCTCTCAGTCTCTCTCTCTCTCTTTCTCATCTTGTACAATTAAGTTCACCAATTTCCATCCCTGCTGCAATGTTATCTCGCCTCATACTGGAGCTAAATCTGTTCGCTAAACTCTCACAATCTTTAGTCCAGTAAATGACCTTTGGCTGGCAAAATTCATTCTTCATGCAAACAAAATGGCCAACACACTGTATTTTGTCTTTTTGCCTTGGATTCTTTTTTCTTTCTTTTTTTTTCTCCACGCTGCATGTCACACCTGCAGGAAAACACACAACTCAGATCACATCAAAAGTCTTCTGCTCCATTTTAACAACACATAGAAATCAATAACATTAAACTTTTAACTTTTAAAATAGACTGTATTCACATTGAGCCCATATACAAAATATTTATTTACAGCAACTTTTGGTAGACTGCACAAAAATTTGGAAAATATTCAGCCTCCACTATGTGTGGGAAAAAAAGGAAAAAAAAAAAACTGGGCCAGAAACTGGATGCTATGATAACCAGGATTATCAGATTATTACAGAAAATGTGACACAAACAGTTTGCCAGGTGGTAATCTAAAAAAATAAAAAATAAAAATAAATTTTAGAAATGCTGTTCAGGACTGCATACATTTCTTTAACCCATAATGGATAATGCTAGTCTGCTTTTAGTGAGTGGTATTCAGTCTAAACAACCATCTCCCATTAATGAGATGCAGCTGGTTTACCAATTTCTTATAAAACCACACCAGTATATCAGTGGGAGCGTGTTTGGAGTGAGAGTATTAAACTGTTGCTAATAATCTCAACTCATAAAACTGAATCCTGTACTTAAAGAGCAAAATGGAGAATCTAAAAAAAGGCATAAAATAACACATTTCAGATGTGATATTTAATTACTTTTAATTGAAAAAATAATGAACACAAAAAGATGGTGGCAGACAAAATACCAGAACTCCTCACACCATAAAAAAAAAAAGAAAAAAAAAAGATTGCAGTTGTATATATATAAAACTAGATGAAAAAAAAGAGGCAAGAATTAACACATTAATACTGCTGTTTATACAGTAAGTGTTACAGAGTGGCTTGTGGCTTATGATTTGAACTCCGTTAATAAAGACTTGGTATAAATCTGTGTATTTCTTCCTCTTCATTTAAGTCATGAAAAAAAGAAAGGCCCTATGGGGAAAAAAAACCAAACAAACAAAAAAACAAAAAAAACTTTAAATAATATGATCTGAAAGTACAAACACATAAAAAAAAACAATAAGAGAATCAGCATTTAGACTCCTCAAAAATAAAATTTCTCTTTCCTCGCAACTGTGCGTCATGTGACCCGCAGCTGTAGGATTTACCTGCGTTAAATCTCTGCAAAAGTGAGAAAGCAGACTGACAAGGCTTCCAACCTGCACGGCAGTCAGGTATGGGGGGGGGGCATATTTTAGACAAAAATGATAATGTAAACCAAAATAACTAAAACCATTGAAGGTACTTGTCCATGATTGCTGAGATTACTCCCCAAAGAGTCCGGGTGTTGTTAGCATGGTTCTCAAAGTATTGTGAACAACTTCCACATCTTTCATTCCCAGATAGGATGTGTATAGTCTGTATAGTTTCTAGTGTAAAATCTGTTTGTATGAAGGTGGGGGCTGAGGTGTGGCTGAGAGGGGGATCTCCAGAATGAGTGGGAGGATGGGTCATCTCCTAAACTTGCGGAAGGGCCTGCTCTGATTATTGTGGTGTGATTTAGAGTAGGGCTCCCAGCGTTTCCTCTCTGGCGGTTTGTTGTAAACGTAGGCCGACGGGCCTGAGTAGTCATCATCTGGATTCTCCTCCATCATCTGGAGCTTGGCCTCAATGGCGCGGATCTTAGCACTCGTACTAGGAGGTGGGGGGGGGGAGTGGAGGAAAAAGAGGAGATGTTAGGGGCGGGGGGAAATACCAGTGCTGGTACTGAGGGTGAGAGATGAACTGAGTGAGTGAGGGGATGGACAAATTTTGACTCTGGCAGAGGGACAAAACACAGAAGGGACAGGCGGCAAGAGATTACCAGCTGTGCTGCATGGAAAATAGAAGAAAACTAGTAGTGGTGAAATGAACGTTGAAGGAGCTAGTGAGAGAAAGCTGTGAGACAAAATAAGTATCTGAAGAGCAAGAGAGAGAGAACATCTAGAAGGGGCATCAGGGAAAAGGAGAAGGGGAGGGGGCAAGTGTTTATATTTCCTCTCTTGTGCTGTGTAGACAGAGTGATTTGAAGTTTACACTAGAATCGAAGTGTGCAGCCTTTCCTGAGAAGAACCCTGTGATAGCTCGCTATACTCAGGATTGTCTTGGTAAGAGTTCACACTGAGCATTAGAGGCCTTTTACTGACTTAACAGTGCTCCATTTGATTGATGTACTTAAAGTGTGTGTATGTAGGTTGCAGCCACAATAATGGAGCATTTTAGACTTTGCTTTGACAGAACTTGAATATTTCCACTCATTTTATTTTATTTTTTAACCAATGTGTTAGTCCAGTTGTACTCAGATGAACTCAAATAATTTCAGGACCAGGTTTGGATCCAAAAGGTAACAAAAAGTAGATCTCTATCCACACTGACACCAAAACAAAAGGAAAATGTCTAAATATCTTTTTCCTCTTTCAGTCGTCAGTCAGTAAAAGTGCATACTGTACCACACACCCGGCCGAACGCTTCATGAAGTGGGAGTGAATGTCGGTTTCAGAAAGTAACAGAAATTGTAAGATGCAGCTCCCACATTTCAAATACTGGAAAGGTGTGAGAGGTCGGGGTTTCAGACACTTCCACTCTGTTACCAGCCTACAAGCACTTTGGTCAGATTAGAGGCAAAGAAGTTTTTTTTCTTAACTTTACAGACAATGTCTGAGCAGGATTACGTTATTGTTTATTTGAAAACTGTTCCTCACACACTAAAATGAGAGGCCGTCATTTTCAGATTCATCCACTGTGGAGACTGTTCTCAAGAGGCTTAGTTTTTAGTTGTGAAAACCACCAGATGTTTTGAGAGAAGTATCTGATTTAGCCATCATAATGCAGACATACTCTGGGAGGTGAAATAAAAATAGATGAAAATATCTAACGTGTGTGTGGTACCAACCTGAGGTGGTTGGATGTGACGGGTCCGTCCTCTGTTGCACCACTGCACGACGGTTCCAGGCTCGGAGGCATCGTCTTGTCGTTACGGAAACCTTCAAACCTCTATAGACAATACCGGTGTCCAAAAAAAAAAAAAAAAAAAAACAGTGACGGAAACATGGATGACAGATGGATGAAGAGAGACAAACAAAGGGGTAAAATAACAGGTAGAAGCAAGAAAAGACTCTTGTTCAAGGAAATACGCAGATAGTCACAGAATACAGAAGCAGACAGTCAGTGCAATAGACTAAAGACAGAAGACTGTCCCGTTCAGACATTGTATCCAACTACAATGCAGATTGTGAAGTGAATATAGAGCACAGCTCTAAAATGTGTCTAATGACCAATAAGATTGGAATTTGCTTTCCTGCTGAACACACGAAAAAACATGTGCACCACTTGTGTCTAGAGCTTGTATGAAAGTGATGTGATGCACTCTCAGTGTAATTTGAGTGCAAATAGATACACTTAAGACACATTTTAGTGCTAAGTTTGACCAGGACAACGAGTAGTGAAAGAGAATAAGAAGCCAGAGTTCTAGGAACCTATCAAACCTCATAATAAATAGTTCTGTGGAGAATCAGCTCCAGCTTCCTCCCATGAAGATCAACTTTATATAACAGAAGTAGTAATTTTGTTTGTGTCAGGTCAAACAGACAGCAACCAAGCAGGACTGTGGCCCTGTTCACACCTGGATAATCACAAGTGGAGACCTCTACGTAAAAGGTGTGAATGCACCCATTACGCTATGAGGATGCATTGAGATCTGATCGCTCAGACCACATTTGGGAGGTGGTCTGAGCCGTGTATGACCACATTCTTTTAGCAGTGTGTACGCGGATGTGTCCTGTGCCACATTAAAGAACCACTACTTAACTGACGTCCCCTCTGTAAGGGGAGTACTCATTTGTGCTCCAATGGCGTCATATTAAAGCGTGAAAAAACACCAAGAAGCCACAACAATAGTCAAAATGGATTTTCGTGGATTGAGTACACACCGCTGGTTAAAAACAACAACGCATTCAGTCTTTGCAATTGGAAATGATGTACATGTTTATCTACATATAGAGTGAGGAAGTGAGACCCGATCACAAGTGGTCACTGTAGACACATTCAACGCCAGGTGTGAACAGGGTCTGTGTGTCCAGCTTGTAATCACACCCCTGGGGATGAGGGAGGATCAAATGGGAGCAGCTGAGGAGCAAGAACCAACATCTGCACTCATTCCTTTCAAAAAAACCACCTTCCAAACATCTCCACCAGCCAACACAGAATTCTTGAAGCCTGTGGAGAAAAAAAAGAAAAGACAAAAACAAGACAACAGTCACATGACAGACCCCAGTGCTCGGTGCCACAGCAGCCACTTGTGGGAATAAGATGTTTAGAAATTATCCGATACTCTTTAAGTTGGTGGAATTGGCACTGAATCAAGTTACATGAATGCAAACAATCCATATCACGTACGGTCCGAACAAATAAATAACATGTATAGCCAAGAATAGGTCTAAAACAATGACTATTCCAGCAGCCAGAACCCTTCCCTTCCACCTATTCCTAAAGGCATGTGACTGGAAAGCTTATCATCATCATCATCATCATCATCATCATCATCATCATTTTATTTAAAACCTTGGAAAATGCATTGAGAGACAGAACCCTTATTTTCAATGGTGCCGAGGTAAAGACAAACAACAAATGCAGACACAACTAAAATCGAAGCAACAAAAGAAGAATACATGGCTATGTCAATTAAAAACAAGGTAAAAAATTAACAACGCTAAAAAGCAAAAGTGTAGGAATTGACAATGAGACAAATAAATAAATAAAACAATAAGAATAAGAGCAATTTAAAAAAAATGTAATTCTTCATGAATTTTGGCACCTGTAGGGTGAGTCATGTCTGTGAGCAAGTGCAATGCTGACCAACATACCAAGAAAGCAGGGCTGAGAGATAGAAGAGGAGCTTTTGTAAAACAGTTTTATAAATAAATAAAAACAAATTCTGATCCCTCTTCACTGGTAGAGCAGGCAGTTCAGTTTTTTGATATAGTAGACAATATGTCTCATAACTATTCCCAGTGAGGAGTCTTAATGCGGAGTGATATACTGCATCTAAAAGGTTTGAGAGTGTAACTGTCAACCCGCCCATAAATAACATCCCCATGGAAAACTGGTTCAGCAATTCTTTTCTTGTAAATAAAGGAAAGCAAGATTTATTTCAATCTCAGCTTTGATAACAACGCGTCTATATGGACTTTAAAAGTAAGTTTTCCATCGACACAAATGCCTTGACATTTATAGTATTGCACTCTCTCTATTATGGTTATTAACAGGACAAATTTCAACAATCGTCAATATTCCTTGCATTCAAAAACATCCATTTTGTTTTTGCACAGTTTATGAGCAGTTTCAAATTATGAAGGTGATGAGATAGGTGAAATGATAGCTGTAGATTATGAGTGGCAACATGCATAAAGGATTGTGTCATCTGCATATACATGGAAGTTTCAATTGAACAATGAAGAGGTAATATTGTTTATATAAATAGTGATTGAAAACTGGTCTGAGGACAGAACCTTGGGGAACTCCTTTTGTAATGGGGAGAAAAGAGAACTGAATATTACCCATCTTGACACACTGCAATCTATCAGAAAGATATTTCTGAAACCAGGCAGTTAGTATTCTCAAAACCCAAAGAAGAAAGCTGTTTTAAAACCAGGGAGAAGTCAACTGTGTCAAAAAGTTTTTTGTTAAATGAATAAAAAGAGCAGCACAGTGTTTTTGTGTTTATATTGTTAATGGATAAAGAAATAGCAGAAATAGTGCTATGCTGAGGCCTGAACCCAGACTGAAATGGAGTTAGTATGGAATGTGCGGATAATAACTACTTCAACTATCAACTTAGTAACCCACATGTATTTAGCTTTAAGGAACAAAAACTACTTTTAGTCTTAAAAACCTGTGGATAATTTAAGTCATTTAAATTAGCATCTGAAGTGACGAGTGAAGAAGACCAAGAAATAGTTGACTTTAAAGCGGAAAGAGCTCTGGCTTCGGGTGATTTTGAGGATGAACATTAACAGTAATGAGGTTCCTGGGATAGGCACCAGATTGTTTGACTGCAAATCTCACAGAGCATCTATAAGTAATTATCACAGGGATGTTGAAAATGCCTGTCTGGTCCAAGTCCGATTGAAAAGTTACCAGTGTTAGCTGTGGAACCAAACCGATAGGGACTGGGACCCAAGGAACATTTACATAGAGCCAATCTGTCTAAGTAACTGGAAAGTAAAGGTAAGCTTCTAGTTGTGTGGTTAGTTTATGATTACAGGAGAAAAGTCATCACTATAAAAACACATTATAGCTATGTTCCAATAATTGCACTTTATTTTTAAATAGCCAAAAATATAACAGGCTCATTGTTAGACTTTCATGAAAGTTCATGAAAAGTTAAACAATTTAATATTAAAAGAATTAGGTCTAAATTGTGAATAGAGTCAGAGGAAGGTTTCAAGTATTTATGATGCAAAACTATGTATTATATGGCAAATTAGGCCACCATCTTTTAGAAGCTGAAAAAAATAGGTTTCAGAAAGGCTTGAGCCAAACGCTTCAAAACATGTTCATCAGCATGATTTCCTCTATTTCAAAACTATGTAATAAAGTCAAGATGTAAGCCTGGAAATTTGACAGTCGATCAGACACACCGACTGTTTCTGACTCACTTATCCCGGCATGTTCTGGGCTGGAGTTAGTGAAGACATTTTCACAAAAAAAATAAAAAATGAAAATCAACTGAGCCTGAAGTGACCCTGTTGTGAGTTGTGGGAAATTCTTACTTGTGTAAAATTGTAAAAACTGGTGAACATAGTGGGTTTACAGACAGATCTCCTGCCATTATTTATGATGTATCAGGCCTGAGCAAACACTACAGTATGATCTCAGCGTCTAAAAAACAAACATAACCCAAACAATTGGTAAGGAAATGCCCACAGATTGAAAGCATGTGCAGGAGGCATGACGTAGGAGCTGGTTTAACGATGTGTCACTACACAGGATTTTACATTTCGAAGAAGCACAACCACAGACTGTGACAGACAATGTGAGGATAATTCCAATTGAATAGATGATAATCACAATAGATAAAGCAGGAAGAAGAAGAAGAAGAATCCCAACTCCACCTTCGCTATGGCAATTAAGTCTAACAGGAGGGTCACATGATCATGCCTTCTATCTGCCAGGGAGCCTGTTGTCCAAAGCTGGAGCAGTTTGGCCAGGAAACGTTTTAGAATAACAATATTTAATATGCAAAGCTTAATCCAGCACAAAGGATTAAAACACAGGAACCAGGAGTGTTCAGGTATCCTAGAATAACTTTTAAAACCAGTTGACAGTATTCTCTATTGACCAGTTTACTCTAGTCTGTGGAGTATTACAGATAAAACACAGTACTAAGTGTCTGACACAGGCTTGGAAATCATGGTCAAACTTGGCATGCAACAGTGACATTTAAACCCTAACCTGCCAAAAACCTACTGAAATATAAACCAAACCAAATAAAAACTAAAAAAAAACTTGCTTTAATTAGGTTATGACAGATGGCTGACCTGTCAGTCACTTTCACTCATTCTCCTCTGCACACAGCAGCTAGAAACATACAGGCAAGCAGACAGAAAAACACTTTCTCCCAGGCTTTGAAACCTGAACCTGTAGATATATACATATAATATAAAAACTTATAATTAGCTGTTATTCAGAAGAAAGTACATTACACAGAATGGTATTACTTTCAGGACATAAAAGGGCTAAAATTCGATGTTTATAACAGCATCAATAACTACTGCTACTACTTTTGGTTGGACTAGTGGATTGAGTTCAATTACAATGAATCTGTGAGCAGATTTATCCTACAACATGTTGTCTTAGAGCCAGCAGCATTGACCTTGACCTCCTTCTACCGTGTGTTTGTGTGTATGTGTGTGCGTAGGGCGTGATTCGTCTCTATACAGGATATCCCTTCACCCTTTGCCAGTAGGCTGTCTATTGTTAAGAGACAGGCATAGGTTGTGCTAGGATCCCACTGCTCTCAATAAACTGACTACTGCAGTAGAACTGTGAAAATGCAAATCAACAGATGTGTATTATCTTTTACCACAAATCACACTCAAACTCTCAGATCGAAACACAGAAAGTGGCAGAGCATTTGTCTTATCTTCTTCACTCTTCTTTTTGTTCACAACTAAATGTTTTCACTGACAATTGTCCTCTTTTGATCTATTTGACTCGGCATATTTTCTTTTGAACTCTGTATCTCGACATCATTGCAAATGAGGGAGACCTCAATGACTTTAGAGGCTTAAATAAAGGTTTGAATGAACAATGTTTTGTCCGCGATATTATCTTATCCAATCTGTCAACCTTTAAAGGAGACCACAAACTGCAGCTGCAACCGCAGTGTCATAAATATGTGATGTGATGTTTTGTGGTGTATAAATGCAATCGAGTTTGACACTTACCCTTACCTGTGCGTGTGCCCAGCGCACAACCAGCTTCTTGGACAAGGCAAGTTTCCCATTTAAACACTGGATCGCTCTCTCTGCTTCCTGCAGACATTCACAAAAACACAAAGGAAGAGGAAGATGAAGATAAGAGAGAAAAAAGTTTTAGAATTATAATTAAAAATCAGCCTTGATGATTGCATGTGGCTCATTAAATCATTAGTCTTCACAATAGAGAGACGACAGAAACAGTAATAGATGATGATGTGCCACTGCCTGTAGATCAGCCTTAACTGTGTTGTGTGAGTGTGTGAGTGTGAGAGTGTGTGTGTGTGTGTGTGTGTGTGTTTGAGAGGCAGAGTGATAAAATGTGGTTTTATCTAATCAAATGAGTAAGTGGTTTTGATGCCAAATTATATTAATGAAGTACTTTATCTGTGTGTGTGAGTGTGAAACATAAACACACACTTCCTCTGCATAATCCTTTTGGGAGGGCTTTATATCCCACTGATAGACACTAGCTGTGAAACTAGATGCTTATCACAATCCCCTGGCTCACTCCAGAACAAATACTGCCGGCTAAACCTGTGATGTTAAGTCCTATTTTTAGAAATATGGTCCACTTGAGTGAGACACATGATCGTGTCCTGACTGCTCGAAGATGTCTGATGATAAATCTTGTTGGAAACTTTTGAATGTAGGGAGCATAATTACACTCAGCTCTGGATAAATCAATAAGGCAACTTCCTTTGATAAAATATATTTGACTGCAAGACATGAGTGAATGAGCATTAACTTGTCAAAGTTACATTCAGTTTGTGTGACATACATTGCTGTGGTAATGGACCCAACATATCGACATACTATTGTCATTGACATTTTCTTTTACTACAACATCTGTATTGATCACATTCATTTTTACTGCCAATACTCATCTTTGTTTCCAAGAGTATAACACTTAAAATAACTATAATTAGTGACAAACACTTGAGACAATTTATGAAAGTACATGTATAGATGTATTGCATAAGCTCTTAACTGAACCAAAGTAAAAAATAATATAAATCAAAGGTAAAGAATATAAAATGTCAACTAGATCTTGCATGTACCTCTCTGGTGTTGAAGTTGACAAAGCAGTATCCTCGTGGCTGTCCCTCCAAAGGCCCAGACTTATGGAAAAGGAAATCAAACTGTTTCACATTGCCAAACTTCTCCAACAGCTTCACCAGATGATACCTGCCAAGAGAAGAATCATGTGACAGAGAGCACAATTGTGTTGAAAAGAGAAAAAAAACAATGAGAATTTATTCTGCAAAATATTCATAAATAAGAACAGGAGGACAAACTTTTACTGATTTAAAATATCCCACATCACACTGACTCTTATCTTAAATGTCCATCAACAACATGCATAATATACTGCAGGCCAACTCTGTGAAATAGTCATATAGATCTGCTCCACACTATATTTTGCCACCCTACAGTCTGTGTATCTGTCAAGCGGGGCTAATGAGAATGACAGCTTTCTCTCCATGACACCTTTTTAGCAGCAGGCCAGCTGGTGTGGCAGGCCTGTGACAGTAAATCTTTTATTGAGACAATGCTGAGGATACAGTAGCAGGACAATGAGGGAATAAAACAGAGGAAGCCTCAAATCCCCTCTGAGCACCGAGCTCTGCACAAACAACATCCACTGAGTGTGTAGAGCTGCCTGGGACTGTTGGACTACAAATGAACATAGATATGTTGTCATTGAACAGCTATGCAGTCTGTGTATAAGTGTTCGTGTGACTGACCGCTAGCAGCCATGAGAAAAATGTTTCTTCTGGAAGAGAGGCTGGGTGATGAGTTCAGGGTCACCTGTATGCTATATTCAGTACAATATTACAGCAAATAACCAGGTGCTGATTGAATGTTTCCATCGTATGCAGAGCAGCACAGGGTTTCCCATACATTCATTTATTTGTTGCAGCCCACCACAACATCAACATTTCCCACCACATATTGATTTTCCATGTTTTGGAGCTGCACGCCCCGCTCTCTCTCACGAACACATGACAACAGACCCGTCTGTGAATAGCATGATGTTGTACACTTCGGTAAAGCAGATGACACTATGCAACTTTGACACTGATTTGTAGACTGCCAATAAAACTGTTGTTGGTTTTACTGGCAGTTTTGGACAAATTTTTCCAAATCTGATGCGTTCAAGTTAACTCAGATAAATTTGTCTTTCTGTGTTCTTAACACGGTCTTGGAGACCCAACTCTTCAAATACAATGTGCTTTGCATAAAATTACAATACTATTCCAACATAATCCATTCAGTTATTTGTCACAAAGTACTTGACAAGTAAAACAAAAAAAAAAACTTTTCCAGAGCCTGCTTTTCTTTTTTGCCTCTGTGTTATCATTCCTGAGTATATTGTCTGGTTGTCAATACGGATCTTGTTCTGTCTTGATTGTAAAGTTTGATATTTTGCAATTTAAAAAAAACCTTTATTGAAGGTTCTGTTCTGTTCAAGTGTCCCAGCAAGCCATAACAGTGTAGCAGTGAGTCAGCATGTAGGATACCAGGACCCCGTAAACGAAACAGCGAAATTGGAATTAAGCTGTCATTCGTTTTATTATTTAAGGGGACGTATCCTGCACATTTCCAGGTCTATGTTTATATATTGGGGCTCCACTGAAATATCTTTGCAAGATTGACAGTTCAAAAAAACTCTTATTTATCTCATACTGGCCCCTCAAGCAGCCCTCAGTTCAGCCTCTGGCTAAAACAGGCCATTTTTGCCCACTCTGTTCTGATTGGCCAGCTTCCTGTGGTTTCAGGGGCTATGTAAACAAGCAGTAGCAGTAGGATTTCACTTCTTTTTCTCATTCCTTACTCAAAATATCATCTTCTCAAATACATCCATACATGTTTAATCCTGAATCTGATCCGAAATATGCGAGTGGACGATGCAAACAGCTGTGGAGCAACGTCAGCAACAAATACTACTGAACAGACGGCTGTTTGTGGGCATGCACAAACAATCTGTATCACCACAAGGACAGAGTAGAGGTAACTTTGCAAATGAAGCATTCAGAGCAAGCTGAAGCCTGGACTTTTGACTTTCAGGGAGCATGACCATGTTTAACATAGACAACTGACATCATAACAGTATAAAAATAACAGAAAACCACAATAAGCATGTTATTACCCTTTAAAGCTGCGCTTTTTCTACTGTGACAAGTCAAAATGTCTTTGGTAAAAAAGGCCCATTAACCCCAAAATAGGCAAGTTAAACAAAACCATAAACACACAAACACCTTCCTGTGTTTTCAGAGTCTTTACTTTGTGAGACGGCCCAGGCCTTAGAATGACCCCAGGCGTTTTGTATAATTATTCTTATTGTTTAGTTGCTTGTTATTTTTAATCTTGAGATGGTTTGTTTGTGTGTGTGTGTGTCACCACAAAAGATGACTGCATTGACAATGAGCAAACGTGCAAGAATGGGACTCTGTGGAATATGCAGGGAGAAATGTGGGTTTTAGCGATCCAGGTTGAGCTAATGTCTTCCACCCTTCTACGACTCCCTGGAGGGTTTTAGGCCGAGGAGAGTTTCTGCTTTTCCCAGACAACACCCTGCAAGCCTCCCATGTGAAGGTGGCTCTTCCTGTAGTGGCCTCATTTGAATAGAAAAGCCTCTATACAGATAGAATGTGTCATAACAATAAATAATAATACTTAATTACAGTAATTCTTTAATACTTTTTTCTTCATGCAGAATAAGAAGCCGTTAAGAGCTGATCAGGAAATGAGATGCATAAAAGCAAACTTTAACGCATTAAATAATACCGATTAAGAATGATATATATTCAAATAAATATATGCTGTATGTTGGAGTATGTGTGTAAATGTAAGACAGATTACATGGTTGACACTCTAAGAACATTTTTGGATGCTAACGAGCTGAACCACAATGGACTGCTCCTCCTGGGGGCCGTAAAAAACACCGGAGGAAGAGGAGAGAGGGGGGGAGGAAAGGGAGGGAGAGGCTGGGAGAGTAAAGTTCAGAGAGGGGATGTTGACGGCAAGGTGAAAGGTGGAGGAAGAGGAGGACAAACCAAAAGAAGAGAGGAGGTGAGAAGCCAGGTAGAACAGATACAAGAGCTAGGAAGTGGAGGAGAGGAAGGAAGGAACAAGGGGAATGTGAGTTGAGTCCAGAAAAAGAAAAGACAAATGGTTTGGTCCAGAAAAGTGCAGGTCAGAGGGGAAAAAGTTAAGAGAGAATGAAGAAGAAAGTTTTGACTTATTGACAAGGCAGAGAGTCAAAATTAGTAGATGAGTGAGTACAGTTTTAAGGTCCTTAATAAATATCATGACAAGTTTCAAGTACACAACTTAAAATGTAACAAAAAGGACAAGAAAGAGAACAAAGAGGAAGAAGGTGATGGATTGCCACTAATGAGAAATTCATTCTCTGAGCAGCCAAAAGAACAGAAACATGAATATGTGGTGAAAGCTGCAGTTGCACCTGTTGTCTGTCTTGAGCAAAGGCTGTGAGCAGGGCAAGGAAGGGCGGAAAAAAAGTCTGGAAACTGGATGTTTATCTTTACTGAGCATTTACAGGGGCAGCGACAAAAAAAAAAAGTTTACAGTTTCCTCATAATATAGAGTTGCTACTTGCAAAGAAAGGACAAGGAGAAATGTTTGCAATGCACAGGTGGGAGAAAAAAAAGAAAAATTACATGCTCCAAATAGATCTTTTCCTCTGAAAGTATCATTTTAACCCACAAGCCCTACAGGAAACATTTATCCTTCTTCCAGTGAGGAAACTTAAGATCAATCATAACTACGCGCACGGTCCAAAATGAATCTTTTTGACAGAAAGAACACATTACACAAAATGCAAGTGCAGCTTTCTTAACTCATTACATCTTATTTGATCCAACTCTTCGCCCTCTCCAACTAGAGCAGAACTGTGCGCCTCAAAAAAATGAAGACATCCCGGCCAAATACAATGATTTTATTACCTTAAAACTTTGCTAGTATATAAAACACTGCAATTTAATATTTCTATTTACTCAAATTAACTACTTGTGCTTCCAAATGTCTAAAAACATGGAACAATACCTCTCAAAGAATTAATGACATCTAAAAAACCCATCAATTAAACTGTAGCTTAGATTTATGACTCAGATACCAACTTGTAGTGCCCAATTTTATGTCTTTAAAAAGCTATAAAAAGAGCTATATTCACTATTCATTTCATATTTTGGAAAGTGTGTGATGTTTAACGATTTGGCTTCATACACTCATAAATTAGCATCTTGCATTACAGGTCTGTATTCCTCCTCAAATGCACTGAGCTTGGCTTACCGGGACAAACAGAGGGAGTACTGCGTTTGCTACCCAGGAGCTAATTAATCTTCCCAATCAGCAACGGGGGCCATGGGCATTTCTCTTGTTTTCCCTCCATACTGTGAGGTAGTGGGCTATTTAAGGAGAAGTAGAGCAGAGCAGAGCAACGGAAGGGGAAGGAAACGCCTGTCTAGACGCCCACCAGAGCTGCGGCCCATACATTCTCCAGCAGCCCCCACAGGCACAAAAACACACCCCTTTACCCCCGGAAAACTACCTTCTCTCCGTCACTTTGTACATATGACTGGGTGCTGTACATACATATATATGGAAACTCATGCACTCAGATCCCTATACGCAAACACAACAGAAGGATGTTTGCTTGCGCATAATGATGTTGTGTAAAGTGAAATGCACTAATAATTCACACAGACACCTCAGTATTTTGAAGCACTGCACCCCTACAAGCTGCCACCCAAACATCAACTGTGTATTTAAACGTGCTTACACACACACACACACTCTCTCTCTCTCTCTCATACACAAATGCACACACAATCAGCTCCAGGTTGACACAGAGAGAGTAAACAGGGCAGGTGAGTGAGGAATGATGGCTGCTCCTTAGCAGAGCAGGTCTCCACGCCTCGCTGCCTCTCTTTCACACACCCAGGCCTGTCTGCTCAGTCTCAGCCTGCGACACACACGCACTATGCACACAGTTAATCAATCATATATGCGCACACAATGCGTTGACTCTCTGCGAGGCAGAGCCAGGCAAGTGAAAAAGCAATGCCTCAGGTTCATAAGATGAACTGCCTCACAGTGAACCTCGAATCGAACACTTATTGCTACTAAAAAAATCAAACACTAACTTTGTTCTGCGTTGAGCTGGCTGATTCACGATTCAAGTCTGAAGATTTGTACCCTTTTAGTGAAATGTAGGTTTGTATTTAATGCCAATATCAGTTTCAACAGTGTCACACTTGTTATGATATTTAAGTTGTTGTTAAATAATAGAGCAGTAAGGTAGTATCGACTAGAAGATGTAAAAACGAAGAGTATAAAGAGAGTTGAACCACTTCTAAATGTAGGGAGAAAGTGTGAGCCTAGCTGAAGCCAACCGCGGATTTACTCACTCTGTGATTTTGGGATCGATGTTGCCTATCCACAAGCGGTTTCCCTCATGGGCCGCACTCTCTGAAATGATGGAGGCATTTTCCACACTCTCTGCTGCAGACGACATGTGTCCTCTGTGGGAGGAAAGGCAAAGATGGAAAAATAAAGCATGGAAAATGAAAGACACCGATTTGCCAGTTATTGACATTGTTTTTAATTCAGTGGCAGTAACCCTATGATCTTCACACCTAGTTACAGTAAAGAATGTCAGTGTACATGCACATATTTGGGGGAAGAAATTGTCAGCAGCATCATGGAAAACTTAGAGAGGAAAGTTATTATAAATCTAAAGGTTACAACACTGTCTTACGGAGAGACAGCAATATTGTGTATAATATTGGAGCACTGTGCTGACCATCAAAAGGAAGCATGAAAATCAAGAAATTTAATTTTAAAAAACAGATCTAGCTACCATTTGACTCGTTGTATGTTAAAACACATTTGATGTCAAACTCTCACACCCACCTGAAACATTTTATTACAGCTTTAATAAAGGAGGAAGAACTGGAAACTAAGACAGTTAGGTCTACATGCACATGGATGATAAAAGGCAAACAAAGCTTGACTCAACTTTGAAATAAAAATATATTATCTTTTGCCATTCACAGGTGCATAACGTTATAGTAATCAATGTTTAGCCATCTCTAATCTGATCTAGGCAACTGCAGTAAAAATAAAAACACAGTAATCGCTCACTTTCCTTCTCTTCAAACTTTTCAATACATTTATATAAAACAGTGACGAACACTTAAGTTTCCATTTACAGTTTAGATAACTAACATCACTTCACCAGTTGTCATTTTTTAACTAAATCAGGAAAGATACGTATGTAACGTTATGTGTATATGTAACGTTGACTAGCTAACGCTAACGTTAGCAGAGCAGGCTGATCGATTGACTAACGATTGTTTGTTAGCGTTTAGCTACTTAGCATCAATTGGACTGTGTAGTTAGACTCATCTCAGTCATCCAGGTTGTAAAATGTTTTGTTATGATGAGTTAAATCTACCCTCTAAACGGTTAACAGTCCGTTATAGAAGAGCTAATTAGATAGCATCAGTTTACCTCTTCGTTGTCAAACTTCCTCTGTGATAGCGACTGACTTCTTCGACTTAATTTGCAATTTATCCCACTTTCGGGACGATTCGCTCACGTCAAAACGTAACACTAATCATTTCAAGCCTTTTTTGTACGTTTTCCCTCCTATAAAACTGTCTTGGTTAGCTAGCTCGACGGATTAACAGCCGCCTTGCTAGCGTGTGACAACAAAGGCGCAGAGTGATGTTGTGGCTTGTTTAACGGCGGAGTCCGGAGGAAGCGCTTGGTTTATTTTACGGCATATCCAACACGTTGTTGCTTACACGCGTCAATACGGAACCCCGCTCGCTCGGTACACTCTGTATAAGGTTTCAAACATATACCCCGACGCATGATGATGACTACGTAGATGTCAAATGCGGCTTTTTCCTATATGTTTCTCCCTGGCTGACATGCTCCTGTGAAGCATTTGAGCTTGAGAGTAAGTAAGTATGCTGTTTTGGGGGTCATTTAAAGTGGAGGGATGTGTTTTGGCTTATATTTAAGGTTGTACTATGTTTAGCAGCTACGTAGTTGCGTTTTATGACCGTTTTTGCCTGTAGTATGTGCAGAAGACACCGACCTTCACACCGCTTCACTTACATAACGTGTTTAGAGTCATGTCAAATATATGTCTGTCTGTGTTAATACTAATAATATAGTATTGCCTTTTACTCCAGTATGTTTCAAGTAATCTAGCATTGAACCTGCTACTACTTGGAGGACTGGATGACAAAAAAATCATGATAACCAAAATGCTTTATAATATTAACATATACAGAATATCTATGACACGCATATCTGATGTTCATTACATAGCATGATAATAATAATATATTTGCAGGGTTATTTTCTGGGAGAAATCAGACACATGAAAGATACACAGAGATTAAGTCATATAACCACAGGGCACTATAATGTAGTGATTGAATTAGTGAAATAGTAAGTATAGTATGCAGTATGTAACTTATAATGTGAACTACTACTGAGATAATTAGTCTATGAAACTATAAGTTGATCATCAGAAAGTTAATCACCAAAAAGTATGATAATAAATTAACTGTCACACATGAAGCACAAGATGTCAAATATTTGCTGGTTTGAAAAAAATTGAGTATTTTATTGCTTTTTTCTGTTTTATAGCATTGTAATGTGAATATCTTCAAGTTCTGGTATGTTGGTTGAACAAAAAAAGTATTTTGAAGATGTCTAAACCATTTTCTGTCATTTTATAGAACCAACAATCAGTTCAACAAAAAAGTAATAATTGAGAGGTTAATCAATATTGAAAATGATCATTAGTTGCAGGGGCTAGATGGGGCAGCGCTGAGTTAAAGCCAGGCAGAACATTATCAGATACGCTGCTGTGTTATTTTCTGCTCAAACTGTAAAGTGTACAGACAGAGGCGAGACCATACGGGCTCGCCAGCTGGCTTCAACTGCTGGAAGAAGGAGAGAGAGGTGTGTCCGCAGCTGCTGCTGTGTGTGTGAAATCGACAGGATATGAGGCTACAGTATCCCACTGAACACCTGTGCTTCACCTTTTCTGCTTGATTTCCCCTCTAAAGAGATCCATCACCATCCCACATCTAAGCCTATCTGCTCTGCCACACTGCGCTGTATCATATCTGCTTGCCAGGAAACCTGCCAGCCCTGGATGCCTGTTATGAGTTTGAATTGGAGGTGGTGGGTCCACAGTGTAGCCTAAATATTGCCATTGGAATATATTTGGATTTTGGTTAATCTGGAGTCAGATGTGGATTAGAGACAGGTGGTGAGAAGTCTTTGCTTTTAAAACTAAGCTGTATTTTTGTCCATATTTTACATTAAAAAAACAATATTTAATGAAACAGTAGAATACATTTCTCATTTTCTGGCAAGAAGGACATAAAACCAAGTCAAAAACAACTTGAATGACTCCAATATACATGAAAAAATTAATCCCAGCATAAATTACAATACATATTTTTCCACTTGAATTAATGAGAAACATCCAGTAGATTTTCTTTTACATTTTGTTAAGATTCCAGCTGACAATAATTCCTATTTTCGTTATTTCTCATAATAAAATGATCTCTGTAATGTGATGTATCGGGAAAGCCCATCTCATTTGTGACCACTGTGTTTTTAAGCAGCAGTATGGCATGTTTCTCCTCACAGCCTGTATGCCAACGGTTCTAAATACTCTAATACAAAAGGGGATGTCAGTCAGGCTGCAGTACACTGCGAGCTGTTCACAGCCACTGACTGTGAAAGACGGGCTTTACTGTGTGTTTGTGTCTGTGGGCTTTTCTGTCTCAAGAGTTTGTCTGTGCTTGTGTACGCCGAGGTTCAGCGACACTGTGCACAGTCGAGGGCCAGTCTGCGAGGTGGGAGGTGGTTAGTCCATAGAAAAGCAGGGGTTGGTCTTATATTGTTGTGTGTTTTTTTTTTTTTTTTTTGAATGGGAGGTTCCCCTTCAGGAATGCCCAAACAACTGTGTGTGGGTTGAGTTCAGAGTTAGTTTTAGCCTATAGATTTGTGTGTGTGTGTATGTAAGAGGAAGCAGTCTACACTCCAAGAGGTGAAACGATTACTCAAATTAATCATTTAAGTAATTTTTAAAACAAAAATTTCCCAGTTTCAGCTTGAATATTTCTAGATGTTGGAGGATTTGTTGAAACAAACAAGACATTTGAAGACCTCACTGTGGGCATATTTCACAAATTTTATAACACTGATTAAATTTGAAAAATAATCAGCAGATTAATCAACAACAAAAAATAATTGTAGTTGTAGACATAGTTATTTTAAATAAAAGGGTCGCCTTACTACCAAAATTCAAAATACAGACCTAGAAACTGTCTTTAAGCATGTAAGCAATTTAAGCAATAGTTCTGAAACAATTAAGTAATAATTCATTAGTCAAGCAATGCAAAATTGTTATAACAATGTCAATTCAATATCAATTGAGTAGTATATCACAATACATACAGATAATGGAAATTTTGCAACTACTATGAGATGGTTTCATCCATATCACCCACCCCCTTTTGAAAGGTTTTTTAATCTTAAAAGTTTGTGAAAGGCAGTAAGATAGACCTATATTTTTTCTAATTTTGACAGGTTAACAAACACAAGAAATACAGATTTTTCATCTATAAGTCGATCTCTTGAGTAATGGATCTATTTTTATTTATATGTTAAAAGAAAAAAATTACTCTTTCTAGACTTTGAGGAGATATGACTGTCATTGAAAAAGAAAAGATGGCACTGACTGGTTTTGTTCTGTTATTTCTTTTAATCATTTCTGATAGTTGACGAGAGGAAAAGAGACCATACTGTAATACGTTAATACAAGATGTAGGCCTACCTCCTACTGGCTGATAGGAGTTATTACTTCATTTTGATATATATTAACAGCAACATCTGAACTTGTTTATTATTTTACCGAACTTATTTAAATGATCTTACTCCAGACTAAACAACATTGTGTTCCTCTAACAGCATTTTGTATTTATTCTCTCACTCAGTCATGGCTATGAATCATCTGAGCCTGCTGCGTCCTCTGCTGTGTCAGTCTCTGGTGCGACAGGTCAGGTGTCCCCTCACAGCAGCCACCAGGGTCCCTATTCTGCTCCCCAACACCACCAGCTCCCCTGCTGCCTGCGCTCGGCTCTATGCCACCAAGAAGGCAAAAGGTCAGTGAGGAAATTGCAGAGATTGGCGATCACATGTGAGCAACATCTGTTTGGTTACTTGATCTGATATTATTTGTCTTAGATATGAGTCTCCACTCTTCCTTCAGTCCTTCTTTCCTTCTCTTCATCTTCTAAGCCAAGGCAAAGGGCCAGTCAGCGAAGATGAATATTAACTCGGCTTTGGTTGAAGACATCATCAGTCTGGATGAAGTGAAGGAGGACATGACAGCCGTTGTCAGTGCGCTCAAAGATGACTTCACACGCAACCTCAGCATTCGAACTTCGCCAGGTATTCGTCTTATCTCGGTTTCTTTATTTTCCCTCCCTCTTATGTTTTCTCTCTGCTCGTGTCTCCTCACATCGCTCTCTTTTTGTTTCTCAAACTTAACTCATGTAGAAAACCACCAAAAATAATGAATGCACTGACTCTCAAGTTTAATAATGAAGTCACCTTACTCATATTTGTGATTTAAAAAAAAAAAAAAAAAAAAAAAAAACTGGAGCAGATACAAGTTAACATAAATAAATGTCCAGATATTGTTTTGATGCAACAATGAGCAATGACAGTATTGTCACAAATCTAAGTGTTTAATTTAGTTGCTCAGCTTGTTATTTCCTACTATTGTTATCAGAGGGTTGATGAGGAAAAACACTCAAGAACAATAGAACAAATGAGGTAAATTGAACATCACACCATGTACATATACACGTTGTTTATGTGGCAGTATTCTGAAGACAGTTCGAGCTTAATAACTTACCTCTTTTTCAGTGTAATTCTCAGTAGTGTCTCCATTTTGACCTCAGCCCTTACAACTTGCTGTAAAAAATCAAAAGCATTATTTTATCCACTGTCCAGCACCAGGTTCCATTTGCAAAGGTATGTGTGTGATCTCATGGATGGCTGCAGTCCCACCACAATGATCAAATGTTTATTCACTTCTATTCTTCGCTGCCCAGTGTTAACTTTTCCTCATTCTGGCTAGACTGCAGGAATCCATGAGTTCACAGATTATCCATGAGATACCTTAAAATACTTTTCAACTTTCAATAAGGTTGGTATTGGCAACACTATACTGTACGTTTGAATCACATAGCCATTTTTTTTTTACATACGGGGCTACCGTACTAGTTGATTCCTACTTTGAATTTGAAGAACAGATACCAAAGATCTCAAGATATACACATATGAATCTTGTATGTTTGTTGAAGTTTGTTTGTTTGTTCTCCAAAAGTCCAGTTTACGCTTAAGTTCTTTGCTTTTTTCCCTCTTTTATTTCTTAAAAGCACAGGCACATTTTTACTTTGGGGTAAAAGTAAGTTTGTTTGTTTTTTTCATCTACCTGATAATATGCCCAAGGGCTTATAGTGAGGAGCCCCATGTGACCTTACCTTGACCCTGGTTTGACCTCTGTTTCCCCAACTACATCCAGGTCCTGACCCCCTTTGCCTCTGGTTTCTAACAAATGGGGGCTGGGCTTGGGGGGTGGGAGTCAGAGGTGGGGTGGATAATGGAAGGTCCCGCTGGAGGAGACGGACTTCAGACTGAAAGTGTCTGAGTTTCTATTCCTCTTTCTCCTCGGACTATTGTTTTGATTTTGCGTTGCGTCTTTACTTTCACACAAGATGCAAAGACAGTTACGCAACAAGGGCATACGCAGTTGTAATTTTTCTGGTTAACCCCTCAGTATCTTTTGTTATAGATTTCCTCCAACAGTTTCACTTCTCTTCATTTCATTATATGTCCCATTTCTCATGTTTTTTTTTCTTTCTCCTTTCATCATTCAACAATTTCTTGCCCATTTTCTGTCATCAGTTCCTCCCTTTATCCTTCCATTACTTCCCCTTTCTTTTGTTTCTTTTTTTCAACAATGCTCAGCTTTGTATTTTGGCTTTTGTTCAAACAACATTTACAATTAAATTTCTTATTGACCTACAGGGAAAGATTTGTTCACAGGGCCAAAACTTCCCAACTTCACTCCCTCCATCTCTTCAGTCCTCCCTCTTGTCACTCTCGTCATTCTTGCCTCCTTCTCTCCACTCTGTCATCCTCCCTGCCTTCTCCCTCCATCTGTCTATCCCTCACTGCTTTCCTCCAGTCCGTACATCCCCCCTCTCTTCTGTCCAGCTGCACAGTAATCCAGGGAGGCAGCAGGACTTAGAGCTGACAGCAGAGATGAGATGGTGGAATGAAATGACGTCAGTTGTCCGAATGTGTGTGTCTCGTACGTGTGTATGTGTGTGTGTGTTTGTACCATAAACCTCTCATCTGGCTCTTATTAAGCTTATGAGTGTGTGTATGTGTGTATGTGGATATGGTGTGTGTATGTACTGTTGTGTGTTGTCATGAATGCATACTGTGTGTGTGTGCGCGCGCGTGTGTGTGTGTTTGTTTGTGTTTGGCAAACATATAGCAGCCAGTCATAGACACATGTAGGGAGAAGGGATCAATGCTGTGATCACTATATTATGGTTAATAGTCACAGATGCGTAATCTGGTCCTAAATCTAGCTCTGTTTCCATGGAAACTTTGAACATGATGACACTGAATAACAACAGTACAGGAAAAATACCTTTCAAATACCTCAAAACAGCCTCCAAGAGGTCTTCCAAGTTGTAGATAAGATCTATTGGAGCTTAAAGGAATAGTTCGACTTCTTTGGAAGTAGGCTTATGTGATTTCTGGCCAGAGTTAAAAGAGAGAATATTGATACCTCTCTAATGTCTGTTTGTTAAATATGAAGCTACAGCCAACAGGCAGTTAGCTTAGCTTAGCATAAAGATAAAAAACCAGGAAACTGCTTGCTTGGCTCTGTCCAAAGGTAACAAAATATGTTGTTTGTTTAACGCATCCAAAAACTGAAATGTACAAAAGTTCAAAACAGAAAAAGATGTTAAAGGATCAAATAGACCAAAGTAAAATTGACACTGTGGATGATTAAATCTGCATTAACTGATTTTTTTTTTTCTTTTTTGGCCACTTGAGGGCAGCGGAAATGATTTGTCAACACAACACTGACATCTCGTCACCTTTTAAACTGATATATTGCACTTGTTACATATCCAGCAGTTACAGAGCAACATTGTTGTTCATTTGGAGTCATGTTTCTCTCCACCTGGTGAATGTAAGTTCAATATTCCCTCTCCTTTAGCTCTGTTTTTGCTCTCTATCAACACCAGAAGGAAATATCTGGCTCTTTAGCTGCTAAATGTTCCACTATGTTCACCAGCTATTAGCTGCCCGTGTCTGTTATTTGGTTCTGAGCAGGTAGTGTACAATGGGTTCTTAGAGCTTTTTCTCTAAAAACAGCTGAGAGCGAGCCAAAACAGTAAAGTTGCAGTCAGACAGCTAAACAATGAGCTGAAAGTCGCTATAAAACTCCGGAAAGCCGAGTGGAGTCGGGTGATAATTTTCTGTAGTTTCATCATTTGATACATTGTTATGAAAAAAAAATAATTATAGCTGCTTTTAAAATCTATCTATCACTCAATCTAGTGAATGAGAATGACCAATCATCATTTGTTAAAACCTCCAAAACAAATCATTTTCCACAGCAACATCAAATGTAATATGTAACCAGCATATTACATCATATTTAATATTTTGGTAAAGAAAGAATTTGCCCAATTTCTGATATTCGCCCTCTGCCTGTCTCTCAACCCTCGTACTCCCTCCTCACCCTTCACCTTTGTAGTTAAAGAAATGACTGTCTGTCTGTCTGTCTGCCTTCCTGAAGTACTAACAGATGTGTAGGTGCACATTGTCAAGGCACAGGTAACCAAGACGGACAGGCAGAAGGTCACAGATATGGACGTGAACAGCCTGCATAGACACAGAGAGGCAGGCAGGTTGAGTTGAGCACAAATTGATGTTTGAAGTCAAAGAAGGAGACAGAATAATTGGCAGGCAGGTAGACAGTATGTCAGTGATTCAGTCAGGGCGCGGCCTTTAAATGAAAGGTATCCATCTCATCGCATCATACCAACCTTTTATTTTTAATTTCTTCTGCATCTAATCTTTAACCGGTACACCTATTTTTTTTTTCTTTTTGCCCTTGAAATCAGATGATAAATTGATTGCATAGAGAAAATTACACCGTTGGCTCACCTCCCCTTCACCCCCCTTTTCCACACACAAATACACACACCACACCACCGCCACCACAGCCCCCAACGGGTACGCATGGAGGGAGTGATGTTAGGCAGAGGTGGAGAAGAAGGAAACAACTGCGTCTGAGGTTAGCCAGATGGAGGAGAAAGAGAGAGAGAGAGGGAGAGGGAGGAAAGGACAGAAAAGATGAAGAGAGGGAGGGAGGGATAGAAGTCAACTCATGTTGGCAAACTTACCTTTGCTTCTCTCGCTATTGACAGTGAGGAGTAGATCATGGAAACTCTTGAGCAGTCTGACAGTGGTCTCTTAATTTTTGTTTTTATACTTACTCATGCAATTTGTGGCTTCTGCTGCACATTCATCTGCCGTCTATTTATTTGTTAATCTGTAAGTCTGACTGAATGATTGACTGTGTGTTTTCATTCGTATGAAGCAGTCATGGAAACAGTGTCATCAAACCAAATATACTAGAGCCTGAGCAATACTTGATATTTGTGCCTGAGCTTCAAACTTCTTAAAAAAAAAATCAAATATTAATATATCAGTTAGTATTCTTTTTTTCATATGTAAATACAGTATTTTGTGCTTAAGATATTTTTGATTCAAGATATTTTACAGTTGAACAATAAACTTTATTAACAAAGATATAACTATTTTCAATAATAAGTAAAACTTATTAAACCTAAGACCTTTATCTCTGCAGTTTACTAATGTATTTGTGATTACCAGGCTTTTAGTATTTACACTTCCATCCCAGGACAATAAAACAAAATCAGGGTGATTTCATTGCACGTGGCAAGAGTAAAATGATGCCTTAAATTGTCTGTGTAGCTAAATAAATAAAGTAAATAAACAATTACGTTTATCTGCATTTGTTTAGGAGCTCTGGATCACATTGTGGTGACAACTCAAGATGGGAAGTTCCCTCTTAACCAGCTGGGCCAGGTCTCCATGAAATCATCTCAGTTCATTATGGTCAACATGAGCAGCTTCCCTGAGGTAAGACGATCACTCACACACACACACACACACACACACACACACACACACACACATACACACACACACATACACACACACACACACACACACACACACACACACACACACACACAGACACACACACAGATTCTTCCTACCAGTATTTGTTTGTCTCATATGGACAAGCACACAGTAACTAAGCTTTATAAAAATAATCCAAAGCACAGACAGATGGACGGTCCTGAGCCAGACCAGAACTCGAATCCAACACAACTCTGTGTAAATGAAATCTGACCTGCGTCTCTCTCTCCAACTGTGTCTCAGATGCTAATTGATTGATCACTCTGGGAACCCTTTGTTCTGGGGTGAAAGATAGCAACAAAAACCTAAAGTGTATGTATGTGCGCGCGTGTGTGTGTGTGCGCGTGCGCTGATACGCGGTTATGTCTGCGTGTGAGTTGTCGCAGAATAGGAAATGACCTCATTTTACCCCCAGGTTAGGAAGGAATGGATTATTTTTCTTTTTTTTCACTCCTTTTCTCTCCCTCTTTTCCCTTCTTAGATGATGCAACACTGTACTAATCAGAGCTCCAGAAAGATATTTTGTCCACGGGGGCAAAGCAGAATTTTAGTGCCCAGACTTTCTAGTGGTCTGGAAAATCTAAATGAGCTTTTTTAGCGTTTACCACGACATTATGCAATCATATAATCCACAGACAGTCATGACTTCTGAGTTCTCTTGGTTGTCGTTAGCCATGGATCTGCTGGCTTCTCATGAAATGCGACAATTCAATTCAAGTGCTTTTATTAATTGTGCAAATGAGAAAAAAGAAGATGCAGAATTAATGCACATTAATACACAGCTGAGATGATGAATCCCAACCAATAAATACACTTTTAATGAGTTTCGATGAAGAGGATAGCAATTTAACTGATGTGCAAGATGGTTTGCACATCAGAACCATCTGAGAAATTGTCCCTGGAAACTGTTTGGAAAAGGGCAGGCACTTTCAAAAAAAAAAATACTTGGCAGCTGATTGGATGAAGCATCTGTCTGTCACCGTCTTAGCTTGCAAGGAAGCTGGATTCACGAGATCACAAGATCATGTGAGAATCCTCAGAGGACGCTGATTTGGTCCAAACCACCAGTGGTCCGCACACAAGCGCATAACTTGAAGGCTGAAAAGATGGATTCTCGTGTGATCTCATGATGTTGTGATCTCACGAATCCAGCTGCCTCGCAAGGTAAACTTATGGTCTCTACATACATGCATACATTTGTTATGAAAATCTAAGATAAGAAAACACAGGTGCAGTCTGGGAGTTTAACCGAGGTCAAAGGAATGAGAATCATGAATGATACCACTGTGGAAGTGATGTTGGCATATACAGTGTGTATGACTCAGAGTATAATAATACTCAATAATAATACAACAATAATTTTGAATAAAGTTTAGAGAGAAAACACACTTTTTCTCCTTAATACATTCATTGCACACAAAAGCCAGAAAGTGAAATGAAAAAGAAGTTTGTATGACGTTTTGCTATATTTTCAAAACAAGAGCGGTGTAGATGGATGAAGTGAGCTGATGATGTGTCTCTGCTTTCATCTGCTTTTTTCTATTTAAATCATAGATACAAACAATTCAGTGCACAATCTAACACACCTCATATTCATACAGTCTGACACAGATTGCAACCAAGATCTTATCATAGACATCTTGTATAATATGACAATAAATGCAGTAAATTTACATGCTCTGTGTTGTTGCACAGTTTAAAAGCACCTTTAGATACAATAAAAGAGGTGGCAGAAACAATAAAGACAGATTAAGACCAGGGGGAAAATCTAAATGCAAATATGGAACCTCTTCCAGAGTTTAGAGACCAGTGTACACAAATATATTCAGCTATTTCAGTTTATCCAAGATGTTAACAAGTTTTTATAAGTATAGTTTTGTTCTTCACCTGTCTGTTAAAACAATAACAAAAAATGTTTTTGTAAAGATGTTCCTCCTACTTCTGTTTCACCTTTTGTGAGACTGAAAGCTGTGGTTTCACATTTTGTTCTCCTTTGTACCAATATCATAAAAAGACATGCAAATCTAAGTTTTTATCAGCATCTCAGATCAAGAAATCCATTCTTCAAATCCATTCTTGTAGCTCCTTCCCAGAAACTCCGACCACAGACCACACACATGCCAACAGACACACTCACACACACACACACACACACACACGCTACCCTGCCGTGCCCTACGTTACCCATGTCCCACGCAGAGGTGAGTCCTCAGTACCCAGAGCTAATAGGCTTATAATGATGCCTATCCATTACCAGGCACTCCAGAGGCCCTTCAATTGTTTTCCATTCATTCATTGACAGCAGCCTGGGAAGGCACAGTGGAACAACAACTACCAGCATGGTTAGATCAGGAGGCAATTTTGATGTGTGTATGTGTGTGCACATACGCATGCATGCGTGTGTGTGTGTGTGCATTTTTAAGCATCCCACCACTTTGTTCATAAAGTGTTTTCTTCAGGACTCCCTTTTTAAACACGCACACATTCCTCTCCATTTTCCTCGCTGCTTTGAACTTTGCGTTTGATGTGAAACTTCAGCGTAATTTTTCTCCCTCTCCAACATATTATCCAGAACCTGGCCGGGCCTCTCCAGAAAGAAAAAAAAAAAAATCTGCTCGGTTTTCCGTAACCACCGGAGCGGTCAGAGAGGGGAAGCGGTGATGAATTTGATGCTGAGAACAATCAAACATAGGTATGGGCTGAATCTATCACCCCGCACTCAAAGAGAGCAACCAGAGGCCTGCGCTCCGGATGATTTTAACAAAAAGAAACGAGACCTCATGAATTAATTTAATGCACACAAATAAATTCCTTTAATCTCGCTGCCATTTCTTTTCCCCCAGCAGAAAAGGCCAGAAGTAGCTGTCGAGAAAGGGGAGTAGGGTAGAAAGGGATAAAAAAAAAAAAAAAAAGAAAGAAAAGAAAATGATATGCTCCTTTTCCTCGCATTGCGCGTTTGCACCCTTTGTAAAGCTCAGTTAAGGGAATTGTCATGCGGTTGCAGAATTGTTTCGAGGAGTGTGACTTTGTTTTCAGCGGTTCAAAGGATTTGGCTTTCTCCCCCTCGTCTGTATGCACTGTTTAACTGTAGCTCTCTGGTTCTAATGTAGTGTTTGCTGGACCGAAGGATTGTGTTGTGTATATGGTGGATAATGTCTTCATGTTTCACATATGTGAATGTTGTTTTAATATTTACAATTGAGTCACATGTAAGCGTCTTTTTTTCTGCCTGCCTGCCAAACAAATGAAAATAAACTTTTAAATGCGATTCCTAAGAAGCCACTAGATCAATTAACTTCTCAGAAGCTCTTAACAACATCTTTGTTTGATCCTGTGTTGTTTAGAGATATCCTTTTAGCTTTTACAGCACCAGCTGCCTCTCTAACCAGCATCCACATAGGCACTGGTTCACTTCACAAGACGCACAGTGTTTCTTCTTTTCATTTCCCTCTGATCATCTTCGTCCCGTAGTCTATAAAGATCACAGATGGTGTTTCGGGGAAATGTTGGTTTCATTTTTTAAAAAACTTTTTCAATAAGCCATTTTGGCAAACAGCTGAGAAGAAGGAACATTTCTGCAGATGTTTCCGTTTCGAGTGATTTTTGACAGAAAAATTTACAATAGGCAGCAATTTTGTTTTTTTGTTTTTTTGTTTGTTTGTTTTTTTTTTTTTTTTTTTCAAATCCATAACTAATCCAACTGTCTTGCTGTAGGTAGATCAGAAACCTACATTTTCACTTGTGCTCTTAACGTAGACAAAAGCATATCTAACTAAATGTAGAATTGGCTTCTGATGATCATTTTAAGGGAATGACAGAACAATCTTTCTGCATTTGCATCCTAACATCCTAACTTTCAACTTTTGGCATTGCTGAAGTATGTATTGATCACCCAAACAGAGCTGTAGCAATTGATTGTTTTATTACTTAAAAATATCATATATCATTACAGAGGATGATTTAAGGATATGTTGATTTTTGCAATATACAGATTTAATTCCTTTTCATTTGAAAGAAAAAGATTAAGTGGATAGAAGTAGTTTCCTTCTGTTGACTGATCACATGCTCCTGATAGATCAAGAAAGGTGTATATGTGCAATAACTGGTCACTGTTAATTACAACATAATAAAAAAGACAAATCACCTTCAGATAAACACAGCTCACTGTTCACATGGATCCAGTCATACATGAAGTTTTGCCTTGATGTATATGTAAATGTGGTCTTCGATAAAGAAACAAACAACAAAAAAAGATTTTATATTTGAAAATATATCCAAATATTAACACATACAAACTCAAAAGCTCATATGTGTGCACTGGTGTGTGTGTGTGTGTGTATCCATGTATCATACACAAGCAGACTCTTCTGTGGGGTCACTGGGGGTCAGCACTCTGCCCTGCAACCTCTCAGTCCTGTCCCACAGGGCCAAGCGCTGACAGTGGCCCAAGGCACTTCCACACTGCACGGGCTTCCCCACACTCACACACACACACACACACACACACACAGACTAACACAACACCTTAATGATTGCCAGCTGGAGCTAGGCCACTACCTGTAGTTGTAGCGCTGCTTTTCCATTCAACCTACTGCTCGAGGCAAAGCACTCATTTGTGTGTGTGTGTGTGTGTGTGTGTGTTTGTGTGTGTGTGTCCCCTCAGGCTACAGCGGCTGCCACCCGTGCTCTGAAAGAGAGTAGCATGAACCTAAACCCAGAGGTGGACGGGACGATCATCAAGGTGCCCATTCCCAAGTGAGTCTCTTTGTCTGACACACACACACTCTTAAATCCCTGAAGGCAAAATCACTTTCCTGCTTTAAGTATTTTCACTTTTAGTTTTCTTTTGTCATCCCTGTGATCCTCCAGGCTTCTATTTAACATATCATTTTAATTTTTACTTGTCCTGAAACAATCTGTTGGCCCAATAAATCAATTATTCAATTAACAAAATTAACTGATTTGAATCTTGTTATGATCAAGTTTTCTACATTTTCTTTTTCAAAATAAGAAAAAGTTAAGGTATCACTGTAGACTGTGGTAACAGGAATTAGACATTATATTTAGGGAACTCTTGCACACTTGATTTTTTTTTTTTTTTTTAGTAATTGATCATTAAATCAATGAATGTACATTATCATAGCTAAACTTTTAAGTCTCACTTAGATTTGCAAGAATTAGTCGATTTTAATTGATAAGTAAATCAACAGAAAATGAATGGACCACTATTTTAATAATTGATTATTTAATTAAGTCAAGTCAAATTTATTTGTATAGCACATTTCATGCATTTCATCTCAATGCGCTTTAAGCACAACACATAGGAACAAAAATAAAAAATAAACTAAATCATTTATACATGTTTTAAAAAAAAAAAAAAAAAAAAAAAAGAGAAAAAGAAAGCTACAAATTCATAAAGATAATTCATCCCCTGCCGTCTCACACACATAAACATACCCAGACAGTTATTCAAAATTCTCTGGTTCCAGCTTCTTTAATGTGAATATTTTCTGGTTTCTTAAATGTCTTTGGCTTGCAGACTGTTGGACGGGACAAAACAAGAATCTTTGCATCTTGGACTTTGGGAAGCACTGATTGACATATTTTTTACCATTTTCTGACATTTTATAGATCAAATAACTAATCGACGATTCAAGAAAATAATTGGAAAATTAATTGATAATGACAATAATCATTAGTTGCAGCTGTGGTTTTGCTTGTCACTCATTAATACATCCCCCAGTCTCCTGCTCTTAGCTGTAACTGACAGATTTATTGACTTATTTGCTTGTAGATGTATGAGACCCTGCGTGTGTGTTGATCTGAGCGTAGGGTCAGTCTCTCTCTCCCTATTCTGACTAGACCTCTTTCTCTCTCGCTCTTTCTGCCAAGTCAAACAACCTCACACAGAACTATCCATCACTCACTCACTAAACCACTCTATGTGTGTGTGTGTGTGTGTGTGTATGTGTATATATATACATTATGGTTTTACCCATACACACGTGCAAGTAAGTCTGCATGTATGAATGCTGGCCTATGTTTATATGCATGTATGTTCGTGTGTGTGTGTGTGTGTGTGTGTGGATGGAGCAGCAGGTGTTAGTCTGGCAGAGGCGGGACACAAGAGTCAGACTGCTTTCCCCCTGCAATCAGTCTCGGCACGCTCCAAGCCTCCATTTGCATTTCCAAAGAGAAGGCGCTCCTTGATTGGCCCTGGAATCAGTAATTAGGCCGTATTGTTTGTGGTAAATAGACTCAGCACTTGGATTGTTTGCAAATAGTCCCAGAGGCAAAAACAACTAAAAAAAAAAAAAAGCCAATTAAGGACAAAGAAGGAGAGTAAAATGGGAAGTAGGATTTTCTGAGTGATTAACAAATGCAAAGTGAATACAAAGTTCTTGGGCTGGATGTTTCAGCTCTGGTCTGAGACCTTGAGAAGTGATTGTTGTTAGCTGCGAGTCAGAATTAAAATGATTAGAAGTCATGCCTACTACAAGCACTTAACATCCCTGTTTGCACAATATTGTGTAAAGTGTATTGCCCTGCTTTTAAGAGCAGCTGCTGTTTGATCGCATAGGCAACGTTTTAGCTAAGCTAATGTCCTCACTCAATTTATCGTCAATCTACACACACAGACATAAAAAGTGCATGGATGACTGTGTTCCCTTCCTTTGTATAATATATTTACCTGCCAGAGATTCTTAAAATGTTCTTTTGTTCCATCTTCTATCATATTCCTTGGTCTTCTCCCTTTTCTCCAATCTCCTCCCCTACTTCCTTGCAGAGTAACGCGAGAACACAGAGAGAACCTTGCCAAAATGGCCAAACAGTTAAGCAACAAGGCCAAAGACTCAGTGAGGAGAGTGCGATCCAACGCCGTCACGCAGGTCAAAAAGGCGAAGGAGGGACACTCGGAGGACACCATACGACTCGTAGAAAAACAGGTACGTGTAGGGAAGAGGAAAGGGAAATTCGGGGAGATTAGACTGAGGAAGGGAGGTCTGAACGAAGGTTGAGATGAGACGACGGATGAGTCACAAAACTGAGATTAAAGGAAGACCTGAAACTATTGTTACTGCCATCAAACCATGCCCAAGTGTACATCTTTTTCTAATGTGAAATTGCAATTAAAACAATTTGTTTCCAATGGTAGCATTTGACAATATTTTTTTTTAATTCAGAATAGCACCAAAATGAGAAATTCACCAGTTTAGTCACATCCTGTCACATTGTAGCTACATACTGTCATCCTTCAGTAGAGAAGATGCTTGACAGTGAAAATTGAGCCCAAAAAAGAATTCTAAACCCTTTTCCGTCTTTTCCTCTGCCTTCACAGATTCAGCAGATGGCCGACAACTTTGCAGTGGACATTGACAAACAACTTGCAGCCAAGACCAAGGAGCTGTTAGGCTGACTGTGACGATTAAAAGAAACGGACAGGTCTTATTTTTGATATTTAATCACTTGGTTACAGCTGTACACACAGATGGACACACTCAACAGCAGCTTCATGTCATTTGGATCATGTTGATAATGGACAGTGACTGGATCACAATGTGGGTAGTTTTTGAGTCCTGTTCTCATGATGAGTCTACCAGTCTGAAAGCTTCGCACAGAAGACAGAGTCTGGTTCCTGTTTGGGTTCCCTTGGCAGACACTGGGCTTCAATGCCTGCCCACATCACTGGCAACGCTCTGCTCTTCGCTGCTGGGTGATATCTGTGTTTAACCATCGGTACATAAACAGAAATTGGCACGGAAACAACAACAACGACAGACTGCCAGTCACCTCCCTCCTCCCTTGTTACTTTTCCTGTCTTCAAACAAACACCAAGCGGGGGACGGATGGACTTTTAATGGGATTTGTGGGCCTCTTCCTAATCAAACCCCTTGCCACAAGGACTGTCTGTTTATATAAAACAAGCGCACCCGTCTGAATGTAAACTGGCTGCGGGTTCGTCCTGGTGGCAAGAGCGAGAGAAAGGGAGAGAGAGAGAGTTTGTTCCAGAGACGCAGGAGCCGACTGAGCAGATATCATTAGCGTGTTGCCAAACATTTGTTTCGCATTGATTAAAAAATGCACTTGAGTTAAAAAAAAAAAAAAAGAAAGAAAAAAAAAAAGAAAAAGGTCTTTAATTTCTGCCCGTGTCTAGGATTGATAATATGGCTACTCTCTTTTAAACACAATAAAGCTGGGAAAGTAACATTATTGATGGACCCCATTAAAGAAACACTGCTTTGTACCATGTGCGTCATCTTTCTCTCTCTTGTTTTCTTTTCTTTTTTCTCCACTTTTGGTTTTGAAGTCGCTCCCTTCTCCATTAGTTAGAGTGATAATGGACTTTTCCTGTGTACGGACCTCTAGGTCCTGGCTGCTGGCACCACAATTGTCCATTAGGAAAAGAGGCTTTAAATGTTGTGCACTTGGCCCTCTTTGTCTTTAAATAGCTGCACTTTTAAAGACGCAGTCAGGGATTGTTGGGCGAGTGGTTGTTAAAACCGCATCAACAACGCAAAATGTTTGAATGGGAAAGGTCCCCACTTTCATCCACCCGCTGTTTACACAAGCTAAAACTTTTCTGGTCATCTTTATCATGATTTGTTTTTGGATTTAAATTTGCTTCCTCTACTACTGGTCGCAGGCGTCACACATGGCAGACAGGCTTCATTTAAAAAGTTTTGCCCACACACTTGGTCTCACAGGCACCCAGTCATTTGATGATTGCAGTGCTGCAACATTGCAACTACTAATCATGTCTTCATCAAAATACCATCTGCCTACTTTTGAATTAAGAAAATAAACTGAGTTCTCACTGTGTTTTAAAAAAAAAAAAAATCTTTAGTTCTAGGTGGTAGCAGCGCCACAATGAATGTTACAGATTGTGGCTTTATTACATTTGCCTTGGCCCTCTGTCTCTCTGAATGGCTTCGCTTTAATGGCCTAAACAGACCAGAGTCGTTGGATAAACAAGAGTTTAGCAGAGGAGTGGCTGGGTCGGGACAGAGGAGGGGTGGGGTGGAAATGGCAGGTTTTCGTGGTGATTCTAGGTCCATATGTCAGCAATTTGAGGGCATTGTGTACCTTGGCCTAAAACAGAGGCTTCATGATCGATGGAGGGGTGAAAATCTCCCAAGTCCCTGGCGCAGAACACAGGCAAGCACAAGGAAATTGCTTTCAGCTGATAGCTTCATTTCGGTTGACATTTATCAAGTGAATTACCCCTGTTCCTTTCTAATGTTTACTACTACCAGCGCCGCCTTTTGACGTAAATGTGTGTGCAAGCATGCGTGTGTGTGACGGCGTTTGTGTGTGGAAGTTCTGGTGTGTCCTTTGGCCCTTCCGCACAAAAATATACAAGTCTAAATTAGTTCAGTAAACTTTTGATTTGATAGTCTGGCATTTTATTCACTGCTGGTGCACCGAAGAAAAGATACACACTTTGAACTTACATCTTTAACTCACAACAAAGTCCTCGCAGAGATGCATTTTTACTGGAGGCAAAAATGAGTCGCCTGAGTCTTGCATGACAGAAATGCATATGTGCCGTTCAAAAGAGAATCTTAGGGCATCAAGGAACATTTCCAACAAACGTTGAAGAGTTCAATCATCAAAATGGGATTTTATGAAGAATCTGTTGCAATGTGCTTACTGAATTTGTTCTCTTTACTGTGTATCTGAAAGACCAACTTCGAACATCAGATACTACACACAGCTAGTTCAGCTTACACTCGAACTGTATTGAAAAAAAAGAAGCAGAATCTCTTGAGCATTTCTCTCTATCTTCTTTTTCTTCACTCTGCCCCATTTCCCTCTTAGCATCACTCTACTTCTCAATATATCTTTTCTACTTTTCATGCAGATTTTCTGTATTGCATTATTCATGTCTTTTAAGAGTAACTTGTAACAGTGGTCGAACGCTAGTTTGCCAAAAAAAGACCTACACAGAGAGAGAACCTATATATATGTGAGTGTTGAAGATGATTCCCCTCTGTTTGCTCTCTTCCCTTTGTGTCGCCCGTGATTACACCCTGAACATGAAGCGGCAGTGCTCCTGCAGCAGCTGAACCGCCTGAGGAGGCCGCGTGGAGCCAAGCGACGACAGAGCCGACCACTTCAGCATAGACGGAATTGGATCGATCCCACACACACACACGCACACACTCCCTCCTTCCTTCCCTCTCTCTCTCTCTCTTTCTTCTCCCTCTCTCTCTTTTCTCATCACCTCTGGAGTGTAAAGAGCGTCAGAGTGTGAGAAGCCACTCTGAAGATCTCATCAAGGATTCAATCAGAGCGTGAATAGCAAATGCACTCTTCTCGATGTGATGATGGGGGGGGGTGGGTGGGGGAAGACATATCGAGAGAGCCCGTCTAGAGCGAGAAAATCTCTGCATATGCAAATTGAACTTAAAATTTAAAATGGATTTGATGTTCATAAGAGTATCTCTGACCCTTTCAGGGATGTAGTAACAGGCACTGAGGGAAAAGAATATGTGCAGATTAGCCTATTAATATTTATAGATGTAATTTGTTGAGCTTTCTTGTTGCAGACCATGTTTAGGCTTAATCCAGGTGGGCGCTCTTACTGCCTCTAACAGGGAAATGGCCAGCCATTTTAGGAGGAAGCTGGATATCCTAATAATCAGGTAAACTAATACCGGGCGGTGAGAGTGTTTCCTTCCGCGTTAGTCATTCACAGAATTGCTCCTGTCTGGTCTGCTAGCCATTTTAACTCAATGGAACGTGCGCTTCCCCTCCTTATCCTCCTCCCCACGTGCATTTAGAGAGGACCACACGGGCCCCTTTGGATAGCCTCTATACCCACGAGGAGGCTCCCCAACCATCACAGGGACCAACCAGACGCTCCAACACACACTTACACACACCTCCTGCTTCTCAAATCCGAACAAAGCGTTCCTCAGTCTAAAGTGGTTAAACTGTCATTTCAAATCGTCTGGACATCGTGATTACCGGCATGGGAGGAATTATATATTTAGCTTTATGTCCGTCGCCATTTCCTCCCCCCGCCCTGATCTGAAGTGACTAGCCAGTAGTGCCCTCGATATTACTATCTCTGAGGAGTTTAAACCTTCCCCCAGGAGACAAGTGTAATCAAGGGCTGCCAGCAGGAGAGAGGGAGGGAGGATGAGAGGTGTGTGGGGTGGGTGGTGTCGGAGGCCTGTAGTGATGGGACGGTGGAGGGAATGACAATGGACCCAATTTACAAATATATCTTCTTGTCTAAAGCCTTAAAAAAATACTCGGCCAATGTCATGTATAGAAAAAAATGATACATCTGTCTGTCGTGACATTTTTACATTTAACTTATTTCATATCATAAAGTCTCCTAATCCCTTTGACTCAGCTAGTACAGGCATGTTTCTTTGAGAAATGTTTTGCATTATTGCTGTTATTTTAGAACATTTGATCAGGATACAGGAAAGAAAATCATTTTTGTCCCTTGCTAAAATGAAATTTTCATCTTTTATTCAGGCCAACAGTCATATTTCCTTTACATCGAAATGAAATAATCCGCTATTGCAGAAGGATTGAAGTTGTTTCAAATCCACTTTCTAGAAAATGAGTTTATTGAAACAAGACTGAATAAGGCATTAAATATCAAGAGAAATTACGCTTAATTTCATGAAATTCTTGCTAATTTGTGCTCTTATACCAACCCACACTGGCAGGTTTTTCACTTCTTTTAAGAAAACAAGACTTTCGGGGCTGAATAATAGACATAAATGACTTGATAAAGAAGATATTTTACTCCCATTTATTGTAGCTCTGTGTAAACCAGCAAAAGAAAACACTGCAAATAACGAAGGGTGGAGGCTGTTGAATTCAAGTACATATACCTGCTGTTCTTTTGGATTAGTTTGATTCATTGGACAGAAAAATATGAATATTTTTCCTGCATTCTTTCCACAATACACTCCTAAAAACATTTGTCCCTCAGTAAATCCACACGCCCGCCCCAGCCTGCAGGATCTCATCCATCCTGAAGAAAGTCATTCATCCTCTATAACGTCACTGCTTGCTCATAAATAAAAGTGACCGTTAGGAAAGCAGATGAACGCGGCCAACGGATTGGACAGGAAGCCTGTTAATCTGCAATCCAATCCGGCCTGAGTCTAGCGAAACCCGGCTCAGCTTGGCTGACCGAGGCCTGAGAGGAAGGAAGTGAAGGACTCAGGAAACAGTGTTCAGAGCTTTCACCAGTCATATCCATCACAGAGCATGGTGATGGAAGCATGTGTGTGTGCAAGTGTGTGTGTGTGCGTGTGTGTGTCCCTATTTCACCAGTCGTATCCATCACAGGGCTCCGTCTCCAGGTCCGGGCAAGAGAGCTGGAGAGTCATTAGAGGGGCTGGGCTGCAGGCTGCAGCGCTGCACTTTAACTAAACATCTTTTCCATAAAATAAATGCTTCCAGGTTACTGTGGGTCCCAGAGAACCCAGGTCGCCGCGCTTTTGCTGCCACTCATCTGATCCCAATTACCAGACAGACTGGGTCAGAGCCAGTGGAGAGGATGGATACAGACTGGAGTCGTGTGTTAGACTCACAACCCAAGTGTGCCATTCTTTTGACTTAAATGGACACATCATCACCCCACCTTGCCCCATCTTCCCTGTCCTTGCGCAATGTGTACTCTGTAATTGAGAGCTTTAATTTCATATGAGCCATAACACACATGCACATAACTGGTAAGGTTTCTACATTTACAGGGTTTTTGGTTGTAGAGAGTTTTCTTAAGTGGCTTAGTATGAGTGATATGTATGGGTTTTGTTTGCCTTGAGGACATTTTAGTGTGATTTAAAGCTCTTGCGGTGATCTGTGACAGGCCACGTGGTCATCTATCTGACTGTCGAGTCACAGCATAGTTCTTGAGATCCACCAGATGCATTTGGCCCGTTCAACTGCTGTCTGAAACCCCCTCCCCCCACACCTTTCCAGTGTCATTAAGAGAAGTCATGCTGCATCCAACAATATCTTTTTAGCTTTCTGAAATAGACAATCTGACATTCACACCCACGTTTCCCAATGATTGGCCAAGGTTACAAAGTGAGCAGGGTTTGAACTTTTTTCTTTACTACGCAACTATTTATATTACTTTTTGTACATACAAACAAGTGCAAGCCTATGGATATATAATAATATAATATGTGCACTGTAATCCCAGTTATACAACAGCAGGAGCAGCAACACTTTCAGCATGTGGCATGTTCAGAAATCACATCGTACGAACCAGTTTGTTTGGAGCATACCCACACCTTTACTGTATCTCAAAAACAGGAAACTATTGTAGCAGACGTAGAAAGTAAGCCAGGCAAGTTTATTTGTATGACATTTTCCAACAACAAGGCAATTCACAGTACTTTACATCAGTCTAAATTACTTGGTTTGAATAACCAGCATTTTCTGTCTTATTCTTTGGTGCTGCTAAAACTCCAGAGACCCAAAGTAGCCGTGTAACTTGTTATCCAATCAGATTATGGCACTCTGTCGGTCTGGTCATGTCCTGTCATTTCGTGCAATGTTTTATCCTCTTTATATACAGTCTATGTCATCCTTTCATCATCTAGTCTTGTCAAGTCATATCATTTCCTGTAATATATCCTTTCATGTGATGTCTTGCCATGTCACACTCTGACAAAATACCATGTACCATGTCATGTCATATTATGTCTCATGCACTTTTATTCCCTCCCATATTTAATTTAATATCATAAAACTTAATGTTATACCATATTTGTTATATTTTGTCCTGTCATGTCATTTTTAGTGTATTTAAGTCTTATGTTCACCTCCTATCTCTTCTATTGAGTGTGTATATACTTTATAAAATCCAAAATCTGGGCGGGTCTAGTACATGATATGTTGCACCTGGAACATATCTTTGTAGTTGTAATAGTTTTTTATTTCTTTTGTTTGATAAAGGCACATACAGATACACATTGACAGACTTAATGCATAATTATCAGATGTTTTCCATCAGTGTATCATCTTATGCTAACTTGTAAAACATGTTGCAGGATGGACATTTACTGTTGCATAAGAGCAGACATTATACTAGTAATTTAGTAGCATACTGTATTGTAAAAATACAGAACACAAAATTTGCAGGAAACTCAGCACTTTCAATACTTTGAGTGCAAAACTTCACTCTCCATCCAGCACATTCACCACATTCACTCCAGTTGTGTTGAACATAAGAAGGTAACCTGATCTTGGAAGAGAGGAAGAGTCGATCACGGTGATATATATGTGCTTGTGCATGCGTGTGTTTTTGTGTGGACACAGTGTGCATTTACATCCATACATTATTGAATAATTGTTTCCTGATGCTCCCCTCTTCCCCAGAATATTAATTACCAAACGATGAAACCACCTCTTTGGTCTGCGAGGTTGAGGTTGAAGGAGGAAATGGGGGCCGCGCATGTAGGAGATCAGTCCTTTTTGATGGGGTTTTGATTGGTGTGTGTTGTGTGTGTGGTTTGTGGCGCTGTTGAGAGGCAGGAGGGGGTGATGGGGATGGGGCAACACGTAGAAACGGCTATGTTGGAGAATTAAGTTTCAGAGGGAAGCATTTTTCTCATATTGAATGGACAATGAGAATACTTCGAACAGCTGGATGTAGGAATTGCTGTCAGAGTAATTATGGAACCAAATCACTAATTAATAGATTTTTATTGGCTCCAAAGGGAATTATTAGCAGAAAGAAAATTTGAGAGTTGCATTCAAATGTTCTTATTTAAGTGCTGCTGCTGCTGCTGCTGCTGCTGCTGCTGCTATTTTGACCAGGACATTTCTGTAAAAGAGATTTTTCCAGTCTCAGTGAGGCCCCTTGAAGGTTAAATAAAGTTAGATATACGAGTATTTAAGAAAGCAAATAAAGGTGCACACACACAGATACCAATTTAACCTGACTAAAATCTGAACCTGTTAGACTTTCAGTTTCAGCAGCCTGATCAGTTTCTATAATCGATCCTATCACCTAGTCGACTAATATCAGTTACTATTGTGAGTTAGAAATCACTGTGACATAAAAAAAACCCTTAATTTAACTATTTTTTTAAGACAACAGAAGGTAAGGTAATAAGCATATAAAATAGATAATAACATACAATGTATACTATTATAATAAGATAACAAAACATAATGTAGAATAATCAAATCAAATCGATCAATAAAAATCAAATAAAGGCTAATTTTTTCCTGTGGCCCTTAAAGTCCAAGATTATCCAAAACATTAATTAAACATTATTTGATGGATTCATTGTCAGATGGCATCAGAAACCTACTACAGCACTCACTGAGCCTGCATGGAAAGGAGATGGCACCATCTAGTGAAACTATGATGTAAGCAGTGAGGAGAGACTGCCTTTTTTTTCTTTTTTTCTTTCTTTTTTTTTAACTTCATTTAGTCAGGTACTCTCCTTGAAATTAAGATCTCTTTTTCAAGAGAGAAGTCAGAACAATAAATATTTATGATCAGACAAGCACAGTCAGTGTACAGAAACCGCAGGCCAGACAGACACAGTCAGCAAAGAATGAATAAAAAACAATAACAAAGGACAGATAGACACCAGACTAGTTTGAAGATCTCAGAGGGAAAGTAAAGAATCTAGTTTGCCGGCAGGCTGCAGGTCATTCCATTTAGGTCAGGTCAACCAAGATTAGTGGGTACAGGACAGTGGTGGCTGGTGACTCAAAAAACTGGGGAGGACAGGAGAAAAAACAACATGGAGTCTTATAAAAAATGCATCATACTATATTATTGTCCCCCACCTGATGTAATCGGAGGAGTGAGGGGCTATTTTATATGTCAATTAAACAATTTGCTTTCAAAAACAAAAACCCCTAAGTGGTGAAAAGCCTGCTTCCTTAAAGACATTTAGCATATACATACTTTTTCTAAACAAGAAAACAAGAAGTTCTCTTTTTAGCCCTGGAGTGGTTCAGATGTGTCATTTTACCAACAAAGTTAGAGAGCAGAGCTCTCCAGCTGCTCTGTCCTGCTGCTGCTGCCCAGTCCAAATCCATTCTCCTCTTAGCTTAACAACAGTCCTCAACAGTCCTTAAGGACTGCTACAAGAAGCCAACTGTTGGCTAATGGAAGCAGCTATGTACAGCTTGATAAAAAGAAGTGAAACTGAAATCTGAAAAAAGGAAATTTGGTTGTTGCAAGGGCCTAAATAAGATGTAATGTTTTACTGATGTGTTTAGCTGTGTTTAGTAAAATATAGTTCACAATTTGCACATTATAATGTGTTTGCTAAAATGCTACTCTATCAATTTATCTGTATCTCTCTGCTATTCTTCTCTTGCCAGTTCATAGCACTCATGTATGTTACAATGATGGAGAACTGCGGATGAAATCTGGAAACTATCATTGGACCAACATGATGTCAATATTGCATACTGGCTGTTGATTGGTTAGGGAGGACGTCCTCCCTTGGAGCGTCATTTTATGTGTCTTGGCCAATCAAAGAGTAGCATGGGAAAAAAAAGAATTACATTAAATTGATGTTAGAGATCCTGCCCTGTGGAGGACAGCAGGAGCAACCTCTTCTGCCTCTATGGACCAGCCTCCTCTGTCACGGGAGGGCTCCCTAAGGTTAACTAGTTACTGGATCACGTACTTTAGTTACAGGACTTAAATCAGAGAAGAGATGTGAGGTAGTTTGGAAGCTTAGACAATAAATCTTTACAGATGAACAACATGAGTCGATTATTTCTTCTTTTCCGTGAGTAAGTCCATCCAACTTTGTGATAAAGTGAGCAGTGAGGAGTATGAAATGTGTCACTGGTGATGAAGCATCATGCACTATGATAAAGGGTTTACTTGTACCTGTTTTGTGCAGTGGACTGCAGTATAAATGCAGAAGGCAGTTTTATAGTATTTTTTTTGTTTTTATAGTATCTACAGTACAAAGTCTCTTATAGTTTCTTAATGCAATACTACATCTTGAGTATTAGTCACCTCTAATTGCCCTAAAATGTGACTGTTTTCATTGTTTTCAAGTTTTCATTGACAGAGAACAGTGTCTGTTATCAGTTAAATTCCTGTTAGTTACAATAGATTCCAATAATGATTGCTTTCATCGTTGAGAAACTACCTAAAGATCGTACAGAGGATACTTTCAATACACTCTTGCATCACAAACCACTTCTCGTCTGTCAGTCTGTTCATTCCAGTCATCTTCTCCAAATTATTGCAAAACATACAAAATGGCATTCCCCATGATTCAGATTTCAAAATCTTCAGATCTGTCAATTACAGTTAGGACTTACATATTTTACCTCAGTGAACTTAGCCCTAATTTAAGTATTGATTTAAGCCAAAAGAGAATCTCTCATGAAACATACCGTAGCCTATAGCTAAAGACAATCACTAAGATCAGGAATAAAAATCCAGTGTTTACTAGAAAATTACACATTTCTCATTAGAATTATTCTTTTTCTAAACACAGACTACTTTAATTGATGTCATTGAGAGACAGTAGTTCTTGTTCCTCTTCACGTAATGCTGACTAATAAAGATTTCCTGACAGTCTCTTTGGATTCTTGTATACAGTAAATGGAATCACAGTTTCTATGAGTAACACAGTTGAGACTGCAGATTAAAGGATGTATTAATTAACTTGATAAACAAAGTAGAAAATCTCAGGGTGAACACAACAGTAAGAAACATAAGTAGTTTTTGCAGTATGAGAACTAAACTCCTACAAAGAGGAAGTATATCTTTCCAAGGAACAGCTGATGGAGACAAATCAGTCACTGTCAAAATCAAAACAATAAAGCATAATATAATAATATTAGTGGGTAATAATAATTCTGCTTTTAAAAAAAAAAAAAAAAAAGAAGAAAAAAAAGAAATAGACATTGTCTATTTCATTTGTAGCAGCACAAATAATAAATATTATAATCTACCACAATATACCTGATTTTTAACATTAAATGCATAATAACATTTTATGACCTAGATCATTCCCCTAATTTCTCTTTTTAGGGGAATTTGCCATAAAAACTAAATAATTTTTGAGGATGTTACCACCATAATATGTTACTGTGAGCCATAATATCACTGCTCCTGCTACTACTACTACTATACAACAACAACACAAAATAATCTCCATTATAATGTAAATGGTGTTAAGCACAGTTGTGTTTTAAATGTATTTATATTGTGTATATAATAAGTAAAGTAATTCACAATAAATAATGAAAATTTGACAAATAGTAGCTAAGACGTATCACTATCTACCAGTAATTGCCTGGTTAGATGAAATAAATAATAACTAGTAGCATGAGAGTAAGCTAGTCTTTAAGAAGAGTGAAGGTATTATGAAGAAAAAAAAACATTTGCCTGTTTTCATCCAGCAGACATAAAGCAACATTAGCATTAACCGGGAGTCACGTTTCATGTTTTAATCTCGTTCTACTAAGGGAAAGTGTGGTTGTTCAGCTACTAAATGCTTCACTGAGTCACCAGCTGGTCACTGACTTTATCTGTGTGGGGCATCCTGGTTTCTGATGTGTCTGGAAATGTCACGGTTGAGACATGATGGTGAGAATGAACCAAAACAATGAGCTGAAAGATGCTAAAACACTCCATAGAGTTGACACTCTATGAGTTCGGTGACAGTTTGATAATACAAGTAAATAGTAATTTGACACATTATCAATATGAAAATATAGATTGGCACAGCTCTAAATGACCCAGATAGAGTGAGCTTTCTGTTTTAACCTGATTTCTTACCCCAAAAACATGTTCCATTACTGGCTGCTGTTCTCAGGGCCAAAAGCCACCGCCAAAATCTCTTTCAAAGTCTATTAGGTCATTCTTTAAAAAAAAAATCTTGTTAATATCTTGAAAAGCATGTGTAGTTGCTGCTGCCTTTACCTGTTTATGCAAATAGATAATAATAACAGACTGGAAAATGAGAAGCTGTGTTAGGTTATGTTTTCCTGGTAACTGACTGTAGGAAATGTTTTGCCGAATTCCTCTTATCTGCAACATCTGTCTACCACAACAAATATCTGCAGGCCAATCTGTCAAACAGTTAGTCTTTCACCTCTCAATTAATTAAGTGAATTAAGTCTTATACAGAGAGATGAAATAAAGGAAATAATAACATGCTGATAATTGCTGTCAGGCACCAGCCACTTTTATGCATTTAGTGAAGGTTCCTCTCTGACAGTTGAGGATGCAGTTGTTTAATTTGACCAGTGTAGGCTTGAATAATCACGACCGGATGAAAATCAGACTTCCTTACATTTTTTAAAGGAAAAAGAACATACAGAAACGAAATGTCTTTTTATCTTTTGGTTTTCAAATGTTACCGGAATCTGCAAGTCCTCTTGCCAGGAACACTCATACTTACTTCCCTATTCACCAGTAGAACATAAAAACTGTTGTTACTTTGTTTGCCGTCTAACAAATGACCTTATTTATGACCTTTCTTTTTCTTCTTTTTCTTGTGCACTGACACAGAACAGAAACAGAAACAACTAAAATCATTTATAATGTGTTAGAACTATCATATCTGTTGAAACACAGAGTTTCACAGATGAATGGTTTCATGACTAACATGAAAAAAGTTAAAGCCAATTTCACTGTTGCGTATCTCCTTACTGTAGTGGATGATATAAATGATGTGCATTCTTTAAAAAAAAAAATCCTACGTCAAAATGAGAATTGGGGCTGTCAGTTATGAAATACCAAAGCAATATTTATTGCATTTGTTGTACACATATTATCATTAATTCAACACATTTTGCAGCATATTTTTTTATACAAAATCTAAAATTCATTCAAGTGCAACAAATCACAAAAATATCAACATCATACAAATGTAACTCTCTGCTCTGTCTTTGTTGGTGACAAAATTTTGTGACCTCAGTACTTCGCAGTTTGTATTTGGAGCATCAGCAGCTTTCCTGTCCCAACTGTCGCCTTGAATGTGGGGCAGTGTTCAGGGCAGGCCATGATCAACACCCTGCATTGTCCTCTTTCACATAGAAATTTCTTCAGGGACTCATCAAAAAGTTGGTTCCCTTCTCTGTACCCATCCAACAACAGTAGAGCGTTGCTGGACCTGGTCAACAAAGTCCTCAGCTTATCCTCAGTTGATACCTTTTCCCCGAGAGAAAGTTGAGATTGTATTTCTTGAAACAAATCAGCCTTTGCTGTGCTACAGTCCACATATAGGAGAAAGCGAAGCATGCTGAGATCGAAGCGGTAGGAAAGGTCATCTTTGGGGCCCTTAGCCCAAGAAGAGATCAGGATGTGGGCTATTGTTGTCTTCCCGCTTCCTGGGGGCCCCTCAAGAAAAAGCATCTCTCCAGCTTCTGGGAGTAAGTCTTGAAGAAGCACAGTATGGCCCTCGCTGAAAAAAACCAAGCAGGATTGTTATTGTAAATTACACAGGATAACACAAATAGAAAAATATAGATATGTTCACATTCAAAGTTCCAGTTCTTAAGGCCTGGTAACACCAGCATTTACAACAGCAAAATTTCACAAAAACATCAATGTGGGTGTGAGGTAAATCTACCCAAATTTTTCATGCCAAGTTGAACTTAGGTGAAATTTGACACATCATTGACACACAACATTTACTGATAGTGAGCAAGTGAGCTGGTAACACCAGCATCTCTAACGGCAAAATTTCACAAAAACATCAAGGCAGGTGTGAAGTAAATCCACCCAATTTTTCACACCAAGTTGAACTTTGGTGAAGTTCACACCATTGACACACAAGAATGTGTTTGAAATGAAGAATCGTAAGAACCTGCCAAATCCCCTTGACGGGGATCACATCAGGTTGATTACACAGAGGATGTATGATACGGTTTTTCCTTTAATTTGTCACCCACCTGCATGATACAGGTTTACCTTAAGAAGAGTGTCATTGCTTTCAGGGGAGGTATTGTGGGTTACTAACAACGTTCTTGTGGTTTGAAATGAAAGAAACTGAATTGTTCCTGTTACTGAAAATGATATAAGAGCAGTAGGCGAGTCTGATGAACGCATGTGGTTTTTAAAATCTGCATTATAATTGACTCACTTGTTCTGTAGCCTTTGAGGTAGGTCCCAGCCGTGTTCCACCTCCATGTTGAATGAGGAGTCAGAATAATGGGCTTTCAGAAACACCCCCAGATTTTCCTCCATGCAATCTGCTGACAACGAAACAGGCCTGATCTTAATCATATCCACATCATTTGATGAAAAGGAATCAAACAATTAAAAAAAATCCTTTTGAGGTTTTCTTTTCTTTGCATTGAAAATTGCCAGTAAGATAGAGGTTTAGATTCTGCAGACTGATACTTTTAAAATCGAGGGCATGTTGTTATGAATTTAGTTCAGTTCTTTCATTCTGATATAGACAATGCCAAATTTCTGGAAGACATGGTCTCTTAAGGTTGGTGTTGAACAAGTAAGAGTGGTTTTGCACTAATCCTTTTTTTTGAAGAATGTATCTGCAAATGAATTACTTCTGATTATTTTAGTCTTTGACTGAGATTGGATTTGGACTAAAGACCCATGCAACACAAACTTTGCAGGAAAAAGAGCAAAAGATGTGTCAGAATATAAGAACAGATTGAATGTAAAGAGTATGTCTTTCAGTCATTGAAGGAAGTCACTTACCTTCATTAAATATCTTTATTTTTGTGTATTCATTTCCGTTCCTTCTTTGTGGGCCTGATGGAGATGAAGAGCATTGTTAGAAAACCAACACTGAGCACAGTCACACAGAAATACTGAATCAATCCGTTTTAATTAATAAGTAAGTGATACAATCATTGTTCACGTGGCTCTGCAAGATTGTGATGGTGAAAATCCACTCATGTATGCTCAGTGCAAGTTACAGTGGATAAAATATGCAACATATGTACTTTGTTAGTGTTCATCTCTGTACAACATAGGTCTTTCAAGAGGTTATTGTATGCTGTGATTCAAGTTTTACCCTTGCTAATGAAACAGTACATGCTTTTGTATGAGCTCATTTGATCAAGTAATACACTTGAAAATGATTTATTACACAACCAACTAAATAAATAGCTTTGCGTTGATGTTGTGAAAAAGTACATGCCAATGAGAATGATATTCACAGCACAATCAATGGTGAGAAAGACCCAGGTAGACAGGGGCAGAGTAAGTTCAATAGAAGGCTTAATCATCGTGGTGGAAAAAACATTCAGGTCAGAGTTTTGGGATATCCCTTAATTTATGATCTCAACTTTCGTCATGGAAAAGAGTGACAGAAATTGTGGGTGTGTTAGTGTATAAATATTTTAGAAATGCAGCAGCAGCAATTTGACTAAACTCACTAGAAAGTTACTTGTTGCAGAACACAGGTGCCACTATCTTTTGGATAATTAGTTTATGTAGCACAGTTTTTAAAATAATGTTGATAAATGCTTGACAACCAAGGTAGAATCAAGGAGTAGACTCACAGGCAGCATCAGAAACAGACCTGTCCTCACCATCAACCACAGAGATCCCGGTGCCGTGGATGCTGGACCCTATTGAAAAAACATTGCTATTAATTAAGTGTGTTGGTACAGTATGTGTGTATATATTTCAATATGGATAGAAGGAAGGATGGAAGTCATTATGTGTGGTTTGTTTGGCACTGTATACAAATAGTGTCTAATATAAAATGAGATGAGAGAGAGAGAGAGAGTGAAATGGTTAATTATGCTTTTTGGTCATGAATTAGTTTTACACTTTTTTATATTTCTTAATTAGATATGGTATTTTATCTAGTAAATCGTATTTTCTCATGTGTTTTATGTGCTCTTGTAAGTACTTTCATTGCTTTTTTTAATCAAGGTACCAATCTTTCCTGATAAAAATGTTATCCGAAGGTTTCCCGACCCATACCTGAAGTAAGACTTCTTATCATGTTCACACATTTATATATGGAGAAACATGTAATAAGCCTACTATTGAAATGATAGAGGTGTTTGTTTGGGGAATTATACAAACAATAAACATGTGCCACACTGAAAAACCACCCATACATTTACAAATAGCATCAAATTCCCCTTTCACGCAAACCAAGACCAAGCTGGGTGTTTCCAAACATGGTTGTTTTAACACATATAATTTTCAAAATGCTAAGTCATGATCACATGCAAACATGCATCGTCTCAGTCACATGGTGATAAAATCCCCACAGGAGCTCTTTACGGTACTGAATAGAATAACCTAAATGCTACGCTCAACAAATTACTTCCTCTTTTCAGAATCAGACTGACTTCACATTTCTCAACATCTGTGTTGGAGGTTGTATTGTGTTGACAAGGCATATTGTTGTTGACTGACAGGGCACAACTTCCATATTCCTCTGCCCATGTGGCAAAAATAAAAAATAAATATTGCTAGTTCTGCTAGTTCTGCAGGACAGGTACGTTTTAAATGCTGACTGATGACATAATTAGTTGTTTGAGGTGAGACTGAAGACACAGTTTCAGTTCTGGTTGGACAATTAAGTACTATTCTATTCTGTCCTAAGTCATTGTAGTATTTAACACCACTTTCACAAAGGATTTATATGTTAAAATAAACCAATGTGAATACTTATAATGAGGAAATACAGAAGGACTTTAGAATGAAAGGCTTTCCACCAAACAACTGGATTATCCACTCTATTTAAAGCAAATATTCGAAGGGAAATCCAATGTCCCAAAGGTCAAAGTTTGTTGTTATACATTATGGCTTCATATGCAAGTGCAAGAACAATCCCTTTGTAAGTAAGTAACTTTATTTATATGGCACCTTTCAAGAGCAGGGATGTCACAAAGTGCTTCACAGAGGAGATAAAGCAAAAATGCACCTACAGGCATACATGCAACATACATTTGTCACTTGTATTGCTGCCATTTGTCACTTTGTCACTTTAATATTTCACCATAGCTATATGTGTGGTATTATGCGTTATGTCTGGTCTACATTGTCGCATATGTCAGCGCTAGAAAAATGAGTTTCCATTTGTTGTTGATTTATTGGTATTCTGACTTTGATATCATGTCTTCATGCTGCACCTGTATTCTATTTGTTGCAAGCTACATGTCCTGAATCAGTTAGGTGGCTGTGATGTACTGTATACATCAAGAATTGAGGGATTAATTACCTTTTCGTCGTTGGTAAGCAAACACTACAGCAACAATAACAACCAGAATCACGATAATGCTCAAGGCAACGATGAGACCATCCTTTTTTTGAGGTGGGATGTCATCTGTAAAAAGAGGGAAGACAAAGAAGGATTAATGTTAAAATGTGCCACAAAACCTGCAGTATCAGCACTGACAGGGTTCTGGCAAGTTTTAGTAATTTGTGATTACACCTAAGCTTTAAATATGTTTGGCCACATTGGAAATAACCAAATATTCCGCAGATTAAGTAGTACAAACTTCCCCTTACTGGTCAAGAACAAAAAAAAACTGCGTCTATTAAAATGACTCATGCGTTGTGTAATCAGTTTATGATTAGCAGGCTAATCTTCTTTTGCTTTTCTTTTTTTGTTGTTGTTGTATGTACACATTTTCCTTTTATTTAGGATTGAAATAATCTGATTGTATCTGGTTTCAAGTGCACACTTGTAATTTGCAATGAGCAGGATAAAACTACAGGATACACATTTTTAGCAAAGTCCAAACATACTGTTCATACAGATAAACTGCCAACATACACACGCAGGACTATGAACATACAGGCAGTACTTTTGCACACAGGCAAAACATCTTGTAAATGCACTCCTACGCACTGCTGAATGTTTCAAATCTCAAACAACCCACAGCTTCAGTGAAAGACAACGGTAAATCTCTAAATGGAAATTGCAGGAAACTGCACACGGCAACAGAAGCGAGGGTTTCCTGCTTATAGGTAAAAACATCCGTTGCCTCTAACCTTTAAGCGCCAGCTGCAAGTTCAAATGACCACAATTCTGTTTACTTTATTATAGTAAACGAGTGGGAGGTTAACGTGGGTGTCATAAAGGAAATCAATGGAAGGAAACACACAACATTCTGATGTTATAGTAACACTGACAGCAACACCTATCTGCTTGTGTCACTTCTCCAGTTAAATGTTATGAGTCCTGAAGGGAACCCTTAAGAAAAATATGTAAGTTACCTGGAATATGAAATGTTTCAGAGTAGTCACCATTTGTGAAGCTACAGGTGTAGTTGTTATTGTCCGATGAACTGACACATATTTGACTGGTGACTTGATAAAGCTGGTCTGGTGTCAACACAGAGGTGGTGTTGGGTTTGATATTTTGCCGATGTCTGGTGTCCTGCCACACAACAGAGGATTCAGGGTATCCCTCAGACTGGCAGGTCAGCAGCACCTTATCCCTCTTTGCAGCCACCTGAATATGTTTAGTCACGGCTTTATAAGGTGCTAGGGGAGAATCAGATTTACAGACAGAATATACAATAAACACCTTGTATTTAGAATAGCACTACTATGACATGATGAAGATTATGATCAACAGATCTTTCATAATATTAATAAGGGGCTTGAGGAGGGTCCCACTGAACCAAAATAAATGTTTTGAACAAATTGAGTAATGCCCGTTTTTGTTTCACTTTCAAAATAAGTAACGCTCTGCCGAGCAATGACCATATGCTGCAGCCATTGAGCAAGACCATTCCAGGAAGAAAGCTAAAAGCACAAGTATTAACAAAGTTACATTGTCAGACTATGTGCTTACCTGTAACAGACAAAGTTGTTATTTTATAATCAGTCCCTTTCCCTGTCTTCACCAAACACTGGTAGGTCCCTGAGTCATTTATCCTGAGTCTGGACACCTGTAACATGACAAAAGAAGAAAGCAGAAATTACACCTCATGAACTGGAGGTCTGAATGAAACAATTTCATAAATTCTGCTGCACACACACACACACACACACACACACACACACACACACACACACACACACAAGAATTACAAGAAGAATTACAAGAATTTGTAATTTAGTAATTTACAAGTTTTGGATAGCAGAAACCTTTGACTAAATACTCATCAATTACAGTAATAACATGTAGGAATTTGTCAATTAAGTTAGAACTGTAAGGATTATTGGATGAACTGATTAGTTGAGCAACAGCTCAAAATCAATACATGTTTCATAATCAAATAATAATCACTTAAACTATTGATTTTTTGGCAAAAATGGCAAAAAATCATGGGTTCCATAATTTGCTGATGTTTTACAGACCACACAAATAATCGAGGAAATGATCTGTAGATTAATGAATGATGAAAATAGTTGTTAGTTGCAACCCTATAGTGTGCAATGCACCTAAACTCCACACAGACGTTAAGATCTATATGTCTTGGTCCACATATTGTTATATTTTAAGAAAACACTGTTTTCTGTCGCTTCTTGGCAGTGGTATCTTAGTATCTCATACTGTGAACACAGATAAAAATCAGGGCATAACTATGACATTTTTATATGAGGGAGGAGTCTAGTGTGGTTTCTGTCTTACTTCTTAATCTTCAATAGGATTGCAAGTGTAGATAAGTTTGCCATATCAATCACAGGGATTTCTACAAGAACTAACCCACGATCTGCCCTGCACATTCTATGTATCACTGCCAGTAATGACCTTTAACTCAGCCCAGCCTTTCTGCAGCTCCTCAGTATTAAGTTTGACTCTGTCACGAAAGTCCATGTCCTGGGTGGACAAGTGCTCCTTCCCGTTTTCCATTGCGTACACTTCCCGAACCAAAGATGACATGATCCAACGCCAGGTAACACTCAGAGTAAGAGTATCTGATGGTACAGGCTGAAACCTGCACCTCATTACAACATCTCCTCCAAACTCTGACTTGTACTCGGGCTGCTCTGCTTCAACAGTGAACAAGTCTGCAGGAAAATAATACAAATTAACGTCAAGCTGAAATGTTTGCAGAGAAAGAAATATATGACATCCAATTGAATAGCTTCATGAAGATGCAACTTTTGTCCTGTTTGTGCTCCTATTTATTCATAAATATCTCCACTACTGCAAACTTTAAACTACACACCTGAGAGAGATGGCTGAAATATGACTTGCAAAACAATGATAACGGTCCAGTCCATTGACACCTAAGGAAGAAACAAAAGGGAGTTTTACAGATACTGAAATCTTTTGGCCATATAACTAGAAGTATGAGTCATTTTTTCTGAAGCAAGACAGAAGTGAATTCCACTATCTGCAAAACAGCCCCTGAGACATAAGACACACATTATCACATGTTAATGTATCATACTTTAAGTTATTCCTAATGTAAGTATGACTCGACTCTCCTGCAAAGATGAGGAAGATTTTCATTTCCCTATTCTCTTTTTTCTTGATAAAGAAAAGTCTAACACTGCAATTCTGTTGTTGGACTCTGGCATTGCTTCAACATGTAAACATACTTGATAAACCTATTTTTAACTGGCCACGTAAGCACATCTGGCTTCTGTGGAAAATATTACATTATTACTTCTCAGTAACGTGTGTCTTACACACACACACAACATTTGTAATATTCCTTTTAGGGCCATGGGATAGCCATCACCTTATTAGATACATCTCTCTAAGTTGCAGGAGTCATTTAGGATGAGACATTGAGTTTTTGAATGTGGGTGAGCTGTTGACACAACTAAGCTCAGTCATGCTGTTTGGTTCACAAAACACTTGGCATTAAATTAAAATCAATCCATCACAGAGCGTATAGTAGCCTATAGTGAACATTAAGAACCACATATGATCTTCAGACTAGTTCAACAATTCAAATAAATAATCATTCATATCCAATTAAAATTCAATCATTTTAATGAATTAAAAAGACATCGTGATATAATATATATATGTACATACTGGAGCAGTCAAAAGTCTAGACACACTGAAATTAGAAACATAAATACAAATGAAAAATCAAAAGGTTCAAGTTTAAAAGTTGTAAAAATCGACTGCTGTTTGTCAGTCAGTCGATAATGTTTTCTTACCTGCGAGTCATGTAACTGCTTAGCTAAGATGTGATTTCATCTGGTACTTCCTTCTTCTCCTTGCTCTTAAGTGAGGCATCGCTTTTATTCCTCGACAACAGCAACACCCGCCCACACACGCACACACACACTCACTCACACACACCAACACATCGGTTGGCATTGCACACGCTGTTATTCCCAGCAAACTGACTGAATTTCAACCACAAACTGGCCTAACATTAGTAAGTAAGTGTTAACAGTAAACTGCAATTCAGGGGACCGACTTATTTGTTCCCGAAAAAAGGAGTGAATAATATTAAAAGCTTGTACAAACATTACAGTAGATTCGATTTCGCTTTTCATATAAACTGCGCTGTGATATGTAGCTGTATTCATACTATATATATATATATATATATATATATATATATATATATATATATATATATATATATATATATATTTTTTTTTTTTAAATCAGCTATCATCAATTAGTCAGCGAGCATGTTAGTCATTTTCAGAGAATCGACGACCCTGCGGAAGTAAAACAGAGCAAGCATTTACTGTAAGGAAGGAAATGTCTTATCTTTTACTATAGTCATGAAGTTGTAACACCATGGTTAAATGTTCGATTTGTGCTCGGTGTTAGCTGCCACCAAATCAGTGTTTGTGTGTGGTACATACAACCAAGATAAGAGGAAATATGAGGCGACGTTTAAAAATATAAAAGTGAACAAACTGGCAAGTCTGCTTGATGTTAGTTCGCGCTCAGAGCTTTTTTTTATGTGACGTCATGGGCTATGTAAAAAGTACAGTTGTACGAAAGTCAGCTCCGCAGTATCATTACAGCACACAACTTCTCTCTGCTATTTTGCAGAACTGTGAGATTCATCGTCGACATGGTGTTAAACACCGTTCACTATTTACAGTAATCACTGGTTTTACATTATCAACAACAGGAGCCTCTTATCAATAAAAACCAACATCATTATAGTCATTAGTGGTAGAACAAATATTCAGATCCTAACATTTGAAACTGTACATACAACATAGACATACAACAGTGTAAAACGATCTGCATTAAAATTAAATAAAAAAAAAAACACTTAATATAAATAAATAAAAATAAAGCTGCAACAAAAATATCGGCATTTAAGTATCAAAAGTAAAAATAAATAAATAAAATAAATAAATACATTAAAAAAAAAAAAAAAAAAAGCTCATTATTCAGCAGAATGGCTCATATAAGAGTTAATGATTACTATTCATGACATCCAGTACTGTAACTCCCTTTTCACCTGCCTCAGCAAAACATCAGTGGATCGTTTATAAGTGGTGCAAAATGATGCTGTTCACGTCTCATGTTATACTGATGCTGATTGCTCTTCATCAGCTCCCTATCAAATTCAGAATCCAATTCTAAGTTCATGTGATGACCTATAGAGCTCTGCATGATCAGACACCTGCCTGCATTAGAGATTTACTGCAGCCTTACTGTATCACCTGAGTCACCAGCAGATCTCTGAGGTCCTCTGATCAAGGTTTGCTGGTTATTTCTTAATCTAGGCTTAAAACTATAGAAGACTGTGCTTTTGAGATTGTGGCACCTAAACTTTGTAATGCACTCCCTTAGGATTTAAGATCTGTGGACTCTGTGGAGACCTTTAAAAAGCAGCTCAAGACCCATTTGTTCAAGACCCCTTTGTGTAATTTATCCATTTTATGTATTGTGTTTTGTGTCTGTATGTTTATGTTTTTTTTCCTCTGTGAAGCACTTTGTGACATCTCTTCTCTTGAGACGTGCTATACAAATAAAGCTACTTACTTACAAACTTACTGTTGAACAGTTGCCCATACAAATGCATCATATTTTATAAACCCATCATATATTTTGTATGTAAAAAAACAACAACAAAAACATCTGTAACTTTTGTGCCTGTAACTAAAATCTTAATTTATAAAGTAACTTACTACTACTACTGCTACCACTACTTGGCTACTTCTACCAACAACAATAAACATAAAATGAGGAAATAAAAAAAAGAGGGCAAACATATTACAATACTCAAGGCAATTTATTACCTGGGATCTTTCATATGCAGCTCACATTCTTCATCAGCAGCTGATCAAGATAATGACGTGTGGCTGACCTAGAGTTCATACTTTTGGTCAAACTATTGCTTCCAAGGTCAAAAATGAGAATGAGTGAGAATGAGTCACACCATACCGCAGTATGCAGTATTTATATTGAGGAGTAAATACTGCAGAAACTATGTAGAAACTTAATTGGGGCAATTTAAGCAAAATTACAGAGACTTGGCTTTAAAATCTGTTATGATTCACCTCTGCGGTTGTTTTTCTGTCTTTATCTGACACAGTACGACAGAGTTCAGTAAGAAAAACTGGAATTTTCAGTCAGTGTTTGATATGTACAATGAGACTCCAAGAAAGTACACAACATAGAAACTCAAATTAACACAAAACAGTGAGTATCATTTAGGAAAGCTGGAAATTTGAATGGAAGAAATTCAAGTTTTGTGTACATTCTCCATCATCAGGTTACTAGCCAGGCGGAATTTCCATGAGAGATGGACATCCATCCAATGATTGCACCACCTACAGTATGTTTCACAGAGGTTGCACTGTCCTATCTACAGCATGATTGAATGAAACCTTTGTGGGCTTTCCATCAGATCACTTCCTAGGTCCTATATGTTGTACCTGTTTAGACACGACATTAGATGCTGTAAGATTGAAATATGACTGGCTAATACCTGATCTTATCGGTGCTGTTTTCTAAGTGAGTTCATTTTGCCAAAATTTGTAAGAAATGGTTTGTTTCCACGGTATCTTTTGGAAACCCCTTGAAAATGTGATGGACTTTACTCTCTTCATCACTCAAAGATAAACAGATACAAAACCTGTCATTGCAGGACCGGTTTATGACCTGGATCTGCTGTGATTCTCAAATCCAAAGTTAGCTACAGTCACATTTAACATAAAACAGCCAACATGTATGCTACCACAAAGGTGCAACAAGGACATAAAAATACTAACAGCAAGACACAGCTTGGGAAGGGTGAGGTGGGGCAGTGATGTTTAATATGGGATTATGCTTTTGTGAGTCTGGCTCTAGAGATTATACAGAAATTTGAGAAAAATGAACTTTCTTAATAAATACATTATTGTGTGAAAAAGGGAAAGGACATAAAAACCTTAAGACAATTTAGGTTGTCTTGAGTGGCAGTTATTTATGGTATGATGTAGTGGCTTGTATACTGTTGTATACTGTTGAACCTATGTTATTTATGTTAAGGTAGGTTGTGAAACTGAGAAGCTTGAAAATCATGTGAAGGTTGTCAGGCAGTGAAGGTGAAAGTCGGCCAGGTGTCAAAGATGCTGTTGTAATGCACAGATGAAACTAAGATTGCTTGGCTCGATGTGGTTCACTACACCTTGAAGATATCACATGAGGAAACTACATTTTCACTTTGACTGATCAAGTCAGAACTGAACAAAAAGCAGCTTGTGATGATGAGATAGAATATTATACCCTCATGTTATTGTCTTAATATTATGTTATACGGCCTTTATAGCCAAAAGAACTTTGTAAAACTTTGTCTCTCTGCTTCCCGTGTGAAAATATCCCCAAGTACCATAACAGGTACCATCAAAGATAAGGTGAGGGACTCGGTGACCGTAACTTTACTGCTCGTGCAGAGAGGGAAATCTTTTAGGGATGAAAGGCATTTGAGGATTCAGCTTTAATTAATTCTCATAAGACTGAGAGAAACTCCCCAGAGAGATAGTAAATGAATTAAAAGAAACCTATTAGGATGACGGATGTGGGATGATTGTCATGCATGCAGCTGTATGTACTAACACTGAACTTCATACAGTATCTCCTCATCTTCATCTTCATCTTTAAATTTCCACAACAAAACTCTAACACTAATGAGAGCATTTCTAATAAATACATACACATATACATACCATAGGGTGACACTGCATTTTGTGAAAATACTATTGAAACTGCCATGAAACATCATCTAACATATGTCACGAAACTGGTCAAATGAAAAATGATTTTACTGTAGACTAAAGCTTGGAGAAAAAAAACAAACAAAAAACAGTCTTTCCTTAAAAGTGATTTAAATGTATGTACACCATGTGGTGTTTGCCCCTGTGGTTGTTGTGGTTGTGGTTAATGCTTAATTTATATTGTTGACCCATTCAAAATTTCCCATGACCCATTTTTCAAAGCTTAAATTACAAGACAGTCTTTATAATTTTTGGAAAAGCAACTGGCTGTAAGAGACCCACAAGGGCCAACAGAGGGAGTCATTTCTCAACTAACTGCAGGTAGCCTGGGACCACAGACTATATTGTGAGCCTGGTACGTGCACCATACTCACATTGACATGAAGGACATTAAGAGTGACTTGATATTGAACAGCCTGATACCTGATTCAATCCATGTATCTAAATGAGGGGAAATGAAACCACTGCTTCCTGTTTTTAAAAGGGACTTTATGGACAATCTTATTCAGTGTTTTGACAATAACGAAAAGAAAACATACAAAGTCTCATGTGAACTTAAGAAGAACTGAAAATATTTAATGTGCAACTCCAAAGCAACTACATGGAAGAGTTCCTTTGAAAACATTTATTTTTATTTAATAATTAATTTATCTTTCTTACCTAATGTGTGTCTTGCATGTTAAGATGTGTTTATTGTTGTCATTGTTTTTATGACTTGATGTTTGTAAATGGATTATTTTCAATAAAAATTAAAAAAACAACAACAACAATGTGTGTGTGTGTGTGTGTGTGTGTGTGTGTGTGTGTGTGTGTGTGTGTGTGTGTGTGTGTGATATTCTGCTGGTTATGAATAGATGTTTACAGCTCCCCCTCTAATGTTCTTTCTCCCTTAACATTTGCTAAGAATCCTTCTTGTCTTTGATTCCTGTATTTGACAGCACGGTAAAAGGAAGTTACCTATTTCCAAGGCGTCGCACACGCGTTATTCTTTTCCTAGCCGCATTCCGCGAAGACCCGCCCTACTCTGCCACTGATTGGCTGATACTCATTACCTCCGTTTGTTAGATAGGTTAGATTCAGGCATGAGGAGTGAGGTGGTTAGCGATAGGCTAAGAATATCAGCGTCAGAGCCAATCAGAAGCAGAGTAGGGCGGGTCTTTCCAGATTGCGGGTGGGAAACAATAACGCGTCGCACACACTTAGTTTGGTTTTGGTATGACACTTATTGTTAAATCTCCGACAGTATTGTCTTTGTAAGCAGTATCCATATATTATTTAGCTATTCATTTACCAACCACGAACATATAGTAGGTATGTACAAAGCTTTCATTTAAGTTAGCCAAACTACCACAAGGTCAAAACAGAAGCAGCATGGGAAGCTATTTCTGTTTGTAATGTTAGCTCAGTATCGCTAGCGAAATGTAACTTAACATGAAAGTCTGCGTATTGCTAGCACTTGACAGTACGCCTTGTACGTTAGACAGTATCAACATCTGGTTAGCTAGTAGAGCATTGAAGTTAAGTGTGAGTCATGTACTGGTGACTAACTTGCAGCTGACAGTTGCAAATTACAGGGAAGCACTGGCAGTAAACACTAAAGTACATTAAGTTTTATTGTACAGTAGTCCTATACAGTAGTCATTTTTCCTGATAGTGCTGGTTTACAGAAGCTGCTCAAGTTATGGTTTGCAGTATGACATGAATGCTAAAACCAAGGAGGACCAGAAGCAAAACTTTCCTTCTTTCTTTATGACAGACCAATGTCAGCTGAATGTGGTGAACAGAGTAAGATATTTGTGTCACGTCATCAGGAATGATCTATGTGAAACTGTATGCACAAGCCAATATGTTGGCACTGAAATTTCATATGTGTACATACGATGTTGAAACACCCTTTTTTCTAGAGCCTACTGTACTCCACTCAATACAGCCCACTTGTGGTGTAATGATAGTAAAGCAAACATGAAAAAAGCTTCAGGTGACATTTAATGATGCATTCAGAATAAAGCTCCCAAGATGGACAAGGACAAGTCATATGTTTATGACTAGTAATGTCCTCACCTTTCATGCTGTAATGAGGAATTTTGTGTACACATTTATGTGTCCATTGATTATAAAAATGGAATCATAATGGCCTTAACTGCACCTACACGATACAAGGTACTCTTGTTTTTGGAAAAATTGAAACAAGTGTTTATATGTGTTTTAATCACTGTGGACTTGTGAACTGCAACGATTATATCTCTGTGTTGTTGTCCACATATATGGACCTATGTGCCTGAAATAAAGTTAAATTGAAAGTAGGTCAACCGTTTCTACCTATATGCATCAAGTGTTTGTGTCTGTCAGTTAGGTTGGTTGCTCATGCGTTGACTGCAGCATAAAATGTGTGTGTTGTTGTATCTGTAGGTCAACAGTAAACTACGCGATCATGGGGTTTCTGCTGTCTAAATCCATGGATGCAAACTTTAAGAAGCAGCAAGAGTTCATGCTTCACAATGCACGGCTGCAGGTGAGTGAAAGTGCACCCACTCACATAATATTGATAAGAACACATAAGTGAAACAGGATGTGTCAGTCAAGGGTGGCAACTTCCCCCAGGGCCACCAAAAGCGTCATGTTCACTGTGTGGTAATTTGATAAATTGTGCGTTTGTTTGGCAATATGAGGAGTTCCTGTGTCAAAATCTAGGTTTAAAGCTGTAAATATATTAGCTGATACTGTACTTACATGGTGCATATCACTGGAAGAAAATCTGTTAATTCAAAGTAACACATAGCAAACACAAGGTTTATTCCTGCAGATGAGGAAAGTGCAGCACACATGAACCATAGTTTTGACAGTTTGGTCATGATACAAACTAATATTCACACATTGATCTGTTCTATCTGTGTCTGTTTTCAGCCTAGCATTCATACTTTCTTTCCTGTATCGAACTAGAGCTTCAGCGATGAATCAATTAGTCTGTAATGTTTTCTGATTTAGATAGGTTGTGCTCTACCTCTGACCTAGGTATCAAACTTCTGTAATCACCAGCTGTTGTCGAGTCACTCTAATTCGGGCCTGTTTAGTCAGGAATGCATGACAACCGGATTACAACAAAAATGTGTGGGTGCAAATAGGTGTTGGATGTTTGAAAGTACTCCAAGATGACCCTTTAACAGGCTTTCTCTGGAGGACACCCGCTCTGTTGGTAGAGGGCAATCTCCCAGTTTTATAGGGTGGCTTCGATGTAGTAATCCTGAAAGGATTACAGTTATGCTTATTATAGGTTCTATACTGGTTCTATACGCTACCAAGAGTTTCCTGGGCAACAACACAGAGGTTGATGGTGACATTTCAGAACAGCGCATAAACACTGTTGGTTTCCGAATGACTTAATATTTGGCGTTATTTTTGGCATTAAAAAAATATTTTTTGGCCTGGCAGGGGTTCTTGTTGTTATACTTGTAGGAGAAACACTGATTCAACAAACATTCAGTAAGTTCAATAAACGTTCAGTAAACGTTGAGTACAGTTAGACCTAGTGGTCTCCATTTAGACTGGGTGCGTTTAAATTTGTGATGGGGGAGTATACACCCCCATTTTCACAGGTAGTTTCTTAGTCTGTTCCTCCCGCCACATGAAATAATGGAATAATCCTGGAGGGAAGTTGATGTAGCAGTTCTCTCTTTATGGAAGTAACACAGCGATTTAATCGACCAATGAGAATTTGTTCAGACAAGAGCATGATAGACCAACTAATTGACCAGTTGACCAGGAGACTACAGCCCTAGCTACAGCCCTTTATCACAGGAGCATCAGGTTAAATTGGAACAACCCATCTAAACCTGTCCAAAACTGTTCATCAATAAACATTGTATGTTTATCCTTAGCAATTTCCAATATGAACTTTCAATATAAATAAATTTGGATCTCATGTCAGCCTTATCTCAGAGGGGCATCTTTCTTATCTTAAAGGGCTAACTAGAAAACCTCAGAGATGAGCACAAGCCAGGAGCTTTGGTTGCAGTATATAAAAATACAAACCAGTTTTATTTGTTTGTTTTTTTTGTTTGTTTTGTGACAAACAAACAAACAAACAAATATGAAATGTAAAAGGTAAAATACAAAACTTGAATACAACTTTCTCTAGGAGTAAAAAGGCATCAGAGGCAAAAAAAAAAGGCAAACAGGCAGAAAAAAAGACATCCACAAACTATGGTCCGTGTCTGGTGCAGAAACCACCAACCTCCTGCTGATCTAAGCAAGAATCTTAACTTGCACTTTCACAAAAATTCAGTTACTGTTCAGCTCAACTGACATTTTCCATCATGTATTAGTTAATTGTCAACTATGGCAACTGACAACTATTTTGAAAATAAAATAATTTTAGTAATTTGTTAAGGTGGTTCAACCTTCTCAAATGAGAGGATTTGAAACTTTTGTGTATCAAACATGAAAATAAACTGAACATCTTGGATAGTTGATCAGACAAAACAAACACAACAGACATTAGAAGACATCACACCTTGGAAGACATTATAACACACATTTTTTACTGTTTTCGGACATTTTATAGACAAACAATTAAACAATTAATCAATGTATCAAGAAAATAATCAGCAGATTAATAGATATTGAAAATAATCATTGGTTGCAGTCCTGAATTGAACAATGTCAAACCCAGGGATACAAGCTTCAGTTCAAAGTGTTGCATTTCCAGGTTTTATTGCACCTTATTATTATTGTTATTATTATTCTTTTTTTTTTTTTCATTTAAACAAGAGATTTTTTTCCGTGATTTATTTATGCCTGCAAGCTGCTGAGCAGCAGGTGGGATTTGTGACTCTTATAACACCAACGATATTATCCAATTTCCGCCCAAAAGGTTGGTTGTTTTGTTTGCCCCTTCATTTTCTCCTCCTCTCTTGGCTGTAAATTTGGTAGATGATGACAAATATTATTCAGTAATAGCAAAGGTTTGGCTATTGAGTTTCATAGTGCCCTCATTTGGTTCATGGTGATGACAGGTGAATATTTGGTGCATGATTAAGCATCGCTGTAGTCGATCTGCATTGTTTCATTTACTTAACTTACTACATATAGTTTCAGATTTATTATTCATACTTACTTTTTAATTTAAATAATAAGTTAGGCTATAAACATTTCTCATTTTGTCAGTATGAGTCTTTGTGCTTAAAATAAATTGAAAACATACTTTAGCTCATATTTCATATTTCACTTAATTCATATAACTTTTTAAATCTTGACTGAACAAAACACACTCAGATGTCAACAAGAAACATAAACCTTAAGTATTGCTAGGGGTCAAATCAGTCAAATAATTTTGCCGCATATTCATCTTGAACATTCAAATTGTATTTTGACATAACCAAATTTAATGGATAGATTGACCCTAGCAATTTCAGAATATCTGTGAAATGTTGCTGTTGCCTCCCCCTGCATTAAGATGTCAGAGATGATTGCTTGTCAGTGTTTTCAAGTCACATCAGTCATAGCTAATTGATCCTTGCCACTCTTGCTTTGTGGATTCAAAGCATTGTGCTTGAATCATTGGGTCCAATTGGGTACTTGAAAATTCAGTGTACCCAAGATGAGTAAGCTTCTATGACGCATGTCTTGAGGATAAATGGCAGCTCTTTAGTGACGTAAATTATGTTTTTGTTCACTTTATATTGACGAAAAAGCCATGACTGCTAATGGAAGGGTTGTTCTTTATATTTGCAGTCATTGAACTTTAGTTGGTTTGTACAGCTTATGCAAACACCAGATCGCAAAATAAAAACTGTATTCGTGTTGAATTTTTTAAAAACATACACTTTGAAGTTCTGTACAGAAAGTAGACTCATAAAACACAAAATACATGTGAAACATTTGATGATTAAACAAAGCTGAAAGCAAAACAGATGGAGGAAAATAATTAATTAATTTTTCAAAAGGTCACACCATCACTGCATATAAATCCTGTAGTTTGAAATTAAGTTGGAATTTGGTCAAATTATTGTAAAAGTCTTGAAACACTTGTAGTGGCTTGTAGGTGTTTTGGCAATAATCATAAAATCAGCAATAGGTACAGGGAGCCAATGTTTATTGGCTTAAACAGAAGTACTGCATGTATGATCTGATCGTACTTTAAACCTGGTCCAGCGAGAGAAATTCAATTATTAAATTCTTAAATAGTCAACTACAGGATTTTTTGCATTTAAAAGTTATATAGTGAGCATGAGGGATGTTAAAACCGCTTTAGCAGTGGCATCAAATTTAAATAGATAACATTTCTGTTATCAGAAAGGAACCAAGAATGGTGCCTTGGGGAACACCTACAGCTTATCAGCAGTGTTGGGCAGTTTACAGTAATATAATTACTTTTTTCACTAACAACAAGTATAAGGGATTACGATTTAAAAGTAATTATATTACAGTTAGCCTACTAATCCCAATAACGCTTCATTACATTTACACTGGGGGTGCATCTGATGTCGGGACTTCTGGAGTGTGCAGTCACTGAGGCAATGCTATCACTAGCTGTTGGATGCACAGTAAATCCTTCCAAACTATATCCTGCCGGGTGTTCATACCACAAATTTCTATTTCTACAGCACATGTTACTGCATACTGCACATGTTAAATACAGAAGATGCAACATGTGAGTGTGGAGGATTTTGAGTTGTTAAAGGCAACTTGAAGGGAGCTGATGGCTGATTAATGAAAGTAAAGTAATGAGTAATGTTCATCACATTTCTTGTGCTGCTGAGTAATGAGTAAAGTAATGTACTTTTACAATGAGTAATGTGTAATTCAGTAATTCAAACCATTAACCACCATTGATATCAGGATTTTGTTGCTTCGACTTCAAAATATTTTACTTGTTAGAAATGCACATCTAGAATTATTTATATTTCAAAACATTTAGAGATAATGCAAAAGACAAAAAATATTATTATTGAAATGTCAGGAAACTTGAATTGCTCTGTCTCTCTCTTTCTCTCTGCGTTACGTTGACTTCTTTCCCTCCTTTCAGTATGTAGACCGTGATGATTCATGAGCATCTGCTTTCCAAGTATTGTCTCATTCTGCACGTGTTTGCTGCCTTTAGGAAATGTCAGTGAATTTCCCGCTTACGATTTCAGCTCTGCTCTCACTTTGTCACCTTCAGAGTGGACTCGTCTTGGCTCATTTCTTCCTTTCACTTTTTCTTCACTGCTTATTCCTGTCACTGTCTCACAGTTATCTTCCACCACTTGTCCGAGCTTGCCACAAAATCTATTGGTCATCCCTTGAAATGTTGACACTGAGAGACAGAATGTATTTTTAAAGTAGATGTACGTCAAAGGCATAACTATGTTGCTTTGTCAATGATAAAGAACAATAATACCAGACAATTAACATTTCATTTAACACTTGAGGAATATAAGGTCCCTGAAGTAGATGTTGTTGAGACACCATCTTTAGGGTCAATACTTTTTTTTTTTTTTTTTTTGCACCTTGGCGGATGGCTATTATGACAGCGCATTTTCCAAATAGTAAGTGGGAACGCATCTCTGCAGAGGCAACGGATCTGCTTGTGCGCAAAGGGAACACACACACTGGCCCTTGCTGCCCCTAGACCCTCCCATGGTCAGCCACCAGTTTAAGATCCTGTTCATTAATTTGCTGCAATTTTATCCTTGTTTGGTTTTTGAAAAGGTTTATTTTTTTTAAATTACAGCTTTAGTTTCTTTAAAATCATTTTGATCAGTCATGGAGTGACAGGTCAAATCAGTGGAGTTTTAATTGCTGAAAGTATGGAAATTTACTCACTGTAATTTCAAAAATGTTAAAGAATATATATAAGAATATAGATGCTGTGCAGATTTAGTTCCTTCATTAGTTGAATAATTTTTTCACCTCATTTATTTCCTCATGTGTTCCTCATGTCATCATGTACTGATGGACATGAGGAAAGTCGATCTGTGTCTGATCCGTTGTTGTCCGTCTGTTTAAATACGTGTTTTGTCACATTTTGATCAAATAATTAAACAATTTCATCCGTCATTACTGTGATTAGTTAATTCTGATAAATATTATGACTGACATGTAATTTTAAAATTATTTTAATATGCACAATAATAATATTTCACATTGTAACCCTTTTATTTGTTACCTTTTGCATGTTTGTGTGCTGCTGCGTGTCCTGTATGTGCAACAGGCAGAGTGTATGTTGTGCACCCGCCGGTGTAGGCACATATTACATAATGCGCCCTTAAAATAACAGTGAAACATTGCACCATGGACTTTAGACCAGGTTTTTGTTGGTCAACAGCGCAATCGCTCTCTGCTGCCTCAAGATAGTGATGCACCACCAATTCGTCTGACCACACCGTACTTTTAGACCAACATGCCCATGGGTGCACTAATGGGCGCAAGTGCCATTGTTATTTTCATAACATGGGCGCTGGACGGGAAAATGACAAATGCGTCGGTCTTAAAATAGCAAAGAGACTTGCGCTGCATTTAGCACCACTCTGCGCCGGGCGTAAGATGGAGAGATTATTGCCATCCAATCACATGGTAATCTGTCAATAATTAGGTGTTGGTTTTTGTTTTAACAAACATCTTGGCTACAAGATGTTTTAAGTCGTAGCTACAAACTTGTATTGGTCTCAAATCAGACCAGTAATCTCAAAGAAAGTCCAAAGTGACCCCCTAGGCTAGTTCAAGCACCTTACAGACAGTTTGTAACCTTTATATCAGAAGAACATGAGCAAGTTTTTAGACTGAGCTCCAATGATTCTTTAGACTAGTGGTTAATGTTTAAGACTAACGTCCAGCCATTAGTTTCCATTAGTTTCAGCACATGAACATCAATTTGCGGAGACTTGATACTTTGTTGAGACCGGTAATACATCACAGTGAAGGGAATGTATTCTTATATTTCTGTCAAAGTCAGGATGTGTTATCTTTGTGAGGTAAGACAGTCAAACTATCAGGGACTGCTTTAAAAAATCTTTTGAAGGGTGTGTTCAGGTAAATTTTGGAAGGTAGGAAATAGTAGTGATCCCAAAGCTGATTCATGAATACTTTGGAAATTTTAACTTGCTATGGAAAATATAGATGCTAGTTTGTGAGCACTGCATGAATTGGTTATTTTACAGTACAATGTAAAAATATTCTATATGTTTCACTTGACATATTTTTAGCTCCTAGTCCAACAGAAATACAAATTAACAATGAAAGGTTATGTGTTTACTTGCTGGACTGGCAGTTCATCCCAGCTATATTTATTTACTTACTTGTTATCTATATATTATACCGCTATCACCTCCTCCTCTTCCTTTTTAACTACTTTTTATCTTCATTAGAATATTTTTCACCCTCTTTAAAAAAGACTTACAGGCTGGGAATTCAAATGAATAAAACAATGATCACTAACAGGAACTTGGTAGTTTCCAGATAGTTATCAACATCCAGTATCTCTGGTGTGCTACCTGTTTCATGATCCAGATGAGTGAAGGAAGGACTTCACAAGATGGGACATCCCCAAAAACCCTTCTTTACACATTTGAGATTTCTGTGAATGGATGAGCAATATCCCCTTGCTTCCTAATCGAAACCTTGACTCATTAACAGCACCTGCAGCTTTTGGTTTCTGTATCAGCTTTCTCTCATTTTAATGAGGCACCCTTGAGTTCACTGTTATTCACTAATTTAGCTCAGAGGACCCTGCAGTTAGACAGCAAATGTTGTTGATTGCAGAAGTTGTTCCTGTGATTTCCATGACCCTGAAACAATACTCTACCAGTCATGTCTCATGCACACTCCAAACTCTCACTCACTCCTGTGGCTTTAAAAAAGTTTGTCGCTTCCTTCTTCCTGCTGTGGGTAGCGGTTGTAGTCAGATTTGTTACCGCAGTGGATTCCAAAGGATACCCAGTTTCACTACAAAAACATGTGTACATAAATGGGTGTTCCTGCATTATAAATAGGTGATGTTTATGGTTGACCCTTCTTTAGTGTTTACACCTTTAAATGTGTTTTTTAAAGTTGTAAACCAGCATTTTTTTGCATTAAATACACTGTATAAATAAACTGCAACTTATGCTTACTTTCATTATCAATTGATCAGTCATCAGCAGTTATCATTGGCGGTAAGTGATATTAAATGTTACCAGTGAATTTTAGACAAATAAAGGAAGTAGGTTGCTGACCTACTTACTTGCTTATAACTTAACTGCTGTGACATTTGTCTCACGCGATAAAAGAAGCAGTTGTAATCACTTCTGTTCGATAAAAAGTTTCATGAAAAGACATATCCAACAAAATTATTCATTCTGCAACAACGGCAGACATGTTTCGTGCTAGTGGAGTGGCATTTGACTAAATTAGACTTAAATGTTCATAACTGTTGATTGAACTCTCGACAATCAGACTAACAGCATGTGTAAAAAACATTAGATTTATTTTAAGGCTTGATTGTGCTTCATTACTTTCACTTACATGTGACTTCTTAGCACAATGATTACAGCCTAACCTTTCTGTTCTACTAACAGCATTTAAGTCAACTAACTATTCCACTTGATGCTCTTCAAATGGTCATGTTTTAAGTGTCGAACACATAAGGTGTTTGATTAGTGCTGCTACAATTAGTTTTATTAGGTTTTCCGCTGCCATGTAGAAATGTAGAATGCAAAGCTTCTTTATGGCATTATATCAAACTAGTACCCATTTAAACATGCCTGTTCGGAACAGGCCAAATGCTTATTTTTAGAGGACCACATATATATGTATCAAATGACAAACGTATCAATTAAAACAATAAGGATTTAATAAACTAAATGGTTTAAATCCAGATAGAAACTTCACCAGTGAGACTAAACAGAGGTTGAACCGTAGAAGCAGTTTACGGCTTTCCATTGGTTGATTCTGCTGCCAATAAAACGTGCCTGCTCTCACTGACTGTATATGTCCCTTCCCTTAGTTAAGAGCGGTCCTATCAAGTCAAATAACAGCTGATATTGATACTGACAAAGCATAAGATGTATGAAAAAACTACTTAATCAAAACACGGGGGTGAAGTAAAGCTAGATGAACATTAGATGTGACTATGAAGGAAGAAGTGTCCAATAGATTTATGAATGTTGCAAACCGGGCAATTTTAAGAACTTTTTTTTATAGTAGAAGTATTTTATTCACCCATTATCACGGCAATTATAGATATGATGGCCAGTTTTCTGTCAACTAAAAGCTGCTGGCGGCCACCCCAGAGACTGTTTCTCTTACTGACAGACTCTGAGGGAGGATTGACTGATAATGCTTATTTTTATTTATCATGCTTGACAAAATAGATTACATTTAGATCTGGGAGTTGCTCTTTATGTAGCCAACTTTCCGATAAAACATAGTTCACTGTCATTTCTTCACACAGAGGCTCTTGTGTTGTGTAACCTCACAAAAAAGTATTTGATCCTCCTTATACTAGTACTTTACAGAGACCTTTAAGTGTATGTGCCAATCAGTGTAAGCATGCAAAATGTCTGGAGTGCATGTTTAGGATTTCTTTTATAATTCCTTGTACAATTAGATACAGTGTTTACACATTTAGTTACACCAACTACAGTATAGTGGTATATTAAAGCCAGAATATGTAACATTTTATAGAAGACTAAACACATTCTTCCTCTTAAAAATGAAAAGTTGAGCTCATAAGCATTGAAATAAACCTGTGCTCAAATCACTCACTTCACTTTTGCAGCTACAGTCATATCTGGTCTGGTATGACCAGTAGGTAACAGTGGCTAATGTTAGTTAATGTCACTTTAACTACATATTGCTCTATAAGGGACATTACTGAGTCTTTTTTGTTTACTTGTGGTACTGTCACAGTACATTTTTAGCATTTATCAGTATGCTGCAATTACACAGTTACATAGAGTCACTTTAAGGTGTTTTTGAAATTCACTCACTGGCACAACTTCTTCATATCATCAAATGTTAGACTTCCTGTTTGAAAAATGTTTTGTATGCAGACAGAAATATTGAAACATTAAAGAAGTCCCACCTATATAATTTTATTCACTTTAACTTCAATGCCACGTAATGTTCAGCCATTAAAGCGGATATAGAGAATCGTTCGTGGAATACAGTCTGTGATGCGGACTGACAGAAAACAAAACGTTTCTCCGACATGTTGTAATTTATGTCATCCACTTACTTGAATGGCACTTGGGGTCATTTCGTCTGACCTTTGCATCATCAGTGAATTAGAGTCACTTTCCTTTTAAGTGGAAATAAAAGCTCATCTTTGACACGCTCACTTTTTGAGAATAAAAGCCCTTTAAAGGAGAGTGTCAGTCAGCCAGCTCGTTAGAAATTGTCATGCAGGAAGTATGTAATGTAGACGTGAGTGTGTGTGAAACAGGAAACGGTAGACAAAAGATTCATCTGACTGAGCTTCATCAGTATGGATGCAGCATGTCTGGCTGCCGACTGTGCTGTTAGTTCTTATCTCATTTTTATGTTCAGAATATTTATCTCGCTTGCTTTGATTTGTCTGAAATATGTAACAACGTCCCCAGATTTCTCTGTTGTACATGTTTAACACGTCCAGCTTCTAATAAAAAATGTGAAATGTACTGTGTTGCAAATTCAAGATTGAATAACTGTGTGTTATATATTTAATAGAGATAAACCCATACTGGACTTTGAGGAAGATATCCATATAAATGTTATTTTTTAGAGTTTAAATGATCAGAAAATTACATGTCAGCTAATATGAATGTTTTTTCATAAATACATAACATAAATTAACATGTTGTCCTTTAAATTTAGTTATTTAGTTTTTGAATTGTGACCTGCGGAACATTTTACAGTTGAAAAGCTCTCTAGTGGACAAACGATTAAATGGAGGCACTGTTTCCTAAAACATATCCTCTGCATTTCTCTACTGCAAAGTCTTCTTACTTACTGGACAACATGTACGTCAATTCCAACACATGTGGAATATCTATCAATCAATCAATCAATCAATCACACTTCATTTATATGGAGTAGCGCCTTTCATACAAGTCTAATGCAATTCACAATTCTTTATAAGTGATTGATAAACACACAGGATGATAAATATGGATTGGGAGACTAATGCACACCGAGAAGCAAGTAAAATACCAGAATTAAAACAAGGTGACATGTAAAATGTTTATTAAATAAATAAATAATAAAATATATTAGAAAGAAATAGATTTAATAATAAACTAATATCAGCCAATATATCGGCCTGGGTGATTTACCAGTCGTGTGTACTGTATTCCTGCTCATCTTTTTTTTGGATCATTAAACATTTCATGTTATAACCTTGGGCATTGATACGCAGTGTCCATATTTGGCTTTAAAGGTCTGTTATGCCTGATGACGTCTTTGGTGTCCTTTTGTGTCCTGTGTGTGTCTGTGTGCAGATGGAGCGTCAGATCCTGATGCAGAACCAGATGAGAGAGAGACAGATGGCTATGCAGATCGCCTGGTCCAGAGAGTTTCTCAAATACTTTGGCACTTTCTTTACAGTGACCACAGTGGGGCTCACTGTAGGGTAAGTTTTGTATGTAACGGCTCATAGAGGTCCACTCAGAGGTGTCTAGTTTAAGATAATGTTCACCCAGGGATGATCTGTTTCTACCACACACACACACACACACATACACAGTAATAATCCACAGTGACAGAGAAACCAGGTAAAGTATGAGCCTCACTGAACTCTGGACTTTGTAGTCCAGTGGCCTTTACTGGTACAGCTTTGTATGACGTTTTTTAAGTGCTAGTCACATCAGGTTTAACTGTTTAACTGTTGAACTGTGTACTAAAAGTCACAGTCGCATTTAAAGCCACAAGTCACCTGTAGGTGGCACTATGGCAAAAGGACTCATTTACAATTCATAAGCCATGAGTCTGACTCACTTGACATTTCGCACAATTTATCCTTAAAATTCCAGGTATTCTCCAAAAATCAACATACTGGTTTATTACTGTGTCTATTTTGATGCAAAGCCAAATGTAATTGTCTTTTTTTATCACATTTTGATAGTGAAAAATATAAAAATTTACTCCTCTCTGTCTCTGTACTTTATTTCAGAGCCATTAAAAGAAAGAAACCAGTCCTGCTGGCTCCCATCATTCCTCTTGGCTTCATATTTGCTTACCAGATGGACAGCGCCTATGGGACACTAATTTATCGTATGAAGGGTAAGAGAAAACAGTTATCATTATCATAACACCCACGTAAAAAAGCCTTAATTTCGGCCATAAAAGATAAGATCTGTCAGCTGCATTTCACATACCGCTCTGAATCCAAACAGAAGGAAATACCAAAAGCAGCCTTCTTCTTTTCAGTCCTAAGATTTCTGCCAAGTTTGCCTCAACAGACTAAATCTACCAGAGCTGTTTAACTGTGTGTGCCTTTATTACAAAAGTTAAATGTTAGTGTAATTCTGCTGCACTATTACCAATGCATAAAAATGTAATTAAATGGTTGGTCAGACATTAATATATGTAATATTAGATACATCTGTCTCTTTGCAAAATATGCCCAGTTGCTCTTCAGCATCCTGTTGTTGGGTGGCACAAACGTGTCTTTATGTCACATGTCAGACTGCAGAGTAAAACCAGTCATGATACAAATACACTACAAACCCCATTAGTGCTCACCTCACTTGAGCAGAAAGCCAATAATTATCACTGATTAGCTGACGCATGAATGGTTATTTAAAAAGAGAACATAACACAAGTACGTATGAACATGTGGCACATATTTAGTTTAGTTTCACATACACTTGTTTGCCACATCACATGGGAATTAATATGTTTTTCCATCACACCTTTAGGGGAGGCTGAGAGTATCATGACATCAGAACATGACCGTCTGGACTTACCTAACGGGACTCCAACGTTTGATAGCATAGAGAAGGCCCGCCGCGCGAGAAGCAGCCTCACCTCCTTCCTGGAGAAATGACGTGTTGGTTGTCTGAGAACTGAGACAGAGTCCAAACTGTCCAGTTTGTGCCTTCACCTGTGCTTCTTTTGCTTAATTATGGAAAAACAGTCAAATACAACTTGCCTTTTCTGAAGTTAGTGAGTCCGTGGTTTGCACTAATTCTATATCATGGACCTCAAGTTAAATTAGTCTCAATACTATAAATATAACAGTAATGTTGTTGTGTTTGTGGGTTATCATTATTCTAAGTGTATCAGTTGCCAAAATCTTTTTAAGCACTGGACTGTGTACTTTATAAAGCTGACTGGCTTTCACTAAACTAAAATACAAGTTAATACTTAAATTTGTCAGTCAAAGGTCATATTACGAATTGAATAAGTATTTGTGTCATATTTATCCGTTGTAACATAATTATTTTGAATGAATGTGCTTCCACAAGTCGTGTTTCCATACTTTTTAATTACATTCTTAATTAAAGCTGTATTAAGGGATTTTTTGAACACTGGAGGGAAGAAAATCTCCAAAACAAACTCAATAACCCTTTCCCATAATCCCCTTTAATTCCAGTTTGGTTGACAAACTCCTAATTTACTTAAATTTGGGGGGTTTACTTTGATTTTGTGCCATTTCTTGCTGGCCAGGTAATGTACATTTTCTTTTCAGAGTATATCAACAGCTGCCTGCAGTCATGGAGCGATTAAATAAAATCTTAATACCAAAAGTATCACTTAATGAAGCTTTAATTGTTAAGAATTTTTAAAGAATATTTATAAACTAAACAATGAATCAAAAAAATAACATGCCAGATTAATAAATTACAAAAACAATTGTTTCTGAAAGAAGTGCATTTGTGAAAGTCAAATTTTGTGCTGATGAGCTTTATACTAAAGGTAGAGACACCATTGGGGAATCTGTATGTTTTATTCTTATTCTTATAATACTATCCAATGGATGTAAAATATGACGTGGTGCTGCTATTTATGCATTATATATTTACCATCATTTCAACTTATTTTTGACATCATGGAAACTACATTTGTAAATTCAATAAAAAGAAATATTGTCAAGATGTTCTCCAGTCAAGTGTTGCTTATTGGATGCAAAGTGCAGAATTAACACTTTTTTACATTTTTTTTTAGCAAGGATGGACACATTAGAAATAGAAACCCAAACCTCAACAATGAAGAGTACAAGATGTCACAAGTTCTCTCATATAATTTGTTCCAAAATGTCACCACAGCTCCTTGCGGGTTTCCCAGCAGTGCACATGCACACTTCACATTAAAACATCCCTCTAATATTACTACAACAAAGAAATAACTTCAAGTACGTCATTGTCATCAATCTAAATGACGTGTGTGTGTGTGAGAGAGAGGGAGGGAGGGAGAGAGGAGGGAAGGCTCAGGGTTGAACGCATAGGTTGATGAATGAACTAGTGACAAGCACTATATAAGCTTGTGTCTTCTGAACAAGAGAGAATAAGAAGAGGAAACTCAAGTCTGCTCTGAGACAGAAGGCAGATAAATAGAAGCAAAATCAGCCTCAACAGAACAAGGAAAACCAGCAGGATTTGAAACACTCATCAGATCTGAGGGGGAACTCAGCTGACAAGGAGCTGGCTCATTTCTGTTTAGTTTCAGCAAAGTGAAAAATGCTCTGGAGGTTGAGTCTCGCCGTGGCCGTGGTGTGTGTCAGTGGCATATGCAACTACGTGAAGGCTGATGTGATGAGCAGACTGATCGTACCGAGGGACTACGGGGTGAAACTGTGTGGGAGAGAGTTCATCAGAGCCGTCATTTTCACTTGCGGTGGCTCCCGGTGGAAACGCTCCTCAGAGGGAGACTTGGGTGAGTTAACCTAACAGAGAATTATCCACAAGGTGTAATATGAGAAATTGATTTCTCAGTAGGGCTTATTGAAGAGACAAAGAACTGTAATTGATTGTTTTCCTCATTCCTAAATGAGGAAAAAGTGTTAGATGTGTGTATTATTGCACTTCAAAAGCTTTAAAGAGCCTGACAAAACTGAATGTTTCAGCACCATGGTCAGCTCATGATGATTTTAAGTGAGCAATGACCATAATTTATATACCAAATTTTCATCTTTTATTCATATTCTTGTCTAGTTTGTTTTTTAGCACATATAAAGGTGCTTTTAACAAATAATATGTATCAAGGTTTATAAATTGGTTACAATTAATGAGGAGATTTCTTTATTGCCCTTGAAGTAAATAAATACATCAAACATTTATCTTTTTTTCTTCCTCCAGACCCTTTTCAGTGGAGTTCCTTCAGTGATGTTACAGCAGAGGACAACCAGAATAACTGGCAACGTGGCTCAGAGTTCACAGACAGCCGTTCTCCTCTCCACGTTCCCTCCTCTTACTCCCTGGCAGACCTCCTGGCCCTTTACGGGGCGTTAGGAGACTGGCAGCAGCCGCTGAGTGACCCCAACTCACCAGAGAAGTCTCAGCAGTCCACAGTTTTAGCCGAGCAAGAAGGTAACCCAGCAGCTGCTGACTGGCCCATAACCAGCAAGAAGAAGAGGAACTTTTCTCTGGGCGTGGCGGGGATGTGCTGTAACCAGGGCTGTACTAAGAATGATATCGGACGCTTGTGCTGAGGCAGGGAGGGCTGGGCAGGGGGTTGGGAGAAAGGTAGAAGGGGTGGGTGACGGCAGAGGGATGGTGTCATAAAGGTAGTATGTACAATATGTAGTAATAACAAACTGACTCATAACGTCACTACAGCTTCATGTTTCTCTTTCTTAATATTTTCTTAAATGTTTAAAAGCATATTTTGTTTTGTTCTGTATGATGGTGTTTACTGTTTGTCTCCCTTCCTTGAGAATAAATTTGAAATACTGTGTAAATATGAAACATTGAGCAGTATCATATTGTCTACAACACTTGCGGCAGGATTTGGAACAATAAAAGAGCATCTGTATTCTCACCTGTAGACTATCCGACTAAACTGTTTTCATAGTAGCACCAGCCAATATAGCACATTAATGCCACTTACACTGCTGTGAACTTATTGCTGGCCTCCGCTCACAACATTACGCCAGCATGATCATTTTTTGTCAACACCCTAAGGACACAACAGCTTTTTTTTAACCCAATTAAAACATACATTTGACCCTCTGCACAAAACCCCTCAAGACTGACCATCTGTGGTCTAAATGTAGAAATCATTTTACAGTGTTATGTTCATCTTTTTCGCACATTTGAAAGATGTTTAAGCTTTTCGACCGTAGGTAGGATATGATGAAGCTTCATGTGAAAAATAAGCCATGTTTAGATATAAAAAGGTGCAATTTCCATGTCCGCAGTATGTTTTGTTTTAGTAAAAGCATATTCATATGGAAATACTAAATGTCTATCTTGCAAATATTTACATCTATCTACACATAAATTTAATAAAAGTAACTCCATCTGGTGAACCAGGATACATTTCATTCATACTGCAACAAAATTGAGATTAAAATTGAAACAAATGGGAAAAGACAACAGTTTTATCTAGTCAAACATTCTTTGTTTTTTTTGAATATCCTTAAAAAAATTATACATATTTCACAAATAATCATATTTGGTTTTACAAAGCAATAGACACATATCACAGTAATAGTTGTAGGAGTTTAAAAAAAAATACAATTATGGATTCAAATTTTAAAAAAAAGAAAAAAAGTATTTTAGGCTGCGACATTTGCACTCTGTATAAACTGACAGTCATAGTCAAAGCAGCAACATCTTTTAAAGGGGATGCTAAAATAGCGACGAGTCTTGCAACAAGCTGCTACAGAAAGTAAAAGCTTCTCCCTTCAGTACTTTTTTTTAAAAAAAAACACCTCCTGCAACATATTCTTCTCAACTTTTCACATTATCTATCTACAGGTGAATAGCCCTCCAACACTGAAAACTTCATACTGTATTTATAAAATAAATATATACACCCATTAGTAATTACAATAGCAACATCATACATTTCCCAGCTCGTTTCCTTCAGAGAGAAGAGTGATACTGTGTGAGTGCATGATGTGATGATCCATTTTTCAGACATTAACAGATGGTTATTGCCGTCTCTTGGATATATTTGATTATTTCCACATTGAGTGAAATGATGTAAACAAATATTAAAGAATTGTGTTAAGTTTGACCTCTATTGTGTAGCTGGTGTAGTCATAACAAAAAATACCACCACTCAAAATGAAGATCGCTGGATGTTTCTGCTCCGTACAAAAAAAACCCAAAACAAAACACAGAATCATCCTCAATGTGCAATGAATATCTGTAAAACACTCAACTGTCCACTGTAACAGCAGAAATCTTCAACAGTGGTCAGTCCATGACTCCAAAATCAAGTGTAGGAATCGCACAAGTACAGCTGGTGCTTTCACAATTATGGACTGTCCTTTATCAGTCAAAACATCAAGCATGAGTCTTTCTGGGCATCAGGAGGAGCCCTGCTCAGAGAAAAATCTCTTCAAGTCCACTGTTTACTTCAGGTGCAGTCAGATGGCTAACAGTCTGTTAAGAATCCCATGGCTTCTTTGGTTAGACAATATTTGCTGCTCGTTACCACACGAAATGTTCAAAATCAAAGGACTTTTTGGTGATGTACACATGTTAGACCTAAGACTGATTTTAAGGCTTAAGCATTCAACACAAGCTACTTAAAGTATAGAAAATATTGAATTATTTAGAGAAGTATCTTTTCTCTGTAGTCAACGACTAAATTCAATGTGTAAAACACAGCATGTACAAATACCACAAACATAATTTATCACACAATGAAATGTTCTTAAAATCATCAGCAATTCTATTTTGTTTGGTGTCTGAGTCAGATGTAGTGTGCTAATGTATCAGATCACTCGTATACTTAACATGCTCACAGACAGAAGTGGATACACTACCAGTAGAGTGGATATCGCCATCACTGCTTCGTCTTTCTTTGAGTAAATGTTAATTAAACTGACAGACATATAGAGCAGCAAAAGAAGAAAAAGAAGTATACTTCAGACTAGTAACTGCATCACCGCAGTACACCCGTGTCATCACAAAGACATTCATCCTTCTGTTGAGATCTGTGTGGGCTGACTCCCAGGAGTTGACAAAGGTCAGAGGTTCAGGGATCAATGCCGTTCATCCGTCCTTGCTATCTCGCACACTCTCCACACTGTTGATTAATGTCTTGAAAGTAGGCCGCTTTGCTGGACAACTGTCCCAGCAGCACTCTTTCATAATCTTGTATATCTGAGAGAAGAATGGCAACAAAGAATATTAATAAAGAAACAGAAACAAAACATGCATCCTGCTTTAAGAACTCAGCTACTTTTACAGTCATGGAACCTGAAAATGTCCTTTTTTGAATATTTTGAGATATATTTTGTAATAACAGGATTTGATAAGTTTTAATATCACATAGTGCTCTATTTTGCTTAGAGCTAGGAATAATATTTGCAGAGCCGACTGGGCTTTAGCCACACTGACAAACTATCTGTGTTTGCATTACCCTCAAACCAAGAGATATTTTTATTGCATTATATTGTACACTGAAAACCCCCCAGTTTTTTGTAGTGTGTATAGAGTTACAGACCTCCTTTGGACAATGATCTGGTGCAGGCAACCTATATCCTTGTTTCAGCAGGTCAATCAGATGGTAGACAATCATCTGGCCCTGCTTCTCATTTCCCATCTTGTCCATAAACACCTTGAAGGAAAAAAAGAGGTTTTTGTTTGGTTTTGCAAAAAACAAAAAAACAAACAAACAAAATTAAAACTGCCAAAATAATGGTGAGAAGTGCTTCCCCTTTTTTTAGGAATCTGTGCAATAGAGCAGAGTGCTCAATCAACCGATTTCTTAAACAACATGACAAGATCATAATAATGTTGTTTATCACTCAGTTAAGCTTGCCGTGGCCTGTTCTCTTAAACTTCTTTTGAACTGTGACATCTTAACAGGGCTCTGCTACTTGACTCACTCACTAAACAGCCCATGTCCTGTTCCACACGTTTCCTACTTGTTTGCTGAAAAAGCCTAAACTCAGTCCCTCCCTTCCTTCCTTCGTAACTTGATTATTATTGGCATCCCCTTAACAAATTGGCAAATTGTGAGAATATAATTTGCAACTCAAACAATGGCTCAAAGTTAATCAGAGGGGTGACAAAACAATTGAGATTGATTGCGTAACAGAAAAATCAAACTGATGACCTCTAAAACGAAAGTGCCGTACCGCTGGTGGGCTGCAGTTCTTGTCACTGTAAGTGAAGAGTTCGTAGAGGACGACACCAAAACTCCAAACATCTGACGCCACAGAGAACTTGCTTTCTGTCAGCGACTCTGGAGCATACCTGGAAAACACCACAACACATTATATACAAAGGATTATATTAAAAAAGTGGGGTTTTTTTATGTTGTCTCCATGTAAATCACGTGACCTTATTTATTACACCTGTTTTTATCACAAAGGGTCACAATATTTACCACAACTGTAGAAAAAGCTGCTTAAAAACATTCACAAGTAGTACCATTTTACAAGTACCATTTTTTATGTTCATAAATGTCAACCAACAAAACTAGGAAAACAATTTTTGAGCCGCTAACGAACAGGTGCAGTGCATCTTCCTTACCAGAAGATGGGGCTTTCCCCGGGTTCTCTGACAGTATAGTACTCTTTGTCCTGCGGCAGCACCTTGGTCAGACCGAAATCACCGATCTTCACCCTTGTATCGGTCTCCACCAGAATATTTCTAGTGGCCAGGTCTCTGTGGATGTAACGCTTCATGGCAAGGTAGTCCATACCCTGGAAGAAATTGGTTAAATCATATAACTTAAACCATAATCATCATAAAAAAGGTATTCTAATGGTGACAGGAAGGAAGAGAAAGACAAACTTCCCAGACAAGATTTGAACCTTGGACAATTACCTTGCAAATCTGTGATGCGTAGTGCAGGAGTTTGTGGGAATCAATGCGGTCCTTGTTTTTGATGAGATAATCTCTCAGGCTGCCAAAGGGGAGATACTCCATGATCAGACGGAGGTTCCTTCGCCCTGAAAAAGAATGGCGTTAAGTGCAACATGTACGAACAGTGGAAGCGAAGGACTTAAATGACCTAAAATGGCATTTCCAGAGAAAATCATCTAGATTTATTTGTTTCATGGGCATGGTCTCCGACGCCCTAGGCAGCAAATGTGGGGACTGTCAAGCCGTTATTACGTACAGTATAACAAAATATACCAGGGTGGTAATATCAAATCAAGGAACAGTTGTAGGCTGCCGGAGTCAGAAAAAAAAAAGAGACTGAATCCCTTCTACTGTACATCTTCATTTAACAAGCATGAATAGTTAGCATTTTGCTGTGATTTAATGTTTGTCTGGAGCCAAATCTGTGTAAATGGTCTGTGTTTTTTTTTCATACAGCAAATGTTTGTGCGAATAATTTTCATTTTGGAAGGGAACACATTTTTTGTGGTTGTCAACTTTTTTTGGCTTGTGATCCTATAAAATTCAGTAATGTTTAGTTGTAATCATTCATGGTTATAGCCTGCTCAAAACATGAGAGTAAACCAAATAAGGATTTTTCCTTCTCACACTGTGTCCTTTGAGGGGGTTTTAGAGGCCTGAAAAAATGTTGATATCCAGTATATCATGAAAAAAAGAAAAGATTATAAAAATGTAAGAAAAGAAGAAAAAAAATATACTTAGTGTAAAAGAAATGTACTTTTTATCGTCTAATATATTCAATCAACTTGGGACCCTGTGGGGAGCCCATACTGTGAATCACTGATTCACATGAGTTGTATGAATAACATGGGACACAAAAAGAATTCATTAAGATTACTGTGTCATAGCAGGTTGGTGAGTCATGTCTCTCAAGTTTGCTAATGAAGTCAAGTTATAAGACAAGTTACACAGGTTGAAAACCAAAGACTTTCTGGCCATTTCATATTGCACAGGTAGAAATATTGTGGTCATACCTGCACTATAGCAGACTCCTTTGTATTTGACAATGTTTTCATGGTGGAGTGATTTGAGGATCTCAATTTCCCGCTCAAAGTCTCGGAGGTGCTCAGCTGTGCTGTGCTGCAGTTTCTTCACCGCCACCACCTCCCCTGTGCTGTCTTGTAGGGGGTCGTACCTGCACATCTCCACGCTGCCAAAATTTCCCTGCAGCGCGTAGTCAGAAGGAGAGCAGAGATACAGACAGCTATGATTTCATCCAGCTTTTGAACACATGAACACCTCAGTGTTCCTCTTTGCTTGTTTTATCTGCCTTCTTGGTTTTATTTTCTTTTGTAAAGCACTTTGTAAAGCACTTCTGAACTGATTGTTCAGAAAAGTGCTATATAAATAAAATGTATTATTATTATTCTGCTGTCAGTAGAGAGCATTTAGTCCAGTCATTTACTAAGATGTGATCAGTGAGCTGCCTAATCACAAGATGAATTAGTTGTGACAGAAAGCGTCATCATCTGCAAAGAGAAAAACTGAAGAATTGTTTCCTTTCAGATCAAATAGTACTGACCATACTTCATGCTGCCCTGAATGAGAACATCTGTCATGACAGCGGAAATTGCTGATTAGTCATGTGGGTTGAATATTTGCTACAGTATAGCATCTGATAAATGCATTTCCATCCAGCCATTTATTGTATTACATAAACACCAGCAAAGAAACAACCTCAAGAAAGGCTGAAACTCTCTTGTAGTGTTGAAGAAGTTTTAACAAATTTAGCTTTTTCATCAACAACTGCATGAGCAAGTAAACTCTGTGCGTGTGTGTGTCTCACTTTGCCCAGCTGTTTGAGAAAGATGAGATGTCTCTCCTCAAACTGAGCGGGCTCCTGGTTCTCGGAGGTCCACGGGAAGCCGAAGCCTCGTGTCCTGCTGGGCACCATGTCGCTCTCCACCAGCAGCTCGTAGTCTGCAACACAACAACGTGCAATTTTTTTAAAAATGTTTTTATTTTTTTATAAATGCACATATATGACTAGGAAACACAAAAATACACTTTTGCATGCATCAGTGTCTGCCAGGAAGTAATCTTCATCTGTAATAGGTGACTCTGACACAAGGCTACATGTTTGTCTTCCTACCTGGTGTGAAGAGACTGTTGAGATCTCTGATAATGGCTCTGAAGGACGGTCGGTGTGAAGGCTCATAGTCCATACAGTTGTTAATCAGATTGGCCAGCTCTGTCCATTTAGGGGCTGGCAGCTGATGTCTGTCCTCATAGAACAAGTTCTTCTGCAGAGGAAAAAAAAGGAGAAAAAAAATCAGGACCTACATTTTTCAAACTGAGTTGGCATGATGGGAAATATGTTGGGAAGATAAATTCACTAGCATTCATTATGTTTTAAATAACTTCCTGGCATGAGTTAAAGGAATAGTTTGACATTTTGGGAGTTGTGGTTGTTTGGTTTCTTATCAAAAGTTATATGAAAAGATCTAAACAATTGGCTTAATTTAGCATGAAGACAAAAACTGAAATGTCACATGGTTTGGTGGGGGGCTGTGTGCTGGAACTACTTCTCGGCCTGAAGCTGTGTTTTCCTAGAGTCTGTGAGGTTGCAAAATAACCAGCCGTAACACTTAATTTGATATTTCCTGAAATGTCAAACTCTTCCGTTAACACAGATCATGGTCATTAACTCAAAAAATCCTTTGTTTTTGTGACCTTGGAGCAGTCCAGGGTGCTGAGTGGTTTGTCTCCACCACTGCAGATCTCCCAAAGTGTGGTCCCAAAGCCCCATTTATCTGTGGCTAAACTCAGGCTTTGGGGGTTTTCAATGCATTCAGGGGGCACCCATGGGATACGCTCCACAAGAACTGAAGGACAGACAGAAAGAAGGAAATGGAAGTTCAGAAAAAAAAGAGCAGGGAGTGAGAAAATAACAAATAAGGGAAAGATGATTAAACTCGGTCCCTAAGGTGACTGAGACGATCACACCAAAGCAAAACTATGTGAGCTGACGATAATGCCACATGGCATCATACGGGTGTGAGATACAAGTCGTGTCACACCAGGACCACACATGAAGTCTTGTTTCTCACCTTCTTTGGGCAACACGGTGATGCTGATACCAGGGTCACTGAGCTTGATGAAGGGCAGGCTGCCCGTTTTACGATCCTCCTTTCTGATCAAAAGAACATTCTTGGCACAAACATTTCCGTGGATGAGGTTTTTATCCTCCTGTGAGCAGAAACGATAGAGATAATCACCTTGGGTGTATGTAAATCACTAATTCAGTCTGGGTTAAATGTTATACTGGTTTGATTTAGAGTTACTGTAAGTCAGAAATCTTACCAGATAGTGCATAGCCCATGCAAGCTGTTTAGCCACTTCGAGCTTCCACGTAATGTTGACACAACTTTTGTTCTTTTTCAAATATATGTCCAGAGAACCGAATTTACCATACTCTTGCACCATCATGTCTGACAGAGAGATTAGAATGAAGAAAAACAGAATTTATTGTCCCTGGAGTAAAACTAAACAAAACTATTCAAATTCAAAACACAATCAGATTGTGTTTTACTGGGCTTTCTTCACAGCTGCTGACACTAGTTTGCCATCTGGTCCCTTCAGTCTTTATAGTCTCACATGGGAATTGCAATTTTGGTCAAGAAATCTGAACTGAAAAGATGTTTTTCTTTTTAATCTATTAGGATAATTAGAAACATATGCTGTGATTTGAAGTAATTGTAAACCCTGATAAACAACGGCAGATCATTGCTTTCATGTTTGTTATGACATAATGTGAAGATGGACAATAGGTTTACGTTATTCAAACAATCTAAAATACTAATCCAAACAAAAACACAAGATCTTTAAAATGCATTTCAAATTTATTCCAAAATCTTCCGGTACAAGTCTTTTCTTCATTATAGTCTTTATTTTTCTTTCCTGCTCTTTATCGGTTCTCAGAAATAGTAAAGGTTTCCTACACAGTGCTCTGATGACGTGGACAGTAGCAAGTAGAGTAAAGATCGAGACTACAGTGACCTATTAGTGACTTGTCGATCCCGAGGGCTTAGTCCAGTCAGAGTGAAAGGTCATGTTACAACAGAAAGCAGGTCAGCATCTTCATTTCCTCTCTGTCCGCTGTACTCATCGGATGTGAACACAACTGTTTTAGTGCGAGCTTCCTTGCATTTCTTTGTACTTATTACTTATGTATGCTTGACTGAACACCTGATTATGTGAATCAGATATTTTGTTTCATCTTGATTAAACTGTCCTTTCTATATGGCACATGTGAGGATAACCACAACAATTTCTTCTTTTGTGACCATCACTGCTTGTGGTTAAGCTGTGACCCTTACATAGTGATTGTTTCATTGTGTGTGTGTGTGTGTGTGTTGTAGACTTACTCTCATCTCCGCAAACACACACACCATAGTTGAGGAGTAAGTGCTTGTGGGAGAGCTGACTCATCATGCTGGCTGCTTCAAAGAATGACTATGAGGGATAAAACAATAAAAGGAAACGAGAGAATCAGCATTTTATTGTTAACTAAATAAACAATGAAAAAAATGTCAAGCAACTCAGTCACTCAGTCAACAAACCAACCTCTGAATAGTTGCGGTGAGCCTTGTCCAGGATCTTAATAACAACTTCTATCTGATGCATCTCTCCGTAGTCTCCCAGCTCCTTCCTCACACCGCAGAAGATCTTAGTGAACGTTCCTTGGCCCAAACTCTCGCTCTAAAATGTTGAGAAAACACAGTTAAAACAAAAGTTTTATTGTTAACTTAAAAACCTGTTTTGCAAAGGAAGTGGAGTGCATTTTCCCCACGCCCTCTAGTCGAAGAGACTATTCCCTAACCAATACTCTCTAATCATGAAGTTACTTTAACCTGCTTTACCAAGGGACATGTTGATGGACATAATTATCTAGCAGTATACTGTGCCAGAAATTCCAAATCCATAATGACAGTGCTGATACTTTTACAGCTGTCCAAATAACGATAATAGTGTGGACTGTATTGTTGAGAAAAGAACGTTGCAAGATAACTGGTAAGGCCATTTTCAACCTCACCTCAAGATATCTGAATGAAAATGGGGTCTATGGGTACCCATGAGGCTGCCCTTTGCAGTTTTTTTTCCTGTGGTATAAATGTGTTATTTTTGCCTATTCTAAAAAATGGTGTATTTGAATATTTCTTCATACTGAAGTCACAAAACAGTCTTGGGATTGTAAAAATACAGGATGACTGGAAAGTTGAGACTCTTGTGGATTCAATGAGCCAAGTTGTACTAAGGTGTCATGATGTTAGTCCCCATAGTAACCACTTCATTGTAGTGAAACATGACCTCACTATATAAAATGACCTATTGTGACATCTAGGATAATCACAGCCTCATGAACCTTTACAACCATTAACTAAAGGCCGAGGTCATTCAGAGGACATATGGCTATACTAGGTATATTTATTTTGTCGTTTGAAATAAAAGTTACTATACAAATAAAACCTTCACATGGGCACACATGGAAACTCTTTTCATATACATATATTATGTCATATACAAAACTGTCATGGATTAGATAATGACAATTTTTTTTTGTTGTTGAACTCCTGTATCCACCTCACACACTTTTGAGTTTTCTCTTTGTTGCCATTTCAAAAGTCAAAGCAGGGAGCCTTTGCATCTTAGAAAATGTCTCTGAAGTTTAGAGACTGAAGGGCTGCAGGAAGAATCAACCAAAAAGTCTTTCTCACATGCAGCCTGGAAACCAAACTGAATAGTGTCACCTCCTGTCTGCTTTTTCATCAGAACTGAACTGTGACTCAACCAACCACACCCTTCAGTATCTGACCACATGGATTTGACTGAATTTTAATTTAGTAAAACAGAAGTAAGGTTTCCCAATCTCTTATCTAACTGCATGAATAATCCGAAAACAAGTTCAAAACAGGAAGATTAAAAAATACTTGTTGTACCTGTTAAAAAATAAGTGAGAAGTAGTATTGCAATACAGAAAACCCCCTGAGCCATGAGATTAGTGGAACTGCTTTTGTGGTTTTCCTGTGACAGACCTGTTGTACAAAACTTCAAGTGAACAACAGAAAACAGAGCGAGACGGAAATGGATCAGTCACCAAAGTGAGAACGTGGCTGACGCGCTCATCACATAGAAACACACACCGGACACGCTCACAGTAGTCCACAGGGACTTCTATTGACACTGAGCTTCTGTTGGGAGTCAATTAAGGAAGTCTTTTTGTTAACTGCAGTGATCTCACTAACCCTGCAGAGGTCTTTGTCCCCTCTGATTGAGCACTGCTGTATGCTGACTCATGTTGACAAGCTTATGATGGGCTGTGTCCTGTTTCCTTGTCTTTAAAAAGGACTGCATCAGATTATATTTTGCCTTCCACATTTGGAAAAGAACTGGCCACTCACTTCGGTACAGCTTACGTTTGTCTACAATCTACAGCTTATCTGTTCAAGGCTAGAAATCACCTTTTCAATAGAGTGTTTATTTCCTGCTGAGAGATTACACTAAAGAAAGAAGTCAAAGAAGTCAAAGTCATATCTTACAATGATGAGGTCCTCTTTTCGGATCTTGTGGAAGACCATCTGGCTGATGTCGTGTTTTTGAAGTGAGGGAGACAGAGGGACCTCTGCCCCTTGGTTACTCCTACACACCAGCAAGTTGGATTTGTCTGAAGAAACGTAAAGGTGGGCACAGATTAACTCACGTTTTGGCGTTACATCTGATTAATACTGTTTCATTGCAAATTTAAGTACAAATGTCCATTAAATTCTTACAGAGATGTAATGTTCATGTTGTGCTGGTGGGCAGTAAAAATCTTACTTTTTACCCTTTTAAAGGATCGTACTGATTCTGCTGCAGTGCATGATACAATACGGTTACAATAAATCCATACATTTCTGTCAGTGATTTAACATTTCTTCAAAACTTTCATACAACTTGCTTCACTATGGCTGACATGGTGCTTGGCTGTTTATGTTATGAGCTTCCAGAGCTTGAAACTGCCGATTGTCAATGGTTACTTCAATGAATAAATAGTCTGTACTCTTAATTGGCCCAAATCCAATGGGAAAATGATTGAATCAAAAACAAAACCTCAGATATGGACAGAAGCTTGGGTCACTGGCTGCAAGATGGATTAGAGAGATTTGGGAAAGAATCTAAATAATTACAAAATAACACGATAACAGTGTCAATGACTCCTTTAAGGAATTCTGTGGGGCTTTGAACAAGGAGTCATCAGTTGAGAGGCAATGATGTCTAATTGTACACTAAGTGATTAAATTGGGTGAGTTTGAAAAAGAGTTCATGCACCTTTCACCATTTTCTTATATTTTCTAATAATTATTTTCAAAATGTCTTGAAATGCTACTGTAACATCTACCACAATCTGGATTCTGAAGCCTAAATGTGATCAATTCAATATTCACTTGTGTGAATCACTGGCTGACAGCTTTAACAGCACTAACTCCAAGTCTTACAGTTGATCCAATACAAGTGCATCCATATATCAAAAGATAAGATGCTGTTGCCAGTTTTTGCAAAACTATTGTTAACTGTTCTGCGCTGACCTCTGGGACTGGGTGCGCAGCACTTTGTCAGCTGGAACGTGTATCCATCAGTGCGAAGCGCTTCCTTTTGGTAGCAATGCAGGAGTTCTCTGAGGGAGCCAAAGCTCCTCTTTGCACCACTCAGGATATACTCTCCTGACTCCGTCTTCACAATCTGACAGTGTTTAAAGTCCACCATGGTTTCATACTGAAAATAAAAGAGAAATGTATGATTAAGTTGTGCTGGAGCTGCACAAAACATTTTAACTGACTACAGAGAACACTCCCTGAAGACAAGTCAATCTAAGTAAGAACACATAAGTTTTCTTAACTTCCCTCAGTCCCACTGATTTTGTATTGATGCCAAATTATGAAATTGCATGAATGGAAATGATTGTAATTACAATAATGTAAAACTGCTGCATCTGATTTACACAGAAACAGTATGTCATTGTGTGTATGGTGCCGCTATCAGTTGAGTTGTCCATTTAATGTGAAAAATCAAACCTTATTGTGCCCTCCAGTCGTTGAAACTACGGGCATTTAAAACTACCTGTGTTTCAGTGTACCAGTGAACAAAGAATTGCTTTAAGTGTGGTTGCTTTCACAAGCAACCACACTTAAATGTTGTGATGTCACTGTGACTTTGACCATCTTCCTCTTAACTAGAAACAAACTTTTACACCAAAGCGCTTCAGTACATTTACAATACAGTCTAAAGGCCTTGCTTGTTGTGACATGATTCAGCTAATGGAGGAAGACACATTTTGGTAGTTGCTGAGCTGCACGTGGTCAAGGGCTGCGGAAGAGAGTCAGTGATGTCAATCAATTAGCAAAGACTTTGGTGAGGCCTGTAAAGTCACATGTGAGAAAATACAGTAGTTCACACTGAAGATGAACCCAACATTAACAGTACTTACCCCCACCACAAAGGACATAAAGAATTTGTCATAGTCCCTGGGGCTACAGCGAAGGATGTAAAGGCCTTGGTGGTTGCCAGAGCGACGCAGCTTACCAATCGTAAACTCCATCCTGTGATCAAAGAGACAGATTGTGTCTTTGTGTGTGTATGAATCTTTGGTTGTGGGGGTACAAGCACACGTGCAGCATGCTGTATCTGTACATACTGTCTGTGTGATACTCACGACACGGGGCCATGGCAGTAGCTCTGAATGCACTCGAGAAGTCTTGGCGGGGCCACTTCTTTACAAAGATAATGATGAGCATCTGCAACCAGTCTGTAATATCCATCAATTAATGATACAAATGACAGAGCCTCTGAGAGAGAAGGAAAATCCAGTTCCTTGAATGAAGAGAGGGAAGGCAAAAGGAGACAGAAGTAAATTATTCAGTACCTGCTTTTATTATAATCATTGTATAACAGCTTATCGAGACACTTTGTTTATTCATTGTGATTTGCTGGCTTTTTTTCTTTTCTACTCTGTTGTCATTTATAACTTTCATAAGGAAACTAAATCAACATTTACACTTCATATTCTTGTTGATACACAACATTCATCTCTTAGCCTCTGTGGTAAAGGCAGAGCAACAAACTAACCAGCAAAATCAAAAGAGGAACAAACTATGACACAGCATCACAATGAAAGAGATGACACAGATGACACAAAGGCAGTTTCCTTAATGAATCAACAACCCAGAGGGACGATAAATTAGTAATCACATATTCACGCCACAGATAAATACAGAAACCCTCAGCACAACCAAATTGAACATCTATGTGTCCTCCAACAGCCACCCCAGTCCCACTCCACCCTCCAATCCATCACCCATTAACTGTCATAAACTGAAGTACGTCACAGGTTGGTATAATTGGTCCAACCTAGGTTTTTCAAGATTATCTTTTTTGTTACCATGCAAAAAGAGGCACTGTTGTTGAACTGGGCAAAATAACCCCACACACTTCAGTCTTCATTAAAGAAAATAGTTAAAGATTGGCAAGTGTACAAAACTCTAATTCTGATAGTCACACTAATTAAGCTTATTGTTCATCTTCATGTGTGTAATTCATTTAATCAAAACTGTCTTTCAAACAGATGATTAACAAATGTCGCTGTGTCTGATAAGAATACTCCAATATCTAGCGCCTACATTATCCACAATCTAACTCTACCGCCAACAGTTCGGTTCATGATTTTGGGTGGCATTTGGTTCACATCGCTAGCCTAAAGCAGAGTCAATGAGCAGGCTTCGGAGGTCTGATAACCTCACTTCTTTCTAATTCCACAACGTCAGATCTTTTTCATTTTACAAAAAGTAGTTTTCAGACCCAACATATCAGAAATTCCACAAAATCCCATGAGAGCCACTAAACTTGTTTCATATATCCTTTAGTACTCCCCAATCCCTGTGAACACAGGTGTTTAAAATCTAGAGTTCAGCCACTGTTACACGCCACTTGAACTATTTGGCTTTGAAAACATTTAGTTTTGAAAAAGTGTATGTTCGATCAGAAACACATCTCTGTTACCAGCAAAGCAGATTTTGTTCAAAAACATTGGCCAAAATTAAATTAATTGAATAGAACAAAGCAAAGTCAAAAATAAAATCATTTTGGAGTGAAAGCAGAGCAGATGTGGAGCAGAGCATGAAGAAGATTAAAGTGTGTACTATACCAGGATCTGGTTGTCCTGTCTGGTGAGGGTAACTACGCGACTCTCCACAGAGCCTCCCTGATTGGACTGCTTGATGCTGATGTCTATCACCTCTGAGAAGTCACAGTATGTCTGCAGCTCCTATAGACACAAAAAGAGTAAAAATGAGTGGGTTACATTTGTTTTAGATAAAGAAGCACGCACACACGTGCTCTTGTTATTGGCAATTAATTGTAATAACCAACTGCTGGAGCTCCTGGAGCCAGGAAAGCATCACAGTGTGACTGGTATTATACAAATGCATTACCATGGCAACATGAAACCATCTCCAGGTCCTTACCTCCTCTGCTCCCTCTGCCTCTTTCCCTTTTGACCACTGGATGCCCTTGTTGCCCATGACGACGATGGTAACCTCATGTGCCGAGAGGTCGGTGACTTGGAAGCGCTCAGTGTAGAGGGATGGAAGCAGCATCTCGAGGCTCATCAGGTATTTGAGCTTGAGGTTGCACACCGAGGCCTTGCATTCATTAAACTGCTGGATGAACCTCTTGAAGCGAAAGCGGATCCGCTTCCGAGTCAAGATGTTGTATTCTTGGATGCGGTCTCGCATGCATCTGGGCAGGAAGGACTTGTAGCTAAAAGCAGTGAAGGGGTCGGGTGTGGGTGGTTGATCAGGAGGAAATTGAGTTGAGAAAAGCAAAAAGGGGAAGGAATGAAGGACAAATACAGGGAAAGAGGAAAGACAAAGAAGAGAGGGGCAAGTGAAAGAAGACAAAAGGTTAAAAGGGCTGAAACGAAAAGCTGAATAATTGATTAGTTGACCGACAGATAAATACTATTTTGATAATCAATCGTTTCAATCATTTTTCAAGCAAAAAAAAATGCTACTAAGTTACCTTTCTCTTCGTCATATATAATAGTAAAGTGAATATCTTTGGCTTTTGAGCTTTTGGTCAGACAAAACAAGACATTTGAAGACGTCACCTCGGTAGCTAAAAGCTGTTATGGGCATTTTTTTCACTTTTTTTCATTTCACAGACCAATCGATTAATCAAAAAAAAGAATTGGCAGATGAATTGATCATGAAATTAATCATTAGTTGCAGCCCTAGAGTTAACACTCAGTGCTTAGTGCAGGTTCAGCTAGTGTCCATGTTGAGTTTAACCTGAGAATCAATCCGTAACCATCACAAACTGTACTAAAGACTCACTTGAAACAAAAATGAATACAATAAAGGAATTAAAGACAAATCAAATTATACTTAACATTTCAAATATGGACACAGTGCATAAGCATAATGCAGGTCAAATATTATGGACACACAAACATTATCTCACACACCAAGATAATTGATTTAACTGCACAAACTGCATGAAACTATTTTGATGCGCACTGTATACTGAAGACTTTGTCACATTGCTCTGAAATCATCATTCATAAGCCTTACCACATGCACAACAGCAAAACAGGAAGTATTTTACAATATTTAGGTGGTTTCAGTACAAATGTGTGGCAAGTACAAGTTTTTTTTTTACAGATTTTAAAGGCTGCTTTATAATTAACACACATTTCTGAACTTTTTATATTCTTCCCAAATACCAAAAATACATAATCACGTACTGTTAAATTGGCATATCATTGCTGAAATAACATGCTATTACATTCTGTCAGTATCATTCATCTCTTGTGAGTGAGTGCATCCTACCTGGTATCATTGTAGATGTCTACAGGTGACTGACCACTCTCTTTGGCGAGCCTCATCATGTCCAGCACCGCCATGCCCAGACACTCCTCCTGAGCCTCATGGCTTACTGGAATATGAACCCTGCCCTTGAGAAAGTCATTACGCCACTGCAGGAGAAAACACAAGAATATTAAAAAGATTTTAAAAATAAAATTAAAAAAACCTAAGGGAAATCAGATCTTTGCAGGGAGGGTTAAGATAAACACACCTACTATCTTATCTTAACTTTATAGTGTGAGTATAAACATTAGTGAGTGAGTCATTAAATAAAAACAAGCGCAGACGTTTTTTGGATTTGCTTGCCACCATTTTTGGTGATACATTGTAAGATATGACTCTAAATGTGTTAAGAGTCCATTTTAGAGTTACAGACCTATGAACCAAATCAACAATAATCATGTTGAGGCATAAATTCAGTCTACAAAACAAAAAATAAAAATAAATGTTACAGTTTTTAAAAAAAACAAAAATAAGTTTTGGTTCTTATGACGGTAAACTTCTTTCATTCGGTATTTCATAAACAAACACATCATCAGTTAAGTTGACAGGACTGTAAAAGTCAAACTCGATAACAGCAGGTGTCTGTGAGTAATAAACATTCTGTGGGTCAATCTGTCGACACCCCGCTCATGGTGTCAATGTCAACAGCGGAGATAAAAACAAAGCTGAATAGAGCTGCGTGTTTCCTTTCGAGTTCTCACAAGTATGTGGGAAAGAAAAAAGAAAAAAAGCAGAAATATATAAAACACACCCGCAAACACACACACACACACAGAACACACACACACTGTATGTGGGCAATGACACAAGAAAACACAGTGTGAAAGAACCCTGACATATGTCCTTGTTCCCCAATTTGTGCATCTTAAAACACTCTTACTACCCCACTTCCTGTTTTCAACTTGCACAAAAGAATGGCTGACATGACAGACAGATTGGCAGTTAGTCAGAGAGTCAGAGTAAACAAGCTCATTTTATCTTCCCTCCGCCCAACATTTTTGGCTTATCATTGTATTAACAAAAGTAAAGTAGGAAAGAGGGTGCGAGGAGGGGTGGCTGAAGGAAAGGGCATTAGTTTCTCAAGTTTCGTCCTCCGGTTTACATGCAGTTTTAAAGAAAATATACATACATTTTGCAGCCTCCATTTGCTAACCACAACTGGAACTGTATAAATAAATAAATATACAATATGCTCAGTCACAGGGTGACAAATGCACTTTTAGTTTGCAGCCTGAGAAATTTTTATTCACCTGATAATCCTACTATATATGTACAGTAAAACATATCTTAGGTAACTGGTGAAACCTGATATTGTATTTTATCTAAAGGTCCCCTACAGACATGATTTAAAATATATAAATACTCTACATTTATACACTAAATAATATGGCAACTGTTGAGCATGAAACCCGGAAAACATGGCTGCCAGAGAAAACATAGCAGTACCAATGAGTGGCGGTGCAGCAAACACAAACATCTTGTGTTACTTGTGCAAATTTGACCATGAGATCATTTGTATTTATTCGCCTCAAACAGCCAGCGAGCAACGACTAGTCCCCAACCAGTACAGTGATGTTACTGAAACTCAGTCTGAAAGAACCCGAAATTTATTTTCATTAACACAGATTTTGCTGTGATTTAATTGCAATAAACAAATCAAATGGATTACGCCGATTTGAAAAATGTCTGAAATCATGCTTTGTCTGGTCTGTCGACAAGACAACAAGCAAACAACTTTTAAAATGCTTGTTTTCTTAATGTATTTTCAATTGACCAGAGCTTTGCTAACATTGAAGCTGCTCCATCCACACTCAAAATAATGTCTTCTGAAGGTATAAATACAGCAGCGATGTTATTGTTTAAACACATAGACATTTGCATGCTGTGTAACTTTAAAATTATATTAATTCACCGGCATTTAAGATATTTATTATTGGATCAGAGCAGAATCGGGTATTTATTCCTCCAGAAGATGAGCAGCAGCAGAACACTCTAGCTCTGCTTACTGACTCTCTTCTCCAGAGCTGGCCAGCCCCTGGTCCAGGCCAACAATACGTGCAAATTTTTCACCGTTAGCTTAGCCTAGTTTAGCCGTTCCCAGTTGGCGCTTGCGAGAAAAACATGGTAGACCCTCAGGAAATTTAGAGGGTGGAGGCTTGGATGAGGGGTGGTACAATTTCAATGAAGCCCCAAGTGATGTAAGAAGGGGCATCAAATCAGAGTGGCTTCTTAAGTCACAAGAGTACAGAGCAAGCCAGCACACATCAAACTGACTGGGTTGTCTTATTTCACAGTTTGTGTGTTCGTAAGCTCATCAGAGACCCAAATATATAAGCACAAGCACCGAAAAAGTGAGTTTTTCATAACATAGCCCCTTTAAAAACACAAATGCAAAGAAACTTTACAGTATAGAAGAAAATAATTGACTTAATGTTGATACAAGGTGTAAACTAACCTGCAAAAATTGGTATGCCATAACACAATCATCCATGATGGGGCTCTCCATCCCCTTGGAAACACCATATCGATGAGCATAGGATGAATTGCTGCTGTTATACCATCCAGGAAAATAGTACCTAGACAGAAGAGTAGACAAGGGAAGAGCCAGTAAGATGCAGACAAAGAAAAGAGAAATATTAAATTAAAGGAGAAGTGATCCAGGCATAAAAGACATAAAGAGTCTGAAACAGGAAATGGAAATGAAAAACAAAACTGAAAAAAAACCTACTGTCTATGTCTACCTGATTCTGAAGTGTAGGCTCTCACTGTCTGACTGCTGCAATTTGAAGACATGATTAGGAGGGAACCATATCCGGTCGCTTTCCCTCATCAGGCCAAACAAGTTGCAGAACACTGGAGCAATACCTGGTAAGAGAAAGAAAACAATCATCTCAGGTCATTAAAGCGTTAACTGTGGAAAGAACAGACAGTTTTGTTGTGGCACTAAAAGTTACTGAAACTCAAGTGTACTTTATGGAAGTTTGAATTTGTGACTACAATAACTGCTGCAGAGATCAAGGGACATATCTGCAAAGGTTTTCCGTTTGCTCAGATTCACTCTGTACCCACGGATGTACAATATTTACAACTTCAGCTTATGTCTAAATATTTAGACATGAGTAAAGTCATGCATGCACTGTGCTTCTGAGGTGGTAGCACCGTAGACTGTGCTTTGCAAGCGACTGTGCTTTGACACAGGATGGTAGCCAGGTTATTTTTCTCAGTGGTGTTTTTCAGTGGAGTTGACTCAGTGAAAACCACAGTTCAGTCCCCTGCTAAAGAGTGTATACATGAAAAATGAAGTTCCCATCATTGATTTAGTGAATTTGTCTGTTTCCCAGGAGCTTGTCTAAGATTTTTCTATGATGATAGATAACGATGATATTGATCATAATAGCCTATACTTGGGAAGAAATGTATTTATAACCAACTCCTCCTTAAAAAACACCAGCACCACCACTAGCAAGATCTTTTGTCAGTCAGGCCTAGTTGGTCAATAGCAGAATGCAGCAGAAAATGTCATCAAGCAACAGGAAGCACAAGAATCTCACAAGTATGAGGCAATAGTATGAGGATGGGAGTGCTGTGTAAGAGGAAGTATGCTCAACCACAACAGGGGAAGTCAACTCAGTGTACTTACAATGTTGATCTAGGTAAAATACGTATAAGTCCTACCTTACCTTCAATTGTCTAGTAAGATAAGATAAAATAAGATAAGACTTTATTGATCAGACCATTGAGCAGCAGTGCAGGAAACAAGGAAACAGATAAGAACAAGGAGTAATAAATGCAAACACAATAAGAGGTCAAGTAAATGAATTCAATCTATATACATTATAAACATTACAAAAATTGCTTTTTTAACTGTTTGTTTTACACCATAGGAGTTGAGAACATTAATAAAATATGAATACTGATTATCTATTCAACAGCAATATTTGCCTTCTAAAGGGTTAAATATTTCCAAACTTCTTACTGTGTGAAGGGTTTCAAAGGAAATTTTTCACCTATCAAAGTGCAATGATATATGGATCTGCTGGGAATGTGAACCTCATTTACCTCATCCTGGTGGGAATGTAGCAAAGCTCACAATAGTACATCTACAAACTCATATCTTATTATCAAACCACATTTTAAAAACTGTCAAGAATAACCAGATAGAGAAAGCAGAGAAAATCCCTCACATGTGATTGTTATTTGATTGTGGTTAAACCTCGAAACAGAGAACGGGAGAGTAAGACAGCTGGGGGCGAGGTAGATGTAAAGATGAAAAACAAGACGAGAAGATGCAGGAAGTAGAAAATGATCAAATAAAAAATTAAAAGCAAGGGGATAGAGAAAGCAGAAGATAAAAAGGAGACAGAGACGGGTTGTTTCTTATCGACTCGAGAGGGAATGGAGTGTGGCAGAGAGAGATAGGGCTAAGGCGGAGAGGAAAACAGACACAACAGTCCCCAACTTCCTGATTTGAGTTTGCTAGAAAGAGAAGGTAAAAAAGCAGTCTGCACGCTATAACTCTAGAAAATAAACAGCAAAAGGACAAAACCTACTAGTTAAGACACATACTGTACGACGTAACTGTAAGATCCACAGTTCGATTTCAGCCTCAAGGTATACCAGTGGTGGAAGAAGTATTCAGATCCTTTACTTAAGTAAAAGTAGCAATACCAAACTATGAAAATACTAAATGCTTAAGTAAAAGTCCTGCATTTAAAACTTTACTTAAGTATGTAAGTATTATCATCAAAATTTACTTAAAGTATCAAAAGTAAAAGTACTCATTCTACAGAAAAATGGTCCCTGTCAGTGTTTTACCATTATATATGATGTTTTTGGATTAATATTACTGCTGAATTCATGTGTTTGTTTCATTTTACTGCTGTAGTGTTTAAGGTAGAGCTATACTATTTTGTATACTATTGGCTAGTTTAATCTACAGTAATGCATCATCTATGAGATCATCATATGTTTCTAGCGTTGCTGTCCTGTAAAAACCATGTATCTCAAAAACGTTAGGTTTTTTCAACAAGCTCAGAAAAACAGCCCTGCTTTCAGCTTTGTGACTACATTTCTCAGCTAATCCAAAAGGCTTACTAATTGGTTTATTGAGCTTAGGAATTAGGAAAATGTTCTCAACCCATAAAAGAACGCTTAATCCTTCAGTTTTTTATAAACATTCAAATTCGGGATCACCAAATTTGGAGATGCATAGTTTTCACTGGACTGGAAAGGTATGAAGAAAGCTGTCAGACAAATGTAGTGGAGTAAAAAGTACAATATTTTCCTCTGAGATGTAGTGGAGTAGAAGTATAAAGTTGCATAAAATGGAGAACTTAAGTAAAGTACCTTGAATTTGTACAAAGTACAGTGAGTTCTGGTGTACATGTATAACACAGACTAAATCAAGACTTCACAATATTGAAGAAACAACCAGATGTGATGATAAAAACAAGAACATCATCAAACCACTGAACGTTGAAGAGATTTTGACCATGACAACATGAATTTACAAATTATTATAATTTTTATTATTATTATTGTCTTTTTTTCTTTTCCTTGATTTCAAGTATATTTGATGCACATTTCTGTTTTTTAGCATCATGCAAAGCACATATTAAACAAATCATATGAATAAACTAAACTATATTTTGTGTGTATGTGGGCAGACATCAGAACTGAAATCCTCTTGTGACTCACCACATGCTTTCGCTGCACTGATGCAGAGTTCCTCTGCTACATACTCCCCGGGTGGAAACGTGAGAACACTCTCTGAACCGTTGGCCCCACCTCCTTCACCATCCTTCCCAGGGTAGTAAATATGGACACTTAGGCAGGTGGCATCCATGTCTAGCTTTGGATCAAGTTCGGCGGCTGGGTCGAGGTCCGGGACAAGGCCACTGTCATGTGTTGAGGGGCAGGAGGTGGGCAGGTCCATGTCTGTCAGCAGAATACAGGCCATGTGCTGCTTACCACAAACGTCCACCTGTAAGCAGAGAAAGCAATAAGACTGGTTAGAATGATAGTGAGTAGAAAGTATAGAATATACTGGAAATTAATTAGATAAGAGGAAGGAATTATGGTCTACAGCCACACAGCTCTGTGTGGATGTTGGCATGCTAACAAGCTGATGTTTATATGTAAAATTGAACTGCTAAGCATTATATGGACACACAGTTGCAGTTTTACCAACTTTTGGGACTGCAGTTGCAGTTTTCTTAGGCTGGTTAGCAGACTGATGCCAATGCAATGTCACTGACACACTGTTAGCACCTACTACCACCAAATACACAAAAAAGATACACACATTTTTTAAAAAAAAAAATACACAACAGCCTGCAAGCTAATTAAATTTGTATCTATGGAGCTGTATGAAAGTTAATCAGGGATCCCTTCTGAGAAACTGAACAAAACCAGCTGATGCATCATCACAAACAAGCTGGAAATAAAACTGATGACGTTAGCTAGCCCGATTCATTCAACACTCCCAAGGGGACAAAGTTGTTTTAATGTTTGTAGTCAGTAGAGATGTTCCTAATGACTAATTTCTCTGACATTTAAACAGAAATTTACACACACACAGTGGCCTGAGTTCCGCCCTCACTGAACCACGGAGAGCAGAGGAGAGGACAGAAGCAGCTCCACCATAAATGAAACCAGTTCACATAAATTAGGCAAATAATATAAATAAACATAGTCTGTACTGCGTTTTGCTGTCATTTATGGTCGCACTGCTTCTCCTCTCTTTGGTTCAGTGAATTATGTCAATTCTTATGAAATTCTGTTGAATCCTTGTCTCTAGCCACAAACTGTTAGCTGGCACGAGATAAGCATTATCAATATCAATTACATTTATGGTTGCTTATCAGAACATATGATTACTTGTCACAAGACCACAATGCAATGGACTGACTGTACAGGCTACCCTGAATTGCCCTCTCTTATACCATGCATCCACAAAATTTGCAGATGTGGTACTCTTGATGTTCCAAGTAATATTTTAAGCTGACAGCCAGACAGTTTTCCACAAAGTATCCTTCTGATACATGTTTGTAATGCAGTAGAAATGCTATATAGAGTATATCAGTTAAGTAATATTTGATCAATTACGTAGTTTTGTTTTCTTCTTCTTTAAGTCACAACATTTTAGGGTCTTTTTATTTTTAAATTTCCTATGTTGTTTATTTTACGTGAAGTTTATGCTACCTTTTATCACTTTATCTTATTTTAATTTCCCTAATAGACTAGTGCTATTGTTAATTACAATCTTTGAAATCTAATTGTGTTGTGATGTATTGTGAATACACATTAAATGAGAAGTCAGTAGTGTGTGTTTTCAAGTCAGATAATGATACAGATTCTCCCTCCTGCAGCGTGCCTCTGTTCTCCATGGCTGCTTTTGATTACAGGGTTGCTGACGTGGTATTATAGTGGTAGAAGCAGCAGATGGGTTACATAATTTACAATATTTCATGGTTTGTTTTGGCTTGTTGCAGACTCTGGATTGGAGAGAAATTACAAACCAAAGAACAATATATAGTAGATAACAGCTGGATCAGATATCTGATCTGGTATCAGATTCATTTATTTCAATAACAATTCAGTAAATTTGTATGTATTTATTATAATTAGTTTTATAAAGTTAGGAAAGCAATGTTTATGTCAAGCCTAATTTTGCCTTACACATAAAAGAATGATCCCCGTCTCCTCAACACAGGGAGGCACACACATTAATTAAACACGGCTATCAGATCGGTACTCAGTATCCCCAAATACCCAAAGACCAGTATCTGTAACCGGACTGAAAAGGTTGCAAATTTATTGGTACACTTTAGAAGTTGTAAGAAATTGATTTGTAGTGATACTTGAAGCAGACTATTGTGTTTTAATTAGTATCACAGGTGTTGTCAACCTTATAATCACTCGTTCTGTTTTGTGCCACTGTGTGCATCATATTGAACATTGAAAACAGAAGGAAAACTGGACAGTGGTCTGAAGACATTAGAAAAAAGGTAATAGCCAAGCATGGTCAACATAAAACTTACAAGACCATCTCCAAAGAGCTTGACATTCCTGTGACCACTGTTGCCAACATTATTAAAAGTTTAAGGCCCATGAAACTGTTACCAACATTTCTGAATGCGGTTGCAAGAGGAAAGGCCCAAGATTGAACAGAAAGATTGCTTGAAAGGTTGAAGAACCAAGGAAAACCTTGATACAGATATACCCTGTGTTTACAGAAGAGATAATGAAGCCTTCAAAGAAAAGAACACCATGCCTGAGAAGCATGCCTGAAACATGGAGGGGAGACTGTGATGTTTCGGGGTTCCTTTGCTGCCTCAGGCACTGGGTGCCAATGAAACACAATGAAATCAGAAGACTATCGAGGCATTTTGGAGTGAAACATACAGTCCAGTGTGAGGAAGCTGTGTCTTAGTTGCAGGTCATGAGTATTCCAGCATGATAATGACCCCAAACATACATCAAAAAGCACCCAAGAGTGGATAAGAACAAAACATTGGACCATTTTGAAGTGGCCAGCTTTAAGTCCTGATCTGAATCTCATTGAACATCTAAGGAAAGAGGTTGACTGCACTTATTGCCTCCAAAGGCTGTGCTACAAAATATTAAGTTAAGGGTACAAATATTTTTGGCCATGTCATTTTCATTTATTTTATTGCATTAAATATGTTAAGTTGTAAATTAAGTTTCAGTTATATTCAATTTGAAAAAGAATGATGGATACCATATACTTCTGTCAGTTTCAACTTAATACAGAGAAAATTTATATATTTTTTTTTTTAAAAAAAAAAGGTAGAAGGATACCACTAATTCTGCCACATGTATAACTGGGCTGAAGGATAACTCCGACTGTGCCATAAAAGATTATTCCAATAGTGTACCTTCAGTTTTCATTTCTGGCAATAAACTTCATGACCATTCAAAAAAGGGGAGGTTACAAATGATGGCCAATGACATTTAAAGCAGAAAACAATTAAAACACCCACTAAAATCTGTATTTCAAATCTGGCAGTGAGCTGAGAGTTCCAACATCTTTGCTAGTTTGTATTCTTAGATATGTTAGTGCAAGTAAAAGTTAACAGTATTTAATGCTTTCTGGCAGATGACTTTCAGCTGAAACAACCTCCTAAATACAGAGATGATAATGTGGTTGCCTTTTTGTGTTTATTTAGGCTTTTATTCCTGCTTCACATTATAAGTTCACATTATCACACTGACATGAAGTTTTATCTGTTCATAAAACTGGAATGCTTAGCTTTCAATTTCAGTTGTTGTCATGGAAGCTCTCATTGTTTGTTGCAATGGGTTTCTTTATCCTCTGGCTGACCCTTAGTCGGTCAAAAAAGGTAAAACAAAAGGTCTGCATCAAAAAGCTTACTGTCTCAGCTCCACAACGTGCATTACTTCTCAAACTTATGATTGTCTTTAAAATATCTAAAATATTTTAGCTTGAAAAAAGTGTGTGTTCATTTGTTGGAATTTGAACTCTGCTGCATTCAGTGATAACTTACAAACACTGACTGAGTTGCAAAAGTTGGCAGGCACATTTTATGCAAATGTTGTAAATGTTGCATTTGTTTAATATTTGAGAGAGTAGATAATCGCATGCAGGCCACAGCACAGAACCTGGCACAAGTTAAAAGTAAAAATAAAGACATAGAAGCATGATTTTGTGATACTACATAGTTTGATATATGGCAAGAGGAAGCTCAGCACATGTTTTAGATGACATTGCTCTCTCACCATTTTGTCAGTGTGTTTACACACCCAAAACGTTTATCATGTAGCAGACAGGCAGAGAGTTAGACCAGTTCCTTCTGTCTTATCGGGGCCTTAGTGATCGTTTAGGTCAGTGTTATCAGCTCAGCCACATTTTTTGCCCTTTATGGCTGCTCTGCTTAACTACGGACCACGGATGCCACTTTTCAATCAGCACTCTGGACATTTTGGACATTCAGGCGCTCCTCAGCTGGTCAAAGTCCTGGCAATAAAACAGAGTCCACTGTGTTCCATATTTTACTTGTTAATTAAATGTTTTCTCTAATAGGCCTTTGTGTGTGTGGCTGGGTTTCTCCCAAGTTTTGCTCAACACATCACACTACTCCCCCATACTTTTTTTTCCCAACACACCCTCTGTGTGAGTTGCTAACCACAGCAGCACTACTCTGTGCTGTAGAAAAGATTTGATTAAAGAGACACAGCATGTTAATTATTTTTCTTTTGTCTGAAGCATTGTGGAGCTGTACAGGTGTACAAAAAATGAATGATGCCACAGCCTCATTGTACGATTTTGTTTGAGATGGTCCAATGCCAAAAAGAAGTTTTTGTTCAGTTTGTTCTCCTCCCAAACAGCCTTGACAAAAAAAGTTTCACTTCAAGTTGCACTACTGAGCTGCTAAAATAATTAACAACAGTCCCTAGATCACTTTGGAGAAACTGAAATCTACAATTACTGGCTATGTTGTACAGTTCCATGTTATGATACTTAGAAAAGAGCAATGTCCTGCAAAATCAGATAATATTGTATTGTTTGGCAAAATGTCAGTCGGAGGAATGTAAATGAGCCCACAAATTCAGATTTCCCATGCTGAAATACAAGGTAAGGTCCAAAACAATTGATGGGGCTTGACAAACATTGCTCTCCTCTCCCACTGTTAGTCAGGGCATTATTCATACTTAAATGCAAAGCCAAGGCAAATAGCATGGACAAATTAACATTTTGAAAAGTACTCATTAGAGGGTTATTAATAAGGGAGGGTACTATTAGAAAGTTGCAGAGTGATAGAAGGTTTGTGGTCTGATGAAGCCAATACTGACTTTTAGGACCATGTGTCATGTCCTGACACATCAACAGAAACACATCATACCACATGTTTTGCAAAGAGGACTTGAGAAAATTTACAGCTGCTTGTGATGGTCCCAAAACTGTTGTTGCCATGGATACTCAAATTACTAGGAGGGGCTGGTACAGCTTACCAATACAGTGTAAAAATGGGCAAGAACTTATTCAGCTATGTAAAACAAAAACTGAATTCCAATATGACATAATCATCTTACTAGGGCTGTGGTCAACCAAAGAAAACCATGCTGTATAACTTAACAGAGTTACGCTCGTTTCCTAGGCAAGAACACAGAGGTTCACTCATGTCCTGAACAGCGCTGCGCAGACTCCCAAACGCTAAATATTTCTGAATGAGTGGATATTTGGTGTTAATTATTTAAAAAAAGATTTTTGGTCTGGCGAGGGTTCTCGTTGATATAATTGTAGGAGAAACACTGATTCAGTAAATGATCAGTACGTTTAGTAAACGCTCAGTAATCGTTGAGTACAGTTAGACCCAGAAGTCTCCGTTAGTTTGGGCGAGTTCAAAGTTGTGAAAACAACGTGGGTGCAATTATCATCTCAGTGCCATGAGTTACCTCACATCTTCGAAACAGCTGTGTCAAACACAGTGGAAGAAGGATAACAACTTTGCAAAGCAGTAAAAAATACTATGGTTGTCCATGAGGTTCTAAATGGCATGTGTGAAATGTGAACACAGCACCACAAATATGCAGCCAAGGACTAATGGTTTCCTCAAAAGAAAGGCAGATGATTATTTCACAGCTAAATGTCACTGTCTCACTGTAACAACACTGAAGGCACAATATACTGCAACTTTCTCGTGAAGAGAAAAAAATTCTTGAAAATGTTGAACATCTGCTGTTTGTTATTTATTGAGGGCTTGGAACCAAAGGAGTCTAAGTGACATTTCACCGACTTTACAGGAGGACCAAAACAAAAATTTACCATAGTTTGTTCTGACTTTGTGTACTGATTTAAATCTTTAAGAGAAAAAAAATATATATACACACATCGATGACGATATGTTTAATGATCAACATATGGCACCAATGTTTCATTCTATTTTGACTATAAAATAGGAGGACATCTGATGACAATAAAAACAAAGCATTACATTAATGACAATAAAAATAATAATAAAATATCTCATTAAAAAAATCGTTTAGTTTTGTTAATTAGTTCATTTGATTGTTATTAATTTGGCTAAAATAGTTATCTCAGCCACTTAACCATTTGGCCAGATGGGCAACTAAAAACAAATTACAGATGCCTTTGTAATAATAAAATATATGATAGAAAATATCATTAACTGAATGATTAATGTAATTTAAAAACTAATAATTAAAGAATAATAACAAATTAGCCATATTATCAACTGAAAGTAGGCTACAGAGCATTGGGAATATCAAATAGGCTACTGAATATTGGTGATATAACAATATAGCGAAAACAATGTATTTCATAGAGTTTCTGAAAAGGTTTAAGAAAGGGTTTCATTCATGAGAACATCTGGTCTGCAGTTTTCTGACTTCAAGCATTCTAAATGCTTGGTCACATAATTCATAACTGAGCTAAATACCTTTTGGACCCTCTTTCATGTGGCACAGCCATTTGATTTTCTGCCAATGAACTATTTCTCTCTCTTTGATTTTGTTTCAGACCATGTGTTGTGAAAAGGACTTGAAATCTAGAAAAACACAGTAACTAAGCTCAATCACCTTGAATGGCATGCTCTTCCGCTTCCATCAGTACAGGAGTGTAGTACCCCTCTGGACTGTACACAGGCATATTCTTTCTGGATGTGTCCAGACTCCATGAATTTATGATCAGCAATGGAAATAGTTTTTTACAGGTATGTTTTTTACTGCATGGAAACATGGCACTAAAACCAGCATTCTTGTTTTGCCCTCTACGTGTGTACAGCATCACATGCTCAGTGTCTGAAAGAGAAGCCATGGCCCTCTTCACCTTCATGCCACATATCGCAGTTTGCCTTTTTGCTGCCTAACTCATAGACTGTCAGGTTGTAGGTGCTCAACTTCTCCAAGTGATACAGACTGCTCACATTGCTCCATGGAGTGGTCAACACTTGCTCAACATCAAAAGAGAAAGTTTTGTATGACTGTTCTTGTGCTTGTCTTTTACTGTGTTATTTATGTTCTTGGACCTGTGTCTTTCTGTTTTGGTGGGGCATTGTATTGTTCTTCATGGATTTTATTTGTCACTGGCATTGTAGCACTCCCAGAACATGCATGCATATTTTGTGAGTCGGAGAAAGCCTAAGTTGAATTCTGTGTTGAATATATGCCTATCGAAATTGAGTTTCTCAGGATTCATTTTCCATGTCTTGTTGCATTTCTGCACATAGAGGCCGTACATCTATGTAATGTTCAGATTTTCTTGAAGGTACTGCCTCGTTGTGTCTTTCAACTGTGGGGAAAGACTTAATGTGATCTCTCTGACATTTGTTCTGAGATTTCTGGAATTTCTGGGATTATATTGTTTCCATGTAAATGTTTTCCCTGCAGGTTTGTGGGAGACATTACAATCCTGCAGACCTTGCAAATTTCTTTGAGATAAAGTTTTTCAAAAACAAATCTTTGCATACTCGAATTTGCTTTCCTTGTGTTCTGTCATTTTGACTTTTCATTTTTGTCAGTGTGTTGATGACAACGTCCTTCTGTCTTGCCACATCTCCCATTTTCCGGAACTCATCACAAATTATTTCCTTCTCTGGCTGAGGGAAACTATGATTACGCAGCATTTTTTGTACATTTCTCTTCCAGTTTCCAGGGTCTCTCTTTTTCCTTCCTCTTTGCTGGATCTCACTCTCATCCTTCATCTCTTCAACACTCACTGGCTCCAACATCAGGCCAACATGTTCTTCCTCTTCCTCAGTTTCCCTGCGCCTTTTTGTACTTGCATTGTCTATATCTTGTGCCTGCTCCACTGCATCGTCTGTAACCTGGGCCTGCTCCACTGCATTATCTATGTCCTGTACCTGAGCCCCTACATTGTCTGTATCTTGAACCTGGCTCACTGTTTTTGCTTTGGGAGGAAGGGACTGTATAGTTGAAACTGCGATAAGGCTGTCACAATAACAGCAATATTGCAATTCTGCGCTATAGACAAGCCAACTGCCATACAATCTAAAGGGGTGTCCAGACAGACTCCATTTCATAAATCCCAGGTTTAAGGGGACTCGGCTGTAAGCCAACGTTGTTTCCTGCCACAACATGATTTAAAGTGTTTTCTGTGTTCGTCATGTATTGCTGCTCCATTTGGCCAACACATAATCAGACTGAATCTTGATTTTCACACATACACACAAAAAACTAATACCACATATGACTGCATACCGCACTGTTGAGCCACCCTAAATCACCAAATTCCTTCACCACTACAGCCCTACTCTACAATGCGCCAACCAGGACTTGTTTGTTTGTGGTGTCTTGAGTAATACATCACTGCATAATACTGCCGAGTCATTGATGATACACTGAATGGGGGCTTCAGATTGCAGATGGTTGGTTACATCGTTTAATCCAAAAATCATAGTCTGAAGAGGTTTTTGTTTTAATAATCTCCAGTTGAGTGCATATCCGGCATTAACCAATTCAATAAATTTAGCCTGTGTCATACCTAGTCATGATTAACTAGAAAGACATACTGATCTAATGAAGCACACTGTCATGAATCACTTGAAAGGTTACTTACGAAAATCTTCCCTCTCTTTTGCGATAAAAGGAAATCAATCAGAAAGAGGACAAAAGTGGGCTGGAAAAGTTGACTGTGGGATGTAATCTGTAGTTACAGAGCAAACAGTAAAATAAAAGAGTTGTGTCTAAAGTTCATATTGTCCTTTGCATCACTGCCCACCCACTTCCCTTATACTGATGCAATGCTGTAGTTCTTTCATGGTGTTTACACTTCCCCAAAAGTTTCTACCAAACATATGCATGCAGTGTAAAAACTTTCTGCAATGATGATTTAAAATCAACGCAATACTCTTGTATACTCAACGTTCTGAAAAACGTTCTGAGTGGAACTAGAATTATTGTTCCGCACTAAAATATCAGCAAATATACTTCAATCATCAATCACCAAGTATTAGAAATAATACATGATCCCGTTGCATCGAAGGAGATGTGTCACTGCCTTTTTGCACATCCTGGAAAACAGCTGTATTGTTGAAGCTGACTGTCACAGCTGTTACCCCTCTGAGCCGCAGACGGAAGGCTTGTACACTATACAGAATTTTGCTCAGGAATTGCTCAGAGGGGATTTCCTTGCTCCCCAAGCACAGTGTCTCGCCAATTTTCTCTGTGCCTCTACAGTGGGTCTTCATCAAATTTCATGGTTGGATGGATTTATATTTTATATTCCAATATTGTCATGTTTTAGGATGAAAGATGTTCGCTGATGCAATGACCTCAACCAGCTTCAAGCCCAAGAAAGCTGCTGATGCTTTAGAACTCCCCTTTAGTTGTCCAGATGGATCCATAAACTCGAGATATAACTGTCTCGAGACTGTATTCAGCTGGATATTCTTAACGGACTGAATGTCAACGTTTATATTTTCGAAACTTAGTGAAGTCTGAAAACAGGTCAAAGCCCATGTTGTTTACCTTACAGTGTTCATTTTTGCTCCTTCTCTAACTTTAGGTCTAGGTCAGCTGACGTCATTTGAGCACACCTGGAGGTTTGCACTAAAGTCTCCAGGCTTCTTCCCTTCATTTCATCCTTCTTTGACAACCATTTGTAATTTATCTCAAATGCTATTTGTGAAAATATGTTCATTTTTGTAGTGCAAAGTTTGTTACAATCTAAGCTAGATAACAACCTTTAATGTAATCAACAGTTCTTAGGACACCTGTAAAGCAGAGTACATGTATTAAAAGTCCCGGCGCTGTTGTCCTCTATATCAGCACTGAAGGAATGCCTCTTGTCCAATCAAATTACTTGGTCAGAATTAACTGTTGTACAATTGATAAATAAATACTATTCATGGCATTATTTTGAAGGAATCCTCATTTAACTTTAAATGCATAAAACTGCACGGTATATTTGTATACGGTACACGGTATATTCTGCAGCCACACGATTTAGCACTGCACTGATCTGTGTTGTGGCCTACTTCTTAAAAAAATAATTCTTACATTACCTCATCAATAGGATCTTTTGGGGATACCAGAGATTAATGTAGTTTAAGTGTGATGGAGAACACACAGGAAGTTTTCTTTATTCATCCCTGCTGCACAGTGTGAGTGTGCATGTGTGAATGCATGTTTGTTTGCACAGCACTAGCTCTTGCTTTGTTTAAAAAGGACAGAGGCACTGTGTTTAAAAGCTATAAAAATTTGCATTATGGATTTTTTTTTGTAAAAGGGGCTCTCTTCTAAAAACCTCCCACTGTTTCAAAGCCATGGATGACTGCAATGGGAGAATAACACTTTTAGTCACCCATGATGAAATCAGTAAAGTTGCCTAAAGTGAGTGCTCGGTACTGAACTCTTTTAGGGTTACCAACCGAATTATGTCAGTACTACCTATCTACCTATTCACATAAGATCGGTTCCAAATTTTCTTACCTTGAAAGCGGGTTGTGTTGTGAAATCAAATCAATATTGATAAGATTCCTTATGAGAATTTTGAAAAATCCTTCCTAGTTTACTGAAACATATGCACCAGGAATTTCTCTTCCATGTTCCTGCTTATACTGTCAGATAGGACTTTTATTTTACTGTTTCCTGATTGCTTTCTGCTGTATTGTTGCTGTATGAATGTGTTAGCAGAACTTCATTGGCAGTGCTATTCTTAAAAACGTAAAAACAAGTCGACACAAAAAGACCTGGAGCTATTTGGAGCTCTTTGTTCAGCCCATCAGGAAATACTGTAATCAGTAACAATACAAGTAGAAACAGTCACAATGAGATGTACCTGCAGACTCTGCAGGTACATCTAAGACCTGCAGGCTCTTAGTGCAAACAGTAAACAGCGTATCTCCAACAGGTAGCCTAAACAACTTATTTTACCTTGTTTATTATTCATTTACTATTTAATATTATTTATTTTTACCTTACACATCAAAATGTTTTAAATGTTAAAAATTGAGAAGTTTAGACTTTTTTTTTTTACAACTGAAATTATATTTTGTTATTACAGAGAGTGAAGTACCAAAAAAGGTGATACTGGTACCGCTATCAGTTCAAATGTACATGATACTCAACCTCACCTAAAGCAGCATGCTTAAAAAATAAATGAATCAAGGCTCTGGAAAAAAACAGGGCTACTTCATATTTCATTTTACCCTAAACCACACAGCAGTGTGGGATATTTTCAGATCTACAATAGCTGCAAGTCTCTCTATGATCTAACAGTCCTAAGATTGTAATGAAAGTTATTTTGGAAAACATGTGACATGGGAAAAATGAGTAGCTGTAACTTTGTTGTTGCTGCTTGTTCCATTTTAACCCAAGCACCTCGTTTTATTCCATTACAGCTGCTGACAGTGCAGTTCTTTGTGTGTGACTTGAATCAACTTTACAGAATGTTACATATGATCCCTGATGCAAGAATAATGTACTTTCCCCATAACTGTCTACATGTCTGTGTCACTGATTGTCAGCTTCCAGTAAAGAACTATTTAAAAATGCTAAATTGGTTGGAAGTGCTTTGATGGGTAAACTAATGAATCAACACTGCCTACATACAAGTAGAACATCACATTTTCAAAAGTCAAGATCATATGTATTTGCCTCTTGAAACCAGATAAAAAAACATTTACATAACTGAAAAATATTTACAATATGTCTAATCCAAAAATAGATATGCTACTAAGTATAGCCTTGTTGAGATAAAAGCTGAGTTACTACTGTCTTAACTCCCTATGCCCAGCAGTTCCCCTTAACATGGTATACAGTCAATTTAAGAAACCATATTAGTATAATTGGTTGGGGATGACTAAAACATTGCAAACAACGCATTTTTCCCTCTTAAAACCAGAAAACAAAACTCAAATCATGAAGCTTGAACTGGAAAATGAACTGAATGCTCTGAAGAGAATTAACTGACTTGCCTTATAAAATTATCTACAGGATCAGCAGTCATGTAAATCAAGTGACAGCTCCATCAACAGCAGTCTAACACAACAACAACAGTTCAGCTTTTGTTGAAACCGTTTTAGTGAAGAGTGTTGAGTCAAGGATGAGGGAATCACCTTTTCTGCATCTTATTAAAAAGCTCAAAATATCACTGTGTGCTTCCAACCTCATCACTTCTTCAGTGTCTTGATTCAACGATTAAACAGCATCACAAAAATCTCTGGAGATGTTTAATTATAATGCATAATGCTGACAGGTGTTTCTCACATTTAGTCTAACTCATTTATTTAAAAGGGAAATTCAACAACCACAAACTACAGCCTACGAAGTGATCATTTAGTTGAATCAACCCTCTCTAAAACACTTCCAACAAGAGCTGAACATTATAAATATAAATATAGGACGACAGTATTATTAGCAGATATTTGAAACTCTCAAATATTGACAGCAACCTCAAAAATCCAACATCAGTATGGCTCTAATCACAACCAAAACTGAAAAAACTGAACATCAAAACCTTCATGAAGGTAGGACTTATTGCTTAGCTCACCGTTTCCCCTAGGTTGCCTGTTTTGGTCTGGCGGGGGGGGAGTCCCGCTGGGAGGGTCACATATTACATATTTCTCTGTTCTCTATTTCTCTGTTTAGCGTCTTCAGGTTAGGCTAACCCATTGTTGCTAACTTTGGAGCTAAAAGACAGCAGACGTGACTTTTTAAGCATTTTTGAACTGACACACTGTAGTCTGGCCTGTACATTTACTGCAAGACTGACAACTTACTGCTGACCATCTACTCTGCTCCGCTCGCATTCACGTCACTTTTCTGCTGCTCGTTCTTCTGCTTTTCCACTCGCTCACCTGTTACACACAAATACTACACACAGCCCTATTCCTTTATGGAGCTATGTTACCAAGAATTTCCCGGGCAAAGACACAGAGGTTGACTCATGTTTCGGAACAATGCTAGTGACGCTACAGAAGCTTATTTTTGGCATTAAAAATAAAGAAAATAATAATAAAATAATTTTTTGGCCTGGCGGAGGTTCTCGTTGGCCTGGCGGCCCACCAGGCCTGTTCATAGGGGCATTATAAGGGAAACACTGTAGCTGTCGCACTAGATTAATGGTACATCAGTTTCAAATAGGTGTCCCAATATAAATTGACAACCAAGTGTAGATAAACTTACAGTTGAAAGATAGGTTCACATTTTTTCAAATCTGTCCTAAAACAATAGTCAGGTGCTCGCTGTGTGTCGAGACCCAAAGAGGGAATTTTATACTAAAAAGACTAACTGTGATATCTAAGATATCAACTTTATTTGTCGAATTCTGACAGAACTAAAACTTCATATTAGCTTCAGATAAAGTTTTATACATTTATGTTCAAATCAAGTAATGTGGATTTTGTCCCCCATCTCTTACATTGTAAGTGGATTAGGTAGGGATCTCTTAAAGGTCAGTATGAACTGGAGGAACTATTACAGCAAGATAAGTCTGTTTCAATGTTCATATGGATACCTGACTGTTGTTTTAACACAGACTTGAAAAACTGTGCATCTATCCTTTAAATACCTGTCAATGGGGGAAATTAATATTTCACATCTCAGTGAAGAGATAAAATCGACTTCTGCATCTTAATGTTTACATTAAATTGATACATTCATAATTATTGAATTGTTGACCACATAAACAAAAGTATGTCATGTATTATTGTTATTGTCTTGAGTTTCAGTTCAGCACACAGCAGCTGATTTTAACTCTGCTTGCTAACTTTAACTATAGCTAAGTGGTGTCAGTTTGCAGGAACAATAGCCACTCACTCACACACATACACAAACAGACATGCACGCACACATCAGATCATGGTCATTTTGGGGGGACATTACGTTACTGACTTATATTCATTTCCTGGATTCCTGGAGACTTACCCTAACACTAACCCTAACCAGTGATCCAAAAGTCAGCTTTTTCCTAATTGGGGACACGTCTTCTGCCCCGAATTGGACAAGCTGTCCCCAATTAACTGTTCCTACGTCTGAAATTTGTCCCCAAACGTAGCGTATGACAGAGCACACACATATACACACACACACAGAAAGAGAGAGACAGGCACATAACGTTACATCACTTAACTCTACCTGTTGTCTTCTGAAGAGCTGTTGCTACTTGACTTCTCCAAAACCAACACAGGTGACAGTCTGTCGGCTAGTCTCTGCAAGTTAGTAGTATACTGGTTGAGAATTTAGCGTTATAGCTTTTAAGCCTCTGACCTAACGGCTTACGTTAGCCGTCAACAAAAGTACTGTTGCTTCGTTATTTGAGCCGTCAGATGTCATTCCGTCGGTCTTCACATCTTCTCTAAAACTATTATCATTGTACGCTTCATACCGAGCAGCTCTCAGCGACCACATTATTTTTAGTCCGACATGACTCCTGGGTTTGGGGGGGGAACTGTACTACCCCGACTCGTCTCCTCATATGAGTCGATGACAGTAGCCTGCACCGTACGATGAGGATGATGATGATGATGAGGGCGGAGCCGGTTTCCAGACCAAAGGACTGTGTTCTGCCCGCCTTAATTTTTTTTAACCCTACCCGCATTCCGTGAAGACCTGCCCTACTCTGCCTCTGATTGGCTAGTACCGTCGTTGTATAGATTGGTAGGATTTTGACGTGAGGAGTGAGATGATTGGGTTACGGTAAGAGTATCAGGGTCAGAGCCAATCAGAAGCAGAGTATTGCCGGGTCTTCGCAAAATGCGGGTGGGGGGAAAGAAATAACCCGTTTCTGCCCCATTTACTCGGGTTATAGCTCTTCCGTGTTTTATAAAGCTGCACAGCATTGATTAGACAGGAATGTATGTCCAGTACACTATTCTTCCATGCTGGAGTCCCATGAAAAAAAGCCAAAACCCAGAACACACTTACAAGTAGTGGAATGTAACCTACATTTACTCAAGTACTGTACTCAATTACTATTACTTTACTTTAGTATTTCTAATTTGTGTTATTACTGCTCCACTGCATTTCATAGAGCTATATCGTTACTTTTTCTCCACTATATCTATTTTACAGTCACAGTTACTTTACAGGTAAGATTTTACATACTGCAGCTACAACATGAAGTATGTGGTGTGCTTAAAAATTGAAGCATTGCTTGTAGATTAAATTTTCCCAGAGTAGATCTAGGCTATAAAATGGTTTTCACATCACACTTGTTGCTGCATATTGGACCATAAACTTGACTTCAAAACTAGTAATGATGTGGTAATGATGATGCTCCTGCTCATAGGCCTACACCAAATGAGCACAGAGAAACTTTTCACTTTCAGCAGATGAATTTGAAAACAAGAAGAAAAACACATATTTGAGTAGAGGGGACTTAAAGGATCTGAATAATTCTCCCACCATTGCACTTACCACAATACATGATAAAGCCACATCATTTATGTATGACAGGAACTTTACATTATGAATTATCCCTTGACATCTTGAAAAACCTGTACATGTAACATTTGCCAACTATTTTGACAAGCTAAACATAGATTTTTCACAACTTCTCTTGATCTTGCCGATGTAAAACATAGTCTCTTGTTAGCTCCATATCTCTTTTTTGTCTGTAATACTTCTGTATTTGTAACACAGAAGTTTAAATTAAAAGCCACTGCACAACCAATTCTTGCCATTTCTATTATTTGGGTTTGATTTGCCCAATAACTCAACCCTGTATTGCTAAGTTTTTTTTCATTATTATGTACAAACTGAGAATCATACCTGGAAGACATTAAATTAAATTACTGGTATCTGTTGTTTTTCCTTTGTACTGCAATTTCAAGACAATCTCATGTAGAAAGTGAATTGCACTTCAGCCCACCAGTATCAGAAACAGAGATGGGTAGAACAGAAATAAAGTCTAAATTGACTTTTGGTTCATTTTGAAATGGAAGACGTTACAGAGGTCTTTGGCGGAGGGTTATCCTCTTGGCTCACTTTTATTGAGACATAGTCACTTAAATCTAAATTACTGTGATATTGATCACTACATTATTGAACACAATATCAAATGGGGGTTAATTTTAATTCAAGGACAAAAGTTAACTTCGGATTCGAAGAATCAGAGTTTAAATTGAATTTATTTTCTTGTACAAGAAGTAATGTTTTACAATGCAAAACACAAGTGGGGTTACAGAGAAAAGGCTCGTGGAGCCTTCACAGTTAGTTTATATACCTTACAACTGGGCGTTCTGATGTTTCCAGACATATTCCACAGATAGCGCCACACATTACCTCAGCCTCCCAATTTATGGTCATCTTAAGATGCTTCAATCAAGATGACATCATCCTGACCTGTCTCTTGACCCTTTCTGACTTTCTCTAACATATGTTTGCTGGCCTCCCACCATTAATCTTAGCTGGTGTTACTATCTATGCAAGTTACAGAAAAGAACAGAAACCTTCAGCATGATATGGCATTAGAAAAGGGACACACTCAGTATAATCCTCATTTTTTTTAACACATGAAGCGGTAAGCTGTGATATCAGATGGTACAGTGCTATCCAGATGAAATATGTTCATAGCCAGAGTAAGCCAGAAATTCACTCTGGTTTACAGGTTTTGCCTTAATATTTTTATTTGATCTTATGAAATGACATTATGTTTTAATCAGTGTTACAGTTTCACTGCTCTAAAAGAATTCAGTGAGAACAAATCTGAGCTTCTGAGTACAGGGGATAGATCCTCACTAAACTTTTGGCAGAACTCTGTATTATAACCATCAGGCCCTGGGGATTTATTTTTTAGAAAATGAGATCATGACTTCCTAGTAAATATATATCAGTCATCAGCTGTTTTTCTTTCTCTGAGGGAGGATTAACATCACTTAAGAATTAGACTCTGTGTAACATTTTTAACTTGTTAATTTTTAACTTTCTTGAGAGATCAGGAATAGATTGATTCATTGCTTTCCTAATGTCTAAGAGACTGAAAATCTGTAATAATTCCAGCTGTGAAAATTCAGATTTTTTTAGTTGAATTATCTTTTAACTTCTATCAGGTTGTAGGCTTCATGTGAGATTCAGATCCCTCCTAGCCTTCGTCACCCTGCTTCAAAATTTAGTTGTCAAAACTGCCGTGACTACTACTCCTAGTGTTAAGTTAGCACCTTTAAATATACAATCCCTTTCTAATAAAACTTTTTTTATTCTATCTGAAAAACTTGATTTTATGTTTTTTACTGAGCCCTGGTCCAGATGAGCACAGCTTGTTTGTAGAATATGACTTTATCAGCCCCCCCAGGGCTCGTAGTCAGGGTGGTGGGATAGTTGTTGTATTTAAAAAATCTTTTAAACGTTGCCTGTTACCTTCTGATGATCTCTGGAGCTCTGTAGCCTTTGTCCTAAAAACCTATTGCATAGACTTTGTCCTCTATGTTGTTATCTGTCATCCCCCAAAAAATGTTCATTATTTGTGGAGTCTGGTAAATCCTTAGGATTACTTTCAAAAACTAAACACATGTGTGTGAGGAGATTATGACTATCTTCTATCACACAGTGGTGGCCAGTGCTCTCTTTTTTGCTGCAGTGTGCTGTGGAGGTAGCCTTGCTGACAAATACGCCAAGAGATTGGACGGACTGGTCAAAAAAGCGGGCTCAGTGCTGGGCAGGAGACTGGACCCTCTAAGATCGGTGGTGGAGAGAGGCACAATGAAGAAACCGAATGCTATAATGAAAAATAGCACCAATAGACCACAGTCTCCTGGAACAACAGAGGAGTAGTTGCAGCAGTCGGCTCCTTCATCCTCACTGCAATCAGACTCTTTCATTTGAATTGACTTGGACTGTTTTCTGTTTTTTATTGATCTATCTATCTATCTATCTATCTATCTATCTATCTATCTATCTATCTATCTATCTATCTATCTATCTATCTATCTATCTATCTATCTATCTATCTATCTGTCTGTCTATCTATCTATCTATCTATCTATCTATCTATCTATCTATCTATCTATCTATCTATCTATCTATCTATCGTTTTCAAATCCAATTCATCTACAGTATCACCTGGGATGGCTTAAAGAATCTGTGGCATTGAAAGGGAGTGTAGGAAGACTGAGAGCCAGTGCAGTAAGCTCTCAGTACACTATGAGCATATGCATTTTTTATTACAATCTTCTCACAGTGAAATTGAAGATGCAAGAGCAAAATAGTTTTCAGAGCTCATCAATGCCAACCAGCACAAGCCTAGTTTCCTACTTAAGACCACTGATTGATTAGTCAACCCTAGTTCTCCTGGTGTACCTGTTGCTTCTGATGTGTTACAAACTGATGAAGCCACTTGGATAAGAGGCGAAACGTCTTCATAAGACAAATCTAACTCCAGTTGCTGTTGAATCAATTGTTGCCTAGAAATAACTATGACCTGGACAAATGAGAATATTCATAGGGTTAGAGAGAAGTACTCTAAAAAGAGAAAGGTAGACAGTGAAAACAGAGCTTTTAATCAAGAATGAACACTCATATGCCATGTTTAGATAGAAAGCATACCATTAGCAACACATTTAGCAGATCAGTGTGAGTGACTATACAGGAGGCATTCAGGTACATTGTTGAGCATAGGTCACCTGCGTTTTGGAAGCACTCAGAGCCCAATACACAATAACTGTATTACGTGGGTAAAACATGGATATATAAAAAGAACTGGATACGTTAGGGCCCCATTCATCCTATGAAAGTTGCTCAGAGGCACATGAATCCAAAAAAGTTCAACCTCTTCTGTGTTGCTTCTGCATCTGTGAGGTCGACAGAGCAAGCGTGCTAGTGACTTTCGCCAGCTACATCTGGTTTAGCCCTCTGGCTAACTTGAATGGGGATAAAACAATTCAATCATACGGTTTCATATATTTCGAGACTGTGGCAATTGTCTTTGGAGCAAGCACACCAACTCAAATCTGAAATGAAGTCACAGAAAATAGGAACAATCTAAGATGATTGATCCACTTTGGATGCACATCGTTTTATTTTTGAATGTAGGCTACTTGAAATTTAAAAAAAACAACAACTTCTATTTACCATAGAGTAATTATTATTTCTAACTTCTGTGAATAATAGAATGTTAGTTTCTTTCATGTTGTTGGTGTATATACTCATTCACACCTCACATCAACTATATTAACTTCAGTGTCTATTTGGAATGGACAGCATGATCATATCTCTCTTCTTTTAGCTTTCCTTCACTTGCTGTCTGTCTGTTTTAGAATTGATTTCAAAATTTAAAAAAAATTTAAATCATTACTCACCAGCATGAATCCTGACATCCACTAATAAGGCCCTGTTAGCTATTTCCCAGTCAAGGCTGAAGACCAAGGCTGACAGGGCTTTTGCTGCCAAGGCTCTAACCCTTTGGAACAGGAGGAACTTAGACCAGAATATGAACTGCCTTCTTTTAAATCATCTCTCCAAACCTTACTTCTACCATATGACTTTTACTTAATTATTTATCTGTTAGTTATTTTACCTGATACTTTCATGTTTTACTTTTATCCATTATTTTTTTTAATCATTATTTTTTAACAGTTTTATGTATGTTAAACTGTTTTTTGTGATTGTTTTCCTGCTTTCTTGTATTTGTTCTCATTTGTGAAACACTTTGTAATGGTTGTTTTGAAAAGTGCTATGTAATTTAAATTTCATAATTTTTCATAAAAAAGTCATAATTATTATTCTTTTTTATTATTTAGGATATCTTAATTTTGTGTATATTTTGAGTGCTACACATCAAACAACACCAAGTTATTTTCCTTGTATGTAATCCCACTATTTACTAAAGCTGATTCTGGTTCATACATTGCTCAATATTTTAAGTTATAGCAATATATTGTGTAATATAATGGGTCAACACAATTAAAAGGATTAATAATAACATTTAGAATCATTTTGAGTACAACTGCAGATGCCAAAAATGATGTTTGAACAGCTGTCGGTTTTTGGACATTAGCTCTTCAGATATAAAACATTTGAAAGAACAATTTCAGAATCAGTATCTTACTCCTTTGTTTAAATCACTAAGTCATAAAAGTATATTAGCAGTTTATTGCTGCTCCGAGTACTGATTGTCATCATATGATGACTTATTACTTTATAAAACAGAAGGGGTAGCTGAATCATGTTCAGTTACATTAGACTCACTTGCACCATATCAGTGCTAAAATGCAGAACATACTGTGCATGTTTATGAAGACTATATATTTCACAACTAACCTGCATATTTTCGAGACAGATAGAGATATATAGTTCAGAATCATGCTGGCAAGACTTCAGTTCTCGACATCAAATACAGTAAAAACAGGCGTCCAAAAACACCCACAGAGATACAACATAAAGACAGTTGCATCAACTGTATATTCAGACACTTTTAAAGAAGAGTCTGGCAAAAGGCAAACATACTTCTGATACCATAAATAGTTTGAGCTGCATCCCTGTTCATTATGTGCAATAAAATCATTTGTACTGGTCCTGTTTTTCTAATTTGCTTGAATTAGTGTTTCTTATTGCTTTTACTTGTATTGTGTGTTACTGTTCCTAAATAAAATGAATGAATGAATGAGTGAGTGAGTGAATGAATGAAATGTTCGTTTTAATCTGTGATATTTAATCTGCTTTGGTGTGTCTGTTGTTGTCACGCTGCAAACTCAATTGGTACAAGTGATTGTTGCACTGTCAGGTGTTCTTTATAGTTTCCAAATCAGTCATGTGGTTTCTCAGCCTTACAGATACTGAGGGCTTCTTACAGTTGTACATGTACAAATGTAGACTATAAAGAAAAAATGTAATAAAGAGAAATATAAAGCAAAAAATATTTAACATAGTGTGCATGTAATCATATTAATATAGTACAGCCACACGGATAATTTAGATTTATAAAACAAAATCACATGAAACTGTCTTTGATAACCAATGTTCAAAGTTTAAGTGGGAGGGATTTTACTAAATCTGAGGGATTTAGTAAAATGAATATTCTGAGCGTTATCGCCACCATGCGGTTTGTTTTGAGCGTTACACCATTTCCCCAAATGAATTGGATTATTCCAGTAAATTGTTGAATTAATGTAATTATCTCAAGACTGCTCAGTGCCATGGTAAAAACACGGGTGAGTGCCCCTTCAAGGCACTGAATAGGTTAATTAAACCATGCGCTCCTGCGCAACACACGCAGCAGCCTGAATTTGAGATCCTCAGCAGAAAGTCGGTGGAAGTCTCGGTGACTGCTGCCTTATCTTTTCGGTAATGTTAAGTGGTGGTTAAGCCGTCACGTCGCCTACAAGGCGGATAGACTACCATTGTTCATAGGCAATTGTAGTTTACAGCCAAGGAGAGTCGCGCTTCTCAGCATTGGAGCCATCATCACGGAAGGCGCCTGCGGTAAAAGATGGGGCTGGATAATCATGTCAGTGACTTGTCTCTTAAAGTTATTTTACTGACTGCAGTGCATTGATTTTTGTTAATTGCAGACCAAAACCATTTCATGATGATGATAATGGGATGGGATGGGATGGGGATTGTGATTTGGTTGTAAACCAGTGTCTATAGGCCTAATGTATCTACCAGAAGTGCCAAAACTTTCATCACATTATAAGTTTGCAACGTTTTTGAGGAAAAACGTGTGAAAAATGTTTCCTATACAGTACTACAAATATGGAATAATACTTGTTAATGCAGCCCACAGCATTTCTGACAAATTTTCTACCTGCACTAATTATTCCATCATGCACAGGCAGACCAATATGTCAAGCTCCTCTGAAACCTTGTACTTTTGCTTCCCCACCCACGGTGGCTCCATCCTCAGCAAAATGAATGCTCTGAGAGAGCATCATGCCTCTGTGATGACACTCCTCCTTGGAGGTCTACAAGGAACCACTGTGCAGCCTCTCCATTTCCACAGTCACCAAGTGGTGCTGGCGGACTTCCTACATGACTAGTATAGTTTAGTATAGTTTCCAGTGTGGAGGTTGGCAAGAGACTGCTCCTGTCCTGCTACACCGGGCTCCAAGAGGTGCTCTAAGATCTACTGGTTCCATAAACCTTTTCAAAACAGAGCAAAATATATCTCCAAATTCATCACTACACTACAAAACAGAATGACAGGTTAAAAGAACATCAACAGTTACAATAACATAACAGAAGTGAGGAACATACAACAAAAGAGTGGGCGTTGAACAATATGAAAGTTATAAATGACTGAGAAAATTTTACTCAGTGATTGTAGGTATGTTCTCACGTGTGTAAGAAAAATGTACCTTTTTCTCTGAGATCTTTACAATAAATAACAATAACACCCAAACTCTATTTACTGTTTATAAACCACTCAGCATCAGTCCCTCCTGAACTGCTATCCACGAAGCAATGACTTTGCATCTTTTTCACAGATACAATTCTGAAGATAAGACAAACAGTCTGCAACTCCATCTGGGCCAAAATGGCTATGTTGCCTGTGCCTCAGCATAAAACCACTGAATTTAATTTTGCAAATTTTCACCCCCTAGTTTATGCAACCTTGACAGAAATTGTGCAACACCTTAGATCTACTACCTGCTGCCTTGACACTCTGCCTACAAGGATGTTTTTAACTGCATAGCATCAGATGTACTACAAATAGTCAATTGATCTCTTCAGTCAGGCCTTTTTCCAAAGGCCCTGAAGGCCCCCAGTTATTACACAGCTTTTAAAAGTTTAATCTGGATGCCTTTGTAATAAACAACTACAGGCCCATATCAAACCTACCTTTTTTTGGAAAGATCATTGAAAAAGTTGTTTTTCAGTAGCTCAATGTTTTTTTGGTGCAAAACATTGTTTACAGTGCTTTTCAGTCTGGATTTCAACCACAGCACAGCACCGAGACTGCACTTGTGAAAGTTTTAAATTACATTCATCTGTACAGTGACGCTTCAAAAAATTTCAGTTTTGTTATTACTGGATCTGAGTGCAGCATTCATCACTTGTGATCATAAGATACTGCTTGACAAACTGGAAAAATGGGTTTGACTTTCTGGCACTGTGCTAATTTTTTTCAAATCATATTTACAAGATAAGGACTACATTGTGTCAATTGGAAATTATGAATCTGAGTGAACTAAAACTACATGAGAATAGATCCTTGAGGAACATGAGTTCCTCAAGGATCTATTCTTGAGATCCTCAAAGGTCTATTCTCGGGCCTCTTCTATTCAATATCTACATGCTGCCCCATGCACAGATTATAGAACATTTTAACATCTCCAACCATTGCAAACCTTGCAAATGACACACAACTCTACATAACAGTGTCACCACATGACTACAGTCCCTTACATTTGCTGAATAAGTGCATTGAATAAAATCTATGTATGGATATGCCAGCATTTTCTACAATTCAACACAGAAAAAACTGAAATAACTGTTTTTGGCCCCAAAAAAGAAAGATTAAAAGTCAGTGCTCACCTTAACTCCATGACATTAAAACCTACAAATCAAGCCAGAACTCTTGTGTAGTTATGGACTCTTGACTTAAATTTCAACAGCCACAATTACAAAATCAGCTTACTGCCCCCTTAAAATATATGTCAGCAAGAATTAAAGGACAAAACAGAAAAAGTAGTTTGTGTTTATTTTTAAGCAGCCTAGACTATTGTGATGGTGTCTTCACAGAGTCCTCACTAACACCAAGAAAATGGAACAAATTACATTAGCCCTTAAATCACTGCACTGGCTTCCTGTGTATCAAAGGGCAATCCAGACCCTTAAAGTCATCAGGGCCAGGTGTGCTAAATGTTCCCAGGATCAAGACCAAGCAAGGTGAATCAGCTTTCATTTCTATGTTCCCTACCTGTGGAACAAGCTTCCTGAATACCCGATGTCTGCTAAAACTGTCAGTTAGTTAGGGCTTAAAACATTATTGTTTACTGCAGCTTTCCAATAAATAAGACGTAACTTCTTTTTAATCTTAAATTATTTATCTGCTTGTTTTTGGTTTCTTGGTTTAATGTCTTTTAAATACAATCTTAATTTCTTCTTAATGTCTTATTTTCAATATATGTCTATACCCTTGTAAAGCACTTTGAATTCCCTGGTGCTATATAAATAAATTTGCCTTGCTTTGCCTTACTATTAACACAAGTGCAGGTTTAAGTATGCTTTAAAGGTTGCCGTCTGACCTGAATAATTTGATTAAATACGGAATGTCAAAGCTACAGCTTGTGAAAGAGTAGCACAATATAGGTCCGATGTGGAAGTTTGCCATGTATCCTATACTGTGTTATTGCCTAATTTAGTGTTTTCTATGTTTGTTTTCTTGTTTTCTATCAGAAATCTATTACCGTAGGTCCCCCTGAGAGAGCTGGTGAGCTATCTCACTGCAGCCAATGTGCTCCAGATGAGCCATTTGGTGGAGAAGTGTGCCCAGGCTGTCGCCCAGTACCTCAGTCCCACTCTGCCTTTCTTGAAACTGGAGAAATATTCATACTCGAAGGAAATCCAGCAGCCGGACAGCTGCTGGCCAGATACCAACTTCAATAATCAGAAGGAAACTGACATAGTCCAGACCAGCAACAGCATCCAGGAAGCAAGTACAGAGGAAGCAAGAGCAACTGTGGTTCAGTCCAAGTCGAGGGTTAGCCAAGCAGCCAAGGTGGACAGTTGTGAACTGAGAGAAGTCAGAGAGGATAAGAAGGTGGTTAAAGCTAAAATTGAATTATCAGAAGACACAGCATGTTCACTCAACTCCCTGCAGTCAGAGGAAAGTGGAGACATCCAGGCTGCTCACAAAAACAACCCAATCTATCACTTTGCAAGTTCCCTAAAAGGTAAGCTATGCCCTGCCACAGCTTTCAGAGATCACATATCTTCCACAACCATAAGTAGTCCTGCTCCTCATGTAGAACTGGTGGACAACTCCCAGGATCAAGATGAGGAAGAAGTGGAAGAGACAAAAGAAGAGGAAGAAGAAGGTGGAGAGCTTATGGACTCCAATCTCTTCTGCCTCTCTAGAGCACACCTGTCACAGAGTCATTTTACTGCAGACAAGCTGACAGAAGATACAGACAGTGTATTGGCCTGTGCTGGAGGTGTGACAGAGTCTTCCAGCACCTGGAGAGCTACATGGGCCACCTATAAAGGAACACAGACAGTACTTGTATTTGATCTGTAAGAAAAGTTTCTCTCAGAAGAGTAACCTGACCTGTCACGTCTGTGTCCACACTGGGGTCAAGAATTTATGATGCCCACTGTGCCACAAGACATTTTTGCAGAAGGGCATGCTGCAAGACCATCTCAACATGCACATGGGTGATAAGCCCTATAAGTGTGACTACTGTGCTGTGCACTTTTCACACAAGCCAGGCCTCAGGCGCCACCTCAAGGTCATTCATGGTAAGAGTAGCCTGCAAAACGTGCTTGAGGAGGCTGTGGACTGAAGAGGTAGTAGCAGTTGTAGCATCAGTCTTAAATAATGGATCTTAATGGCTGTATGTTTCTATACTACATGTGTTGTATATGGAGAGTAATTTAAATAAAGTGTCTGAATAATAATGATATTATTTACATGGTTTTTGTTAACACTGGAGCAAAATCCCAAAGCACAGATGAGCTCGCTTATAGCTACAGCAGTGTCTCCCATCATATAGACTGAGAATCACTGACTTAATGCATTTGCACTGTAACTAATGGTATGTAGTAACGTTCTTTCTTTGCCTTTAGCAGTGTTTTCCTGATCTCAGTGGGTACAATACACCAAATAAATATAATATATATTATTATTATTATATATTATTAATATAATGTACAAGTTAAATCATGGTATATCATCTGTCACGTACTGTATAATGGTGAATGCAAACACATAGAGGGCTGCGGATTGGTTCCAACACCTCTGAGAGAGGTGTTAAAATAAAATGCTTCTGCATTTTATGGTGTGTACAGAGAACAAAATGTTTGTCTGCTTTTCCAAGAAAATAAGCTACTGTATATGTATCTATCTAGACTATAAGAGAGAAAAGGTTTGCTAAGACAATCTAAAACATGTAATATAAAAATTAAATACCTTTACAGTTTTAAAACACAGTCTCTTGGCCTGTTTTGTTAATTTTGTTTGAAAACTATATAGTGTTACTGCTTTTATTACAGTGAGGCTGGGGTTCACAGACAACTATTGCTTCACCATTTGACCCGACTGAAATTGTGTGCAGCTCACTGAGCATTATGGTATAAATGAGTGGGTTCTCCCGCATGGCTGAGAGGGTTTCCATGCTCTGTCAATGCTCTCTCACTCCATTCCTTCCCTTCATGTCTCTCCTTTTCTCCTTTTGGCCCAGAAATGTCATCGTCACTCATCTCAGTGAATGGGACACTAGTTGTTGCCCTCCTTGGGGCATCTGAGATGCCATGGGCAGGAAATTTGTGTGTGACTGTGTGCAGACAAATGATAAATGCATGCTCGACTGTGTAGTCTCTTTCCTCGTGTATTACAATGGAAGCCCATACCTGTCCTATTTGCAACCAAGTTTCTCATCTATGAATATATTTATGTGATGAAATGTTGAATGAAGTGTCTAAAGTAAAAGCTGATACACATTGATTTGAAATTGTTTGATCATGTGATTTCTCCATTGTTGTCAAATCCTCTCAAAATTCCCCTCAACAGCATTCAATGTTCAGTATCTCACTGAAGTAGGTCAAAATACATACATGCACAGCACACACAGTTGCACCTAAACACACAGACACAAACGTAAAAGTGGCATTCAGGGCACCTCCATTATGAATGAGAGACTAAGAGGTATGAGGAGGATAAAGACAACAGAGCTGGAAGAGAATAAGAGGAGATGGATATGAGGAGGAAAGATGAGTAAAAATCAACATAGAACGTCTGCAGTAGTGGTAGATGGAGAGAAAAAGACATGAGAAGGAAATGAGTGATTGGGACATCAAGAAAATCTTCCACTTTGGTTCTCTTATAATTAAACCATTTAAGTATAGATGCATGTATTTTATCATGACTATCAAGGGGTCACTAACTCTCATGTTGGTGTGAAATATAGTTTTCATACACCCATGCTCACCATTTGGAAGGATCATTATGGTGAAGGAGCAGCACTTTCTTCTCTCCATCATAACCACTAAGGTGCCAATGAGCAAGGCCCTCAACTCCCAGTTTAGTGCAGGATGATGTTGAAGTGTGACTCCCAATTCCATGTTTGCAACACTGACTGCCCACTTTTTTAAGGACACTTCTGTGATTATGCAAACAGCATATTCCAGACAGCCAGGCACATATATAAAAAAACACCTAAATGAAGTGATTTAATAATTACTGTTTAAGTCAATGTCAAAGTAAGAAAGAAATTGAACTGGATATGATTCTTACAGTACTGTATGCAGTACTTAGAATAGAAACAGGTACCTATCACAAACTAAAGTCATTTTTTCAAGTCAACAACAAGCCAAATATGCAGATAGCAGCTTGCCACAACAACAATGTGCACAGGGGGATTTTGGAGTGCAACAGATGTCAAATCTTACACGTCGCTGACCACGCACATCCTTCTGCAGAATCATCTTAGTCTTCCTCTGTCTTGCCACAGGAACAACTCATCAAGCCATAAAGCATCTCATGGGTTATTTCTGATCACAACAATAACATCAGGGCTGCAGTGAAACCTTACAGAGAGAAGTGCATTAACAACTTTCTTCCCCTGAGAAGTAGATTTGGCACTTGACTATACGGTTTTGGTTCTGTATATAGAAAGTAGATAACATACAGCTCCAAAATATGACATAGCTCTCCAATATGTGTCACATTATGTCTTCATAATGAGTAGGCTCACCTCTACAGTAGTGAAGAGAAAGTCATAACCACAGTATGACACAATCATTAACACAATCATTAAAGCCATATGGTCCTATTAAAACATACTGAGATGCCAGACTAAGTCCATTACAGTATACAGGATGAAGCTATCCAACTAATAGGATTACACCCTCAGTAGACTAGTCACTATAATCAACATAGTCCTTTGTTTTATTTACTGTATACCCAACAACTAATAAAAGTTTAGAGCACAGTGATATATATTTTCATGAAATTACATTTGAAAATTCAATATATCTCACATTAGACTGACATTGGTTACTTTCAGATATACCCTATTCATTATTATGACAGTTTAATTTACAAGGAGTTGAAGCTGAACACTTTTATTTATGATAAGGTTATGGGAGGATATACTATACATTACATATACTATAAATCTATCATACATAAAAAGGCATAAACTCATTATAGGCATGCTTTTTTTTCTTCCTGCAGTAAAGCGAGCGGGCACTGCGTGTGTTTATGTGTGTATGAACTTCCTCTTGATACGCGCACTTGTCGAAGCGCATCCTCTTGCCGCTCTGCTCTTCCTTTCGGTCTGTTCCTTTAAAACCAGACAGCCCACGCCTCGAAAAGCGGCTTGTTCCGGCTTGCCACTTTACATCTTTTTTTATCCTTGCTCACAACATCAAAATAGTGCCTCACATACACCGCTCCTCCGACAACTACGCACGAGCATTTTTTTTTTTATCGGAACCATCGGAGGGGTTAACGAAACCGCGTCCCAGGCAGGGTCTGGCCTGCATGATGCGTAGCCGTGCAGCAGCTCTCTGCCTGTGCAGCCCGGTAGTGAGTCTGAGGCGCAGTTCGGGCACCATCACCGGCGGAGCGATATCACCATCTCTTCTCAGCGCTGGTTTGTCAAGCTGAGGGTGTGTGGCTCACTGTACCTGAGCGATCGTGTCCGTCATGTACTCTCGGAAAGGGGGGCAGGGGATCAGAACTGGACCAAGGGACCTGTCTCCAGTGGTCTAAAATGCAGTGCCACATCCCTTTCACATCAAGAATTATCTTCCTGGGCTGCCTGCTGCGGTTGTTTTGCAACTGATTAAGATTTTCTTTTTTCTTTTTCTTTTCTTTTTTTTTTTAAATCATTTTGATGCGCTCCTGTGGATGTCTATGAATATGTTTATTCTGGTGCTCTGGTGTTGTGCGTGAGGTAAGTGACTTATCCAGAGGTGCGCGCTACTTTCTCCTGCTTCTCAAATTGAGATGTTGTTTGATGCATTCAATACCTTTTGATATTTTGTCTATAGGCTAATTAAGGTTGTTTGCTTGATTTTGTTTTCCTTAGCTGAAAATGTGAGATCGGTTGGCAGCTACAGATTTCAGAAATGATATCTTTAGACCTGGAACTATCCGGCTACCAGCTCATTATCAGTTTCTGCAACTGGTGCTGGATGCATTATCATAAGGAGGCATGTTGTGCTTGATATTAAGGGCCTGTGTATTACAGTTAGCTACTATTGCAAACCGGGGTTTTCTAGAAAGAGTTGAGGGAGACATTGTATGATGTAAAGCAACATGGATTTTGATATGTTTCAAATATGGAGACTGTTTCGTTTTTGTTATCAGGCCTCACAAGCATGGTGATAGGAATTCGACAAAAGTGAATTGAATGGTGGAGCATCACTTTTGCTTGGGCCATAGCAGAGCAGTTTCAGTGTTTAAGTGTTGCATGTTATTTATTGTAGGCTTCAGTGTGAAATACACCACACTGTCATCATAAAGTTTTAAGTGTGCAGCAGCCTGTCATGCAGAGGGGTTACTCTATAACCTGCTGATTTGCAACTGGAAGCAACCTGATAGAAACCAAGTCTTAAAGAAATTGATGTTTCACTTAAATTGCATAACTCTTAGTTGCTCCTGTCACAGTGGACACATCTCACAGGGATCATAAAGTAGGCCTATATACTGTGCATGCTGTATAATACAGCAGCGTGTGAGCTTTATGGTTGCTCTGCCTCCCACCCAGACACTACCCCCACACACTGTGATGACAGGCGTAATGAATAAATAATCACACAGACCCACAAACCCCCACTGTACACTCAAAAACAAGTGAGCAGACATGGTGAAACAATGTAGTAAGCCTGTAATAAATCATGCAATGACGCATTTCAGATATCACTGCAAAACTGGCAGCTTTAGAACCGTTATATAGAAACAAAATTTAAAATGATGTGTATGATAATGTCACATGTTCTGACTTCATGTGATTTTGAGTGACAGACTGCAAAGTGCATCAGTGTTTTGTTACTTATACTTACCAGAGGCAGCTGTGTACTAGTGTCTTTCAAAAGATTAACAAGCATCATCAGTTCCCTGTGTTAAAGTTTAACTTTGTCTTCACCATTTACCTACCTGCTGTGGTTTCAGGTCTCAGCCGTTGCCTCCTACACCACCAAAAATTGAAAGTTTGGGGGTTTTTGTTCACATAGACACAACGTGGTTTAAATTTTCTTCACTTTCTTGTCAACAGAAATGTATTTTAGGAGAAGGAGTGTTTCAGTTAGGGTCAAATTATGTTTGACTTCCTAGCTCGCTTGACTTTAAACTGATATTGTAAAAACATTTTTCTTCAGAGGTGTGGTTGGTGTGAGTCTTGTTGTGCTTTACCCACCATGCTGTTCCCAGAAGGCTGTATTGAAGGCTCTCGACACTTGAGTTTATGTGAAAAGGTAGAGTGGGCTGCGTGGGGCATGTATGACATGTTTAGGGAGGAATTGAAAACGTCACTAGCGTCTTTATGGAATTAAAATAAAGTGAGTCATGAAGTGTAATTTTTTTATGGCTGCAGCTAACAGTAGTTTTCATTTCTCATCACTTAACCTGCCTATTGTTTTCTCGATTACTTTCATGTTTGATATGTTTCAAAGAATCTCATTTCAGACACTGCAACCGACAAAAGTTTGGCATTTTTCCTTAAAAATGACTAAAAGGATTATTTGATTATCAGAATAGCGGCTATTATTAATTTTCTGTTGATGACTAATTAACTAATTGTAGCAGCTCTACTTTTTATACCCAGTTTATTAATATATTTCTCAAAATGAATGAGCTGCAACACTGATTTAAGTAGTAAATTGCAGATTAGACAGTATCAGAATCAATATGTTCCTTGTGTTTTGATGATATTTTTACTGAGCGATAGTAACTTTTTTTTAAAAAATGATCTTGATTTCAAATCTCTGGTGAAAACACTGTGACCATTATACTCTTACACACACACACACAAACACACACACACACACACACACACGTGCAAACAAACACAAACACACACACACACACACATATTGTATTAGGTCACTTTTGGGGACATTACATAGACTTACATTACATTTCCTGGAGACTTACCCTAACCCTAACCTTAACGACTGACCCAAAAACCAGCATTTTCCTAATTGGGGACATAATTTTTGTCCACAATCAGAGAAGCTGCCCCCAATCAACTGGTCCTTAGTCTGAAATTTGTCTCTGAAAGTAGCCTATGTCAGACTCACACACAAACACACTACATGGAATGTTCTAAGTTCGGGGTCACGGTGACAGTGAGAGGAGCCGAGAGTCTTCATATTACTTCACATTCCGTTGCTTTAGGTTTAGCTCATGCTATATGTGCATTTGAGTGTACTGTGTATGTCCATGCATCCATTTATTATTTCTTTATGTGTGTATGTATGTGTAGCAGAAAGGTTTTGGGGTGATGTGAGTGTGAATGTCTGCTTTTCAGATGACGTGGGGCTTGCTTGATCATCCTGAGACGGCTCAGTTGTTGGTTTTATTTGATAGTTGAGTGTTTCAATTGACAGGAAACATGGGAAAAGACTGAGGGGGGTGACATGCCAGAATGGACCCCCAGTTTTATGGTGTTTGTCTTACACCATTAGACTATGAGGAGGCCCCAAACTGGTCAAGTGTCTGTGTCTCGTGGATATCAAAGCTAATCTATAAAGAGAGTTTATCAAACACATTGCAACAGCAGAATGAGTTTCTTAATTGTATAAAATGAGCATAAATTCATCTGGTCTGGTCTCCACTAAACACAGACCATTAGTCACCTTCTTTATACACAGATTGATATGGTGCTGCTGTCCCTGATATGTCTTTCTACAGATACTGGGGTACAATAGAGGTAACTGTGCCAACTCACTCCACTGGGTCTACAGAAATACTCAAACTAGAGTTGCGAAGTGACAGTTAAAATGTCGTGGCGCACCATAATCAGAACCAAATTCCTACAAGGATACAGAGAGAGAGATAGAGCAACATACACACACATTAGGGCTGAGAACCCCATATCAACCACATCCATCCATCATTAATTTATGCCTAACCTCAGCTCTTAATCTCACCATAACCTAATCCCACATGGGCTGAAATGGGCTTCTACCACTTGGATGAGATTCCCTTTGGCCTACTGCTGATTTCTGCTTCCTTCTACTTTCGCTTTGTTTTCAGAGCCCTTGTTTCTATGGGTAAAAACTACCATAAGTTGATAAAGTTGACTCCAAAAGCTTCATGCTTGAATACATTTTGCAAAAATATTGGATTGTGCTCCATAGCCATGAGAAAAGCATTTTCTTCCCGACACAATATATATTACAGGAATTCTGGTGAGCTTAACACTATTAAGCCCTATGCTTTAAAGACCATGTTTGTTTGTTTCCACCCATATCCTACCTGACCTTTCACTTCTGCTGGCACAGCCCACACATGGTGAGAAGATCTGGCAATGTGAGAATCTTACCCTTATGTTAACCCGACCATAACCCAATCACAGCCTCGCAATGACTCTAAACCAAAGTCTAAATCTAATAAAGACCCTTGAAAAGAAGAGAGGATGGGCCAAAATGTTATCACGTGGTTAAAACTATTCTTACCTCTACCGAAAAACACTCTCTCTCTCTTTCACTTTTTCTGTCTCTCTCTTTGAGACATGCCAAAGGAAACTCCAGATGCCCTCCCCCACGTAGAGGGGGCCAAGTGTGGACTCGCTGCCCTGCGCCAGATGATAGCTCGCCAACTGTTGGCTGTAAAGACACAATGTACTTCTCATCCTCTGCTCAGCGGAGTGGGTGGCTCAACAGGCCGCTACAGCAAATCACAGCTTAAGTCTACAAAGCTTTCTTTCAATAATTTTAGGGATGGATTGTTCTTAAAAGTGGACGCTTGTGATATTTGATGCTTGCATGTGTATAAAATGGCACATCCTCAAGTTCTTCTACGCTACAAAGCTCTGATAAAGTGCTGAAGGTGAATTGCAGGCGTGAACAAGCCTGAAAATATAAAAGCAGAGCTCATAGGTTGATTTCCCCATTTTAAATCACCCAGGGAGAAGAGCGTGATGAGGAAGTTCTGGTCTGCTGTAATAATACAACACGCCCACTTCTCCCTGTCACAAGACTAGATTTATTCATGACTATGGGGGCTTTTTGTGTGTGAGGCATGCTTATATACATGAGTAGTGATCCATTCATGCAAGCAATGAAAGTATTGTACACATGATGATATTTTCTATGTTAGGTACTTCTGCATATTATTTATCTCAAAGTGGTGTGACAGTGTCCAGCTTTGTAGGCAGGGATACTGTTTTCTGCATAGACACAGAGACTGAAGCCAGACTTCTTGTATTCTGCCAGGAGCCCTCTGTAAAAAAAACAGGATGTAGCAGTTGCTCAGAACAGGAACAGGTGGCTGTCAACGTGACTGTAGCCAGTGAATCACGGTTAACAGTTGCCCCCATAGTTTGCACCACTCCCTAATCTGCAAACACATAGCGCACCAGAGTTTTATCCGGGCTCAAGCGCCTAGATGAAACTCCCCACCTTCTTCATCTCCAAACTTCCCCCTGAATCCGTCTCATCACATGAGCGTTACCTCACTCTTCCTCACGCGGCGGTTCAGCAGTTTGCGGGCTACAATGGCCGTAATCGGTGTTAAATTCGGGCACCTCGCGGAAGGAAATATGACGCGCGAGGACAGAGCGGAGTCGTCCACGCTGCCAACGCGGTCAACGCGCGCTGCGGGCGGTTTGGAAGGTGCGTATAACTGATATTAAAGCTGGCACGTCGCCATATAGATGATATGAGGGCAAAAAAGCTATTTTGCGTGGTTTTAGGCGGTTGAATTTATTGTTTAATGAGTACAACACGTGCGTAATGCGCATTATTGCTTGTTCCCTTTTGGTCTCTCTCTGCTAGCTTGTTCATATTGTAAAAACATTTATTTTTTTATAATTAAAAGTTGCTTTTTATGTTCAGACAATATCTGGAAAACCAGGAGAGTATTTTTCTGTTCCTAATTTTTACAGACATGTGAGTTATGATGGACACAGTCATAGACGGTAGTGTTCATAACAGAAGAAGTGATGTTTCTTTGTGAATATGCCAGTTTTTTTTTTAGCATATCTAGTCCACATTTGGCTACACAGGCTTTCAGAATCAAACAAACTAGTTGCATCATGTTTTCAAAACCGGTAGAGTCAGTTAACTGGGGTGCTTTGTCCGTTCTAATCTCCTTCTCTCTTTGTGTGTAAGATCTTTTACTGTATCTCTAAACCCATTTGAATAGATTATTTTTGAGATTTTTTATGACACCTGCTCTGTGAGGGCCGGGACCAGCTGTTGTTCTGTTGAGCAGTTTGAACAGATGTAAGAGAATCTAGAAGCAACAGGTGCTCGCTGCCTGCACACTATGTCCAAAACATTTTGCATAATGGAGTCAGAAGGATGATGTGGTTTTTTTTTGTGTGTGTATGTTTGCCTGTTATTTTATGTAAGGCTTTGCTTTGGGTTAATGGGATGATACATCAAATAGCATACAGGAGGTGTACTGTTATATAAGAAGAGGCACATTTCCTGGCATTAAAATGCTTTCAGAAATTTTGTGGAGCATGCAAAAAAAGTGAATTTAAAAGAGGTATAATCAAAGTAAAGCAGGAATGGACACAGATCTCTTGTGATAGTGGTGTTTCGACAAGCAAAGTGATTTTAAACTGTAGATCGCAGGCCGAAGCCGAGTAGCTTTTTTTTTTCAATCTGATGACATTGATGAATCTCACCTCTCACTAAATAACATCATCTTTAGATATTGTTTCCTTGCTGATGTGTTTATAGGCTTTTATTGAGTATTCTACACATGAAACTTGAAATAAATACCCTAACAACTCTAACCGTAACTCACTTTTCTTTACGGGCTACATGCCGTGTACAGTGCCTCTTACTGCTGGCCAGCCTCTCAGTCAGCCACGGAGCTAACAAAAACAGCTGTAAAGATCTCTTAAAATCAGTAAAGTAGCCTATATATTACTTTTGTGTTGAAAGTTAAATCACTGTCACAGTTTCACAGTTTTTAAAGATGTTTGGGGACATTTGATAGAAACAAAGACTTTGGCCTACAAACCTTCCTTGACACAGGATGCTGATATTATTCAGCTTCATCTGTCTCGACCAGTGTGAATACCGTCTATGTTTATCTGTCGTCTGCTTACTGATTTGCTCATGCAGTGTTATTATGATTCAACATGACCAACATGGCCTCATGAGACAAAGGAAGATTTGTTTTAAAGAGAATTCTGAAAGCCAAATATGATTCTGCATGACTGATCTCACACCAAAATGAATGCTCAGTTCTCAAATTAAACCTTTGTTTATTTGGGTCCTGCGATAGAGATAATGGAGGGGTGACCGCTGTTCTTAAATTATCTTCAACCTTTTTGAGTTACAACATATGCTACTGTTGATCAGTTTGTTTATTCAGAAAACAAATAGCTCCAGTCTAACCTGTCTTAAAAACTCCTAGCGGCTCTCAAATATTTGGTTTACTGTAATTATTAACCAAAATAGTGTTGTATTATTTTTATATCTATATTTTATTGTTATATTGTGTATAGAGAGAATTTAAGAGGGCAGAATCAGCCACAGAAGGTTGGTTTGCTCATCAAGAGCTGTTTCCGTGTCATCAGTGGAGCTATTAACTTTAAGCTGACTCCAAACAGTCTATTTTACTAAATGCATTTCTGGTTGTTTAAATAACGCACCTCCACGCTTGTGATGAGTGAAATGCAAACCTGGGCTTAAAACTGTTCAACTTGTGTTCACAGAGAGGTGATGTGCTGCCTTTTAATGTGTTGAGAATTTGACAGCTACTTCTTTTAAAAGACACAGAGCGGTTTTATGGCCCACATTAGATTCAATAAGTGTATTACTTTTATGACAAGAGAGGCTGAAGACTGCCTGAGTACTTAGCGAAATATATTGTGCTTGATAGAGCTCAAAAAGTAATAATATTAATGCCTTTTCTTAATCTGCTGGACGCCGTGCACATCAATTAATCAGAGATACTGTGTCATCGTCTGATTTTACAACATGATGTGTTTACTGTCTTTAGCAGTCCACTAATGTCTTGTTGCATGTAATAAACTTACTACTACATAACTTAATGTCTTGTTCCTCACAGTCACACTCGGAACTGACGAGCAGGAGCTGTTGTCAGTACGCTTTGACATGCATTCCTCCTGAGTTCAGCGACGCCTCCCTCAGTGGTGCGGTGGCAGGATGCCAGTGCAGGCGGCCCAGTGGACAGAGTTCCTGTCCTGTCCCATCTGCTACAATGAGTTTGACAGTAGCGGCCACCAGCCCATCAGCCTGGGCTGTTCCCACACGGTGTGTAAGACCTGCCTACACAAACTGCACCGAAAGGCCTGCCCCTTTGATCAGACACCAATCAGCACTGATATCGACCTGCTGCCAGTAAATTGTGCCCTACTGCAGCTGGTTGGAGCTCAGGTGAGTCATGGAGCATGAAGACATGTTTATGTGAGTGATAATGAGACAGTTACAACGAGACAGAAAACTCAAACTCGAAACCTTGCCCTTTTCCTGTGCTTCTGTGTCTTGTGTGTTTGTGTGTGCTCATGACGTGTGTCTCTTAGGTCCCAGATTTTCAGTCGGTGAGCCTGAGCAGCGCGGCAGAGGTTGAGCACTATGAGGTCTGCAGAGTGTGCGTGGAGGAGCTTGCTCTTTATCTAAAACCTATCAGTGGAGCAAAAGGTACATGTAACTGCAACGAGTGTGTGCATTATGTGTGTTTGTGATGGTACATTTGAAGAGTTTCAGATCTGTGGACGTTTGAGAAAGAAAATGAAGCTCTTCGTACCAACCGTGTGGGTGCCGCAGCTCAGCTGTCTGTATAACTTGGCATTCATGCTTCTCACACTTCTCATGACACCTAAAATCTTCTGTACTTATATAATACTGAAGAAAAATCCGTCTCTCGGCATAACCACATAAGGAATTGACCAGTAGTTTTGCTTTTTTCTTCAGCTAATTCTGGTTGACGATGCTGTGGCAGCTTTCATCTTTCATTCCTTTTGGCTGCAATAACATAATTTTTGCCCAATTACATAATTTCTGCAATTCACATATTGTTATGTCTGGTTCCCTAAAAAGCATTAACCACAAAAAGGGAGAATTTGATGCCTTCAGGCCTCACCCCTCCCACAATTAGGAGTTTAAATCCACCTGCTACATCATTATTGAAGGTTTTCTGGTTGTAAAAGACTTATCTTTGCTGCTGCTCTGTTATTTCTAGGTTGGAGGATGAATTTTCTCTCATATCCACATCAGTGCACTTGAATTATAGAGTGTGTCATTACTTTGTATTAGATAGAGTTAAACTGAGATAAAATCAGTCAGATTAAAAAAGACTAATCTGAACTGAAGCAAATGTTCTCACGGAGATGAGGTTTCACACATACACTGTTTTACCACAACGCTATCACCTACCACAGGTGTGGCAACGTTGAGTCCAAGTGTGCTCAGTCGGCCCATGCAGAGGAAGCTGGTAACGTTGGTGAACTGCCAGCTGGTGGAGGAGGAGGGCCGTGTGCGGGCCGTGCGGGCAGGCCGGTCACTGGGCGAACGGACGGTTACCGAGCTCATCCTGCAGCACCAGAACCCCCAACAACTCTCTGCCAACCTCTGGGCAGCGGTGAGGGCTCGGGGCTGCCAGTTCCTTGGGCCTGGTGAGTGTGCATGGCATACAGTACACTCATCTCAGTGATTTAAACATCATGCTTCTTGACTCAAACATGTAAATCTGTGAGGCAAAGCAAAAAATGTCATTTGAAAGACGTAAGTGTGATAAATCTTTAGGAAGATTCCACAAGTGTGATTTTTGCGTAAGACTTGTGAAATGTATTACTAGCATTCATATTTGAAAGGTGGTGCATGCTAGTATGCATATGACACAATTGTGAGAACAGGTGTTATCTTGTTCTTACTGCTTTCTTGTGTTTCTTTGAATATGAACAATTGAAAAGTTGGATGGAAAACCATTGTAGCTTTTTCTGAGTTATTGTTAAGTCAGTATACAATGCTGTCACGGTAAGCCTGTTGGATTTATTCTCTTGAAATCACATGACTGTTCAAAGCTCTTACATTAACTAGTCTGTGTGTGACTTTAAAAGAAAAGCCTTTCGGTTGACTGGACTCATTGTGTCTAGAAGTTGCCTTTTGAATTGTCTAAATTGCCTGCTTACATTGCCTCATCAAACTGACTGTTTGAGCTGGTACCAGGTGTCCTGTGATGATTACTCATAGGGCAGATTCTGACTGGGAAACTTGTTTCTCATCATGATATCAGAATGAGTTCATTTAAGTCTGAGGACACCTTGTTCATAGCACCTCTATGCGTTAGAAATAAAATGGTCAGTTGTTTAGCTTTTGCTATTTCAGAATATGTTAGTGTTTGCATGCATGCTGTTTGAATATGTTGAATATTTCTCTCTCTGACTCCGTCTCCGTCTCTTTTTCTTCCTCCCTTCCTCCCTCTGCCCTCATCTCTTGCTGTCCTACGCTTTATCCCTACATTCACCTACCTAACTCCTCATCAGCTATGCAGGAAGATGCACTGAAGCTAGTTTTGCTGGCTCTGGAGGATGGCTCAGCTCTATCCAGGAAGGTGCTGGTTTTGTTTGTTGTCCAGAAGCTGGAGGCTCGCTTCCCCCAGGCCTCCAAAACAAGCATAGGCCACGTGGTGCAGCTGCTCTACCGGGCGTCTTGCTTCAAGGTACCTTGGGAACATGACTGAGCATACACACATAGATTCACAACAAACCCATAAATATGAGCACCTACAAGAACATGTGAGCAAGCCGCACTCTTCAGTGTTCCATTTAAAAATAAAAAAAAAATGAAGCTGTTTTAATGTGGTCGTTGTCAAACTGAACAGAAGAACCACAGTTTGCTGCTGTCCCAAGAACCCAAGCCATAATAAATGACCTGATTAATGAAGGGTGTTTAAATAGATGCTCATTTACCACCAGTATTCCTTTACTGCAGAGATAGTGCTTCAAATGAGTATTTTCATGTCATTAGTTAGAGAGAATATTTTCCAAGCAATAAACTACCTAATTAAAATAAAAAAAACACAGTTTGTGTGTTTGTTTTTTAAAAATTGGTCAAAGTGAACTGAGTGAGCTTCAGTCTGACATTAAAGTGATACTCCTAATATCTTTTAATGCCTAAAAGTCATACCTGTAATAAGGATATGGGCTTCTGTAGTTATATTTTGTTTGCATGCGTGTATTTCTGTGCCTGTTAACTGATGACAGACATCGCTGGTAGGGCAGAAATGCCAGCTATCTGCCTGTGACGTAACAGCAGTCTATATTTGCCCCTGTTGCCCCGCCTTGCAGGATAGAGACAGACAGCGCAGAGATGCAGAAACAGATAGATGAAAATGCAGGAACAGAAAGAAGACCTGACAGAGCTTTTTAGAGGACGGACAGCAGCAAGTGCTTGAATGATGATGAAATCTGACTCTGTTCAGTTGTAATTTTGACTGTTGAGCTCGGCAGATTTGTAATTGATAGTCAGTGGCACAGTAGTGTGTGTTGGTGTCTTATGATGATTACTCATAGGGCAGATTCTGAAAAGGGGAGAAACCCTTTGTCTGATCTGAATTTGAGTTTATAAGTCTGAAGACACAGACTGACTGTTTGGAAAATTCTGTCACATTTAACTGGAAAATCATAAGTACGACTTTTAGTATTTGGGACCTCCCAAACCAAAATATGTTTTGATCCTACCCTAGGAACAGTTCACCCTAAAATGAAACTTTCATCGTCTCATCAGCCACTCAGCCAGGTGTCACGGCAAAACACCAACATGAAATTTCACCAAACAAGTTATGCAATATAATCATTTTAAGTATATTATCTCATTTTTTTTAGTCCAAAGTGCCAATACTTATCTGAATCACTCTGCTCATGCCCTTTTCTGCCTGAATGAGCAAAAATGAATTATGCAGGAAAAAGCAGATGCTAATATACAAATCCCCTGTACAGTAATTTCAAAAAAACTGAAAAATCTTCCACACAAACAAGAAAATCTCAACACCCAAAATGGCAAATATGAATAAGAGTGAGGTGATAATGAGTGAAGTTTCATTTTGAGGTTGAATATTCTACAGTTGACTAAGTATTCTTCCATTTGTTCTGTATCAGCAAAAACAGATTGACATTGTCTTGTTACATACTGTCTCTCTTGTTTCTCAATTTTACCTCCCTCCACCTTTGTTATTCCCCCATCACTCTATCGCCTGACCTCACCTGTCCCTCAGGTGACTAAGCGAGATGAGGACTCCTCACTGATGCAGCTTAAGGAAGAGTTCCGTACGTACGAGGCTCTCAGGAGAGAACATGACGCTCAGATCGTCCACATTGCCATGGAGGCTGGCCTACGAATTTCACCTGAGCAGTGGTCCTCTCTGCTGTATGGAGACCTGGTCCACAAGTCACATATGCAGTCGATCATTGACAAGGTACCATTGTGGATCATATTCTAGTCATTAGTGATGAGCTGTTACTCCACTCGCCATATAAGACTGACTCTCCTCTTCTATCCTCTGCTCTAGTTGCAGTCTCCGGAGTCGTTTGCAAAAAGCGTTCAGGAACTGACAATCGTTCTGCAGAGGACAGGAGACCCTGCCAACCTTACAAGCCTTAGACCTCACCTAGAGCTACTAGCCAACATTGACCACAATCCAGGTACTTGACTTTAATAGAATTCACCTGAATGATTACTAATGAGCCTGGACTATTAACACTTCTCTGGATAAAGGGATCGTCCAGTTACACAAAGATTAATGGGATTGAGAAGTGATGAAAATAGGCAACACGCACATACTAAAATGCAATAAATCTGCACAAAACTACTGATTCATCTTGTGTTAGCTATTTAGTAATCTATGAACAATGACTAAGAATAGACTTTAATCATGTGGTTAACTTTTAAAATATTAGACAGTATAGACACTCAGAAATGTATTCTGTATTGTACTGAACCTAGTAAGTTATTAGTCAGTTATTATATTGTTATGAAACAACCAAGTGCTTCTGGCATTATGACAGAAAAGTCGGACAATATATTATTCTACCACAGTGTAATTTATTGTGTTATGTACATCAACACAGATGTAGGTACTATAATTTGTCTGTAGTGTCATAAAGATGTCACCACTATTGTACGCTACACCCCAGCAGCACTACTATATCATCTCCCACAGGAATTGTTTGGAAACCCTGCAATACTAAGACCAGATACTAAATGGATAATTTTTTTTATACCACCCTTCTGCTCCAGACTGAAATATATTTTAGAAACTAGGATGGATTGCTATGAAATTATTCACAGTCCTTCATGGTTCAAAGAGAATTAAGCCTGGTGACTTCTCCTCTAGCACCATAAGGGTGACATTTTTAGATTTTAATGAAATGTCCCGGTATCGATTGGCATGAAATTTGGATAACTTTATTCATAAAGGGAACCCCATCAAAGACACACATTTAGCTTCTTTTGGAGCCTTTTTTAGTTATCATACTGGATACTGCAGAGGACGTCTACTCTCAAGTAATTTATTCAATATTTTCAGAGTGATTCACATTAAATTCTGCCCTTGCCACTACCTGAGCTTCCTGTAATAAAATACCTTTTTGAGACCCTGTACAGTGATAAAAATCTCTACTAAACAGAACGTGTTGTCGATCTGTGTGCAGATGACCCGGCACCATCATGGGAGGAGCTGGAAAATGTGATGCTGGCAGTAAAGTTGGTGGTTCACGGACTGGTGGAATTCATACAGAACTTCAGCAAGAAGAGCCATGACACTCCACAGGTACACTGATGTGTGAGGATGCGATTGTAAAAGTTTTATTATTCAAAATAGACAACACAGTGAGCATGAAATGAAATGGGCTGCAGGCAATGAGAGAGACATAAACATAATATGTCCACAGTGGAAAAATGCAGAATAGTAAAGACGAACAATCTTGGGAGGAGAAATTGCACTGTAGATAACATGTTCAGAGTCCTACATCTCAATTTAGACCCCTCTGTGTGTAAAATAGTTAAAAGGACATAAAATGATCTCTGACCACTAACAGCAGAGTGGTAAAGGTTGTTTGCTTAATTGAATAACCATTAATTATTGAACAGCATTAAAATAACTGTTAACAATTAGCAGACAAAGAAACTAAGATATTAAACATCTTATCTGCCCGCTCCCCCAGATAAGACAAATAAACAACCTGTAGCCGTGACATTATATAGTGTCTTAATACCAGTGAGGACTATGATGAATCTGTCATCATCTAAGGCATTCTGTCTGTAAGTCTTTAACTGCGGAAAACCTTTGGGTTTTTTTTTTGAGGAATTAAATAATGAATCAAATCAGGCAAAATGGTTTCATATTTTCTGACCCTTGTATGACATTGAAGAGCAACCACCAGACTCCCAAAAGATGACTGACCTCTAACTTAATCTGACTCTTTTTAATAAATCAATGCAGAGGTGATAAATGTGTGCAGGGACTGACTTTTAATTGACTTTTAATTGATTCCCTTCTGCTCATCTTGACCTCTGCCTTTACCCTTGAGCTGAGACATTTTGGGTATTAAAGGCATATTCAAATTTTCCTCAAAGTGAAAAAAAGATGCAGAAAACAAAAAAAAAAACAAACAAAAAGACTAATCACATCATAATGCTCTGCAAACCATAAAGTATTTTTATATGTTTGCTTTGGAGGCAAACAGCTTTGAAATTGCAGCTCTGCCATAAACACAAAATTTATGAAGATAATGATTTATAGTTTTCTGTTGACAATGTATCACGGAGGTTATGCTTCAATTATCTGATATATATTTTTATGGTGTTTAACAATAATCTTTTGTAGTGTGTCCTTGCCTGTTTGTGAGCTTGCCAGCACAGCGTCTTTGACATCTGTTTGGCATCCATTGTTGTGAATTTTAAGACTCTTTCCTTTCAACCTCCAATTAGTCTTCACCTTGGATTTAGTTAATTTGTCACACCAGTATAAAAACACTGTAAAGAGTAAACATTAACTATCACTGTGACTTGAACTTTACACTTATTATAAATTGTTACCCAATTTTTATGAGAACTACTACAACTTCCAGCTTCAAACTACTGTAAGAGCTGTGCTGTATGTTAATTGACAACAACAATATTAAAATATTAACACTATCTGGGAAAAGCAATAAAAATGATTGTATTTCCTGGAGGAACAGAAGATGTGATGCATCAGTTTAATGTTACAGTTACATTGTGTCTGTGCGTTTTGCAGCCTCAGGCCAACAGCAAGTATAAGACCAGCATGTGTCGAGACCTTCGTCAGCAGGGAGGCTGTCCCAGAGGAACCAACTGTACATTCGCACACACACCGGATGAGCTGGAGAAGTGAGTGAGCACTAACAAACTCACAGAGAGACACTCCCTTTTCACTGTATTCAAAATCAACAAAAAGAAGAACTCTCATCATGTAAATTTATATGTGTAATAAGAATTTTATCTTAGACGCAAGTCTGCTTGCAAAACTGTGGGACTTTTTTTTTTATCACCCTATATTAACTCACATATCAATATATAAGAAAGGGTGGTATTTTGATGAAATTAGACAATTAGCTACATTACATTAAGGGTCTGTAGTCTAAGATGTGCTTAGTTCACCCTGTAAGAAAAATACCTCTCCTCTGCTTTCATTTGTGTCTACGCAGCTTCTCCCAACCCCCCTTTTTAATTAAATTGATCATTTATCTAATCATATATCTATTCACAAGAGGATTTATGAGAGGTCCTCTGTGATAATATTATTGCAATAATAAGGCTACACATACGCACGCACACACACTGTATTCAATGCAATTATAAATAAACATAAATCTTCCTCATTGCATTTAATTGTCCCATTGTTCATCCTTCTCTTTACAGATTTAGACTGAGGAACAAGAAGAGCAGCAGTGTTGGCCGTGCATTCCCTTTGGCACCTGGGGTCATGGGTAAAACCTTCACCATGGAGGGCAGCATCCACACTGATGTGTCTGCAGGAGTGGGGCAGGGCCTCAAAGGCACAGGAGATAATACAGGGACCCTTACAGAGGGAATTCCTGGCCTGACTCACCCTCAGCTTATCTCCAGAGGAGCTGACATGATGGAGGAAATGAAGAGAGCAGTGCCAAATGGATCCGGAGCTAATGGGTCCAACGGGCTAAGTGGCTCTAACAGAACCACGTCAGGGTCAACAGAACAGTAAGATTATTCCTCCACTTATTCACTGATGCATGTGCAGGTACAACCTCTGTTGTTGAACTCAGATTTGTCTTAATAAATAACTGCAAACATAAATACACAGATAATATATAAATGCATTTTTGTATACAAGGTTAGTGAATTTCACATTAATATTGTTATATAACAAAACATGGATTATATACGTGTTTACATTTGAATATGTATCCACATTTACAAGTTCTCTGATGTGTTTATTTGCTCACATTTTAGTGGATTTCTCCATTTGATTTTGATGAGAGGAAGTCTGCTGATTCATCAATATGTGTTGCATTCACGTGCTGTATGAAAAGCCTTATTTTAAGTGTCTGAAAGTCAGCTTGGGGATGCGCTCATTTGTTCTTCAATTCTCTTTATGTTGTCGTTCTGTCCATTAGGAAGCCCATCTCTCCTCCCAGGACTCCAGTCAGCCACTCCTCAGCGTCATCTCCTTTGACCACAGTTGGACGGGGTGATGTTGGTGGTCCTATGCCCAAACATGGTCAGTTCCTGCTGCGTGCACCACATCCTTCTCAGGCGTCAGAGCTGTACTATCAGGAGCCCCATTCTCCGTACGACACAGACCACTATCAACCAACCTGTGAGTCTTTATTTTGAATAAACGTTTTAATAAAAAATAACCTATCCTTTTCTTCAGAAAGTGCAAATAAACATTCTCTTCTCTTTCTCCTCTCCAGCAGGTCCCTACTACCCAACCCTCCATCCTCCTCACAAACCCTGCATGTTTCGGTTCCTCAGATCCTCTAATGTCCCGGAATCCTCTCTGCCACCACAATCTTCCTACCCGAGTGACCCTCAGACGACACACACGCCCTCCTCCTCTTCCTCGGGATACCCGCCACACCCGCCTAGAGAGCGAATGGGACCTCCTGCCTTCCCCCCTCACCCGGGTCAGCCTCAGTATGGACCTCTGGCCCCTGCCCATGGTGTTTATGCTCCCCTCTATGACAGCAGGAGAGTATGGAGGCCTCAGGTGAGCCTTCTGTTTATTATCATGCTACAATGTAATTTGATCAGTCTGTAACTTTATTGATTATATTGACTATCATCATTACAGCTGTACCACAGAGAGGATGCCAGGAGTAACTCACTGCCTCCAGAGGTGCTGCATTCCTCTGTCTACCAGCCTCCACTCAGGGAGAGATTCAACTCTCTAGACAGCAACTACTGCTCTGGAGCTGAACACCGTGCAGGGCTACACAGGGTAGGTGAAATAACGCGCATCTTACACTGCGGCCACGGAGAATACTCATTTACGACTGAGTGGAGGGATATATTTTCCGATAACAACACACTTCTGACGTAGCTGCTGCATCATTGTTTCAGTTTAAGACATATATATGTTTAAAACTGGCTGTTACCGGGCTCTAGCTTTTCCCACTTGTTTGAGTGATGTTTAATCCAACACTTACAGTAGCACTGCCAATAGTGAGGATAGTGTTAAACTAATTAGTTTCCTGTGTTTCTTGTCTTGTTGTCATGGAACATGTCTTGTGTAACATACAGTACATCCAATGTAACTGTCTATATTAATTGAAGTTGGTTCATCTTACACTGAACAGATTCATGCTGCATTCTTTTCCACAATTTCCTTTCCTTCAATTTCTCTTTTTACTCCCACATACAGTATCATCTCACCTCTACCTTCCTTGCCAGCCAAAGAGCTGCAGTATGTAGCTTCAGCCTCCTCTGTAGTCCTCCCACCTCTCACCCAAATATGTCTCTGCCTCCCCCACTCACTTCTCTCCATCTGACATCATCTTACAGCATTACCTCTATGGCTACCTTAATACACTGCCATATTTTACCAATAATGCTGTATGTGACTATATTACCTGTGATAGATATTTGCAAATTCATTTTTTTTTTAAATCTGGGAGAGTATTATTCGAATTGAAGTGGAAAATACTTATAATGACTCATTGATGACAATTGTTAATAACCAAAAATAATATATTACCAATGTATGGTTATGTGTGTCTTCTAAAAACAATTGTTTTCAGCCATGTTGAAAAGATTCTTGCAAACAACAAATTACGAAATATTCTTTATGAATTAAAAATGTTCTGCAGTGAGGTTTGAACCCTTGCAGCATCCATTTGTCATGCACTACTGTTAACCAGCACCTAATAAAAAGATTTCTTAGTCGTGCAGGAAAGCACAATTTATTTGTGTGGTATTGTGACCACCCCTTTTAACTCAGCCTTAACATAAACTGAACATTTTAAATCTGAAGTGTGAGCGTTGTTGTATGGTATTACATTATATTGTACAGTTGTTTTTCCACCCCCACATCTTCAGGAAAGGCTCCTCTGCCTGCCCCAATGTCTAGACCAAGACCAAACAAGAAATCTGGGTCTACCTTTGAGAAACAACTGAAAACTCTGAATTATACTTATTGTTTGTCATGGCTTCAGTCTTTTCCAGTGCTGTAAATAAACTGTTAATTAATTGTTTAAATACATTATTAGTATATAAATATAAATATCTGCTCTCTCTTATCTCCTGCATTTTTTCTGCTTTCTCCCACGCCCTCCTTTTCCAACTCTCTTGTCAGGACTATGGACGTGTGCCTCTGGGCTATGAGGATCTGTTCAGAAGGAAGCAGGAACAGTGGGCACATCATCACCACCATCACAGCGCAAACAGGCCCTCCCAGTCCTCCCCCATCTTCACCATTGATTTTGGAACTGAGGTAGAAAGCAAATAAGGAAGCCAACATACTATATGTGCAAACATAAACACACAGAGCATCGTTAAGGCTGTTTATAGGCAGGACAATAAAAATATTAAATTCTACCATGACTACTTCATTAAAGGTATGGTTCAGATTTTTTTGAAGTGGGGTTGTATGAGGTAGTTATCCATAGTCAGTGTATTACCTGCAGTAGATTTGGGTCAACAACCCCCCCCCAGACAGTAGTACCGGCACGGAAGCTAAGCAGTGTCCTGCTGTGGACAGGGCCAGCAGCAATATTTTAGCCTCCTAAAAAAGCAGATCAGCTGTTGAGTGAGCAAGTGCTGCTGCACAGTGCGCAGCATGCGTAGGAATACGGAAGTACAGTTGAGAAAATGTAGTGCCAAAAGGAAAGGGCTGTCTGATGGCAAGGTAAAGCACTTAAAATATTCTAAATATAGCTTACACTTAAACTGATATTGATTCTTTTAGTTGGGACTTTTTTTAAATGGCTAAAACACATTTTGCGGCTGGCCCCATCCTCAGCAGTACAGTGCTTAGCTTTCGTGTCAGTACTCCTGCCTGCTTCTCCAAACTGGGGGCAGGGAGTGCCGACCCAAATCTATTGCAGGTAATACACTGACTATGGATAACTACCTCATACAACCCCACTTGAAAAAATATGAACTATCCCTTTAATACTCTCACTACAGCATCATGAAACTGAGATTAATGAATCACTTGTGTAGTTTACCATTTTTTAAAATATGTTGGGTTTAATTCCTATCCTGAAAGCTTGCGCTTCTGCTGTGTCTAATGCTATTTAAGTGGGAGATAGTTGCTTAGCAACTGTGGGCGAAGATATCATAGCAATGCACAATTGTGGCGTGTGTGCGTGTGTGGGTGTGTGTGTGTGTGAGAGAGAGAGAGGACAAGAGAAAGCGAGAAGAGAGACTTTAACAAGCAGTGACTCAGGCTTTCAGCTGAGTAAAGCTTTGTTTAACGGCATGTCGGATATGTTTTTGTGAAGATATCCACTTTAAAATAGAACTCTTATTAAATAAACCATAAGGACCTTTTCGGTGTTTGTTTACCAGTCTCAATATAATTTTGAAGCCTCTGGATAACAAGCATAAGCAAGTAAGGCCATCGGTGAAAAGACTGGCTATTTTTATTCAATGATATCTAGAGCTTAGCTAGAGCATGGGAAAGTGGTAGCATGTCAGTACTGGCACTGAGAGAATAAATTCAAATTACAGAGCAACTGAAGCTGCCATATTAGGTATATGAATCCTCTTAAAGCATGCACCATATACGTGTATATCTCAATTCCCTAAAGATCCAGTATCTACTGTATATCTACTTATTTCGTACAGGGTCACAAGAGCTGAAACTGATCCCAGCTCACATTGGGTGAGAGGCAGGATACACCCTGGACAGGCAACAAGTCTATTACAGGACTAACACATACAGACAACCATACCTACATACGTTTATTCACACCTACCGGAAATGTAGAGTGTCCAATTCACCTCTTTAGACTGTGGGATGAAAACCCACGCAAATACAGGGAGAACATGCAAATTCCAGCCAGCTGGTGAAGTCAAACCTTTTTCCTGTGAAGCAACCACTGAGCCAGCATACCCTAACAGTCATTGTGTAGTTATGAAGATGAAAATGTAATGAAACCAATAAAATAGATGTAAAGATAAAATAAGATAAAATAAGAACTTAATAATTCAGATAAGAGCCAATGATCGATAAAGTATACAAGGGAATAACGCCTTTAAAACATGAATAAATTAAATAAGTAATTAAATAAAATAAATAATGGCCATAAAATATTGCTGGTTCAAACACTGCAAGAACTTTAAAACACGTGTAAGGACTTTAAAAAGAAATACTTTAGCATTCAACATGTGCAATGCAAAATACTCCTATAGTGCGCCAAACATTGTGCAAACAGCTGCTTTTCCAGATGGCTACATCCTTCTTCCTGTCTCTTAACAGAAAGTACTTGGTAGAGGAGAGAAGATTGGTGGCTGAAGGGAGAGCTATATGAGACATTTGCCCTCATTGTGATTGTAGATATTGTTCTCAAGTGACCCCAATGTCAAGAAAAATTCACAAACCCATGTTATCCTTGTGACCTATTGGCAACATGAAAAAGTCACTTGCAAAGCTGTCTCACCATCATTTTTAAATATCTCTCTCTCTCTCTCTCTTTCAGCATGTGGAGAGCAGTGGAGGCCAGTGTGTGGGGTGCAGGTACAGAGGCGAGGAAAGTTTACCACACTATTCTCCATGGTCCTGTGGTACCATCGGCCCCTGCCTCAGCCCCTTTGAGCCGGAAACGCTCACACACACCACGCCTCACTCCTGCTCAGAGCACTCGGTGAGACTCTTCACACACCCACAAGCAGGAACATGCTTATTGACCTGTGCATGCACAGATCCACACTTACAGACAGTGTCTGTGTTTTTCTCATGCAGGAGTTGGACAATAATGGAGGTGGAGGTGGTGGGGTTAGCAGTGGTGGTGTGGGAAAGCGATGGCTGCATTCATTGGATCACTACCGGCGATTGAAAGACGAGGATCCGATCATTCCCTTTAGTGAGGGGCCCATTATCTCCAAGTGGGGCGCCATATCCCGGGCGTCTCGTACGGGCTACCACACCACTGACCCTGTTCAAGCCACAGCCTGCCAGGGCAGCGCCAACACCACGCCCATCAACTTTAAAGGTGAGAAAGGATAAAAAAGTGGTAAGAGAGGTGACAAATGAAAGTAGACTAAGGTAATGCAGGATGAAACAAGGCTGGCACAGGGAGAGAGAGAGAGAGAGGAAAAGGAGACAAAGAAGTGGTAGAAAATAAGTTGTAAAATAGTTTGTTTTTTTCCTTTTTATATGATGAGACTTTGGAATGACCTGCCTAAGGAGATCAAGTCAGTATCATCTTTTAAGTCACCTCTAAAAACCAATTGTTATATTCTAGCTTTCAGTGTTTGCCTTTGACATGTTGTCTTTTCCTTTTATGATTTATCTTTCATCACGATGATATTCTGCTGTGTTTTGATATTTGGATTTATTTTTTCATTTGATCAGATTTTTCTTGTTTGTCTACAAGTCTTTAAATTAAAGTTGCATATTTTATCCTGCTAATGTGATACAGCTGTTTTTAATATTTACTGTCCTTTATCTGTGAGGCACTAAACTGTGTTTATATACAAATGCATAAAAAGCGATATATCTATAGTAAATATTATATTATTATATTAGTATTATTTTTATTGAATGTTGCTTTTGATATGTCTCCATTAACTTACAGATTATAACCCACACTTGGATCACAGTGACTACAGGTGGAGCTCCAGAGGATCAGACTCTTCCAGCCACTCTAGTTTCCTAGAAAGGTACAAAACATTCACAAACTCTACACTCAGTTTCCAGTAGTTGTTTCTACTTTCCACCCCAGCCAACGTCGGCTTGTGACAGATTTCTTTATATGGTCATCTGCTCCACACACAGAACACAAGTTCCCTGTTCCACTTTTCATTGTTTTGAGAGTAGTCACGCTGAGCCATGACTTGAGTCAAGCTGGTTGTGTGAGAGTTTTTTTGTTATACAGCACGGCAAAGAAACATAAGTTGTTTACCTGTTGGAGATGTGCTGGTCATCTGCAGCCCTTCATCAAACATCATCATCACTTTGGCTCTTTCTGCTTGTACTATTCCTTCCTGCGTTATTTCTAACTGATCTACTGAACAAAGAGCTCCAAACATCTTAATATGTGGTTGTGTCTGTGTGGAACATGTTTAATTTCCTGTTAATTCTTCACAATAAAAGTCTTTAGTTATTTTAAAGCTTTTGATATGAAGAAGTAAAGCAGGAAACTTAACAAGACTTAATATAACTCTCATATGTCTGCCCCTCAGCAGGCTTTTGGAAAGTTGGCCAATCAGAACAGAGTGGGCTCATCATAGGGGAGCCTTAAAGAGAGAGGAGCTAAAACTTCCTGTTAAAAGACAGAGGCTGAGAGGGGCTCCTTAAAGGGCCAGTATAAGACAAATAAAGAATTTTTTGAATTGTGAATCATGTAAAGCTGCTCTATTGAAGTCCAGGGATAAAAATATAGAGCTGGAAATGAGGATAATAGGTCCCCTTTAATTCCTGATTGTAACACACTCTTCCTCTCTCAACCCTCTCTCCCATTTCATTGTGCTGCAGTCATTTCCGCTCTGTGGTCAGTCTAAAAATAGAGCTGCTAGCTGGTTAGTAAAAACCCACTTGGTGGCTAAGAAAAGGAGTCAGGAAAGCCCTCTGCACTGGTATCTCTAATGTGGTATAAACATATTTTCCATTATACTGACAAGCTATTTTGATCATTATTTTTTATGTAGTATTTATTAGATTTTATTTTATCTCCATCACCTTTATATAAGTTGAAAATTTGCTCTTTCACTTACAGGTAGATTTGCTCTTTATATTTTTTCTGTATCTCTATGTGTGTTTGTGGATTTAGTGAACAGCTTTGTGCATCAGAGCTGCGCGGTCGCCGAACTTCATTAAGCAGTGGAGAGAAAATCGTGTCTGATCTGCAAACCCATCAGACCGCCTACAGCCAGGATCGGGACCGAGTATGCAACCGGGCTGAGAGTGAACCGGACCCGGACCGAGATATTGAGCTCGAACTGTGTGCTCTGGACATGGAGGATTCAGACCACCAGGAGATCAAGTCTCAGGTTGGTATGATTATGTAGATCAGACCGGGCATGTGGACGTATTGCCTGTGATGTTGCTTGATGATTTCTGAAGAGATATTTTGAAGTTTTGAATTCAGTTTATCCCACTCCGAGATCTGAAACATTAAAGTATAACCAGACCTCTTTATCATCTTCCTTTTTTTTATCATCTTTGCCTCTCAGGACTCTTTAGACCTGGCCACCCCACAGTCTCAGGATGCTTCCCACCTCCTCCCACCACCCTGTTCCTCTCCACTCCTCTCATCCCCTGTGGAGGAGCACCCCCAAGCAGAGGGTCCTTCGACAGAAAAGATGGATGCTCACCTGCTGAAAAAGATGGCCTTCAGGTGAATTTTGACTTCACAGAAACTTGAGTGGGTTTTCAGTATGACAAAACTGTCAGTGTACAGGATCATCATCCTTCCTTCCTTCCTTCCTTCCTTCCTTCCTCTCTTTTTGTTCTCTAGGAAGTCTCTGTCTCCTGGAGGGTTGGTCTCAGGAGGTCTGGGCGTCGGCAAGCTTGTGCTGAGGAATGGACCTCCCCGACTTGTGGACTCTTCTACCCGGGTTTGTCCTGAAACACCCGGGACAGAGATGCTGCTCAATGGAAGCTAAGGGGACACAGTCCAACTCTGATCAGAACTAAGATAAAGCTGAGTTGCTTGCCCATAACAGATCCTGGTTAAAGGGAAAACTATTTAATTCCAGCCTTCATAAATGTCAATCATATGCCTGAATAAAAAGTAACAGGGAGGGGTCAACATTCTGTCACAAGGGGCAAGATAAAACACATTGTATTGCCTCCTAAGTAGTGGTTTTCACCAATGTACAGCTCTGCAGAGAATTTAGTGATATTGGTGTTAATGCCTATATAGCACCTGACCAGTTAGATGCTGAGCTGGAGTCAGGTTGGAAATTCTGCCCTGGACACATTTAGGAGAATGGCTAGACACCTCACAGCACCTTCACCACATAATCGCTCACTTTACATGACATTGTACTCATGAGTTTTACACATCATGTAGTTTGTTGTTGTTTAACACAGTAGGCAAAGACAGACATAAGTTTTATTGGCCTTGTTACACGTCATCCTACATGATCTGTCGGACAGAGAAACATGTCACATACATGTCAATACAATGCATGAATTTTCTTCAGTCATGACACTTTTTTAAGTTTACTTTGATACTGTCTTAACCTTGTCCTTTATTTGATCTTCATTTTTCCCCGTATGTAGTTTGGATTAACAACAGGAACTGATCTTTTCTCACAGTATTGAGATTGGGAACCTGGGAAAGTAAATACAAGTCATTTGCAGCAGTAAATCATCAAGTCATTTATGTGTGCTCCACGCATACTGTACAGTGTTATGAATATAACTTACTGTGTGTGATTGCTCTGTAGCTTGTGCCTTGGAAATAAGTGTGTTCCCTCCATGGCAGGCGCTGGTTAAGCTCCACATAGTTATCTATACGGTTCATAAAATAAAACAGTGGCATTATTAATCAACTCTTGAAACTTTTTGCCAGCTTATAGATATCTGACAAATATCTTCCATTTCTTGCTATCTCTGTACATGTTAAAGCATTTTCTCTGTTTCTCTAAGTAGCCTTACATGGCAAGGGCTTCATCCAGCTAAATGCCACTTGTTTAGTTTACAAGCTTTATTGTAATGTGCAGAACACATTGTTGTAAGTATTTCCTGATAGATCAAGATAGACGCTTTAATACTGAGGGCGTCCAGCCCTCAGAGAAGATAAAAACTGCAGAAAACAGAGGTCTTCCCTTTTCTGATACTCAAACAAGCCTCTGTCTTTTACGAGTCATATGATCTTGTAAATGTCGACCTCCAAATTCCCTGGACTGTCATGTGACCACAGAACACAATGACACAGTCATAAACTGGATTTGAAAATGAGCATTGATCACTGGAGGTCATTAGGGATGGCAACACAGATGTGTGTACAGATGTGTGAACCCTATTTTTAAAAAATGTAAAATATGTAATTCATGCTACACTGCCTTTAACATAGTCTCTTATTGGTTGACTTATAATGCATAAAGCAACTCATTTGAAACAGAAATAGTTTTTTTTCAGCAGCAGATGAAGCTCATTTTGGTAGATTTTTATAGAAGCTACATTAACTCACAATTAATCTTGTACCTGTAGTTGTTCTTGCATTTAATCCCGCAGACTATAAATTAGAAACAGTCTTACTGCTCTCTTCTCTCTCTCACACACACATAGCACACTTGTGCACAAAATGAGAGTCAGCCACGTAGTAGATAAACACACGCACATGCAACACAATGGCCTTTTCTCTACTTGGTGTTGTGTAAAACTAAACATTGGGCTTTACAATGACTTTTATCCATGCTCACTGACAGACTCCTGGTGTTATCTTACATCTAAACGTGATCTCAGAAACTGAACACTGGAAATCAAATTTTTGTAAGCCCACAGCATTTTCCTGTGCTTTCCAGTCCAGTCACATTTACATGCTTTGTAAAAAATATTCAGAGAACATGCATGATGTTTCAAGCTGAAGCCTACAAAAGTGAGGGACACCACTTCTTGTGTTTCTTCATGCTCTATCTTCTTTAAACTTTTTTCTTTTTTTTAAGTTTTGTTCTGTTTTATTTTGTGCATTGCTAACTTCTGTGAAGTTGTTTGTGTGGGTATTTTGTATCAGGATCTTTGTTACTCTTGTTCTGTTTTGTTATATTTTACATCACAGATACAAAACTGATCGTCTTGTCTAATGTTTATCTGTGTTTGCTGGTCATCAGATGCGCTGTCGTCAGTACGCTGTAAACCACCAAAGTCTAGTTCACTGTAATTTTGTGCAGTATGGATGATTCCCATACAGCCTAACCTTGCCTCACTCCCTTTTATAGATATGAGGTATCTTGTGTGTGGCTGAGGCTTAATGACTTTAATAAATAGCAAGAAAACATTTAGATAAAAGTCATGAAGGCTCTTCTGAATTTGTTTACTATTCTAAATCTTATGAGATTTGTGTAGAATGAGAAGAGGAGGGCTAACTAATCTTTGAATCTTTCAAGCTCCCTCTTTAATTTCCTCTCATCTCAGCTACTGTACCTTTTCAAACATTTTCAAACAGCAATGTCTTTCCGCTCAAATTACATCTTAAATCCCATTTTAGAGGATTGCAGCATGGCTGTTTGAGGAAGAGTTTCAAGTTAAAACTTTACTGACCTGAACGAATAATGAAATACAGGACTTGTGACGATTTTCAGAGTTTCTCTCTTATCTCTCACCCAACATATGCTGGGATAAGCTGGTAGACAAAGTCAAGAAATGACAAGTAAATGTATGTTCGCCCGTGGGCTGAAAAATACTTTGTGACCGGATGTGATAACACGCTGTTTGAAAAACTCTCTGATATTTGGCAGGGTTCATTTCTGAGAGGAAAAGGCAAGAGCTGGCGCAGGGATTTAGCTACTCCCCAGTCAGGAATTTAGCTACCTACTGTCGCTCTGCATCTGTTTACAACTTCACCTTTGAAGTCATGTGATGTTAAGTGCCATGTTTGCGTACAGTACAGTACAATCAATCCCTGCAATTTTCCTATAACTTTTCATATTCCTTAACTAGAAAACGACATGAGGAGGGAAAGGCTCAGTCAAGATGAGGAGTTAAGATACTTCTCTTGTAGTTCTTGCTTTGTTCCATCAGAGGAGGCTAGATCCTTGACTGTCTGAATAGCTCAGGGAAGAATTGAGTTGCACAGCTACTTTGGCAATTTCTATGTTCATCACTTTAAATATTCTGTGGAAGTATTTACCTGAATTTCCCTTGCTGATAACTGACTCTTTCACCCAAATCATACATGGGTTAAAGTGTCACGCTGATTATATTGTTTGTCAGTGATATCTTTTGCCTCTCAGTATCAATATTGGCTTTGCTATTCCTGTGTTCATGGGAAAGGGCTGAGCATTACTGTATGGAAAAACAGTATTGTGAGTATTGATCTAATGTCAAAGTGATACTCTGTGTTTCCTTTAAAGTGTCTATAGAGCACTGCTGTAGTGGCTAATTGCACTGCACTAGTTCCCACCCCATCACTGCCAGCGGATGCAGTCTGACCGTGAGTGCCCCCCCCCTCACCCACCCTGAACACACATACACACTTTCCTTCACCCCCTCTGCCCCCATCCTCCCTGCATTCTTTGTCATGCATGCAATATAGTCCCTCTTGTGATGGCAGAGGAGTATTAATGATTCTGTAGTTGTGATACAACACACCCAGCGCTGTAAGAGTTCTGCACATGCCCACTGTGTGGCCACGCCAAGTGCTGAAGTTTGCTTGCAGCATTTTACATGTTAGCTCATGAAAAAGAATTATTGGTTAATAGAGATTATATTATTATTGTTATTACCACATTTGGTTGTTGTTGTGGTATTTTTCCTTCTTGGTATATTATAAGTCTGCTTCTTTGTTTTGAATTTGAGAATTTGCTAAAACTTAAAAATTTTTTATTAGACAAGAAAGTGTCTCATTATTCTATATTATATGGGAAAAAGCCTGTTTGTTGATAGTGAAACATATGATGAACTGATGTTTTTTGACTATTCATGTCTGTATTAGACATTTTATTTGCGAATCTATTGTTCGATTGAAATGTAAATGAACTATTAAGAGATGGTACACATCCGTCATTGTATACAGTCTGGCACCATCATTAGATGGACTTATAGTAAAGACGCTCATTTATACAACCTGTGATAATCAGATATATTTAAATGTTTGAATCATTGGGGCAGTTGTGTAATGTTTCAGAATGAGGAAGATAAAATCCTTAAGAGACAGCATATCTAAAATGTCCCCATAATGAATAATACTGTTATGTATTCCATTTATTTCCTTGGAAATATCACATTGTGAAAGGTTTCCCTTTTACTTAACTGTATGGTAATGCAGGACTGAAGCAAGTGATTTATGTGCTATTAATGATCGATGAAACTGTTTTGAGTATTGTTTGACTGACTGATTGATTCTTCTGTGCATTTTCTGGCTTGTTCACCTGTATTACACTGATGTACAGACAGCTTGGCCAAGCAGCAAACTGCTTCTGTGTTGCACTGAGAGATGGAATTATGAAAAGGACGATTTCAGCACATGAGATTGCATGCTACAATAAACCGACAACAAATAATGTCTCTTTGTGATTCTTGTCATCATGTGTGAATATCATGTTATGACAGTTCATAAGTCTGATAAGAATTGACAGTATTTAAAGGGTTCTGTTAACTCTTATACGTTGTTCTGGTCAAATTTGACCCATTTTTGCATTTTGAGAAAAAAACAAACAAAAAAACCCCAAAACACAATATTTAAATCTGACCCAGAATATGCAAACTTTAATGTTTATGTACCACATTTTTGTAAAACATTCAAAATATTGTTGCATTCTTCACATTCAATAAAATTAATTGAAGTCAGTATGGCTTTTATGTTCACCCTTTTTTAGGGAACAGGACCATGATATAGTGTGATTGTGAATGTTTTTCTACATAAACAAATAGTGTCAAACCTAAAGAATACACACTCTCTGCTCTCTGAAAGTTTCATCAGGGATTATTCACCCATTTATCATGACTGATGAAGTGTTTATGAATGAAAAATGGATTTGTGGTTCAAGAATCTGATGTACAGACTAATTATGATGGGATATTGTTCAGAATATGAACAGTATAAATACTTATTAAGAATAAGTATTTATTGTGGGACTTTTCTTTTTTACTTATGGGACAGAATTTTTCAATATAAATCCAGATATTACAACAATCTTTGTCATATGGAGCAAGAGTGCTCATTTCTCCCTCATTCCTAGACTTACCTTTTCATTATTCAAATTCACTAGTGAGTTTCATTCTGGGCTTTGAAAAGCTGAAGACTTGATTCTTAATGAAAGAAAATAATGTGGCTGCTACTGTACATCACTCATTGATTTATCATATGGAAACACAGGGGGGTGCTAAATCTCCAAAACTCACTGGAAATATCTAAGTGGAAATTGAGAAAAGGCCTCCATAGACAGAATTACTCTAAACAGCCCTGCATACATCTGTTACCATCTGTACAGCATCTAACTGTGTGTTATGTTACCTGCTCCAGCACTGAAACAATAAGCCTTGATAGGCTGCACAGGAAGATAACGTGACATGAACATGACAACAGCACAAGTATGGCACATATGTGTGACTGCACCTGACTGCTGTGGTTAAGTGGTGTATTCAGAAAAGTGGCTGGGAGATTAATAAGAGCCCTCCCTCAATTTGTTACTTACAATCTGTTAAAAAGTGGGTTAACAGGTCCAGCAGGAATAGTGTGGTTTTACATTTGATCAATGTGAATTTGAATTGCTGAAGCTATAGCTTTTCTAATGTTAACTAGGTAGACAGGAAAGATTTTAAGGAAAAAAGAGTGGAAGGAAATAAGCAAAGAAGAAAAAAAAAAACAATGATATGAGATTTGTATTTAATTCATCATCATAGCAGGTGGAACAGTTCACATCAAGAAAAAGAATAACTTGCAAATGAAAGAAGAAACTTTCAATCTCTGTTTACCCCGCTTCAGCTTTCTAGGGTCAAGCTTTCATCTGAAGATCTGAGACAGACTTACTGTATATAACAAAAACTTGGACTCCAGTGCTGTGATACTTGGCTTGGCTCCCAGAAGACTTAACGTGACTTGAGACTTCAAAGAAAAAAAACCCCATGAATTTCTGAAATTTTGAGGATAAGAAAGCAACATGTAAGCCTAAAATAGCCATACACCTTGAATATTTAATTAGCAGGTTTAATTCTTTAAGCAGACTTGGTCTCAACACTGCTAACACAGGTTTGAAATAGAAACTTTCAAATGTCATGTCATGCAGTGGTCAGCATTTAGACCTTAAAGCTTGCAGCTCACTTGCAAAAAGAGGGGTCACTTGACTTGGACTTGCCTTGACTGACGTGAGACTTGACTTGGACTTGTCCCTACTATGAAAACAACAAGCAGAAAGTTCAATGGACCTTAAATTTATCAACTTTACTAGGAAAACTTCACATCAATAAATCCAAGTTCACTAGATATAGCACAACACTTGACCTTTTCATGATTAATATGCTCCAAGATTCTTTTAAAGACATCTGATTTTATTTTCTAACTTTTCTGTTAGTTAATTTTCTCTCTATTTATTTATTATTATTACTTTGACCCTATGTCCTGTTACCATGTTGACTGTATCAACAAACTGAGTCATGTCCTTTATGTTATCTTTATTCCATTATGATCCCTAATTGTTTTCTGCTATTGTATTATTGTCATATTTGTAAGTGGTGATTTGTGATTATAAAATGATAAAAAACACAATAAAAACCCTTGTGTGAGCATCCTGTCATTAGGTAAGTTAATGCCAACGCCTCCCATCCCTCTGCTCAGGCGACGAGAGGGGCACTGACAGGCGCATGCGCAGCGTTGGTGTCAGCGGGTTGGTTGGGCTTGTGTTTACAGCTCGGCTGGATGCTGTTGGCTGCTGATGCTATTGGGAAAGTGCAATGTTGTGCCAACCACCACTGGAATAAATATAACCGTGGGAATAAAGGTAAGCTAGTTTAGCACTTGCACACGCATTCACTCTCAGATTTAAACGCAGTGTTGTCTTCAGTTATGAAGATAAATACCTGTTTGTTGGTTGTAACTGCCAGGGTAGCGTGGCTAGCAGACGTTAGCTAGCCAGCTATGTACAGTAATGGCCTGTATCCAGGCTGTCTCTCCAGCGAAGGCTGTCAAACAGGTTTATCCACCAAATTATTGTGAACACCTTTACATAACACTTCGCATTAAATGCTTTATGGTTACGGAATAGTTTCGTTAATTGGTCACTGTGTTTTTTTGTCGGACTTTGAATCGATGACTGGTGAGCTATCGTAGCTAACGTTGGGCAGGTTGGTCAGGGCTAGCTGATAACTGGGGCAATAAGTTAACACTAGTGCTGGCCTCGTTAGGATTCGTTATCGGGCAAAAATGGTGCACTGTTGGATAATATATCTATTAAAGAGTTGTTGGGTTTGAAGTGTATCGAGGCCCCATGATAACATGAAGCAGGTATGCTCGTATCCAGATTAACTGGCGTACCTGAAAGCCAATTACTGTGTATGCTACCAGTATTTCAGTCTGTTAACGGAGAATAACCATGCAGGACGAGCTGTCACTACTGTAAATTGTTAAAGCAGCACACATTTTCCTCTATATTGCTTTTCCTGTTTTGTTTGCCACTGATAATATTTCAGCACAGGGCGGAATGACAGCTGGGTGTGCTCTGTTTTTGTTTTCAACATACAGAGTGTGTACAGCCTGCTAGTTTGCTTTATTATGATTTTTATGTGGCATAATTGCTTCAATGATACTCCACAATACACTAAGCATCATGTCAAGCATTCTGTTTCCTGTGTAGTTTCTCTTCTCACATCTCTTCTTCATTTGACAACTATGTAATAAAGACACACGTATAACTAGAATAGATGAGGCAACCACCTCAAAATGACATTGACAGCACAATATGATCATAGCTTTGTTTAGGTCACTTTAACTCATTAAATGCACTTTCTTTGCTTGGAATGTTAAAAACAGGGCAAACTGAAGAACTAGTTAATTTAGTTAAATAGTGAAACTAGTAAATCTTATAGTTAATTTGTTGTCTGTTAGTACTAACTGTACTACAGATGTTTATAGGTTGAATTTAATTTGTGGTGTGACTCTTTCTTTAAATGAAGGACTCTGGCACATTGAAAATTTGGTCCACCTCATTTGTTTGTTCATGCTCTGTTATTGTCACGTGATAAGGGAGGGACCAGCGAGGATTGTTTTGATCGAAGTCTTTTGGCAGTGTATATTTGTGTCTGACATTCGGCTACTGAGAAGCATTGTCAGAGTGAGCTTGATTTTTCTTTTTTTTAATATATATGTTGAAAAATGACCATTAAAACATTTGACTCCCCCTTAGTTAGTTGCAGGCAAACTAAGTAACATACTCGTTACTCACATTCATTGCATTAATATCTTTGCAAACATTGTGTTCAATGATGCATTTCTTCATACTACTTTCTTTGACTCACATTTCAGCGTCTCTGTGCCACACAGCGCTGACTCCGAAGAACGAATTCTGTCGGTTATCTATTTGTTATTTGAGTGGTGCCAAAACAAACTGACATGTTAAGCAAGTAATCCATTTGTACAGAGATTTCATTCACTTTCTACTGATAATGAGACACAAGTTGCAGCTGCAACAGCAGCGAACTATCTGTTAGGTTAATGCCCTAGACTATTGCTCTTGCCAAAAATAGAATTGTTGATACCAGTAGCTTTTGTCTTTGTGATTTTGAATAGTTCCCAGCGGTGGAAAATATGTGTTGTAACTGTGAGCCAAATGTGCCAACTGCTACCTCACTTGACTCAGCTCTTTGTTCCTGTTCTATTTCCTGATACTCAGGTATTACAGTAAAGCCTTGTTGCAGGTGACACATGCGCACACTGAGATAAAACATAGAATATTGTCTGTATGCAAATACTTGCTGAGTTAACAACAATCATGCATACTAGATGGTGTGGTCAGATATACGGGTAAAGGTCAGTACTTGGTCAGATATACGTTAGGCATGCCCTAGTATGTTCTCTATTAAGCCAAATATAAGTTTTCCTGCTTATTGCTGCTGGTGCCTATTATGTTTTCAAGCATGCCTCCTCAAAAGTAATTGTTTTAAAAAAGGCTAGGAATCTGATGATAATTCAGTTATTCAGCATGAAAAAATGTGATAGTTAAAAATTGTTCATTTGATGATTTACATAGAGCAGGATAACAACATGAATCAGTACTAACAATGAATAGACACAGTGGAGTTTCTCACATGTGAAATGACGTAAAAATCATCACAGTACATTTCAGAATCACAACTGTCAAATGATCCATAATGAAATATAGAATTATGAACCGTAATTGTACACTATAAATATAATTCCCCTCCCTAGGAGCAAATATGTCAGTGATGTAAAATCTAATTGATCAATTTTGCTATTTAGATTCCACACATTTTCTCTTTTGAAGTATCCGTTTGTATCCTTTCTATTATAGCTCTATATTAAGCTCAGGGCTGAGCCCTGAATGCTCTGAAATCCCAACAACGCCCCTCATATGCACCTGTCATTTAGGGTGCTGCTGGAGACTGATTGGTGGGGGGATTAGTGTTTCCTTGCAGTTGCTGTGGATGAAAGAAGACTGCTTGGGGTTTGAAAGAATGAAAATATATATTTCATGGCTAAGTCAGTTGAGTTGAACGATTTTGTTGTAGCACTTGGTAACATCTGCAACATTTCACCCGAGCATAAGTGTTGACTTAACATTAATCCCAGGTAGTTTCAAAGCATCAACAATGAGTGTGTTTGGAGGAAACACTGGATTTTTTTGGTGGCGCTGGACAGTGTCTGTTGGTATTCGTACCCTGTTCTACAACCTCAAAATTAAGTATGCCGTTTGCTGATTCAGCTCTTTGTCTGAACTGCTGAATTGGCTGTTTTGAGCCAGAGGGTTAGCTGTCAATTTAGCAGACTTGGATGTAGCTGCATGGTACTGTATGCTAGATAAGAGTACTGTATTTCACATTATTGTTGAGGAAAGCCTTCATCAATGCCTGAATGCTTTGCGAAAACCTTGTGAGGATGTTTGGGGCTTGACTTAGTGAAGAATGAGACGTTTGCACTTGATGATCTCTATGACTTACCTGCTTTTACTGAAGGTTGCAAACTTCCTGCAAGTGAAATCAAAGCTTCTTTTCTTTACAGCTGATCTCTCTCTCTCTCTCCCTCTCTCTTTCTCTCTCTCCATCTCTCTCTCTCTCCAGCTCTCTCATTTAGAAACGCAATTTGAATAACTGATACCAGAAATGTCAATGATTGCTTTAATGATATTAATGACCTACTCTGAGACCCTTCAGGTCTACCCCTCATCTTTCTCCAAATTATTCAGTTTGGACCAACGTTATGAATCATAAATGGCTTATTTGTTATTGTACATTTTTGTCGTAAAGGCTGATTATCATTTGGGGCTGGTGTTCAGATTTTTATGATTTGGTGTATCAGTAATATTCAACTTTGATGCTTCCTGAACCAACTTCAGCAAGCGAACAGTTTATTTATGACTCCCCACAAATGTATTCTTGCACACATTGCATCCATACCTCTCGTTGAACACATGGCACAGCTGGTGAAATTATTTGAATTACATAAGCCAACTGGTGGTGATATGGTCATAGTAGTTCATGGTAAAGAATAATGAATGGAGTGGAAAGTAGGCTCATCATGACTCTGCTGTTGTTAGTCAATTTGAATTCTTTTTTAAAAGAAGACAAACCTGTTTTTGGCCCAAATTGCAAAAATAAGAGGAAATCATTGATTACATTGCACCATTTAATAATGTAGAATGTCAGCAGGTATATGATTGTGGTTAATTGTGGTTTTTATTTATATATGTGTATATATATATATATAACCTACTCTCTACTTTTAACCTGCAGGCTGCTTTCAGTTCTAATTTCTAAAGGATCAACACCCTTAACAACATACATAGTTGAAGTGCATACACACACACACACATACACACACACACAGGGGTGTCAAGTTCCTTTTACAAGCTTTCGCTAAGTGTTGTCTTAATCAGCCACGCCACTGCTAAATAAATGTCTGTATATTCACACATTGTGCAGCTCAGTATTTCACTGTGGAAGTTGGTTTCGCTGCAGCCACTTTGCTCTACTTTCAGAAGTCGAAGGCAGGCCTGCACTACCTGATGTGTGTTTTTTTTTTTTTTGTCTCAATCATGTGAGAGTGTTTTGTTGTTGAGTACGAGACATGCAGGGGTTTCATTCCTGGTGAACTGACATCTAGAGTTCTGTGTGGATCTGATTTGATGTGATTATTAAACGCTCGCTCAACACAAATAAGATGGAAATTAGTGACTTTATGTATGTGTGTGTCTCCTTGATTTGTATAATTTATTAACTTCAGAGCTTTTCTTTCATTCTTTTTCTTTCTCTTCTCTTTTCGGGTCGTACCTTGCGGCCTCACCTTGTTGCGCTCGAGTCTTTTCTGTCATTCTTTCTCCCCTTTTCGCTCTCTGTCTCTCCCTTTCTCCCCCGCTATCTCTGCCTGGCTAAAATCACTGCTGTGAGGCGAGTCGAAAGGGACTGTGTTGCAAGCCTGAATGCTCTCTGGCTGTGTCTGGCTGTGTCTTCCTCTCCCTCGTGAGGTGCACGCAGGGCCCAGCTGGCAGCCCAGAACAGCCCGTTCAGCTGGAGAGTGGTAGAGAGAGAGAGAGGGAAAAAAAAAGAAAAAAGCCAGGCGGAGGTTTCCAGCGTGCACATTTCTACTCATGGATTGAAATAATAGATGCTTTTTTTTTTTTTAAACAGATTCAGGGTCTGTGCTTGTGTTTTTAGCTGAGTTGATGAGGTCACTGTTGTCATCGATTTCGTCCACCAAATTCAAACTGCACACCCAGACCGCATCAACCTAACCGCTGGTATCACTTCATGTGTCAGCTGAGTTTGTAAAGCTACAAACAAAAATACACCGGACAGCTTGGTTTGCAATCCTGAAAATAGAGTTTGATTTCATCGTATCACTGAACATGTGTCTTCCCCCTCCTCAAACAACTAATACATTTAAAACATCACTGTCCAGAAAAAACTATGTGTGATCGATGCTGTTCAGTTTTTAAACCTGAGCTTTAGGCCTTGTGGATATGAAACTATGAGATAGAGCTGAAACAATTAATAAATATTTTTAAATACATTTTTTAAATATTAAAAAAATGTCACTGAAAATAGAAATAGTTTGTCTCGTACTTTTCTGGACATTGACCTTTGTTACTCGCCCCACAATGCTCTCTTTTTGTCTTTGGTTGAACTTGATGACATTTCAAAACTGTCTAAAATCTCTTCTCTCCTCTAACATATACAGTAGATTCATCTTCCTTTGGACGATCAGAGATTTAGAAAAACAAGACTTCAAACAACAAATTATGAGTTATGGAATGAGGAAACAGTCTACAGCTCTGGTCTCCTGTAGTCCAAAACAAACTAGTGTTGTCGAGCGTGGTTGTGTTTTGTGTAAAAAAAAACAAAAAACAAAACAAACAACTTGAACAGAGCAACTTCATTAAAATTCAAAAAAACAAACAAAAAACTTCACTCATGAAATGTCAGAAATGTCCTTGAATTTAAGACATTTTCCAGACTTTTAAGCATCTACATAGTGTAACAGTCAGTAGTCTGATAGGCAGTGGGTTGTGTGTCTTGTTGGAAGTGTACCAAGGCACTGAAAAGGTTGATAAATGACAGTGTAGCTTGGCGGGAGCAGGCAGAGAGGACTGTTGCTGAGGCTAGGGAGGAAGGCAGGGTGACAAGGCAACCATTATAAGACTGTTGGAGCTGCCAGTTAATGGAGTATGAGGTTTGTGTGTGCATGCAGATGTGTACTTGTGGGCTTATTTGTGTTTATGATACAGCTGCTTATGTGTGTGTGTGTGTGTGTGTGTGTGTGTGTGATCCAGTGTGAAACAGTAGCTTCTCTTCTGTTCATGTATGCCCCAAAGATTGAAAAAGAAAGCGTGTAGGCTCCACTGCAAAGGTTAATGATGGTTTTTTTTTCAGTGTTTGCTAGAATGAGTTAGTGAAGCTAATCACCGTCTTTCTCAGATAACATCACACGTTGTGAAGTCGCAGCATTTCCATTGTTCTCTAGAAAAACGACAGACGAGAAAGGTGTGAGGTGGCCAGAAAATGGATTGTCTGATTTCTTCTCCAACTAAACAGTGTTTTACTGAGATGTACAGCTGTTTCTGTCCACTCACAGAGCAGCTTAGTTATTACTGTCATAACTAAAGTACAAACATGCTAGTATTAAGTAAGCAATAATTTAAAGGCATTTTCCAATTACATTTGTATTATAATATACAATTATATTAGTTTGTTTTGAGGAAATCACTCTCAAAAACACCCTGATGCATCCTACATAGATGTAATTCAATTTTAAATGAATACAATAAGACTTTGGTAATTAGCATGATCAGCAACAACCACTGTGGTAGAACTGACAAACAAAAAGACCCGCACATGAAATGTAGAAACTCAAAGAGTCAAAGAACCAGATTAAACACTCAGAGGACAAGTGTGCTAAAAATGGAAAAGCAGTTGCTTTTTGAGCCAAAAGTGGAGTAAACATCTGCAAAGTCTTGTCGAGATTAAAAGCCTGCGATGATAAGAAGGGACTGACGAGTGATGCAGATGTCTCTCATGGATTCAAACTGATTCAGATGTTCTTGTTTTTTTTTTTTTTAGATTTGTACTGTAAGTTTACTATTATTTATCAACTGTACCTTACAATTAGTATTATATATATATATATATATATATGTATATGTATATACACGAGGAAATTGGGTCGGACAGTTTGGCAAAAGATGTGATAATTTCTTCCATGTTGATCAACATTGATATTTTATCACTATATACATAGAAACTGATAATGCTGCCATTTGAAGAATATCATGATAATGACTGTAGCCTGAAGAAACCAGATGATTCATTAGTTAAACTTTAGAATATAGTTTATTAACATTAAAAAAATAGAATAACACAATGTCAGCATTTAACTGTGCAAACATGGTGAGACTTATTTATCTCAAATTTTGTTCACAAATTTGTTTTAAATCCATGCCAGTGAGTGCTTCTCCTTTGCCAAGATATTCTATCCACCTGACAGGTGTGGTGTATCAAGATGCTGATTAAACAGCATGTTTATTGCACAAGTGTGTGTTGGACTGTTCACAATAACAGTCCACTATAAAATGTACGGTTTTATCTTGAAAAGAGACTTTTATTATGCACTGAACTATGGATTTCACATGACTAGGGATACATATGCATTACACCAGTCAGTATCTGATGTGACCACCGCTTGCCTCATGCAATGCGACACATCTCCTTTGCATAGAGTTGATCAGATTGTTGATTGCGGCCTGTGGAATGTCGGCCCACTCCTCTTCAATGGCTGTGTGTGAAGTTGCAGGATATTGGCAGGAGTTGGAACACGCTGTCCTACATGCTGATCCACAACATCCCAAACATGCTCAATGAGTAACATGTCTGGTGAATATGCAGGCCACGCAAGAACTGGGCTGTTTTCAGCTTCCAGGAATTGTGTAGAGATCCTTGCGACACGGGGCCTTGTATTATCATGCTGCAACATGAGTTGATGGCGGTTGACGAATGGCACGACAACGGGCATCAGGATCTCATCACGATATTTCTGTGCATTCAGATTGCCATCAATAAAACGCACCTGTGTTTGCTGTCCGCAGCTTATGCCTGCCCATACTATAACCTCACCACCTCCATGGAGCGCTCTGTTCACAATGCTGTGTTGTGTGACAAAACCACACATTTTAGAGTGGACTGCTATTGTGACCAGTCCAACACACACCTGTGCAATAATCATGCTGTTTAATCAGCATCATGATATGCCACACCTGTCAGGTGGATAGAATATCTCGGTGAAAGGAGAAGTGCTCACTGACATGGATTTAAACAAATAACAAAATTTGAGAGGAAAAATCTTTGATCTTTTATTTCAACTCATGAAAAATAGGAGCAATAACAAAACTGTTGAGTTTATGTTTTTTCAGTGTATATAAGGTAAATAAAAATAAAAGCTGTGACTACTATCACATAAAATTCCTTTGGCGGGGCAGTTAACATCTCAAATGTTTGTAGAGGCGCAATCAAAACAAACAAAGTAAACCAGCGGATCACAAAGGCCCTGACACATAAATACACTGTAAGATAAAATACATGTAAAAGGTAGTAATATTGTACTGGTTTTACATCTCTCAAATGCTTTAGAGACAGAAATCTCAGTAAAAAGATCTAACTTATAATCCTGCTGTATATATTCTGCTGTAAGCTTTGTCTTATTGACTACCATATTTTCTGTGTTTAGTTCACATATCGTTAAATTTGCTTTTTTTCTTTATGAAACAACTCTAGTGTTAGTGTAACTAGCCTTTCATTGCTACTCTGTTCACTAGCTTCGACCTAGCTTAGCCTAGCTAGGCAGTCAGCTTTGTGCATTTGCAGTCAAAGCAGCCTCGTTAAAACAACGGTGTGTGATGAGTCTACTTGCAGACAGGGTGTCTCTACTAGACAAACGTGTCTGTGAGTTAGAGCAGCTTTTTTTGGCTAACGTTACTTTAGAGGTGACGGTCACTCCAGATAATTGTAGCCCTGCTAATGATAGCATTAGCGTAGCCTCGTCGACTGCCGTAGGAAATGAGCATGTACTTGTCGACATGCAGGCCAAAAACTGCAGATTGACCGGCTGTTGTCTTGTTTATTTCTGCTGTGTGATTGGCTGTTAGATCTAGCCATATCAAGTAAAAAATGTCCAAAGTTTATCAAAACATCGAAGCGGATCTTGGGTCCAAGATGGAACTCAGATCGGCACGGTCACCCAGGTGTTTTAAATTCCTCTGGCTGATTAGACCACTAGTCAGGATGAAGTTGGGTGGAGTTATACTGGTAGTTATGTGATAGCACCAAACCATATGAAGTAATAACAGTAGCTGTGCTCCATTTGGTTGTGCTGTTATGCCACTTGTAACGTAGCATTAAGGGAAGGAAAACACACTTAAATGGAGGGCAAGCGGTTCATGAGGCGGCTGGCACTGTATGACATTGAACAGCAGCTGAGATACTGTGGGAAACTTTAATCTTTTCACAGATTAAAGTGTTAGCAGAGGCAGTATAGTACCTTTTTTCCATTTGGATTCAGTCAGGACAAGCCATGTGAGATATGTTTTTGTCTGTATTGTTTACAGTGGCTTTGGTACACTTGGCATTTTGTTTGCTCGCCACACAGAGCCGTTGAGACAAGTCGGCGTAAACGTGCAATGTGCTGGTGAGGTTTTGGCAACAGAACTATCAGGAGAGTGAGGAAGAGCTGACAATCAAGTACAGTCTGTCCACACCCACACGGCCTCCACAAGAGATCTAATCAGGCAACTTTAGTGAAAACACCTGTGCTGGTGGACCATGGGTGCTTTTTAGACGAGTTGTGATTGCTGAATTTCATTTTTTTTACCATCTTATTCAAGTGATCTTAAAAATGTTCTGTCCATTTCTGTTCAGCAGTATTAATATAAAGTATAAGCAGATTTTCTTGTCCATATGTTTGTGAAATATGTATCGTAATTGTACACAGCTCCAGTCTGAAATCTGTTTTGAACTTATTTTGAGAGTTTGGTTTAGTTCACATGAACCTTAGTGGTAGATTCCCTTTTGGCTTGGGTACTTTTATAATGATGAAGCAGCTACACTGAGACAGCATGAAAAGGTGGGTCTTGGTCTGGTTCCAGGTGAAGCCAAACTGCTATTTAATCCATATGCTGTGAATTCTCAAGAAATCAAATTTTAGATCTGTTTGATATATATATATATATGCAAAATGGTTGCCAAAATGTGGTAACCATGGAAACATGTATGAATGTGAGAGCTATTTTTTGATACAATAGAAAGTTGTTGAAAAGGAAGTGTGAAAAGGTGTGGTGGGCTTTTGTGCTCCATATATTTTAGCAGTTCCTTATGAAAAAGTAAGTGAAACAGTGTGTTTTTACTGATAATAAGAGTTAAAGACATAGTGCTGATGGCGCAGGATGATGGTTACAGTTACTTTATCACTTGTCTGCATCTATGAATGTGATATTTAAGTTATATGACTCATAATTGGTGCAAAGATCAGCTGAGCTGTATAATATTAGATTCTCATAATTAAACACAGGTTTGAGAGGTGAGAGAGTGGCACAGTGTTTCTGTGCTTAATTTGTACGTTTCACCGTAAGCGGCCTTAACAAATCTTTGCACACTGTGACTCTTGTCTTTCAACTTCAGTTTTGCAATACAAGCGAAAAAACGACACACAGGACTTTTGGATGACCGACGTATCTCATTTCCTCTGTTTGCTTCGAAAAGAGAAACGGGAATAAACTTGAGCTGCGATTTCATTTTACTCAGCTTGTGTGTGGTAATAATAACATTTATATCAACAAAAGATGTTGTAAAACCTCCTAGTCACACAAATATAGCCACTTACAGCTGTTGAGGTTTATTCTCGGTCAGAATAACAATGTTATCATAAGTAATGTACATTATTAACTGCTTTGACCTTTCCTCCGTAGACCTTTTTTTTTTTTTTTTCCCTATTACTTTTCCATTGTTGAACCTGCCTTAGAAAGGAAGGGTGGAGGTTTGACAAGAGAGCAAAAGTGGAAGAAACAGCAACTGAAGCCTTTAGAAAAAAGGAGGAGGACACACACACAGAAGATAGGTTAGGAGCAAAAAGGGCTGAGAAAAAATAGCAGATTGAAGGGGAGAGATAGGAGAAAAGAGTAGTGAAAGGAGAAAAAAAAGAGAGAGAGAGTCAAAGCAAGGAGTTGAGAGGGGAGACAGCCAGAAATAGCTCCTCCTGGTCTTTTGTTGAACCTCTGCCAGAACCTTCTGTTGCGCATGTCTTCCTGTGTTGGCTACAATGGCACCACCCTTTTTCACCACCCTTCTTCAGTAGTTACCTCGTGCCCTTACTGTAAAGATGTTGCATTATCTCATTTTCCTCTAAAAAAAAAAAAAAAAAAACCAAAACTTGTAAAACTAATTCTTACCGTCGCTCTAAATATTTGTACATATCGTGGTCATACATGCACTTAGAAGTAGAGTTTAAAAAATGTTGTTTTTTTGACTTTGCTGCTGTTGGTGAAAAAAAAAGAAAGAAAGTGTTTTGTGCTGCTGTGTGCTTCGGTTACATTTGTGTGCATGTATCTTCTGCCAAACTGTAATGCTGTTTCAGAGAAGAGATGATGGATGGATTGATGGAGGAAGCAGGAGTTGAAAGGCAAGAGTGAGAGAGATGAGATGATGATGATGATGATGATGATGTGCAGTGCTTCCCACAGGATCTCAGTTTAGGTTATTTGTGGTTTTGATGGCAGCTCAGAAGAACAATCATGCGTTGAGCAGCGCACACACAGTGCAATTAGCACGTTTAGAGCACTTTCAGAGCATCATATTGTTTGTTGTGTGTTTTGAGATAATATATTTTTGGTGTGCTTGTGTCATGTGGTGCTGGTGGACCACAAGTGAATCTTTGAATTGGGCAATATTGACATGGACTAATTGGATGGTTGTAGAAATCTGCCTTGTTCCTCGATTCTGCACTTTCATATGCATGTTTTCTCTCCAAAATGACACTTGCATCACCATGGCTTTGCATTGCATCAATCTATTTTGCAAACACCTCTCTTTTATTCTGCTGAGATAGATAAAAATTTCTCCAAATGACCCACAGATTCTCTTTCTCTCTGATCTATCCTGCGTCTTTTCTTCTTCATCGGAGTCAAACTCTCTTGTCCAGCTTCTTTGCTTAACCTTTCTTTTTGCTTTTTCTATTTCTTATGCCTCCCCCTTTCTGGGTTTTGTAAATCCGCCACACAGTTTCCTTAAGATGTTCAAAACACCTCTAAAATCTGATAATAAATGGTTTCACCATTTCTTTAGAGGGTTAGTTTCCAAAATAGCCAAATTTCCAGTTGCCTTTAAAAGATGCTTTTCATGGATTTCATCACATCATGACTGTTTTCTGTTTCTTTTCTTTCTTTCTTTTTTTCTTTTTCTAGGTGATTTTGCTCATCATCTCCCACCACTTCCTCCTCCCGTCTTCCATTCATGAGCAGCGTGGCTGAGTTTAACAGCGGCAGCCATGGATGACAAGGGCTCGGTGGGGAAGATTAGCGTGTCTTCGGACTCAGTGTCCACTCTCAACAGTGAGGACTTTGTCCTTGTGTCCCGGCTGGGGGACGAGACACCCTCCTCCACTAATAATGGTAGTGATGACGAAAAAACAGGACTGAAGGTAAGGATGGTTGGGTGTAGGTATGGATGGACCTATAAGGGAGAGGAGGGAGACTTCTGAGCTGCACTAGTCCAGTTAGAGATGAGGTGCTGAGTATCATTACTCTGTTCTCCTTGCCTTGACATTTACTGTGATAAAAGCCTCATGGGCATAAATCCTTTCGAAGATTTTTCATACTATGAATATTGTGAGCATGCTCAGTACTGAAATAGTCACAATCTGGTTCTGATCACATAAGAAGAAATAACAGCAACTGTAAAGCTATAATTATCTTCAAAATACCAGCAGGATAACAGGCAGCTGTGGGCTAAATCATCAATCATATAAGCAGTCTGTTTGAAGAGTTAAAACTGATTTAGAAGTGTATCACAGGACCCACAGCAAGATTTACCAAAACATCTTGATGTTCAATTCATCTGAACTCACTGTATTTATCACCATTATAACTTGTTAAAATTGTAGGTCAGGTGTTCACAGTTCATACAGACTCCATTTATAACTTACTGTGTTCATCACTCACCTGTCACCTCTCGCTTGTCTTTTTAAACACGCAGTGATTTTTTTTTTTTTTTTTAGATCACACATTTATTATTCTCACACTCTAACCACAAAGCTAACCATTTCATGTTTTGCTTTTCCCACATTCTCACTCTCTACCTCCTTCTCACAGTTGGTCTAAGACCGGTGTGTTTTATCTGTCTTGTTTCATTTGCTACTTGTAGTAAGGAAGTCCTTACATCCTTGTCGATATGCGTACGTCACCATAAATCAATCGAAAGAACATTATCACGGGCTCCTTTGAATGAGAAAGTGTGTCCAAACTTTTGACATGCACTGTATCTCTCAAAGCGCTGTCAGCAGTTTTCTGTCAAGAATTAAATCTGTTTTAACTTCTTCCACTGCAAATTGTCTGTATCGTTAAGTTAGTGTGATGTAGCGGACAATCTACAATCATATGTGTTTACGTGTGAGCTGGAAGTGTGAGACAGGTCAGCTGGTATGTTACCAGTTTACTGAATGCTACTTAACTTAAGGAAAACATCTCCCATCCGGAGTGAATCATATGCTTCTGTTAGTATACAGCATGTGCTATTGTACGACAGCATGTCAGACGTACAGTGTGGCATCTGCTGTTCAATTCAGTGCTTCAGTTAGCGCTCGCTGAGCAGATATTAGTTTACAAACGGCGTGGTGATGCAGCTGCAAGTGCTTTGAACTCATTGTCAGGGAAAATAATGGTGTTTTGTGACTAGGGTGTGTCTTCTCCACAAAGAGAATGAAGACCTTCTGAGGAAAGAAATGCAGCTAGCTACCAGGCACCATCCTGTGTGTATCCCTAATGGGTTCAGGTTACTTCCTCTCCTCTCCTCTCCTCTCCTCTCCTCTCCTCTCCTCTCCTCTCCTCTCCTCTCCTCTCCTCTCCTCTCCTCTCCTCTCCTCCTCCTCTCCTCTCCTCCTCCTCTCCTCCCCTCCTCTTATTGAATTTACCTAAGTCCATTAGTTTCTGTCATTACTGTACCTGTGTGTCTTTGTAAACGAAGGATTTGTCGACATGATGTTGTAAAGGTACCACAAGATGGCGCCAGCAGAACATGGAACATTGTTTGAGATAAGCTAGTAAGATTTTGAATATTACATAAATATGTAGTTCTGTTAAAGGCTCACAGTTATTTTGATTGGTAAACAGAGTTAAGGTGTGTGTTTCGTGCAGCCGTCATAGCCACTGACCGCTTGGCGTCTAGAGGGAAGAAAAGCGGTACCAGGCATACATCTACTGTTCACAGTATGTAGTGGTGAAATCACTCCATTTACTTACACTTTGGTCATCCGGATATCATGATTTGGTTTCCGCCAACACACTCTTGTGCACATTTCCCTCCCAGTCAGCCCATCCAGTCAGACAGGAGTCAGTGTGTCTAAACTTGTTGTTTGTTATGCAGGTGATTTCTGAGGAAGGGGTCAGCTTTAAGGTCAGTCTCTTCTCTCGCTATCTTTGCTTTCCTCCTACTCTTCTCTCTGTATCGCTCTCTTGCTTGAATATATCCTTTTTCTCTCTCTCTCTCTCTCTCTCTCTCTCTTTCTGTGATGTGATCCCGTGGTGATTCTGTCTGTGATTTGTGCTCTCTGTATTTTTGCTGGCTTTTGAGTGACGGCCCTAGCCAGCCTTTTTAAGCATTTAATTTTTGATGATAGTTGTGATAGACATTCACACATATAGAATTGTAGTTGTAGCTGAAATTTTGCCGAGGCTCTTACTACTACCTGTAAATCACAAGGGCCACTGTAACTGCATAGTGACACAGTTATGTCAGATGTGTGAACCTAAAAATAGAATTGAGAGATGATTTACAACATTTTCTTTTAAGAATAATCTTTTGTCATCATATACTACCGAAATAGAAACTTAAGTTGTAGTATCCATCCCTCTCTAGATAATTGCTTGAATCTAACGGCATTGAACAAATTACCATATACCTTTTCAAGCATACATACTATTTAAGGTTATCTATACATGGTGAGTCCAGATATGAAAAGTTTAGATTCTGTATTCCTTGTATAATTAGTTTCCCTTATTGGTCTGTACAGCAGTGCCCTCTGCAGCTTAAACCTGCTCTCCATTCCTTCGCTAACGTCAGTCTGCTGCCACACCAGGAAGGGAAAAAGGGGAGCTTTGCTGCCTCTTGTGGCACTTCACGGTTTCTCCAGCCTTAAGCTTGCCCTTTGTTTTATATTTGGTCATTTTGAAATAAGCATATATAAACAGTTAGTTTAGCTTTTCTAATTTATTGATACAAGTATTCCACAACTTTAACTGACTGACACACTAATCACTAATATTGGATTAAATGTAATGAGGATATATCTCTGACTGCTAGGTTAAAACAAGGCATCTTTCCCTCTTTAAGCACACTGCAATCATTTGAAATGAATTACAAGATCACTGTTAAAGGTGGAGCCACCTCACAACTTTCTATAACAAAGTGTGTTTGTGTGTTTTATCATGTGCGTTTGGGTCTAAATGTGTTGCCTTCTATGCTTCCTTTTGTCCCTGCTCCTTGGCTTGGTTGTGTGTGTGTGTGTGTGTGTGTGTGTGTGTTTGTGTGTGTGTGTGTGTGTGTGTGTGTGTGTGTGTGTGTGTGTGTGTGTGTGTGTATGTGTTTCTACTCCTCTGTGCGTCTGTGTATCAGATTGTGGGGAATGGAAGTGAGCAGCAGCTCCAGAGGGAGTTAGAGGACGTCCTCATGGACCCGTCGGTAGCTGACACTGGGTTTGGAGCAGAAACAGGAATGGAGAGCCTCGGTGGGGGCGACCACGGCCTTCTTCCCACTACAGCCTCGCCTGTACCGCCAGGCTCTGACCCTCTGAGCGCACCCCCGGCCAAGGTGGAGATGGTACTCCCGGTTCAGACGGCTCAGGAGAGTGAGCTGAATGAGAGGTCGTATCGAGGTGAGCTATGATGTGTCTATCTCATTCTTTTTTCCGTCTGTCAAAGCACACACAATGGCTCATCTTTATAGATGTTTCTAAGACATTAAGAGTAATGTCATAGAAGTGTCCATGTTTCTACATTAAGCAATGTATCCTCATTTCCTTTCAATCTTTTCTACCCTCCATTCATTGCACACATTTCAGTGATTGACACAACTGTTGTTCTGTTCACCTACCCACTTATTCTCTCTGTATCTCTGATGAGGACAGCGATGTTGATATACAACCATAATGGTCATAATAAGACTCATAAAATAATCAAATCATTTTCTTTTTCTCTCCTCTCTCTCAATCCGTTGCCACTTTACAGCAGATGAGTCATCATCTGACGGCAGTCCTACCAGTCCCATCCCAGATGAGGACAGCGTCGTCTTCAGCCAGCTGACATATCTGGGATGTGCCTCGGTCAACGCCCCCCGCAGCGAGGTGGAGGCCCTCCGTATGATGAGCATCCTCAGAGGGCAGTGCCAACTCCCCCTGGACGTCACGCTGTCTGTGCCAGGCGTGTCCGAAGGCACTGTCAGGTAGGTGGAACATATGGATCGTTAGTTCCAATTCTGCAGTGAAACCTATGCATGTACACATGCTAATATTAAAATGCAACTATTAAAAATTTTTTCCTGATATTTTCACAGGTTGTTGGACCCCCACAGCAGTACAGAGATCGCCAACTACCCTATCTATAAGATCCTGTTCTGTGTGCGAGGCCACGACGGCACACCAGAAAGCGACTGCTTTGCCTTCACTGAAAGCCACTACAATGCTGAGATCTTCAGGATCCATGTGTTCCGCTGCCAAATCCAAGAGGCGGTGAGAATTTAATGATTTATTTGTTTAACTTAATAAAAAACATATACAATATATTCAACACTCTTGCCTCCATGATGAGGTCATGTCAACCTCACATACAGGAGACTAAATGGGCATGTATGGGAAAACAAGTATTGACAATTACTGAAGACACATACACACTGACACATACGAAAAAAAACAGATACAAACAATATTACTGCTATGCAGAAAGTGAACCAAAGGGGGAGCAAGAACACCTCCTATAAACACCCTGCTCTGTGTTGCACATGACACTTTCTTCTCTCTTTTTTCACACTTTTTTCCTTCTCGGCCGCTCATTTTGCAATACATACACATCTGTACTCTCTCATATTGCCAGCAGTGTTTTGGTTGACCTTGTCTGAAATTGTTGATCTCCCAGTAGTCTATCCCACAGGGTACAGTGTCAGTGTGGGAGCTTCCTCAGTGGTCCCCAAGGGATTATGTCATACACTGCAGGCTGTAGCGCAATGCTCATGTACACCACACGCAAACCCAAAGCACAAAAACTATTCCCCAAGCTAAGGTATAGGGGAGAGGATGTGTCAGTGATTATATACAGTAGCTTCAGCAGAAATATAAAAGAAGAAGAAGAGGGAATCCACTCATGAAACTGGGTTAAAGTACTGCTTCAGTTGTTCAGTGACCTGATTTCTCCTTCATGGAGGCACTCTCCTTCAATGTCACTAAGAGCCCTGAGACAGATGCTACTTTACCAGTCCCACATCATCCGACTACCCAGTTTCCCAGACATCCACCCTTAACACACATACTCCCTTCAACACACTAATGGATATACACATGCACCAACAGTAATTCACCCCTTTACTTAGCAACCGGTATCTCTGTCTCCCGATCCTTCTTCCCTGTCTTATTCCTCAACAGTCTCCCTCTCGCACCCGCCCCTCTTTTCCTTTCAAACCCCCAGCAACAAACCAATCTACAGTGTCTTTTTTTTCTTTTTCTCCCCAGTCATTGAAAATATTAGACTGGAGTGACTCAGCCCATTGGTTGCCTCCTTCCTCAGGAAAAATCTGCTCTAGTCATATGCCTCACATCAGCCTCAAACCCACTATAAACAGCTCTGTAACAACAACAACCTCTTAAACCGCTGCATTTATCCACTAAGCTGTTTTTAATTATTTATTTGGGAATGTACCTAAAGGATGCATATTTATTGACCTATTTTCACCTCTTTAGAATTAATTTTCTGATTGCCTACCCGCATGATCTGTACTAAAGTAACCTTGGCAGACCATCACAGCTGGATTAAAACTATTTACCGTCTTGTTTGCCTCAGCTGTCCCATTTGCCTCAAGCAAGCGACCCAATTATTTACTCAAATACTAAAGACCATTTGCAGCATTCTTTACTCATCATTTCAGAAACACAATTTGGAAAGAGAGAAACTGAAGGCAAATCCATTTCCTTCCTTTTTATTTAAGTTATTATTTGTACAGTCCTTCTAGCTTTTCTCTAATCATATGCTTTTTTGGAGATTCTGAGTAATTTTGTGGAATTTTTCATACATACAATCCTACTTCGCCTCCTTTGTGCCAGACCTCCTAGTCAGGCCCCAAGGCTAGTTTCTAACAATTCACAGTCTCCTTGTGTTGATGGTGATAGAGAGCCCTGGTAAGTCTCATACCCAACACTTCCCTTTTGTGTGCATAAACTTGTTGCTCCCATCCAGAGATGTATATCTATTGTAGTGCTGTTTGATTTAAACCAGTGTGACTGCAGTAGACTTGTTAAGAATCTATAGATTTGGGCTCCTAACACAAATTAAATCACGTGGTTAGAGAGATGAACACAAATTGGGCATTGACAGAATACAGATTGTTCCTGTGACATCAGTTAAAATGTCTCAGTGCCTTATGTCAGTATGCACATAAAGATAAAGCTGCCAAGAAAGAAATATGATTCCCTGGACAGAAAGTACAAACAATATAACAGGATACAAGTTCCAGATCTTTAAGGGTTTCAGCCTTTCAGATAAAGGCTGATTCCTAATCCAAAACTCCATATGTAATTTCATTTCATATGAAATCTGAGGGTAAAAACAGGAATCATTTCCTCTGTAGTTTATATGACATGTTTTAAAATGTATTCCTGAGTTTGCAGACAAAAATGACCATGGTCAGAGGCTTTTGCAATACATCATGCTGATAGAGCTCATTCCCACCGCACGCAAAGAGTAAAAAGACCATTTGGGGACAGTCAAAACGGATCAGTTTTGATCGAGTACTGATTGGAAGAGTACAGAACAACAATTCCTTTGTTCAGACTGTTTAAAATTCATAATTTCTTAGATACAGGGGGTCCCTACCATCTAACCCTACTCATCCCCATCTCTGACTCTCAGTCTACCAATTGTTTCCCAATAAATAAACCCCCTGCGATGCCCTAACATCCCGCAACCATACTGGGAACAAAACAAAGGCATTGTGTAGGAGAGGTTAGAAGCTGCTTTGTACTCTGGCCTCGAAAAAAAGCGAACGATCATGGTTATTTATTGATAACAGCAGTTTCCCCACACCGTCTCTCAGTCACTAAACCCCCAAGCTCTGCTGCTTACCAGACTTAGAGATGATCCAAAACCACGATGCTGTGGGCCTCTATTTGGGGGTAGAGCACTGTTTATTATCACACACACATGTCTGTTAAGTAATAATTTTTTTCTTGACTAAATGAAAAGCTCACAAATCTAGAGTCTTGTGGGTGGAAAAGTACATTTAGTGAAAATAAATAAATCAGTACCACCCAATTTTCCACACTTGGCTGTGTCTAAATGCCCCTCCTCCCCTCCCCTCCCAACTCTACTCCTCTTTGGGGTTTGAGATTTAGCAGAACCCTGCAGTCTGGTATGAGTGAGTTGTTTCTGTTTAATGTTATTAGGGAAAATGTCTCCAAATTCAGATTAAAAATCAAATATGAGTCCGTACGTTGATTAAAACTCGTATCCGCTAAATAGGTTAGAGAGTCTGCAGTCAGTAGAGTAGTGGGTCAGTAGGTACGCTTTTTAGTGCCTAATTTCACAAAATGGCAACAGGTCTGCAGAGGTTTGATTGATCTGTTGATCAGTGCTAATGACTCAGTGATTGCTTTGGTTGGTGCCCGTATTTCTGGCTTCTAAAACAAGACATTTCAGCTCACATTTCAACTGCTGAAGTTTATACCTAAAAACATACACCAGTATTTTGTCTTGTGATAATGTATATTATCTCTTTAGTGGATGTTTTTATAGGATATCCGCTTTAATAAGCAAATTAACTTGACATTGCTGCTTCCGTTCACAACTTAAGACAACACAGGTGGATAGGGACTGAGACAGGACAGCTGTGCCGTAAATGAATGCTGTTGCAATATCTATTGTCAATGAGTAGAGGTTAGTAAAGGTCACAAAGGCCCCTTTAAGCTAAAAATATTACAGCAGGTGCTTGAAGAGATTGTGTTCAACTAAACAAAGTAATTGGTAAAAAGGGACAAGTGCCCTTGTTTTGTTTCAAAATCGCATGACCAATAACATCAGCTCAACACTTGTTTATCTGATTGGACAAATACACTACTTGGATTATCCTTGTTCACTGTCTTTGGTTTCTATGGCAAACAGTTTTTTTTGATGTCTCTCTGAGGGTGAGGTTGCTAACACAACAAAATAAACAGCAGGTCTCATGATGGCTTATCTCGTGTTCACCCTGTATCACCAATGTCCTTGTTTAGAGTGTATGAGAAAGAGTGTGTGCAGGTACACACCATCACTACAGTTTTCAAACACGTCTTATTTATTAGAGTGTTTTAAAATGGAAGTGATTTTGGATGCAGCTTTGTCTGGATATTAAATTTTACATCTAATAGTCCTCCACTTTATAGTGACTTTATTTATTTATTTACTTTTGCATGTGTTCCCCTGCTCTCTACAGGTGAGTAGGATACTCTACAGCTTCGCCACAGCATTTCGGCGGTCAGCTAAGAAGGCAGTTCTGTCATCTCAGCAGGCTGCTCCGCTCACCCCTGACAGTGACTTGTTTACCTTCACCGTCAGCCTGGAAATCAAGGAGGATGACGGCAAGGGTACTTTCAGGTGGGGCACACATTCATATTTTATGTATTCTAATGTGTAGAGCTTTTATTTATGATTCCTACTTATGATTTGTGAATCATCAAATCCAGGCAGTAATTTATGTCTTGTGCAAGGTGTTAACTGTCGAAAATTCCGTGTAGAAGCCCTAAACATCATCATCACCAAGTATTTGATTTGCAGTGGCACCAACGTTATAACAAATTATTTTAAAAGCTTCGAATGAAAATGGCCACCAATTGATCCATGTTTGTCACCCAATTACTTTTGTCACACTCATAAACACAAGTAGATAAGTAGTCCTACTTTTTTGGATTAAGATGAAGTGACCACAATTTTTGACCCAGTTACAAAAGACGCACACCTTTCCAGGGCTGACAGCATGTGAGGTACACATAATAACTAGGAGGGAAGCATCAAAGTCATCTTTGTGTATAAGTATTGTACTGCACTGTATTTACTATACTTACCGTAACACTACTGGTCCCCACTTTCTTTGTTATTTCCTTGTTTAGTGTTATTCAAAAAAAGAAGAAAAGAAGACCTTCCTGTCACAGAGCAGAGCAAAGTTTTGACCACTTCAGTTAATTAAAGTCGCATTGTTTTTCCCACACTGATAAGAACACAACAGAAAGTTCCTGTCTTGGCCCCTCTTCAACCCATCTTCCCTGACCTTTTTTTTTATTTTGTTTTCCCATATTACTGAGTCACTTCCATGTGTTCACAAACATCCCCACATACTCAACTTATTTGGAAAACAAAAAAAAAAGCCTTTTGATTATTTTTAGCCAGCACATATTTCCTTCTCATTTGCTCTTGGTTGATTATTTTTAGTTTGCTGACTTCCAAGCAAACAACTTTCATATGCAAATACACATAGACAGTTTTTATGTATAAGCAAATTTTCCTTGTGCATTATATGTACTGAATGCTTTATAGAAATTGTATAAAGATACAGTATATCTGTAAAATAAAAACTGGAAATAGAATATAATTAAAACTGAAATAGATTCAATAAAAGGTTCTAAGGTTCTTGCTATATCAGCAGGCAGATCTCTCGGAGGAATCATTGGTAAAAGTAAAAATTTGAAGGATATGAGTTTCCAAAAATAGTCTAAATTCTTTGAAGCCTGTGTGTGAAGTCGGGGTCAGGGACCTTCGAAATATCATCAGTGCAAAAGAGTGTTATAAGATATTTTCTGGTTGTGCACAAATATTAGCCAAAGTTGACTATAGTGGGGGACATGAGATGGGAACCATATGAGGCTCGTTGAAATTGGAATCAGTTACTTGATATGGAAGGACGTAGGTTGATGAGACAAGTATTCATCTGGGATAAACAAATGATTGGCTCTTGGTCTAAAGACGGGTGCACATTGTTCTGCTACTCTTGGTTTGGTGAGGCTGTTTTTTAATAACGAAAAGCCCAACATTTGTTTTTTTTTTTTAATAGAATCTGTGTTTGCCCAGAGCAAAGGGCAGTGGGCTGATGATATGTGGACTAAACCAAAACTACGTATTTATACACTGATAAAAACTGAATATGGTACGGAGAATTATGTTGTATATAATTCATCTAAAAAGCAAAGATCTGTATGTGCACAGCTGAGGTCTGATATTTTACCTCTGACTGTTGAAACTGGACAGTATGTTAATTTACAAGAAGAAAAAGAGTTCCCTTTTGTTTTCTACTGTCCTGTTTATTATGAACTGCACGGTGCTTTGTTTAGCAAGATAAAAATAGATATTGATTTTGTAAATATGGTTGATGCACAAAGGTCGAGTTGGCTGTTCACATATGAAACACATAAATTAGCCAGTCATCTGGAGAAAACCTGAGAGAAGAAGAAAAAAGCTTATCGGGATAATCTGTAGATATGTAACAGTTTATGTGCACAATTCATTTGGGATTTTTGTTTTGTTTTTATTTAATTTCTTTCTTTTCTTTTCCCACATACTTTGTATATTTTCTGGAAGATATATGTTTTATAAAATAGTGGTGTCCTACTATGTAATGTTTAAGTTTTTTTTTTTAGTAGGGTGTATCTGTAGTCAGAGAACATATTTACAGTCTAAAGCCATGACCCAGTCTGATAGTTGAGTTCACTAAGTTCTCTCTGGTACATCAAATCCCTGTCCTCAAAGAGACAAGTTTTTTTTTTCCCTGAAATTACAGCAAGTTGCAAATGTTTACAATAGATTTCAAACTGATTAATGGATTTTTTTACTCAAGAATCTCTTAACTTAAGAGTTTCTTCAACATTTCCTCAGGAATCTGTGTGAATGACGCTTTGGAGAATGTTGATTACTGTTCCTGTCCAACCTGGTTCTCTTTCCTGCTCTTGAAACAGAGCAGGAAAGAGAATTGGGCACAGAGAAATGTTGAGAAATCTTTTTTTTTTCTTTGCATGCTAAATTTGATAAATGGGCTTGTTCTAAATGTGAGCATTTATTTTGAACATGTCTTGTTGACACTGATTAGTGATTAATACCATTGATACAGATGTCCAGTCCAGTTAGTCTAGTTGCTTTCATTGTATGTTTTAGTTTGTAAAAATAAAAAGTAGAAACTGCAGGATTATTATTTTTCTTCCCAGTATTGAAATAGTCAGCCTGTGGTCAAATATTACCTCAAATTTATAAATTTTAAGTCTAAGATAATAGTAAATTAGTAAATTTACCTTCCTGTGTCAAACTTTTCACTGTTTCTGCTCACAAAATTTAACTTGATATGCTTTTCTCACATTCATCTGTGATTTACAGGTATGAGTAATAACATTTCTGCTTTTCTTCATATTCAGTGCTGTAGCAAAAGACAAGGACAAGCAGAGCTTCAAGCTGCGTGCGGGAATGGACAAGAAAATTGTCATTTATGTCCAGCAGACCTCCAATAAGGAGCTGGCCATTGAGAGGTAACATACACTCACACAGTCATACACACACAAGAGTAGATTATAGTAGCATATTCAAAGGGCCTAGTTTACTGTACACTGCCATAGGATGTCTCGATTTTAGTCTCATGCATTACTCAGATAAGTGATAATTTCCAGTCTGTAAACATAGAAAACAAGTTTGAATATTCAATAAAACAAACAATCGGGTCCATGTGTGAGGTCCCAGCGCAATTTTCACAAGAAATATTCTGAAATACAACAACTAAGACAACAGATATATCTCAAAACACAACAAAGGGACACATAAACAATCTAGATTAATGAGAAAGACAAAAAAAAGGAAAACATTGAAGAAACAAATTTGTCCTGCATCTGTCAGTCAGATATTTTTGCGACAGTGGAGACATGTCGGCTTAAAACGTGACCAGACATTTGTAAGAAACAAGTCACTCAGCTATAATTGATAAACAAACACTGTTCTATATCTTTACATCCGTGTGTCAGTGTTTAAGTGTTCTGGCACAGTTATAAGATAGTGATTGATGTGAGTCAGTTTCTGAGGCCCTCATTTTCTTTTTTTTTTCTCCAACGGTTTAATAAATCTGTTGAAACATTCCATCACCTTTTTTCGGACTTCCGTTTTCACAGTGGTTTGTTATTGTATGATGTACCCAGAGAAGGTGCAGGATTGAAGTGCTGTGTTTAATATTCTCCACGCTCTGGTCTGTGTTAGAGGATCAGTGCGTTAACGGCGCGGTAACATATGTGATGTTTTAAAACTGGTTTTACTCTGTAGAGAGATTTATTGTTCTGTCTCTGGTTCCTGCTCTTGCTCTGTTCTTTTTTTTCCCCGCTCTCTGTCTCTCCCTGTTTTTTTTTTCTTGTGTGTCTCCTGTTATGTAATCCCATTCATTTCACTTCTGTCTTTCTCGCATCCATGTGTGTATGTGCATGTTTGTCTGTCTGTGTGTGTGTGTGTGTGTGTGCTTCTTCCTCAGGTGTTTTGGTCTCCTGCTCAGCCCAGGGAAAAATGTGAAGAACAGTGACATGCACCTGTTAGACCTGGTAGGTGACTCTTGTGTTCATATGTGTATGCAGGTTTGTGTTTGTATGTGAGTGTTAGCTAACTTCCTTCAACTTGTTCCCCTTCAGGAGTCAATGGGAAAGAGCTCCGACGGGAAGTCTTACATCATCACAGGAAGTTGGAACCCCAACACGCCTCAGTTCCAGGCTGTGAATGAGGAAACGCCCAAAGGTGACAGCCAAAAAAATCTGTCAAATTCAAATGAAACTGAATGATTTTCAACAGCTTTTATGTTCTTCATATAATTTATTGGGTAGTTGGTTGTTTATTCGCTCATATTTTCACATCTTATATTTGACACATTCCTGAGTGTAAAAATCACTTTCCACTGGTTGCTCAAATCCTCAAATAAACCTCTGAAGGAGCAATTTATGATATAATTATGGCTATAATATATAAGCATTGAATCTCCACTTTGACAATTGTTGTCCCTGTTAAATATATATATATATATATATATATATATATATATATTGTACATGAATATTGCTGGAAAATTGTTATTCAAATAAAGACGGTCACATCAGTTGACCCAGGTACTGACTTTGTTCCATCCTTGTGCCACATACAATACCTCCTACACCACTAATCCAGCTTCAAACATAATAATTCAAACTGTAATGCTTTCATAAATGACCCAGGTACAAGTTTGGTTAACATATTTATTAGAGGAGGTGAATCATTTGTGGGGATATGACGTTTAAGTGGGTTTTTTTTTTTTTTTTTCTAGATAAATTCATGTACATGACGACAGCAGTGGACCTGGTGATCACAGAGGTGGAGGAGCCGGTCCGTTTTCTGCTCGAGACGAGGGTCAGAGTGTGCTCCCCGAATGACAGGCTGTTCTGGCCCTTCAGCAAGCGTAGCTACACTGAGACCTTCTACCTTAAACTACGACAGGTATGTCAAGTCGTGGCACATCCGAGTTTAAATCAGTTCAAGTGAGGGTCTCTGTAAATTGCACCAGAAGTCAGGTATGACTTGCAATGATGCAAAGCAATGAGTTTGTTAATATTCTACGGATTTGTTAATTACAAAGGAATCTTTGAAAAATACACCAGCAGTTCTATCTGATGTCTGGTCAATGTTTTTTCTCTTCAGATGGAGCGTAAGGAGCGTAAGAGTCCTGCCTCTGACACACTGTATGAGGTGGTGAGTTTGGAAAGCGAGACTGAGAGAGAGAAACGGAAGACCACAGCGAGTCCTGGCATCCTGCCCAGTGGGCCTGGGAGCATGGTTCCTTCACCACCTGAGGATGACGAAGAGGAAGGTGATTGGCTGCTGTCTTAGTTTTTCGCCACTACTTTTAGTCACTACTTTTTTTTCTTTTTTTTTTTTAAGGCATACAGTACAGAGATGTCACAAAAAAATAAAATTCCTGATATTGCAAAAGATGTAATTTCTTTATATAAGCCATATGAAAATATTCTTACAAACATGACCACATGGAGAAGGGTGACAAGCAGAACCATATGAAAATATTTTGAACCACTTGGTGTACTTGATTGTGTCAGTCACATAAACAGCCTCAAAGCAGGCGCTTAACTGGCAAGATAATCTAATAATACTCTGGAACATTAAACTGTTGTGGTGTCCTTGGTCAGGATTGACCTCCATCAGAGGCCTGGACCTCCAACACACAACACTTTAAAGTAGTTCTACCCAGCAGCTTGAAGTGTACATAGTTTAACTAGCATAAAACCCAAAAGCAATATGCTGCATACTTTCACATTTACCGTTTAACATTTACAGCCTTCGGATTCGACCACTGATACTTAATCTGAAAAATAAAATCTCTGTCCTGAGAGGCTATACCAGACTTTTGTCCACAGGGTGGGAGATTAGACACTGTGTTACAGAACTGTATGTACTGTATCCCAAAGAGTACTAAGCCAGCAGTGGTGTGTGTGTGGGTGTGTTTTATTTTTTTTGTATTTCAGTGTGAATGCGAGATGTAGCACTGAGAATAGAAGGCAGAGAACATAATTGAGGTACTTGCTGTATCTTTCCGGGTGTTAAGCTTTGATCTACTGTTTGGTACATTTGGTCTCACTCTTTGGACTTTGTGTCCATTGATTGCTCCTCGCCCATTGTTGTGAAAGTTTAGATACCACACGGTACAGTTTTTCAACTGTACCATCTATCATATCTTGTAAGCTGCTCATAGTAATTTATATCCTTAACATCATCACTGAATGCCTAAATTGCACATCTGGTTAGATGCCAACATCAACTTGTTGTAAAGTAGTTGAACTTATTTAATGACAATAAAGTTGAATCTAATCTAATCTAAATTGTTACTGTGGAAAGTTGGATTAAAAGACCAATTTGTTTAGATTATACAATTCCACATCCAGGCACTCATGTGGATTATCAAATAAAAACTTACGTTTACTGAGCTGTTTTCCAAGTTCAGTGTTATATCAACAGCTCATATGTAGTTAAGATTAAGAACAGAAATACAAGACAACACAACATATTGTGTTCGACATTACAAAACATCAAACCACGCGATTAAAGCTTGTGATGCCAACAATTCATTATACAACTTAAAACAAAGTCTCTTTAAGTGAAGAAGGTACACTTGGGCACCATCTTGGTAACACCATTGCAGGAAAATTGTAACTGACTAAACAAAACAACTATCTCTTTAAGTTGGGAAACATCTATAACTTAAGTTTTCACATTCATTTATCATTACTATACAACATGGAGTGTTCTCTAAACTTGTAAACGTTTAAGAAGGAAAAGAACAAAGTGTGTTGTTGTATAATAATGGATCTAACTTGTTGTGTGTGTGTGTCTCATGTCCAGATAATGATGAGCCTTTACTCAGTGGATCAGGTGACGTTTCCAAGGAGTGTGCAGAGAAGATCTTGGAGACCTGGGGAGACTTGTTATCCAAGTGGTAAGACTTTGTTCTCTTGTTCACTTTGTCCACACACACACACACGCTCTGTATGGAGTTTAGCGGATGTTCTGCATGTGAAAGAAAGAGCAGCAGGCAGGAGTTCTTGATAAGCAGCTTATTAAGATGGCTTCCCTTTCCCATTACTGCATTTGTTTTTAATCAAAAGCTTGTGATGAACTGAATAGAAACTGCCCCGACTTTAATTAGCTGTTAGTTAAGGCACACACACACACACACACACACACACATTCTACACAGCATGCCTTTCTCTTTCTCCTTCTCTGCATGTTTTTCAAGAGAACCATAAAATGTAGTTCAGTTTATTCCATCTGCACAATACATATATTTGAAGCAAATGTTTTGTTTCACCTCATATAGTTAAATTATAATGTATAACATTTTGTCTTCATCATGTAGTTCAGTACATTTTGGCATTTATAATGTCCTTACAAAAAAAACAAATGTTGACATGACCATCAAAGCAATTAATTCTTATTGGAGGTATTTGTCTCTCAACCAAAAAAGAAAAAAAAAAACACCTAAATAAAGAAAGGAATCATAAGACTAGCTGAATCATAATGCTAGGCTTTGTGCAAGTGATTGGTGATTTTGTGTGTGTGTGCGCGAGAGTGTGTGTTTTGAGGCATTGTGGGATGTAGAGCTCAGGGAACACACAGAGGAAAATCACAGAAAGCCCTTTACAATCTTATGCCCCTAAGGACCAGGCCTGGCATTACTTAGGTCACATGCACGGACACATGCGTGCACACGCACATACACAGTATACTTTTGTTTCCCTTCTTAGTCTCAGCAGAAAATGCCACATATTGCATAACCTGATGCTCGGAACAACTAAACAAAACAAACTCAGAAAATAGAGAGGGATGAATTAAGAGAGGAGGGGGGGGGGAAGTGAGAGAATCATCAGGGATTTTCTGTCGGCTCCAGTCAGGCGATAGTTGGTAGGCAGGTACAGCTGCGCCTCCAAGTATACCCTCTCCTTCTCTGTGTATCTCTAATTCTATCTCTGTCACTTTGCTAGTGGGCTGACAGATGCCTGAATTCATTTATATCTTTGTGCAGTGTATATCACCCGCTAAGAGTGTTCCCTAACAGCTTTAACATTTAAATATGAAGATAAAGAAGGGAGGAAGGCATTAAAATGGCTGTGTATTGTTGCTTTATTTTTCTATTTTATTGTCTTCTATTGTCTATTGTCTTCCAATCCTGCTAAAAATAGGGAAGGGGTATAAGAAAGCAAAACTAATGTACAAAATAAATGTTAGGGAAAAAAGATAAATAAAAGAGTACACATTATGTGCAAAAATAGCACATATATACCAACATTGAAATGTTGTATTCCCTCTTAACCATTTTATGTCATTGTCCTTTATCTTATTTTATTTTATGTTAATCTATTTTATTGGTTTTTATTACATTTTATATTTATTCTGTCTTATTATCAGTTTTTCAGTCATCTGTAAAGCACTTGAATGGCACTAATCTGTATGAAAAGTGTTAGACAACATAAGTTTGATTCATTGAATCTAGGATCAATGATAACATTGTGTGTATGTGTATATATATGTGTATATAGAAAGGTTGCAGCTGCCAATTTGTATGTAATGAGGGAGTTATCACTGTGCTATACTTTAAGCAACACTGAATAAAGTTTAAATAGTAGAGTGAATATTTCATAAAAAAAAAAAAAAGAAGCTGTGACTGACTCTCCTTCTCTTTCTCCAGGCATTTGAACTTATCAGTGCGTCCCAGGCAGCTGCCAGCTTTGGTGCGGAGTGGCATCCCCGAGGCTCTCCGCGGGGAGGTGTGGCAGCTCCTGGCAGGTTGCCATAACAATGACCACCAGGTTGAGGAGTACCGCACTCTTATTACAAAGGTAAGACCAAACAAAAGCATTGTCTCTGTTAAAGTGGACACAGCACACCAAATTCCCATGATCCCCTAATGTTGGTGGTGTAGTGATTACAAAAGCTGTCCTTCAGGAGGACGAGTTGGGAACATCCTTTAATTTTAGGACACATCAGAAAGTTGACCACATCACCTGTGTTGATTTTTTTATTTTTTTATTTTTTTTTATATTTGTCCAAGCTTAAGCCATCACTGAGCTATACTTCTTTTTACCTGTAACATTTTTCTCCTTTCACATTTTTTCACTTGGTTAGATTTTGATCTCTCTGAGTGAAACACATTACAGTTAAACACATTTAATTAATTGCATCTTACAGCTTGTGCTGGCCAGTGTATATGTGTTACTGTTTTTGTCCTTGGCAACAGTTTGAGTAAAGAAAGTGTACCTCCGGGGCCACTGATGGCCCTGTTAAGTTTCTCTCTCATGTGCTTCTACCTTGTGATGATAACCACTGCTGCCCTGTAGATCATGCCAGCTGATTACTTTGGCATTATGCAAGTGTATTGTACCCTTATCTTTCTTCAAGAATACATTTGTGATGTGTTGATAGCACAGTTAAAAGTGATAATTGTTAAGTTTTTTCAAATAAAACTATACATCTATTAATACCAATAGTGTTTTAACTTTTACCCACTTCATAAACAAAGAAACTAAATATCTATGTAACTTTTTGAACCATTGAAAGCAAGAATCAACATATCAAGTGGTTAGCTCTGGTTTTTCGCCAAGTGGCAACAACCACGGTTTGGTGCTGAAGCTAATGTGGAAGTCTCTTAAAGTGCAATGCCACCGATGGCTGCTAGATGTCGGCTCCAATTGACTCCCATTCAAAAAGCCTCAACTTCTCTCTAGAAAAACTAAGTCAATTTTTTTCCCAAAGAGTCATTATGGTCCCAACAGCTAAATTTGGGCCCTCTAATAAATGTGCTAGTGGTCAATTTGGAAATGATTGCTCTGTTAATAAGATTTGAAGACTCACAGTAGCTTTGATGTCTGGACATTGATTGATAGCCATGATTGACAGTTGGCTCACTTGCTGCTCTTCCTGGCTCTGGGTCTCACTGAGTTGGATTATTGTTGCAATATTTCTGGAACTTTAATGTTACTTGATAGTGATACCTGCTGTGTTTGTATAATTTAGCTAATGTTTGCCCAGGTGTGCACCGCTTAGCGTTTCTGAGGTAGCGGGGTGTGTTTCCAGAGCGTGAAAGGCAACACCCTGCACTCCTTAATCAGAAGGTCCTGGCTCCAAACAGGAAAGATAGCACTGACCGTAAACTGCAGCTCTGGGCTTCAAACCTGCTTCAAACCGACTCCAATGCAAGCCAGTGGGTGATGTCACGCCCCACTGCATCCATCTTTTTTTATAGTCGCTGTTGTTTTTCACTGAAACAGTCAAGAAGGTCAAGAGAGAGAGAAAATGTGATCAGGTTTTGTATTCAGTTTTGCAGCTCTGGCCTGGACTGGGGCCAGAGATTCCTTGTTTTAAGATACTTACAATGGCTGGTCTATGATCTGAAATGTAATTATTATTATTCAATTAAGATGATTTTGACTGGGGTATTTATAACATTAGGTTCGTCATAACCACTTGGCCTTTGTTTTGCCTCCGAATGTTGAGTAGGGACTACAGACCACATTTCAACCTGTGTGCAGAGAATGTGAGGCATTACTTGCCATTTTATCTCTCTTTAAGTTTGACAGTTTTCCTCATATTATTTTTAAGCAGTATATTGGTGTATTTTAGTTTTAGCTTTTTGGTTTTAGTTTAGGTAATAACAATGCACACGAGTAGGTCTGCAGCTCTGTCCACTAATTGGGTGTCAGACTGTGAAATACACAAATTATGCTACATACTCTGGTTAACCAATAGGAGCTTCCATGTCCTGTCCACAGCTTACAATAGCCAACAAGAGTTTGCGTTCAAAGAAGGTGCCCCTCTTCTTTTGTGTAAAGACTGGGCCAATTGGAACAGATTCTGCTGATGACTGGTGCTTCGTATAGCCAATGAAATTCTGAAAATGACCATATGCAGTTTTAATGGGTCCTATAAAACCACAACAAGGAAATTATGTAAATTTAACTAGTTTGTTATGTGTTGCTATTTATATAAACAGTTATATAAGGTTTTCTAGAAGGGAAAAACACTATTATGTGTTTATGCTTATGTTACTCTGAAGCAGGGGTCCTTTGAACTCCCCAACTGCTCTTTTTTGGAAAACTCTTAGACATACCCTTAGAAAAATGTGTAAAATATTAATTTTCTGTGGTATTGTTATAAAATTTGAACTTGGACTAGATAAAGCTAAATGCTGTGGTTCCATTGTATTTTCCAGCTAATAAGTCCCAGATATAGTTCATCTGTAGGCATCTGTTTGCAAAAATATATTCAGGTGGAAATAAAAATCTACTTCGTTGCGTTACCTTTCAAAAGAGACTAAACCCATGTATGTACTCAAATGGTTCAAGAACAGCTTTCACTTTACTTTGGGTATGCCGGGGATAGGCGTTTTAGGCTAATTTTACAGGAATGGTAAGAGGTTTTAAAGGCAACATCCCCGGGTAGCGAACTGGGTCCCAGGTGGTGACAAGATGTTGGTCTTGCCCTTTCCTCCCCTCTGCTCTCCTCTCCCACTCTCATCCCCTTCACCCGCCCCGACCATATTTCTTTCTTCCAAGTCTTTCTCTTTTGCTCCTTTCCTATCTCTGCCTTTGTACATTTCCGTTATTTTAATGTAGGAGCCATGCTGATTTTCCCTCAACATGAATGGTATGAATGGAATCTCGACTTTCACTCACACAGCAATAACAGCGGTTTGCAATGCCACTGTATTGATAGACATTGGACCGAAAGTTGGATAGGAATTTGTTACAGAAGCACTAAAGCATTCCAGGTTTGTACACCAGCCAACAAACACACAGAGAAAAGTGTGGAGAACACGTGCAGCTCTATCTAACTCCAACAGACAATTTGCGATTTATTTGGTCTCCCTAGAGTCAGACCGGGCAAGGTAGTCAAGACCATTTGCTATGTGATAAATGTCTTATTTCACACAAAAAGGTACATATGTACCCGCATAGTGTAAGTTGTATTGATGTTTTTAAAAAAAAAAAAATCAAACTAGAACCAAGACATAACATCTTGTTAACAGAAAATATTTAATGAGTATTGAAACATGTTACATAATTGTAGTCTGCATATCATATGTATTAATTAGGAAAGAGTTTTCATTCACATTCATTTTTCTATTGTTATTGGTACTAATTAAGGTTTATTCTCTCATGTACTAATTTTTTCTTTCCCTTCTGAGCTCTTTATTTAAAATGTGTACATACCATACTCATGTGCCAGCCACTCATTTGTTTTGTGTGTTTTTCTGTATTCAGCCTATCTGTTTGTATCTCTTTGTGCTGCATGCAGTCTATGTACATCATGTTCTAGTTAGCGCCCTCTTTTGTGTTCTCACTCTGTCTGAACTTGGCGTTCATCTACATATCTGAATGCAGGGCATTGATGGAAGTGGAAACAGGGGTGTAGGTCTTAGACATTTGACCTATTCTTGCCCTACTGAGCCGTGATGAACTTCCAATATGAGAGGCCCTGCTGCCAGGTACTGAAAGTACCAGTCTAACTTTGAATGCTGACTAATTAACATTCCACTAATAACCAATAAACTCATTAGGCTGCTGTAGCCATGGCCCACATTTTGCATTAGCTCCATAAATTATAGTTGGCAAAAGCCAGTCACTGCCAGAGTTACTAAGTATGGCAAACAAATAATTGTTTTTGGCAACACACTGGTCCAGTGCCAGCTGATCTTTAATCATTTCGGTGTTTTGAAAGACAACGTGACATATTGGAAGGCAACAGTTTATTATTCAGAAAAAAACAGTGACATTGCAACCGTATTACAGCATAACCACAGTCATTTTTATCTGCATAAAAAAAGTTAAGAAGTAATCAGTGTCTCTTTTTCTTTAATGTTAGTAGTGGATATTTTAGCACACACCATCCTTTGAAAATGGGGTTCCTTTTTTGCATCATATACTGTTTTATATTATTTTATATATTTTATATTATAATATTTAGCTTTTAGAGTGCTCAAGAGTTTCTAGCTAAAGCTTTTTTTTTAAACAGTATGTTTAAAAAAGTATTATTTTCACATTGAATGCATCCAAGAAGGGCCATACATTGACAGGATATACTCAGAACTAAGTGATGGAAGTTCCCTATTTGTATCTGTCGTATTCAATCCTGGCTGAAATATTTGTCTCTGCAATGTTTTAATCTTTGAATCTAGCAAGATCATTCCTTGGCCATTACTTTTGCTTGTACCACTGAGGATTTGTCCTCTAATATATGCTTAAAATGCTTCCCATCTAATAAGTGAGGTGACTCTTAGTAAGGTTGTTGAGGAATGTAGGAGCTCCGTTTGATAACATAAAATGTCTTATTCAAAACTAGCCAATACTAAAAAGAAAAAAAGAGGTTGACCGTGAAAAACACGCATTTAAGGATGACTGGACTGAGAAATACATTTTCATTTTGACTAATCATTGTGCTTGAATTTCAGTAGTGATCATAGTGAAAAGTGTGAACAGAAAACACCATCATGACACCAAATATGCCTGTTTTGAACAAATCCAATCCAAAAATCATGAGGACTATATGTATATATAATATAGTAGACTACACAAACTGAATCAACCCTTATTGTCATTTTGACTTTATTACTTACCAGTATACTACTTTGTATATTACATTTCTTTAATAAATTGTATAGTAGTTGTGCATTTGAATGTCTGCTTGCCATTATTTTTCCTATAATTCTGCTATCAGTGCTAGTCTTTAATTTAGTTATTACTAAAACCAATAATAATTGAATGCAGAGGCAATTATGTAATATGATAACAAGTAGATACATTTACAACCGGCCCTTTTGAGGGCAACCATAATGCTGATGTGGCCCAGGATAAAATTGAGTTTGACACCCTTGCTCTAGCGTTTGGGTTTAGATGCCGCCAAATGTCTATTAGGTTAATTTCTTGGATGAAGCACCGTACTGTTTTCGTAGTTTGCGCATGAGTAACATCCAAACCAGAAGATCTGCCTTTTACAAGGTCATGGGTGCAGTTGAAGTCACCACTCATAATGTATTTGCTGGGAAATGTTAAGATCTTCAGGAAGAGATTGCTGTAGAAAGCTGGGTCATCTCCATTGGGACTATATACATTTATCAGACTTATCTCCTCATGCAAAAGAAAACCACGAATAATCAGAAACCTCCCAGTTGTGTCCTCAGCCACATCCTGTATCTGTGTTGGACCAGATTTATGAATCAATACAATTATTCCTCTAGCACTTGATAAATGAGATGCTGAAAACACCTGCCCAGGCCACCTCCTCCTTATCTTTGATGTATCCCCAGGTAGAAAATGATTCTCCTGTAAAAAAGTGACATAATCCCCAAAAACTTTATCCTGCTCATAACCTGTTTCACCTTTGCCAATTTATTTAAACCCCTGCAGTTCCAAAAAATGCAATTTATCTCAACTGTTGACATTTATGCGATTTTCATTTGCTGCTGTGAAATAACCCTTTAAAACAGACAAGTGTACTTTTGGCAGTGGCACATATACACTGGCAGTTTGATATACAGACGGGTGACAAATTAAAGGAAAAACCAACATTAAGTGTCTTAATAAGGTGTTGGACCACCATGTGTGTCCAGAACATTAATTCTACAGTCTCTGAACTCTTCTGGAGGGATGAACACACTGTTCTTCTAAAAGATATTCCCTCATTTGGTGTTTTGATGATGATGGTGGTGGAGAGCACTGTCTAACACATCAGTCCAAAATCTTTCATAGGTGTTCAATTGGGTTGAGATCTGGTGACTGTGAAGGCAATAGCATCACTCACATCATTCATACTTATCAAACCATTCAGTGACCCCTCATCCTCTATGAATTGGGGCATTGTCAACTTGAAAGAGGATAGAAACAGGATAGAAATGTTTCATCATAGAATAAAGATGGGACAAGTGGATGCAAACCATGCCAGCAAAATGCTCCCAGCAGCATAACAGAGTCACCCACCAGATCCCTCACTGTAGGGGTCAAGCATTCAAGCCTGTATTGTTTTTTCTTTTAATTTGTCATCCTTCTGTATATTGAAACTGCGAAGAGGAAATAACTTGGACCTTACATATCCTTCCCAGAACCTGTCAATCATGAACGTACTTGGACTACCCCTAACCTGTATAGTATAACTCCCTTCAGCTGTCAGCAGGTCCACACCATAGTGAGGAACCATCATGTTGGTCCGTTTGAGTTTCCTTAACTCCTGTTCACATTGCTCCTACATAGGTTTAGAGTTGATTGACATCTATCTTGGTTATCAAATCAAAATCTAATTTCCTCTTTCCCTATTGTGAGAGAAAATTGAATAATAGGCTATCATTTCATAATTCTTTTGCTTATATGTCACAAATGTTGTATTAAAGGGTCAGAATTCCTACTCCTAGGCTAGTTGACCTCTTGAAATTGTTTCTATCCAAGGATTGTTTTCTGACTTGGTTAACAAGAGATATTTTTGCCATAAGTCTTCTAAGAAACTTTGTGGATCATGAGATACCTAGACATGGCTTGTCTAGGTATCTCACGATTTGAAGGATGTCTTTGTTTTTAAGTTATTGTTTAACCATGAGGTATCTGTGGAATCATCATGTGACCATACTTGTTTGTAAGAAGGTTTAACAGTTTGTGGAAGTGTCCTTTTAGGGACCTGAATCTTTTTAGCTTTGCTTTTGGAGAGGTATAAAGCTGTCTGGTTTGAATTCAGAAATGGCTGGCTTTATGGAAAGGGCCAGCTGAACAACATGCTTTCTCTCCAAAAACTACAAGATGATTGTATTTCTGTTTTATGTTTTGTGTTTGGACATTTGTAGAAGTGTTACTGATGGTGTGATGGATTGTACAGTGTATAATGTTTAATGCTTTTTATGTGTGGTTCTTGAGCAATGATGAAAAATTTCCATGACTCTATTATTTGGTGAAAATAACGATAATAAACACAGATAGGCTCAAAATGGGATAAAAATAGCAAGTTTTGTGATTGCAGGACTGTTACTGTTATTCAAATGAAGATGTCTATAAGCAAATTTGAATAGCAGTCTCAAAATATGTCAATTGAAAATTCTTAGGGTACCTACATCACTCTTCTCACATTGATTACTGACATACCTTACTGTAAAGATGATAGTAAAAATAAGAAGAGGTCCATCTAACAAGAAAAGGAAAGCCAAAAAAAAAGTCCTCCCATCTCTTGTGTCCAGTCTCCTGTTCCAGTGACGTAATTGTTCACTGCTGCTGGTGAGTCAAAGGTGTAAGTTGCTGCTCTGTGAGTCAAGAAAAGTCTAGCTGCAAATAGGATCCAATGCTTGGTGATGCCTTTCTCTCACAGTTTTTGCCATATGCTGCTAAAGCCTTTTTGTTGCTTGTAGACTTCAGCTGACAAATCTTGATGGAATCTGATAACATTGTCCTTGCACATCACCTGGCCTTTCAGTCTCACTGCCCTCAGGACCCTTTCTTTATCTCTGTAGTCGAGAAACTTCACAATAAATTGCGAATTAGAGTTGCGTTTTTGGCCGGTGATACGGTGAGCTCTCTCCACTGCAGGCAAGGGTGTGTTGAGATTTTTTGAGAACCATTTTTCCAATAAAGACACAGCAGTTTGTCTCCCCTTCCTTTTCTGGTATGCCTGTTATTCTCAAGTTGTTAAGCCCGCTTCTACACTCTAGGTCATCTTTTTTGGACATGAGTAACTTTAACTTGGCCTCTGAGTTTTCAAATTTGCAACATTCATTTGCAGGTTGTTGATTGTATCTTTCACAGATGAAATGTGTTCTTCAGCGTTGTTTATGTGGCCATTTCACCCATATTGGCCTCAGTAGCTGTTAGTACCCAGTAATCAGTTTTTAGTACTGTTTGAGGGATGTGATAAATGTGATAGACATGATGTCTACACTGGTCAGATTATGTTGGTGTTCATTTTCTGCTTCGCTAGCTAGAATGGCACCTCCATCATCGATTTTCGAGTTTTCGCGAATTTTCTCTCTGTCCTGTTTTTCACAGCATATTTATTTCCACAAAACTTGAGATGAGGTTAGGACCACATTTGAAAGGATTTCGGGATGGTTAAATACGAATTATCAGATAATTAACAATGAAGCGGGAGATTATATCTGTTCATTCACACCACCATCCGAATAAAAGGTTTTCACTTCATACTCAAATGCTTTGATATTTTTTTGTTTTTGCACTTTTTGCATTAACTTTTTATACTGAAGTTATGTAATTGTCATCCAGCTTTTTTGCTGAGTCATATTGTTTTCTTTTGGCACAGTGGCAAATTTTTGCAGCTTGGTGGTCGGAAACTGCTGTGTTAAAATAAGTTGACATGCAGAGTGAGGTTCACTATTGATCTTCACAAGGAGAGTGAAATGTTGTTCAGTTCACCGTATTAACAATAACACACAGTGAGCCACCAGTTTGTTCGGTTATCTGTTGTGTGTGTGGCTGATGCTTGTGTTGAACAATACTGTATTACTGTATTATACTGAAAGATGTTCAGCCTCTATTTAGGGGGGACATCATGTTAAAACGACTCCTAAGGTGTGTAAATGACACACACACACACATACACACACACACACGTGCAGACACAAAGTAATGAGATAAACACAGGCTTGGTCGGCAGACCTGGTGTGCCAGCCTCCTGTGGAGAGCAAAAACAAGCACTCATAACTACCTGTCTGCCTGTATGTCTCTGCCTGACCCACATAATGACCTGTCTGCCTGCTTCTCTGTCTGTCTGTCTGTCTGTCTTTCTAATCATTTGTATTTGCGTACGCCTGACTCTGACTCTCTCTGACTTCTACCTTGACCTGTTTGTGCTCCTGTCAGCTTGTGTGTCTTCATGCCTCTCTCTGTCCGCCTGCTCATTTGTGTTTTGTCACATTGTGCGCTTTGTGCTCTCTCTCTCTCTCTGCTTTCCCGCTGTCTTGTCGGCCGAACACATCTACCTCTGTGTGACTGTACGGTCGCCTGTCTCTCTGTTCCATAGGTTTATGTTGTGCATTGCTGTTCTGGCTTCTGTTAGACAGCCCTGCGTTGAACATGGAAATACTTTTTAGAGTTGTTTATCCTACTTTGAAGCCATTTCTCCACATTATAACACACAGTGATTGCTAGAAAGTTTAGACAGTCAGATGAAAGAATTTAGTTCATTTTTGCTGTTGAATGTTAACAGACTTAATTTTTCATGAAATCTTGTGCCATCTTCCTACAGTATTATGTCTGTCTGTGACTACCTAAGATTTCTCTCACCAACCTTGCCTTATTTAGGTATTACTTTATTTGCTGGCCGTAGGCAAATCGCAGTGAGATGAACTTCATCAGTTCACAGAAAATAAATGATAGTGTATTAACTGTCCAGTTCTTTGAAATTCTTTTTTTCCATTCCTACCAGGCATTTCTCTGATAAATAAAAACCTCAGATAGGAAATCAGCTGACCAGCTCCTCTTATGTTTTTGTTATATCACGCTGATACAAAACTTGGCTCAGTGTGACTGCTTATTTTTATATTTATATAGCAACAGAACAGAATTATCAGGATTATGAGCCACCAGCTGGGTGCTGGTGGATTGTGAATACTAAGAATACTCAGATAGAAGTCCACAATAGGGCAGTTTCAAATCAACTTTTGTTGTTCTTTTAAAAGTTATTAGCTTAGCTTGTCAACAGAAAATGTATTCCACTTTTGGTAATGTATTCATCTTTTGTTATTTAAGAAAAAATTCCAAACAATCTACCAGCGATATTAAGCATCAATTGCATTCCACCCTAACAATACAGCAATGAGTCATGGGCATGTCATGAGAACAGTAATAAGCACTTTATTGCTACTAATGTTTCTTTCCCTTATAGTCTGACATACTTTACAGGTGTTTAGGGCTTTTGTATTTTTGCCAGCTGTGTGTCAGCTACTGGACGCCTGGCCTTGAGAGGTTGCCAAGCTGTGACAAAGCACAAGTTAGACAGCTAACAGGACTGAGTTGGGCTCAGCTTGGCAACCAGGTGACAGGACATCACGCTCTTTCTTCCCTCTCATTTTCACTGCTCTCTTTTCTTCTTTCTGTTTTGCTCTGGTTATCTTGTTTTTCTTTCTCTCCTCGTCTCTTCCTCCTCTCATCTTTGATGAGCTCTGTTTCCTTTGACTCCCTTCCTCCTCCTTTTCCTCCCGTTCTTCCTCTTCCAACCCTTTTCGTCGTACTGTCGTCTATTTTTAGCTCCTCGTGTGGTGAGCAGAGGAGGTGCGTGAAAGCACGGGAGTGTGTCTGGATTGCGGGGGAGAAAGGTGCAGGGTGGTGTGTGTTTGTGTGTGTGTGTGTGTGTGTGTGTGTGTGGGTGTGTGGGAGGGTATGTTTAGGTCTCCATCACGCTACACCAAATTGCCCTGCACGAGACAAACTCTGCAGTCTTCAGAAAGTCATTAGGAGGAGGATGTAGACCATGCAACACTAAATCTGACAGTGATTACTACACTGTGAAGTTTCTAATTTTAGTGCAGGATTCTGAGTAATTAAATGTAATCATAACATCATACAATCTAAAAATAACTTGGTTGGTAATTATTGTAGCAGAGATCCAGTAAACTCTTCACTGTGAGGCTGAAGGGGACTTGCCAGGGCTAACCTGTTTAAGAGAAAAGCTTTAAAGTGAATCCTCATCAGCCCTTTAAACCCTTGCAATAAAAAGCTGGCTCTTAATATTGCTGGGAGGGAGATTAAAAAATGTCACATGAGGTCATGCTACCTGGGTATAGCTGACTGTGGCAAAGCAACTCTCACGCTAAGTGGAGGTGCAGCATCTGCTGATGCATGCAAAATCAGGAGCAGGTGCATATCTGTGTTCGACTCTCAGGCCAAAAAGACAAAGTTACAGTTCAAATACAAACATTCTCCTCTCACAGCTAAAAGAAGACATGAAAAGTTTACATTCAGTCTGAAAATGTCGGGAATTTTTGGGGGGGAAAAGTCGAACTGTATATTTTTAAGTGTCCATATGTTGCTGTCTCTCTCACTTTCTCTCATCAGAGACACAAAGAATTGCAAAGTTAGGCAGAAAACAAGAAAAACACTTCGATATCTAAAAAGACCTTCGAGGAAAGTAGGCCATTTGTGTAATTATACATTACATAAGCACCATTGTTAGACAATGTTTACATTGTAAAAGGCACTATTACTGTGTCTGTGAGCATGTGTGCATTTTTGAATGTGATGTTATTTTACCAACACATTCATGTTGTATGAATGGTATTATTATTATTGTTATTGTTAACATTTCCAACGTGACTTTTTCCGCTATAATTAGACAAGTCAGGAAAAGGTCCTCTGTAATGTTTCTGATCACGACATTTCCACATGATACTTCAGCAGCCATCCACAAGTTTTAATAGAAATGCCTTAAGTATAGTAGCAGTTATTTATTACAAAACAAAATCACAGTTAACACTAGTAATAGAATCAATTTTCCTTTTTTCTGGTTGGATTCAGGCTAATATAGATGTCGTATGTAATGGCAGCAGTATTATTTATTACAGTATTAATAAATCTTCTTTGTTGTTGTTCTTGTTGTTGAGGCTGTGAGTTCATTACCTTGAACTAGACTAATGCTCCATGGAGATAGTTTATTTACATCACAGTGGCATGTTTTTTCAGTAATCTTATGTGTTTATTTTTATGACATTTCATTTTTAATTTTCTACTGCATTAGCTGTAGAAACATTTCTATAAATATAACTTTGAGCAAGGCCTTAGAAAATGTTAATTTTAGCATCACTAAAAAAGACTTTTTATTTCTTATCTGAAGTTGCTGAACTTCCACTACTGAATTGCGCCTTTCAAGCTCTTCTTCACTTGCAGAATGCACCTAAAAGGCAAAAGCCAGCTGCTAATTTCATATTTCTTGCTGCGTTAGTGAATCAGCTGCTAATTACACACAAGCTAGGAGCGCAAATTCAATTATTTGTTCTGCGCTTTCATGTATTTAAATCTGTGTCTCACTCTCTTAGGCTGTTATGTTTCTGCAGTTTATTATTAGATTACAAATATAGAAATGATGAAACTTGTAAAAATTGATTTATGTCATTAAGTACCAGCATGAAAAAAAAAATCAGAGAGGCAGTAATATTGCCCTAATAAACATGCAAGTAGAGAAAATTTAACAGATCCAACATGATGGATTCTTTATCTAGAAATGAAATACTATCCATTAAAGAACAGCGCTTTAAACAGTCTGTTAAAGTTCCCCCTCCGTGTCTCTGTGCTAACCTTTGAGCAGCATTCAGCACAATAGTAGTTCCTATCACACTGTATGTCCTTGGTTTACATTTAGATTAATAATAGCAATGTTTCCTGTAAACTGTACTCATGCATGAAGTCATTGTTTCACTAAAACAAATACAAAAACTTTACTGCGCTGTAGAGCGACAATGTCTACATTCTTATACTGTAGGTCAGAATGCCCTCTCGTCTGGTAATAAGGTGAGAGGCTGCAGAGACGTTAACAGTCAAAAGTTAATTTTACAAAAGCTGAGTTGACAGTGAATATTGCTAATTTTAACAGTGTTCATCAGTACTTTTGAGTCTTGGAGTGTGTATGAGAAACACTGGCAGGGATCAACATGGGGAGGGGTGAGAGGGTGGGGAAGGAGGCAGTCTCGTGCCCTTGCAGTTGATCATTGGCTGGAGCCACAGGGAAGGGGAGGGGCCTCTGTGCCGCTGTTTCTGTAGAGAGAGAGGCAGAGGGGGTGAGAAAGAGAGAGAGAGAGAGAGAGAGAGAGAGAGACAGCAAAGGAGGATAAATGAACACAGGGGTTTCTCCTAGCATCGGTATGCCTGCCTACCTCATTTCCACTCCAGACATAGTTGCTGCTCTTCTGGATAGAAATAACAGCTGAGGTGTGTTTTGGATGTGTGTGCGCGTTTTAAACATCAGTCACCCCCGCGCACTGCCTTCATCCTTTCAGCTCCCGGCGGTGTGCTGTGATCCTACTGCGAAGGAGCAGACAGAAACTGAGACAAGAGCAAGCGGACATGGAAGTGTGGTAAAAAGAGGGTAAAGGAGCAGCCAGAAAGGAGAGGGAAAAAGAAGAGGAAACAGGAAGGAGAAGCAGGACAGAAGTGGCACAAGAGGAAAGAATCAAGAGGGGAAATTCTCCTTAATTTCTCCTTCCCTCTATTTTTGTATGCAGCGCATTTCCCAATAATGTATCTTCACTGGAAGCTGTGTTTGTGACTCTGTGGACTGTAAACAGATAAGAGGGAGCTCTCAGCCCGTGCCTTCTGCAGCTGCAGCAGATGTTGAAACCATCTCTGACTTTATAGGGAGCGGAGGCATTTCAAGCATAGATTGGACTGGAATTTCTTTAAACAAAGTCTTTTCTTTCTTTTTTTTCCCCCCTTTTTGTGCCTTCAGCTGGGAATTTTGCTGAAAGAAGAGGAGGATTACACACATTTCTTTTTGCGCGTTAATCTGTTTGCAGGTGTGTGTGTGTGTGTGTATCCTGGTGGTTTTGTATATTTGTGTAAAACTACACCTCCTAGCACCGAGGACAAACCCAGGCTGCTTCCTCACCTTTCTCCGTCCTTTCCATCCCTCCTGCATTTGAAATGGCAGATGGCGACAGTCTCATCATGGAGCCGCAGCACGGAGCTTTTCGTTCGGACTGAAACCACACAGCTAGTCTCTCAACCAACCACCTACCTGACAAAATAGTCCTTGGGTTCACCGTACCCTTGAAGGGCCCCTCAGACACGTATTCCTGCCCGAGATGATGAATTCCTCCCTGGATCCACTGAACCAGAGCTCTGCTGACCCGACAAACTTCTCTGCTCCCTTTTGCCTGCTTGAGATAGGCTATTCCCAAATTTTCAGCACCTGCCTCCTTGAGGTGTCTATCATACTTCTCCTCACTGTTCTCATTATTTCTGGTAACCTGGTGGTGATTTTCGTGTTTCACTGTGCTCCTTTGCTTAGCCAGCACACCACTAGTGCTTTCATCCAGACTATGGCATATGCTGATCTGCTGGTGGGGGTCAGCTGCCTCTTCCCTTCCCTATCCCTCCTCCATCACCTCCAGGGCCTCGACCCCAAACTCACCTGCCAGGTGTTCGGGTACATGGTATCTGTATTGAAGTCAGTTTCAATGGCATCGTTAGCATGTGTGAGCGTGGACCGCTACATCGCCATCACACGACCATTGACTTATGCATCCTTAGTAACACCCTGTCGAGTGCGCTGCTGCATTGCTCTAATATGGTTGTACTCTGCTCTGGTGTTCCTACCATCGTTCCTTGGGTGGGGGAAACCTGGTTACCACGGTGACGTGGTAGAGTGGTGCGCAATTGAGTGGAGGACTCGTCCGGCTTTCACAACCTTTATCGTTGCACTGCTCTATGCCCCAGCTGCACTCACCGTCTGCTTCACCTATGCCAATATCTTCAAGATCTGCCGACAGCACACCCGGGAGATCAGCGAACGCCATGCACGTTACCGACCCCAACAGCTGCAGGGCCCAGGAATGACAGCGGGATCTATGGTCAAGGACAACTGTGCGGTAGAGCAAGGACAGTTGCCCCACTTGTCTCAACAAAAACCCCTACACCACCAACCACAGTATCAGCAGCCCTCATCAACATACCCAGATAAACGTTATGCTATGGTATTGTTCCGCATTACCAGCGTGTTTTATATCCTCTGGTTACCCTACATCCTCTACTTTCTGTTGGAGAGCGGAGGGATCTATCACCACCCAGCAGCGTCATTTCTCACCACATGGCTGGCCATCAGCAACAGCTTCTGTAACTGTCTCATCTACAGCCTCTCCAACTCTGCCTTCAGGAAGGGCCTCAAACGCCTCTGCTCTTTCTGTTTACAGCGCAGTGGCAGCGGCTTTGGGGTTAGGAACACCAAAAAGGCTTTCCTTGGTTCTGTTGAAAAGGGATGTGCAGGGTCAGGGTATGGATATGGCCATGGGGAAATAGGAATTGGCACCACATGTCATGTGTAGTGAACACACCCTTGTGCCAAATTGGCATTTGAACTTTTGAAAAATGCCTGATGTGATTGCAGTAAAATGTCTCCTCTGTAAGATTAAATGTTCTATAAAGTGATGGAAGGAGGCGTTCATCTGCCACTGCTGTTTCTGTCGCATTTGGAGGTTACACAGGCGTCCTCTCTGCACACGCCACAGCTGGCAAAGACAGAGGAAAGGAGTCAAGAGCAAAGCACTGAAGGATAAAAAGGGCTGAATAGCCCTAGAAGGTGTTTTAAAATGGTGAAGGAAACCCAGCATACTGTGTATGGACAGTGGTGAAGGCATGAACAGGGTTTAAAGCAGGAAAAGGTGTCTGAAAATCCTTGGAGAAGTGAACTCTTTTGAGGTTGTAGATTTTTATCTTATCAGTTTTCTTTAACAGGAAGCGAATCCTTAACTTATTTTGCCAAAATAACAAAATCTAAGAATTGAGTATTGAAGAAAACTGTTACGAAAAGCTGTAACTGCAGTATCTGAAACAATGTGACCTTTGTTTGTTGCCAGATTATCAGCACAGTATGTGTTGAATGCAAAAAAGAAGAAATGAATACAGTTGACTGCTGTGTTTTTGTAATGTAGTTCTGAGGTGAACTGCCAATAGCAAACTCTTAAATATGTTTTACGTGCTCTAACCCCCTCTGTATTTACATACTGAAAGTGATGCAATAGAATGTGTGTATTGTGTATCGGTTGCGTCTTTTAGTATATTAAATGACTGAATGATATGACTGATTGATTGAGCTACTCAGTGAAAAAGAAATGATGTAGGTCTAGACCTACTGTGTCATTTTATAGTTTCTTTGCATAGACTGAACTGATTATTGCTTGTCTGCACAAGACATCTATAGATGAACTTTGAATTTTAGATTATTTATTGATCCAAGTTGTTCTATAAGACATAAAGTTAGTGGGTTTAATCATTGAGCCCGCTGTTTGTAATATATGCTATGAGATGCTTTGGTGTACGACTGTTAACCTGACAAAAAGCCACAATTATTTTTAATCAATTTCTCTTGTAATGAATTTTTGTCACTTTCATTGCACCTTTGTTGTTTTGATTATGTAACTGAACTTATTCCATAACTGTCCGAGGAAAAGGATGTATTTTTAGACATTATTGTACACTGATTGTTGGTACATCATTGGGTTGATTTTTTTTTTTTTTTTTTTTGACTGAAGGTAAAAATGTTAAACAATTAGATGAATGACCCTTTAACTGTGACCCTTGCACCTTGGCTGACAGCAAATGTCTAATGAGAAGCTGTAAATGTGTCATTGTGGAAATTTCACATTTACATGTTCTTATAAGTGATTACTGTGTCACTTACCTAGGTGTATGTTGTATTGTGCATTATTCTGCCTGCATTCGGGGACTAGGGCATGCACAGAGTTGCAGACACAAGAACACACGCACCATCATGAGAGGACCACATGTAGACACAACAAACAAATAGTCCTTTCTCTCTGCCAGCAGGATAACCTCTGTGTGGCACCATGAAGAGGTTTTGACCCCTCAACTCCCCAGGCATTACATTGCTTGTGCGTGTGTGTGTATGTGTGTGTGTGTGTGTGTGTGTGTGTGTGTGCGTGCGCGTGCGTGCGTGCGTGCTTATCTATGTGAATGCACATGATGGAGCCTATTTCCATCATCTTGTCCCCATGTGTATCTTTGTGGGTCCTTTTCACTCAAACTTGATATTCAGTACAAACTAATCAAGACCAATAATAAGCCGAATGGATCCAAGTGTACATACTGTTCTGTAAACTCAGAGGTTGTTAATAATGATCTATATTCTGATCCAAGGAGACTCATGCTACTGGGACTCAGTTTATTTAGGTGCAGATACTCTAGCTTTATATACCTTATCAAATGTACCAAAGAAAGTTCAACAAGATATTCTCGGATTATGATTTTTTTTTTCTAAATATCTAATATATGAAGATTTAGTAATATGCAAGTGGGTTTTACACAAAGTTTGTGTAGGTCCACTGCGCTGTGTTGGCTCAGTGATGCCTAGTGTGCATGAATATGACTGTTTCTAAGTATACAGCGATATATTGTTGCCTTGATACACAAATGAAAATGAACAGTCGGGAAAGTATTTTCCTCTAACATTTAGGGAGGGCTCCGTTTGTAGACATGCAACTGTTTTTAGAGAGAACTGGCAATTGTATGCATGTGCAGAGATGAAAATGTACATCAGCCAGCTTTGGGCAATCAATTCCACATTTAGTGAGGAATAACCCGAACCCCATTCTGTGTGTATTTTAATAATTAAAAATTGTAACTGTTAATTCAGCTCATATGTTCATACTTTGCTATCCTTGTACCTCTGTTATGTAAGAGTGAAAATAAGGAGGAAGCAAAACACATGACTCAAAGCTGTTTTTTGTCTTTTTGCATGTATTTGTTTGCGTGTGTACATTTGCAGATGTTTACCCACATATGATAATTGGTATGTATGAGTGTGTGCAGGTATGTTTGGATTTGACCACTGGCTGAATTGGACTGTTTAATGTGTTCTAGCAAGGGTGCTAACAAAGTTATCACCTTTCATTGCTTTATTAGCGTGACATCACTTCCCTCGAGTATATTGTGTTTTGTGAGTGTATGTGAGTTTGGTGTACAGTGGTGGTAGATAGATTCACATGTCGTCTTTTAAATATTTTGTCTGTCATTTGTGAAGCATTGCCAAATATTTCTTCTTTTGTTCCACTCTCTGAACAATTGTCAGTGTAGAGAAATGGCGTATTGAATGTCTGATTGTCAAACTTCACAAATTTATTTTTGTAAAGTTACTCTGTTTTTGTTTCTCTTCTCTTGTTTCTCTTGTGAAATGATAAATGGGTAGGTTTAGCAGCATGCTTACCTATTGAAATGATTGAAGTTGTCTCTGTGAAGATGCATTTTTCATTTGACAGTTTTTATTGAGGTGTTTCTACTGTAAACAATTTTTTAAGCTTGGAAAGAGTGATGACTTTGAATTTGAGGTTTAAAGTTCTCCACTGAAACCCCATCAACAAGATATTACTTCCCAGTTAATGATACAACTCCTCAGATTTGTAAGATTTAGTGCAAAGTGTTTTGGGACATTATATGTCATTTAAATTATATTATAAATATTAGGTGGTGGGTTGCTGCTACTTCAAAGAGGTTTAGGTGCACCACCACTCGACTAGACTGTGACTTCCCAGATGTGTATCTGTCTTGTCTCAAGCAGAGACTTTATGTAGCTAATGAAGTCACATATGTGACTTGGTATAAATAATTGTATCAACTGTTACATGATTTTATCCAGATACAGAAAACATGAAATTGGGGCCTTAGTTAAAAGTGACCGATAAAATCCATATTGAAGAAGGAGAGTTTTTATCTTGAACATATGGCTTTCTCACTGGAGAAAAAAAAAGAGTTTTCTAATCAACAACAAAAGTATTTCATACCACCTTGATCCCGGTCAGCCATTGTAACTTAGAGCAGAGAGTGTACAGTACATAAAACAGACAGTACAACCTCAATCTAATAGTGCACTTTAACACGCACACACACACACACACACATACATACAGTGGTATTCTCTTTTTTGTCTTTGAATCTGTAGTGGATTTTCATCTTTGTGTTTATGTAAGGCTAAATAGGCCACACCAGACCCCTGCTGATGGCTGACTCATGACCCAGCTGTTCTGAGAAGCCGATTATTATCACATTAAGACTGAGACTGACCACTGTAACAAAACCTTTGTGTGGAAACTTCCCAAAAGATGCAGGAATTTCTCTCCGCATGTGTTTTTGTCCACTGCGAATGCTTAAAATTGCTCCCAGTGAACAATGGACCATTTGTAAGTTACAGGTAGAGAAAATGAAGCCATTTCCCTCTTAGATCCCGACAAACCATGTTCTATTTCATATGTCGAGGGTGTTGAATTTGTAATAAGGTTTTTGTAAGACGTATGCTTTTATAGATGGAGAATGTTGGGATGATGTAAATGGTCAAACATGTTTAATTTTGTCTGTCAATGAAAGTGAGTCTCTGTGACCAATAAGACATTTTTCATCACATGATGCTTTGTAGGTGACAAACCTATATGGTATTGTAAGATGTACACATTGTGTATCTGTACTGTGCAAATAAATGTAATGTTATCTCAGTGTATTCAAATGTCCTTGCACTAATTGCTTTTCTACGAACAGAGACATGGATGTTTAAGATGATGTGTGTGTGCGAGAGAGAGAAAATAAGACAAAGAGTACACATCTGTCCTTTTATTGTCAGTTTCTCTACCCTCCCACAGGTTAAATGCCAACTGTAATCACGACTAATTGACACACATTCTTTATTGGTGACAAATATCACAAGTTCTGCAGAAAGATAGAAAAACTGTTTTGCACATGGGTTATATGAAGTGAGGTGGGTACATGCTGGCCAAAAGATCAAGTAGTGCAGTTGATAAGAAAAGTAATCGCTTACATTCACTTAAATGTTTTTATCAAATGGTAAATACTTCACTGTAGATTGTTATAGATAAAAATAAATAGTTGTGTGTTAAGATGCTTCATCAGACTGTAATAAACCAGCACCATATTTGTGCAAGCAATTGATCTGCTAAATTTACATACTGGCAAAGTTGCAATGGGCAATATAAGTGGACTCAACTATTGAATGATTGAAAAAAAAATATCATGAGACAATGCAGGTTATTGTAGTATTGGCAGTGTATGTAATACGTATGATTTATATGACTTCTCCTTCTCTCTCTTGCCCCTGTTTTGATCGTGATTAAGTGCATATTTTGCCTGCTTTCCTGTCTCTGAAGCAGTGTAGCAGTGCACAAATGGCACAAAAAGTAGGGCAAGAGACAGATGATTAACATTTAATGACAGATGACGCTAAGGTGAGGAAACAGTGCAACGGGAAGAGCATGTGCTCTGTCGACTGCAGTTTTAGAACAGACAGAATGTCTGAATTAACTAACAAGTATTTGCTTTATTAAAAAAGCAATTAAAAATTGTAGTTAGCAAGTCTACTTCTTCTATATTTATGATAAAATCATAAGTCAAAGCTCTACTTACTATTTAGAAAGCATTTGTCTAGACTTTAAAGATCGCTTTTCTATATTTACTGTCACATTTGCTGTTTCTTCTCTAATTTAAACTTAAATCCAGGATAATTATTAAAGTGTAGCACTCTGGGTTGTTTTTGTGGTGGAGTAAAATTTATATCAAGCTTGATAAATATCACCACATGTTCTCTTGGCATCTCAGCAGGGTCCTTTAGGAGCAGAGAAAGAATAACAGAATGACATGTCAGCTATTGTGTTGACTCAGAAAATCAGGGACATAAACAATAGAAGTCTAGCTACTCAGCCTTCCCACGGAAGCCCTACTCTGGTACTTTATTCCTAGCCTACACACAGTCACACACACTGTAGCTCTGCCGTTTTTTTGCTCACCCCCAGTGAAGACTTTTTGTACATCTGTTAGAAGGATATGTTTTGTTCCTTTACTTTCATTCAGGCAGTTACTTGTCACTGACAGTAGAATGAATGCTGCGATGCATCCATAGTGTTTTTAAGGACATTTTAACAGAAACAAACCAGTCAGCATGAATAATATGTACAGTAGCTGTTTCAGACTGTGGCTGCAACAGCTGTAATTTGCAGCATATCCCTTTATTATGTCATTTAAGTCAATAGTGTTGGAAGAAACACCCAACAAATAAAAATGTCAAACAACGTCTACCAGCACCTCTAACGCTCACCAATTAACTTTAACACATTAACCACAACTCTTTACATTTCTGTTAATTGGGGAACATAATGCTAATTTAGCGTGTTAATTTGTGAACTTTAGAGGTTCTGGTAGGCATATGTTTGCCAGGCTAGCTGTTTCCCCCTGCTTCCAGTCTATATGCTAAGCTAGGCTAATCTTCTGGCTCTAGCTCCACAGCCAACACACAGACATGCGAGTGGCAGAGCTTGAAGTTCTCAGGCACCCTCCCTGATTCCAGGCACAGAGCAGTTTTAAATTCATGTAATACTTATTTCAATACATTGTACACATTTCCTTCTATACAACTTTTCAGGCTCACAAATCTTTTCTTGTTTAATCGCTGGAGTGGTATTCATCTTCTCATCAAACTCAACAAGAAAACAATAAGTGCAGTTGACTCAATCCAGATTGACCACAGCCACAAGTCTTTATGAGGCAACAAACAATTTATAGTCACCTCTTCTCTCTCTCTCTGGCCTTCTTTTCATCGCTTTAACTCACTCTCACACTTCCGTCCAGCACCATGAGACACTGGATATGTTTTCTCTCCCCTCTCACGCTACCCTCATTCCAAACCTCTCTTTTACTGAACAGACAGACAGACAGAGAGGAAGCTAATTGGCCATTATGTCAGAGGTCTTTGTACATGCTCTCAGCACTCGAGATAAGTATGGCTAAGTGGTGCTTGTATAAACATGGATCCTTATCATTCACTGAGAGACTGTAGCCCAGTGTAATGGGCCCTTCACACTGGACAACTCCACCCCTGTGCTGTAAAACCTATCAATACCAGTGTCTTTTACTGTGAAATTAACACATTTCTGAAGTACCTGTTTGCACTGTTTTATCCAGCTCGATGTCCTTGGGACTAAAGTTCAACCTGCTTAAATTTTATTAATACGCATTGTGGTGAAAGTGTGTAATGTCTGTTCGGAAAAAGTGAAGTAGCCAGCCAGGAAGGAAAGAATATAAAAATTCAGACTGTATTAAAAATTCAATTACATTATAATTTTGAATTTGTACAGAGTTTTTGTTAGAAAGGCTCTCCATAGAAACAACAGGACAAATCAGTATATGTGTTTGGAAATCACTGGATGGGATACCAACAGTATGACAACCTAGGGACACAGCCTATTCTGGCCAACATGACTCTTAACAATCGACATTTCTGGAGCATGTAGTCAAGTTGGCTGCGCTTACACACACGCACACACAGGGAAACATACAGTAGCTCTGTCTCACAGGGTGTGGTGGAAGTTGTGGAATGGACCTTAAAAAAAAGCCCACTGTTGTTGGCCTCTGATCCCCATTAGCTCACTTTGTTTTAGTATTCCTTTCTTCCTGCATTTCTTCTTATACTTGCATTATTTTTGTTTCACTCTCTTCCTCTGTGGAAGTTGAATCAGAACCCTTGGAAAAAAAAAAGGAGTGGGAGGGACTTGATGGATAACAGAGAGACAGAGAGAGAAGGTATAATTAGCTACAAAGTGAACAAGAGAAATATGAAGAGTATTGGTGATTTAAATGAATGTATATTAAGGTATGAGGTTTTAATTTACACCTACTTTGACCATGGGGTTTCAGAATGGTTTCACAAAAAGAGATTTCAAGCCTTTATGATCAGCGGTAAGCTTCAATCCCGCAAAAATGCCTTTGAGCAAGGCACGGTGTTCTGAAAAAACTACTTTCTGACTTTCCAATGTGTAATGGAAACATTTTCTTACAGGGATCAACGGAGTATCACATTAATTTGTTCATTCAGCATGAACTTGGCAAGGCATTATTGTTCCTTACTGCCGACTGAACGGCAGCCCCTCTTCACTCTGTCTCATTATCCACTGTTCGTGTGAGAGCAGGGTCACAGCGACAGGCAATAGAGAATGCCATGACAGGTTTCTGCCCAGAAAGCTAAATGAATGCCCCATTTTTTCACATTACATCACCCGACATAATGTCCCAACTTCAGAGCCACTTTGCCTCCATATACTGTAAGAAGATACCTCAAAATGTGTATTTTATTTGTCATGTAATGGCCAAGGTGGGAGTAACATTATTTATTTAGAGGCTGTTTGTTTCCAAATACACTGATTGTCAATAATGAAATGAGGTGTGATTAATATTTTAAAAGCAAGGCTGGTTTAGATTCTAGTCTGGAGTATTTACTGATCTGTATATGTGTGTGTGGTACAGTATTTCCACTGTGCGGTGCTCTGTCATCACAGTAGAGGGATATCCCAGAGAAGTGTGTTGCCCCGAGCATGTTTATGTATAGGGTGGACTTATGGTCACGCCTCTGTTTGTGTTTTTTAAGTCTGCATCTCCTGTCCTCTGTCCTAGATATCTATCTGTCCACAGACAAAAAGTCTTAGAGTTTATTCACTCTGTTTCATTGCACATTGATGATGTAGCAGGCGTTATGATGAAAACCAAATATCCTTTTTATAAGTCTGCTTCAGTGTAATTATTTTTCTTTAAATTCACCACCTTGTTGATAGCTTTCTGGTGTAGGACGTTGTATCAGATATTCTCTCAGTACAGAGTACAAAGAGTTAATGTGCAACATGCCACAATTAAATTGTATTTCACCGTGACTTGATTTTAGACATTGAACTCTCAGTCCCACTATTGGCAAATTTTGTCAGTATGTTGTTTGCACTATTGTACAGTATGTGGAATCAACATGATAAATAGTATCAATCTCTCTGTGTTTTTCTATTCGATGTATTTGGTCTGTTTTCCTTTATTATTTACAGTCTGTCAGTAATAATTGTTAGTTGGATATATCATACATTATGTATTATTATTATTATCATGTATGTCTCAGCTCTGGCAGCGTAAGAATGATCCCCTTCTGAACTTGATTAAAATCAGATGTGAAATGGACAGATAAGCTGTGTACTGTCTGTACTGATGAAGAGAACACTGTGTGCCACCAGTTATTCATCCTGCCCCTTACTGTAAATCTCAGCAGTGTGCGTGGCCACCGCATAATGAAAAACACTGACCACTGCTGGGCCTGTGTGGAATTTTTTTTTCTGGTAGTTGTTCAATAAGAAACATCTTGCGGATTCTTAAGTGACAGAATCTCTCTCTGTCTGTCACATCATCACATTTTCACTCTTCTTCTCCTTTTTTGTCTTTTCCCTCTCCTTTGTCTCACCTTTAGGAGTCCCCTCAGGACAGTGCCATCACAAGGGATATTAACAGGACATTCCCAGCTCATGACTACTTCAAAGACACTGGAGGAGATGGACAAGATTCCCTCTATAAGATCTGCAAGGTCGGACACACACACACACACACACACACACGCAAGAGTTCATTTATCTTTGAAGTCACTACAGGGTGATATGGAACTAGTCGATCATAATAATGGATCAGCACAGTGCAAAAAGCAACAGCGGTGTGAAACTTTTTGTGGAGCAACTGCAGGAACATTTGATCTGGTCTCTTCCTCATTGTCTGGATTAAAACTTTAATTTACAATGCAAAACGCACATATTTGGAGTATATCCATCGGATCCTTGTGACAGATGGATATCTACTGGATTTTCTGTTTTAGACCTTTGCTTTTCCAACTTGATAGGTCAGCAGTTTATGGAATTGGCATGAAGTTAAAATGTGCGCAGTAAAATAATGATAAACATGAGACTTTTTAAAGCAACAACACTCACAAGTCCATACTGCATGCGCACAGTTATCAGCAATTATTCCTCCTGTCCCTACTGGACGCAAAGAGGATTTCAATGAGAGTGATGGTGGATAAGTATGCAGTCTTTTAATGTGTGTAAAAATGTATTCTTAAGTTGAACTACTGCTCATATGAGGTTTCAGCAGTTTGAGATGAACAAAGCAAGTGAGTATCTTCCAAATCTATAGTCTTTTCAGTGTAAAATTCCCTTTTTGTGCTTTACCGGACAGTAACACAAAGGGTAAAATTTTTACTAAAAATTCTGCAAATTTGGAAGAAAGACACTTGATTTGTCTAACTTAGACTACTGAACTCTTATATCACCTTTTGCTGAACTTTGGAATAAATTTTTATTATAGTAGACATTTATTATAGACAATGTGGCCCAGGCATGCATTTATAACCTCATGATTACAGATGAGTGACAGTGTATTTAGAAAACTGGACTATAATTGGAATTATTTATGCAGGTGAGACATAAACAACAGCTTTACTTTCTTAACAGTGTTCACTGCTGGAACCACTTGGAAATAACAGTAATCTACACGTGAAATTGAATCATATGTTTCCCTGGAAAACAGTGTAATTACTGTGTTAATGACTTTGGCTTTACAGTTGATCTGACAACAGTGTTTGTAGAGCACTAGAGAGAGTTGACAGAGCTAAAGTGAAAGGTTCCTTAATTACCTGAACAGCCACTCTGTTTCTGGGTGGTTCAGTGAGTTCATAACAGTCACTGCCTGTCTAGAAAAGCCAAGTAAATTTCTAATCGAACACAAACACACACACACACACACACACACACACACACACACACACACACACACACACACACACACACACACTCGACTCTACTATAATCAGTCCTGCTGTATACATAGACCGTATATGCAGACCTTTGCAACTTGTCACAAAATACTTATTGATGGTGAAGTGCAGGTGCTCTCTTTCTCATGACACGTGCATGCACACACACATTTCAACCTATAGCTCCATAATGCCACATGATTGGTCCGGCTGAAGTGTGTCCACAGTTTGTTTTTGTTTTTTTCCCCCATTTTCATTTCATTCATTATGTATAACTCAGGTGAGGGCATCCATCTCTTCCCAGACAAGCACCTCCTCAGGTGTGTTTGAATAATTCAGTGGGCCCTCCCTTTCCTCTGTGTGTGGATTGATCCACACTTTGTCTGTCTGACTCGACTCATTATTTGTGTTTGTAGCTCAGTAGGCCACTACAGCCCTTTTCCAAACTCTCTCTCCTCTTTCCTCACCTCATATTTACTCCACTTCTTTTGTACTAACATATCTTTCCAACTTTTCCCTTTATCTCCCTGTCATTCCTTTTTCCTTGCCTTTCTTGTCTCTTTATCAGTGTCTATCACTCACTCACATGTTCCCTCTTTCCTTCTTCTCTGACTTCCTTCACTGCTATTTTACTACCAATACTGGAGCACTTCATAATACAGTCAAATGTTTTTGTTTCTTTTTATCATCAGCATGCACTGGAACAACTTGAGATTTCTAAGAAGGGAAGGACAAACGATCAGAAATTATTCTCAACAGCTTTTACCACGTAACTTAAGTGCTCAGTAACCAAACATGTCTGCTGTGGTAGAGTTATTGAAAAGATCAGAGGCACTCAAGAGGGTAATAAATTTAAAAAAGCCTTTAATACTTCATGGCTACTTAGTCATAGTGGAAAACACGCCTACAGGTTTCAGCCAGTCTGCTGTGGTTTCAAAAACTAAATATTTAAACAAGTTTTATTTGTTTAATATGACAATGGTAGTGTGCTGTTTCTCAAACCCTCAAAATATTTCTCAGTTTCTTCTGTCAAATTTAAAGCTGTATTATGCATCTAGTGGAGCTTGATCTTCGTCCGTACCTGTCAAATTCAAGTTCAGTATTTACTCATGTTCTGCCCCAGGACTGGTTTGCCAACTCCTAAGGTTTTTTCCTTCTTCAAATCACTCATCACTTTTTTTTTACTTCAGCTCCTGCAGGTTCTTCATTTCTTTTCCAAATTACATTGCGTCATTTGACTGGGTGTTGATATCATAAATACAGTTTAATGTAGCTTTAAAACTCTGTCTGAATCAGTCTCAGGCTTCAGTTGCAAGGTTATGGCAACATTTGTACCAACATCTATTATTCATCGTAGTAGTTGGACCAGCACCACCATGGAGTTTTCCTTTTTTTTATCATTATTTCATCATCATTTAATTTCCATCATCAATTTTTTTGCATTTACTGTAAAACATATTCAGTAATTTTATGTGTCTGTGCCTGTGTGTGTCTGTTTGTCTTCTCCCCCAGGCGTACTCTGTGTATGATGAGGAGATTGGCTACTGCCAGGGACAATCTTTCTTGGCTGCTGTGCTGCTGCTGCACGTGAGTTCTCATATCAGCAGGGTCCAGCAAAAATTCTTAGCTTTTCAAACAATCTCTAGTACTGAGAAGGACTGTTTTGTTTTCATTTAACATCAGTATCTTTTTGATATTCTGCAATGCCTGAGGATTGCTCTGGCTTATTTTTAATGTCTTGTCTGTATATTGACTTCAGGAGACAGTAGGTATGTTGTCCTGTTAAAATACAACAAACACAGTTTGAGAAAGATTTCAGATGGAAGGTAGAAAGTGTTGGACACGTTTTAAATGCATACATATTGTATAATAGGTCTGTGTTCATGTGTTCATCTGCCACCCTAGAGTTGCTTTCTTTTAAGCACGCCTGCAGTCCAGGGACATGCCAACACTGCCACCTAGTGGAGAAATAATGTCTTTGTACAATGTTTTTCGAAGCTAATAGACAAGCAGAGATGTGTATATATGTATGTATATTTGACTCAGCTTGTAATGTAACCTCATCTGAACCTCATCAGGATATGAATTAACATAATGTACTAATCATTAAGTCTCTTGGTTTTCTTCTTCAGATGCCAGAGGAGCAAGCTTTCAGTGTGCTGGTCAAGATCATGTTTGATTACGGGCTCAGGGACCTTTTCAAGCAGAACTTTGAAGATCTGCATTGCAAGTTCTTCCAACTTGAGAGACTCATGCAGGTATGTGTGTGTGTGTGTGTGTGATCTCCAGAAGTCATATTCAGTGTGTTCACATACTGTATTATAATCAGACTAATGATGCTTATAATTTTTGTTCATTACATCTACAACTTTATCTCTTTCCCATTTCTTTCTCTCCACATCATTCCTTCTTCTCTATCTTCCTGCCCTCCTGTCTCTTTATTAATTTTCTTCCTTTTTTTTCTCTGTCTGTGTGTCTTTAACAGGAATATATTCCAGATCTATACAACCATTTCCTGAATGTGGGTCTGGAGGCTCATATGTACGCCTCTCAGTGGTTCCTCACCCTCTTCACAGCCAAGTTCCCTCTTTACATGGTCTTCCATATCATTGACCTGTTACTGTGCGAGGTTGGTAATGAAATAAAAAGACACAAGTATATTTATTGACAACAATTCACACCTTATTATTCTGTAACAATAAGAAATAAAGACTTAATGACTGTTGTGTGTCAATTGATTGCAAAAAAATATTATTTTAAAATGTATTAAGTAAATTACACAGTAAATCTATAAATACTGTTGTTGTGCACACACTTGCACACTATACACATGCCCACACCACAAATATTACTTTTTTTACACTTAAACAAATATTTTATGTCAATTTCTTTGAACACATAGTAGCTCTGCTCTTTCTTCCAAATAACTACTTACCTGTCGCTCAATACACTCTGAATCTGAAATATTTTCTTTATTTTCAGGGCATCAGTGTGATATTTAATGTAGCCTTGGCACTTCTCAAGGTAAGCTAGCCCACACACAAATAAATACACACAAACACATGCACACACACACACACACACCCGCACTAATAGTCACAGCTCTGTGTAGAAATAGAAACGCACTGCATGTGCCAAAAGAAAATCAAACCATGGAAAGATTTTACCCGTCTCCACACGTGAGCAGGTGTAGACTGATGCATAGTGTCACTCTTCTGTTCTGTGCTGAAAGCAGTGCACATGTTTTTAGTTGAGGTGAGTTTAGCCTCAAAGTTAGAGCTCTATCAATGCACAGATTACTTTTATTTTATGTTTATTTTTCAGACTGAAACTGGTTTCACACAAACCTGTTGTTTATGACATCTAGTTTGTTTTAACATCTCAGAACATTGTTTTTCATCAGTGAGGATTGGGCTTCTTCATGTTACCAAAAAAAAGGAAATAAATAGTTTATCTCTTGCTTTGATACTGTAAATGTATGTGTAATTTACATCTGTGTTCCCACCCTTCCTTTCCAAAGACATCAAAAGACGATCTGATCCAAACTGACTTTGAGGGTGCGCTCAAATTCTTTCGTGTCCCGGTTCCAAAAAGGTACCGTTCTGAGGAAAATGCAAAGAAATTGATGGAGCTGGCCTGTAGCATGAAGGTGAGTTTTACATTTTTTCAGCTCTGTATTAATTTCAAAGTATTGTTAATAACCTTATTTTTGGTTCAGGGAGTTAAAATAAAAACTGTGCAAGTCCATTATGTGGCAAAGTTAAAAAGTAATTGATTTTATTTCATATAAAACCAGTATTATAGTCCAGCAGTGCTACCTAAACACCAGTAGGGGCCACTGTTGAACTTTAAGACAAAGTTTAACAGATGTAATGAACACACAAACACACACCTCTATCCCTCTCTCTCCGTCTCTCAACACCCGCACACACTCACACCTGTGTCCTGACCTATTTTGAACAGCCTGGCCCAGTTTAGAGGACCTGACTTTGAAGGTAACTTTGGGCAGAGATATTTATTAGCACAAACTTTGTAAAGGAGCCAGCTGACTTCTATTTATTTTTCATGGTGAGAGATTTGAGACTTTTTGGTTCTCAGTCAGACAGGTGGGAGAAAGACACAATGAGCTCCTCCAACAGAGAAAAATCCATTGGTAGTAAATCAGAGGCACCAGGACTTGCAGTGAAGTGTTGAAGATGTTTTAGTACTTATCTTAGAGGCATAACTTCAAAGTTTTGGCTGTGGCCTCTCAGACGGGAAGAAAAACAACTGTAAAGGCAAAAATGTTCTTTATTTTTGCTGCTTTTGGTTCATTTGACTTGTCTGTATGCCCTACGTAATTATTAAGTTTAGTAATGATTGTATTTTTAAGGGTTTCTTTGTACCCATTTTTACAAAATATCCTCATGTAGTTAAATAGAGACACAACCCACCATTCACTGCATGCAGTTTTAAGAAATTATTCCCAGCACATTATTTGGCAGGAGAAAATAATTCAAAGAAGTAATTTGGCAAATTGACCTGCAGTCACTACTGTAATGTCGGAGCTGGAAATTAAATATGAGTCAAGGTACGCTAATCTGAAGCCTGAATGTGACTGTAGGGGGATTAACTGACCAGATTACTGCTGTCCTCATTGACTGTTGATACTGACTTCTGATTGGAGCACAGATCTTTCTGGGTTGCCAGGTGCTCTAACTTTATTCCCCACTTTTGCTCTGATTTGTCATAATATCTTTGCCAAGTACATATAGATTACCTACCTGGGTGTGTTGTTTCCATGGATTCTTAAAAATAGATTTCATATACAGAACCAGTCAAAAGTTTGGACATTTTTCCTTAAATGGGAAGATGTGTCCAAACTTGAGTGGTACTGTATATACCAGAACTGCAAACATCCTGACCTTTTTGAACTGTTGATTGCATGTCTCTTTTCTCTCTTTATCTTTAACTAAAACTCTTTATTTAAGAATTGCAGACAAAGGTCATAAGAATTTGAATATATTGTAAGTGAATATGTGACAAAATGCACTTTGTATAGTCGCCTCACAAAATTTATTCAGCAGACATTGTAGTCAAACCAAGGTCATTTATGTTGTCTCAGTGTGTTGTTGTTACACCTACGTTCTCTTCTTTCCTGCCAACCTTTTGACTTCTAAAGCTGATATATGCAAATTGCCCTGGGAATTTAAATCAAAATCATTACGGCTTGCAGAAGTTTTTTGTCAGCTTTTTTTTTTTTTTTTTTTTTTTACACTTGTGCTTTCTGTATGTCTGCGTCCTAGTGTTGTACTCTCTACCTACAGTAGTACATTTGAGTGTGTATCCGCAGGTATTAATTAGTTAAATGATAAATGGACTGTACTGTCCTCCGACCACTCAAAGCACTTTTAACACTACAAGCCACATTCACCCATTCTCACACACACTCACACACCAATGGCAGCAATCTACCACACAGGGAGCAATTCAAGGTTCAGCATCATGCCCAAGGACACTTCGACATTCGGACCAGAGGAGCCGGGAATTGAACCGCCGTTCTTTCGATTAGCTGAGGCCCAGCTCTCCCTCCTGAGCCACAGCCGCCCAGTTGCCAGCGAACATTCAGAAAACAATACTGACGGTGCAGCACAGCTAATTAATAATAGATCCAAGACTTGTATGATGAGAAATATTTTATGTTGATGAATTATGGCCGTAGTTGTGAAAGCCAGGGTTGCTCTGTGTCTCCTAATTGCTTTTCTTAGTAGTAAGTCCTGTGGACGCAGCTGTCTGTCAAGGCTGAGAGAGAAAGAATGAAAAACGAACAAGAAAGGAGATGGATGAGGCAACTCCTGCCCCGAATGACCTCTTGTACTTTTCTTCCTTTTGTCACTCTCATTTACAGAGTAAAGTGTGCGACCAGATACACTCGGAACATACACACACACACACACACACACACGCAGACACACGCTCCACTTAGACCAGGACAACATGTGGGCTATGCTGTCCCAGTTCTGCCAACATCATTAGGTGTTGAGTGATGGGAACATTTGGATGATCGGATATACTGTAGTATGATACTAAACCTGAGGTTGTGACATGTACTGCAGGCATGCCCACAAAGACAAACAGTACTCTGATGTCGCAGCCATCACTACATACAGTACATGCATTAAAATCCACAGAATGGACAGAGTGTTTGGTTCTCTCTTTCTCCTCTAAATCAGGCACACAGTTTTCATTGTATGTTAGCTATCTCTTTTAAAAAGGCTAATGTGAGGAGGCAGCTGGGCAGTGAAAGGCCTCTTGGTGAGATTGCCTAAATGCAGTGTGTACACAGTGTGAATGTGACTCTAAGTGTGTGTGCTTTTAAATGGGACTCTGTCTCACTACTTTAGGGGGATCTGAAGTGTAACGTTGAACCTGAACTCTGTAGAGAAGCAGTTCAACAAAAAAATGATTATTAGTATTATCTGCTGAAATTCAGCTTTAAGCAGAGAAACCTGTTCATAGTTGCTTAGACACTGATTTTGATGGAACCACAATGAAAACAGAGAAGTCCAGGTTCCCTCAGAAAACAGTAGCTACAGTAGTGTGTAGTTGATTATACAGTGTAATCCACTATTAGCAATAGCTCATGTATAGATATACACTGTCTGTAGGGAACTCTCAGCCTCTGTTAATGTGTCCTGCATGTTTAGATGTTACAGCCTTATCTCTGAATGCTGTAATTTGTTTAGCTTTGTTTGACATTTTTGCATAAAGCCATGAACCTTTTTCAAAGTTTAACAAAACAGTAAGGTGGTATGAGTTACTTTCAACTGTGTGGACAGAGATATCCCAGTGAAGCGGCTTGTCAGGCGGAAATTAACTGAAGCAAATTGGGCAGTGATCTCAGCATATGTTCCATTACGTCTCATTCAAATGATGGACTAAAAAAACACTGCAGTCAAGCGGAGATTATAAATCTTTTGTCCTTGTTTACAAAAGATTGGAAAGACTTTCCTCCTGTGCCCATGTCAAGTGCAAGAGCCAAAGACCAATGGGCTAGTTTATATGTCTATCTTTCATCATGCGTATAATTGCAATTATTAATATAATTTACTACCAGAGATTTGTTGCTGCTCTACAGATCAGCCAGAAGAAGCTGAAGAAATTTGAGAAGGAGTACCACACCATGAGGGAGCAGCAGGAGCAGCAGGAGGCCCCCATCGAGAGATACGAGGTAGACATGAGCACGCATTATTCACACGCACACAGTAGACATCAAACATTTTAAATACTAATTCATTAAATTAACATAAACTTGACATTAAGTTACATCTACTTCAAAAAAAAATATTCAATTCTGACTTAATTTTTCCATCAAGAGCAGGAACCTTTGCATCCTTGTTCTCAGTGCAGCATGACATCTTTAAAGCGCTGCACCAGTTCTGTCAGCAGCACAGCTAGTTGAAAGAGAGATAAAGGAGACAACTATTTATTATTTACAAATGTGTTGCTTATTTAGTATCCAAAGTATTATGTTTGATCTCACAGTTCTACAACTCTTCGGTGCAGATATTGTAATGCATAGTTTTACGACCACATTATTATTGTCATCTAAGTAATCATTACAGTTTTAAACTTGCCCTTGCTAATACACTTACACTGTTTTTAAATTAAAGATAGTTGTAAATATAGCTATCAGTGTTAAAACAACCACCATATTATGATTTTCCACTGAACAGAATAAATGTTTGTTTTTGTTTTTTTACTGTGGAAATTAATTGTAGATTCCAGATTCATAAGTGACTGAACTTCTTCTGTGTTTGCTCAAAAAAAAAAGTTCCTTAAGACAACATTTTTTTATATTTCAAAGAAGGCATGTTTGTGATACTACATGGTATTTGAGCAGCAAGCATTTAATTAAAAGCATTCCTCTGAAATGACGATGCACTATTTGCAAAAAATAGGCCCAGAAGTCAGTGTGCAAGCCATTGAGTAAACTTAAAAAATGCCGTCTTCTGTAAGAAAATTGCATTATTTTTTCTTAAGATTTTGTAATATCGATACTTCAATATCTATACTTCCCCTGATCTCTTCTGCCTGTCATCTCTGGTAACGTAGTTTACTGGAGGTCAGTTTTTAATGCCACTGTTTGTTAATGATGTACAAAGTGGTTATGACCTGTTAAACATTACAGATAATTCTTATCCTTCAGTTATGCTCTCACCTGATCACAGTTCACTTTTATACTCTCATTCAGTACATATTGCATTAACCTAGAAACTGCTGTGACAGGAAGAGATGCTTACACATTCATTCGCAACTCTGTGTGATTAACCCCTTTCCCGGCTCTGCTATCTTTCACTATCCTTCCTCTTTCATTTCGCTTAACTTCTCTTTCTTCATATGCTTCTCTGTTTTTTCTTTATCTTATTCTGTTCTCTTTTTTTTTTTACTTTTCCTTTCCCTTCCTCCCTCTGTCCAGCGGGAGAACCGTCGTTTGCAAGAAGCTAACATGCGTCTGGAGCAGGAGAATGACGACCTGGCACATGAACTAGTCAGCAGCAAGATTGCCCTGCGCAAAGACCTTGACAATGTAAGCCAAAGACAAATATTATCTATGTATGTGATGTGTGGGTGTGAGTACATTCAAATGTTGTGGAAAATTTGGCTTGTCACTTATATAAGAATATCTAACAGAAACAAATATGCAGTTGACGTGGCAACGTTTGTGCAAGAACTGAATCAACACGTGAGTGAAAGCATAAGCCTGCAATAGAACCACATACATTTATTTACACTGAAGCTTAATTACACTGTCTCAAAATGACATCTGTGTGTGTGTGTGTGTGTGGCAAAGAATGTGTGTCATTGTTTGACTCACCTTGAAAACAGAGAATGTAGATCGAGTCTAACTTTCAATGACCTTATCAGCATTAGATTATTTCCTATGTGTGTGTGTGTTTATGTGTCAGGCTGAGGAGAAGGCAGACGCCTTGAATAAAGAGTTGCTGCTGACCAAACAGAAACTGGTGGACTCAGAGGACGAGAAGAGACGATTGGAGGAAGAGTCTGCACAGGTTAGAGCCAACAACAAGACACTTTTGTCTAGATTAAAAGTGAGCCTGTGTGGGGGAAAACATTTTTGCGAACCCCAGGTAAACATAAAACATATGTTTTATTTCATCTAATTCCACTCACAGGGTTACAGATAAAAGGAAAGGGTTGGCACTGTTGCAAGTGAATAGATTATTATATTACTATTGTAAATCTCCTACACATACAATTTAAATGCAACAGGCTGTGACTGAAAAGTCTTATGGACAAAACCAAAAAACTGCAGGTTTTGAACCAAACATTACAATGGCTGATTTTACTGATAAAACTCTCTTTCTTTGATGGGTTAATCAGTATAATCGTATGCTGTGTTGGTGAAATAAAAATCTGCAGATGACACACATTTGCTTGTCTTTTAGGTTGAAATGCTGTTCTTAAAAACAAGGCTGTAATATCCATTTTTCTGAGGTGGTAGTACTGATCATACCATTACTGCACCCAGACTCTAGGTATGTTGCAGGTCAAAAATTGATCTGCAGTGACTAAATCTAAACAAAACAGTAATGAATGTAGCCCAATGAAACCTTAAGCCATTAGATCCCCTTTAGACATACAGCAAATGTCAAGCACAAGCATCTGTTTGTTCCTCTGAGCATCTGTTTCACTATTTGCGTCTGCCTGTCAGTTTCTCTGTATATTCGCCTTTCGATATGCTCTGTCTGCCTTTCAGTCATTTATTCCCTGTGTCTATATATTTAAAAAAAGACCACTGAACAAATTTATCTCTCTTCATGTCATGCAATTGGCAACTATATTCCACGTCTTCTGTGTCATTTCTATACATACATTCTTTTCATAGTCAAACCTTCAGTGTCGAAGGATGTCAGCTCATCTTCGATGAGTTCAATGAAGAATCCCTTTGGGACGGAGGACAGACATGCTGCCTCTGTTCCCATGTGTGTTCAGTGCTGTCCTCCAAATGTCTTCTGTCTTCTTGAGTGTGTAGGTGTAGCTGTGAGTGATTTATGTGCTAGCATAGAGGTTGCATAGAGGGCGTGACTTTGCCCTGAGCCTTAAGTCTGCCAATACCTTTCTCTGTCTTCTTTACATTTCATGACAGTCACATGGTCTCTGGGGCCTCTGACACCGCATCTGTCCTTGTTCTCTGCCCTGAAACAGCCTAACATTTCCTCTGTATGTGTGTGTGTGTGCGTGTGTGTGTGTGTGTTCACAGCTGAAGGAGATGTGCAGACGTGAGCTCGATAAATCTGAATCGGAGATTAAGAAGAACGGATCCATTATTGGAGAATATAAGCAGGTATGAACTTAATATGTGAAAATTGTGCTTTAGAATTATTTCCTGAAATATTTGCACATTTTGCACCATCATTTTAGAGAAGTGAAACAGTGAATGTGCTGTTGCAGACACACCCAAGTTGTTTTGACTCTTTTTTTGTTTCTATACTGTTAAATACAGTATGTTCTCTACTGTTATAATACCTTTAAAATATCAGAAGTAGATTTTGTTAGCATATTAATTTATCATCAGTGTATGTGTGTGTGCTTTGCATAGAAAAACCAAAACATTAATAAAACAAATGGTAAAACATACAGTAAACATAAGATATGAAAGTAAAACTAAAATACAATAGAATAAACTGTTAGATCTTTAGAATCTAATTAGAATCTTTGCACCCTTTGTCTTGAGCCTGGACAAACAAAAGACCTTTGCTTTAAGGTCTCAAGCTCCACAAAGGCCTAAACTCAAAGGTCTGAATTATAGCAGGTAGCCAGGCCATTAAGCACCTTAAAGGTAATCAATACAATCTTCAAATCAATCTAAAACCTACTGGGAGCCTCTGAAGAGACAAAAAGATGTGTCTACAGGTCACAGTTCTTAGTTCTGGTTAAAACCCTGTCAGCTAAGTTCTGCACAGCAGCTGTTGTTTTCCAGCAGCGAGAAGGTAACTAGACACACTTATTTCAAGAATTTATCAAAAGCTGCATTCAGCTCTGTGGTTTACATGTAATTTTAAGAGGAGCTGTATGATCTAGAGTAGGTAAACAGAAAACTGAAGAGAATTCAGACTTGTCGGTGCACAGAATATTGCTTTGCTTACTAAAAATGTGAGCGTACTAGTGGCTTGTAAATGAAAGCCAGCCACACTCTGCCCAATTGTAATTATTTCTTCATATCTTGTTTTTTTAATCTACACATTTGCCAAACTGCCTCAAGAAATAGTCTGGCACATAACCTTCCATAAAACCACAATGTGTTGCTTGACACTTTGGTTTTTGTAAATATTAGACACACAAGATATAACATGTTCATTATTGAGTTTTAGAGATGCTTGTAATACTGTTTATAGTATTTGAGCTGAGCTAACTGATAAGAAGTGACAGCTTCATATTTATCTTACAGACATGAGAATGATATCAATCTTCTCTAACTCAAAATATCAAACTATTACTTTTAAATGTAATTTGCCTTCAACATGAAGACTTATTATTAATACTAAAATTAAAATCACCACAAGGAACAACTCACAATGTTTAATAAGACTTGATCAAAATTCAGAGAATTACAGCAGATGCCAGCAGTCGGCAGTCTCCACATTAGCAGTAAGTGATGGCCTGAAGGTTTGTTACTTATTTAGTTCAATTATTATCTCAAAGCACAACAGAAATGAAGCCAGTGTGTTTCCACTGAACATCTCTTGTTCTGATCCTCTGATCTGATCCATATTTTAACTAGGCCAAGCAGTCATTGTCATTAAGATACCCCCTCCCAGTAAAGTGACATCACTAACCCCAATGTGACAAGACTGGTTGTACATTTCATTAAGTGTATAGATTTCTCTTTTTTTTTTTAAAAAAAAAAAAAACTTTGTATTATAGTTTTGTTTAATTTCGATACTGTTGCATTGAAACTTTAAAGGTAGTTTCATCTATTTTTTGCGCTCCATCTTGAACCTTGGATGTTTGAGCCTTTGAGCACCTCTCCACAAATTTCCTTTCCTTATTTAGCTTGTCTTCTCATATCTAAGCTCCAATCAAGCCATTACCGTGGCAAGATGAGGGGTAAATGTTTAAAAGTAGCATGCTTTTTGACAGCAAAATAGACCTGTTTTGTGTCCTGTTTTCATTCATTCGTCTAGTTAGCAGAAATATCTAATTTTACAAACTGTCCCTGAGCTGAACCCTGAGCCTTTGATGACTGAGCCTGTAAGTGTATTTCGAGTTTCTGTCTCTCCGAATTCCTCTTACGGTGATTTTCATCCTTTCAGATCCCATCCTGTCACTTAATGCTTAAATATAAACCTACCCAGATCAAGTACTATTACCATCAGCACAGAGACATTATGCAACAATCCAGCTCCAATCGCTGCCTGTGAGGGCAGACAGAAATAGCAAGAGGACTAATTTAGAAACAGATCTTAACCTCACCTGAGTCTAAAAATATTGGCATCAAATTGGAATTGACAGCAGATCTGAGAGCTGATGACAAGAGCTATCATAGAGCAGGCAGGATTTGATGGCTGTGTGTGTGTGTGTGTGTTTGCTTGTGTATTATGTCTGAAAGCAGCCTTCAATTTGCTAGCATACAGCTGAGCGCTGTGTCTAGCAGAGCTAAGTGTAAAACGGGGCTTCGTCAAAAATAGTTCTTTTTGTGACAGGAAGGTGATAGATGGAAAGAGGGAGAAAAGGAACTTTACTGTAAGTCTGTGGATGAGAAAGCAGAGGGAGGACAGCAGCATTCAATCCTTTGGGATTGACAAATTGAGGAATGCCCCAAAATAGCCTGCGTTGTTTTCCAACCCAGATAACTCAAATTATTCTTCAAATAGCATTTTTTCTATTTCAGTGGCTGTGAAGACCCATGTTTCATTTTGTGGGATTGGAGCCAAAAAAGCTTTGTGTGCTAATTGGCCCTCCAGCCCACAAGGACAGTGAAACGCTGGTTGATGGTGAAGCTAAAACGGTGTCGAGTGGTGTATTATAATCCCTGTTGTAGATACACTCAGGCTAGACGGGAACCTGCCAGGTACAGCGACATGTGCCAGTGCTTATGTCTCTAAGGCCCTGTTAGCATCACATTTATGATACCTCTCACGGGTTTAAAATAGTATTTTGAAAACAGCTAAATATGGAAGAGCACCAAAATATTTTGAGCAGTGACTGAGTCCAGAATTGCATCCTAATTATCTGTTTTTAGCTCTAAGCTTTATAGATAATGTTATAGATGTGACAGAGTAATTAAAGTTGCATGTGCTTACAGTATGGCCATTATAAGCATATATCTACCATATGCTTTACTAAAAATCACCTCAGGCAGTAACATTACTGCAGGATCTGCACTCAATGAATTATTGAGTGTTTGTTTGTGGGAAAAAAAAGAATATGAAAAACCTGACAACAGAATATGGCCTATGGGTCTTGAGCCCAAACTATCAGAATCAAGTACAAAATCTATTATTAGTGTCATACAACAGGGTCAAAAAATAATAAAGAAAGAGTAGAAAAAAAACATCAACCGCCCTGTTCTTCTTAAATTTAAATGAGCAAAGTAATCCTTGATAGCAAGCTTACAGATGGTAGAATGTCTCCTGCCTGTAGATTGACATGTGCCCCATCTTGCATAGGCTTGAAAATCCCAGCAGAGCAGACTCACCCTCTCTCTCTCCACCATGTGCCCCTCAGCCCTTTTACTAATTATAGAAAAAATATGAAGGGGAGTAAAATGCCTACTCCCCATCTTGAGGAAAAAAAAATGACTGAAGACAGAAAGCATCTCAAAGTAAAAAGATGTACAGCAGAATGTGGCGTAACATTAGTTAAAAAAGGAAGCAAGGGGGCAGCTACAAGATCAAGTAGTGATTGGGGGAGGTGGAGAGATTCTGCACAGTAATGGCAGCTGAGAGCAAATGAAGAAGAGGATGACAGGAGAGAAAGATAAAAGACATGTAGGAGGAGAAAGATGGATATCTACTCGGCTAAAGATACACAGATAGATGTATAGATTGATCTCTAAAGCAGGAGGATGAAGAGAGATATACTGTATGTGCCACGGGGAATGAAAGACATGCAGAGAGCAGGAACGGATAGAGATAGATAGGCTGTCTACTGAGAGGTGGGATGACCTGATGTACCCGTTAGGATGACTCATGTCACATTGTTCTCTCTGTTCGCAAGCTAGCTAGATCACAAGCGTGTGTGTGTGTGTGTGTGGGTGTGTTTGTATGTCTCTATGCATGTTTGTGGCTGTGAGTTATGGGTGTAGATGGAGGAGAAGGGGGAGAAAAAGGAGATGGAGCTCTGGACAAACAGGACATTTAAACACTAATGGACTTACTGTAAGAGGATGAAGTGCAGAGACTGATTTACCAAGAACAACAAACAGAGATGGCAGAGGATACACTGGGAAGCGCAGAGTGTTATGGTTCATCAGTACAGGTGGAAATGATAACAGATGGGTAGAAAAACTGTAAAAGATCTTTCTCAGCAGAACAATACTCTACTCTGTCTCTGCATGGTCATGAATTTGGTTTAAATTTGAAACATTTTTGTTCAGTTGCCCCATGATATGCTGGCTCTACTAAGAAATAACAAAATAAAATACTGAAGTTCTGACGACTGTTAAACTTCTTTTTTTTTTTTTTTTTTTTTTTTAAAGGGAAATAGAGGGTATTTTTTTTTATTTTTTTTTAATTTTCACTAGGCAAAAACCTGTACCATTAACTCCACTACATTTATCTGAAAGATGTCGTCACTAGTTACTCTGCAGATTAAGATTTTAATTACAAAACAGTCTTGATAAAACTACTCAACATTATATAAAGTAGGTAAAATTATCTCTATTTCAATTAGCTGCAACATCAAAATGGTCCTAACATATTTATACATCAGCAATAATATTCTATCAGTAGAATATATTATAAATCACTCTGCATCATGAGAACGTAATACTTAAAGTACATTTTGCTGCCAATACTTACATACTTTTACTCTGAAATTTTGAATGCAGGACTTCAACTTGTAGCAGAGTATTTTTTTACTTAAGGATCTGAATAGTTCTTCCAGCGTTGATTATAGACTGTTTTATTACACATCTGCAATATCTGATCTCATAAAACCTTCAGTATTGTTGTGATTAGATTTTCCAACTCACTGTCACTGTGATCATAAATTTCCATGTGTTTTTTCATTCATTCAAATGCACCAAGGACACACACAGTATACACAAACTACTGCATCTGTGTCATGAGTCATTATGTAAATAATGACAAATGGAAAACAACTTACTATGCCCTGTTTATTTGCTGTCATAAAACATTGCTGTTTTTATTCACCTATGTTTTGCAGCTCTCTGTATTAAATGGCTGCACTGACAACTGAGTTTGTCACATTGACTGAGCAGAGAAGTAATGGACTTCGGGTGAAATGTAGATATAGTGATATAGTTGACAGCAGTCTGAAAGCACGTACTGTAACTGAACACATCTCCTGTCTTCGTCTGTGTCTCTGGTTCTTATAGATCTGCTCCCAGCTGAGCGAACGACTGGAGAAACAACAGACAGCCAACCGAGGAGAACTGGAAAAAATTCGGGTAAGTTTCACACACACACACACACACACACACACACACACACACACACAGAGACCCGACCAAACCTTTGAATGCACACCAACCATTTACATAGACTCACAATGGAGACACAGGTGTTACACACATGACGTAGGTGTCGCACTAGCGGTGGTTGTTTCATATAGATGTGGTATTCACATGAATTGACTAAGTGTGTGTGTGTGTGTGTGTGTGTGTGTGTGTAACATACACTACACCTGATTTTAGGCAACATACATCACACCGTCCTGCACATGTAATCTCAAAACAAACGCCTCATCAGCACACTACTCCTTACAGTTTGATCACTAGGCCTGCATATAGGTACGCGTTGTAAGTGGAGTGTATGTTACATTTGGTGCGCTGCAGCAAACACCAACATGCCTAACCTATAACTTACATCAAGAAAGTTCATTGTGTTTTCACTTCACCACTGTGGAAGTTGCATGCCAGACCTCAGGCTCAATATAACCAGCTCAGTGTGTCTTAATTGAAAGTCTCACAAGCTCACAATTTGTTTTCTCTTGGAATCAGCTGGGGAGAGGCTCTGGGGTGTTGCTGGCTCCGGAGCTGCATGCACAAGCTTGTGCAGAAGCCAACAATTATGGACAAAGGGCTTTCTTTGTCCATAATGAGCTTTCTTGATATAAATTCTAGGTTAGGCATGGTGGTTTGTAGGCATGTAGGCGTTTGCTGCAGTGCACCAAATGTAACATGCACTCTATTTAAAACGCCTATCCGAGCGCCTAACGATAGATGTCTTTCTCAACTGCAGTGTGGTGTGTGTCGATGTGGCGTTTGCTACAGCTCGCCAAAGTACACGTATACACACAGTTTAGCCGTTGCGGGTACGCGGTGAAAGTACAGCGCGTTAGTTGGTTGAATCGTTTGACACCTCAGACACACACACACACACACCACTGTGTGCGCTTAGACACATACTGTAGATTAACAGCCAGGACTACAAGTGGAGCATAATTACAGAGCCATGCTGTTAGTGACAAATGTATGCACATGTGTGTCTCTCTCATTTACACAGTTACTAATTGAAGAATTAATGATATAAATACAGTTCTAAGGAATCTTGATGAGTGCCTGAAACTGCGTCACATTATCACTGGGTACTATTTGTCTTTTGCTTGTGCAGGATTGTGTGGATTGTTTATACCAACAGTCATGTTGGACTTTAGATGATACAAGACAGTAATGCTGCCCCTGCTGAATAACCAAGATTACAAACGTCAGAGATCGGATGTATCCATCTCCTTGTAGAACTTTAGTTGAATTTATCGCTCTTTTTCTTCCATTATTCCCAATTTCCAAACATGATAAGCTGTTCTCAACAAGGTCACAAACAGTTAGGTCACACACACAAAATGTGTAAAGTGTAGACAGAGCGGAAATGCGTAACAAACACAGAGTTTTATTTACATCACTTGTATTCTAAATTTAAAATGTAATAAAACAGTTCATCATTCAAATCCAGCCGTTACCTTCATGTGTAACTTGTGAGCCAGAAATGGACAGAACAGTTTGAATCTTTCACCCTTTGCATCTGTAGGTACGTTGAGCACTGTGTTGCCATCTCATTTTCTTGGCTGGCAGTAAAATCAAAGCCTTTTGGGGAAAAAAAAAAAAAAAAAAGGAATTTGGCTGACGATCCAGGGCCAGGCATTGGCGTTCCAGCACTTGAACGCTTAACTCGTGAAATGTTTGTTGACACTGTAGCCGGGAGAAAGGCCGTGTTGGCAGAGAGCTCTTTCAGCGCCGCCCAAGGACTCACAAAAGGACGGACAAAAGGTTTACTGCACCAAGGACCCCGACCCTGTAAAGGATGTAGCAGGGCTTGTGTGTGTGTGTGTCTGTGTGTGTGTGTGTGTGTGTGTGTGTGTGTGTGTGTGTGTGTGTGTGTGTGTGTCTGTGTCTGTGTGTGTGGGTGTGTGCACGTGCATGCGTTCTAGAGGTATACCACTTTGAATATATCATCTCGTGTTTTCTTATGACTATTTTTCTTTCATTGTTTGCTAATAATGGTTCAGCTGATGTAATACAATTGTCAGCACTAGCAATTATAACTGATGTACGGGAACAGTGATGTGCAGTGAATTATATATAATTGTAAGTTGCAACAGCGTTAATAATAAACCGACCGACTAATCACTAAAACTCTCTATGAAATGACAACAGAAACAATGTCAGTATAGCACTCTGCTGCTTCATTAAGGCTCCCATCCACTTGTGTAGCCTAGAAACACCATGTATGATCGCTGTTCAGCTTTGACCTCAGGTGGCAGTTTAATACCAATGAAATGCCATAAAATATTTATTTTCGGTGAATTTCCTAGCCAACATAGCTGATCCTTGTTGCTAAGGCACATAAGCTTGACTGTAAAGTGTGGTGGATGAAATATATCCAAAAATATCATGTCTTTTTAATATATAGACATGATACATATAGACATTATGTATCTTTTCTACAGGAATTATTTTCTTGGATTCATGTGAGGCTGAATCTTTTTCCACCTCCATTATAGTTCAGCATGTGTGGCAAAGCTAACATCCTGTTCTCACACCAACAAGTACTTAAAAGCACCTGAATGGGGTCTTGTCTAGCAGTATAGTCAGTGTGGGTCTGTTTGCAGCGATTTTCTGTGGCTACTTGCACAAATGCTCCATGCCCAATAATAGCTCATCACATACAAGGGCACCCAAAAAGAGCTCTTTGACTAAAGAGCTGGGTGGGATGCAGCACTGACAGAGGAGGAAAAGCATAGCTTGCTTGTATGGTTACTACACTAATGAGCTGCTGTGCTTCAATAACTAAACAGAGCACTGTGTCTTTTTGAATTGTAAAAATAATCCCACTGTAAAGAGAAGATGCAGTACAATGGCTTGATTGTAGATATTTGCAGATTAGACAGAAGTTGTTTGGTTAGACATTTTCATATGTGCACCAACAGTCTGCATATCCTGCCATTTCTTTTTATTTTTGGACTTTCTGTGTTTATTTTCAAAGCTACTGCACACAGGATAGTAATAAAAAGTGGCAAAAATAATGTCTTTTGAAAGAAATAAGGGAGTTTGCACACTTATCTCCATTGCACACAGCTTACTGTCTAATCTTTCAGTCTCATAGATCTTTGTTTTGACACTTTAATTTCTCTTCAAAGACTTTTTAGGATGAATGAGTTTTTATTTATACCTTTCTCACTTGCATATCTTCTGTCTTTCTGTGTCTAAAGTCAATATTTCCTCCTTACTATGACTTAACAAAAGCAAATATACAAGTGTGGTTAGTCTTTTGTAACAATGTCCGCTGTTGGTTCATACCTTTATAACCTTCACCCCGTTCACCCTCTTTTTTTTCTCCTACGTTTTTACTCTGTAATGACTTAAGGCTGTGAGAAGCAGGATGCTTTAATAAAAAACGGTTTGTAAGGTCAGAGACTGTCGTAAAGATGTCAGTTACTCCCTTTTTATTTCTTCTCTAATCTTTAATCTCTTTCTTTCTCCCTTTCTTCGTATCTTTCTTTAGTCCAAAGTGGAAGGCTGTGAAAAGTGCAGCAGTCTTTTCAACAAAGAAGGTCGTGTGCGGGCCGCCATGACCACAGCGCCTTCTGGGGGGAGCGAGGAGACAGACGAGGAGAAGGAGGGTTTGAAGAACCAGCTGAGGGAGATGGAGCTGGAACTAGCCCAGACTAAACTGCAGCTGGTGGAGGCTGAGTGCAAAATCCAGGTAGACAAACACACAGTCACAGCCTAAATGAAACTACAAAACATGAGAGTTCAGGGTTCACATACACAAATACGACCATGGAAACCTGTAAAACATTCGTAAACGCTAGAGATTTATCTTGCGAGTCAAGCTCTGTGGATTTGTACGAGAACAAAACAACTTCGACCACACTAGTTCAGCTCCCATCATGACTTGTAAGCTCCTCCAGCTGGTGTAGCTGCCATTAAACAGACCTTGATTTGCAGTAAGTTTACTGTGCAGGCCTTTGTTGTGTCAGTGACACATTTAGCAACACTTTGGCATGTTCTGAAAGGCTGCCAAAGTCAGCTTGGGAGGAAACTGCTGGCTTAGTAATGGCCAGGATGTCTGAGATGTGAATGGAGGCTAGATCATTTCCAGATAGCCCCAGTCATTTAGATGCAGGATGTTTTAGGACGTTCATCTCTTAATATCTAGGCTGCCGGCTTTTATGTTACACAGTGTGTCACCTGCATAGCAATTACAAGAAAGGTCATATTTCTACCCTGATGACTTTATCGATACTAGAAGAGCACCACAGTTCAGTTTAAAGTGCCCTACAAATCACTGCAGAAAATGTGCTACTAACAAGATATGGTTAAAGAAATTGGGAGCATTATTGGTGAGCTTGACTTTATTTACACAGTGATAAATGACATAACGGTATTAACAATGTCTGGTGCAGCACTGAGATCTAATAGAATTAGAAAAAGGCAGTGGGAAGCTCTGAATCACAGTTTATATAGTTTAAAAATACATGTGAGCACAGTTGCTGTCATTACAAAAAGCCAAAAGAGTTTTGCTTTCCTAGAGAGAGACGTCGGAGCACGATGTCTAAAGGAAAACAGGACCAGACCAGACAGCAACAAGGAGCTCTCTGAGGAGTTTATTTGGAAGAATGTCAAAGAAAAGAGATGAGGATTTCAATGGGAATGATACAAAATGAAATAGATACTAAAAGAAGTACACACTCGTGAAAAAGGAGAGTCTGTTCATGTTGTTACTTTTTGGCAGACTTGTTTGGACTCTTGTCATTCTGAATCCTTGTCTTTCCTCTTCAATCAGGACCTGGAGCACCATCTGGGTCTGGCCCTCAACGAGGTGCAGGCCGCCAAGAAGACCTGGTTCAACCGAACGCTCAGCTCCATCAAGACCGTCACTGGGACCCAGGGCAAGGAGACCACCTAACCTGATATTCCCCAACACCCCATCACTTAGTTTTACCCAGACCACGTCTGGAGCTCAGTGCTACTCACCACGCTGAAACCTCTGGACCCCTAACTTAACCCACCGGGCCATAACTTTAACTTGAACATTGACTGTTAAGTCCCAGGATGACCATTACTACAGGACTGCGTTACTTGTCCCTCTTATCAAAAAAAAAATGTCCTCGTGTTTCCCTCGTCCCCGCCTCTTCCTGATCTAATCACCCCCCTCACACGTTTCTTCCCCTCTCCACTCCAAATGACTACAGCAAACCGCACTGATGAGAAAGGGGTTGAAAAATGTAAGATGAAGTACAATGGTACCATTCCCCCCCCCAACCAGAGAAACAATGTGCTTCCACCGGTCACAGAGAAAGCAAAGCATAAGAAAAAAAAGAGAAATGCTTCATTGATTTCTGTCTTTGTACTGCTGATATTAAAGACCCGCAGAAGGAAGGTTGGACATCAGAACTTTAACTGTCCTGACGGGATAGAGAAGAAAACACTCCGTCCTTCCTTACCGTTCTGCGCGCTCCCCTCTAAACTACTGGCACAGATGAAACCAGTCCCTGTAAATTTTTTTTGTTTTGTTTTGTTTGTTTTAGGTACGAGAGCTAATAGACGCTTTTCAAAACTGAGCTTTTTCTAATTTACGTTGAACAATACCTTTCTTTTTCTATGTATGTACATGAATGTGCTTATGTAAAGAGGACACGTGTGTGTAAGTGCGCATGTTTTTTTTTTTTGTTTTGTTTTTTTGTTTTTGTGAGGTGTATGTGTTCATGTGTGTGTGCGTGTGAGACAGAAAAAAAAAAACATGGTTGAATGCATATATAATTGACTGAATTAACGTTAAACTGTGTGTGTATAAGAAAAACTCGTGAGAGAGCGTGTTGAAAGTCCAAGGAAAGAAAAAGCACTAATGTTATGAATGTGTGCATGCATGTAAGGGGAAAAAAAGGTTTCCTGGGTGTCCAGTTTCCTTAAATGTTTAAAAAAAAAATGTGTATATGAATGATGCTAAAGAGAAGTTTGCTGACAAAGCCTTGATATGAAGGTCGATAGAGATGATTTTAGTGGATATGAATATGTAATTTACAGAGAAAAACCGAAGCATAAGAGCTGTTGTGTTTACCAGCAGCAGCATACATTTCCTCACATAAATCTACAGACAGAAAACATGTTAGAGCTTTGTTTGGTTTGGATCTCTCAGCACAAAGACACTTAAAAAGCTCCAAACCATGCAAACCTCTGCATGTATTACACAGTGTATGTATGTATGTTGTTGACCCCTCAAGTGATGCAAGTTACAAACGTAGTTTTAAGTCAAAATGGAAAACACACACACACACATATAAAATATTGTCATTACTGCTGCAGTTGAACATGCCTTTAAAACCTGTCACCCTCTTCCAGCTGGTGCCAGCTGCTGTGTGATCTTTGACCTTTGACCTTGACTGGCAGGTCATGTTTGATACGTTGTAGTAGTGCACGGGGCAGATTTGTGTGTTGTGTTCAGTTCGTCAGAGCTTTGGGAGCTCTTTTACCGCTACACACACACACACACACACCAACACTGAATTACTATGTAGATACACACTGTATAGAATCAACACTCAGTGGCCACTTTGTTGTTTGCATCTAAACATGTAGACAAGGCTGAAAAGGTTTCGTTACTACTGTGAAAATATTAAGAAGAGTGTATCGTTTTTGATGCAAGACAAGAAGCATCTTCATACAGAATGGTGAGAAAAGACTAATGCCTGAACTGAAATAGCAAGATAATGTGTTTAAAACTAACAGGAAGGTCACAAAGACGGCATATATATCTCAACACATGACTGTTGAATCTTGAACTTGAGGCAACAGTCATTTCTTTTGTAGAATGCTGATGATAGGATAGAGATTTGGCATAAAAAGCTTCTATCTTGTGTTGTTTAAAAGGTAAAATCTGGTGGTGTAATAATGAGGAAAGTGTTTGTGCGTCACTGGAACCCCACAGCGTACAAAAAGCATCGTCACTATCCAAGTGTGTCCCCCTCATGGCTGTGTGACAAAGCGCTCATCATGTCGAGATGATTCCAGGAACATGACAGAAATTTGTATTTCTTCCAGCCGCCTGCACTCGACACAATAGGGCACCTTTGGGATAAGAAGGAACAGGATAACCACAGCACAAGCATCTCTCAGCTCGCTAAAATCTGCAGGAATTGATCGACTTTATCAAACCGACTCGGAGTAAAATCCCTGTGAAACATTCCCAACAACCTTGATGAATTCATGCCTCAAGGAATTCAATGTGTTCGGGAGGCAAAAAAGCAGATGTTATCCGGTAACAAGGAGGTTTAAATATTGGAAGTGGCCACTGAGTGGATATACACGCTTGTTGTGAACGTGGGAGGCATAAAAGTCACACACATAAAGACACTTGTCAACTGCCAGAAGTGTAACTCTGCACCTAAATCAGTATCACAGGAGTTACACCACCAGTCACAGGACTTCAATGTCATCAGAGGTCAAACCAGATGGGTTTTGGTGGGAGGAGGGGCTTTAACAACTGCTTGCTCGTGTGTTTTCATATTTAGTCGACTAGAAAGGGGCCTCAACAAAATATTCCAATTCCCCTTCTAATCATATTAGACTGAAAAAAAAGAGAAATAGCTATATTTCTTTTCCAGCCTAAAATGAACCGTTACTGTAAATTGCATCTAACTTGAAGGTGGAATCTGATTGGCTGGAATCTACTTGTGATGTCAGAGGATGGGTCTAGAAGACAGAAACAAAGGGCCGTTCCTCTAAAGGCACTGGGTTGTACATAACAAACATTAAAAAATGAATATGGAGTTTTTGTTTATGATTTTCTACTCTGTAACTATAACTAATGTTGCCTACTTGTACCTACCTACCTGCTGCCGTGCTACAATTTAATCCACAACGATGTTTTATGTTTTTTTTATGTTTGTTTTTTGCTCCAAGCTTCTCAGTCAGACTGCTGTTTGGTTCATTAAAATGCCAAAACGTAGCTTTATCATCCAACAACAAAAAACATTATCAACGTGTGGAAATTGTAATAGTTTAGGATGCATTGTGTATACTTCATGAATTTCAATATAAAGATATCAACACAAAAATATGTCTGTCTCTTTCTTTTTATTTGTGTCTTCCATAGAAGAAAACCCTCAGGCTGTTGTGCTTAGTTAGTACAGTTTTTGAGGAGACGCTCACTGCAACATTTTTCATGATGAAGTCAGATAAATAGCTTGCAGATTCAAATGCCACCTGTTAGTGTGGTTTAAAAAAAATACTGCTGTACATATTTTGACTTGGTGTGCAGACTACTTTTCCTGCTAAAACCTGATCACACCAGATTCCTCACAGACTTTGCTAAAACAAAGCAGGACAGCAGAGCTGAATGAAAATGAAACAGACTGTAAAGTTAAACTGAGAGTGTCGAGTAAACACAGTAAGAAAAGTTCACATGATGTCAGTCTTACTAACTAGAGCTGGAACAAGTAGATGGTGAACAGAAGATAAATTAGCAGCTATTTTGATAATTGTGTAAGTCATTTATTAAGTGAACATGTCAAACAATCCCTGATTCCAAAAACACTTATATACTTTTTCTGCTTTTTCTCACTTGACAAAAAAGATTAAGTTTTCAGTTTTAAATGTTGTCTAAACACAAGCAGCTGTAGAAGGATTTGACCCAAATAAAACTGTGTAAAACTGGAAAACATTTGATTTGAAATCACTATTGATCATTAACACATTTTAACTGTGATCCAGCAGCAGGTTGAAGGTCATTTCAAATCAGTGCAAAAACAAGATTAGACTTAAAGATGTTTTATAAAGAAGGAGGATGGAGAGAAACATTCAGTTTGGAAATGGTATGATTGTGAACAGAATAAACTGCATCTGTCTCTTTAGTTTCTAGAGTTCTGCTTGCAGCTGAAAAAATCTTTTGGTGCAATGCATAACTTATTATCTCTTCTTGTATCCACCTGAATTAACATATTATGAAGCCTATTTGTCAAAAATGAGACTATTTCCTTTCCTCCATCACATTTTTTTAAAGAGAATAGAAGCATTAGATGTTGTTTTGAGGCTTTTCAGCCTCACTTATTGGTGTTTTGCATCTTTATCTGTCTCCTGAGTTCAAAGCCAGCTCAGCTCATGTCGTTTCCTCTCCAATTCCTCGCTAACATCTCGGATAGCAGCTGAAAGGGAGAAAGAGATAAAAGAGGCACATGCTGCTGTTATAATGAGACTTCTCTAACTCACCTCTCGGGAACAGTTCTCTGGACATCTGAGAGTTTTGAACATAAAAATAAACCCGTTTTCTTTCTGACTAATTATGTCTCGTGAAAACAGCCGCTATCTGAACGAGACTCGTCCCCCGAGCTGGATGGAAATCTCTTCGCAGCTTTTACTTTACTTTGGCTCCATTTCTATTTCTCATCTCCTTCCACAGAGAACGTCCCTCATAATATATGGCTGCATTGTTATCTGTGTCAGGGATGAGCTATTTTCTGCCACAGCCTCGGTGTATAAAATGTACAGCGTGCACTGATTGTGCTGGAGGTCTTACATATATCATTTAGAGCTGTGGTTCTCAAAGTGAGGTTCAGGAACTCCCAGGGGTCCTTGAGGAGGTTTTTCACTCTAATTTATTTATTTTCACTATAATTCCATCCATAAGTAACACAATACCAGAGTGTATGACTGTTCTGCTCATGGGTTTCATACACTTTCTTTAATAAAACATCTAAAAGCAATCAGATCAGATTATCAGATGGGGGACCCTGGGACAAAATCTTATCAGATGGGGGTCTGTGGTCTAATTTATGCCAGTTTAAGAGTCCTTGACATGAACAAGTTGGAGAACCTCTGGGTTAGAGTGTTTATAACTTTCTGTAGGCCCATAAAATTATCACCTTTGGTGATGACGGCCATTGGGATCTTTGCTCTGCAGCTGTAGATTGCAAAGCAGCAGGCATGATACCTGCAGGCTGGAGGTAACAAACGTCAGCATTATGCAATCAGCTTGACACCCTTCTCTCCCCCCTCCTATCTCTGTCCTGCGTTACAGAGCTATAAATACACCCAGCAGGCAGCAACAGAGTAAAATGGAAAGGTGGAATGCTGATGGGACGGGCGTCTTTGGTTGCTGCTCAGCTCAGACGTTAGTGATTTGTGAGGCAGGGATGAAACTGTGTGTGTGTGTGTGTGTGTGTGTGTGTGAGAGAGAGAGAGAGAGAGAGAGAGAGAGAGAGAGAGAGAGAGAGAGAGAGAGAGGTAGCGGGGCAGCATGTAGCTATTTGGACCCTGGAGCCTCTCAACAACCTTCTGAACTCTCCGTCACCTGATCTGACTGCAGACACACACTGATCTCACTGATCGCTGACGTGACTACCAGCAACTTTCACATCTGATGTGAAAAGTAACAATCCACATTGAGAAAATGCAGTAAACTGACTTTAAGATGACTATCTGTTGTTATGAGTTTCTTTACAGAGTTCCGTTTTACTTTAAAAGCCAAAAATATTGCTGTTGTTGTTGTTTATTCAGGTGAAAAACAATTAAATTTGTATAAATCAATCAAATTTGTATAGCACTTTTCATACAAACAAAATATCACGCAAAGTTCTTCACACAATAAAACATCACACAAAGCAATAAATAACTTTGTACTTAATAAAGCACTCAATAATAAAAAGAACTGAAGAAACTATCATCAAGTCTCATCAATTTGCAATGACGAGACAAATAAATAAATAAAAACTCCAAACAGTAGATTAAAAAGCAAATAAAAAGTTAAGAGCGCAAGATAAAATAATAAAGTATTAAGAGAGCAGATGTTTTGAAGTGAGTGAAACCACAAATAAATAAATAAAGTTCAATTAAAAGCCAGACTAAAAAGGTCTTGTGTTTGCTTTTAAAAATATCAACATTGCCTGCTGTCCTCACGTGTTCAGGAAACTGTTCCAGAGACCAAGACCATTGTAATGAAAAGATGCTTCACTGTGGGGCTTTTTTTTTGTTCTGGCTCTAGGGAAAATTATAAGGCCACAAAGCTAAAAACAAATCTGACAAATAGGTCACAACAAGACCATTAAAAGCTTTATAAACCAATAAAATGATCTTAAAATCCATTCTGAAAAAACGGGTAGCCAGTGCAGAGACTTTGTGAGCTCTGTTTCTGGTTCTAGACCAGAAAGTAGAGCATTACAACAGTCAATGCATTGTAGAGACGTCCCTTAACCCGTAGACAAGCCTGTTTTTATTTGGTGAGTTAATACATTCTTTGATATCTAAAATATGAAATATGAAAACTGAAATGTTCACACCTTAGAAAAAAAGTTGCTGGGTATATTTTACTTAAAGCCAGATTACATTGTGGTATTAATACTTTTAAAGTAAAAGATGTGACTATTTGTTGCACCTCTTTCACGTACATATAATACAGTCTGCTCTCTGTCTTTCTCATATAAACACACACTCACCTCTCATTTTCCCTCCTTTACTCACTTAGATGGTCTGTGTGTGGCTGTTTGGATGTTTTTAGCGGCCCTGTGAGGTGAACTCTTGAGTATTGAATCTTGTAGGTCTCAGGAGGTTTTCTTGTCTCTCTTATCTCATTTGCTCAGGTGAGGAGGGTGAACCAGGAGGAGCCTCTGCCTTCCCAGCAAGGATATTTGTCTGAGGAAAGATTTCACAGCTGTGGCCGACTACTCTGCTATCATTTCCTTTTTAATTGACAATTAAGCCTGAGGGTATTCTAAAGAAAAGGAACATATCATTTTCTTCATCCACAACATCTCATTACCACAGTCATTATTTCAGAACTGTAACGTTGAGGAAAAATAATGAGTACTTCTTCATTTCTTCTACATTTGCAAGTCTCAATTTTTGATATTGAACCAATTCTATCACGTCATCACATCACAATCTTCGTAGATTGTGATGTGTAGATTGTTGTGTAGTTATTCTGTGTAAGTACATTTAAAGCAAAGTCAAATTTCTTGTATGTGTGAACATATTTGGCTTATAAAGATGATTCTGATGATCCTCAGTAGGCAAATCAAAACCAAAATATTTTAACATTTAATATTTCTAATATATAAGCTCATATATATAAGTTTATATATAAGTATATAAATATATAAGTTTACTGTAGTAATAATTATTCTATTTGACTGTTGGCTTAATGTCAGTTCACCTCCACTACATTTAATTTAAACCTGTGCTGTTGTTCTCCAGCTAACAGTGTTCACAGGTTTGAGGTCAGACAGTGTGAGCTGCTAATCTGGTGTTCAGAAACATCACCTTGCTGCCAGGTAAAAGAATAGTTAGTGTGGATTTTAAATTTCCTCTCTGACTCCTGTACAACACCAGCATCCCCCAGGGATCAATATTAGGTCCTCAATTGTTTAGTGTCTATATAAATCAAATTCCTTTAGTCTGATGTTAATTTTTTGTTTTGTATTCTTGCAACAAGACAACTAGAAAGGAAATTAACAAATGTTAAATGTCTGTCAAAACACTTCAACAGGTTGACGTCATTGCACCTGTTTCATTCAACATGAATGAAACTAAGATGCATCACTACATGGACAAAACCTAAAGCTGGTTGATTAGTGTCTTGGCATTAATTTTGATTCAATTTTGACTTTAAAGAAATTTAAAGTTAAAAGACTCAGACACAATGGCTCCTTCTCCTTTGAGCTGACTTTATACAGTAGACCCTTTTCACAGCATATTAACTTGTCATAGTAGTTAACTCAAAGGTGATACAAATCACATTAACAAAGGCTCTATACTGTTCAAGTGTCCCAGTGGGCCAGTGTGCACAATACCAGGAACCTGAAACAGTTAAATGGAATCCAGTCAGTGTCGTGTGGAAACAAAGGCCTATTGTTCTAGTCTGACACATTAAAACCGAATTGTAAGAGCAACAAACCTCTGCTTTATTTTACCAACAAAAATAAGGAACTCTTATACAAACAGCAGGCTTGTATAAGATCGTTTCATGGTTACACTTTTAAGTAGCATTAATGTTTCTAGGTATTTGAGTCCCTCCAGGAAATTGCAATGCAATTTTCCTAAATTACAGCAACTTTTCCACATGAAATGGCCAAATCAACAGACTTCTTGTGATTTGGACCAATTGTCACCAATTGTGTTGTGGTAAACTAATAGGGATGTGCAGAGAGTCTAGTTTTTGTATTTGTATCTGTATGTGTTGAGGCAGCAAAATTATTTGTATATGTATAAAAGTGGAAAGAGGCTTAAAAATCATGTTTTTGTTTTTATTACATTTTTCATTTTAGGGTTATTGCTTTGCACTTTGTGGAGAGGAGAAGAGGAACAACAGGTTATGGAGAGTCCCTTGAGAGCACTTCACATGTGTCAGTAGCTCAGCTTTATCTCTGATAAACACCCCCAACTCTGGGAGTGATGTCCAAAATTAGATAATGTGTGTCATGTAGCAGGTGGATGTAACTAAAAAAAAACTCCACTGTTTGTGATTTGCCAAATAACATATTTGTATTGGGGCACACCTCTAGTAATTAACGTCAAAAATCACTGCCATAGACCAAGCAAAACAATTCTGAAATGTTCCCACATGAGATTTGTCAGAAGAAAACAACTTGATGTGTTGTTAGATATAAATAAAAATGGGTGCTTTGTAAATATTTGGTGATAATGTGTCATTTATTGTATAACTTTCAGCTCATGGTTCTCATGTTCAGAATATACATAAAAAAAATAGCACTTAAATATAGTTGTTTTTGTGATAAGCAGTATGTTTTTTATTCAATGAAGTGATTACATATGACTCTTCATTGGTAGTGTTTCTTTATGTTTTTCTTTCATGTTGACTGTGCTCCAAGCACTCATATTTTCCCCCAAAATATGCCAAAATTGTTTCGCAGCTTTACTTGGTACAGCCGTTAAGCTAGTTAGCAGATTGCTGATGTGGCATGTGGGTAAAATTGTGTATTTTGGTCGTGTACAACAAACATATTCACAGCCCAATAGTGAGAATTATGTGTACTCAAACTAAAGCTTAATTGTTTCTGGGTATTGTTAAATATTCTCCAGCTATGTTGTTATCTATAAACAGGCCTTGCTATACTGTGTCAGGAGAGAGAGAATGACTCCTCAGATGACTCTAATATGTTAGCATATCACAGCTCCCTGTTACCAACTGAAATACAATACAGGTCATGCTAAACGTTGACAGCAGTCTGAAGTCATTTATTACCCTGCAGTGTATGAGTCCACTGGTATAGTGTGTTTTATTGGTTTTCCAGATTAGTATGTACATAAACAATAATTATAATAATAGTACTCTGAGGTCAGAGAATGTGAATGGCTCACATCCAAGTTCAAACTGTGATCCGTCATTTCTCCTTCTGTTAAACAGCATCTGTTAATTTCCCATCATGTGCAAATTTCTACAATTTATACAAATGGAACAAGCAATGATCCTGCTTCATTAGCCTCTTCTGAGCACTGCAAGCTCTTTATTGTACAAGTAGTATTTTACTGTAGATGATTGTTTTGTTATATTTCAGTTTTTATATCAGGTATTGACATGCAAACAGCATTACATTCAGATCTTTGACATTTCTATCCTCATTTTTGTTATTTTCTAGGGAAAAAGTAATGCTATAAAAAGTAAGCTTTCAGCATAAATTGATCCAGTAGGAGAATGAACGTTTCCATAACTGAACTGCCACATTTGACACGATCCAATGATACCTGCTGAGCAGGGTTTAATTTGTCAGGATAACTGTCATCGGCTCGAGAGTTTAATCCTCATCCTCTCTGTCTCATTTGCGTTTTCCTAGACAAAAGCACACACAAAAAACACACAAACACACACAAACACACACTGCTCGGCAGGATGATGGGCGGCTGTGGCTGTGTGCTGGTGGTGTTGACTGCTGGAGATGTCACTGGATACTCAGAGTCAGCCGTCAGCATCACTGCTGTAAATATGATTGACAGCGCATATTGCTGAACCGCCATGTGCTGAAACTCCTCTTAGACAAACTTGCCAATTATCGCCCATAACCTTGACTCTGTGATTATAGTGTGACATAAAGACACAAGTATTATCACTATTATGTGTCAGAATGTGGTGTTACCAGAGTGGGTATTTTACTGTGGAACTATAACATAATTGGCTTTTGTGTCATATGAAACTGAAGCAAGTAATTGAACTCAGAACGTCATTTGGGAGACTTGCAACCAAAATTAAACATCTCATTAATAAAGGCAAAAGTGGAGACTTTATGTCTTGTACAAAGTGTAATAATTTTCTGGGAGCCCAAAATCTGCATTGTTAGTTTGACTTTACAAGTTTTGTTTTGGGTTCAGAGGGAGTTTGGGGATTTTTAAGTTTTAGTATATCTAATGAAGGGTTCTGAAATTCATTATTCCAGAAATTATTTCTGTATGTCCATCTTTTTGAATATGCCCTATAATAATTTTTAGCCAGTCCAGCAGGTTGGCTAAAGGAATTGCAATGTTGGCCAGTCAGTTGGTCAATTGCTTCATTTCAGACTGAAATATTCTCAACTACTGAAATAGACTCAACGACTATTGGCTTCATGCAGACATTCATGCTCCTCAGAGGATGAAGCCAAATGATTTTAGTTATCCTCATTTAAAACGTTTTTCTATTGTGCCACAATAAGGTTGACATTTTTGTTTCTAGTGAAATGATTTGACGACAATTAAATGGATTTCCATGAAATTTGGTGCACACTTTCATGTTACTCTCAGGATGAATTGTGAACTTTGCTGACACAAGACAGCGTCATCATCAGGCCAACATTTTAATTTTCCCAATACTTTGCTTTATGACCAAATACCTGCAAAATTAATGACATTCCCATAAACCTCAGCTATGCTATGTGTAATTAGCAAATGTTAGCATGCAAACACGCTAAAATAAGATGGTGAATATGGTATACCTGCTAAACATTTGCATGTTAGTATTGTCATCATGAGCTTGTTAGTGGGTGTTATAGCATTTAACTGAAAATACCACTGTGCCTAAATATAAACTCACAGAGCTGCTAGCATGGCTGTAGGCTCATGTTTAAACTATATTTGTTATTTGCCTTTAAGGATATCTCTTTAAACCTTCTTAAAGACATGAATTGTACCACATTTAAAAAAATATATCTGATTCTTCTTTTGCTACCTTGTTTAAAGAAAGAAAGATGTTTGTTCTGAAATCTTTTGTGCTGTTATTTCTTCTACTTGTTTACATTTTGCTGATATTAACATGATTTTTGGAGCTTGTAACATTTCCAGTAGTTACATTTTGGAAAATATAAGCACCAAATTACACCAGCATTTTGTTAACATGATGTATCCAGCCTATTTTTTCTTTCCATAGTTTACTGTAAACACACACCTTTGCTCATCATATATTCACTTACACACCAGTCATGTAGTATCGCTTTCAGTGACCACTAAAAAAGGTACTTGCATATAAAGATTCAGCACTTTCTCAGTTTTATTTTCAGTTCATCAAGCATAGATTATGTCAAGAACAGTGACAACCACAGATCATCACTGCTGTGAATCTCGCTACTAATCAAAACAATGAATACAATTCAAATGACCCACCTCGTTCATTGTCATTGGCCTCAGTTCAGCACGACTGGTCATTCGTTACATCTCACAAAAATCGACTCTGGTGAATGAATGAATCAAATAGATTCTGTGGATGGATATCACTTCATAATTTCATAGGCAGCATCGTAAAACAGTTTATTTTAATCCCCTTTTTGTCAAAAATAAAATAAAAAAAATCATATTTACAGGAAACACTGAACACTCATCACTCATAAGACGCTACTTTTGTCAAAACATTATAAATAAAAATTGAAAAAGGGGAAAGAAATATGAATCCTAACAGGGTGGATGCGCCTAAAACAACTCAAGTTGTTCAAAAGATATATAGATGTATATATATGTATCCATATATATTCTGTATATATGCTTCTCTACAAAAAAGCAAGTTTACTCTTTCTATGAGTAAATACATTCTACTCTACAATCACTATAACAACAGTGTACATTCCCAACCAAAATGCTTTGATCGTTTATCAGGAGGATATTGGACTTAAACAATCAGTGGACCATGACCAGCAAGTATGCGACAACATGCTCATGACTGCACTATTGCATGTGTGTGTGTGTGTGTGTGTGTGTGTGTGTGTGTACGCATATGGGTGTGAAATAGGTTACCATCCCCTCCGCCGTATATGCTTGCCAAACACACACACACACACACACACACACACACACACACACACACTTCCCCCTGACACACATGCACACACACCCAGAGAAAATGATCTGTTCAGCAGTGAGTCTGGTTAACTTTTGCCTCAGCAGGTGAAACGTGATCCCGGATCTATTTCTGCTGCTCTGCAAGAGTTCAGAACCGTTCACGGATGGACTTTCCAGCTCACTCTCACCATCTCTCCTCCCTCTGCTTCCAGACAAATTTAGCACGGCTCTCCGAATTAAACCCCGACTTTCCGTGCTAATGCAAGAATGAGCAAGACACAGTTTTCCTTCAGAGGTTGGATTCACACAAAGGAGAGCAGATTTCTTTCTTTTTTTTTTATTACCTGATATTTCATAACCGTCTAGACCGTGAGTATCTGTATGGTTTCTCACTTCTGAGACTGTTGGGATGATCTGATTTGTGCAACAAAGGCTTCAGAGTCTTTGGTCTCTGGATAAATCCCATCCTGCAGAACAAACCAGAACCCTGTTTCCCAAAAGCGTCTCTGCATCATTCGCTTTCTTTCTGACCTTTGACCTGGCCGGATCAAAAAGAGGCGCTGCTGGGAAACCGGGCTCAAACCGACTCTAAATAGAAAGTCCAAAAAAGCTGACGTTACCTGGCAACAAAAGCACTCAGAGCTCTTAAACTCTACTGAACATATTGCAGCATCTAAACGCGCGAAGCTCCTGCATTCGGTGCCAAAAAAGTTTTTTTTTTTTTTGATGACAGCACTCCTCCCTCTTTTTTGTGTGTTTCTCCAAAAAGGCAAACTTAAAGTAAAATCCATTATATACAGTGCTACAGAAAGCCCGTTATAAAGCACCAATATAATAAATGGTTTACATGAGGGTGGGTGTGGAGTTCTCAGCTATACATGGCTCAAATCCTAAAGTACAAACAAGGCCTAACTGCTTGTGTGACTCTCACTATATACATTACAATCATACATGTAACGTACAAACCACGGAGCAAAGAATGTCATGCTGTGTCAATGTGCTCGGCTGTTGTTGTCAGTGAATGCAGTGAACTATTTACACGTGTGTGTGTGTGTCAGGTAGCCCTGAGTACGATGTGTGGGTGTATTTCCAGCGTGTGTTTTGTGCTTCTTAAGATTTACAGGTGTGATCGTCGATGAACGTGCGCTGCGGTGCTGCTCCACCTCTGAGAGGCAGTGTTTGAAAAACTGTAGGTGTAGGATGGGGGTGGGGGTTGAGGTGGGGGCGTGGGGTTGATACAATGGCTGCCACGTTTCTGGGGAACACTGGAACACAAAGAACATCCATCAGAAAACTCTGCAGTCCGGCACAAACAACCATTACTCTTTAGGAAAGTCATCCACACAGACATTACTGTCCAAGCCTTTCATCACGGATACTGTGAGTGTGTTTCCTCAGGAAAAACATGCCACGGCAATGTTTCCAGTACGGCTGGTATTGTCATCTTGGTGGTGCTACATTATGGGAAACACTATCAGATGATGCCAATCCCGCTGTTCAGCCTTCCTTTCCTTTCTACATGTACTGATTAAAGCTTGTTTAAACGGATCATGAGGGAGACTCATGGGAGTGGCATTAGTTTGTTCAGCAGATGTTGTTTACCTCTTCATTTGTCATGGGGACATAAAAGGGACAGATGATTTTTCTCCTTTGTGACATTTATAAGAAACATAGCACTTTCAGATGGATATTTTACCTCACATTTCACTGTAAAACCTAACACGAAACACACATTTGGGACCTCAGCCTAATAGAGAGAAAACAACTCCCCATTATATTCACACTGCGTATTGCTGTGGACCAGCCACCTCCTGCACAGTCCCACCAGGCCGCCTTTGCCAGTTTTAGACCGACTGTGTTTCCCTGAGCTCTCACTCTGCCACCCTTCCTCTGAAAAAGTGGTTGTCCAGCCAACAGACCGCGAGGACGGGGTCAGTAGTCAGGGGTGACTCCTCCTGTGTGTCTGTTCAGTCTGAGGGGAAATGAAGAGGTCGCTCACTGAGGTATGACTGTCTGCCTTATTAATGTTGGCCATCTGGAGAGAGAGAGGACGGAGGGGGCACAGAAAAAGAGAGAGAGAGAGAGACGGAGAGAGGGCAGAGGGGAAATTAGAAGAAATTCTTAGCCGACAGAGAAGGTCTGTTTCGAACATAGTAAAGCCTCCACGTGAATTCCACATGGGAACGACAAGTCACAGCAAAGAAGCAACGCTCCTCTAAAATCACTGCTCTAGAGTTTTAGAGATGAGACGACAAGAAGTGCTCTGTGATTTGGATGCTATGCTGCGAAAAAACCTCAACAAAACTAACAGACAGACACAGGCTGCAAAGATCCAGTGTCAATAAACACAGAGAATATGTGATTATGCAGTAGGTCTTGTTTTTTTTTTAGAACAGGACCTAGTTTCTACATGACATCTTAGTACCAGGATCAACTTAAAGCTGCTGCATGTCAAAGAAGTAAGATGATCTTGGCACTTATTTAGTCTTGTAAATTCCAGCCAAATGTTTTTTTTTATATGTAAACAAAGATTAACAGATAAAATATCAACAACATTTTAATTTCCAGGATCCTGAAGTTCAGGTGAGCAGTCCAGTGATATTTTTTTTTTCAATTTACGACTGTAAAATACAGTCTTTATAGACAGATTCCTCATGGGCAGCGCAGCATATCCCACATGTACATGGAGGTGGACTCCTGCTAGAACCATTGAGGTCTAGATACACATTACAGTACAGTACAGCACACTGTATGGAAGTCCAGCTGTTAAAGTTGAGGAAACAGCTGTTCAAACTTAAACGTTTCAGTGTTTCTTTACCTTGCCACTCCAAGACACAGAGCACAACTGGAAAAGGACTTCACTTTACCTTCATATCTCTAAATCACATGAAAAATGGGCTTTAGGGCCTCGGTGAGTCTATTGTCTCATGTTTCTCAGACATAGTTTTTGTTGAATCAAAGCAGGCACAAACACAGGAGGATCAAACTAGCGCCCAGATCAAGGCGAGCGTGAGGAGAATCAAAGCCTTTTGATGCGCATTCTGTTCGATTTCGTCTCTACTGACAGATACCTTGTCTCTATTAAAGGCTAAAAAAAAAGAGAAAAAAAAACAGTGATGAGGAGCTTTTAGAAGCACCACCAAAGAAATCTGCAGAAATCCCACACAGTGCTGAGTGATCCAACAATTCTAACAGTAATGAAAAATTTGATCCAACATACTATACGGTTAGAGTTTAATGGGATATCTCATCTGTCAGCCTTATTTCTACGTACATGAATTTAATACGTGCTATAACAATACCACTACAGTCAATTACTAATATATATTTTGAAACTAAAAGGACAACCAACATGACTCCTTCAACTAATCTGTCCTGAGCAGTTGTTCATTAGTTGCACTGTACATTGTGAAACGTTGTGTGCACTGAGGCCAGTGCAGGAAGGACTGAAGATGCCGACACACTAATTGCAGGAGGAGGCTTCAAATCTTCAAAGAGGCCCAACTTCTGTCTGAAAATACAAAGTCAATATATTTTCCCACAAGACAGTTTGATCTAACAAGATCTTTGATCTTATGAGCATATTAAGGCTTTCAGAGATGTTTGGAGGGGTTTGTTTGATTGATTGACATGTGTCTCAGCTTCAACCATCACAGGCATCAACTCAAGGTGCCAAATTAGAGTGCTGATACCAGGGCTCCTTTTCCCAAATTCAAAATCTGTAAACATAACTGTAAAGGACAGATAAAGTCTATTTAATGTGGATCATTAATGTCACTCTGTTTAATGAGGTCAGTAACGACACACATACTTGGATGTATTGGATCAAAGCATCCCTAGCTGAAACTTCCTCAATCCACCCCAGCTTTTGCTTTCTTTTGCTGAAATTTTCTGGCTTTAGAGACTGACAAAGGCAGCCAGTGGTAAAACCCTGATCCAGGCTTCAAAACATTGCTTCAGTAACCTAAAACGCGCCACTAACATGTGCCTATCCACCCTAAAGTCCTGCGGCATCAACACAGAAGTGATCCATTTCTGCAAAGTCTTCCCTTGACGATGATGATACCCTTATAGAAGAGTTTAGCGGGGTTATAGCTTTAATTAGTTAGCCGGTTCTATAGTTTGTGCTGTGTCTTTCCTGCTGTGTAACAAAACCCTTCGACAAAGCTGTTTCTGCCACCAGCAGATTCACTTCAACACAGTAGAGAATTGCCATAGGAGGGTGGAGGGAAGGGTGTGTGTGTGAATGTGTGTGTTTGCAGAAAAAGCGAGCAGTAATAGGTGCCAGTGGGCTGTGCTTTTGGGCAGGACAAAGCTGACAATTGTTGTGTGTGTCCGTGTGTTAATGGTAGAGGGAGGAGCGCATACATCAGAGTATACACACACACTACACACATACAGTATTTGTAACAACAGTATTCCCTGCCAGCAGTGAGACTATAGAAAATGTGCTTTCTGACAGGAAAGTGTGTGTGTGTGTGTGTGTGTGCGCGCACACACAGGTGTGATTAGGTTATGAGTGTGTTCAGTAGTGAGCACCTCTGGTCCAGGCCATGTAAATAAACCTCGGGCAGCAGAGAGCATGCTCAGAAAGGCTCAGAAAGACATCAAAGATAGAGGGAAAGTCTGAAGGAAGCAGAGAAAGGAAGGGAAAGAGGAAGCATTATTACTCTAAAAGCATGGGTTAATAGGAATACCAAAGATAATATTGCATCTCCTAGAACTAGCTTCAATTGCTCAGTGTATATAAAATTGGAAGAAAGCTATACTGTGATATTACAGTTACATTTCACTTTATAATTCTAAAATAATTTATACCAACAATAATTATATTTTATAGCGTATTTACATAAATACATCATCATATAGTAATATTATTGTCAACACATTGTTATAGAAACATACACCATACATATATGTGTATATAGTCATGTTATAGCCACACGTACACACACATATAATGAATATACAATCAAAATGAGCTATTGCAATGCTGTGTTGGGTTAAAACTCCATCGGACATTCACATCATCTCAAGTAAGTAAGCTTGAAGAGAGGAGTTCAGGTGTATTGCTATAAGAAAGACCAAAGTTCAGCCCAGCCTGGCACAGTCGCAGCCGAACGTTTCTCGTAAAATCCGAGTATTGCTTTGTGTAAAGTTGCTCTCTTCTGATGTGATAATCTGGACGGAGTGTAGAGAAAACACAGAGAGGAGATTCGAGCCTCTCTGTCAGTAGGTCAGACGGTTTCTGCCGCTATTGTCGGGCAGAAGGTTTTTCCAGCAAAACAGTTTTCAATCTGTGAGTCTTGTCAGCAGGGATAGAAAGGCAGCCCGCTTACACAGACAGAAAAAACAGGTGGGCATGTGAGCAGCCAGGTGTCCTGCATATACAGGCAGGTGAGAGCATATCCAACAATCTGCTGCAACTAGAAGTCAGAGAAGAGATCCTGGGGACCCAGATGGATGATAAAAGGAGCGATGGTCCGCGGCTGGTAGAAGGGATTGTCAATGAAAAGGCCTCCTGCAGGGACATGAGGAACAGAGACAGAGAAACAGGAGTAATTACTATATGAATAGTACAAAACACCCATAAACACAATGTGAGACTGCTACACATGAAGCTCTTTTAAAGGTTCCATATGTAAGAATCAGAAATTTCTCCTCATCAGTGGGCATTCAGTGAACTGCAGTCAGCATCCTTGAATGAGCAAAGGCGCAAGACTTTTGAAGGTGATGTCTTTTTCCTTATTTACACTTCACATAATGACATAAACAAAACGAAATATCTGTGAATCAACAATCTGAAACTGAACCTGACCCAACCCGCCAACCATGTTTACTAAACACTGGTAGTCTAAGAGAGCTGTAGCCAGGGAGTAGCGAGCTGTGGTTTTGCTGTGAAATGTGTGTTGGTCGACGGATGCAGCTAGCCTTCTTGACCCCCCACAAACAAAGAGCCAGAAACGGTGATAGTTAGCATGGTTAGGCAGCTAGTCACCAGCCAACCTGGTGGGTAACAGAGCTAGAGAGCTAATATCTGCAGGGTGCTTCTAGTTGGATAAGTTAGCATAGTTTTTGTTGCGGTGGATGCTTGTCATTTGTTGACGTTAGCAGGAGAAAGGAAAAGCACTCTGGAGCACGCAAAAATATCACATCCATTAGATTTTCATGGAACCGTCCAGAGTCCTTCACATAGGAATCAGTCTAAAGGTTGATGTAGGCAACCGAGAAAGTAGTTTTTTCAGTCATGTTAAAACTCATTCACTTATTGGTAATAAACAATTATTAATACATGTAATTTGGTTCACAATTCTTACATATAGCCCCTTTAACGTCTTTGACAACATTATGGGTCTGAGAAAGATTTAATGCATATAGGTTACAGCTCCATTTCCAACAGGACAAAAAGTCCACTTGAAGGAGTTAGATGAGAAGATCAAAGACTGAAAATGAAATCAGACAAAGGTAAAGCAGTTTTGAAAGTTAATATTCTTTCTGGAACTTCAGCTCTGAGTGCATTTAAAATGAATTCAACATTCAACAAAAGCATAACAGAAAAATAAAGCACAAATGTGAGAACTGTAAATTAATCTTCAATCATCTGAGATTGAAGTAAAGCTTGTGATTGGAGACAAATATTAAGTTAAATATTAATATTAAATTTTAAGGTTTTATAATGAAACAACTCAGTGGAGCTCAACCAACCATTGGATAAGATATTGGGTCCTCTCATCCAATGGCTGCGCCTCATAGCCATAACCATGGAGACGTCGTCAGAGGGGTTATCTCTTGCTGGTTGGATGACCAAGATGTGGTGAAGGGCCAGTTTAACTGTTGTGACCTGGCACCTTTGACTGGAGTTTCTCCTTTGTTGTACCTTATTTAGCCAAGTTCCTCTCTCTCTGTTTTGTTTTTTACTGTGTGACATTCATATGATCGATATTTAAATCTTTATTTGACACAGAGATTGAGTCATAGAGGGACAGTTTTGAGCAAAGCTTCAGTGGTGTTGGCCTTATTTGAAGACTGAGCAAAAACATGCAAAAACAACAATACAGCAATGACTCTGAAATAATGAAACAATAACAACATAAAACACATTGACATTGAGGTTTGAATTCATATGGATCCCCTATCACTACTACTACTTTTGTACAAGTCACATGTTTTGTCTTTGTTATTTTGGGTCATTTTACGCCAGTTGAATTCAGTGTAAACAATGTACTGAGCTCCAGAATTACTGCTGCAAAAAGTCTGCAGTTGCTTTAAGTGACGACAAATATAAGCTCACCGTCTGTACTGTACTGTAGGTGACTGCTGCGTGACAGCAGTGGGAAGCCTGCCAAACATTAATCCACGTAAAGTAATGAGATCGTGCGGCTGAATGCAAGATGCGGGATCTAACAGAAGCTTTCTTAATTCATCCTTTGTCTTCTTGCCTTTCTCTCTGAATATCTATAAGCTGAGGGTCAAAAGGATGTAACATGAGGCACTGAGGTACGTGAAAAGACTGAAATTCAATCTGGGAGTACGTGAAAGCTTGTATATCAAAGCTTGATGGCTAAATGTAAGACTGCTCAAAAAATCCTGTAACAGAATCTACTACTAAAGTTATCTAAAATCTAAACAAAAAGGTGCTACTGCGTCAAATCTAAACCAGCTGAAAGCCTTTAAGTCAGATATAAACCAGGCAGTGTTCAGCTTTTATAGGAGATAAACTTTTTTATTTTTGAACATTATTTACTTTTTACAGAGAATGTGTGTTGTGTGTATCATATTGCAAAGGCTATCAACTTCCTAGCACAGAATAAACACAATAACAAAAGGCTGATATATATATATTTATATATATAATTTAGACTCAAAGAATGAGGTAAAAATTCACAGTACAAATCCTTCAAGTTTTTGTTGATCTGTTAAGAACTTAAACCTGCAGTATGTTTTTCATATTCACAACAGTTTTTGGAAACAGTAAGAAAACAATAAACAAACCAACAAAAAAAAAAAGAAAAGCAAAATAGCGCTTTTACAAATCTTCAGATCAAGTCCATAATCCTCTCCCCATCATTGATATGGTAGAAAAACCAAAAACCAAAAAGAAAAACAAAACAAAACAAAAAAAACACAAAAAAAGAAAACAGACTGAGTTTCCCTTCTAGAAAAAGGCTAGGTGCGTTTGGTTTGTATGTCTTCTGTGCTAAAAGAAGTAGTGGGGGACGGGGTAGGCGGGCACTTTCATGACAGGCAACAGAAGCATTCTCTTGGGCAAACCTAGAGGGGAGACATGAGAAGAGCACAGCTCTGCATGAGTCCAGGGCAACAAATAACCAAGTGTTTCTATGCTCACTACACTACACACTACACTACAAGTACATGTCCACGAAAAAACCCTTGCACTGAGCAAACAGGGCTCCCAAAGGGGGGAGTGTAAGTGCGTGAGAACAGGCAGGAATGTGTGTACACGAGCCTTCATCCGTGGTTAGAAGAACTGAGAGAGAGATTCAGAGTTAAGAAGAATAAAGCTAATGGAACATTTTAAAGATTAATTTCGGTTTATTACAACTTTGGTCTTAATTTATCTTTTTTTAATGATTATGAAAATATTGGAGCAAGAAACACAAGCGGTCAGACAATCAGGTTGTAAACAAGCCAACAGCCAGACTATATGTCTCTTTTTCAGAGGCAAAACTTGAAGTGAGCAACTTAAAAGTCAGTAATCTCACTGGAACACTGCAAGTACTGTAGGTCAAAGCTGTAACATTTGCCTTTTTCTTTCAAATAAATCTGGCTAATCCGGGATTTTCTGAACAACCTGCCTGATTGTCTGCTGCTGTGCTTCTTGCCCCATCTGACTTATCTGACTAAGTGATGACGCCATATTCCCAGATCTCTGCAATCAATCTGGTGAGTAAAATGTTATTAATGCTGATAGGAATGATGGCCAAAGCGACAAAATTAGGACCCATGTTGTAATAAAGTGGAATTAGCCTTTAAAAGAGGGCAAGTTGTTGTTTGCATTGCCTTGTATAAATGTTTGGAAGAATGTTCTATTTGTGTTCCACATATTGTTCTATTACTTCTAGTAATCTCAGCAGCTAGAATGTGATCTTAGTGTTTTCCAGCAGGAAATCCCAAAGCAGCAATGGGAGCCAGAGCACAGTGAAAAAGCAGGAAATAAGATGAAAGCTTTTTATTAAAAAAAGTAAAAGGAGTAGTAACTTATGTTTTCAAGTATGTTTTTTCCCCTCTCTGACCTAAATTTAAGACCCTGTGCTGCTGACCCTAAGATTTTCATAGATTTCTGGCTGATAAAACTCAAAGTGGGTTTAATATTTACAAAAGGGGCAGCTGAGGCTCAGGAGTTAGAGCAGGTCATCCAGTAATCACTGACACTTCCTGTTCACATGTCGAAGTGTCCTTGGGCAAGACACTGAACCCCAAATTGCTCTGGATGGCCTTGCATGGTACAGTAGCTGCCATTAGTGTGCGTGACTAAGAGGTGTTTGGATAATAGTGTTATAAATAAATACGGTCTATTTACCATTTGGTGTATCTAATACTCTCTTTCTGTTTTTTTGCCATAAATGTTTTCCACTGAGTCATGTGTCACATGTTGGGACACAGTGATAATGTGTTAAACACACCCTGCGCTGACAAACACTATGAGGATGAAACATTTCTGTTCAGAACAAGTTTCTGAGTAGAATTCCAGTTTTCACTTCTGTCTTTTCATAGAAAATGAAATTAGTTTGACTTCCTACTTACTTGTGGGTTACAGCTCAGGTTAAAGCTCATGGTCAGCTGATCTCACAATGATCACTCACCAGGATACGTGGCATGCACTGATGAGTAACGGGGCAGAGATGCACACAATGTGCAATGATTTATGCTGCATCACCCCCACAGAAGATACCAGACATTTAATTGCCTCTGTATTTATCAAGTCTTTTTATTTGCCAGTCAGAAAGAACCTACTGAATGCTTTTTCAGTTCTTTTGGATGCCGTTTCCACTGAAATATAAACAGTAACATTGTTTTCTAGTTAGATGTAAGCAGCAGCTACCTGGGTATTCAAATGATTTTTTTCAGTAAACATGGAAGTCACAATAACATGTGAAAAGAGGGGTGCAGTGTGCAGGCCAGGGACTGAAACTAGACCCACCAGTTCTAGCTCCACCATAAACAGAGAAACTAAGGCGCGCTTCATATTCGGAGCTGTTGGGTTCTCAGGGGGGTACTAAACGTCTGCCTGGGACCCCGGACCAATTTCTCCCAGTACATAAGACCCATTCAAAACTCAAGCTGTAGGATGGACAGAGAGGCCTCCCAATGCAACATGTGTACACATGCTACACAAGGCTCAGTCTGTTCAGGTAAATATGACTGTGTGTGTGTGACAGAAGGACGTATGGAGTGAATTCTGGACTAATACTTGCGCTATTTTAAAGGTCAAGAACTAGTATAGATTTAGCCTATAGATATCTTTAATTCCTGTGCGTGTGATGGATCCCAGTCACCACTTTCAGCACTGAAGACATGGAAACCTCTCGGTAGCAGTAACATAGCAGGAGCAGTGCTGCAGTGCAAACCTACCCTACCACTCTGTCTTAAATATCAGGGGGTGATATGAGGAACTCGCACTATGCATTCTGCTAATCTGAACAGAAATGATGATGACAGCAACACAGGCAGAGTGTCTGGGTCAATGTAGGGCCAAAGTAAGGTGGTTCAGTTGGGTAGAGGACGGCTGTTGGTGGCTATGGTGCAGTTTTATAACTCTTTTTCTCTCCTTCAAGAGCTGTACTGCATGCACAGGTGTGTGTGTGTGTCATTGTGATTCGAAAGGCAACAGTGCTTTCCTGACAGAGTAGTGATCCAGCCATAAGAGAGGAAGGAGTTAGTGGCAATGGCAAGATTAAGTGGTGAGTAGACACTTAACCAAAGCACAGACAGATTAGCTTGAAGCACAAAACAGAGAGGAAACAATTAAAGCTTTATTTAATTAAAGTCAGTGTCAAACCCTAAAAGTTGGATTAGAACGGAATCAAGTTTTGAAGAAAATTTGAGGGAAGAAATTGAAGCCAAATGCAGTGGAAAAGAATGATTAATTTGCTCTGAAACACTGATTTGAGGGCAGTTTTGAACTCTTCCTACTTATGTTTTACAGTTTTGGTTTGTTGAGTTAGGGGAGGGACTGTATGGTTAGGAGAGGAGAGGAGGTGGAAGAAGGGAGGGAGGAAGGTTACAGACGGGAGAAGGAGGGTGAAATGATGAGGACTGGATGGAGAGAGAGAAAACAACAAGCACGTACCGTATGCAGGAGCAGCTGCTGCAGCAGGGCTGTAGCCATACGGTGTCCCGAAGCCTGTTGGGGAAGAAGTTACAGGGTCTAATTCAATTGTGCACTTGTTTAATTGCAAGCAGCACTTTTCAAACATCTGCAGGAAGTTTTGATGAGTTTGTGGCCATCTTGCATTCTAGCAGACAGCTGTGTGTTCAGAGTAATGGAAACTATACACCTTCCTAATAAGATCAACATGAATCTGAACACACTCTCTCTGTTCAATTAAACATTCATATAATTCTTCACATCGAAGATCAAAAATCAGATCAGTCAGTGTATCAGTGAGTCAGTGTGCATGATTCTCTGTTAATACAGTCCATTATCTTACAGTCATGCACTGACGTGACGACTGTCTCCTGTACTGTACTGTATGTCCCTGTAGGGTATTTCTGAAAGCCTGTGATATTTCCAATACGACTGGAGGGAGATAATGGAGACTGAAATAGAACACAGAGAAAGGAGCCTAAAGCTGAGGAAAATGTCGGTGCTGTTAGCCAACAGTAAAAGGAAATGCCAACTCCGCACAAACCACTGTGTCAAATGTGAAAATAAAATACTGTACAAAATCAAAATGAACAGGAGGGATTAGCAGGGAAAACGAGATCGGAAAATACTATAATTTTCTTAAAGGCTTGATATGAGGATCCAACTGTGAGCAAGAATTCTCTAAAATTAGATTTGTATTATGGTTTGATATAAAATTTCCTTTAAAAAGACAACTATCCCATTCATTTATGAAACAAAATACATATCTTGGAGAAAAACAATAACAATACACACAACTATCTTCTTACTACCTGGCGTAACGTATCCAGGTGCTGCTGCACTGACGAAGGCTCCTCTTGCGAGGGCTGCTCTTCCTCTTCCTCTGGCTACCTGAGCTGCTACTGCTGAGGCTGCTGCTGCCGCAGCCAAAGCTCCTTTAGTCTGACCACAAAAAGACAGTATATATTATATTAAAATGTGTTTCAGACATTCATTATGCAAAGAAACACGGTATTTAGAGACATTTGTGCTTTCATAATGCATTACACACTCACACAGACACACACATATCTAATTGTTGTGATACTTTCTGGGCCTCGTTCACAAATCTGTTAGCACACAGTCTCATTGACCAAACAAGTGGGAGAGTGGTGATCTGATAACAGGTCAAGTATTGATCTGATTGCACACTTGTTAAACACAGTGCCATTGATTACTGACAGGCTACATGGTGAACAAAGTGGACAAATTGTCCCCCTGCTCTACAGAGGTGATACTGATCAGAAAAGAGGTTTAAATGGAATTTTTAAAGGCACTTTGGCTGTCAAAGAAAAGAAAAAGAAAAAGTTATAGTACAGAGGGCTTTGATTATTTGTTGCTGTCATCATTCTCTGTGAGTAATGAATGTGACCTGGCCTGAAGCAGTGTCCTCTCTGTGTCTGGTATGTGCTGTGTGCTCTATGTGTGTCTCCTCACCTGAGGCAATATCTTCTTTTTCTTGTTTGCAGCTGCGTTGGGACCGGAGAAGAGTTTTTCCAGAGCTGCTAGAGCGGCGCTGGCCTTTGCTACCTTTTTGTTGGGGCCTGCTCCACGAAACTTCTGCCCATCGACCTCCACCTGACATTCACACACACACAAAATGTAAAATATTAATCAATATATATTTTAATGATTAGGGTTAGATTAAAAAGTACTCTGAGTTTTACATCCAGTGAAAGGTTTGGGAGTCATGCTATAATGTTCATGCTATAAAGTCTAATTTTTGTTGTATCTTTTAATGTTTCACTTTTTATGTTACCGCGATGTCAAAACCACAAACAAATCACACAATAATGTTGCCCAAAACTCATGTGTTTATCAGCCATCAGTAACTCAGCCAGTGAGTCTGGCTGAACAGGACAGCTTGTTTAGCGATGCCCTGCTGTCAAGCAGTCCTGCTAATCAATCAGCAGAGCGATGGAGCGGCCAGGCATGTCGGAAAACAGCACACCCCACAGAGAACAGGCCTGCTTCAGGAACCAAGTTGACTGATTGACTCCACCGGTGATCAGCTTGTTTCTGAGTGTGTGGTTTAGCTTCTGTATAAGTCTCCCCCTTTTGTGAATCTGGCTAAGGTGCATTTGTACTTGTGAAATTTGAGCATTTTATCTATGTACATATTTATGTGTTTTATAATCTTTTACCAGCGTCAGTCTGCGTGTATATGAAGCTCTCACCTCCATAACAAAGCGTTTGTCGTGACTGCCTCCACTTTCAGAGATCAGCTCGTACTTGAGGCCTCGTCTCTTCTCGTTCAGCTCCATGACGGGATTCTTACCACTCGCCGTCAGTATGGGACCCTGAGTTCGCACCTGCAGAGCGAAAAGGTTATTAAAGTAATTTAATTCGAAAGCAGCATCCTCATTGTTTTATGAGAAAGCACACAGGGGATAGCAAACCTGGGAGAGGGAGCATGATATGCAATAAATGTCACAGGCCTGGGATTATAGAACAGTGGGACACCCTATTTTAATTACCTACAATCAAAATTTCCCAGATTCACACTTCAAAAATCATTAGAACTGAGTGTATGCAATTTTTTTTATCAGCGGGTCTCCATTCCCACCTCCAGTGTGTTGGAGCTATCCGAGGAGTGTGTTGGATTATTGCTAGTGTGCGTGGATGTCTCACTCTTCCCCTCGCCATCTGACTTCTCATCTGAACTCATGGGGTCCAGGTCTGAGTCGAAACCTGTTGGGTAGCCCATCGCCTGGAGAACCTGAAGAGAGGAGATGATAAAGTAAAGAGGAGTTGGGAGGATGCAGCAAACCAAAAACCAAAAATCTGGATTTCTATGAAAGATTCATTAATCATTTTAACATAAATAGTCACAGATTCCAGAGATGCCCTTGTGATGTCTGACACCATAGTGCATAACCAGCTATCTAAATATCTGAATTAAAATGTTTTCAGTCAACCAAGTACCATAATTTATTTTCAATATTTAATACAAAAACAATTTTCCAGAAGCAGCAATACTGCAGCACACTGCATGTACTATAATCTCCTAGAAAATGATTACAATAAAGCCATTATGACACACTGGCTGTACAGAATCATAAGAGTCTACTGTAAGTCCTCGCCGGCACACAGAGCAGCAAAGTGATTCAGAACAATATGCAGGCAGAAGCAAAAAAAAGGAGAATGACACGTTTTTGACCCAAATAGATGATTGTGTTACAGCTGCTGAACCAGCCGCAGTTAGAGTGTGCAAGCGAGAGTACAGGAGATGGAGAGAAAGTGAGGGAGAGGAAGAGAGATCAAAAGGTGAGTACATGAGAGAAAGAAAGTGAGTGAGAATGAGAATGGAAAAGGGGGAAGAGATGGGGAGAAAGTGCCTTTTATGGGAATGGAGCGGATAGCGGATTATCCCAGCTCCGTGCTCTGGAGAGCCTCTTTGTTCACAACCACTTTGGGATTACATGGATTTTGCCCACCTCCATCCCTCCTCACAAACACACACAAACACGCACTGACACTCTAATGGGCATATAAAGTAAAATACATATAAATAGACACAGACAGGTTACAGCTGGAGCTTAGAAAGTTTTTCAGGTATAGCCAAAACAGTATCATCTCTGCTTTTTAAAATTAGTCCGCTTTTTATTATTTCTCAGTTACGGCAGGATCAAATGTTGAATCATAAGATGGACTAATTTGTTACACATTATTATCCTCTCAGTTACACATAAATACTGTCTCAGACACTCCAATCACTTCCCTGTACTTATTTTGTTACCTTGACGGCGACATGGAGCTTGGCGGTCTTCTTGGAGGATCCAGATGCTTCATAAATGGTTCCATCCAAGTCCACAGACATGGTGAAGACCGGAGCGTGAACTGGGCCTGACTGGGACAGCAGGCGGTACTGCAGCCCCGGCCGGATCTGGTTCAACCGCATCAGGGCGTTCATTGGCTGGTTGGAGTCTATGGCTTTACTGTCCAGGACTAATGCAAAAATCAGAATGGAGAGGGTATGGTTACAGTAGAAAGTAGAGCAGATTGGGGTCGATTTAATAAAAGGTTTGTAACAAGTGTCCAGCTAAAATTGAAGCGACTGGTACAATTCAGAAATACTGTATGTAATAAATCATATCTTCTAAAGGTTTTTAGCACATAGGCTGGTTATTTTTTATGATAAATACAGGTGCCGCTCTATTTTCTCATCGCTTTCCTCCTATTTGCCAAGAAAATGCCTCTCTGCTTCCATTAGTCGTGGTTCATCTTCTCCTTGTATGAAGAAAGAGCTGTGGATGGTTGGGTGGCCTACTAAAACGTTTGCAATCAATACTATTGATCTGCATCCACGGGATGGAGGGAGGATGGAATGGAGAGAAGCAGAGAGGAAAAAAGACAGAAAAAAATAGAGACAAGGGGAAGAGAAACAAGGCTCGTCTGTAGACAACCCAATATGACTGTTTGATCTCTGAGAGTGGTGATGCTTTGTTTTCATTGGTTAGAAGAAAAATATAGACTCAACGCAACATCAGAGAGAAAGCTCCTCCAACACTGAATGAAGATAGAAAGCTAAAACCATTAGGAGAAATCTGGATATGATGCTCTGCCATTGTTACTCATTTCCTTCCTTCTCGTACCTTTTCTCAGATTCCTCTTCATCTTCTTGATGAGGTCCTTGTCATCCATCGCTCCATCCTCATATGGCCTCTTCAGACCTAAGCCTGGAGAGAGAGCAAGAGGGAGAGATGCAGAGAGAGGTCTGAATCAATCACTAACTACAAGATCTGTTTATGTGGCGATACACAAAGGCGCTTGTGTGTGACAGAAAGAAAGGGAGGCAAAGTTGCAGAAAGGAAATGACACGTGAGAACAAGCACAGAGAAGGATAAAGTCACAGACAAAGTAAACAGGAGAGACAGGCAGACCGGCAAACAGTCAAACAATGAAGAAGACATACTGTAATCTCCTTCCCTACATGCACCTTAATCTGTAAAGGCTCTGGCAATTTTCCATGTCAGCGTCATGAGGTACCAAGAGCCCGAGTCGATTTTCCATGAAAGTCGCTTTGGAATTTTGCCAATTCAAGGTCTTATGAGATTTCTGTGAGTGTTTCTCTAAGTGGGATCGAAAGCAGAAACAGCACGCACAAGACATTTTATCAAGGCCACCCTGTCAGTAGCATAACACTCGAGATACGGTCACAAAAAAATCCCAGAGGAAAAAGAGGGCAAATATCAAGCAACATATCTCATCTGTAAAGGTATTTTTGTGATGCTTAACATGTCAGCAATATTAACAGCACTGACGGTGCTGGTTTGTAGAAAAAACACAGCATACGTCCAGAAAGGTCACATCGTGTGTGAAGATTCAACATGGAATTTTTTAGTGGCAAGTCTGACTTATGTCCAAAGGGCCTCAGTCTGAAACAGATAACTGAACCCAGGAATGTTGCAGCTTCAATGTGAGGAGAGGGGCAGGTCAACAAACAAATGTTCAGTCAGACAGATACAAACTCATAGACAGATAGACGTGTGGGGAGTATACTGGAGAGAGGACATGCCGAGGGACACTGAGCAGACTCACCTTCTTTATCAGACCAAGGATATTTCTGCGACGGTTTATTTGAAGGAAGAGGCTCCATCTCCAACACCTTGTAGATCTGTCCAAATGCCATGAATCTGAGTGCATGCTGTTGAGCACAAAACAAACACACACACAGAAAGGAAGAAAGTCTTAGAGTCAAACGGTTTGCTGTTCTTATAATGTTAAATTCAAATGTTTAATATTATCATGCAATATCTTCCTCTCAAACTAATGTGCAGAAAGCACTGCAGAGTCCATCACTCATGGTGAATTCTCTGTAGTTTGCTATGTATATCCAAGATAGAAGATTTGCAGACATGCAGTCATATATTCAGTTTTCTCTTCCTTTGTGAGGAGAAGCTCTTCAATAATGTACATTATGTTCTTTAATACTGTTGTAGGGCTTTCATTAAATTTGAAGTGAAGCTGCTGTACCAATGCAGGCCAGAGCAGGAGCTTGTAAATTCAGGTTGAGAAACAGAGAGACACTAAGTTGAGCCAGAATATTCAGGCTGATGTATCTCTTATGCATATGAGAGACCTCCTTACAGCATAAGTGTGTGCAACTTGATTTAGAGTTCATCTTATCATATTTACAAATGATAGGAGGCCTTATCAGAACATAGGCCAACTTATACATATAAAAAATAAGCCCTAATGGCCAGAGCTGTATCTTAACGACTGTCTACATATCTACCCCAAAAAGTAGTTATGTTGCAGCAGACAGGGTATGCCTGCTTTCCCCCCCTCATCTGAATATCAATATCAGCAGCTATTAGGACCAGTATGTCTATGTGTTAATTTATCATTCTCGATCTACTGTACACACCCTCAATCTACACAAACAATGAGACAGATAACCAGAATGGCACACAGTGGCTCTGCTAATATAAATCCATTAGGGAGGTAGAGTGTCTCAGATATTCATGAGGCTCGGTGTAGCTCATTGACAGAACAGCTTCCTCTCTCCTATCTGCTCTTGTATCTGCTCCAATACAATTATCCCCATTGACATTCCAGCCTCGTTCAGGCTGCCTTCAAAGGAAATGGACGGCAGGATTCACTAAGCCGTGTGGCTCAGAGGCTGCCCTGCTCAGTCGAGTGTGTGCGCGAAGAAGGACATGACAGCACACACGCACACACACGGCGTATGCACACAAATACTGTCCTCAGGGTGTCATAGATGGATTTATGGCTAGCGATGGCAATGGTTTCCCACACCAATCATTAAAATGCAGCACCACAAGGCTCTTTCTGGAGACACGCATGCACGCTTGCACAAGTGAGTGTGTGTATGTGTGTGCATGCATGTGTGGTTGGGGTGGTGATGGGGTCTTTCTGTCTGGTAACAGGCGTGTTGTTTACCGATTCCCACACACTGACAGCTCAGGGCGAGTACAGCTGGGTGATAACAACAGTGTCTTGAAACTGTAGTGTGTGTGTGTGTATGTGTGTATACCTGTGCACTGTAGGTAATGGCCTCAGCCTGCTGGTCGGTCATATTGGCTAGTGTGTTTGTTGGCTCTTTCTCACATGGGTCGTGTAAACCTGGACCACCTGGGGGAAGTGACAGAAGATGACACACACACTCATAGTCATTTGTTGTCATTTTATGCACTGACACTGCTGCTCAGTAACATTTAATTAGGCTTCACTGTCATGACATACGTGCCAATGACAATTAAAATGGACAACAGCAGCAACAGCACTGCAAGAATTAGAAAAATCTAACTGATCAACCTGGCCATGAGTTATTCAAACCAGTAAAAACCCACAACCTGAACCTTGGGTCTCATTTGTGTTAAATTTGAATATTGGAGGTAACTTGGCAGCAGCGTGGTACAAGTGTTCCCTGTAAACTAGGAAAAATGCCTCCTTGACTTTTATTTTGTTTAATATTCATATAAAACTACTCTTTTCTCTTTTTAAACTAGATTTAAACTTGATTTGAAGAATTGAATAAAATGAACCACGTTTTTTGAATAACAGATTTTTTTTCCAAGGATGCACAACATTTTGAAAGGACGTCCTTCAGCTGCTCCTAATTAAGATACTCTCATAACGATGACCTGCCTCATACAGCTGTGCTCTGCTTGGTCACTGATGTCTCTGAATGTCTTGAGCTCTCTCAGAGAAACAGCTCAAAAAATGTGCCAAGCAGAGCCTCAATGTATTTGCTAGTCTACCCAAATTGAGAATTTTCACTTCCTCCTTTCACTGGCAACTGAGATTAGAGTTTGCATGAAAACACACATTGTCTGTTGATACTCTAATCTTTCCAGCTATAAAATTCATACAACGATCCATACCTGGTAGCAGTATGCCTGAGGCTAGACACTCCATGACTCGACGCAGGGCTTCTCCTGCCCCAAGAGGTCTGTTGCAGGTGGCAATGGCCTTCTCACAGATAAGCTCTAAGGGCTGCAAGAATACACACATATACAGCACAGGTGAACATGTGAAAGTTAAACTGACAGTGACATTCAAATTCTATAAGAAGGGACTAACACAAGTAAATATTTCCAAAAGATTATCACCATCTGTTACTCAAATGTTGTATTTACATAAATAATAGTAGTAGTATAAATATTAAAATTGTATAGCATAAATAGTATAACAGCTCATTTATGGGTGAAATTTAAGCATAATTCTTCACATTTCAATAAAAATATGATCCTCCCATTACAGATGGGAGGAGGAAGACATTTCGAAAAAAATCTAAAAGCACAATAAAAAGCATAAAAGTTCAGTTCAAGGGGGATGAACGCTTTTTTTATTTCATAGGATTAACTCTCAACCATAGGTAAATACAGTGAAAGACTCACCCATCCCTTAAGAGGCTCCCAGATGGGATGTCTATTGCACATGTCTCTAAGTATCCTGAGAATGATAACGCAGGACTTGAGCCCGTTCACTCGAGCCTGGGAGAGATAGAGGGATAGAGAAAGGAAAGAGGAAAAGACGGAGGGAGGCAAGAAGGAAGATTAAACAAAGAGGGAAAAAAGGGAACAAATTGAGCGCAAGAGCAGTGGTATTTGTGCCAACATGTATAGATAACAGCCTAAAGTCATAATGAAATGATTGTATCTATCTAAAACTCTGCATGAGCTCCCCACAGAGATTCAAGAGTCTAAGTTATGTCTAAAAAATGTAAAAAAAAAAAAAAAAAAAATGTGTAAAAATGTTGAATATATTTGACTAAACTTGTTTTTTTCTGAAAACATTTTTCTTGATTTCTTTTTTGTAATTTTTGAGTTTTGTCTCTGTCTTCAGAAAATACCTACATCCTGAACTTGCACATTTTTTTTTTTTTTGTCAGTAAGGTAAGTGAGTCGGGAGACAGATGGGGAAGGGTATGGGAAGGGAATCAAAGGGAAGCATTGACATACTGTACAGAGCAGGCAGGTTAACATAATAGCCAAAAAGAAAAACAAGTATCAACCATTGCTTTTGTAGCCTTACGATACTTCTTACATGAATCTGTTTTCTTGAGTTCATATACAGTGAGTGGAGTGCAACATCCTACTGTATAAGGTAAAAACAAACTTTTTGGAAAATTTGAAATAAATGAGAGGATTAAGTTAACAGATCTGAAAGTAATGTTGTGGGGAGTGTGTAATATTTGGGCATTTTTGTTCATGATGTAGTTAAAAATTATCCTCCAAACTGAATTGAAGATGAAAGCATAAAAACATATGTTCATCAGCCATATTGTCTTTCATTATCAAAGGATTTTTAATATTTATGTTATCAAAAATGTCTACTTTTTCTTCACTTTCATCCGCTCTTGATTAGTCTAATGTGAGTGGGCATAATAAGCACTATAGTATTATCTGACAATGAGTGTATTCCCTCTGGGTGAATCGTCAGGCTACAATAAGCATCGGGCAGGAAGACAGGAAGTGAGTGGGTGCCGACCTGGAACCACTTGGCGTGTCGCAGCGCTGCCAGGGCCAACAGACATCTGTGTCTATCCAGCACCTCCCCCTCCTCCTCCTCAGCCTCCACTCTCTGCGCAGCAGCACCCAACACTGCCACAAAACAATAACAACCCAATATAGAGAACGTAAAACACACACACGTCATGTCTGAGTGTGTGTGTTTAAATCTTGCGTGTGTGAATGAGCGCAGATGCACGTGAATTTTCCGTGCAAATGCACACATACACACACACATGCATGGATATTTGGTACATACAAGGTGCTTTTCATGCCATAAAGTTGTTCCTCTCCTTGTAGAAAGTGCTCACTCTCTACAATTCACAGATCTGTGATGAATGCTCACAAAAGCTTCCTCACTCATTTAAATGGTGTGTCATTTTCAACACCGTGATCAGTTGGACATGTGTTAACTGCATCACATGTTGACATCATTAGCACAGAGTAATACGAGATGCACTGACCCACCTACACATGGATGTGTTGAAATTTACACACACTATTCAACAATGTTTTAGTAGTTAACATCCATTCAGTCACTGAGAAATCAGTGAAAGGGAGAGCAACCAGGGTCAAAAGGGAAGAGACAACTTTGTGGGATGGAGAGCCCCCCACAGACATACACCAAACAAATACCTAAGGAGTGTTTGATTTACTGTGTGTGGGCATTGCTGAGACATATACACTCATTTCTTTGTCCCCAGCAAGGTAAATCAATCTCTCCTTTATGTATTTGATGAAGATTTTATTTATTTTGATCCAGTCTGCACCAGGCAGGAGTCAAAATAGGTGTTTGTTTTTCTTCTTGATTACTTAAGGTGCACTTGATTTCACAGACTTATAGAAAAATGATGCTGAGAAAGCAATTCAACAACCTCTCTGGGCAAACACAGAATCAAGCGCTCCTAAAGTAGAACTGAAAAGAAAGAAAATCTACAATAGTTTGACCCAGTCTGAGACAAACACAACACAGGGGGGATCAAGGCAGGGTTTAGTTAGAGCATTGTGGTTGGTAAAAGAGGAGCATTCTTATGCTTCTATGTGTAAGCGTTTGATTCATGCTGCCCAACACACCAGGCTGGTTGAGTTACTGCATTCTGACCCATTCTCCATTCAGCATCAAGTCTATGATATGCAAGGCGAGCTGAATCAAACGCAGCTTTATATGAATGAGTGCGGTTACATGGGGTTTCCAAAGAGGGTTTATTATGTGCAGAACCTACAGGAAGTGAAATAAAACAAACTAAAGAGCCCCTTTGGGTCTCTATGAAAACAGAACTAGGTGCATATTTTCCTCATCACTCTCCCGTAAAGAGAAAATCCTTCCCTCAAGAGGCATTTAGTTGAAATGTCAAATGTGTCTAAAGTGTATCTTCATAGTAGCAGCATGAGAACATCTATCTCACATTATCTCTGAACTCATCTGGCCATTATCGCAGTTTAGCTCTTCCTCTGTCTCACCTGTACATTGGTGTGTATGTGTGCATTTGTGTAACGTATAATGCTGTATCTCAGGTTTGTCAGAATGGTCCCAGCTGCGTGTGGGACCACTAGTGGATCATTATCGTCTTTCTCCTTTCGCTTGTCCTCCTACCGTTCTCTCTTATGCTCTGCTGGCTGCTCTCTCACTCAGCTTTCTTTTATCATTATCACCTTCAGTGTTACTGACGCCATCTTCTCCCTCAGTCTCATTTTAAAAAATTCTCTTTTCTATCTTGTCTCCTCTAATTTACTGTCACAGCAGCCTTCCTCCCTCTGTGACCGCACAAAGAACCCAGCTGTATCTGAGCTTCAAGAGCACATATGCATGCAATGTGCTGTATGTGTACGTATACACAAGTAGAACTTTTATTAAATATTTAACAGTAATTCCAAAGCACATGGTAACTGATTAAAACTGGCAGATAAAATTATTGAGCACTCTTTTAAATCAATATATTGTCTACTGAAATCAGAAGGTGTTATTGATCCATCTAAAAGCATTCAAATGGCCAGAGCTTACTGAAACATTTTGCACACACAGGAATCCTAAAGCAATAACTGACACTTAATAAGTGTGTGTCTCATGTTTTTGGGTTTGTGAGCCTTTCAGAGATATATTACTAACTAATACCTTGATGAAGTTCTGACTAGGCAAGAGGAGCCATAGGTTTAACAGACAAGTGGTATTTAAGCCTGTGTGTGCTTGTGTTAATGTATAAAGGTATTAGAGCCTTTTTATATGTGACCCTATTAGAAATGCTGCCCCTCATCTCTCAACCTCCATCTGAGCAATTAAACTTCTAGTGTGACAGGTATCTTTATCCGTCAGGTACAAAATATGACCGCGTGTGCATGCCTTCTCCACTTTGCGGTTGAGTGAACGCATGTGCATGCCTGCGTGTTCCTCGTGTGTGCGAGAGAGAAAATACGAGTGGTCTTCTCCGTCTTTCTGCGGCACTTGGCATGATAAACGGCTAACCTCCGTGCTATCTCTCATCTCTCTCTGAGACCTGAGTGTCTAGTTGGACAGGAGCCACAGGATGGATGGGCAGCTTGCTACTGCCCGGTTATTGATTTCGCTGGCGTGCTGGCCTTGCTTCCCCGTACCACCTCCCACAACCAATTATAACCAGTTCCTGCTATCCATGAAGACGGGGTGGGGAGGGAAGACTGCTATTAAACTCAACAATTTCTGTCTTATTGTAAAGGTGTTTTTCTTTTTACAGTGTCAGTTAATGAGGTCAAACCCCTTGTTTGAGGGAAATATTTGAGTTCTATAAGATATATATGATATAAAATCAATCATTAATGTTATTGAAAAATATACAAAGTAACAAACAGCAGCATGTGTGTGTTTGAATTGAGAAAGAGGAAAAAACTGCAACTTGTTTGTTTTCCTATATGTGTTCCTACCTCGCCCATTCTTCTTCTCCTGCTCCTCCTCGTCATCCTCCACCTCCTCCTCCTCCTCCTCTTCCTCTTCCTCCTCCTCCTCCTCCTCCTCGTCCCCTTCTTCCCCATCGACCCCCCCCTCCTCCTCCTCCTCCTCTTCCTCCTCCACTTCTTCTTCCTCATCTTCCCTCATGGCCGGTGAGGTGAGGGTAACCTTCAGTGTGAGTTTGGGCTCTGTTGTAGTTCGTACCAAGATGGCCGCCTCGGGCAAGAAGCTTGTGACCTCATATTTCTCTTCTGTCAGCTTCTGTCATGTGTCAAGCAGACATAACTGGATGGTCAAAGGCCAAGGTCACAACATGACTTGGTAAAGATGAAAAAGCAGAGGAAGTAAAATATAGCTCAGCCTGCTGCTGCTGCTTCCAGACACTGCAACAACATCACCAGGTTGACAGGAGAAATATTAAGAGAATAATGCGCATGAAAAGACACAGAATAGCCCTGAAGATACCTCAGTTTCAGGAGTGTTTTGCTCCACAGTCTGAAATCCTCAACTAGAATAACATTTCGAAATGTTATGCCCATTTATCTTAATATCTTAAAAACAAGCTACAGTAATTAGCTACAATAACACAAACAAATCAAATAAACAAAATGCATTACAATTTATGAGAAGCTGTGAGATGCATGTGATGAAGAGAAAAGGACGATCTGGGGGAAAAAAATCATTTGATGTGAAGATGAAAGCTGGTACGAGCTCTAATCCCCCATGTGAATTTTAGACACATTGTAATGATCGCGTGTAATTGTTTTTATGCGTCTACCTCTAATGTTTCTCAGCGTCGCACATCCATTTGTGAAACTGTCTATCTGTATGTACACGCTGCTTCATTCAGTCCCGTTCTGAAGGAATCTGTTACTGTTGACCTCTCTAGTCAGGACTAAGAGGTGCTGATGATAATGATTAATTCATGCCAGTATACATAGCAACTACAACTGTTCCTAGACAAATACACACACACACACACACACACACACACACACACACACTCACATAAAAGTCATGTCTATACATATTTAATTAACAGAGGAAGTGAACTAAAACACAGAAAGCATTTGATGTGTTTTAAGCGCATGTGCAGTATGTGCCCGGTTGTCTCTGCTGTACCTAGAGTAGCAATATGTTGCTCTAGCTTTATTTGCAAGTGGACTGTGTTTGTGTATGTGTGTGCACTTGTACTGGTCACATTGTCGGTCACATCATAAATTATTCATAAAAAAAGCTAGTACGCTCAAGTTTCATAACTTATTTTAGGGCTTGGATTTCTTTGAAGTTTAGGGTCAGATTGGGGTAATGTGTGTAGCCTTTACAATTAAGTTTAAAGAAAGCATCAAAGGAATTAATCAGAATAAGTGTCAAAAACAAGTGACTATGTGTATATGTGTGTGTGTGTTTGTGTGTTTCCAACACTACTTAAGTGAGCAGTGCATCGCAGAGGACCATCTACATTCCATTTGGCTTTGATGAGAAAATCAGAATCTCTAGTCACTGGGCCGAGACATGAGATTACCCCTCTGCCCACACACACACACAAACACAGACACCAATGAGAGTTGGCAAATTCAAGAAGAAATAGTCATAAAACGTGGAAGCTTATCCAAAAAGCTTACTTTCTGACATTGGAGAGGATTGTGAAATAAGAGAGTACTTTCTTGGATTAAATTTGGCAAACATCATGTCACTGAAGGTTTAAAGCAAAGCTAAAATGCAAATGTGAGTTTATGTCATCAGCGTAGTTGTCGTTGCTGAACATGTACAGTATGAGAGAAAACACAAGACAGAGAGCAAGAAGCAGTTGTTGATGTGCTTGCGTGTGTCTCTAACCTCTATCTGTGTGGGTAAATTGTGACAGACAGTGTCCAGCAGTGTCTGTGTGGGTTTGTCTCTACACATCAGCACCAGCTCCAGGTCCATGTCGCCTTTGATCAGGAGGCCTTTGGCCACCAGGCCGATTCTCATCACTCCACACAGCACTCCACCACTGCTGGGCTCCCTGTTTTTAAAGAAAAATAAATAAGTAACATTTCTATCATGTTTTTTTAATGTTTTTTCACTGTCAGGACATACTGTACAAATTTCAATTTACAACTAAACAAGTTACTGGATTGCTTTCTCTCATAAAATCTATATTTTGTAGTGAATTAATTAAATACTGTATAAATCTAACAACTTACTCTACAAGCAAGTTGAAGTTGATTTTGTCAGTGTCAATCAGAAATAGTGTCCAACTATTTTGGCAAACATAATACTAATACAATATTTCATTATTAAGCAATATTTTATGTAGTCTTTGGTAAGTAGCTGTGTGATTTAACTGAAACAAGTCCAAGGTGCTAGTTAGGATAGCTGAAATAAGATTCAACAAGGCAATTCAAGCCCTAATGAGAAGTGTTGAACCCTTTATAAAAAGATTTATGAAGATAGTCGACAGTGGAAACTGTGCCCAGAGGTGGTCAAGTAGTTAGGTTAATTTCCTCTACAGCTGCACATGTGTTACTTGGTTACTTTTTGCTCTACTTTATATGATTATAAGTTTAACACTTAACACACACAAGAGGATGTGACCTTGCATGTCATATTTTATAGACTAAATAATAAATCAAACTATCAAGAAATTAATTGTTAATGTAAATAATCATTAGTTGTATGTGCAGTATGTGTCACTTCTGCCCCACCTGTAGCTGTCACTGGAATCCTCAGCTTCATCGCCAGGCTCATCCCCGGGGTCATCCTCCTCTGTGCTGTCTGCTGGTTGACTGTCGACCAGGGTGTGGTCGTCGCTCCTGCTTTTATCCAGCCAATCGGAGACGTGTTTGAGGGCGCACTCGACAGTGGACACCAGTGTCTGAACGGCCTCCAGGTCGTGAGAGGAAGGGTAGATGGTGGAGTGTTTTGCCATGACGTGGCGGTCATCGTTGCTAAAGGAGCGGAAGGACCTCTGAAAGGTAACGGAGAAAGAGAAATAAGAGTGTTATAAATCAAACATAGTATTTTCTGCTTAAAACTGACTCTCATGGGGATGCACTCATACACAAACACTCTCACCTACTCACCACTGGAGAGAGGAATTCAACAATAGGTTGAGCTTTAATCCATCAAACTGAGCACTAGTCTCCCTGTTGGGGACTAACTTCTCTCCATCACACACACACACACACACACACACACAATTTGAACATGAAACACATATTTGCACAAATGCTAGCAACACAACTGAACAGCTAGTGTGTTTTGTGCATGTGTGTGTTGCATTCATGCATGTATCTCTTTTACGGGGGAGAGAAATCAATTCTTAACTCAGTGACAGCTCACATTTAATGGCACTGACCCTGTCACTCACGCATGCATGAGTATACACAGCAACCCGGAATTCATCTGACTAGCATCCTCGTATCCTCTCCACCTGTCTTAATTCAATCAGACATTCTGGCCTTGGGAATTCATATCAGCTCTTTAGTCTCTCTCATTTTCTTCTTATTTCTCTCTGGCAGGTATCAGGAGGAAAACCATGAAAGGAGGCGACCAGGTGGGAGACATCAGAGACAGAGGTAGCACAGAGGAGAGTAAACAACAGAAAAATAGAAAAGGGAAGGCCACAGAAGAGCACAGCAAAGGAGGGCTATGGGAACGGTACAGAATCTTTAAAAAGGGGAAAAAAGGACAAAAAAAAGTTGTGGGAGGGGAGTTTGAATTCAAAGATGATTTCTTCCAGTCATCAAGAAATGAAGGAGAGCAGCAGGTGTAGCTGAGGCTTTTGTGATTCCTACTCTGCAATTAATACCACCCAGATGGGTCCCTGTGCTTATGAGCATTCATATGAAAAACCCTTATAAATTGTAGATCAGCTGCGAACTTCTTTTCATGTGTCATGGTATTTCAGTGGATGGTTGTTTATGTGGCTGCATGTTAAATGGGAAACCTTTTGTAATGGAAAAAAAAATGAAAAAAGTAATTATTTAAATATTTGATCATTAGGTTTTAACTCATCTCATTTAAATATACAGCCAATACAGCAGGGAACTTGTTCTAAATGACGATGTAGGGAACAGATGATGATACAACTCTTTGCAGGTATAATTACATTGAGAGTGCATAATAATATATTATCATAGCATTTGCTACAATACACAAAATGTAAATTCTCTGGAGCAACTATATAATTAATGACAGAAATACCCTACAACAGATAATTTATATATTACAATGATTGTCATAGTGTATTCATATTAATTTCTCATTGCTTTTATAGCCAGCAGGAACACCACGTCTGTTATACTACTCATTTTAATTTTCTTTCACCTAATTGTCTTTCACTATATGCATCACTTTTGTGTTATTTTGAAGTTGCTGTTGCCTTGATCGCTGTAGTTCAGTTTTGCTGCATCTGGACTTTTATCCCTTTCTTCACTTCACTCTCTTTGCCTCGCTTTCTCTTTGCTGTCTTTCTTCCTTCCTTTTTTCAGAGATAAAAAGAGAAACAATTAAGATTACAAGTTGTGCTGTTGTTTACTGTTTATTGTCACTTGGTGACCTGAATCTGAAGGAAAGGGGTTCATTTTTATTCATTAGAGGTTATCACGCTATGCTGGTGAGCCCGAGGTGCATAACCCAGTTCAACATGAGGAGGCTGCTCTCAACAAGTTGCAAAGCAGACCTGCTTATCTCACAGACACACATTTCCCTTTATTCAATGTACACATACAGACATGTACTCAAAGAGAAACACATACTAAACGTGCCCCGCACACGCACAAACACACAAACACACACGTACGGCAGAGATGACCTTTTTGGAGTGTTATGGATAATGTAGCTTGAGTTCTACTATCAATCCACTCGAAATCCAAGGGCCACCTGCATACACACACACACACGCACACAAACACACACACACACACATATATGTTCACGCACACTTGGTCCCATTTCTAATTGAACTGGTGACATTCTCTTTCACCAGAGTGAGAGAGATAAAGCCATTAACAGAAAAGAGGACAAGCACTGCACAATAACTGCAGCTTCACAGCCTGTTAGCTCAAACATTTGGCAGGGTTAGACGCTGCATTCCCACTGGAACGAGAAATTGTGATTCTCCAAGACTTTGGCAAGGAAAACTGGAGGGACATGAAGTGAATTTAGATACCTTGAAAGAGTATTAAAAATCTATGAAATCTAGTTTATTCTTATGATCTCTGTGACTCACATGGCTTCATTTGACATTTTCAGGCAATAAATACTCTGGTGTACATTGATGTACTTTTCCTTTCTTTTTAGTGTGAGGTGACAGCTGCAGTATGAACCAAGACTAAAAAAAAAGTGTTGATACAGTTTCCATTGTACTGTTAATGTAAGGCTCAAATGCAACAATTAGTTGACTGACTGAAAATGAATCAACAACAATTTTGATTGATTAATAAAGAACTAAGATATGAGCTTTTCCTGTTTTTATCTGTTTTATGTAATTGGACTGGAACAAAATGAAAGCAATGTGATTATGCCTTTCATAAATATATCTCTATTAAAAAAAACAATAGTCAGATTAATTAATAATGAAAATAATCATTAAATAACTTTTGGAAAAATCCCAGCGCTGTCCCTTAATTGAGCTATGAGCAATTGTCACTGTCTGCACATATATATTTTACCTCCTGATTAAAGAGAAAACGTCATATTTTTTACACCATGATAAAGTCATATATATATATATATATATATATATATATATATAAATATATATATATGTATACACACACACCATGTGGAAGGGAGAGCTCTGTAAAGCTTTGTCTTGGTCTGGTGGAAATATGTAACAACTATAGATGCCTCCCAAGGTCATCAGGAGGAATACCAGTGAACTTCTTTCCTTCTTCAGAATTCTCTGCAGACTCTCCATGTCTGTAACATGTGTTCTGTTTGAACTAAAGAGACGCTTGACTTCAACCAACCTCAGTCTATTTGACAATTTATCAATCACATATCCTCCTTCTCCCTCATTTAAAATCCAAAATCTATGAAAATATTTCTATTTCATAACTGCTGGACACAAGATGTCTTCTACTTCACTGAGAAGTCCAACCTGTATATATAAATATATATAGGTATGTACAGTATCTGCAGGCTTCAAATTTGACTTCATGCATATAATTTTCATACTGGACAGGGATTGGCTTACAAACTAGTTGTGATGTCAGAAATCATGCTTTCAGGTATATTTATTTAAGATGAGTGCAGAGAAACTTTCCCTCTGCAGCAGATGAACGTGACAACAAGCTCAAACATCCATGTGAAGAAAAACTGAAGTAGAGGGGGACTTGAAGAAAAAATGTTATGCAAACCCCCCCCCGCCCCAAAAATAAAGTATGTGTTATTGTGAGTGTGTGTGCTTGCGTATAATACTGTGTGTATCTTTATACTTGTGTCCCATCTCAGAGCAGTGTTTAACACACCAACAGTCGCAAATTTTATGAGCCGTTGCTAATGGGAGCTTCTGCAGTCATAAACCACATTGTGAGGAGAGTGTCTATGTATCATGCGCGTGTGTCAGTATTACTCAACCACAGGGGAGTTGTTGCCCAGTCACTCTGATCACCATGTAAATCAGAGCAGTTAAAGAGGACTCACTGACAGGAATCGACCTCGTAGGCCAGCGTATGACCAGATAACGCTGCCGACATTTAAGACAAGTGACATGATAAGTAAGCTACTTTTGCCAGGATGGGAGAATAGAGAGAGCCTGGATGAAAATTTCATGGTTACTGTAAAAAAAAAAAAAATCAAATGCTTTACCCTGCATTTTTCATAACCTTATTCAAATGAAATGAGAAAAAAAATACTTCTTGCTCCAAATTAATGAAAAGTAAAACATTTCATATTCTACCGCAGCATTTCCTGCCCAGTCCAGGTTGACAGGTGGATTAAAACAGTCTTTTTAAAATCAGCTTAACATCATGAAAAAACTGACACTATTATCCATTTGATGCTTTAAGTGCTCTGTGTTGAAGCATCTTAAGTCACTCTTGTGCCCTCTTCACATCCTGATTACTGTTATCTTCTAGCAAAATAATGGCACAATAGTCTAGTACACCATCAATAAGAAACTCCCATACACACACAAAGATGCTCACTCAATCTGTTAGAGACTAATGTGGTCATCCTTGAGTTCACCCTGACCGCTACACAACCTGGAGGTCAGTTGCACAATATGTTCCCCTTTCCAAGAGGGCATGTGTGAGCGTAGGTATGAGAGCAAAATAAATCATAAATGATAGTTAAGTCACAAAGGATCTCTATCCAGATGCCCGTAACAACCCCCGGTGTCAGTAACACGATATAAGACTGTGTCCAGTTTCAAAAAATTGACCTGAAGCCAATCCTTTGAAGTGAAGGTTTAGTTCAGGTGTCTTGTAGGGCCGAAGTTAATGCTGTTATGTCTCTAAATTTAATATATAACACTAAGATTCTCTTTTTAAAGACAACATAGTTTGCTGAGGGAAGAAACATGATCGATGAGAGATATTGTAAACAAGCCAATAGTTTAGCCAGATTACCTAAAGCAATTTACTGAATGAAAGTAAGCACAGACAAAATGTCATGAATAATCTTCAAGATAAATCTAGCTAACCCGGGGGTTTGTTAAAAACCTGTATGGTCGTCTGATTGCTCATGTTTTTTTGCCCTTACAGACTTTTTGGCCGGGTTCCTAGATATCAGCAATTAACTTAGTGAGTGCAATATTATTATTGAACGATGGCCAAATGTACCAAAATAATACAACATCAAAATTGGGCATAATTACTTTAAAGTGAGACATAAATATTAACATCTACCTCCTACTAGGCTGTTTCTTTCTTTTCTTTTTTGAGTTCAATCCAGGTCAGACAGTATACTTAGCATAATACAAAATCTTATGCGAGGGAAAAGAAACCCACTGTTGCTTGACATTCAACAGAAAAAAAAAAACACGCATGCACACATACAACTGTTATATCCCGGCCGTCTAAAAGCCACCAGCACACACCATGTGCTGTGCGTGTGTATGTGTATATACCTTCATATGCCATTGTTGCATAGTGCTTTTAGACCACACACACCCCAATTACACTCCATTTCATGCTCCAGTGAGGCCAACTGGCTGGCAGGTCTATGTTACATAACCACATTACACAGCATTTACAACTCACTGTGTACTAAACTAATGTGCACATGCACACCATCACAAAAAAACACTGCACATACACACTAAACATGAAAATTATCAATGACATATGCATGTAAAACCTATACAATCAGTTACACACAGTGTATTTCATACACACACACACACACACACATGCATCCATTACTTCCATTACTTCCATCCATCACACCCCATTCTGTCCTTAATGCCCTGCAGGAAAACCATTTCAGTTCAAGGTGTTGTGGTTAGACACGCAGCCTGTCAGCAGCGGCTACTTCACTTTAGAAGCAGTAGAATCAAATGTCTTTCCTCTCTGTTGCTGCCTGTCTCTGTCAGGCTCTTCCTGTCTCGTCCTGTCTCTCTGTAACCATCTACTATAAATTACACGACCCGACGCCAAGGACACAACTCACTGGAACAATATGAGCTGATTGGAGGGACACTCGATACGCGTGTCTTTGTTAAAATCTCTCTATTACCATTTATTTTTAGAGCAGCGTTTAAGAACATTGTACTGTGTGTGTGCATGTGTGTGCGTAGGCAAAGTGTCTGCTCTTACATTTTAATAAGTCATGTGCCTACAGTGCATGCTGACAGCACACATTCCTAGGTATTGTGAAGAAAGAACCAGAGATGAGAGAGAAGAGTGGGAAAAGCCTTTGAAAGTAAGCAAACAAGCATGACCAAAGCCGAGAGATCGACAGAAGGAGATGCAGGGAGGTGAAGACAAACTGAATTTTAATATTTTCAGCCAGCTGCAGTAAAAACAAAGATCTGTTTGTAGTGAAGGTGACAACATAGGCCAAAACAACCTCATAGTAAAACCCAGAAAAACAAATCACCACCCATGTGTACCAGGGAAAACTGTTTCAGTGGGGGTGTTTGAGAAAATGTCACACCTCTTTAGCCCAACATAAAAGCAAGTAGAGTTGAAGGAGAAAAGAATGTTTCAAAAACTTCAAAAAGACATCAAAAATTGGTTAGGAGTGATGGGACAAGCAACGCTGAAGAAAAAAAAAAAAAAAACAACAACTCAGTGCATTCTCTGTAACATCCAGCAGCCTCGGGGAGATTGCATTAAAAATTCATCCTGTGATTTATCTGCACTCTGCTTGGCAGGCCGGCCTGCCACACTCCGCTATCCCGTTTTATTGTGCTCTCTCTCTCTCACTGTCTTTCAAATTATCACATGTGCACAGTCACACGCACATGGACAGGATAGCGGGGTGTGCAAAATCGCATTCTTGACTGCATGACACAGATCTTGCAGCAAAACAACAAAAGACAAGAAAGAAAATGACACATGCTGTCCAAGTCAAGCTGGACTTCTCAGCTGATAAACATGAGATAAAAACGACACATATGGAAAACTACAATAAAGAGAATAAAGAATATAATAGCAGGCAATATAGAGCAGCTCATCACCATCTGCAAATTCCCAGCCTCTTTTTTTCATTAAAGGTCTGCTGTCATCAATCAGGCTTAAAAGCTGGCCTTCAAAACTACATTACCCAGCCTACTTTGCACTGAAGGTTGAGATTTCATTTATCTATGTCCTTTGCTTCCGGTAATGTGTCAGCGTAGTTTAAAAGGTTTATAGCGTGCCTATAAAATATTACAACTGGGCCGCTAAAAGCAGATGAGCTGACTTCGCACTGCTTCTGTGCATACTATTACAGTATTGAGTAGAGGCATGTGTACATGAGGGAAATACTAGAATACACTAAAATAAACATAAAATGATATAAATGGAAGAACAAGAACATTTTCCTGGTTCAACAAAAGGCTAATGCTTTATTTTACAGGTCCTTTAATTTTATACTAATTTAAAATGTTTGTCGAATTTGCAGGTATTTAATGATTCATTTTGTAGAATTTTTTGCAAAAAGACTGGGATTTGGTACAAATTAGAAAAAAGTGCTAAATTAATATATTAGATTCCTAACAATTCCTACACTACTTAATTATCAGTGTGTAGTTTTCTGTTTCAAACTACATATCAGCATATTAAATTCCCATTTGAACACACTTCCTATATACTACCAAATTATAATAATAACCCTTTCAAAGAATTATCCTGAGAATGAACAATTACATAGCTACATCAAGAAAAAATATTAAAAGAAATTTAACTGGAAATTACTGGCGTACTGGAAGTACAGGATCTGTAAAGTGTTACTGAGATTGTTTTTAAGAAACAACCCATTATGCTAATATATCGATTGACACATAAGACATACTGAAAACAAAGTATTTTTTTTCAGTTAAAGAATTGTTAACTGAAACTACCAACTAAACACTTTAAAATCCTTCTAGTCCTAATAATGAACTGTTAAAAAACTGCAAATTACCAGAAAATTTCCAGGAAATCAGCATAAAATTAAACAACCTGTAAAATGAAGCTTTATCAACAAAAGCTTGTTTAGTTTAGTTTTAAGGCAATTCACTTGTCTCTTAATAACTGTACAACAAAGACTGTGTAAAGATGAGTGTGTTTCACATTCAACACAGTGTGAGAAGTAGAGCTGAAACCGCAAAATTGTTAAAACTTTCCACTTGATAAGTCCTGCAGTGCCTCCTCCAGAAACTGAGGAGTGAACTAATGATGGCATGCACAAGGACTAAGCTATACAGCAAGCTAGACGGATACAACATAATCAACCAGCAGAGTGTGTGTGTGTGTGTATATGTGTGTGCGTAAAAAAGAAGGAATGAAGGCGCCGACAAATACTGCGGGCATGTGTATTCATTAAGTTCAGAAAGCTCTGAGGAAAGTCGATAAAGAAGCTGTTTGGTGTATTGTGCGGTTTACGTGGTGACACCCTCGCCAAGGTCACCCGCAGTATTTGCTGCATCACCATAACTCACGACTAATCACAGTACTGTGTTTGCAAGCTGCAGACACACGCACACACAGGGGCATGCACTAGTCTCATTACCCTTGGTTATTTATGAGCTCAAACCATGTGCCCTCTTCTGCAATGTCCAACATCAGCACCTTCAGCAACATCTCTTTCAATTCCCCTCAAACAGCCAGTTTCCTCTTCCCCTCCCCCCATTCTCTTTCTCCTCTCCTTCATCCATCTACTACTAAGCACTCTTCCATTCTTATCCTTCTTTTTTTTTTTTTTTTTTTTTTACTCATTTCCCTCCTTCCTCCTCTTGTTCTAGTTTTTAATAATTCATCTTCTTCTCTGCTCCCCCCTTGGGGAAAAGCTCCCACTGTCACAGGCCAAGACCATTAATCAATCCCTCGTTTCTTTTTCTCTCCATGCTCTCAACCTTCCCTCTCTCCTCCTTTTCCCCGCTCTAAAAACTTCTTTTTTTGCTTTTCCCTATACTTTCCGCTTTTCATTTCTCATGTTTCTTCCCATCATTTGTGTGTGTGTGTGTGTTTTTTTTTTTTTTTACGGTCTTATCTGCCCCCTCTTCTCAGTCTCTCTTTCCAGTGCTCTCTTTGATCTTTTCAGCTGTCCTCTCCTCCTCCTAAACAACGCAGTACTTCTTTTTACCCCATCATTTTCCAACTGTGACACGCCTCTTGTGCTGTTACGTAAGGAGCAAACCTCATTTCTACACTCATTTAGCATTAGTGATTGTGCAACTGTAGACCAATAAAAATGAATCACCTATCCTTATTTATAACATCAACACATAAATACAGACTGGCCAACAGTAATCAAACTGACAAACTGTCTTTTTGTCACCACTCCTACTTTTCACCATCAACCTCTGTGTGTTAGTCTTCTGTTTCCTTTCATTGTTCTTTATCTTCTTAAGCTCCTCTGCCTCATTCATTCTTCTGTCTTTTCCTTCTTTCTCCAGTTGATAATTTATATTGTCTGCAGATCTCATCTCCCATCTACTCTCCAAAACACAAGGCTACACACTCCTATATGCAACAGATATTTCTCTCTGAAATGTTTGACACACGCACACACACTCTGTTGCCATTTCTAGAAATAGTTATCAGATTGAACTCTTATACCCTCCGGTCTGGAGGATGTTTCCTTGCTCTGCTGTGGATAATCCATTGGTATCCACCTGCATGACCACACACAGACATACACACACACACAGCAGAAAGTACAGTGCAGAGTGTATATTACCATGCCTGCAGGAGGAGTGGTTGCACTTTTCCTTCCTTCTGACGCCCGCCTCTGGATTTGCTGGGCGCGTAGTGTGGTGCAGAAGCAAGGTTACCGGTCAGGATGTTGCTGTCACACCTTTTCCGCTCCTCATGTGCTCTTCTGTCACTCTGGCCACCGCTCTATGAGAGGTTGTACTTCTAAGAGATGGAGAAATGCAGGGAGACACAGAGAAGAAGAGATTAGTGTCTCGACGACAAGAGGGGGAGGTGTCAAGGGAGATACGCAATGTTTCTTCTTCTCTACCAAATTAAAAAAAACACAAAAAGGGAAGAAATGTCCAAGTTAAAAAATAACTAAATGATTAATATAACATAAAACATGCATAACAACTCCCAACACACTCAACCTTTATCTGTTTAACCTTGCAGAACCCAGATCCATCCATTCCTTCATTTGCCCTTGTAACACTCACATAAATACGGTTTTCTCAGCAGGGGTGCAGTCCCCGTCCTTGAGTAAAAGATCTGACAGAATGGCTGATAAACCCATGTGGAGATAGACATGTGGAGACACACACACACACAGACACGCACTCACAGACACATAGGCTTTCATTCATTTTTCATGAGCTGGCAGGGATCTGAGTGAGGGGGATGTAATACAAACATGTACTTGTTTTCATACACTGGGTTACACACTTAAGCCTAACGTACCCTCCTCTACTCTCACACACAGACACACACACATATTTACATGCAAACTAGTTGGCGGACTACATGTAAAAAGCTTTAAAGACAAAGTTGAATCCATATCTATAGAATCTCGAAAGCACAGTGACATTTCCATACACTTCGCAGAAGAAATAATGAAACTGTGTGAAAAAAAATGACTATGGCATTTCTGCGTTACTCTAAAATGTAGTGTTTTACTGTAACACACTTCCGAATTACCCTATCATGATCACTCAAGAGGGAGACAGACAGGAAACAAATGGGAAGAAATAGGATTGACAAAACTCAGAGGTGGATTTTAAAATGACAATGTTTAGTGAATAGCGAGCACTGGTCCATTGTGCTGCAAAGATACACCTTCCAACACAATGCGAGACAGTAATGGTTCTAACCTTACATTTTCCTGGCTTTTATTCCTTTCAGTGAACAAAAGGTAAAAGCAAAGTACTACTGAAAAAAGATGTAGAGGCTCTATTGAAGCAGAGTACAAACCCTACTGAATAATTCAACACCTAACCAATTAACCTTATGTCTTATAATAAGCTCATGATTTTACAAAAAAGTAAACAAAAATCCATTGTGGCTTTTACCTTTAGCTCATCTTAGGGCTCTGTGCAGCAAATCAAACATGTGGTGTTGCTATGAAAACACAGGCCACTTTTATCAGTGCGGAGTATGTTGAGGTGAACAGATACACAACGTTCCTGTTCACAACATGAAATGTCAACAGTATCGCCACTGACAGTACACAGACGCATCTGGTCACACTCAAACCACAGCAATGACATTTATAGAGCTGAGCATGTTTGTGCGTGCGTGCGCACAAGAGTGTATGAGTTGATTTCTGAAAAGGGTCTGCCAGACTCAGGAGTTGTCTGTTCAAGCAGGTTTGGGAAAATGAAGAAGCGTTAATTTCATTTACGAGAACTGTGACGAAATATATTCATTTGCGAGCATTTTTTCATGTCGAATGTAAGATGATGACGTGACAAAAAGAAAACAAAACACACAAACAAACAAACAAAAAAAAACTGACTAAATGTCTTCAAATTATTGTAGGAAAATCAAAATAAAATATAAAACTAAAAAATATGACTTCAGCAAGACAGAAAAGTCAAATATTTTTAATTAGATTTGACTAAAATTATGAATGATAAAGTAAATCTGACATTTGATCTCATACTTGAAAAAACAATACATCTAAAAATAGCTGCAAAAAATATACTACTTGTGATTTGCAAGCCCCTTAATATCTGAGAAATTAGATTAAGCAGACACGGCGCTCACACAGGAAACAATACAGACATTAATGGAGCAAACATGAATCTATTAAGGTCCATTACAGACACCAAACTGTATCTCTCTGCTGTTCCTTATTGCCTTCCCACACATAACTATCATTGGCAAATTTCTTTTTTATATACTCTATGTGATAAATAACATTGTCTGTAATGTGTTGAATATCTCCTCACCTTGACACTACATCCAGGGTTCTATCTGGATGCTGTCAGGGGACAAAAAAGATAAACACACACGTGATTGCTAGTCTCTCCTGGAGTAGACCTGCTGGTGGATTAAACTGTGATGATGCTACAGCCTCTCAGTGAAAGCTCAGTGGGATCCGGAGAGAACGAGAATAAGAGAGGGAGAGAGGAGAGAAAGGGGGGGAGAAGCGGTGAGTAGTTTGAGAGAAGAGGAGAAAAAAATGGAGAGAATTGAAAATGAGCATGAACGAGAGCAAGTAGGACAAGGGTAGCGGGCAAAAGAGGCAAAGGGCGAAACTATAAGAAGAATACAAAGTGGTGAAAGGGGGCAGAGGGGAATCGGATAAACAACAACACCAGATATTGAGCTGGCCCCTCAGGCAAACAAACTCCACCAGAGGCTGCTCCTCATTTTCTCTCAAGCTCTCCCTCTCTAAGCCCCTAGCTGCTGGCCTGCAACACTGACAATTACCTCCTCTACACACCTGGCAGCGACAGCGTCTGTGTCGGTGCACTTGTGTTTTGCCAGTTACATTATAGCCAACACTCCTTGCTGGGGGGGACGGGGAGGGAGGGGAGCTCTCTTCCAACATGGCTTGGCCACTTAGAATTGTATGCACATGATTAGAGTGCATGGGCGCAGACACAAACATCCTGCCAAGAAGCATAATACCAATGTGCCAGCCCCCATTCGATTCTCATTATCAGAGCTATTCAATGATAAACAACAACACCCATTCTCCCCCTTTGTTTCTCTCACAGGCCACTCTCCTTTCTCATCTTTAATTTAAATCAAATGTGCAAAATACAGTCGTTTATTATGATTTCAAAATATAATAAGACAAAACAGAGTGAATGTGTTGTTTAGATCAAAGTTTAGATGAAGCCCTGAATCTTCAAATCAACAATATGTAGCCTACAGTACGCCCGCCTTCACTGTCTCCCACTCAGACTGAGGGCATCTAAGAAGACCGTGTTTTCACATGTGTGGCTGTGTGTTGACTGTTCATACTGTATCTGCCTGTTTATTCCTAAATCCTCCAGATGATTTTTTTTTTCTTTCTGTGGGCTCATCCTGACCAATTATTACATTTCTCCCTGCATCCACCCGCCATCGCCTTTTCATACGCCTCCCACCAGTATCCAGTATCCCTTCTCCATTTTTCTTCTTCTCTCTTATTCACACCATCCTGGTGGGTCATTAATGTGTGATTGTGTGTTTTTCTCCAGAGAAGGAGAGAAGAGAAATAGGGAAAAACTGGCAGGAGCCTTTCCTCATTAACGCTGGTGGTGGCTCATGGACATTAGCATGTGCACGCACACATGCACAGATTTGCACATGGCACACATGCAGGCATGCGCACTGCAGGCACTGTCGTCTTCACCTCAATTTGGTTCCAGAGTTATTGAATATATTTCTACTGGAAGTTTATGCATAAGGGAAAAACACACACACACACACACACACCTGTGATGTGTCCTCCCAGCGCCAGGAGTTGGTGATTACATCCTGTTTTCCCTACAGAGACGAAAGGAATCAGGCAGAGGATAATAAACAAGGGATGGGAACTGATTAAAAGATGAAGGAGAGATACCAGAGTTGGAGAATTTGCTGAGACGGCTCTGAGCAGCAATTTACACCTTTCTCATCTGATAACCATCAAATAAGATGAGCAGTGGAAGAGACAGAGTGAAGGGAGACAGAGGATTGACAAAAACCTGAGAGATAGAGTGCTAATTAGTGTTGGCGGAGCTGCTTTTCACAATGTATTCCCTTTTAGAATTTTGATTATCTGATTAATTTTGAAATCAGATTATCTGACTTTTTGGATATTTCTGCTTTTGAAGTCCATGAAATGTTGTTGAGTGTAATGTTTAATGACTGCAGTGTGGTTAGAGGTGAAATATTTCATCCAGCAGCCACATTGCCAGCAAGATTCCTAAATTCAAGAAACCCTATCATTATTTAACCAGTGAAAGGACCTTTGATTGATGGCTGGTTACATCCCAGAATCGCTGGAGGAGAAAAATTTAACTTTACAGCCACAACCAAAATCTACTGGCACTTCATAAAATTATGAATTATAAAACACAAAATGAGTATCTTTTTAATTGTAGGGAGTTTTAGATAACTCCCAAACTAATGATCTACTATAAAAACCATCTTTAGTGTTATTATAACAGAGAGAGCCTTTGGCCGTGCTTCAGGAAAAAACCTTCTGACACAGCTTTGGAATAAGATACAGTCTCCAGACACAACACTGATTTACTTTATACAAGCTTTCATCAATCTACGGATTATATATATATATATATATATATATATATATATATATATATATATATATATATATATATATATATATATATATATATATATATATATATACCTTAAATAGCCATGGCTGTAATAGATTTAAGGACATATAATGTACTCACAGATCTGCACATTAGTTCCAGCTCCTGCTCTGCTGTCATGTCATACTCCTTCATTCTCTAAACTGACAACTGTAGAGGCATCTCTGTGCACTCGAGTGAAGCAGACCTACAATGAATCTAATCTTTGCAAAGGAATGAACAGGTGTAAATACGGCTGATATTTCTGGCAGCTAAATCTGGTGTGTTATTCTGAAGTTATTTTAAAGCAGGACTGTTGATTTTTCTCTCACCTGGCTATTCCAAATTAAATTATTTTTGGCCTCATGAATGCTTCGTTTACCGATGCTATTTCTGCCCCATCATGTTTAAACATTCCTTATACACCTGGAAGGGTGTTTGAGTGTGTAAGTAGTCTGTATGTTATATCAGTACAGATTTGTGTGTGTGTATGTGTGTATGTGTGTGTGTGTGTGTGTGTGGGGGGGGGGGGGGGGGGGGGGAGTGGTTCCTGGGTTATTGGTGCCATAATGTTTGCATCTGGGAAAACATCTGCAAAAATGTGCAGTAATGAGTTGGACAAACGTGCACACAGACAATGAAACTCTTAGGACCAGGTGGTGCACAATAAACAGAATGGATGCGGAATCACGCTCTCATTCACCTCTCTCTAACCACCTCTGTTGTGAAGAAGCGTGCGATTGTGTAAACAGGTGCTAGCTGACTGATTTGTCTGTTTGCTCGGCTATTTCTTTACCAGAGGAGAGGAGAGAGATACAGAGAGTGATGGAGAGACAAGTGGTCTGAAACATATAGTGTTGGGAATAGAAAGAGGCACCAGCCAGGGACAGATATGGAGGGGAAAAGATATAAAAGTTAAATTTCTTTTTACTGCCGAGGAAATAGCAGAGAGAAGCTCAATGTTCAAAGGGGACATTAAAGAAGAATGCACCCTCTGTTCCTCTTGATAATGTGAAAATGAATGTCTGAATTTCGATGAAAATCAAGATTCGCTGCAAATTCTCATGTCCCTGTTTCCCTAGTGAACTTCCCTCTTTGCTATTCATGTTCCATCTCTCCTCCAAAGTAACACCATCTCATTTCCTCATCTGTCTTCCATGTCTCACACTTTCCTTTGATCCTTTTTTTTTTGCAGCCAAGAGAACCATTTTAATACATCCATGTCCAGTATAATAGACTGATTAGAGTGTAAACATGGCTAATGAAAACAGAAGTAGGAATAATGTGTGTGATGTGATTGTAATCTGGGCTGAATAAAGTACAGTTGGAGATTTTATTTCTGCAACAGTAACAGAGCGAAGAGAATGGCTCACAGATTTGCTGTTGATCAGTAATAATGACCTTTGACTTTAACAAAACATTAAAAAGTTACCTACCATTTGCACATGAAGACCAGCAAAGACAACCTTCCAGCTGTAGGGCTTTTGTGACAATTTCTATTTTATACTTCTTTATATTGTGAAGGCCTTTACTTCCCCTAATGAACTTATGTCCTTTCTTGAAATAAACAATATTTTCTTTCTCAGATCCTACATTTCTTCCAGATAAGAAAGAGATTAACATAATGTTGTGTTTTGCCCACATACTTTTCTAAAATTAAGCTAAGTATTTACTTTGCAGCCAAGAAGACTGCTGCAGACAAGATGAAAATAAAAGATATAATAAGATAATAAAAGTAATTTTATTGGGTGACTAAGTCTATCAAAACTCTTGGGTTAGGAAAAGATGAGAAACAAACAGAGGAAGAGAGACACTTCCAAGGGAAACATTTTGGGTATATGCGCTGTCCTCCTTATTGTTTCAAGCCCTGGAGGCAAAGGCTGGACACTCTGACCCTCCTCTTCTTGTGCCATTTGTTGACCATGTGGACACCACTGATCCAGATTTAAAAAAAAAAAATAAAAGGTCGAATGGCACCCCTGTGGAGGCTGTGGTCAGCATGGCAAAATGAAAAACCTGTATTTCAATGAGAGTGGAGAGACATGCCCAGGTAAACCGCTCGCTGACTCACATGACAGAGGAGACCAAGTCCCTGATTGCCTGCCCCCGAGATGCAGAAATGATACCTATTAAAATATGGGAGGAATGTCTGGGCAGTAGCGGTGAAACAGCCCCTAACTGACACAGCTCCTAAATATTAGAGGAGGCTAGATCTAAAATTGATACTTCTAGCCACAAGTGCAAAGTGTATGTACTGTATCCATATGTCCATAAACCCTTTAGGTCAACAAAAACAAACCAATACAAAGCAAAGATGTATAAAGAACATCTTTAGGAAATGCAACTTAACGTGACGAAATAGGAACAGGCTTCTTTTGTACAAATACACCATGTGCAGGAAACAGCAGCCACACAGTAGTAAATACCATTGTTCCTGCATTTTCACTGCTTTGTTTTATATGTTGCTGTAGAGACATGATCAGGAGGAAGCTGCATAGTGTAGATATTATCTGCATTATGTCTCATTAATGCAGCCGGCTCGACACATGCTGAAGGGACATTAGAACAAAGGACACCAGGGGAATGATGTCAGATGTGTATTGCATGTGCGTCACGATGGGGATAGTAGGTATGTTGTTGACTTTCCTCATTTCCTTTCACTTCCTAGTTCCATCTTTCTCTCAAAGCTAAAAGAGGTGTATGTGCACGCTGTATCATTTATACTCGTCTCAAGCTATTTTTCTCCAATTTGTTCCTCCTTCACAGATTTGTGTGTTGTTTTTTTTTTTTATATTTTGTTTTCTATTCCTGCTAACACTGCTAATATTGAGTGCTTGGCATGGAGAATAATTAACAGGTGTGACAACAGGCAGGACAATTGCAAATTACAACCTGAAAAGACTGTGAGGAAGTGGCCCGTTAAAACCGTACAGATTAATTTTAAACTGCAGCTCTGCCTTCCAGTCCTCGGAACAAGGAGTCCTGCTGGTTTTCATTCCAGCCATTTAATCAGGAACTGTTTTACACCTGGGAGTCAAGGTGAATGCAATTTAGACTCCTAGTAGGTTAGAAAACCAAAAGTACTATTGGACTCGGAATGAAATCTTTATGTGAGGACTATTGTTCTTCTAGTTGCAGTATTGTTGAGTTTTAATGTATTCTTTTTCTTTTTCTTGAAGTTAAAGTTTAATAATATATCAATATATAATTTTATATAAATGTTCACTGTTGTTTGGAAGTTTTGCTTAGGATGATTGAAAGCACAAAATATTATTTTGTGTATGGAAATATTATACCATGTTACATTATAGTTGGTATAATATTCATTATCCATATCCATATCCATTACTAGACTTTTTAAACATTCATTGATATGTTTCATTTATTGATATCTTCAGGAACAAATGGGGAACAAGACATGTTTTAGGGCCAAATAACATACAAGACTCAATGTCAATGTGAAAAATGTCAAGTATAGATCGATAGATCTTTCTAATGAATTCATGAACAAAAAGACACTTCAATATCACAATGGACCCACTGACTCCAGTGATCACACACACACAAAAGCAATTATTTCTCCCACACGCTGATTTCCCCACTGAAATCAACTTATGCACCTGATCTATTCTAATTTATCTTGGCTCTCTTACTAACTACTTACTCTCATATTTTGCTGCTGTTTTATTAATTCCTTGTTCAGGCTCTCTTTGCTTTTCATGTATCACATTTGATCTTGTCTATCACATTCAATTTTGTCTGTCATCCTCATTAGTTTATCATTTCTTTTGTGAGAAAATTCTGTCATAAGCCCTTTAGGAATTTTAAAATGAATATTTTAGTAATTACACAGACACTTCTCCAATAACTGCTGTCTTCAAAATCATTCTGGTAACCAAATTAGATTTGTGCTTTTTTTTCCCTGCTCTGCTCTGTCAGCCCTCAATTTATCATCCACATTGCTATGATATAAATGGGATGATGTGAAAGAGTTTTTTCCTACATTAATGTTTTCCTTATAATAAGATCAGCTTTATAGAATAAAAAAAACAACTAATGGTGTGATGACTAAACATTACAGGTCCACTCATGCAATAACAGGGTTCCACAGTCAATGGAAATTACCTTTAATTACGTCTTTTCTTCTTTTCAGATCCTGCATTTAAGGAGTGAGTCAGTAACGCCCACAATAAGGAAAACTACCAAACACACCGTTTATATAGTATGCAGCCTAACATCTTGGAAAAAAAGATTTGAAAAATGAAGATGAATTACCCTGCATTGGTTTATTGATCACAATTGATATTCTAATTTATATCATCAGCATAACAAGATTTTGTTAACCCTAACATTTTTTTCTCTGTATTTATTCTGTGTTTTGAGGAACAATACTCTGGTAACCTGTACCTGATTTTAACTAGCACACTGTGTCTTGACTGGGTCCAGGTGCAGGCCAGGGGGAGGTCAGAGAACAGAGTATTGATGAGATGGCAGAAAGCAGAGAAAACGCTGATGTTGCTTCTGTGAGAGAAATAGATAACATTGACAGGAGAGTGTAACTCCCCTCAGTCGATTATTAAAATGGACAAAAGCTGTGTGTGCGCAGTTCCTGCTGACAGTGGGTCAGGATAGAGAGACTCGGGGTCACAGACTAACAAGGATAGATGAATGTATTTGTGACTGAGTGCATGTGCTATATACCTACCTATCTACCTACATCTATCCATCTATCTATCTATCCATCTATCTATCTATATGCATCCTGGTTATAATTTGCTTCTCAGGTAGGTTACATCTCCATGGGCTACCTTACTTTTACTGTAACTGAAAACTTAACTGCTACACACACACACACACACACACACACACACACACACACACAGTTGAGTACTGTCCTGCGTCAGTGCGGGGGAATAAATAGACTATCACTATGCCAGAACTGAAGCACGCTGCAACTGTGTGTGCTTGTGCTTGTGTGTGTGTGTGTGTGTGTGTGTGTGTGTGTGTGTATGCACTGGTAGGCTCCTGCTGTGCTGATTTCAGCAGGAACAGATGGTCCTGCCAGGGCTCTGCCGAGGCTCCACAGTCCGTGGTCTGTGAGAAGACTTGTGAATGTGCATACAGGGTGTGTGTGTGTGTGTGTGTGTGTGTGTGTGTGTGTGTGTGTGTGTGTGTGTGTGTGCATGTGTGTGTGTGTGCATGTGTGTGTGCACTCCTGCTGATTTCCTCCTCTGTCTTTCCACAAATCACCTACCGCACACTTCCTTGTATCTATTTTACATACTACATACACACAGACACACTGACACTGATTGTTGCAGTTTAGTGATATCCTAGTGGTCTTTGGCCTACTTGTCTGTTCCATTGACACTTAGCAGCTTAATCCTGCTTGAAAGGCTCTTCACCGCTAAGCTCATGTTTGCCAACACACAAAGCTGTCACACTCCCACCTCGTTGTGCGTGTGTGCGTCCGAGCAGGTCTGTGAATGCCTAGTTGCCTATATGCGCATATTCACATGAATGCCAGCTGTCAACGTTAAAGTAAAAGAACAAAAAAAAAGAGTGTGGTACATTGCTGCATCCTATTGAAACTATTCATTCAAATGAAATAAATGAATAATAAACAAATAGCTCAACAGAGAACAACGAGTGTTACCAACACACAGCAAAGTGAGGTTATATGGGAGTATGAGTTTCTTAAATCACTTAAAATTCTAGGAGCTACGGGGATGAAATTCCTGCAAAGATAAATAGATCTATGTTGAGCATAAAAAGTAGAGGAGAAGATGGATAAACAAGTCTTTGAAGATGGACTTTATGTCCAGTATACTTCTCCTTTAACCTAAATCTAGATGCAGGTATATTTATGGTAAGTATGTAAATGTTTTCTACTAGGGGATTAGAAAATAACAATCTTGATATGCTGCAAAGCTGTTATTGAGCAGCAAACTCTCCTTGGTTGGTTATTAGCAAGGTGATATTATCTCCTCACAACACCTGGAAATAAAAATCAATATTTTATATTACAGCGGCTTTTTGTACATGTTTAAAACTTCACTTGGTTTCAAAGCTGGGGGTAAGGTCAAAGTCCAAAAAAAAAAGGGGATATGAAAGGTCAAAACAGGACTCTAATCTTATTTGGAGAAAAACTGAGGTGAACAAGTTGGTGTCTGTGCAACATATACAGTTAGTAGTAAGAGTTGTGAGTGCATGAGGAGAGCTATGGTTGTCCAGATGTGGACTAATTCCCTAATGGGTTTTTACTCTACAACACACAAAAGCAGGCTAGCAAGCACACACACACACACACACACATATAGTACTGTTGTGGTATTCCAGTGATGTTGGTCATTCTCTCTCTATCTCTCTGGTCATTTTCATTAATAAAAGTAGTGGTGTAGCTGCTGGCGACAGATGAGCAGATTACCGTGATGTATTACAAATCCAAATCACAGCAAAGGATACAGTATTTTTAAGAAATTAATTTTACTCGATGGATTCGATGTTAAAGTCTTACTTTGTGGGCATTCATAAACGCTGAGCAGCTTCAGTGACTTGGGAGAGGGCGTCCAATCATTCTGTCTCTTCCTGTTTGTCAGTGTTTTTCTAATAATCACTCTCTTTAGCCGTAGCCTTGTCTGCCTGCTTCTCTGTTCTCTGTTCAAACAGCACAGAAAATCTCTTGAATGCAGATTGTCCCCCCCCTTCAGCTGAAATGACTAAATTCATGGAGTTTGCCAACTATTGATTTCAGGCAAAATATAGCAGAAAAGGATTCTTGTACTGTATCTACATTGTTTCAAATAAAGCTCACAGGTAATGGATTACTACACTGTAATCCACAGATAGACAAAATAAACATCTTTGTGTAGTCATTCTGTTTGATAGCAGCATTCATAAAATGTGTGCTACATCAGTCAGCTCAGTTTCTCTCCCAACTCACTACTTCTTCATCCGAAGGAGCTGATCAGTGACTCCATTCATTCCAGGTCAATTTGGGCAGTGTGCTCGATATGGCCGTTTCATTACACACTTCCTTCCTGTCTGTCTTTGCGACTCTAGGGAGAAGACGGAGGGACCGAGTGGGAGAAAGGAAGGAACTGGAGGAGAGTGAGAGAGAGAGAGAGAGAGAGAGAGAGAGAGAGAGAGGGCGGGATTGATTTTTTTTCTTGTGTGGTAGAGTGGGAGAGAGGGAGGAAAAGCGGAAGGGGAGGTTAGAAACAAGGGAATAAGAGAGGGAGACGGTAGAAATGAACAGAATCATTTGCAGTATGTGAGGAGGAGGACAGGGACACATGTGCAATATGATAGAAGTGAGTGAGAGAGAGATTGTGGAGGATGAGAGATAAGAGAGAAAGTAGGATGACAAGGAATGAGATAGTGAAAAGGGTTGAAGGACAGGATATGACTGATTTGTAGAAGAATAATAGAGATGTAAGGTAGGATGTGAAAGGCTAAAGAGGAGGGGGAATGACGGAGGAAAAGATTAAAGGGGACTTAGCGTTATTTTACTTATTTTCCTGTTTGCTATCATACAAATTAGGAAAGCCTAATGACCAGAAAAACTTGCAAAATGTGGTAAGGCAACCATCTATGGTTGAGGTGTGATAGGTCATTGTGTCTATTAGTACAAGGCTCTCTTTTTCAATTTCCAACTCCCTTTAAAATGACTCTACCTCTGCATTATATATTCTTCTTTTTCAATAGTCTCCATCAGCCTCTTTTGTGTTTTAACTGTTTAATGTCTAATGGTCCGATTACTACAGTCATGGCCACTAACACACTAGACAGTGAGCAAACAACAAACTACATTAAAAAAGAAAGAAAGAACTGTACAGAAAAAAATCTTCCTCAACACTGTCTATAGGTTTGCTCTTTCTCAACAATTAGCTCATTTCTTTGACAAAGGAGCCAAAACAATGCTAGTTTATGTGTGTGTTTGTGCTGGTGTGAGAGGGAAGCATTAAATTGCAACAAGGCCTGAGACAAAGGAGGGAAAAGACAGTCAGAAATCAGCCTCAACTTTTCCCCATGGGATTGGTCGCCATGGCTACGGAAGCATTTTCAGCTGAATGTAGGACAAACATAAGGAACAGAGAGTGTGTGTGTGCCCGTGTGTGTGTGTTTGTGTGTGTGTGTATGAATGAGTGAGTGAGAAAGAGAGAGAGAGATAACATGGCAGCATTGCGATACTGCCATGAAGAGCAGAGGAGTGTTAATGTAGATAAATGTAGATGTAATGAAAGTCAAGTATTGCGTTGCATCGACATATCAGCATACTACATCATCTCATCCTGATTGTCATCTAAGCCTAAACATCCAGGATGCAATTAGAAAGATACATCTGCCATATATGGCACAGTAGCAAACCACAAGACACTTGATCTCTGACAGAAAACACGCAAGGCGGCAAGAAAAAAAGCAGTGACCCAATACGCACTCTGTGAACTCCGATGGAAAACAGAGACCAATGAGAACAAACAGCATCAAGAGACTATAACATCTCATCTTACAACCAGACAATCAGACTCAATCTATATTTCAAAAGCTATGGAAAACTGCGACAATAGGCTGTCATGATCCAAGATTGGTAGAGGGCACCTTTAATGAGGAACTAAGGGATCATGTTTCTATGTTGGCAGGCTAACTACAGTATCACCTGAGGGCAATTTGTCAGAATTTGGTAACAAACCATGAGAAGAAGTAATTCAATTTGGGCATAAACTCCTGTTTTCTCAATGTCTCTTGATTTAATCAAGAGCATTTAAGTGAATTTAACTGAAACCCTAAATTACTGATTGTTTTTTGTTTTTTTAAATTTATACATCTTTTAAGTTGCACAGCATGTCATTATGGGTTCTGAATGCCAAGCGGCCACAAGCATCAATAAAGAAAAACATGTAACCTATAACCACATAACCTCTTTTAACAATTGAGTTGGTGACTGTTCTATTATGCCCTGAATTTGAGATATTTTGTTTGTATCAGCAGTTTGCTGAGGATTTACAATATGTTTCTGAAAATTGTATGTGCTCAACACCAGAAACGACTCTAAATTTTTCTCTGTTTGACTCTCGGTTTGTCAATATTTGCATAAAGTACAGCCAATGTTACTGGTGATGAATTATTTATGGAGACTAAAGGAAAGAGACTTGTAAGGGCTGGTTCTGCTTGACAGTGTTGTCATGGACCTACCAAATGTGTGTGTGTGTGTGTGTATGTGTGCGCAGGGGGTTGAGTGAGTGTCAGTGAGAGAGTGTGTGAGAGAGAAAGAGAGAGAGAGAGAGAGAGAGAGAGAGTGATGCGCTCTGCTGAGCTCACCGGCAAAGTCACTGCTTTCTCAAGGACACTGCGGCTAAGGGGCAAGAAAGAAAGAAGGAATGACACGGAGGAAGAAGAGGAAGAAGAAGCGAGAATAAAGCAGAAAGATATGAAGACATTAAGTGATAGAAGGCCAAGTAAGATAAAGAAATAAGCGGAGGAAGTAGACTGAAATGAGAGTGGAGGAGGCAGCAGATGAAAAAAGTGTTAAAAAAAAAAAGAAGTGTTACTGTATGAGCACAGGGACAAACTGAATCATCTTTACAGCTAATGTGTGTGTGTGTGTTTAAAAGTGTGAAAAAGTCGGCTTCTGTAAATGTGAAACTATGTGGTTCTATATAAAGAGAAAATATTTCTTGTTGGAAAAACATAACAATGTTTGTGGTGTGAGTTACAGTAAAACACTGAACTATTTCACTCAACCTGTTACTGTAAATATCATACAACGCAACTGCAGATGGTTGTCATTATTAATTATTGTGTTGATCCATTTAATCAATTAGTCTATAACATGTTAGATGTGGATTTAACTCACCAAATAAAATATGAATTCTTTCAGCAGCATTCATACAAACTAAATTGACTGAATTAACACCAACAATCAACCGAGACCACACAGAAGGACGCAGTGAGCAGCAGCAGACATAGTAGAGTTATCTTAAGCGCGCAGTGGAGCAGAGTAGCGGAGCAGCTTTTTCTGTCTGCTTCAGTCTCACAAGCGATCCACTAAAACCTCAACAGCAATCAATTATTTACACATAAACACACACACACACACAGACCCCAAAAACACTCCCACCGAGATGATAGTGGGGAAGGCCACCGGGTGAACTGCATAAAAGCTACTTTGCATACATAAGCAGGCAGTTTACCAAAGCGGTGACTCCCGGTGAGTGAACTCAGCCACCACTAGCACCACAGCCCCTGACCAGCTGTGATCAACGAAATGTGAAGCATCCCCAGAGAACAGCTTTAATACTGAGGATCAGACCATGAGATGAAAGTGGAACTCTTGTTTATTCAGACACACAGACAAGTAGGGCAGAGATACACACATATTTGTAAAGAATATCACATAGTGAAAATGCCTCTTTCATGTCAGCTAGTATGAGTTGCTTAGTTGCTACTACCAGCTATGTTTTCACACGTTATGGGAATATCTGGGAAGAAGCCGACAGGGGAAACTGATCACTCGTGAGTTAAACGTTCGCCATGTCAGAACTTATTCAGCAGTGTTTCAATCTCCCATTTAGTGCGTTAACCCTTCCGAAAAAGGCAAAAAAGTGTGAGTGTAAAAACTTATTTTGTGAAATTGAGGAAGTTTTTTTTCCCATTTCCATCAACCTTTTTTAATTTGATGCTTCAAAATATGTTGATGGAAACACGGCTACTGAGTCTTGGGCTCAGCAGGGGTTTGAACCAACCTCTGCGCTACAGGGTTTCTCTTGTTTTCTGGCTGATTGGGTTGCTCTGTAAACAATGAAACACCAAGCTTGCAGCAGCCCGTCACATACAGAGCACAAGATACACTGTACAGAGATATACGGATAGAGATAAAGATGGATACTATTATTCATTTCACTCACCTCCCTCTGTCCTCCTATCTATTTATCTGCCCACTTCTTTTTTCAGTATCTTTCAGCCAGTCTGTCTGTCTGGACTCACTGCAGTGTCAGAGCAGGCAGGGTTCAGTACCTGAGGAGACACAAGTTCAAAGGTCGGTCAACATCAATACGAAAACACTTAAGGATCATGTTGAGCTGACTGGCTGACATCAAACGGATAGAAAAGAAAGAGGTGCAAATACAGTATATTCTTTTCTATTTAAATACTTGTGCATTCCCTTGTGCACAAAATACAGAAGTAAATATGCACATACACTCTCCACTGATATAAGGTATGTATAATAACTGTTTTCAGGGCAGTAGAGAGAGAGAGAGAGAGAAGTTAAAGATGAGAAGTTGGAAGACTAAAACCTCCATTAGGCAATCTGGCAAGTGCATCTTAAATCTCTGTGCGATAAGAGTAATTGTTTTGCTTTGAAGTATGAATGACTGCATTATGGACACAGCAGACCTTCACTGTTATATTACTTTCTCCTCCTGCCTCCTCACCAGAATGGGCAGTGGAGACATAGTGAGGGAAGAGGGGATAGGGATGAAGAAACTGAGCCTAGGAAAAAGAAAAAAAATATAGGAATGAAAGCATGGATAGAAGAGAAGAATTTTTAAAAAGACATATAAATAAGGGAAAGACACTGAGAGCATGAAAACTAACTTTGGAAAACAAAGAATGGTACAAACACTCACTGACCAGAAAATTGAGACCCTGTCCTTCCCCTCTTTTCCATTTGCGTTATGTGTCGCTACATAAATACAAGCATACCGACAGCAACTCTCTGTTTCCACACTTGCTTTGTATGCAAAGAGATTACAGAGAATGGATTGAACCATATTGCACTGCATCACATTATTTCAATAAAAGCTCTGTCATTTATTCCTCTAAGACATGTTTGACTTTGAGAACTATGGGAAGCTGCCTATTAGCTTGTCTGCTAATTTCTCCCCACATTAGCCATTTTGCAAAGCTTCTATAATGCATTAACCCATCTTCTTCTTTTATTCCCGACATGACACGGGGAAAAAAAAGTTGCTTAATTGAATTAATTGTGATGGAAATTTGATGTATGTCCACATTGCAATACACACCTACTAGCTTCCATTTATAAACTGTAACAGAAACGTTTAAATATTCAAATGTAGGTTTAATCACATCTACTCTCAATGAAATACTACTACCTTTATCATACAGTCGTACATCAAAACCTCCCTGCTGCTACTTCACCCAGACACAATCCTCTTTGCTGTGACTGTACTGTAAAACAATGCTACAGTTTGTATTAACAGCATGATAACATGTTTGCTCTCCGGCTTGTGTTCAGTGTTGTTTTTGCACTGCAGATTTTTTTTTTAGATGGCAGAGGAAACTACGAGCAGTAGTGGCACAGTTCTCCTGATCTCCAGGATCGATTTTCGTTCGATCATCGTTTTTCGTCATCATAAGTTCATCATATCACAAACTATTATTTTAGAATTAAAGAACAAATGGTGTTTAATGGGAGATGGCTAAGCTTGCAGCTGTACTCTAGTGTAGTAACAGATTGTGGCATAATGGGGCAAAATTGGGAATCTGGCATTAAAAATCTAACTCACAATTCCTCTATTTAACATTCGTGTGGTCAGGTTGTGAATTTTAGCTAAGCCACTGTTCATCTATTAGCTTGAACACCTTGAGGCACCATCAACTGATGAACCAGCTGGAGTCATTAGATAACCTTGCTGGATGTAATTCTTACTCATGTAAATCAATACAAACAATCTTGATTACTTGACTACTGGGAAATATCATGTTATCTGTTTTGCTTGACATTTATAAGTGAAGTTAAGAGATGTCACTCAGTGAAACAGCAACGATCCTAACAGAACATATACTGTATACTTACTACAATGGACAAAATACAACCCTCTGACATACTCTGCAATAGAGTGGTATGACAGTTACAATCCAGACAAACCAGATACAACAAAAGAGACGGCGGTGCACCTTCCCACAAATATGACACACAGTCAAACAGCCGAGAAAATCAAAGCAGAACAAATGTACAGCATTTGCAGTGTGTTGTTTGGAGAAGAGGTCACACCTTGGATAAGGGAGCATAACTGAAATGGGTGTTGGTTGGGTTAATGGGCGTCATGCCACGGTCCTGCAAGACAAACTGGTTCCCAGTCATATCCTCAAAGTAAATCTATTCGCGACTCTGACACACAGATACTCGCGCAAATAGAAACATCACACCTACAAGCACACTTGCGGTTGATTGCGCATACAATGCACAATAAGATGTTGCTGCAGAGCACACAACCTCACACAGTCTTCCTGTGGTATGAGCTGTTTAACACATGGCGGCAGCACCATTAGAAACCTTAGTCAGCAATCTGTTCATTGCCGTTTCATACTGCAAATACTGCAACCTGTGCGGCATATTCAGTAAGGAATTGAATTTCAACATGCATATTAAGTAAAGATAATCTATTTATCTGGTGATGGCAGATGTTAGGCAGAGGTAAAGTATGGCATGTAGATAGGCTTGTAAACAATTTTTCACACTTGTAACAGGCGTGGTGTATCTGTTTATGATTTGAAAACATCAAGTCATTTGTGTGTGTTGTTTTTTTTTTCTTGCTGTAGTAGAGCACTTACACTGTTAGATGATAGTCTCCAGTGACTGACACATGCTCTTAATAGCGCGCTCAAATGAAAGAAAAATAAACCTCCAGTCGACAGCGTTATTTAATTTGCCAATCCTTCACATCTCATTTGTAAACCATTACTGATAGTGAGAAATAAGAAGCTAAGAGTCAAACTGAGAAGCAATGGTGCAATAAAGCATAAACAAAGACATCATTTTATGCTACAGTAGGTGGTATCAAAACCTGATTCAGTGCAGAAAACACGACCTGTAAGATATTGAGCTTGTTAGTCACAGACTGCCAGTGTCAATAATTGTTATTTTTCAATCAGAGAAGCTGAGAGACATGTTTAAAAAAAAAAAAATACACATCTGTGAACACACATCTACACACGCCGTCATGGAAATCTGCACAAAAACACGACACACCGGTCTTTGTACTTCCCTATCTCTCCATCTGTACACCTAACGTGGTCAGGGTTGAGCTTTCTGGTCCATATGGCGCATGAGACCCCCCGCTTTATGATGAAAACAGGGCAGAGCACTCTCTATTTATCTCCTTGAATGAAGCTAAGCAGTCTCCAGCTCTGAGTCACCTCCCCACCATTAAGCTATTCATTTCCACACACATTAACAGCAACATTCTCACCCGGTGCTTTTGAGGACAGCGCAGCACTTAAACTTTCAGAGTTTTTACATCTGGGGTTTTCATGAGCGCAGGTGCCTTCACAACGCCCGTGTCTCTTGTGAACAATTTCCAAAACAGTAATTATATTACAGTTACTAATCCAAGAAAAACTGTGCTACTGCGTTGCCACGACTCAATTTCTTGTTTTGTGTTTTTTTTTTTTGTCCTAGCTATTTTATGATGATGATGACATGTAAACGCAGCAGGTCAGGGCAGATCAGCTAAATGAAGGTAAATGAAGCGAGCGGTAAAAATGCTTTCAACCGTGAAAAATACAACATATAACATCTAATTTATTGAACGATCCGATACGGCAGCACAGCAATGTGAAACTTGTCGAAAAAAAAACAACACAGGTGCTGACAGGGAGGCTTCTGTTGCCGGTGATGAATGCAGTCTGGCTAAACGACAGAAACTGTATTGTGAGGGAGCTTCTAATAGAGGAGTGTCACACCCTGCCTCTGTGTCCACCATGTCAGCCAGCCGTGATGAAATGGACTTTTTTTTTTTTTTGCATTTGAGATAGAGCCCGAGGACAGCTACTTGGCAGAAAAAGGGGTAACGGACTATTTGAGGTCAGGGGGTTATGAGGTTGAGACTCTGAACCAGGTCTCAAATGTCAAAAACATCTACATCAAGTACAACACTCCGACCCCATCTAGCGCACCTGTGGAGCGGCTTTTTAGTTTAAGGAGGTTTAAGGAACAGACTGCTTATCAGATATAATCATTGTTTCACTTCTGAATACTAGGACTTGGCTTAATACGTCAGGACAGAGATAACAAAACAAGAAGCTGGACACAATTTCAGCCTATATTTGGTGTTATGCAACGTTTTGTGTTTTGTACAAATCATTTAATATTTCTTTCTGCTCTTATGACGGAACATGCAGAAAAAAACAAGTTAAGAAGTCATGAGAAACTGTTTCTCTCTTCCTCTTTTTTTTTTTTTTTTTTTTTTTTAGTTTTATGTATAAATATATACATACACTCTATCCCATCAGGTTTGAGAGGCTGAAATGTTTGCAGTTATGCAGTCTGGCTGATTGATGACTCCTCTTGCAAGGTTAATTATTATTATAATTGGATATTATAATTATGGCTAAACAGGTTTTACATCACTTTTTCAGAAGGGGAGGCAGCAAAGTTATATAGTAATGTAATGAGTAATGTAACAACAAAGCAGAACAGTTCAGTTTTGAGTTGAGGGAGGCTTTAAGAAAGACCAACTGATTTTTTACATTGTTAACAAGCCCATAACATCAATACCTCTGTCAGCTCTACACTATGAGACACAAAATAAAACCAAAGTGTCCAAAGCCCAATTTATGTCCAAGTAGCTAAAAGGTTCTGATGCAATTCAAATGACTAATGTTTTCTCGATTTTATCTTAAATTCCTCGGTGGTCCACAGATTTGTCATTTTCACAAACTACTACAAGTGCTGCCATGTTACTGTCACCACGACGACTGCGTGTCGTCATCTAGTTTTTATCTTCTGATATTTTATTATTCATGGGATACATGGTAGTGACAAATTATATTTACAATTACATTTCATTACAGTTGTACCAGATTAAAATGATTCAGCAAACTCAAAACTATTGTCATACTTCAGGTCTGGTGTTAACATTTGGTTTTGGATTTAAAAAGCCTAAATTGAAGTGTACTCATTGAGATTTTCTTTAGCTTTTATCCCAAATGAGACTGACATGTTGTGAGAAGCGCATTAGTTGATCCCACTGTGAAGTGCTTTCATTAAAAAAAAAAAAAAGATTGAATGATGAACTATTCCATTTAATTCTAAATTTGTTTCGCTATTCAATTTGTGAAATAAAATTGAAGTGACAATCCCTTTTTAATATTCATACACTTTAATAGTAATTATGATGTGACAGAGTATCCCTAACCTCAGTCTTAATTTTAAAAAATTACATGTAATCCTAATCCAGATAATCTCCATTATAAATCACTTTCATCAGAGTGATGCTCTTGCATACACCCATTCAATTTGTATGCATTGTAAGACATATACGATCATTTTTCTCAATTAATTCAATTCTGGGGTTTTTGAGGCCAGTGTGTGTGTGGGTTCAAGAGTCTGTACATTTCCTAGCGTGAGATGTTCGTAACCAGACGAGTCCAAAAAAAAAAAAAAAAAGTCTCTTACGCACAAACACTCACCTAAGAGGAACAAAGCCACTTCTCTAAACCCACAAATGCACACTTCTTACTACACACGTATTCATGCATGGCACACACACACACACACAACACCAGTGGAGGGGGGCCCTGGAATTGGTTCTTTGTTTCTACATTTCCTCAGCGTATGAGATGGGTTGGCCCGTAGATCTCTACTGACTCAACCTTGGCTTTGGAATTCCAATTAGGAAATAACTAGAGGGTGAAGGGAGACATGGGTTGCAGCTAAGTGGAGTGAGGAAGGATATGTGGATAAGAAGGAGATATATACGGGATTAAGGAGTAGGTGAAGAGGTGATGTGAAGACAAAAAGATTTGTTTTATACAGAAGATGCAGCATAAAATCTGTTTGCAAATGTTACAGAGCCAACAACAAGGTGGATATAAGGATGCTGATTCACGCCGAATGCGCGGTGAAAAAGGTAGAACATGAAGTTGGAAGAAGCAACACAGGAGACAAATGAGAAAGGAAGTGGAGAGTGAGTGGGAGGTGGCAGGGAGTTTCCACGTCCAGCCTGTTGTTCTTCATTCTTGTGGATCAGGAAGCTTCACTCTGCCTCCTTCCACTCAACAATAAAGGCAACTTAAGCTTGTACAGATACATGCATTGCAGAGCAATTTATTGCTGAGTGTATTTATTTATTCCCAGGAGCAAGTATTCAGAGAAATCAAAAAGTTCCTTTTTTTCTTCTTCTTCCAGGGACAAATTCAACTGAATCACATATTTTGAGTTTGTGAATAAACCACTTATTTTATTCTGCGACACGGTTAATGGGTTTAAAATGATTAAGCTATACTGCAGGTTTGTTGCAAGAGGCATCGTAGAGACTGTCTATGAAAGCTACTACAGTAAACACAAACACACACACACACACACACACACACACATACACACTCAAACACACAGAAACAAAAGGACACAGTCAGCTTTTTATGTTGGGTTTGGAATAAAACCTCCAAATTCTCTAAAGGCTCCAAGCTCAATTAGAAAAGTAACGATTTCTATTTAGAAAGGAAGACAATGTAATGCTTTTTAAGCATTGTATCTTTCCACATTTTGATCAAAGGCTTCCTCTCCCCTTTGTTCTGCACCAAGGAGGATAAAAAAAATAGATAATGGCATCTGTAGTAATCGTGGTGCAGCAACTTATTGCCTTGCTAAACATAACACACACACACACACACAAACACAGTTCTGAAGTATACGCATACACATCGAGACCCAGTCGTTGGTTGTGAACTGACATATACAAAGACACCTCTGTTTCCAACATCACTTAAGACTTCCTCTATGTTATACATACAACTACAGCAATTGGTGCAGGTTTGTTCACACACTTGTGTGTCTAGGCGTGGGTCCCTTGAATCACCATTTTTAAATTAGCCTACGTTCAAGCTGAACGGCGGCTTAAACGTTTAACACTAATTGATTCTGCAGCAGAAACACATTCACACACACACACACACATGCACACACAGGAGCCTATAGACGGTGAAAAGTGCCTTTGACACTAATGTGGTGCAGGAGGCATAACTAAGACATCCTGTATGGACATGCAAAAAAAAAGTTGACACACTGCAGAAAAAACATGGAAAACACCTCCCAAATATAGTTTGTTGGGGTTCTATTAAATTTAAACGTTCATTTTGTGTTATGATGTTATGATGACAGCTCATTCTTGGCTTGTACATTGTAAAGCAAGGCTGTGCAACAAAGGGAAGGAATTATTTTTTCAAGTTGTAACAATATATGACAGGTTGTTTTGTATCAGCGGAAATAACGCTAATGAAAAATCTTACATGAGCCTTTCATGTGGCAAAACTGCCAGTGATCTTCTTTTCAAATATAGTGTAATATCACTCAACTGATACACAAATCCTTTATTATTGCCTCGATGCATAATTTTAAGTCACTGAATAAAAAAAAAAAAAAACAGATATTACAAAAAAAAAAAAAGTATTACAAAGATGCAACAGTATTGCAGTATTTTGATGGGTCTAGCTATGTCATCCAGACCGACTGTAAAGCAGCTGCAGTGAGCGTGTTTAGATTAGCTATAAAATGCTAATTTGAGCTTGTTAAACAATTTAAATCTAGATTTGTACAATGTCCTTGGGGCGAGATACTGAAGCCCAAATTGCTCCCGAAGGCTCTGCCATCGGTGTGTGTGAGAGCTGTGTTTGTGAATGATGAGAAACTCCTCCTGATGAGCAGGTTGGCAGCACATTGAGGCAGCCTCTGCTTCAGTGTTCAATAGGTGAATGTGGTATGTAGTGTAATGCGCTTTGAGTGGTTGGAAGACTCGGGAAAAAAAGCGCTATTATAAATGCAGTCCATTCACCATTAAATCTGACTGAAACAAAAGTATAAAAAGAGGTCTAAGAAACAGAGGTTCCTATCTTGTACATAAATAAAGGACGCAGAGATGTCTTAAACAACAGTGACACAAGATCTAGTGAAAGGCTTCTAGAAAGAGAAAACATTTGAACATATGCCTGCCTTTCAGTGAAACACTGGGCTATTATATGGTCTATTTGATGTCACAGCTACTCTGCGGCTGCTCTGTTTCTCCCCTGCGAAGCGTTTCATTTAATTCAATTAGGGATCTAAGTATATGCGACCAATGGATGCAATTCACAGTCTTCTTCCAGGTTTATAGACCGTACTGCATTGAGCGAATGCTGTGCTCAGCCTGACAACTGACAGAGCGCTGGGCTCGCACAGGACATGAAAAAGACAGACAGACAGAAAGGAAGAGGGGAATAAGGAAGGAGAAGTCTTGACTCCGTGTTCCTCTCACCCACACTTGTATCAACACACTCGAGCACAGACGCTAAATGAGAAGAGTGACTAAGTCTCGCCCCTAGGCTTCATACAGTAGCTCTTAACAAATCCAAGCCTAGCCAAATAATTTCCCTTCTCTCTAGGTTGCCATAGTTACAGCACTACCTCCTTGTCTGTACTTTGGGAAGGGTGAGACTTTACCACTGTCTGCCTGTGTGTGTGTGTGTGTGTGTGTGTGTGTGTGTGTGTGTGTGTGTGTGTGCATGTGTGTGTGTGTGTACTGTGTGGTAACCCCTGCAGATGGGGTCCTAACACTTCCTATCAGTCAACCTTACATTCACACTCCTATTGGTCGTCTGAGATGGGAGGGCGTGAGATAGCGGAGAGGTGAGCTGTGCTGAGACAAGGGGGACTGCGAGAAAATTACTCTAGCGGTGCTTGATGCGATTGCTTGTGACCCCATGCGTGTCATCCCATTCGCTTTCAACACCATGGTGAAAGAGCAACAACCTGGCTTTTATTATGGGGGCAAAATATGGACTGAGCTCCATTTTCTACATACAGTATACCAAAACTAGAGATGTACAATGTTGGATTTTTTGCCAATATGCGATATGCTGATATTTTCCAACTCATTTTGGGTGATTGCCGATGCCAATACCAATATATGCACCTTTTTTCCCACCTGGCTGAGGTGATTATTACACATACAATCATAAACTGTACTAAGTATGTTTAAGAAAGACAATATGTGAAGGAAGAACTGAGGAAGACTGGACTTCAGGAGCTCAGCATTAAAACTTTAATGAACCTGCCAAGTGGGTCAAGCAGTAGAGTTTTCTTTGAGTTTATTAGACAGACAGGATTAATGTGTAGGATTTAATCTCTGATCCACACTCTGAAGCGGAAGGTAGTGGTAATACGTTGGTTGCCAACCACCATTATAAACCATAAAGAAGAAGAAGAAGAAGAAGAAGATTTTTTTTTCCCCAAACAGAGTGATACATCCCGTCAGACGAGCTGTTTCCTATCTGTGCAGTCGAACACAGCAGCTCCTCCGCAGACTGTTTCACCCTGACAGTCAGGGTGAGCTGAGCTAGCCTCAGCTCCCTGTGTGGATCCAACCGAGCCCCAGTTTGTTATTTATTTAGGTTAAAGTAGAAAGAAGCAGCAGGTCTGTCGGGCAGCTGAGTGAAGTGGAGCCTGCGGAGGAAGCGCCGGGTGAAAGCGGCTGAGAGGAGGGAAGCACAGCCAGGTGGTCGAGGAGAAGGCGACAAATCGGCCTGTTATATTGGCAGAAATGATTATTTCAGGCCGATTGTGATATTTCATTTTAAAGCCTTTATTGGCCAATACCGATGACATGCTGATATCACTGTGCATCCCTGATCAAAACACTTTTTTCAGTATTAGCTAGAATTGGTTTTATTTAAACAGCTATGGTGATTAGGAGGTAAATTCCTAATTTAACCACAGCAGAGCTAAAATAGTCTAAAACTGAATTTTTAAAATTAAAATCAGGCCCTACCTGTAAGGATAAGTAAGGGCTGACAGAAATTAAACTGTATGTATGTGTTTGTGCGCACACATGCTCAAGGTGCATGCACTACACCAGATGTCACCTTGCAAGAACAGCACAAGTGTGAGTGTGTGTGTGTGTGTGTGTGTGTGTGTGTGTGTGTGTGTGTGTGTGTGTGTGTGTTTGCTATCAAGTAGATAACAAGAATGATATAAACACTTGAGGATCAACATATCACTAAACTCCCACCATCTGCCTGCCAGCAGACAAATATAAACACAGTCTTCTCTTATTCGGCTATTTCTTTATCTCCCCGCATCGCTCCACTTTTCTCTCTGTTCTTGCACTATACAGTCCTGCCATCCATCATCATTAGGAGGTGAATAGATGACCTGCCTACACCTGCAACCACTCTCTATCTCTTAAATCTCTAGAGAGGAGAGGAGAAGAGAGGAGAGGAGAGGAGAGGAGAGGAGAGGAGAGGAGAGGAGAGGAGAGGAGAGGAGAGGAGAGGAGAGGAGAGGAGAGGAGGGTTAAATGGATGGGGCATTTCAGAAAAGGGCAAAGAAATGAAAATGTGTGGTCCATTTATTTTACTTTTCTAAATCATACAGTATTTGTTTATGTGACAACTTTCCCATCTCCCCTCCTTGAATTAGAAGTGACAATAATCAATACAGAAATATATAGCAATATACTGTATTCTGTTGTAATACACCCTGGGTAATATCTCAATATGTCTATTCTGATACAGAACTACGGATAAGGCCTTCTATTATAAGCTCGTCTCCTCTCCTTTCGGGCAATTTCACACTGCAATGTTTAACCAGATTTAATCACCTTCTCTGAGGGTGTGTTATAGTGATAATAACCAACAGCAATATATATATATAGCTATACTGTTGCAGAGCTTCACCCCGGGCTCGAGGTATGACAACACCAAATAAACTCCAGTCCCAAGTGTATACTGAAAAACCAGTTGAAGATGTTAAAATAATATTTATACACACTGTCATTCATTTATTTACTCACAATGATGATGAACCATCAAGTCAGTATACCATACAAAGAGGGGAGCTGATGAATCTTTACAGGAGAGGAGGATGAAGTATCAACAGAAGAAAAAAAAGAGGGAAGGATGAGGAACAGCTAAGATGGAAGAGGGGAAGAGCGGAAGGAAGCATATGGATGAGGGGAGGACGAGCAGAGGACAAAGTATTGTCTCCTGTTAATATGTAAAAATAACTCTGCTGCTGCCTGGTGGAGGAGCTAACTGGGTCAGAGAATTCCCACAGAGAGGGAGAGAGAGACAGAGACAGAGAGAGAGAGGGAGAGAGAGACGGAGGTATCACATTGATTCATTCTGTGGTATCAGTGTGAAGCAGAAGTCAGTCTCTCTCTCTCTTCACCTTATACTGTTACAGCTGAGAGGCATCTCTCTGCACATCCATTCCATGCATCTCTCTATCCATCCATCTATCTGTCAAATAGTCTCCCCCTCCCCCCCTTTACATCTTTTCATCTCTCCTTTCCCTCCATTTCTGGCTCCTTTGTTTACACCCTCCTCCTTTTTCCTTCCTAATAAACACAGCCTCGACTTAATCACATACAGTACGCTCGCTAGTCTCTACTCGTGTTGCTCCCGAGCTCCTTTCTTGCAATTAACCCTGCTCTCCTGTCTCCTTTTCTCCTTTGTCATCTTTCTTTCTTCTCAACGCAGACACACGTTTTCTAACACACAACCTACTAAATGGCTGAAAAAAGTAATAATACATTGGCAGTTAATCTAATAACATTATACTATTTAATTAAGCGGTAATTTAGGGTTGTGACACACTATCATTATCATCAACAGAAGATCGGTGACACTGACTGATAATCTTGGAGGAATAAGAAGAATGTATTACCTCAAGCTATTACACTGTCTGTGTTATTACCAGCAGCACAGAATCCGTCCTAAATACCTGTGTAATAATCGCTGTTTAATGTAGAGCTATATTGTACTCTTATGACATTATGACATTATTTAATATGAGTTATTTACAAACCAATTTGCAGCAATGTTCTTTAAAAGTTCCATCAATCCATCCATCCATCTATTTTCTTTACTGCTTATCCTCTAAAGGGTCGCAGGGGAGCTGGAGCCAATCTCAGCTGACATTGGGCGAGAGGCGGGGTATACCCTAGACAGGTCGCCAGTCAATCACAGGGCTAACATATAATATGGAGACAGACAACCATTCACACTCACGTTCACGCCTACGGGCAATTTAGACTCACCAATTACCCTAACCTACATGTTTTTTGGGCTGTGGGAGGAAGCCAGAGTACAAGCGGAGAACCGGGTTATGTGAAGTTGTTATATTTAGTTTGTGTGCAACTTTCTGTTTCATATACTTGTTTTTGTTTCTTTTGGTCTCCCTTCTTCTCTTTTGGATGTCGTCCCTAGTTAATGGATACTTATTCTTTATATGTGTTATTTTATTCACACTTTCTTTGATCGTTCAGCAACTCTTCCATTATTCTTCATGCTTTGTCTCAATTCCCATCCATCGAATTCATGCTATCTCAGCTCGTGCACTTGTCTGAACAGCTAGAATAAAAAAAAAACAGAACTGGAGCAACCGTGCCTCTCTGTGGAGCACCTGGAAACAGTTTAGCCAAATGTGAGCATAAATACTATCTTTAAACTTTTCCTAAAACTTTTTTGTTTTCTTTTCTTCTTACCCACTGTATCCGCTCAGCTACTGCTTTCTCTCTGATGTTTACTCAACCACTCTGGGTTAAAGACTTGAGGATTAAGGATTATTTGTTTACGTAACTGGACAAAACCAACTATTTGAAACGCTTTTTTGATATTTAAGCTATGTCATATCGACTCTAAATTTGGAAGAAAATGTAAAGCTTTCTCATAGTTTCTCTCTATAATCTATGAAATGTAAGCCCATGTTTCAAATATTTCATGGTCTGCTGTGTTTCTGAGTTTTTACTGTCGCCCCTGCCAACACAGCAGCTATAAGACAAACCCATAAACCATACAATGTGCATTGATCAGCAATTCTAAGCAGTAATTAAAATCTTTATTGATGAAAAATGCTGTAAGCATACTAACCATTTTGCAGGCTATTTGTCAGGCTACTGTATGTGTGTTAGCCACAGCCATACATCTAGAAGACAAATTTCCCACCTGTGTGTATTCTGTCTTAAACTCAAATAAAGCATATAAAAGGTAAGCAATAATATGAAAAGCAGTGTGCAAATAACCTCTTGGTAAAGGTCAGTCTGCTGCAGAATAATTAAGGTAACCTTTACCTCTTTGTTCCTTTTATTCTCCATGTTTCTGCTAATTACATGGCAACTGGCAAAAATAACATAGGATGTTTTAATGTGCCCAAGCACCCAGATAGAGTTACATTTACTTAAAATGAGTCCAGGGCTTAAAATGATTAAGAACTCATGGCCTAAATGGATTAACCTGCAGGGCTGGTCCAAAATGGGCAGAGCTGCTTCTTGGCTGGCTGACGAGAGGCAGAAATAGCCTGAGCTGACTACGGCATATGTAATGCGCTGCAGCAGCACCCCCGGGGTTCTGTGTTTTTGTGCCTGAACCACCGGCTGTGTTTGTGTTTGTGCGGCTGCATGACGCACACATGTGACGGTGGCATGTTGGCGTCGATGTGTTTACATTTGTATGAAAGAGAGGAGGAGAAACACTTAGGAGTTAAATACTCTAACTCCCACATAAGGTCCTGCACACCCATGGTTCACTAACTCAAGTGATTTCACTTATTTTGCATGATTGATTGATTGATTGATTGATTGATGATGATGATGATGATTAGAGCTCTTCTCAGGAGTGAGCAGACTGTGTTTGAGAGACAGCTTCCTCACTCTCCTGTTGGCTTTGTTTGGATAAATTACACGTATGTAATCTGGTGACCGAACATAACGGCCGGCGCAGCTCTGCCCACCTTCAACCTGAGCAGAGGTCTAATCAGCCTGGATAAGTGAAAACACCTGTGCGGGTGTGCGGGGCCTTTAACACTGCAATCTTTTTAACCGAAGACCAAAGATCCAATGAGTAAATTTAGTCTATCCTCATGTGTATAAAAATAATATTATCCTTGTCATGTGGAGGCCTTCAGCTGAAGAAACACTGCACTACAGAACTGCTACAGTAGATATTTGACAGCAAATAGCTACTCAAGAGCAGAGAGAGAGAGAGAGAGAGAGAGAGAGAGAGAGAGAGAGAGAGAGAGAGAGAGAGAGAGAGAGAGAGCACCATGTAGCCAGGCTTCTGTCTACCTTCTGTGATGAAGTGAGTGTTGGCTGTGGTGTGTAAACAATTCATGAATTTAATAACTACTGTATTTAGAAAGTAATTCACTTTTCTTTTTTTTTTGGCTTCGTGCAATAATTTGGAAGGGAAGGGCTGCTAATAGATGTTAAAAACTTTAAGGTTATTTATAGTTTAAACTGCACACTTGCAATTTCTTTCTGAGCCATTCTGGACATATGATTTAATATCATCTTATTCTAATTATATTTATACTTGTTATCATTATATACTTAATACTTTTTTATCAGTGGTGTTTTTGTAACAGTAGTTAGTCAATAGACATTTAAAGCATTCAAGTACTGTAATATATGTGCAAAAATACAACAAAAAAACTAAAACTATGCAAAATTGTAATTTCCTTCTTTTTAACTACTTGAATTTTTTTTTAAATCTGCCAATCTTGCAATTTTACATGTAAATACATTGCTTCATTGCTGTTGTATGAGTATGTCTGTGATATTTCTGCTGACTCTACAGAAACCACAGCTGCATAACCCACAAGTACAGCACATGTGTTTGTTCATGTGTCATATCGCTTTCCTTTCATTTCAACACCTGCATAACTACTGGTTGGTAAAACAGAAACAGCAATCTGGCAAAACGGTTTCTCAGAAATATTTTTTTGACATATAACAATACTATGCAATTTTTTCAACCTGCAAAGTTGAAAGTCCATGAGCATTAAAACAATAAAGCCATTTAATGAGTGACTAAACCTAAAATCTTCCTTCTTCACTCAGACTTTGCTCTTTAGGGAAAATCTTAATTAGAGAATTGAACAGAACTCACTGAAACCACCTTTGCTCACATACGTACTGTATTGTGTTTACATACCTGTGTGTGTATATATACTGTACCACATGATCCTTACACACACAAACAAACCGCTGACCTGACACAACCTACCAAAGAGACACAGTACAGCATACAGATAAGTCCTGAAGTCTGACTAGAGCCACACAGAAGAAGGAAATGTCATTAAGTCCTCTCTGTTAACAACCCCTATTCATTCAGCAGCACTGAAACAACCACAAAGTTTACTCCACCACTTTACGTTACAGATGGGGCGGCATTGGTTAACCTTATGAAACAACGGACTTCCTGTTTAGCTTGGATTTACAGTGGCAGTGATGTCTGTATGTTAGCTGCAAAGAGCAAATCTGCAGTACAGATACCATTGCCTAAGAAACAAATAGCACATACCATGTTACATCTATGTGTTGTGCCTTCCTCAACTGAATAATTTAACAATAATAAATACATAACACAAGCACACACACGTTATCTAACTGCTGTTACGTGTGTAACTGCAATCTTTAGGAGGTAATCAGTTGATATCTCACTGCTCCCAAGAGTGTCAGGAAAAAGCTGTAGTGCTCTACACACCTACATGCCAACCAGCCATTCAGCCAATAAATCAATGTGTCACGCATGTCAATCATCAATGTAATGATTGACATGTAAAGTATTTCACCTGTGCAACGACAGAACATGAGATGATTATAGCTATCTTGACATAAAGCTGCTGGTAAAGTAGCAAACGCACAGACATAACATCATGGAGACGCTCCTCTTGAAGGCTACAGTAGAACTGGCAGGGCCGGCGTCATGAATATTATGCCAAAAGAGAGCAGTGAACTGCAAATATCACCACAAAACACACAGTAAAGTTGGCTAGAGGTAGTGCCACTCATTAAATGGTGCACCTCAACCCTTCTGCATGTGCTCAGAACTATTTAGCTAATAAGCAAAACCTATAAATAGAGCGACCAGCGGGTTACCTTCTTTGGTAAATATTGAAGCAGGAAGTAGGTTGGATGCATATGAATAAATCACTAGAGTGAAGTCACAGGCTAATATCCCATGTCAATGGGGAGCCTTCAACAATAATACTCTATCTCCATAAAGAGGAGTCTGCCCCCTATGGAGTTCCCATGTGCCACTACAGAGCCCCCCCCCCCCTCTCTAAAGACCACATTGTGCTAGATTGTACATTTATCCAATAAAATGTTCAACCTTGATTCGAACACTGCGTCTGATTGTGGTCTGCATCTCCACATCAATAGGAAACGTATTGAATCCTCGCCAGGACAGGCAGGCTGAATATGGTATTAGCCTCCTCGTTCAATGTGTCTGATCTGCAACTTTAATTTCATTTGTTTGTTGGTTGTTTGGGTGGCTCCATTACAGTTAGCGGTAACACGTCTTGCTCTTTAGCATCCTGAAACGGACGTGTCTCGCAGGAGATGTTTCAGTCTGATGGGCACACGGCTCTGCCAGTGAGGGGAAGTTGTTCAGACAACCCATTCCCACACTTGATATTCTGCTTTTTCCCACTTGACATCTGTTATTGCCTTGTAAATCGTTCACTGCTTCTCTCTTTGGGGGTCTACATCCTCTCGTCATCATTAAGCGATCTATAGCGGATAGAGGTGCATTCCAGCGGAAATAAAACCTGGCATGGATTCCCAATTAACCAGCTTCTACCATATCGACCCCTCCATCAAAATTCATCTTTTTTACACTTTATAGGCTACGTAGCATTTTAGTAATGATGTCGATGCAAAATCCAAAACCAGCACATTTTCACTTTGACAAATCACCACTGCTGCTGTCAGATTAATATCAAACTTACTGTACTAAAAGCCGGGAGACTCATAGATAACAGCGTGGTAGGATGGGTGTTACACAAGTAGTATTGATTCAAACAAACAAACCAGTTGATCTTCAATCTAAATATAAAATCAATATCAAGAGTCACCACTTAATTCCAAATTGCCTTGGTGAAACATATTGACAAACTCACATAGTGACAAACATTCTCTAATCACCAAATATATTATTGATAGTTTATTTGGTAAAATATACTCAGCTATTTCTGTCATTATTGCTGCAAAAGAAGAACAAAACTTACAAATGATGGTAGATTAACACCACATTACTTGTCAACAACATGATAAACCATTCTGTAGATACTGTATACAGGATGTTCAGATAAAGTGTGGGTTGTGGCAACAATAGAAAAAAGTCCAGCGAGGCAGAACAGACCATGTAAAAGTAGTCCTGAGTAGGATGGAAATGGATTAAGGTCTGAGCCATTTGGAGAATAATCACGACACTACAGCAGAGAGAAGCAGATCAACAACAATACAAATACTTAAATCCAAAAATCATGTTGTTTACCAGGAGCCCAACAGATTGATGTAGATTAGATACATGTCTGGACAGACCAACCAGTTACTGTAGCAGCCAATAAAACTGCAACTGTTGCATAAAGCTTAAGTAATAAGATAGTGGAGGAAGAGATACAGGAGCTGTCTGATATCAAGCAATTGGTTCAGAAGTAAAAGACAATAATTACTCACTTCTCAATGAAACTAAGAATTTCAGCACCATGGAGAGCAAACATCCCAAACAAAATATGATATACAGCAAAGTTCTCTAGAGTTCAACAGATCAGATCAAAGTTAGTCAAAAAGAACAAACAGGTCTATCAACTAGGCAGAAAAAACACCTTATGTTATATGATCTCACCAACAGCCACTACAGTCACAAATGGGAAGTCTCAGCACCTATGAAATGCACATTTTGATCGAATGTTTTCAGTTACATAATATATTACAACTCACAGTATGTGATTACATCACTCTTAACAAAAAGGCTGTCGTCTCTCAGGATACAGGGTCTCAGGGGAAAATCATTTTCTCTGCATTGCAATAAGCTTGCTGACAGAAGCAGACAGCCTCAATATTTAGGTTTAGACACAAGATTGATGTATTCAAACAACCCCCAGTCACTCATTTTAAAAATTGTGAGGTAACTATTTTTCAACTCTTGGTTTCCTTTAACTTTAAATGACTTCATAACAACTTTTTGTTGTGAACTCAGTACAAACATTAAATGACCGAGGAAGAGACAGCAGCTTTTCCACCATCAGCAGCGTCAACAGATTTTTAAGCAATACAAGACACATTTTTCATTGATTATAAAGGGCATGCTGTCACACATCCTATACATTACATTACATCCCATATTAGCCTGGGAAGTTTAGTAGAACACAATAAAAGCTTTGCAGCCTTCTGAAAAACTACATATTTACTTTACAAAGCTCTTTTTTGTTAATATTTTCATATATATATATATATATATATATATATAATATTAATAAAATAATAATAATAATAAAATATTTATATATCATCTGAAGGAGGATCTTGTTTTTAACTCTAGTCCTTGACATAAGAAATAGAACTGGTTTTTGGCACATGCCATATGTTGATTGTCCTCACATCCGTCTTGAGTAGACTAACAAACAGATGAAATGAACAATTAAAGGATACTGCACTAGAACTGAGGAAATGTTTTAATAAACATCAAACAGAGGATATTCACTCTTTGAGTCAGTTTGGCATCCTCTGTCTGTGTGTGTTTAATACCACAACACAGAAAATGAGAATGAACTGTATGCCATAAAACAGCAAAGAATGAAAAATCTTTTTTTTTGGCACCAAGCAATTTGTAGATAGGACAAACAGGCAGTGAGATGACTTATTGATTCAAGCAAAACATACAGATGCACACTAGAAAACATTTTTTTGCACACATACATTTTTGCTCTCTTGTCCCTGTCTTTTCTTTTTCACAGCTACACACAAACACACATCATAGGCAGCTGACTGAGTGGTGGCTCTGCTTAAATGCAAGTCAGCCTGACACTGATGTGTGTGCTGGAGTGACACAATGATGTGGCTCCAAAAAAATCTCTGGAGAAATATGGTGAAGCTTCACTGCAAGCCCTGTTTCTCTGCTCATAGTAGGCATACATATGGATGTGTGTGTGCGTGTTTCTGTGTGTGTTACTCTGGTGCATCCTGTGCGTTTTATCCCGATCCTCCCAGCAAGGGCAACAAGCTTGGGTGGTTAAAGCTCAGTAGCTTTGACACAATGTATACAAACAAGTATGCATGTATATATTAATATCTTTGATTTGTGGATTTGTGTGTCTATAGAGTTGCACGTATACACACACACACACTTACAAGCACATGATTTTATCAGTACACTGTAATGGATAGATAGACAGACAGACAGACAGACAGACAGACAGACAGATAGATAGATAGATAGATAGATAGATAGATAGATAGATAGATAGATAGATAGATAGATAGATAGATAGATAGATAGATAGATAGATAGATAGATAGATAGATAGATAGATAGATAGATAGATAGATAGATAGATTAACCATATTTAAAGATGATGTCTGCAGCTTTTTGAATATTATGTATGTTGTTCCATCTGATTGTTGCTGATGTGCAGTGAAAATTGAAAAATGTACTATACTGAAGTGATAAAATAATATGGCTTTGGCAGCAGACGGCATTCCAGCCAGGTTAAAACCTGCAACTAATAATCTATCAACGTTCTTCAAATAGCTTTTTTTCCCCGTCTGATTGCGTCAAACAAATCAAAAGGAGGGTTTTCAGTTTACCATCCTCACATTTGAGAAGCTGTGTGTTTGGTGTTTTTTTATTTTCTAAATCACTTAAAGTGTTTGTCAGTTATCAAAATTGCCATTTTATGTCTAATCAGCGACAACTCATCAGAGCGCTAAAAAATAATTATAGATTTCAGCTTTTAAGACTTGAAAAAGAAGTCACGTACAGGTAACTGTGTCCTGATGCGTTATATTCAGCAAAGGCACTGCAATATGCAATATGTCAATAGCATGCAGCTCTACAGAGATATACACGCTGTTTTAATAGTGATCCTCTTTCTCTGCTAGTGTGTGTGTGTGTGCAGCGGAGAGAGAGTAGAATCCCATAAATCCTACTTTATTAGATAAACGTCCTAATCAGATAAAGAAATCTCTCACACCCCACACACACACACACACACACACACACACACATACAGAGACCCACATAACATCTCACTGATAATCTCCATTACCAATTATGGGGTGATACGCCACAGCTTAACATGAAAGCAGCAATTAATCTACTAACACCGGTCAATGGGTCATTGTAGTAGAGGAGAAAAATGATTGCTTGCGGGCAAACATATGCACACACACAAAGCAAAAAAATATTACTAATATATTGAATCGTTTTTTTAAGTGTAAGTATAATTTTTCCTCATTTCTCCAGATTTAGATATAGCTCATGTTCTGTGTGTGTGTGTGTGTGTGTGTATGTGCTCAAACTCTGGCACAGAACTCAAAATTGGTCCCAAGACTTTTTCTTCAGGCCTAATGGAGACAGATTTGCCTGCAGTTCTTTATGAAAAGGTTTAAGGACTCCTGTGCTAGTGTTTAACCTACTGTTGCTGCTTTTATTCTGGAAAGGTTGAGTGAGGGACCATGTATGCTGTATTTAAGCAATTATCTACTTTACGCTTACATAGACAATGCATTAGCTGCGTGTCAGTCAAAAGATTTTTTTTTTTTTTTTTTACTGGCAATCTTTTACCTTTTGATAAAGCTCTGCCTCTCTGCTTCCAACTTTTTGTGACGTCAAGGAGAGAGAAAACGAATATAATATGAGAATATTGTGCCAGGTTGGCAATTAAGGCAGACTGAGATGGATTACATTTTTCAAGGCACTGACAACTAACACAAACAGACATTACACACCTTCAAGAGTTGGCTGTATTCTTCCTGTTTGTTACCAAAGCGAGTATAGCCAACAACTCTTCATCTGCTCTGCCTAATGTACTGTATTAATGAGGAAGACGAATGGAGAGACGTAACAGTTGCAGATGAAGCTCGTAATCACAGCAAGAGCCTTTCACTTTGTGTACAGTAAACTGTTAATGATTTACTAGAAGTTGTAACACAATGATTTCATTGTTCTGTTAAATAGCGAGTCTAAAGAAATAAAACAAGAGATCAAATCATTTTAAAAGTGATTTACATTTAACATAAACAAGTTATAATTTATAATATGCTATGGCATCATGTTAGCATTTACATTTTACAAAAGTTTGTTCCTTATTAGCCCAGTGAAAGTGTAAATGGTCTTTTTAGGCCTATTGGGAAATAGTTTCCCAGTACAACCCCAGTCTTCTACTGCTTTTTGGATCACATGGTAGCGGAGTGCCTTGCTCTACGGCACCCAGACAGTAGTTTGGTTCAACCAAATTTGTTGAACTATACTGGGACTTAAATTGGCGACGTCCCAGTCGTAGTCCAAACATGGTCTGCTTGGTTTAAATAAGTAGCCTCGATCTTCCAGGAAGTCTGAACGAGGTCAAGCTATGGTTTCCCTGATCTAAGCTCTTTTTGACACAGTAAGCAGAGCTGGGACATGAGAAGAGGAGATAGGGGAGGGCTGCCTATGTGAGCATGTTTGAGTAAGTGAGTGAGTGAGTGTGTAAATGAGTGGGAGAGAAAGTGTGAGACCGATAGAGAGAGAGAAAGAGAGAGCTGAGAGTTAGGCTGGGGTCTGTGTAAATGGGTTATCAACATGTGTACACTGTATGTGTCATATTGCTGTCAGGAGGTGTGTGTGTGTGTGTGTGTGTGTGTGTGTGTGTGTGTGTGTGTGTGTGTGTGTGTGTGTGCGAGAAAGAAGAGCGACTGCGTGCGAGGCAGATCTGAGAGGTGACATTCGGCGAGTCGCAGTAGTAGAGTGATAGAGCAGATGGGCCTCCTGTATCTAAGTGTCAAACTGAACACATTCTCTTCACTCGCTTGTTCAGTGCCGTACTGTACATGTCCAGCGCTGTGCAAAGGTTAGAGACACTTTACATGTTTAGATTCTTATCTAGGGCTGCAACTAACCATTATTAGCTGTTTGGTCCATAAAATGTCAGAAAATGGTGAAAAATGTTAATTAATATCCCCCAAAGCCTAAAGAGACGTCTTCAAATGTCTTGTTTTGTCCCGAACAACAGTCCACAACCAAAACATATTTAGTTAACTGTCAATGAAGTTTAAACAAACCAACCAGAAAATGATAACGTCTGAGAAGCTGGAATCAGAGAATTTGGACATTTTTTCTTAAAAAAATGACTCACAATGACTAATCAATTATCAAAATAGTTAATTTTTTTAATCTAATAGTTGGCAACTAATCAATTAATCGCTGCTTCTCTATTCTTATCTATTAAGCAATACCGTCAGAGAAGCATCTGATTAGTCCTAAATGTATTCTGCAGCATGATGATGACCCCAAACATGCAGCCAGAGTCACAGAGAACTAGCTTCCTACAAGAAGAACAAAAATGACTTTATGTGAAGTTAATAGGTAAACAAAAGGTATTTATAGCATTATTTTTGTAAGCATCCTCACATTCCTTTAAGCGCCTACAACTTTTGCACAGTACTGCACATGTATGCTGTAATTTCGCCAGAGAAATGCAATACTTTAATTATTGTAGCACATTCTTAACACTCCTTGCCCACATGTCCATCACCACAACCTCTTCCTGGTAATTTCATCACCACATAGGCAAGTGAAATGGAATATGCAGAGAGCGGACTTCTAAAAGCTTCCCTCTATAAATACGGCCTTCACCCGGTGACACAGAGCAGTGAACTAAACCTGTCTGGGAGACGCAAGACTCAGATTTGATCAAAATACAGAGGAAAACGATCAGATGCACTTTAATCAGTCACATGAATATGTTTGAACATATTCCTCAAATTGAATGTAAACTGACCACCCAGTGTTTCATGTGTACGCTCAGGAAGAACTTTATGTCACATTCATCAGATCATTGATAGTTTTTGTAGCACTGATAAGCAGAAGATTAAAGGTAGAGTCAGTCATTCTGGGGAAAGATTATTGATATTTGGACTAAACATCAAAACAAATACATCCTTCCATTAATGCTCCTTCAGAAGCTCCGCCCCCCAAAAAAATTCATGGACGAACATCAACAAGGCAACGGCCAAAAAAGAAATATGGCAGAATCCAGAGTTATGTGTCAGCTGTAGAGTCACTTCTGTTCCCCTCACTCTTTCCACTCATGAGCGGGGAAAAAAAAAAAAAAACCTTTCATGTGAGCACAAGAGTCCGTTCGCACTCTCCGCCTCCTCAACTTCTCACTCGACCTGCGTTCAGCGTCTCTGTCCACAGAAGCAGTCGTCTGTCAGCTGCAGCTCTTTGGGAGCTGACAGGACTGAAATTTAACTGAACCAGAATAGTTTGCATGTCGGCTCCACAGGAAGAAATCGACAGTGTTTTGTGTTTATTGATCCATTGATACAGTTATGATGATTTAAAATAGCTGCCTGCTCAGATTCTGCTTCACTAAACGTGATATAAACAGACTCGGAGCGTAAAAAAACATGAGAGGTCACTGTGAGACTGTCTCAAATTCGATGTGGATTGATACGTTTAATAAAAATGGAAGCATATCCGTCCCATGAGAAAACACTTTCTATGTGAATTGGCCACGGCTTCTCTCTCCCCCACAATTCAATGGGTGCTGGAGATGGGAGACTGTCATGTCCGCACACAGACAGCTGCTCTGATGACTCCCCCCCCCCCTCCCGTCCTGTGCATGTGCACAAACGCCCCTTGTTGCTGATTGGTCAAAGTACTGTTGTGAGCCAGTGCTGGTGTACAGCTAGCAGACCGTGAAGAGATATTCGCTGAATTTGACAAAAAAGTGTAACTGGATCAGAATTGCTGACTTCACCTTTAATGTTTTTAGTTCAGCATCAGTGCACAGGAAAATAAAAAAATAGGTTCTTTGAGGTTAATTTCAATTTGTAGAACAGGGATTCTGTGTAAACCCACATTAAGTGGTTTACAATGCCATCTGGATCCTTTTCCCATTGTAATAAAAAATGTCAATATTTGATTTTTAATTCTGTGAGCAGAGCAAAGATGATAAACAAATTACCGCGTGTGTTCTTCATTGGCCTGACTAATTAAAGGAATATTGCACTCAATCTCTGAAAAAAAAAACATTTATCATCATTGGATTGAACAATGTACTTGTATTGATTTCACCTTTTACGACAAAATTCATTCAGATTCTACAAAGACAATAATACATAACTTTCTACAATGTACAAAAAGAAATTTGTTTTCATTCAAGAAATTCATTAATTCATCAAATGCAGCACATTAAGCAACAATGATGTTATTGAATAAACTGAGAATAGAATGCAAAAAAAAACAAAAAAAAAAACAAACAAACAAGCCATTCGTCTGGAAATCCCGCTATTATTTCTGTAGGTTCCCTAATACATCTTATGTTGAAGGCTGCCTTTGTTCCATTGTAAGCCAACCACGCAAAGCCAAAGTTCAAGTTAACAGTGACTTGGGAAACTAAACCCTGCATAGTTCATTTCAGGTTAGTGATGCAAGCTGTGGTGCAGGAAACCTTACATGGCCATCTCTCACACTCTCTGCCTCTGTCTGTCTCGCTGTCTCTCTCTTTTGTCTGTCTCTCTCTCTCTCTCTCTCTGATCTCTTGTCTATGTCTCTCTAAGTTATTCCTGGATTCCACACTGAAGTGAAAGGAAACAGGAGTGGCTGCTGGCATTTTTTCTCTGCTAAGAAGCACTCTTCCTCTTGTAACACACACACACACAGGCACACACACACAGTGAATATTCCTGTGTTGAAAGCTTTGTTCCTAAACCAGTTGGAAAGATGTTTCCTCAAACATGTTTGTTTGACGAAAGCCATTCTTGTTCCTGCAGATGGAATGCAGGGGGAAGTGCGGCTTTGCATGTGCGCATGTGTATATTTGCATATGTGCATGGCAGACAACACAACTGAAAATGAGATACGGTCAGCTGGATGGTACTGAGTCAGCAGTGCAGATGGGTTCTGTATTATTGCCATGTTGACGAATATTAAAAACAGTAGCTAACGCCTGCTATCTGCTCTATGTTTTGTTTCTCCTGCACCACAGTACCACTGGGACTCTCCCCAACTCCCTGTTGTGCTTACTGGAGCCTTGGCAGCCAGCTGCCATATCGGCCAATTAGGAAAGCTTTTACTAAAGCTCCAGCCAATTGGATTAGTGCTACATTTCCTTTCCAGATGAGACTCTAAATGTGCTGCTGTATGCTAGAATCTGAGAAGTGGGAGGCAGACCCTGTTCCGCTGATAGGCACCGGGCATCAAATACACATAAATTGCTGAGGCAATAGCAGCAGAGTGATTCCCCTTGTGTGTGTGTGTGTGTGTGTGTGTGTCAGAGAGAGAGAGAGAAAGAGAGAGAGCGAGAGTGTGTGTGTGTGTTCACTGTATGTTGATGTGTGTCACTGAGACCCTAAACTGTTTAAACCAAGAACATCACATAAGGCAAACCAGAGCCTAAGCAGCCAAGGGGACCATGATGCTGCTCCCAAGCGTACACAACACACACACACACACACTGGTGGGTCGGCAGAAGAAAGAGCCATACATAAAGAGATGACAGCAGCCAGAGAAAGGGAAGAGGACAAACTTAAGACTGAAAAAAAAGACAGAAACCAGACATTTTAATCTTCAGAGTATAATTGTTGCTCTTCCTGAGGTTTCTTCCTTCTTTTTTCCATGTTTTTTGAGGGGAAGTTTTTCCTTATCATGATCTAAAGATGTGATTTGAGACTATATACAGGACCTGACAGGAAATGTAATTAAATAATGTTTGTGTACTATATATATATAATTATGTATTTATTCTATTATCACTCTATTATGTCTGTTATGTGTGTGTGTGTGTGTGTGTGTGTGTGTGTGTGTGTGTGTGTTTTTGCCATGCACGCTCAGTGTTTATGTAGGAAAAGTTGATTGGCCAATCAGTCTGCAACATTTTAGAAGATGTCGACACATGACTGATGAAAAGCATCATGAGTCACTGAAATTCAAGTGGGGAAATCTGCGGTCTTAGCCCGCTAGCCTCTTACCGATGAATCTGATGGGTCATCGAATATGTTGTAACACCGCTGCTTGAAAAAAATGTCAGCGAAAGAAATGTACGAGGCTACTAAAAGAAAGGGAGGATTTCTACTTTAGTGGAAAGAACAGTATTGTGGGTGGAAAGCAGCAACTGTGGTATGTTTTGTACAGTTTGCTGGCTAACTCGCTAGCCGGTTAGCATCCTCACTGCGCAGTTATGTGCATGTCTTTTGCATTTGACTTTTGACAGCAGCTGCATCAGCAGGAGACTGATAACCATAGATTTGCAGGAGAGTGTTAATCATCAAGGTATATAAACGACAACATATAACATTTTGGTTAAAAACAACTAAATGTTTGCTGCTGATCATCTGGAATGTTTTTATGACATTACTGAGGTGTAGTCTTCATCTCTGTGACTCCTGCCAGCTTTGTCAACTCCGTCTCTGTTTGTTTAACTACGGTTAATACAGGTTTAAACCTAAAGTGACTAACCTGAGCTTTAATCCAGACTGATCACAAACAAATGCCATTATGTTCTTTCTTTCACTGTTCACTGTTGGTACATATATTTAACTGTTAATGTTGTTAATGTTAATTTGTGTTTATTATCAAGGTCATTTATACTCGCTGAAATATTATTACTATAAATTATTTTCTCCATATGTATTCCATACTATCTGGCTTTACATAAAATATGAATAAAACTACATTTCTACACCATTCATTTACTAATCGATATGTACCCAATTTTATATTTTGCACATTTGTGTAATATATCAACATTACATATCAATATCTAAAGGAAAACAACCAAAACTAAAGAGAACTCCACTGTTGTACATATTATATATAATAAATCACCAAAAATAGGGATAAATCATTGTCATTTTTTTGCCTATATGGAGTTAACGATTTGAGAAGTCAATAGAAACAAGACTTGGATTTTTACAACAGTCCTTTTCATTTTCAAAAAAAAATAAAAATGAAATAAGAGGGTGTACCAAAAGAAAAAAGAAAACAAAGATGAGCCAAATGTCAATAAAAAAGGAATGAGGAGAGAAATCAAAGCGAAATACCAAGAGAAAACAATGCTCCAAGGAAGAAATGCTGAGAGACAAAGACAGACTGTGCATCTCAAGCACACAATACTAACTCTCTCTCTTTTTCTCTCTCTCTCTCTCCTTCTCCTTCTCCTTCTCCTTCTCATCGTCTTATTTTTTCGATGCTGATAGAGAGTTCACTGCCAAGTCAGTGCTTACGAGAAAGAGTCTGTGAAAGTGCTCATGGCAGCCTGGAGCACACACACTCGAGTATACAGGTACATACACACTCTCTTACACACACACACACTCACACACACACACACACACACATTGCCAATCTGCCCTATCCCTGGTACTCTGCTGACTCTGTAAGGCTGCCGCTGAATGTTTGTCCATCACACTCACCAGAAAAGAAATATAACTACACACACATAAAGAAGCTAAAAAAAATGCACACACACACACACACACCAACAGCGAGGATATAAACTCCATTGTATGCAGCACAAGAGGAACATTATATGGCTGCTAAACAACTAAAGAAGTCTGTGTTTCCAATCTCTAAATCAACTCTATCTATGCATGTAAAGTGAAGGGTTGGGCATTACAACAAAGACACCCCACATTTCTACTCGAGCAGGGCAGGTGTGGTTGGGCGACTCCTGCACACGAAACTGGGTGGTGTTGGGTGGAGCAAACAAAAATAACCCAAAGGCAACAGGCTATTAGTCAAGCCCAAAGACCACTAGGCACAAAGAACTGATAAACTTCTGAAACCAGCACAGCCCACAGCAGAGAGCGAACAGTTAGTAAATCAAAACAGAAGCTAAATAGACACAAATAAACATGAAATCTGCAATATTGCTGTTTCAGCATTGAGAAGAAGTTTGGAAAGTTTTGCATGATAGGCAGGTGTGAATTGTTGTTTTTTTTTTAACACTGGCAAGCTGATTGTTATGATCCTTTCAGTTGTCGTGAGACCAAGAAATAATAAGGTGTTAGTTTACGATTGCTGCACAGGTTTCGGAATGCCAACGAGCTGGTTCAGCAAGAACAGAGAGTAGATCAGCATATCTTTCTGTCATTTTACACACGCGTCCACACGCTCACACACAAAACAATAGTTAACTGTAAGAGGAAATAACAAAAAAATGTGCGCTTTGGTTCCTTAAAACAGTACCAGTAGAACAATATAAAAGGGGGAAAATATTGAAGTGATAACAATGGACAGCGCATAGTAAACAAACAATTAGGCACCTCGACTAGAAGAACCTGCTAAATCCTAACAAGAGCTGAAGAAAATATTTGGGCTAAAGAGACCTCAATGTTTTTTTTTCACGTTACTGGTATCTCGCAGCACAGTGCGGAAGTGGGTTATCAGGCACCTGCTATAAAAGATGAGCTATACGGTCAAACCGCCACCTCTGGTCTCCTCATCTTACTCAACATCTTATCCGTAGCGTAAACACCAAAACATATTTCCCGATATCACTGAGTGAAAAACACTGTAAACTCACTACACGGGGAAAGTTAACGTTTCGTTACGTGTAAAGTTCCTCTTTTTGTTTGTTCTCGCCACGAAAAAAAGCGAAAGTAAAGACGGATAAACAAATAACGAAACAATTACCCTTTTGGGGGAAAAAGAAATAAAGAAGATAATGCATTTCAACCTCCAGACTTCTGCCAAACCAAGACCAAGCTAAAGAAAAATAAAACTCCTGCTACACTCTCGGGATGAACAGCGCTGAAACACGCATGTAAAGCCGAAACAAAACCTGGAAGAAAAAAAAAACACAGCTAGCTATAAAAAAGAAATATCAACCAACTTACGCTGTTATCAGTAAGCTGTTGAGAGTCCGTCACTGCCGGTAAAACATAGAAATCCAAACGAGCAAAAGTCCGAAATGAAAAGAGCCGATCTGAGCTGTCAACGTCCAGCCGCAGCGAGGAGAAGTCACAGACTGCTGGTGCCTTGACAACCGGTGCAGGGAGCGCGAGCCCGGAGCCGCCTGCTGGTTTCTCGCACGAGACAAGAGAGAGCGAGATCCCTGGAGATGAATGGTGGCGAGAGTGCGCATGCGCGGACCGGGGTTGATTCATTCCGGTGGAGTAAAAAAAAAAAGGCTGTAAAAACGGCAGAAACACAGCAGGGCAAAAGCGCTGCATGTACGTATCTATTAAGCCGATTTATTAAATTTCGGAGAGGTTTTTTTCTCGGGAGGAATAGAAAAGTGTTAGTGGCCTAAACAACTGCAAATCTATGGTTATCAGTTAAACCTATCCATAGGCTATGTTTTCCAATTAATTGATTAATTGATAAATAAATGAACCTCATAAAATGTCAGAACATAGTGAGTGCCAGGCACACGTAATCGAGTCTTGCCCGTTTAACAATCCGAGTCCTGAAGCTATATAAACTAACTAGGCTACTAAAAGAGCAGCAAACCTTCACAATTTGGAGATGGAATCAGCACATTATGGACATTTTTTTTGCTTGATAAATGACTAAACGCTTAATCGTTTATGAAAACTGCTAAGGGCTATTTTGTGGATGCACTCGACTAATCAAATACTTGTTTCAGCTGTAAATTTGACTTTTTTACCTGCTTAAACAAAAAGAGGATGCGCCTAAGTGTAGTTTAAACTGGACAAAGTGGGGTGAAAAAATGCGGTATCTACACAAAAACGGGGAGAAATCACAATAAGAAAGAACCTAGAAGTAGGCTATATCTTGACCACGATTTTCTTTCCATCCAAGAGCAGCATATACCCTATTACAGACAGTCTTATAAATAATTCAGCAATAAAAGCTTGCCTCCGCTTGCACCAGCTCCCCCCCTCCATCGTACCCCCCGGCCCCACCGCGCGCGCACGGCGTCAATCCATGCAGGCGTTACCAATTAAAAGAAATCTCGAAGCGAAATTAAGTTCAATCAATATTCTACTTTAGCAAACGGCCGTGACCGGTCAGCCAGATCAGTCAGGGATTACAAGGCTTCTGTCAACTATCAATAGCCTCACGTGCCTGCTTGGGGGAGAGGAAGGGGGAAGAGGGGGGAGGAGGGAGTGGAGGGGTGTGGGGTGGAGGGGGGTGAGGGGGTGTGAAGACGGTGCAGTGCAACCAGCCGATGATGCCGTTTTGTCCTGAACCGGAGGAGAGAGCAACCGCCGACAAATTTAACCCAAGACATGCTGTCCCAGAGTCCCGCATCTGAGGCGCATCCTGTCCTGATAGAGCAATAGTGAGAAGGGACGAAAGCCGTAAAAGTGTAGAGCCAGGGGGGGAAGAAAAGCAATTTACCTGCACACCGCTCCCGTCTCAAGCCTGCCGTTATTACTTCCCACTCAATGTGGCTTTCAGCGCTGCCGCTCACTCCGAGCTGCTCTCCGCTGAACGGGAATTTAGACAACGGGATTTGTTCACGTGGTCACGCTCGGTGATCCTAATTGGAGGAGCGGCCCGAGCCTCTGCTCGCTCGCACCTGTACAGTGAAACAGTACAACGGTGGGTGCAGTGAGACAGACAGGTGCAAAAGGAAGAGGAAGATACAAGAAAACAAACTGGTGCAGGCTGTTTTCTTCCTTATGTCTCTCGCTCTCTTTTCCCCCCCTCTCTCACTGTGTGTGCACTAATTATATCATTCATGGCAGTTGGGGGACTTTCCAAATTTTTGAAAACCTATCATGATGTTGATGATGATGATGATGATGATGATATCAAATGAGCAGCTATAGGTTTATAGCAATCTAATAGATGCGGATTTATGACGGATAACAATCAAATCGCAAATTATGACATGAGTATAGTTTATATTATGAACCACAATCAGATCAGAGTATCATTAGACTATTAGACTAAAGGCCTGTTGTCAAAAATGTTAGTTTCCTTCTGTGCAAACATTTGATCAGTATATATAACAGCATGATAGAATAATACAGTAAACATACTTACAGTAAGTACAGTTTGTAGCTTAATGTTTTTGTAGGTTCCTATTAATGTCTGTAATTAAGATTACTGCCATTCAAAAGGTGGTTAAATTATATAAAAACTAGATTGTTGGTACCCCTGGCTACATCCTTGCTTATGTAAGGTAGTGAAATGCAGAGTTTGAAAGCTGCAGGCAAAGAAGTAAATGTTGTTAAATGTGTGTTTGTTTTGGTAAAATTGGACTACTCTAAGTAAAATAAATCTTGAGTAGCATAGAATAAGAATGAAAGGGAATTTTTAAAGAAAACAAGGTATTATGACCTACTTTTTTATGCCTTAAATCCGGTAGGCGGAATGTCATAGCTTCAGATAAATTAACAGATTCCTCTCAGTATTTTTGCAGAGCATATTTTTAGCTTAGATCTCCGATGAAAATGACATACTAGATAAATGCATTTTGGAAATGATTTTGTGCTTCTACGAGCTCTGCTAAAAGTCATGCCATGCATAGCTCATGTTTTTAAACATAACTCCAAGGTCTGAGTAACTCACTGACATTGCAAAAGTATCAGACTTCCAGGATAAATTAAGATTAACCAACTAACTAACAGTTTTAGCATATTAGAGATAAAGATGTAGAAATCATGCAAATTTAGCTCTGTGGTTAGTTTAGTTTGTGCTTGAACTTTGCTGCTATATCATATTGTAGCAAAGAAAGGTCTGTAGATGGAGTCACAGTTTATACCATTGTAATAATTTTAAGTAACATCTCTCCAAAAGTTTTACTTCATTGTATTTATGTGAAAATTCTCTTACTCTTACTTTGCGTGACACACAGAAAATTGTCTTTGACTCATCTGGCAGTTCATTCAAACGTCAAACCATGCACACACACCACATAACAATAATACAGAGAGTTTAGGTGACGCAGGGTCAGCAGCAGAGCTGTGCCCCAGGAAGAAGACCTGTTTCCTTTTCCTCTAAGGCATAATGCTGTTTATCATCTACTCCCATATCTAAGATAATGGAGGTGAGGCCAGTGGTTCTCCACTATCAAGTCAACGTATTAACTTTCCATGTACAGCAATCATGTCCCAATCAGCTCACTTTTGACCAGTTCCTCTAATTATGTTCAAATTCCTGCAGCTATGTCCTGTTATTTATTAATGGAGAGCACATTGTGTTGTGTAAGTACATTGTGATGAGATTTAGAGCAGCCTTGTGCCATTAGTCTACTGGATTTAAAATCATTTGTACTCCCACTGGTCTGCCCATCACCACACGTAATAGCACACACGCTTTGCAACATATTCAAAAATGCTGTTTTGTTTATTACCAGTCGAGGCTTGAAAACGAGGCAAAATCCCATAATATAGCCCATTCCCCAGTTTAACACACGCACACAAGCATATCATACACACGCTGTTATTCATCTACCTACTGAGGCCACAGCATAGTAGCAGTCAATGGCGCGGGAGTATTTTTAGATTTCATGTGGGTTGCAGATGCTGCTCTTCTGAACCAGGTCACTGCAAACATAACAGTGTTTTCACAGTAAAATTCAAGGTCTTTGTTTTTTTCGGTTTCCCCATTAATGTTCCCATAATTTATGTCTATTTTTAAAGGAAATTTAAGGACATAAATCTTCATCTCTTCTCTCCTCTCCTCACCACCCCTCTCCTCTCCTCTCCTCTCCTCTGTGCTCATATTTTGGTTTCCTTCACTGGTCCTGGCAGATTAGGCCAAGACACTCAACTGGCCTCCAGGCTGTTGGCAGTGATATGACTCTATGTTTTCCCCTCACTCAATTTTGGCCTGAATTAAAAGCATATTGGGTTTTTTTTTAGGGCAACATAGGGCATTTATAATTGACTACAGTATGAGAAATCTGACACAGTTGCAGTTCCAACTGTCGGAAATTTGCAGTGACTCAATTTGCAAGCTTGTTTATATACTATTTGTCTTCAAGACAATAAAATTCAGGCCACTGGGATAAAAAACACACACACACACACACACTTGATGCAGGTTGGTATAACTAGTTGTCCAAGTTCAGTAGCTTACTCATGTTCCCAGACTGGAGGGGCTCCCTAGGTTTCGCAGTCAGGGGGTGGAGAGTTATTATCTAGGAGAACAAAAGCCGAAGAGCAGAGAACAGAGCAACTTTCCCCTCCTTCTGTTTCCTTCTATCCCTTCCTTCATCCGCCCCCATCATCTCTCCACCCCCCCCTTCCACACACTGACACAAACGCCTGCCATCTGACACCTCTCTGAGGAGTTCTTTTTTAGAGTTGTCTTCTAAAACACACACACACACATATGGACATTCTTCGGTGGTTGTGAGGAAGAGCTCCTATGTTCTCGGTCCAAGGCGGAGAAATGGGCCAAATAGCATAGAGAGAAACAGACGGAAGCACAGACAGACAGACACCCTCTCGGCACATTATGTGCACTTCAAGAAAGAGGGAGACGTAGCAGGATTGAGAGGGACTTTCTGTCGGTGGACCATGATGTACTGTAGGTCGCAGCGTGTGTGTATCAACTGTTGGTCATTTGGTGGGATGCCACCTGGCTGTTTGACCACAAGCAGGACAGAGGGAGTGGTGTGTGCGTTTTCATGTGTGTGTGTGTGTATGTGTGGAGTCTTGCTGGGCCGGACAGAACTTCGACGGGCAGCAGATGGTGTTGCCAGCGTGGCATGGGCATAAAAGCAAGGTGGACTCACACACATGGACGCACACAAGCACACACAGGCTGTCCTGCAACCAAGGTTGCCAGGAAGAATTTTTAACAAATACTAATCTGAATGTCATATTCTATCAGCCTTTGTACTTATTTTTATCCTTCTGATATCTTTACTTTTTTTCTTTGCTTATTAGTACCAATGACTATGCAGCCCACAGTTCTAATTTATTTCTAATTAAAAATTTTCCTCAGTATATCATAGAGCAGATGACATGTCACTGTCAACAAAAGAATAATCTGTCTGTGTAAGTATCTATAAATGAACATCATTCAAATCAGCATGATACTGATGTCAAACAGGTGCCATGCAGTGTTTGTTTTAAACACCCAATATAGAGCGGATATCACTTCTTAAAAAAAAAAAAAGTCACACTATGATATCCATTATACACAAACACACTAACATTTGCACATATGCATACCAACACATACATAAACACTAACATTGAAGATGCACAGCCAGGCACACAAGCACACACACAGTTTAAGCAGGCTGTGGCTGAGCAGCTGTCTAGGGAGTGGACGACATCTCTATTGTTGGAGTGTGATGGATGAGACAGGAGCTTTAAATGCTGCACTGTGGTGGACTATGGACTGAGGGGAAAAATTTTTCCTCTAGACACACTGTGTACCTTCATTACTGCAGTTGATGGAAAAATATGTTTTGGAGCAGCTTTTTGAACAAGGACATCCTCCCCTGAAGTCCTTTTCCATCTCATGAAAGGTGAGGACAACAGCCGTCAAATTAGGATCACACGGAATGAGCAGATGATGACATGACACCTCCACAATACTGGCATTGTATGAAGGAGATGGATTTGCTTTGAGAGCATGTATTTATGTGCTTTGGAAGAGTTACTTCATATCTGGGCTTTCGATCAGTAATTCACGGTTATTTCTCTCTCTCTGTCACACACACACACACACACACACACACACAATGTGGTTGGTGGGTAAATAATCCTGTCGTGTGAACATCTGTTGTCAGTGACAGGTGATGGTAAGGTGAGACCACATTGTTACCCCCACCCAAAACCTCACACAAATAACCAATACACACACATACACACATGCACAAATAAAGCCAGTAATGCTGTGTGCAGCTCAAGCCTTTTGGCTGTCAGACTTGATCTCAGTCTTTCTGTATAGGTGGTGACAGCATGACATACACACCCATCAAAAGGCTTGACACACTCTTTTGTTGACCGTAATACACCAGGATCTTCAAACCAGCACACCGTGAAAAACACAACAGCAGGCTTTCCAGCTATTAATCCAAACAAAGATGCCTCCTTTCTTAGACTGAAAGTCACTGAGATATAAAACACAAATATTATTTTGAGATCAAAATCAGACAGCTGTGGGTTCATGCCAGCTTTGATAGCAAGTGTCTTGAACAGCATGTTGACCGCCTTCCAACTCCAACATTGTTCCATAGCTAACCCTGACCTCTGACCTCTCCGTGCAAGGGTGCAAGTGAAAAACAAAATTATCCTTTGGGGACCAATAAAAGATGATATATCATCTCAGCATCCAGAAGAAATAGAGCCTGACTCAGACTGAGGTGCCATTTCATTTACAAATGTGAATGGCTTATATTTTTTAATTCATATATGTAGTAGTCAAGGTGCAACCACACAAGACACGCTTTGGCAGGGTGATGTTGTTCCAAAATGCAATTATGATCAGGTCTTCTCAGTAAGAACATCACACAAGCTGCTTAAAAAAGTCTTTTTAATCACTCCCCTAAACCTTTATGAAGTAGCACTTACTTTGTTTGGCTCTATATTGACTCTTGTGATCCTGTATTAGCATTTTAATGTTTATTTTATTACACTTTTTTGTTTAGATTTTCATCATTTTGCCCACAGTGCAATACCTACCTTTTATTCTTGTCACTATGTGTGATACTGAAAAATGCTACAAAGAGCTGAAAATGTGGTTGGACATTACTGGTACGTTTTAAGGGCTTTTAAGGGAGCAAAAAATTGGAACAGATGTAGACATGCACCTGTACGTGCACACCTGCCCCATTCACAGATGCTTGGGGGGGAGTCAGTAAGAAGTGGAAACACAAAGATGCTAAGTGAATGTACTTTGACTAAAACAGACCGCTGGCTGGATGATGCAAAGCCTTGAAACTAGCAACCCGTGCTTTAGTCGCTGTTACATCTGACAGGCTCGTGAAAGCCTGCCTGAAGGTGTCTTCGTTTGGCTGTGCAAAGTGCTGCTCGTACGGCATCCCGTCATATGTACAGTATGATGACTTTAGACTTCACACAAGACAGAAAACCAGAGAAGGTAGAAATACACAGCAGCGTGTTTAGACAAAGAAAGCTGAACACATACATGTTAGCTCTGACTCCTGCATTGATCACAACCTTGACGGGTATCGGTTACTGTTTAGATCAACGAAGGACATCAATGCAGCCTGTTCAACCTCTACTCCACATGCTCAACCATCTCTTGTCAACCACCTGCCCGTTCCCTCCTTCCCCATCCTGCATAACATCTTGGTACTTTCATCTTCCCCCATCTTTCCATCCTTCCATTCAAATCTTTCCTCTCCATCTCTTGAGATTCACTCAGAACCCTTGTGCCTATGTTTCTGCTACAGCACTTCAAAAGCAGCAGAAATGAGGAAAGAGCCACTCGGGAAGAAAGAGAGATATATAGAGTGTTTTCCACATCTAAACTCTATATTGTTTATGAATATAGAATCCTCATTTTATGTATTTTCTTTTTAATTAATAGTCTTTTATTAACTACTGTTTTAGTGAGCAGTTGGTGGGGGAGAATATAACATGATGATCAGAATGGTATGCATGAATATATCATATTTATAATGGCCGAAGTTGTGCCAAACAAATATTTTGCATCTGTCTGTTTTGCCTTGTCTATGTGTTTGTGTGTGTGTGTGGTTCTGTCATAGACTACTTTCAGGGACAAATTTCAGACTAAAGACCAGTTAAATGGGGACAGATTGTCCAACTGGGGACAAAAGCCATGTCCCCAATTGGACAACCAGAATAGAGTGATGGTAAGTCTCCAGGAAACGAAGTAAATCTATTTAATGTCTCCAAATGTGACCTAGGACAACATGTGTGTGTCTGTTTGTTATCTGTCTTTGTGTGTGTGTGTGTGTGTGTGTGTGTGTGTGTGTGTGTGTGTGTGTGTGTGTGTGTGAGAGAGAGAGAGAGAGAGAGAAAGAGAGAGAGGAAGAGGGACAGAGAGTGTCTGCCTAAATCCTTCCATCTGTTGAGCAATAACAGACCTCGCATTAGATCAGGATGAATAGAGAAAATAACAAACAACAATATTCCAGCTCACTGATTTCCTGACTGTGGAGGCGAAGTTAGCACATGAGTCAAATATTTTGTCTCTTGCCACTACATCACTTTGATAAATTTTTAAATGTTACGGTCATGTCAGTTAAGCACAGACCTGCCCCACTTGCATTTATTTGAGATGTTTCAGCAAGGGGCACTCCAGGCTAAGTGTTAGATTCACACCTGCACACAAACATTTCTTTGGAATACGTGGATGATTTCATTCTGAAAATATGCAGTTTTGATTTGACTCATCAAGTCTATCACAGTTACATCACTTTTAATAGAGAAAATAATTACATTCTAAGCCAGTCATTACTTGCATGAATCTGTTTGTGTCTTCATGTGCACTTGTGATATAGTTAGGATAAGGTAGCTCAGGGGGAAATATGCATACTGGGCTTTTAACATGCTCTTACATTTTAATTGTGTGGCTGTTTTCTCCCCAGTCAAATGTCCTCAAGGTTTTAAATAGAAGTGTCAACCTCCACCCCCCAAAAAATAACAAACTATTTATGTAGAGTCTTTCCATGTCATTTAAGGCAATTGTCTAAATGATAGCTAGATGAACATTTTCAAACAGTGGAAAAATAAGGAGCTGCAGAACATTGCATTTCCACAAAGGGTTATGTTATATTTGAGATGTTTTGTTGCAGAATGTCATACCTGATTTCATCACCCAACATGTTTTGGTTTATCTTTTTTCCCCCTCCTCCGCAGTTTGTAGGGACAACATCAAAAGACACAGAATCTTTGTGTTTTTGACATTCTTTTTATTAACTGCACTTTCAACTGTGCATCATGTTTCTGCAAAAGGTCCAATTTTGTGCAAAGAAATGTTAGAGCTAAGACTTACAAACGAAAGCTCTCTTGGGTTAGATTATTTGCATTCAAACTTGGATTGTATCAGAAATATTGATGTGAATAAACCCAACATGATGATCCCCAACAGAATATATGCAATTGCTGCAGTTCACAAAGTGTTTGATGCAGAATTCATCGGCTAAATGGATGTCTTATGTTTGCACTCTATATAGGAAACTACTCACTTCATAAGCCTCATAAGTCAGACTGTATTGGTATATCTGCCATGTTGTAAGGAAGAAATGATGAATGTTCACTATGAATTCACAGCATATGTGATGCCAACTGCATCGGCTGATGGCTTAGCAGAACATGTACACATTGGAACCACATTCATTCAGCATACTGGTGTACATTGCTACAGATCATTAAAAAGCCATGTTGAGGAGAATATGTGAAGCAGCACTGTGTTTGGTGCTGTGGCGTCGTCATGCTTCTAAATGAAAATGTTCCAAGGTTTGCTTCCAAAGTGAAATCACCTTGGGATCATAAAATATGGTCATGGTCATGATGGTACATTTCGCTCATACCATGGCACTGAACCACTATGGTACTAGTTAATATTGTGCCATTATGGAAAAACTAGCACTTTACCGTCATACACTAGCACTATATGTGAGTGTATGAAGGTAACTGCATTTACACAGATACCCAGTTTATGTAAAATGAATACATTATCATTCCATTATTATTTCTAAACTCTGTACCGTAAACTAAAAGAATAATATCTAGTGTTCTGGACTCTTTTGAGCATAATGTTAATTGTGTGCGTGCACATTTCAGATGTCTGGTATGTGTATCGGTGTATATTTTAAAGTAGGGTATTACAGTAAGAGCAATGTAAATCCTTCGGACTTAGATCCAAAGGAGTTATGTGTGACTGACACATCTCTGTTTGTAATACCCTGTGTTACTCCCTTGTTCTCTTTCCTTTTTTTTCTAAGTCATTTTTTCTCTCTGTCTGTCTCTCACTCAAAAACATTTGCATACATCTCTGCTCTCCCACTTCCCTAATGATGGCTCAGACTAAGGATCCTGGGTACTATGATGAAAATGAGCGCAGGATATTTACATCTTTGGGGCTAATCCACTTTTAATGTGTCTCAGGCCCTTAATCGGCTTGTTTTATTTATGAGTCTGGCATGTTGGGTTTAAAGGTGTTAATTACAGTTCAATTTTAGAGAGGCAGCTGTCTCCTTAGAGAACATGCAGCACAGGGAGATGTCTGTGCGCATGTGGCCGCATATCTGCGGATGGGTGGGTGGCCCTGTGGAAGTTTAAATGTAAGCCTACACATGCAATGTTGAACTAAAATCAAGATGCAAAATATTTGATTTTTTAATCCATGCACATATATGTTATTCATGCAAGAGTGTGTGTACACAGACAGACATAAGGAAATAAATACCACTGACATTTTCTTACTGTTTTTCATTATTATCCTGTCACTGATAAAAATAATTTTATTTCCTTTGCGGTTTATTACATTTAAACTTCTCTCTATAGCCTTTTTTTGTCAGTTTTGTCTTTTAATTGAACAAAAAAGGCCACAAAAGCATCAGTACTTTTCACATTATTAGGTTTAGAAGAGGCAGGTTAAAAAGATCAGAGGCGGAAAAGTTGAAAGAAAAGAATGGACAGGAAGCAGATTTTTTGTAAGCTGTTATAGACAAAAGGGAAAGCGTTCATAAATAAAAAATCTCCACATTGGATTGGCACAGGCTTCTTCTTGCGAGATGGATTGTGGTACTTTGTAGAAATCCTTCTCCATGTCTTTTCTTCACATCTCATTGCTAATATTGCTTTTGACTCTCTTCTATCAGAGCTTTGTGCTATTTTGGTCACCTTGGTTTCTGTTTCCTTTTGATAACTGTTTTTGGACACTGCTTTTGTGCCAGTTCCTTGACTTGAACAGAAGAAAACTTCAGATAGTTTTCAAATAAATCACATTGTGGGTCCCAGTCTCAACAGTGTTGGTTTTGGGAGCTCAGTTCACTTGTAGGTATGCTGCAGAAACACACAAACACTGCAGTGTATCTTCTTATTACTTGATTATGATTGCATGTTGCCTTAGCTGAAAATGTTTTAGTTCTTGTGACTTAAATAGAGAGTGTTTCTTTCCAGTCCTACTGTTTAACAAAAATGTTCAATAAGAAGAACATATAACATAATAACTCATTCATTCTTAATTCTGATCTTAAATGACTTTTTAGGAATAAATGAAGACCAGCTAAATGTTTGTATTAGAATTTTCTGCATCTTTCCATCCTTGTTAGTTTAACCAGTAGGCCTAAATATAGTCTTTTGTTTGAGCTGCAATTAGTTCAACATTAGCTTCTGTGTCTGTGTCCTTGTGTGTGCTGTAGTTTAAAGGAAGGGACAAACCATTTGAAATGATGAAGTTTTTAATTTACAATAGATCAAAAAAGAAACATCAGGTGTATGCAGTCATGTTTTAAAGATCTCTTAGATCTCTATAAGATGGTTAAACACAGTGTGTCTGTTAGTCTGAGACACTGAGAGATACTGTAGAGTGTTGGAGGAAAGAGGACTCACTTGTGTGTATAATGTGTAAGCAAGTGATGTATGTGTGTGTCTGTGGGTTTAGGCATCTGCCTCTGATCCGCAGGCTGAGACTACATTCACACCTGCTGAAGATTTTTTCCCAGACACTCAGAAATCTGTCACCTCCACATTCTCCCTCTGTCTCTCTCTCTCTCTCTCTCTTGCTGTCAGATTTGCAATGATCTTTTTTACACCCTTCCTCTCGTCTGCTTTCTGACTTTAACTTTTTACATTAATTTATTTCTCACTTCTGCATTGGATTTTAGGGCACATATTCCTTTCCCCACAGAGATGTGCTCCTTCTCTTTTTATAACCCTCTTACACTTTGTGATCTCTCTCCTCCAACCTTCTCTTCTCATTATCCCTTCCTCTCTCTCACCTCTCTTGTGACTCCATCTCCTCTTCTCCTTCTTTTATTCCTCTCAGTACAAATTCAGAATAATGGGCAGAGCGTGGTCATGAAATTGGACATAGTGCCAAACAGAGTGTAACAGAATGAAGTTCATTTAAAAGAAATAACACTGAATAAAAGACACTAGGGACACTTATGTGTATTTATTTTTTTCCTTTGGTAATTTAAGCCAAGTGCCTTATAATAAGTTTGTTTATTGAAATCAAATAACTATAAAAATGTAAATGCTTTATATAAAATAAAACTTACAGTGATTAAATAACATGATGAAGAAGAAAGCTCTGTGAGGCTGCATTCTGGCACAGAGGTGCTTTGAACAAGCTCAGATGCTTACAATGACTTATGCAAACACTTTCTTGAATTGTTGCCCAGATTTTTTCAGCGACCTGAAAAGTTCTGGTGTCATGCTCATTGACGGCTGTTTCCCTATTTGGAAGAACAGTGTACCCACCACAGCTTGGTGAGCTAGATTAAGAATGGTGACATTGTTTTCCTCCAGAGTAAGAAGAATAGCTACAAGAAAAAATAAAAACAACATGCGTGGATGAGATTGATGTAACTGTATGGGTTATTTTAAACCTGCAGCTTTTTTGGCCACTTGGGGGCAGTAGAAGTTTGAACACCGACTATTATCAACTTTTAAATTGATATGTTGCATTTGTTAGCAAACAGTTGCACATTCAGCAGTTATGGAGCAACATTATCATTCATTTGGAGCCAAGTTTCTGTCTACCTGATGAAAGCACTCACCTTTAGCTGATTTGCTCTTTAGGGACACATCTGGCTCTTAGCAGCTAGTTGCTAACTGTTAGCTGTTTGGTGCTGAACACTTGGTATACAGTGGGTTTCTAGAGGTTTAGTAAGGTTGCAGCCAGACAGCTAAAACTCAATATAAATCTCTGTAAAGCTGAGGGGAGCCACTGAGTTGGTGATAATTCTCCATAGGTACAACTTTGCTATGAACAACAAATGCAGAACATTGATAGCGGCTTCCTCTTGCTGTCTGAAAGCATCTTTAAGGTGTTGAATGGTTTGTGAAAGGTGTTGATCCCCTGTAACTTGAAGACTCACTTTATGTTCTACCACTTCAGCAAGTTCCACTGGGATGCTTCTGGAAGTCTTGATTAAGTTAGCAATGTCCATCCATTCACATTCAGTTATGATCTCCTCCCATTATACAGCCACCTGTCACTAACAGCTGAACCAGTAGCCATGATAAAGATAAAAGTCTAAGAAAAAGCGAACATTTATACTTTAAAGCCCTTTTATAGAATAGAAGTCCAGATGATGTTTGCTTGGTGGCTTCTAGATTCATGTATTTGCTCCTTTAGGTACCTTACATTGGACAACACCATTTCAGGGTTGAGTACTGTAATGGGTGTCGTGGCCAAGAACTGCCATGTTGATGCACTGAGAAAATTGAGCCTCATCATTTATATCATCTTGTTTTTCCCCCTGGAGGTGGATTACAAGGACACTCTAATAAGGAAGCACATTGCCTGCATGGTGCTTTGTTTCAGAGTGCTCACCCATGTTTCTATTACACACCTACAGGTTTGTGGAATATTTAATATATTTAAAGGGAAATTCCATCCTAAAATATGTACAAACTAATAACTAGTAGTTATAGGCTACCTTAGATGTTTTTTTCTTGGTGGAGTTCTACAATTCTTGAGGCTAACTTTCAAAAGGAAAAAGGGATAATCTGTATATGTTTTATACTGTATAATGTTAAATATAAGTAATGCTTACCCCAAATCACAAAATTAACATGCTTTCTTTCATCTACTGTAATCTTGTCATGCAGATTGTTTTGGTCAATACATTTTCTGCCTAAACCCTAACACAACAGAAGTGAGTTGAATTTTAGTGATCACAGCATTTGTACCCTTTTCTAGTCCTCTTATTTTAAATCTTTAAATCTCTTTGGTTTTTCTGGGATTTCTCTAGCTGGAAAACAACCAAGTCAATCAGAACTTTGTATGCAAGGTGAAAAATGAGAGCATCATCTTTCTGTGCCAGAGGCATAAAAGTAACTAAATTCTCGAAAAATAACACCAGAAATGGCTTACACTTGGCGTACAAAGTTAACAAATCTTTAATTGGCATATTTCTTCAATTGTGATAAAACATGTGAAATTAATCCCACATCTACAACCGCTTATGTGTTGGCTGAAAATTATGTTGGCTGGGTGACTGTTGTTACTGATTTGTTAGGGGAAATAAATCAAAATATCTCCTCCCTTGACAAACAGGAATGGGTGAACATGAACACAATGTCATTTCACTATCAAGTGAAATACAATAGCTATTCATTCTGATTATCCTGCTATTTAAAAACTCAATAGAGCAACATGTTTTGGTGAGATAAATTCATGGTTACTCTGGATAATCCAGATACCACACTGTTAATAGTTTTCATTTGAACTTCTTACTAGTGAAGAAGCAGAGAGGCCACAGTGTTTTGTGGCTTGTATTGGTGTGGAGGCATTCTGGGATGAATCTATTAAAACCTGGGTAAACCAAACAAAATATCAGAATGGCTGGATACTATGTGGGTAACATTACCCATGTCAGACTTCTGTCCTTCAAGGTGCAGATCAGATCAGGACGGATGCCTCAGATTGAGAACTGGAGTGACCACATCACCCATAACTGCAGTAAGGTCCCCTGTGAACAGCACTTGTACAGGGTTGCCATAATGAGGAGCCTTTTGGTCTGTGCACTGCTGCCCAAGGGCATTTTTGAACTGCCTTTGTCTGTAATCATCCAGAAGTACCTCAACCTGGAGGCGCGAACAGAAAACACCTCAAATCTACAACCATCTTGAATACCTGATGATCAATTAAATGCCTGAAGTCTCCAAAGCAGCTGAGAAAAAGATGGTTTCTTTGTGATGTGTAGATTAAGGTGGGAGCATAAAGTAATGCCAACTGTAGATCATGTTTTGTATTCATAGAAACATCACAGAATTGCAAAAATGTGACAGACATCTGGATTTTCTTCTCTGCGTGGTATTTAAGTTGCACCAAACATCAAAACAGTTGAAATGGCTGATTACAGCATACACATTGTCATGGGTTATTATTCAAAAGAATATATCCTATATGCAACAGAATTACGCCACTTTGATTAACACCTATCACCACTGTAAATTTAGATAATCAGATTTTGTTTTTTAGCAGTCAGTTATCCACACATTTACAGATATTACAGCAGACACATACAGTACACATAACTCTTTACACACATAATGGTTGAACAGTTATTTGTCAACAATGCTATGGCACTGTTGTGCTGACAGTTGTTGCTCAGCCATAGGGGGGAAAAAGCCATCTCAGCAATGAGGTCAAGATGTTTTGGAATTTCTGTCATGTTAACCAGTGTAGTTTGCAGAGTACATATGTCAGTGCTCAGGTATTTGTGGGGGTGACAAGTGCTCAAGCAAAACAAAAGACACTAAGCACCCAGAAATACTTTAGGAGAGTGGGGGGCTTTATTACTGCAAGTGGGATCATTTATGCACATAATTAGATTCAATCATTATAAAACAAATTGCACATGAGCAGCAGAGCAAAGGCTCACTTTTCTCTTTTGTGGTGAATATGCTTCATACTGTAGTTCTTAGCGTTTCCTCTTGTAGATTGCAGTGATGTTGATTATAATGAGGCAATATGTGATTATGAAAGAGGGCCACATGTTGATGGTAACAATGCAGTGAAAGTATTTATAGGTTTTCGGGCAAGCAATAAGAACCCAACCACCTGTTCCTCTAACTATTTATTGAGATAGACCACCATGTATGTCTGTGAGTGTATGTGTGTGTGTGTGTGTGTGTGTGTGTGAGTGTGTGTGTGTGTGTGTGTGTGTGTGTGTGTGTGTGTGTGTGTGTGTGTGTGTGTGTGTGTGTGTGTGTGTGTGTGTGCGTGAGAGAGAGAGAGAGAGAGAGAGAGAGAGAGAGAGGAGAAAAATCAGAGAACAGAAGATCACATCAGCAAGACTGTGTGTGGTGATTAGCGTGTTCTATACCCATAAGGGGAAAAGAGCATACATTGCATAATGATTTAACAGAACATACATTTTTGATTAAGAACTTCATCACATCAGCAACAATGAGAACATATATTTCATAAAAATATATTAAAGTTAATAATATTACCTCCACTACAGTATAAAACACTGCTGGAAACCCTGGAATAATACAGAAATATTGTAAGTAATGTGGTTAAGAATGTGAGGGATGTAACATTACTGTAATTGTTTTTCGTAAGTCCTGCTGAGAGCCGCAACTAAATCCATGCTCATTATTCGTAAGTAATCAATGATCATGTTTATTGATTCTCAGCCCCAAGGAATGGGAGGTCGCTAGGGATGGTCCACATAATTGACTAAAATCAATGCACTCACACTAATTGGGTTGGGAGCCAATGGAAGTGGGCTTTCCTCAGAAAGAGTGGTCAGAGGGTGAGGTCAACCATCTGTAGAGAAATGGAAAAACTGATCTAAGATGAGCACAGAAACTATTTACCTGTGACCTTTCCCTGAACTTCTGCTGACCCACTGAGGAAGTGAAGCTGGTTCAATACAACATTGTGTAAAGAAGGACACAGTAAAGTAAATCCATTGAATATGGTATGCAGTGTTGGTATGGAATCATCCGCTCAATAATGAGTGCTGCATGGGCAAAAGCCTGAGGCAACTAATGTCGACTATTTCCATTGTGAATTTAGTACATGGTGAAATCAGTTAATCAATTTAAGTTTATATATATAATGTAGCACTTTTATTAAACATTGCAGTGCACTGTACTGCACAAAAAGACAAAAATATGACAATAAAACACATTCAAATGATATAATAAGTGATAAAATAATGGAAAAATCTAAGTTTTTTCATATGGAGTACAATTTTTTTTTAAATGTTCCAATTAAAACATGCCAGTAGTAGGATTAACATAAATGAATGCATTCCCTGCCAGGGTTGTCTGAGGAGCATCTTAAACACAACATCATCAGTGGACGACTTGGAACATGCCATTGATCCAGAATTGATTGACATTAGTGTGATGTGCGGGATGAAAGGGACATAAACTTTACTGAAGGTTGTCTTCTTGTGAGGAACAAGAAAATGCTTATTTGTTCACTGTTAAAATGATCAAATCTGGCCGTGATCTACCAAATTTTAACAATGCCAATTTCAAAATTGCCTTTTATCCTCAAACTCCTTGAAAACCTTGTGTAACTCTTGGAAGTTTTGAGTAAAACCATATTTATGAAACATTTTCAGTCTTGTTTATGTATAACCTCACAACACTATTGTTGTGCTTATTCGAGTAACAAAAGATATAATATGTAAAGGACTGCTGGATACAGGTGAACACTCCAATTATGTACTGGTGGATCTGAGTACAGCTTGTGATATAACCAGACCTTTTCCACAAAAGAAAAAGCACATATTTGTCACTCTACTTATAGGCTAAGATTGTGTTTGGTTATTTTGGGCATTGTGAAGTGAAGCACTGATGTGGTGTGAAGTGAGAGACTAACAAGACAGCCAGGAAGTTGTCTGTACCTGCTTATTATCCTCTGATGGTGGTTGTGTGTGGTTTTGGCATGTGTGTATGTGTTTGTATGCGTCCCATGAATATGATATTTTAGTAGTGTTTATTGATCCTCACCCAGACAAGATTGATTTTTTTTTCAAGCACACCTACATCTAATATTTGAAATACTGCTTTAATTTCTGTTTACAATAAAATCTAATGTTTTAGCCTATTTACCAACAAACACCACAGTAATACAGTCGGGCCATTGTGTATCATGGGAATGCTGCTGTAGAAGTTATGTAAATGCAGTTTTGTAATCGAAGCTCATCTTTGAAAGGCACATGGGAGAGTTCATGAGGGAACAGAAAAATAACGGAGGACTTTGAATTGTATAAAAGAAAATCTAGCTAAGAATAATTGAACTGTTCTGTTCTGTAGCCCCAAACACAATATTTATTTCCAGGTCTTGACTGTTTTTTTTTGCCCCTCATATTTCTATCCTATTCATTCTATTGTGTTCGGCCAGCCAATCTATCACTGAGTACTCACAGGCATTTGTCTTGCAAGACTCTTGTGTCGCAGCACAATAAACAATAATTGATATAAAGGAGCTGGCTAAATGGAAGAGGGAGCTAAATTACTCAGTATTAGATACTTCAGGGTGTTTTGTTTGAGGCACAACACATGCTAATGTAGAGTGAAAATGAGTTTAAAAAATGAGAGAAACAAGATACAGAGAGACATAAGGAAATGTAAGTGAGAATAATGATACAGGAAAAATACCCCTCCTTTGTTTACACTGTGTCAGAACTATGTGAAATACAATCTTGTTGACACATAGACGCATAACATAGACGACCAATCAAAGCTGTTGACAGACTTTGCAATTAAATGCAGTGTGACTGGCTTTTGAACAACCAAATCTTGTTCTAGTACCCATTCCCACTCCATGTGCACTTACCTCTTGTAGCGGAAAAACACACCTGTATCAATCATCAGCTAAAATATGTGAAGATAAAATCGAATTCGACTGTATGTGTGTGCCAGTTGTATCAATTTAATTTAAGATTGTCAACATTTTGTGTTTCACTAGCCTGATTTCAGACCTCCAAATGACCTCAGACCCAGATTTACCTGTCCTGCAACATGCTCTACCAATCTGTGAATTTGATTTCTGTCTTCTGTATGATGGATTCAATGAGTATAAAAAGACTTGATTGTGTAATGTTGTTTATATCCACTGTCCAGTTAGTCTTTTAGCTACCTTTTTACAATTCTATCTCTCTATGTGTTAGCCTATCTGCTGTTACATTCATCATTTTTCTTAGAGTAAAGAAGAGCTTGAAGTGTAACTGAATTTGAAGTGAAAAATGACAGCTAGGAAAAAAAAACGGTGGGAAGAGGGGAGGCCGGGAGGGAAAAAAATAAGAAAAAATAGCATACATGTGGAAATGAGATTGTGTGTTGTGGGAGCAACATGGCCTCAGGTTAACAAAGGGAACAGTGGAGAGAAAAGAAGTACAGGGATGGGAGGGGATGAATGAGGGAGCTGGAGACAAGGAGAAGTGAAGGATCAGCAGGCACTTCTATGAAACCAAACACCTGAGGCCCTCGCTACCTCTAGCAGAGAGGCAGGATGATGGTAGGGTTCATCTTGGTGCCGTCCAGATGTATCAGTAATAAAGATGCATTTGTGTGTGTGTGTCAGATAGTGAAACATGAAACAAACATTTTGCCACACAGAAAGAATCAAAAGAAATTGATATATTAAAGTACTTTTAAGTTTAAATCTATGCTCTCTTGATGATTTTTTAGTCCATGAGGCTTTTTTTTGCCCAACACTTCACTGAACAGTCAGTAGATCAAAGAAATTATTGAAAATTAGTTATTCACACTTTTTAAGCTGTTGTTTATGGTCAGTTTTTTCATTCAGTATACAGTGGCAAGAAAAATGTCATCTGATTGGTAAATTTGGGGCTTATCTGCCATATTCAGTGCTGTGCACATGTACAGAAAATTGTGTATTTCCTTTTTGGGTAGGTGTTTTAGCTGTTAGAAAAAAAGTGTGGAAATAGGTCAGAATACTGCAGACTCACTGAGTGTTGAAACTCAAATTAAGAACAGAGAGAAAAGCCAAAGGATACTATTTATTCATGATGCAGTCAGGTTGAATTGACAATCAGTGCAGCATCTTTGTCAGAACATGTGCACTACATAGCTTGCACATACCGGATTTTTGATCATGAGCACACTTTTTGGTGAAACATCATACAAACAGAATCAAGTAATGCATCAAATCACTTGTCAGGGGTGCACACATAGTTTAGCAGGCAGGCAGCTGGGACATCATTAGTGCAAGCAGCCTGCATTGAATGTTGCAGATGCTCTCTGTTCTTGTCAGGGCAGATCTGACATAAGAGCTAAAGAAGCTGGGAAAGGTTCGAGACAAGCCTTTTCTTCCCCAGAAAATCAGGATGAGAGGTTAAGACAAGGGTAGCACCATGTACAAAGGTTATTTATTTATAAACCTCTTTTTCTCTCTCTCTGTCTGTCTCGGCCTGTCTCTGTTTACCTCGCCCTACTTTTTTTGGTGAGCGTTGGAGAGCCTTTTTTTAACCTTTGTTTTGCCAGAATCTGTGTCCTTCCATGCTTCATGTTTTTCCTAAAGTCACACTGCAGGGGCAGCTGAGGGGCCCAGGTGTGCTTCTGGTCAGCAGGAGTGCCCTTCCTGTTAACTGAAGTGCAGATCTGTTGTGACCTTATGAACCCTAAAGCCAAATGTTACCCCAACCCTTCTTCTGCCCTTGACACTTATAGAGAGTCATTGCACACCACTGCTATATTAAAGCATGAAGCAAGCATAAATTACACTTCATGATTGATGGTAACAATTTGTGTTCCTGTGTTGGCTTTTCATTCTACTCATCAATCTTCTGTTTTAAAATTTAAACATGAATAAATATGTTTAGAGCGATTACTTACACATGTACTCAAGCAAAACTGTAATCTCAGAAATACTCATTCACTCAACATAAATTTGTACTCAATTTTAACTTTGGACCTCTGGATACTAAGCAGCCAATGCAACACTTCTGTGCACCCTGGTGTGAGTGTGTTAGTGCATGAATGTGTGACTTTTCATGATTGAATGAATCACAGATGTATTTCGGAGATCCTACAGTGCATATTACAGGGGGATCAAACACTGTCACGTATAGCCATCATCAACAAATCCTGTTCACACACACATACACACACGTCAGGGTGTAATCCCTCTTCACGAATCAGTTTCAGTGTCAACAGTTGGTGATTATAATGATTACAGTCATATTTAACAAGTATAGGATAACATAGAATAATTTGTCACACACTTTTTATCTTATCTTTTATTATAATATCCAGTGTGAATGAACACATGCATTGATTTGCTAAAGGTTTAATGCACCTTTGTGCTCAGTTCTTATCTTATCACAGTTTTCTGTTTATATCCCTTGGCACAGTGTACACTTAGTGAGATCACCTTTCAAAAGAACTGTTTCTGATGTGTGCCAGCCTTGTGGACAGCTGCGTACTTTATTCACAACATAATCCCCCTGACACGAAAGTTCTTTTTAACATTTGTTGGAGTGCTGCATTGTGAAGACATGAAGAGAAAGGGCATGCCACGGAGGAGAGGCTGTTGTTGTTGACCTTCAATAGAAAGATTCATCAGCCTGATTAAACGTCCCTAAAGGTCTTGAACTGGCTGGTTAAACTTAAACTCCACTGAGATTGGAAAAATACTTACATTATGTACGTTAGTAGAAAAACAGTTAAATCAAAACTGTTAAATATGTTACTAATTCTTTTAAGGGCCGCAAAAGATGATGTTTATTTTTGTTCAAGTACTTTTTATATTGAAAAATGTAAGAATGTATGGGTGCCTATAGTCCCATCCATATATACATCCTGTTGAACTGTTAATCACATATGCTTCAATAGTTTCCTAACCCAAATCCACAGGTGTGCAGATTTTGAAGGCTTTCAAGTCTCCCAGACAGAAGAGGTAAGTCCAAAAGGGCATGTTTATTACTGTTTGTCTGTAGGCGTTGGTTGTCTGGCTGTACATTTTCTTGAACATGAGATTTAATTTTCTCCTTCTTGTTTCCTCCTTTTTTTCATGCTTATTCCTCTGCGCTATGAAATACTTTGTACAGAAGATGTTGTATTTAAAATGCTATATATATACTATAAGCTATATAAATAAAGTTGAACTGAGTAGAGTTGAGTTATTGTCAGAGTTATTGCTCATTTTATTGTTTTGATAGAGGTTTTACAACTTTGTTCCCTGCTACTACTACTTCCCTACCCTAGATAAAACCAAAGGAATTGTGAAATCACACTCTGGGGTTATGTTGGAGTAAATATTAATTAGCAAGATGAGATATGTTTTTCCATAGTGCTTCTTAATGCACTTACAGGTGGGCTCATCCACACTTCACTCTGATGAGGAACCAAGAAATTCAAATTTAGCCGCATATCAACATGAGCAACTTTGGGCAGATGCTAAAGGACATTGGGGAGTTTGTTTTGTTTCAGAAACGCTCACTATATTGGTTGGATTATGCATCCCTAGCATGTTTGCAGCTTTTGATGTGATTAGCCAGGTGTTTATGGGCATGAGCTTCCCACGTCATTGTAACACTAACTGGATCTTGGACTGTGGGCCCAAATTGACACATGAGACACGGAGAAAGCTCACCCCCCCCGGTGAACAAGCATGGAAAGTTTGAAAGCTGTAAAATGTTCACACCTGTGGATTTGGATTTGGAAACCATTGTAGGAATTTGTGCACTCAAATATCTTTATGGTATTATGGGGAATTATGACTTATTATTGTGCACAACTCCAACATGAAATTATTTGTCCAGTGACATAACACATATTAGAGTATGTGTAATAATAGGGAAATAGCCCTCCTTGCTGGGCACACAAGAGAGGTCTATTAGAATTATGATTGTTATTAATCGCAATTATGATTTTGCAAGGGTATAGGTCTTTTAAGGTTAAGTGACTGAGATGCAAGCACAACAAAACACAAACAAGTCCACCTTAGTTAAACACACATTTATTACTAATACTATAGCTACAAGTACTAAACATTACAACATTCTACAAACAAGACACAAAAGGAAAAGGGGAATTGATACATAAGGCTATGGCTGGTGAAAGTTCAGAATGCATGATGCTGAGTTATCTATTGTGTAGTTGGAATGGGAAACCTGATAAACAGATGAGATGACTGTTACCTGAGAAGCAGCAAGTCAAATCAACGGTACCACAGCTTAGTTCCAAATTGCTAGTTGAAATTACCAATCATGAAAGCACCAGGGTTTAAGCAAGTTGACAGAGGTTTTGTACGTATACTTGCTTCTTCCCTGGGGTGGCTTCTTGTTGAGAATGGAGTCCGTTGCTGGGGTGAGGAGCTGGAGTCTGGATCTGGTGGTGATGAGTGAGTCGGCCGGTCCGTGCTTGAAAAGTTCCCATTGGAAGAGAGCTCCTGGTTCCTGCTCTCATGCTCTCCTATGCTGGACGCTCAACTCATGACTCCAGATTCAAGAGATGCTCTGAGTCACATCTTCAGACCCGCAAGTTGCAAGCTTCCCACTGGCATGGTGGAAAGCAAGAAGAACCAGCAAGCAGCATCAAACAGCCCAAAGGAGCTGCCTGAAAACAGCTGGATCCAAACACCAGGGCACACAGTGGCGAAAAGCCACTGTCAAAAAAAACCAACCAGCCAGCACGCACGCACAGAACGCCGCGGCACAGAAAGCCGCGGCACAGAACGCACAGAATCTCAGATGAGACCCTGTTTTTAAAGTTTCAGTCTGCCCGCCCAGAAGGTGCCTCCTGGCCAATCCCAGGGGTTGCAGAGTTCTGGGGGAGCAAAGTCAGTCCATGGGTTTCACAGTCCCTTGTTCTCCACAATCTGACTGTGAATGGCAGGGGTTCATGCCAGTTCGTCTCTGTGGGTGACGGGTTCTCAGGTGGGGGTAATTTGTCCAGACGGTGCTTTCAACTCACAATGGGGTGTGAATTGGTCTTACTATCTTTCTGGCTCTTGTAGCTTGAAAGATCAAAGATGATTTGGGTCAGAAGTCTGGTCTGGATGGGGGTTCCTTATCTGACCCTTTTGTTTGCAGGAGGTTGTTAAAGATGGTCTGGTTTTGTTGTTTGAGGCTTGTGTTGTCTGTCTTCGAAGCATGCAGGAATATTATCCTACACCATTGAAGCATATAAACAGTACAAAAGAATGCATAGATGGATGGGATTATGAAGCACCCGTAGGTCCTTCCAGCATTGTGTCAGAGGTGTCAGAGTCCCTACTAGACTGGAGCTGGTTCCTTACAGGGTCCTTCAGTCCTCTGTATTGGATTCATTATTCCTTGCCATTGCCCTGCTCATAATTATTTCTTTGATCTATCCCTTTCCATTCTCCTCCTTTCACCATCATTCCAATTTTCAGGTAGATCTGGTGTGTTAAAAGAGTGGTTTGATTGAGGCATCACAATCCATCGACATAGCAGGTTTTCTGGTTGGAGTGTTGATGTTTGGGGCAGTTTCTAATAGGTAGGAACCCATAGTGCATTCAATCCCACCCCTTTTCCAATGTATGTGATAGTCTCATTCGTTGTGAGACTAAAGGGAATTTTGCTTTCACAATAAATTGTCATTATTATTATTATTATTATATTATGTTTTGTATTATTTAGGTGATGGAGTATCACAAACCCATAAGAAGACCCCTTGAAATTTTATATTGAAGTGGTAAATGGTAATGGTAATGGACTGCACTTCAATAATTTGTTCCTCTCATTCACCCATTCTCACACACACTCACCATGCCATGCATTACAAGGCGCTGGCCTGTCCATCAGGAGCAACTTGGAGTAACCATGGTGACAAATGTCCCCTCATCGTAACAGAGCAGTAACCCAGACCATGATCTTTTACTAACCAAATTATCTTTGTGCCTAAACTTCACCAAACCTTAACCACTGTGGTGTAAGAACATTTAGTCATCTTGTTGATAGTGGTGTCAGATCAGAAAACATCAAAACGTGTCGGCTGCCAAGTTTATAGGTTAAAAGAGAGAGAGCAGAAAGGGAAATGCTCAATTGCAAAAGGGACAAAAAGGAAGTCCTCAATGGATACTTCTGTGGACAAACAATAAAAGAAAGAAATTTACCCTAAAATTTGTTACGTTCTACTGTAAGCAAAAAGTGAATGATCAATGACATATGAAGGTTGACTGAGAGCAAAGTAAGTTAAACTTCACCTCTTAGAGGTGTCTTAGACACTTTCACCTTCAATCCTTCTCCTGCTGTTGTGGGTGTCGCATTTTCACCCCACATCTACATTTATATGATAATCAAATTTTTTCAATGACATTTCATGAGGCATCATTATGATGAGTATATCTGGGATGGGTAGGTCTACTGTTTGTGTGTGACTAAAGACACTCAGTATGTATGACGCAGTAGAAGTGCTAAAAGTAGGACTGTTGAGTAGCCAGTCTGTGCCAAGGCAAAATTGATGGCTGCAATCCAACTGTAAGATCTGTCTTACTGATTTTAAGGGGTGGAGTGGACTGATCCCTCTAAGTCTGCTCTTTGCACCATCATCCTGTTGTTTGTCCCTGTTGGACTGATGATGTTGCCAGGAATTGGAGGATCCTGCAGCTGGTGCTCTTCAGCCCTCTTCTCTTAATTGTGGGATTTCTCTACTGGTCAGCTGCTTCCAGGATCATAATACATAGACTGTTTTTTTAAATGCTATTTTTGTTCAACAAAAGTTACAAATGTAACATTTATATCATGCTTTGTGATCTTGCTTACATATTCTAAATAGGTTTTCTCCCAGACTCAGCTGACTAGTTCATGACCCAGGGCTGAAAGGAAGAGGCAGAAAAGGAGACCTGGAGGTCAGCCAAGGTGAATGGGAGAAAGATTCCAGAAGATCTGCAAAGAAAAGTGGGTATCGAAGATATTTTGGCTTCAACCAAAATCAAATGAAAATCTCAAACAAATACTGTGTACATTATTCTAAAGTTGCTTTTTATTTGTTTGGCTAGAGATGAAGTTTCAGTGCTTCTTCCGGATACTATATTGAAAAAACAAACTCTCTAAATGGGATATAACTGGTGTGTTTTTGGTTTCTTCTTTACCTCAGATAATTACTTCATGCCATATTTAAAATTTGTTACATGAATACATAAATAATCCATGAAATGTTGTGTATTAATGGTAAAAGAAAAGTCGAAGCAATGCTTTTCTTTTAATAGCAGCTTAAAGGATATGGCTGGCAGCCATATCTGCAGCTGAAAATCTTGTTTTTGCCATCCGACAGTGGTTTAACTTTTAATTGTGATGCAATAATATAAAAGTGTTTTTCAGGGTGTCGGTACACTGTGGTATTTTGCATTGTTGAGTGTAGTTAAAGCTGCAACTTGGCACACATTTGATAACTACCAACCACAGCCATCAGTGATAATGAATGTTGTTGTAGGTGAAACAGATTTGAAACTTTTGACCAGACAGGTTAGTCACACACTGCTCTTCAGCCTGGTGTTAAGTCTCATTTTAAAATTGAAAGTATCTCTCCAACCCTGATACCAGGTTTTCCACAAATCTCCCATATTATGGACTGAGCCTGAATGTCGGTAGCTTTGGCCTGAACCTCATACAGTTTGTCTTTGGGATTGTCGAAATTCTTGCCCAGCTGAGCAGTTTGGCTCTAATTCAGGACTCTTGAAGGAGAATAAGCCAAGCAGGCATCCTGCTCTTTGGGGAAGTTGCTTGCCTTGTGGCCCTTGCATCTCAAAACCATGCTATAGAGGTGTCAGTTTGTCAATATTAATCTCATATATACCCATCAGATCTTCCTCTGATGTAACAGTCATTGCAGTAGTGGGGAAATATTCTGCAACAGCCTCTTTCACCACAGCCTATATTTATACTGCTGAATCGTAACCCACCACTTTAAGATAATTCTACTTTTTGTACCTATTAAAAATCTAGTATTAGATTACTGTTACTGTCCATTCTTGCTGGCAAAGTCCATGTGTGCTTGCGTGGTGGGCAACCTTGCTCCACTGATCCGGCTCCTGGAGGTCTACCATTACAGCATGCCCATGCTGATATATGGCATCATCCCCGCTGCTGCTGGAGCTTTGTGTTTGCTAATGCCTGAGACCTACAATGTTGAACTTCAGGACCACACTGTGCTTAAGTCAGCTGGTGATTTTATGATATGATTTTAAGGACAGAAGATACTGATATTCTGAATTCATGAAGAGCACAAAACATTTTTTATCTAATGGATCCTTCACTTAATTTCCTCTGTGTAAGTCAACTGTATGGGACCATTAGATGCATTACCCAAAAATAAAATATCTATTTTCAGTATTGCGATGCTGTTATATCGACAACATCCTTGCAGCCCAGTTACCTCAAAAATGAACTAACTCCAAGATGATCCTCTATGACTCATAGTTTCCTGCAGCTAAATGAGAATAAATCAATTATCAGTTATTTTACTCAGTCCACAGCATTAAACTTGATCTCTTATTATAAAATTGGGCACCCTCTCTCCATTCTCTAGCCATATGTACAAATGGTATATCTTTGTGAGTGTTTACTGTCTTCATGTACATTTTTCTTCCTCGCTTTCTTCTTTAATCTGTTCTTGTCTATCTGCACTGTAAGCTCTTTGTATGATTAGTATGGTGGTTAAGTGCAATATACTGTATTTTCATCTGTTTTCACTCAATTTTTGTCTGAAGTTTTACACTTGGTTACCATTTAACTAGAATAGCAGATATATTTGTAGACTTTACAGCCAACAAATTACAGAAATTAATTAGTATGTAAGCACTAACATAATTACTGGGTACTACTGGGACAAGTAGAAGGGGAAAATGGGGGTTGTGTTTAAGACTTTAGAAATAAATTAGAATTCAATTACTTTTTACATTAATGAGTACCTATTTAAGGTCAGGGCAAGCAGGCTGTATAATAGGCTTGCTGGCATGGTATTCAACTTGCAACAACATAGCAAGCATCCTCATACCCAGAATGCAACACTCTGTTAAAGCAAAAGACCATTGACATCTATATTGTAATATTTTGGTTGGTATTGTTATTATTGAGGGACACTGAAACATATTGGCTAAGCCTGTTGGTCTCCTGTATGTAACCTGTAATTATTTAATATGTAGTTAGTAATTCAAAAAGTATCAAGGGTGTAATTTTTTTCTAGGGTCCCTAAAGACAAATGTGTTACCCCCTTATTCTTCTATTGTATTCACCTATAGGTACCCAGTAGATATTTTGTTGGTAACTGTAAAAAATATTTGCATTGTAATTTGTGGGCTGTATTTGATTCTCTCTCATATTGACATAATGGCTTTCTCTAGTTAGTTGGCTGACTGTGAATGAGAGTGGATGTAAGTGATTATATGAGAACTTTTATTATAAATGCCAAATTAAAACTGTGATGTGATTACATTCACGTACACTGAAAGAGCCTATTCCCACACTCTCTTAGTTGACATTGTCTGACTCAGACTCTGCCCAAGCCCTGTGCCTTATGAGGCTCTAAGGAACTGAGTCACCCAGCAGCCCTCTGTCAGCTTCCTTCTCTCACATATCCTGCTGGGATTTCCATAACCCAGGAGATCATTGAAGAATTCACTGAAATGGTAACTGCACTATCTTTATGGCCACTTTTAACGTGCTTTAGAGTGACTGCATGCACCTGTGCACCTCTGTGCAGGGACATAAAGCTCCTGAAAGATAGTAGCAGATATCCATTCCGCATTTATTACTACTGTAAGCAATGGATGAGATAAACACAGAGATGAAAATACCTATTCCTCTGAGTACCTTTAAATTAAAATTTAGTGCACCCAAATAATCTGAACCTAATTATACCATGGTTACTTGCCTATGTTTTCCAAATTCCTTAAAAGGAAAAACATAATTAGTACCATTAGTTGTCTGTATGTGCACATACAGATTTTACTTCTCTCTGCTTTCTAACTAATTAATATGCTGTTTTTATCTGGTCTTAACCAGACTGTCAGTGTTTCTTTGATGTTGTCTGCCATGATTGCATCAATGCCGAAGTGGAAGATGGTGATATGATTGGAATGTTTCCTTGTTAGTCATGCTGAGAATGTCAGAGGTCGGCAAATAGCAATAGGTACAAAAGAACAAAAGAAACTCTTATCAAGTTGATGCAGAAAACCAAAGTAAAACGTAATAATGCAAATAAATAAAAATCCAGCATTGGAACTTAACCTTCCTCAACTGGTTCACTTCAGATGTCTAGATTGAGATGTGAATTAAAAAAAAACAATCTAATATTTTTTGTTCAATATATCTGTTTTGAGCAGCCTTTAAGGAAAACCATTTCTCACAAGAGCCTATAGAGAATTGTGGCTTCACAAAAGAGTCCATGGGCAAGTTGAAGTACCATGGCAAGTTCAAACATGTCTGCAATAACGGCAGGACTCAGAAGAATGAATGGTGTAGATGTTTTAGAAAGCAGAGATAATAGATAAAAAATTGAAAAACTTGAGTGCAGGATGAGTCATCAAACATCTGAACTTGTTTTACAGGAAGGAAAAATGCTCTGATACTGATTTCCTGACATACATTCCACATATAACAATGTACACAGGATTGAAACTGGCACAATGTATTTTTCATTTTTTGGGACCTTCAAGCTCTGTTTTTTGTCTCTACCAAGTCCTGAGGGAAATATCTAGCTCTTTTAAATCCTCGAAAATGCAGGTAGTTGCAAATTTTGTTTGTCTGTCAGCTGTTTGGTGGTGGGCAGGAAGTGTACAATGAGTTTATCAGAGCTTTTCCACTGGAAACAGTTTCCTAATGTATCTGGAAACAACACTGATTAGGGTGCTGAAAGTAAGTAGCAGCTAAATAAGTGAAGTGCTGTAAACCCAAAACAAGGAGCTGAAAGATGCTCAAACGCTTCACAGAGATGAGAGGAACTGCAGAATCTGGGGAAATTTCTCTGTGGGTTTCTCTCTATGAGCATACATTTTCAGATATAAGTGGCCATGTTGTCCCTTGTTGACATAAAAATCTTGATTCCAGCAGCTTTAAACTGTATATATGGTATGCTGGCCATGCTATTGAACACGTCTGGGTGCTTAGCAAGTCATCAACAGTGCCTCACTTTGTGTCACACAGTATTTGGAAATGTATAAAATATTATACTTAGACATCGAGCTCATTTCAGTAACTGGAATTAATGGACTATCATTTTGGGATGTGAGTTCTACCTCACTTGGCCAATTATTTCTCAGCATATTATTAGCATAGCTACACTGAGTAAATCAACACATAATTAAATTCTCTGCAAAACATTACGTTTTCAGGAGAATTCTCCTGGCTCTCAAGGCTCTTGGTTGGTTGAGGTTTAAAATCTTGAAAAAACTAAACCAGTAATTGCATATATTCATATATTTCTGTCATATCACAGAGCTAAACCCTGATACAATTGAGATAGAAGGTCTAATCACAGAGACAGGACAATAGAATAGAGAAAATTGGCTATTGAAGAGCCAATTACAAGACTATTTATTGGTGCTTCAGAGAAAGAGGATTCATTTAGTTTGCTTTGTATAAACACCACTTGAGCTGTCAGCGTATTCACACATGAGTAGACATAAAAATATACTTAATGAGGAGCTGGAAAGCTGCTCAACTCAACCCGCAAATCAAATAAGTATGCAAATGTGGACAGCAAAATACTTAGCAAACAAACAGAAAAGACATCTGCATGTCTTGGAGACTGTTTTGCCCCCCCGTGTGTTGTGTGCTTCAGTGCACAGGTGTGTGTTTGTGGATTTGTGTGTACAAATCCCAAACCCTTACAATCGCTTATGATAAAACTTAAAATATTCCAAAGAATTAGTCATCTGTAGCAGGATGAAACACAAGTTTCAGATAGATATAAACTGCATTACACAGGGCAGATTTTTAAATATGAGCTCAAAAAGGAAGATGGAATGATTGATATTGGAGATTTGTAACCTTTTTCAACACTACTCCACCACCCAGTACAAATGCTTTCAATTGCATTCATCCCCCCCACCCCTCAAACACACACACATACGTACACACGTACACATACTCACTTGTGCAGACAGAGTGATGCATCACATGTAAAAAACAGCTGAGAAAAAAATGTTTAATGTTCCCCACAGTTGTTGTAAAAAGAATACAAACAAACAAACAAAAAAATATTCAGATTTTCATATTTTACAGAATAATGAGGCTGTGACGTTGCAGCAAACAGGGACTCTCTGTCAATACGCTTACTGCCATCTAAACCGCTGCCTCTTATTAGATTTCATCCATAAATAATTGATGACTTTGCACCTCCCCCACCTCTCTCAATCTTTCTCTTCCTGTCTTGCCCTCTCAATCAGCTGTGGAGAAGGACACTCAAGGTTGAACAATGTGATTTTGTGTGTGTGTGTGTGTGTGTGTGTGTGTGTGTGTGTGTGTGTGTGTGTGTGTGTGTGTGTGTTATTAAACCATGAAACAGACAGCAGAGGTCATCATCCTAGTTTGACTCCAGGAGGTAAAGATTGATGAAGAGAGAGAGGAGGAGAAAAATGAAGGGGAAACAGTAAGAGAGAGGCTTAGAGAGTTTTAATACAGAACAAAATGTACAGTAAAGCACAATGAAGGGAAATGTATCATTGTAACAAAATAATACAATGGAGTAGCTTTAGATTTGAGTAGATAAAATATTTATGATCTTGCAAAAATTGGGCCATAGTGCAGGATATTAGCAAGACAGACAAATAGAGGATATTATAGACAACATAATAAATACACACATCATCCAATATGCAGATAGACGAATATTAATACAATTATGCAAATGTGTATCGTTAGATTCTGACATATTCCATGCATTTCAAAACAGAGCACTTAATTTATCCTTCTGACAAGTTGAACTGATGGTGTAATAACACTGTATGAGACATAATGAAAACAGTTGAATGGATTTTGTTTATCTAAAAATAAAAAAGATGATGTGTAAACACAAGATAGAATTCTAATACTTTATGTAAGCTGTTTAAGCTCTATAATTACGCTCAGCAATGTAACAGTAGTGGTTGATAAAAAGATTGCCAATTTAAACATACTTTTGAATTTAAGACCGAATAGTCATCCTCAACCTTAGAAACAGCGGTTGGCAAAACAATCTCGCCACAATGACCATTAGTAGCTGGAGCTTTCAGTTGTGTTGTTTCTCAGCAGAAGGAGCTGCTGAGTTGTCATGAAATTGCAGATGTTCAAAAATCCCATTTTCTGAGCAATTTACAATGACAATTTCACATACATATATTTAATATTTTCTCTTCCCATTAGGAACCCACTCAAAAGTAGACTTGTAGTTATTCAGATTGACATATTTTTCAAAACAGAACAATGATGTGTGTAGACGATAACCCAGTGGAGTGAGATAAATTAAGGAATATCATCAAGCTGTGTTTTAATTTGGCAGGCATTACACCCACAGTGATCCCTGACACCATCTGCTATCTTCCTCTCTTTGTTTCTCCATTTCCATCTTCATCCCATCTCTCTTTGTGTTTTTCACTCTCTCTCACACACACTCACACAAACAGCCTATCACTCTGTTTTTTTTCATCCTCCCCACATCTCTTTATCTTTCTTTGTTGCATTCATTCATTCATTCTCCAGTTTGCAGTTCAGAATGACAGTCCGTGTTGACCAGGTCAAGGTCTGTGCCGGCTGTGTGAGTGCTGAGAGAATAAGAAATGATCATTATTTGGATGGCACAGCGTGTGAGTGTGTGTGTGGGTGAGAGAGAGAGACAGAAAGGAAAAGAAGAAATCTTTTCATTTTAGACCCACAATGAGCTTTCTCATGATATTTTGCATCCAAAGTAATTTGATTTACGCTTAATTGTGCCCATCTGGGGTTGCTTTTAGTGCAATATGTTATAAATAGTTCCCGTCAGAGCAGTAAGTGAGATATCAGAAGCAGTGGATATGAAATAATAGAATATTTAAAAAGGGATTATTTATCTCGGATGTTTTAATATAAATGTGTGTATTCTTTTAGCCTTTGCAAGTGCTCCCTCTCAGCTCAAACAGTAAATCATGGCATGGATACTGCCCGGGTGAAAGCCTCATGTCTTTGCAGCTGAGCCCGATTACATTTGGACTAAAATGTCCCTGCATAGTGCTTGTAATTAAGTCTCCATCCACCCTTTTGTCTTTATCCTCTCCTCCTCCTGCGTATGTGCAGAAGTATGTATGCCTGTGTGTCTGGCTGCTGATCTGCTATTGTCCTCTGAGAGTTGAAAGCTGTGTGTGATTCTGCCTGGACTCCTTTAGATTCTTTTATTGAGAGTGTTTCTGGTCCTAAAAATAGGAATTCATTAAATGAGAGATATGGCGATGATACCAAAAGATGGTATATAACAACTTCTGTCTTAATCATGCAATTTTACTGTGTAACCAGATCTGACAGGATTTTCAAGTATAATTGCAAAAATGCCAATGAAGACTATTGTCACCTGTTAGGTGTACACAGTCACAGCACTGCAGTAATAAGACATAGATTTGAGGGCAGGTTGGGGACATGCTATATTCATATTATCCCTGGCCCAGATTCTAGAAATATTAGTTTTACTGAAACTATGGTTATAGTTTCATGGTTAAAAGTAGAATCCATGATTTGAATGCACACGTAAGAGTAATCCCACCACCAAGCTTCAAAACTCAGAATTGGACCGCACTATCATTCCCCTGTTGACTCAACATTTAATGCTTTCCAATGCTGTTAAAGCTTTATTTACATCATTAATTTTTGGAGAAAATGATATAATCTTCCATTGAAAACACACCATTTTGACTGTGGCCTGTATTTACTCTACAATTAGGTATTAAAGATCTCAAATACAAATACATTATTTGGCAAAGCACAAATGTGTTTTTTTTGTTTTGTTTTGTTTTGTTTTGTTTTGTTTTGTTTTGTTTTGTTTTGTTTTGTTTTGTTTTGTTTTGTTTTGTTTTGTTTTGTTTTGTTTTGTTTTGTTTTGTTTTGTTTTGTTTTGTTTTCAGGAAGAGAAAAATAAAAGTCAAATACCAGGACGCAGGTTGGTTACATTGTTATCTCAGTGTCTCTCCTCTGCTCCGTTGTTACGTCTATCAGCAGGTCTCAACAAGGGGAGTCACATCCACCTGCTACATGATGCACAATTCCTAATCTGGACATCACTTCTGGAGTTGGCGGTGTTCCCCAGAGATAAAGCTGAGCTACTGACACACACAAAGTTCTCCCAAAGGACTCTCCATAGCCTTTCCACAAAGTTAGGTTGTAAAAAAAAATAGGCAATAAATGAAAAGGGCAAAGCAATAATCGCCTTTGAAGTTATTCCCTACACGTTACAGCCGTAGTCAGCGAAGTCGTCTGTGACCTGTTGAGACTCCAGTTTGGGCACCTCTTTCATAAGGTAGTTTATTCATGAACACTTATAAATGCAAATAATTTTGCTGCCTCAACAAATACAGATACAGATACAAATAGTTGGCTTTTTGTACACCCCTATATCCCACTAAAGGAGCAGTTGAACATCCTAGAAAATGATGCATCTTCAGTGGTGATGTCATCCTGCACTAGTTGTTGTCACTAATTAAGTCCATGCAATAAAATCAGACATTTTTTGACAATCCTGCTTTTCTGTCCTTTCTCTCCATTTCTCTAATGCTGCACACTGACTCTTCACTGGCCTGTTTCAACAGGAAGTACCTCACATTGGGAAAGTAATGATACCATTTCCTGGGACCTTTAAGTCTAGCATTGTTTTAACTTCATATTCAGTGTTTTTTCACACTTTACCCCCCTAACTGCTGTCCATGGTGCTGATCCTGTCAGGCCTCTTGGTTCCTGTTCTCAAGTGAGAATATATGTTAAAAAGTTTTGCAAGGTCCGTTCAGTCTTTGTTTGTAAATCTCTCTGTGTTTGGGTAAAATCATTTTCCACATGTAAATTTGTCTTGTTTGCCTCAGCTGATGTGGGGGATGTAAACTACAATGACAAAAACAGCATGCCAGTGCACCTTGTTGCCCAGAATTTGTTCCAGATTATTCATTTTTACTTGCATATTTTGAGTTGACTCAATAATCTTCCCTCATTCAATATATGAGTGCGTCATCAGACAAGGGCAAGGAACAGGACCTGCCTCTGGTTTTACTCAGCCAGACAACCATCTGTTTTAAAAGTTTCCCTCAGGGAGACCAATCTTAGTAATCACAAAGATCCCTTTGAAGCTCAATAGTGTCTGTCTGAGAATTATCATCTTATTCCACAAGCCCTCCTGAGGACTCCTCATGGCAAATCAATCTCCACAGTTTATTTATACAGTGGCCAAAACTTTCTGTGACCTTTAACACTGTTGTTGTATGCAATATATTATTTTAATCTAAGTACTGACAAGTTTACTACTGCATGCACTCAAATGTTTGAATGATGTTGATATTAATGCTCTGACTTGCTCATAATTTGTCCCATGAATCTTGTTTCATTTTGTAAAACTAAACTTCATCACGTATAACAAAAGTTATGCATGCAATGTCTTCCAAATCAGGCACACATATTTGCAATGATTTCTACTGCAATCTTGGTTATTTGCAGTCCTCTAGTGGTTGAAAACTGACAGTACATGATGGGGAAAAAACATGGGCAGAAATGTACAAACAGTTACACCGATAAAGTGCAAGTATAGGAACAACACAAGCTGCATTAATGCTATACTTGTGGATTGTATGGAAACCTGTAACAGGGAGCTTGTATTGAGTAAGATTCATAACCACTTTTCCTCTGAAGATAGATCTCTAAACACCTCAAATTTGAAAGAAAGTAATGGTGAAATACTTTTACAGACAAGTACATGAGTTGACAGTGAAGTGAAATATAAGTATTCTCTCATCCTTCAGCGACTCTCACTGAAGTGCTCTTAAGTACTTAATCCCTGACTGCTCCGGTGAACTTCCTCAGGGCCAAAAGTAGAAGCGAGACGACCCTAGACAGAGTTGGTGCAAGCATGTAACCCTGTCTCTTACTGCTGTTCCACTAAATACAGCAAAAATGTTTTATTGAACTTTGTCTTGTTTAAACTGAGAAAAAATTGGAGGAATATGTGCATACATACTGTATGCCAGCAAACAAGATGCACAGACAATATGCTAATTATCCAAACATTTTCAGAGATACCCAATATCAATGAAACCTTATCCCTGATCATGCATTATATATGTTAGATAATAAAAACAAAGGGAGATGTACATAAAGTTATGGACAAAGAATCAGAACTTGAGTGCATCAAATAAAGTGCAGTTGCCACTGAGGGGTGTACTGTATGTTTACTCCTCCTGATTCAACACTTTACCAGCAGAGAAGAGTGTTACTCTGAAAGCAGCAGATGAGTCACCTTCAGCTGGCTGGACTGCTAGACTCATTAAAGATTTGGACGGACACACACATCACGTATTATTAAGCCGGCCCTTTGACTTCCCTCCCAAACCACAACAGGGATGACAGAAATTGATAGCAGTAGACCAACTGCAGATTGTTGGGTAATTGAGTAAGTTTGTGTGTCTGTCTTTGTAGTCACACTCTTTATCTTTATATACACTAATCATTAAAATGAAAATGGACAACTGAATGATAATGGATATAATTTACTTGTTAAACAAGTTCATTTGTCTCATTTAATTATGCACCAAATAAATGCAAAAGAAACCCTATGTGTGTATTCAGAGCATTCATAAGAATCACAGTAAAATGGCCAATGCAGATTTAATCAGCTATTATTTATATTACTACATCCTGACATCTTGCATGACAGGAGCACAGAAGTTACTATTTGACACACTCTTTTGTTCTTTTCTTATTGAAGTGTTGAGAACTTGTCCTCCTGATCATCAATGAAGTTGTTTCAGAATGTGTGGATGTGTTTTCAGAATAATTCTCACAAGAAATTGAAAACTAAATGTGTCTATCATTTGTTCATCACTTTCATTTTGACTTAGTCAGGTAAAACAGAAACAGACAGTGGCCAGTAAATTGATTATTATTGTATTAATACCCTCATGAAGCCACTATATTTTATCTTTTAATCTATAACTGTCCTACTCAGAGTGAAAGCCACATGAGGTAACTAATGCAAATTAAATACTAAGTATGTGCCTTCCAAATGTCTCTTTCTGATGTTGTTGAAGTAAAAAAAACTTCTGCAGTCCAGTGTCCATACTGATTCAGAGTACTGGCTCTCCTCCTCCCAGTCGCCAGGGAGACACATGCTGCCAGAAATCAAAGCTGGCACAGCTCCTGTAAGCTTTGCGACTCTCAGGTCTTCTAGTATTTTTCCAGAATAGTTCAATGCAAATTCACCCAGCGAACATCTGAGCCACACAGGGAGAGCTCCAGTGTCCATATCTTTACAAAAAATATGCCAGTAAGTCAATGATCCTCACTCACCTTCTTTAAATCTTCCTACTTGGTACAACTTATTACCTTAAGTATGTCTGAGATACAATATTGCTCATACATTTACCTTGTACATTACAAGCACTGATATAGCATAATCAGTCATAAGGTTTACAGTAAATCTGGTTTATCAGATGCAATCTTTTTTTTAGAGCAGTGGAAAAATCATGTCAGTATCCACACTTATTCATCTATTATAAATATTTGGCTGTGTGTCATGCTTTAGAGTTCTTTGCTCTGATTGGTCTCTGCTGGTCAAACAGAGCAGCTGAATTATCTCTAATGTGTAATTCAACTGTCTTTGGCGCCACCTACAGGCCAAATCACATAATGAAGGAACAGTTGAATGATTTTCAGTTCGAAGTGTAGTATACAGTAGACTCTGACTGGCACCCATAAACCTGCACATGTCATAAATGTCAATAAACTTGTCTATTACTCTATTGCCTTAGTCATATACTGAAGGAATTCACTGGTGACAAATTATGTGAGACTTTTAGTGCTGCCACAATTGCTGCAGTCCATAAAAATAAAATATTGTCTGAAACAAAGCATTTAAGTGCAAATCTGGACAGACTGTTATCTCTGCAACAAAGCAACTGGAGGATTGGATAAATAAAAATGTAATTTATTCCTTTGCATTTGAAAAGCTGAATCTGCACAGATTATACAAAGCAAATATGTATAGAATATAAACTGAAATGTGTATAGTCATCTCACTTGTATATCTTGGCAGATGAGACTCAAACTGGAGAAGGAAATCAATAATTCTTTGTGAGGGAGAGGAATATTTTTAAATCTAGTCTAGATACGTGGCGTACACATAAGATCACATTAGGTTTAGGGATTAGGTTTGGAGATAATGTCCCTGCTCTGCCTCGTCTATGAGGGATTTTGGACATTTGAGTTCATTCCTTCAATGTTAACAGACTAAAACATGATGTCAGATTGAGAGAGATAATAACAAATAGCAATCTCCAAAGCCAAATAATTCCAAAATTCTTCCATGTCACTTTTTTATTTGTAACGATTACACAGATTACATTACAAATACATTTTACAAAAGAAAAACTCAGCAAAGCATGGGAACTAATGGGGGTGTATGATTCTATTCTATTCTATTCTATTCTATTCTATTCTATTCTATTCTATTCTATTCTATTTATTCAGGTATGATAGTTGTAGTAGATAGTAGATAGTCCTAGTTGTTTGGAGCCCTATTTTCTGGGAAAAGTCTGCCCCTACTCCAGAGAGATGTCATGGCCTCACAATCTACAATACTGCTGCTGAGTATGGAGTTGTTTATTTTCAATATGTGGGTGTGATACAAAAAATGAAGTTCCTCCAAACAAATATCCTCAGTTTCCTTGAAGTTTAGATGTGTTTTGAACACATAGAATACTTATTCTCTTTTTTCCATTTCTATTTTACTTCATTGTATAAACAAATATTATGTTGGGGCTGCCAATCAGTCAAAAAAACTAATTAAAGGGTCAATATGTAGAATTGTGATGCAATTTACATATATTAATTGTTTTTAATGGCCCATGAGTGAACGCAGTCATGTAACGTAAAAAAAAAATAGACTTTCTCCAACTTTCTCGGTTGTCTGTAAAAGCTTGTGTACTGATGTCTATGTGAGGGACCTGGGCCAGATTTCCTGTGAAAATCCAACAGAAGTGACATTTTTGCATGCTGCCGAGTGTCTTCCCTCTCTCCCAAACAACTGGCATAACAACGCAACAACACAACAAAAATTGTGTTATCCAACTAGAAACACCCTGCAGATATTAACTCTCCAGCTAATAAAACAGCTAGCTGCTTCCATCTGCCTCTACATATTTCACAACAGTACACCCCCAAAATGACAAATTGCCCAGCACACACAGCTAAAACAAAATTTTTTCCTCAACAAAGGAGCAGAAAACAAGCTCTGGAACGATAGCAGAACATAGCTTACTTATTTTGTTTTTCCTGTTGGTAGTCCAAAGGTCCTAATTAGCACACATTTCACAAGAAAACTGCAGCGTATTGCTCACCGACTACAGTGTGTTGCTTCCCAGCCACAGCTCATTGCTGACTGACTGGGAGTGAGAGATGCTTTGCTGAAACAGAGTGCAAAACACAATGTTAGAAAAAATGTAATTTTGAGAATTGTAAGCAAGGAAAAAGACATCACCTGAAATAATCTCCCACCACAAATAGGCCAGGATGTTGACTGCAACTCATTTAATGGCCACAGATGTCACTAATGAGCCACTAATTCTGATTCCTGCATATAAAACCTTTAATTTGCTGTGCTTAATCATGATGAATTGCTTTTTTTCTCCATAATATTGAAGCTCATACTAATGGATATAAAAATGTAAAATCACATAATTAATGTGGAATCAACGTCAAGGAAGAAAATCAAACAGTTGTTTAATAGCATCTTATTAACACAGATTCTCTCCTGTGAACTACAGATTTCCAATAAAACCATCAAGGCCATTGACAGTCAGCTTGAAAGACATATTTCTTACATGTATTAACATAAATAATAACAAATCTAGGCAGGTTAAAGTGCTGGCTGGTTGAATTTCAAAACTATCAAGGCCAATAAATTAGATATCAGCTTAGAAGGCAATATTATATGCACTAATATAAATGATAATTAACAACAGTAAATGTATTACATGCTCAAGTGCCAGTTGGTCAGTAGACCATTCAAATATGAAAAAAGAACAAGGAGGTATTCTGATTTACACATGGCAAGAGCTCAAAGGGACCCCTTTTCCCTTGCCAAAATGTAGCCTGACTATAAGAAATTATTTAGCCCCCTTCCTGACAATCATGACATAGTTGGATGGATGCCTCAGGCTGTTTCAGTATCTCCACTCTAGCTTCAAAACTGAGCCTGCTACAGCCTCTGAAAGACAGTATTGTGTTAATCGCATTATTTTTTCAATGCGCTACATATTTCAAATTAATTAAAAAATTAACATGTTAATTTTGACAGCACTAGTTTATGGGTCTCGAAACCCTACAGAAATTAGTCTTCAATTTGTCTCTTTATATGCTCCAACCAGTACGTCAATCATTGTGGAGCCCTCATCAGATAGTGTCTTAATGGAGATTGGGTAATAAATATCATTGGTGGGCAAAAAGTTGACACATTTAATGGTTCAAGCATTCCATCACAAATGTCATGTTATTTTTTTTACATCTTTGAAAACAGTAGAAAGATGTACCCTCAGAGTGTGACGTCAAATCAAAGTCCTCACAAGTACAGCAAAGGATGTATCAGTGTTTGCCGGGATGAATGTGGGTGTGCTGCTTTAATTTCACCTTGATGACAAACAAGGCCTCAATAATTCAGCTCTCTGCCTCCCTTATGTTGTGACAAATGGAGGCCAAGTCAATACAAAGTGCCAAAACCTGATGGCAACACAATCTGAAACACTGTCATCTTGACCTTTTCTTCTCCCACCTTTGGCTCATTTTACGATTATTGTTTTTTTGCAGCATTTTATGTTTTATTAGGTGATATACAATAATAAGTGACTGGTAGGATGGCCTGAAAAGGAAAGCGCATGGCATGATGACACAAAGGAGGAGGGAGACATCGAGACAAGGTTGCATGCCTGCGGAACATAAACAGAGAGACTAAAATAAACAAAGATAAACTGTTAGGGAGATTTAACCTGAGTAGAGGGAACATAGAAGAAAGAAAATAAGTCACCTCTCGCTGCGTCGTACCCATGACCTTCCAGTCTTCTGGGACTAACACAACAGCAATAAATATACAGTGTTCACTTATACAGCGGCTATGACTTTCATTCTTGGACCAAAACATTTTTCTTTTTATGTTGTGTTTTAGTTTCAGTTCTTCATTCTTTACAGGCTGCCATAGTTTTCAGGTACAAAGCATATAAATAGTATAGCAGAACAGTATATAAAGTAATGGGTGGCTGAAGCCACACATGATTTTAAAATAAACTTTTAAATACATTTTTGTATGGAAGAGAGCAATGGATTTTGTCCCCCATCACTTACATTGTAAGTGTATTATGAAGGGATCTCTACATGGCCAGTAGGAACAGGATGAATGATTACAGCAAGAAAAACTTGTGTCAATGTTCATTTGGGCACCTGGAAATTGTTTTAGAACAGACTTGGAAAAACTGTGAATCTATCCCTTAAATAAAAATCTGAATACTTCTTTCATCACTGAAAATGACAACAGCTTCAGAACATCCACAGTAAATCAAAGTGAAAGCACTTGTCATCGATCATCCACAAGACAGATTGGAGCTGACAACAGGCTCATACTAAAGGTCAAAATCCCATTCTAATAAAGACATTAGATAGTAATTCAGTTATTCTTGCAGTAATAGTCAGGATAGATGATTTCATAAATGTAGCACGACACGCCTCCTATATTGCACAGTACTGTATAGCAGACTCAGAGTACATTGTAGAAGTCATCCAGGAAGAAGTTAAGGAACAACAGCTCAGGATAATTCATTCAAAGTACTGTTTAAGTGTTACGCTGGAGCAGTTTTTCATAAACTAGTTTTAAATTACAGTAGGTTTCAGTTGAGAATGTAATGCAAAAGTTAATCAAAAAGTTTTCCACTATAAATGAATTATCCCTATGAACACAATATTGATATTCAAACTTTAATTCAGACTCATGAGAGGATCCATAGCATATACAAAAGAAAAAATACTACTCCTGCTTCACCAAAAGCAAATACTGACTTATTAAACATATATAATGGCAGCAACAAAGTATAATCATAAAACTATATGTTCTTGTATTTAGGCTACACCACATGTAAGTATGGAATATACTAAGATAAATTAAAATGAAGTGAAACCAATGCCAAATCTGGGAGGGACAGCAGTCAGGACAGAAGCATTTATGATTTTAAAATAAGGTTTCAGTTCTGTGTGTGGCTTTCACAGGGCATTGTGTATCATATAGTGTGGCCTTCGGTCAAAGTGACCAATATTTGTCATCACATGAGGGAGGCAGAGAGCTGAATTATTGAAGGCTTGCTTTTCATCAAGGTGAAATTAAAGCGGCACACACGCACGCACGCACATGCACACACACCAATTCACTCTGGCAAATTACTTTTGTGGAAAACCTGGTTGGGACCCAAAGTCAAAAATGAAAGGCGAACAATGTGTGTGCGTGTGTGTGTGTGTGTGTGTATTTCTTACAGTAAAGCAGTGATTAGCAGTCATGTTAGTTGGTTCAATCTGCAGGCTGTACCAAAGGGGGCATGGTTTGCCCTTGGCCCTTATTCCTTGCGGGTACCAGGTCCACAAGGGGCATGTGTTATTACACTGAGGGGACTGGCCATCCAATTATTCACAGAAAAACATGGCATCACAAAAAAGCCACTTTTTAACATATAAGAATGCTTACATGCGATATGTACACTACCATACGAATGATGGGATCAAACGAACCATTAGGCCGGTAATTAGGCAACAATTCAAAGTCTTCATGAGTCATTATGAAAGGTCAGTAGTGTTAATGACTCTAAATTGGAAATGTGTAGGGCCAATTTATCAGCAATTTTCTAGAGCAAATATGTGCGTATCTACAGTTTTCTGTGGTGTGGTACACAGAGTTGAAGGGTGTAGTTTTGTGGTTTCGGGAACCTTTGGTACCATCCACAGGACCTTTAACAGAGGATAAGGGATCTCTGTCAAACTGTTCTATATAAACTGACCCTAGTGACTCTTTCTATGATACTGCATTGAGTTATGATTGCAAGAAAACCTGAAGGCAGTCCACTCTACAGGGGTAGTCTATAAGAGCCACTATTTTGTCCTTGGATTAAGCAAATAAAAATGACTTTTAGCTTTGTTGACACAATTAAACCAGACAATATGATGATAAAATATGAAACAGTGAAGTGTGGGAGTCTGAGATATTATCTTCTGGGTATCTTTGGATGGAAGATGGAAAACTGAGGAAAATGAACAAAAAATGCCTCAGGTTGCATAATGATAAATATGTAAAAATGATAATATTACCTCCGGTTTCTGCAGCTGATATTGTGTCTAATAAAGGGACTGTTTGGACGTACTCAGTTTTCATTTTGCTGTGCAGCATATAATATTGTATTATACCTTCACAGTTTAGGTTTGTCATAACTATAATGGTGTAGTGTAGACTGCACAGGAAGAGAAAAGTGTCTCTAGAAGCCACACACCCAACAGGAAGTGAAAACTCACGAGGCAATGGGGCTAAACTCTTTATTGACTTACTATTCTCATTCTCATTTGTATGCATTGTAAGCAGCGTTGCCTGACATTTAAAAACAACAAAAATACATTTAAGTGTACTGTATTCAGATTTTTTTCAAATAGATAAATAAACAACACATAAGTGAAATGTTTAACTAAAATTGAAAAAAAAAAAAACATTTAAATGGTAGAAAATAATAAGTAAGAGAGACACTGTCCTTTTTGAAGGCTTTGTTTTATGATAAATTTAAAATTTTATTTTGTGTGTTTTTGTGTGTTTTCTGATCTGCCACATCTATTTAAGTTGTTTGGGAAACTAAAACAACTTAGTTAAGATGATGAAAAGATTGCAATCATGGTTAAAATAAACTAATGTTGACTGTTGTTAAGAGACAGAATGCCAACCCCAGTCTTTCTCATCTTTACTTGTGAAACAATCATTATTCACACAAGGTTACCTCTCAGGAAAACTGCTGCTGTTGTCATTTGGCTGGTACGGCCACTCTCCAAAACATATCCTTATGAGGATCATTCTTGGCAACAGTTTCCCTCTTTTATTTCCCCTTAAATAGCTTTAAGGTTTGGAAAATCCCCCTCGTCCCATGCTATCTGATACTATCACATATGCTCTGTATCAGCTTGGTTTGCTAAGTGAAATATTCAAACCCAAGACTTCATCTCCTTAGATAAGTAATCAGACTACACGAATGATCAGATTACATGAGTAATCAGATTACACCCACAATTACCTGCAGTTACCCATGAATTATCTTAATTTTGTGTGCATCAGTCATACATATATACATAGTCAATCAAACATTAACTATGTATATAAACCACATTAGCAAGATTTAAGGCTTGTTAGCTTGAGGTAGATATCAAAGATGATGGTTATTACCAGTACTGGATCATTTTGTAACAAACTCTTTATTTCAGTGAGGTACAGTTACACCCACTCTCGTTGCAGTCACCACTCATCCTGTTCTATCATCACATTTTCATTATGGTCAGGAGGCGCCCACACGTTTCATACATTCATATTTTTATCTTACCCTGTCAACCTTTGCCATCTCATCTTGTATTTCCATTTCCTCTTACCATAGGCTTTTTCAGCTTTACACAGGAAGTGTCAAGTACTGCCCTGCCCCTGTCGCTGCTTCTTATCTTTCAGTTTTGTCCTCACACATTCAAATTGTGTGCAGTATCTCACCCACAGAGAGGACTGTGGTTCATGTGAAGGTTTCTCCTGCAAAGAAGCTATCCACCCTTGTTGGCTCTCTGTTTTTTTGCATCTTCTCCCTGATAATCCATCTGTCAGCCACCTGCAGCTGATTGTGTACCCACATTGCAGCCACAACATGAGCCGACGGAAACTAAGTGAGTACTGTGTGTGTGTGTGTGTGTGTGAGCCTGTGAGTTGAGCAGCTGCACTTTGGTCATATGTTTACACTTTTAGTCTGCGGGGGTGGGAGCAGTTAGATTATCCAGTGGAATCTTTCACAAACTGCCTTACAATTTTATAACATAGTGACATCATATAAAAATCAACTTGCAGCTAAAATGAATAAAATAGAAGCTATTTTAGAGACTCAGCTCCTATACATTTCAGTTTTATATAGTACATTGTTTCAGTCATACAGATGTTATACAATTATGCTTTGTAAAAGTAGTGATTTTATTTAAAGTTAAAAACACACTTTATATCTTTATTGTGTCTGAATTTGTGGTGCAAAATGCAAAATGCAAAATGCAAAAAGGAAAAAAAAAGTCCCCTTGCATGAGTAGCTGTATTGATACCTAACCATGCAGGACCGTATGCACACATATACGTTTCACTTCACAGCCGCAAATGGAAACAAAGAATTGTCTCATCTGTAGAGCAACACTCCAAACCCCAAGTTCAGCAAGAGACTATTTACTGCACCAGCTGAGCAGAATGAGAAGAACTTAAAGCTGCATTAATTGATTTTTTTTGCCACTTGGAGGCAACAGAAAAAACTGGCAAATTATCACTTTATTAAATTGTTTGGGCAAACATGTCAGATAGGCAGTTTTTTTTTTTAACCTAAAAACAATTGCTTGGTGTGGCTGGAATTGGGGTCGCTGATGAGAACAGAGTTTGCAAGACTGAAAAACAAAAAAATCACCTGCAAGAGGCTAAAAAAAAAGGCCTGCAGAGCTGAGGGGAACAGTGGAGTTGGGTGATATTTGCTCTACGGCTCACTATCAGTGACCTCTTTTACTTTTATCTATTTAGCGGCACTTTGAAGTTGCTCGATGTCCTCTTGATCTTCATGTTTTTCATGTTGCTATGTTTCCGATCTATCTATAATTTTGTCATCCCATTTTTTCATTCTATATTTCTGTTATTTTGCTATCTTGTCTATTCTGTACACAGAAGCTCTAATGCATGTCTATCCTCTGTTGCGCTTCCTGAGGTTTTGTCCTTTTTTTTTCACTGTTAAATGTTTATTTTTTTTGAGGGAGTTCTTCCGTATCCAAATCGAGGGATGAAAGAGCAGAAGATGTTGTCTTGCTGTACAAATTGTAAAGCCCCCTGAGGCAAATTTGCAGTTTGTCAAATAAAACTGACTTGAGTTTTGCACTACATTGATTTAGTTTATCCATTATTAATATAAAAATCTTTGATTAACTCATCTTATTGTCATCCATACTCTCAAATTCATCACACCTCTAGTTTTCTCCATAATCAAATAACCAACTCTCTTGCAATAGCTTTATAAAAAACAATTTAGTAGTACACTAGGGATGGTGAGCTGGTAGAAATACTGATAAACATTGAAAGATTCATTAAAAACTATATAAATTACTGTTACAGCCAAGAGTTATGGACCAATGTCAGATGTTACTACAGTACATAATGACCTTTTTTTCTTTCTAACTCCAGGTTTCAAGTGGTTCGGCAGCATCACCAACCTTTCTTTCCGCCGCTCCACTGACAAATCAGACTCCAAGTCCTCCAAGTCCTCCAAGTCAGGAGCAGGAGCTGGGAATATACCTGGAGATGGCGATGAATGTGATTCTGCCCCAATTGCTCCAATTGTTGAGACAGTGGATGACATGGAAGCCATGCGCCCTCGGACTGCCAGTTACGTTCGTTCTAGTGAGAACTACACTCACGTTGGCACGCTGCCACGGCTACTGATGAGGAGGAAGGACAAGAATAATAAAGGTAAAACAGCAAAGATTAAGAGTTAAGGGATGAATGCTTCAGCCTGTCAATTAATTTTAGTGTCATTTTGCCTTCTCTCTCACTCTTTTTTTGTCTGCCTCCCCCTCTCTTGCTTATGTTTTATTATTTCTTATGTCCCTCCTTTCTCTAGGAGGCCCCAGCAGTCTCAAGAAGAGTAAAGAAAAGAGCAGCATCAGCAGAAGTCAAAGCCAGCGACCTGCTGGAGACCAAGACTTCAGGCACCTAAAGCTCACAGCTATTTCATCCAAGGTGGCTGGAGATGTGGCTGGAGATGTGGCTGCAGTTGAAGTGGATGCTGGGCTCAAACAAGACTCTGTAACTGAACCCAAGAGCCAAGAGGAACCTGCAAGCGATATCACAAGCACAGAAAACACCTCCTCAGGACCCACGCCTACACGTGAAGATGTATTGCCATCTGGTGGCTCAAGCACTGACGAGCAGGGTATCAGTGAGGCAGGTGCAGATTTGACTACAGACGACAGACCTGAACCCCCGAAAGAAGTGTCATCCCCTCCACTCAGCCAGGAGAACGATGAGACCTTGCATGAAGGAGAACACAAAGGAAACCAAAACTCTGACATTATTTCCAGGTGGGTTTTTTTCCAATTCAATATGCATACATTTTTTCTGATAATGCGAAGATTTTACTTTCTTTTTTCCTAAACTCACTGAATGAGGAAAGGTAGGTTACTGATTGGGGAGAAGGGAAGAGGAACATCAATTTAAGGGCCCTTTTGTTACTCAGACTTAGCACATTATGCTATTCACAGAAGGCTATTATTTTAATTGAAACCATGCAAAGTACATAAAGATCAGATCTATAACGTGTGCTAGTAGAAGTTACATATATCAAATAGGTGGTTGCTTTTTTTTTTTTTTTACAATAATCCCTGTAGTTTGACCCTGAAGTAGAACACACAGTCTTCCTCTGTGCAAAGGCTGGATTGCTAATGGCCCAGGTTTACAGAGTGTCAAGTGTTTAGTGGGTGTATTGAAATTTAGTGCATGGAGTATGCACCACTAAAGCACAGTGTCAACTTACATGATAAAGGCCTTAAGGTGGTGGTTCAAAATCTACTTTTAGGACTCATTTTGTGCATATTCATAAATCAGTGTTTGTTAAGATTACCACCTAGCAAATGTTATATTCCAGCATTGAAAAACTGTAGCCTACACATTGCTCTGGGAGTGGATGAGTGGGAGTTAATGGGGGCCCAGCAGCTCAGTTTTGCCCTTGGGACCCATAACAGGATAATCCCTGCTCTGTGTGTTAGCCACGGGCTGCGAATCCATGGTTGGAGACCAACCCAGTACCCAGTGGACAGTTTATAGTTTATGCTGACTTTGTTTTGGATGGGACTTGTCTCAGGCAATGGGTGTGAGGTGAGACGATAACAGGATTCATTACTTCACTTTCTAAAGGCATCAGGTAACATTGATTCCTTTTATTGATCTGGTTGCTGGTTTGATCTTTTCTCTCATTTTGCATTGATTCACTCTGACACACAGGAGACCCACAGAAATAAGATTTTTGCATGCTCATCATGGGCATTTTATCTTGTCTTAGTCAATTCATCAGCAAAGTCAGAACTTTGTTGAGAGTTTGGGACTAAAATCTACTGTTACTCCTTAAACATTCCCCCTCCCCTCCTCCCGCTCTTCCTCCTCCTCCTCCTCTCACCCGTGCAGATTGCATTTTCTCGCTGCTTTCCCATGACATGCCAAGAACTCTCGGCCTCCAGTATTCCATGCATGATAGCAGAGTGCGTGTATCGTGTTACACTGGGATTTACATTGTGTGTGTATGTGCATGCTTGTGGGTTGTAGTCGTGCTGGCATGCATGGGCATGCATGCGTGAGCGTGCAGCATCAACCCATTAGTTCAGCACAGGGAGCGTGGGAAATATACAGTAGCTCTATAGTGTACTGCAGGTCCCCGTATGGGCACATCAAAGAGCTCTCTATGTCTCATCAGTCCTAAATCATTGGTCCTTCCTCATCTAAGTCTGACTGTCCATTTCCTTCTGTCATTCTTATTCTGTCTCAGACAGCCTGTGCAGCTCTTCACTTCTTTGCCTGAGTTTGCCTGCTTTTCTGGAAAGACAGTGTTGGTGCTTTTTGTGGCTGGTAAGATTTGGCTCTTTATGACAGATATGTGCAGGGGTTTAGTTCTTTGGTGTCCCTCATGGAGCAAAGCATGTCAGCTCCTTCGTTGGGCATTGATTTAAAAAGGAGAGGAAGAGGGAGGCTTTTAATGTTAACTACGTCATAGTTAGAGCTGAAACAAAAAGTCAATTCATGGATTAATTCACTGACAGAAGAAAAAACAGCAGCTATTTTGATAATCGGTTAATAATTTCAGTGAGCTTTCAAACAAAATTGCCAAACATCTGCTGGTTTCCAACGTCTCAAATGTCAGGATTTGATGTGTTTCTTTGTCAAAAAATAATGTAATAAAATAAATAAACTGAACTATGTTTTGGTTGTGAAAACAAGTTAATCAAGAAAATAACATGCCACAGTTGATAATGAAAATACTTAGCTGCAGCCATAGTCTTAGTCAATTTTAAGTCAAACTTAATTATATACAAGTTTCTCTCAGACAGCTTTACAATGTACAACACATTACACCCTCTATCTTTACACCCCTGGGTCAGTTGAAGAAAAACTGAAAAAACACAAACTCAATTGGGAATATTTCATGTACAAACAACATGCTCATCCAGGAAGAAGATGGGCTGCTCATACAGACAGAGTTCACAGTAAATAAAATTAAATAAAAGTAAGTAAAACATCAAGTACATGAGGTAAACTATTAAGGACATATTACTTCTAATAGGTCGAAGAGTTTCAGGGAAAAGTGAAAACATCTCCTGCAACCCTTCAGTTAATTGTCAGCCATGACAAATGGACTAGTGCCTCAAGCCACTTATTCCTTTCCTATTCCTTCCACTTATTATTTTTTTTGTTGGACACATTAATTATACATGAAAAGGAAATAAGAATTACTCCACGAGGGATACTGGAGAACTATTTGTATTTTTATTTGCACTATGAACACTTACTAAAAGCATTTCAGTGTCAAACAGTGATCACGCTTACCAAATCTGACATACAAATAGTTTTCTTTAACTCCAGAGCATAAACAAAGCATGTCAGTAAGTATTTGAACCATCACTGGTATGCTTAACATTAACTAAAGTTCAAATGTAGCACTCAGTGGCCTTCTTCCTATCTAGAGTTGATGTGGTATTTGTTTTTAAAGCCTCATGTATGATTGGTATGTTTTTGTATTTACAGCTCAGTCACATTCTTTCATCTATTTTTTTTTTCTTGATAAATTCTGATGTTATCAGTGTGAATGATAGCGGCAAATATTTTACACTTGTACAATCATTTTTCCAGCTGAGATCCAGCACAGGAACAGCTTGGGAGGGGGATGTAGTGCTTCTCTGCCGTGGGACCTATTAACATTCCCAAGCCCGCTGCCATGATGGGACCCTTTGATCTGGCCTCTGTGGTCATGTCTAACATGGCTTTACTCTGGGCCCTATGAGACCCATCATGCAATTGGGAGCTGCTCCGATTGATCCTAAAACTTGTCTGGGGGTGTAATTGCCTCTTTTGCGCACTGTCGCTCCGTATCACAAAGCCGCGCAGCAGTACCCACAGTATGGCTCCCAAGACTGCAGCCTTGTAGGGCCTTTGACACATGATCTGGTTCCATCATGAGTGTAAAAGTGTGAGTTATGGTGCCTGAGAGATTTAACAGACCAGCACCATATTGAGCAACCTTGGATGCGCAGTGGGGTTTGTTATCTATCCATTTTCCATGAAGCTGGTCTGCAACAAAATTTTACTCACTGAAGAGGCTGCTGCAGAAGTCGGTCATGGGAATACAGGCGTGTTTTCTGTCTTTGGTAACATACTCTGCACCTGTTACAAGTCCAGATCAAACGCAAGCTCGTGTAAATACTGCATGTGTGTCAAAGCACAATTTCAAGAGATTTATAGCCTTTTTCCGGTTATTACATTGCCTAACATTCCCTCTCTTTCATCTTCTTTTTCTTCTTTTCTCCATCTCCCCTCTTCTGCTTTTCTCTCTTTTCTGTCTCTTCAGTGACATGGAGCCAGCAGACACCCAGGCAGAATATGTGCAGGTAAGTCTATTCTGTTCAGACTCAAAAATGTTAGCATTTAAAGCTTCTTAAATGAATATATACTCGCTCTCATAGTGATGAATCTACAGAGAATCATCACTCAGCTGTTTGCAGCTGCAGCTTTACTGTTTTGGTTCACTCTCACCGTTTTCAGAGAGAAAGCTCTAAAATCCCACTGTACACTATTTGCTCAGCACCAAACAGCAAACAAATTCAACTGGTTGAACATAGTGGAGCCTTTAGCAGCCAAATATATCTGTATATTGGACTTACATTCACCAGGTGGACAGAAGCAACTCTAAATGAATGCTAATGTTGCGCTCTGTAACTGCTGGATGTGTAAATGAGAAACAGTCAACTTAATATCAACCTAAAAGGTGATTAAGATTCAACATTGTGTTCACAACTTGTTGCTGCCCAAAAGTGGCCAAAAAAATCAGTTAATTCAGGTTTATGATATATGTTACTTCTACTCAGGGATTTGAAAGTCAGTGCTTTTTCTTCTGCTTAAGCAAAATGTTAAGAAAATTAACATTACTTCTGCTTGATTAAACCGCTGTAGCACTCACTACAAAGAACACTTAGTTTGCTTGTTGAAAGGGCACTCTGTCGATTTACAGTTTTGTTAAGTTTGGGACACACACAAGAAATGGATTTTTAAAAGAATTATCAGAATTGAAGCACCAGGGGCGAAGATATACTGACTTAGTATCCGTAGTAGTCAAGCTTCTAAAATACTGAATCCTACACTTCCCTTAATGAAACTAAGTTCTATCCTTTGTTAAATGCTTCCTGCCTGATTAATGCCCACATCTTTCAAACACCACACCTAAGGTTCTTACCATAAACAGTTATTTTTCTTAGACTCCATACAGAGCCTCAGAAGACATTATACAACTGTTTTCACAAGCTGGGTAGTATTTTTCTTGACAAGTAAACCAAACTTCATATGTAAAATTGGAGGACTGCCCCTTTAATAGTACATGAACCGATTATAATGAAACAAACTCAGCAACTTTCCAACTTTTTCCTGCCCGTGATAATGTAGAAAAGTCTTTCCACTTTTTTGTTTCATCTCTGCATCTATTGTGTTTGTATCAGAGACACACCAACACACACACACACACACACACACATTAAATGCATGAGAGGCCAGTATAGACATGAGAAATAGTTTTATAGGCTGAACGAGCAACTCATTTTGAATTTCCTCCACTCTCCACTATTATTGAATTCGATTTTTTAATGTGAGCTTTCAGATGTAATTGTGGCTGATTATTAGCCCTCAGTCTTCAGCAGTTAGGCTCATTTTAGAAGGCTCACTCTACTTTTAGCCTAATTCAGTCTGCCATTTAGCTAATTGAATTTGGAGTTCAGCAGTGCTACAGTGATGTCAGTGCCCTACAGTCATAAGGCAGTTTGTTCTGCAGCCAGTAGGTGGGGCCATAGACTCAGGTTGTGAACTCCTTAAAGATCTGAGAGAAGCTATTTCTTGACCTTGGAGATGCATGACAAGGATTCATGCACCCTGTGCTGTACAATCCAAACACATTAACTGAGAGGAGAGGTGTGGAGTAAAATCAGGAGAGTGAAGTTCGAGAAGGAGAGACGGGAAAGAAAGAGGGCAGAAAAGACTGAAGTGTACAGTTGAATGCTTGGGATCTGTTTTACTATTGATTATACATCACAGACAGGACAGTAGAAGCCTCTCCTGTGACCCTGACCTGGATTCCTTTTGTAAAACAAATACATCCAACAACCTCTGACCACAACAAACTGGCAGCACTTAAATCCTACCACACAGCCTCCTTTGTTAGGATTTTGTGAGGGTGTAGGCAGAATAACAGCATGTAGATAGTAAAACTAATGTGACATCTGCACTCTGTTTGCCTCAAACCTATGTTGAGGATCAATTTTTGTTAAGGATAAATTTGAGTTACAAGAGTTTGAATAATGGAAAATCTGTACTTTCTGATCATGATCATGGTCGCTTTTAGCTGACACCAAATGTCACCTGTCAGCTCTGAAGTTTTTTCAATTTTAAATAAGCTTGACATATGTGTGACAGAGTGCTCTTAAGGTGAATTTTCATCATATTTCATGCATGTAATATTTAATGAACGCACACAAGCACTTAGGGAGTAGTAGGGAAACTGGTTCCTGCTTTTAACACCAACTCACCTACATTTTTTTCCCCTGCAAATCCAAGTCCCCCAGCATGTTTTGTCACCCGAATTTGTTTCTTCTCTCCTTTTCTCGCCTTCACACACCACAACAGCCCCTCCCAACACTACCCACCACCCCACCCGCTGCCAGCAATCCCTCCATCTCCTTCCATTTCTCTGAAACATTTATGACAGCTGATGTTTAAATCAGGAGTTGCATGGCCTCAGTGTTCCCTGTTATAATGGGAAAGACCAGGCCAGCGACTCTCCTTCAGCTTATCACACACAGACACACACACAAACACAGTATCTCACACACATAAAAATGAAAATCGGACAAAGTGAGAAAGAGAGCAAGACAGACAAACCGATCTGATCTGAATATGCTCAAAGAAAATAGGCGATCAGTAAGCAAAGCCCCCAAAGCATTCAGGACAAGCTCTTCATCTTTCAGGCTTTATCATAAAATATCTATCATCATTCATTTTTCATGCGGACACACGACTGGTCAAGCAATATCTGCTGGGTTTGTTTTTGTGACTTTGACTGAAAGAAGTAGCTTTAAAATGGTTTGTGGCAGATGGGGGAAAAAACAGGCCTGACCCTAATCAAATCTAAATGTTCAGTCTCAGTATGTGTGTGCTGTTTTTGAGTAGTTAGTACATATGACGTGCAAATGTGTGGCTACTTGCTTGTGATTGTGTGTGTTTGTTTTTCGCCTGTAACTCAGCCTTGTTCTGTCTTCTGCCCTACAGTATTTAGTGGTTTGGTGGTAGATTGAAGAGAGAGGCAGGAGGGGGGAGGTGGAAAGGGTTGGTCCTTATGAGGTTTATTAACATATGTCTGGCACAAGACACACACTGGAGCTCGTAAAAAAAATTGCGTGTGTGTGAAGGAGCTCAGCTGTGTGTTTGCGCATTACTGCATGTTTGATTATGCGAATGGTTTGAATTTCCAAAATCTGTATTCATCTGTGTGTCTGCCGCCCAATTAAATTAAGGCAGTGCCCTGTGGGTGTGTGTGTGTGTGTCTGTGGGTGCATGTGTGTTTGTGTGTGTGTGTGTGCACACGCGCGTGTGTGACTATTACAGTAGATTGAATTAATGTGGTGCCTTTGTAAATGAGATGGGGTGTAAACTGTCAGGGTTGGCCCTCGGTTACACAACCTTGCAAAATTTTAAGTCACTGTTCCTTCACCATGTAGAAAGACACACACACTCACAGAGTACAGAACAATGTCTGTGCACACACATACGCCATGTTTACTGAAACGCTTTTGACATCTTGGATAATTGCATGAATTATTTTATTTAGGTCACCAAAGAGCCCAGATAGATTATACAGATACAGATATACAGTACACTACCCTTTTATGGCACATAGTTATGGTTAAAGCTTAGAACATGGACAAAATAAGAGAAACACAGGATGCTAGCATGCTGATGTTTATTAGATATAATGTATATCATGTTCCACATCTTACTTTAGTGTGTTAGCATACTAACATTTGATAACAAGCAGTAAACACAGAGTGCAGCTGAGGCTGATGGGAATGACTTTACTTTTGCACATATTTCATCATAAATCAAAGTAAGTGAATTTAAAATTTTGACTAGTTGGTGGCACCAGATGAACAGTTAAGGGATCACCAAAGCGACCATGGATATCTGTGCTAAATTTCATGTCAATTAATTCAGAAGTTGTTAAGACATTTCACTTCTAAAAGTGTGTCAATGAGGAAAAGTTTGTAGGATTCATCCTCTGGGAACCATGAATATCATTTCAGGGCAATCTATCCAGTTGTTGTTGAGACAAGTCAGTTTGGACCAAAGTGGTGGAACAATTGACAAACTCTACTGCTGTTAAAAATGCTGACTGTCACCAAGCACACTACACTAATTAGTTTTCAACTTTTGAATGACTCATTGTTCAGCTGCCTTTCGTAATTATGATTTACAGCGGTCACTGCCTGCAAGACTGGCACTTCAGTTGCAAACCGAAAAAAAAAAGTGACGTGGTGTAGAGAGAATAGTCTCAAAAATATTATTACCACATACAAAATACAAGGAAACTGCATCAGGAAAGAAGCCCAGTGATTACAAGTAGACCATCAGCTACACTGACTGAAAGATGCACTTTATTAGATATTTGCTACACAAACTGAAGCCTCAAGAATTCCTGAGAGTCTCAGCAAAACAATCATTATAATCTTCACCAAACTGATATTTACTGCTGGGCCATTATATTCTTGGGTTTCTGTTATTTTGTCCATCCTCTTCAAGGTCAGCATACTCATGCCACAAGGCAGTAGATGAGGTAGAGAATAGTCATATATTGATCTCTCTAAGACAGTATAACAAACTGTTTTATTCTCATGTTAAACATGTGTCTAGTTGCTACAGCAGCACATTTCTATAAGGTGTAGTCACTTTTAATTGTGCTATTTCACCCCAAAACGAGTATTTTTCCACACGCTTGTGCAGACAAAGTCACAGCATTTCCGTCGGGCCTCTTTCACCTCCTGCATCATTACTGCAGGCTGATGTTTCAAACGGGCTTTGAAACACATATCTGGTGGTTCGATACGGATTAACCAGTTGGTGAAAGGGGTCCATCCTGTGAAAACACACTGATGACAATCAGACACACACACAGATCATTAGCCGTGCCCTTCTAAACCCCAGTGGAGCTCGGCCTTTGTTTTTAGACACACGTGTGCACACATGAGGATATGTGTGCACATATAATCTTGATCTGCCCTCTGTGTTTCTCTTTTCATCTCTCACACTCATGCACATGCATACGTTTTTCTCTTTCTCCTTTCACAATCTCTCTCACTCTCACTGTCTATATTCTTTACCTCTCTCTCTCTCTCTCTCTCTCTCCCTATCTTTGTGTCTCTCTCTCTCTCACACACACTCCTTTCATTAGTGGGATGCTCGCAGGCACATGCCGGGATTCTCCATTGTGCTCCTTATCAGCCCGCGGGATGGCGTTCACTAATTAATATTTAACTGAAGACCGCCTCCAAGCGAGGAAGGAGATGTAGAGATAGAGAGGACTGGAAGGAGGGGATGGCCATGGAGGAGAAGGGGAAGGACGGAGGAGAGGAGGGAGGGAATGAGAAGGATCAGAAAGAGGAGGAGGAGGTTGGAAGGAGGAGGTCAGGCGAGTGATGAGCGGTCGGGATAAGGAGGTAGGATGAGGGGAGGAGCCTGGTGATAAGAAGGGTTGGAGACAGGTTGGATTTGATAGAGCATGGAAAGAGGGAGTGGAGGGAAAAGAGAAAGGACGAGTTTAATGAATGGATAACAGTAAGAAAAGTGAAGAAGCATGTGAATGTAGAGAATGAAAAGAAAGATGGATTCAAATGGATTTAAAGGAAGCAATAGTGGAAACAAAGTAAGGAAGAAAGAGAGAAAGAAAAAGAAACAAGATGGTTGAGGGTAATGGAGTGTAGAAGACAGACACAGAAGTAAGAGTGAGACCCTCTCTCGTCCTCCTAAAGGCACAAAATGGGACAAAGTTACGACCCGCTCAATGTCTGCGGAGAGTTCAATTTATTACATTAACATCTAAAATGATCTGGTTGCACTGAAGGCTGCATGATATGAGCTGTGGCACACCGTATATCATGATAAATTGTCACATTTAACTCCAGATTGAAATGTGCAATGATAACTGATTTCAATACATTGTTACACTTTCTTTTCTGAGATGAACAAAACAATCAAATTTAGGTCTGCGAGAGATTCATAACATTTCAGTGAATTCAGTCCATTGTTCAGCTTTATTTCAAGACGCGATTCTTCCCAGTTTCTGGAGAAAAGTAAGTAACTTTACTGAAGCACCAGAATATCCACCCTTGAGTGTTATATCACAATGCAGATCACAATACTTTTTTTTTTTTCTCTCCGTATCAAATATTTTCAGACTCAGTTGTGGTGAATCTGTTGCTTTGCTTTGATGTCACAGTTCCCTAAGGCAGCCGTTTGATATCTGTTTGACTTAAGTTAATTCATCTGAGGAGGCAACGTGACGTGTGGAAATACAAGATAGAGCTTCCAAACACTTAGAATAAAAAATGTGCCTCTCTCGGTCGGACTCTTTTCGCTTGTGCAAATCATAAATACTTATTAAGATGGAGCCATAATGGACTGCAATTAGGAGGTGGAATATAAAAAGTATACATTTCATGCACTGGCTTTTAGCTAATGCACCTTCCGCAACAATATATTTTCATTATATGACGTGTCTGAGTGGGAATTACACCCCTAACGTTCAGCAAGCTCAGAACCATATCCTGACCATCTATGTTTTAAACTCTGCATCCATCATAGTGGCACATGTTTTTTTTTTTCCCCCCACAGCATGTATTTTGGGTTTGTGTGTGTGTGTGTGTGTGGCGCAGCAGCCGGATGAAACACGCTGTATGTTGTGATTGTTTTGGCATGGTATTACAGAGGATTGAGGCAAGGAAAGCACAGGGCCCCTCTTATGAGATTATTTGTGCCCCTACTGTGTAATCTGTCTAATCCAGCGCAGGATGATTTGAGATTACATTAAGAGGAGACGCTGCAGTTAATGAATCCATCCTGTGTCTTGTAACTCCTTATCTATCGGCCCCTTTTTCTTTCTGTTTGTGACCCACTAGCTTGCATTCAAGAGGCAGATTAGCAAAGTGATTGCTGGCATCATCTGATGGTTGAGTGTTTGTGTGGCGCAGAGATGACCTCGAAGGCAAAACAAGAAGGAAAAAAAAGGGAGCGTGTAGTGTTTTTTCTTTTCTTTCTTTTTTTTTCTTTCTTTGTGACCTGTTGTGTTGCATGTTTTCTCTTCCTCTCTGACGATGTCTCTCTCTTGCGTTATGCCTCCCTGCAGTGGTGCAGACTGAACTAAATGCAGTGTCAGAATTTTGGATGCTGTCAAGGCTCTCGCAGTGTTGCCATGGTGAGGCGTCCTCGATGATGTCACTCGCTCAGGCCTCTGGAGACAGAGGCCCCACCCCTCCTGACATCTCTCTGCCGGCATGTGTGTCCGTGTTTGTGTGAAATGTGTGTGTGTGTGTGTGTGTATGTGTCTGTATGTGAAATGGGCCGGTGAAAATCACACTGTGTTATCCTTTAAACACCTGCCTGTGTGTTTCAGTCTATAATGAGCTGTCTAGCTGCAGTCTGCATGGTATTTTAGAGACACATCATTATATTCTGCTTCACACACACACACACACACACACACAGGAAGATAACATTTCTGTCAACATTATTTCACCACAGGAACCAATGTATGTTGCTCCTGCTATTTCCAGTAATATCATGGTGTGTGTGTGTGTGTGTGTGTGTGTGTGTGTAGACATGTAGATGGAATAAAAGGTGTGAATTTGCATTCAAGCCTGTGTGTGTGTGTTTGTGTGGTGGGGGGCACCCCTGTTGGGTTCCTTTCATGGCTTAAGAAAGGTTAGATTCCTTTGGGAGCCTGCACTCCTCCTCCTCCTCCTCCTCCTCCCCTTTCTCTTCTTCTACCCGCATCTTCTTCATTCATTGTCTTGTCTTTTAATTATCTTTTCTCTCCCTCCTCCCATCTTGTCCTTACTTTCTCCCCGTTTTAACTCCCTCCATCGTCCCCCTCTCTCTCTCCCCCACCCCCTACCCCGTGTCAGCATTGTCTCAGCACTGAAGCAGGGGGTCGTCGGGTGGGTAGGTGGGTGGGTGGGATCCGCCTGCAATTCGACAGCACTCCTCTCTGCCAGCATTCACCCCCCACAACCCCCAACCCCTCCCACCTCCCTGTTCCCCCCCCCCCTCCCCTCCATCCATCCATCCCTTCCACCCTCCCTCTCCTCTCCCATCGGTCCGCCCTCCCCCCACCCACACTCCCTTCATCAGTAAGCAATGAGGTAATCCCTAGCAGCCGCGTGAAGTGCAGCAAGTGCAGTGAGAGAGAGAGAGAGAGAGGAAGGAACGAGAGGCAGCAGCAGAAGCGACAGAAGCCGGTGCAGGGCAGAAGCAGCGGAGATGTCAGGAGCTGTAATATCACTAGCTGTTATCAGTACCAGCTGTTAGCAGCTCGCTCCGAGCTAATAGCTGATGTGGTTACCAGCAGATGCTTGCAAGCTGTAGCTTGTGGTGTTAGCTGTTTTAGCTTTTAGCCTGGTTTTTGTAGTGTGGTGGCACTATGTTGAGGGGCTGTTAGCCAGACATTGAGGCAGGCAGGCAGGCGAAGAGAGGAAGGCAGGCAGGGGTGGGACAGGCTTAGCCCGGGGTGGGGGGGGTGGGGGTGGGCTGTGGTTTTGTATCGGACACCCTGGGTGGGGTAGAGAGAAAGAAGAGGTAAGGAGACAGGGAAGAGAAGAGGGAAGTGAGAGGAGAGGTGAAGCAAGAGGAAACAAGGGGGAAAGGGTTTGAGGAAAGGTAGCAGAGGAAGGTGTGAACCCACCATGACGGAGAGGTGTAGTCTGTGGAGTGCCCTGTCGGCTGCAGCATGCTGCTTTTACCGGGGATCCTTCATGCAGGTGCAGGTGAGTGGACATCTCTGCGTGGGTTTTTTTTGTGTGTGTTGTGGTACAGAAACAAGAGAACCTACGCTTCCCTAAAGCGCATGTGGCATTTGCATGTACTGTTTTCATACACTGCCCAAGTGTCCTTGTGTTTGGCAGATTTGTCTATGCGCACGTGTGTGTGTGTGTGTGTGTTTGGAGGTTTGTGCTGCTTGTGTGTGTGTGTGTATTCACAGAAGGTGAGCTCACTGTTGGCTCCTCTCCTGTCCCGGTGTTACACAGTATTTGGTGACCAATCAAATTCTGTGACCAGCAGTGTTGGAAGAAGTAAGATCCTAATATATGATATATTAAATAAACACAACAAAGTACATTATTAATACTGACGAGTCAATGTATAAGCAGCGTTATATAATTCATTTAATATATCAGTCACAGCCAAATTAGTGCTTTTACTTTGTAGTACTTAAAGTAAATGCAGCTGCTAATACTTCTTTACTTTAACTTCACTAGGACTTTAAATGCAAAAGGAGGATTTTTACTTGTAGTGACGCATTTTTACATTGTGGTATTGATACTTTTACTTAAATAAAGTATCCGAGTCCTTCTTCCAACACTGCAGGTCACAGAATCAGAAGGGTCACCAAATACGGTGTAACACCGGTGGTAATGTCAGCCTGCCTGCGAACTGGCAGACTGATGATATCATAGAGGCTATACAGTACTTGGGTGTGAGATGGACTGTGTGAAATCACAGCGTGGAGAGAGATAGAGGGGGAAATGGTGAGGGAGGAAGAGGCTTTGGGAGTTTTGTATGTGTAATATGAGGGGAAAAAAGAGAAGGGAAGTATGAGGGTGACAGTTGTGTTTCCTGCGTATGAGAAGGGGGAGAAAGCATGTGAAGGGTACAGTAGAGTGAAGCATACGGTATCAGTTTAACTTTGGTCTAATTCTGGCTCGGTACTTGAAACATAATATGTGACCTTATTCCTGGGACAAAATGACACCTACAGTAGATTTTGTATGTATATACTATACAGTACATTCCTGAGTCCGTTATAAGTGTATTATTAGACGCTGTTTGAGGAGACGCTTGTGTTCTTTTTAAATGTCAACTTTCAAGGGACAAACTAAATCAGTTTGCTCAGAGTTGCTTTGTAAAAAAAAAAAAAAAAAAAAAAAAAAAAAAAAAATCTCAAACATGGATGGATTTCAAATGACAGCAGTGATAAAAGAGTAGAGTACAATGCATTGGTTAACAGATGAGATAATGGGAAATTTTAGACTATGGGGAACCAAAAGATGTTATTGCCTGAGGTTATGATACTGAGCTGGACTGAAGTGATTGTGGTAGAAGAAGTAGAAGCTTCTCTTCTCTTCTCTTCTCTTCTCTTCTCTTCTCTTCTCTTCTCTTCTCTTCTCTTCTCTTCTCTTCTCTTCTCTTCTCTCGACTATGTTGATATAATTATGGCTTCGAGTGGGAAAGCCGCAGAGTTGTGTTTGTGTGTGTTATGTGTGGTTAAACTGTATTTTTAGGGCAATAATCCTGATGTTAGGTGTTGGCGTGTCCTACCTTGTTCTTGCCAACAGGATGATTCGTCAGTGTGACAACTGGCTGAGACAGTTGGTGTTTTCATCCTGGATTACTTTAGCTGATTTGTCGTCCTAAAAAGAAATGTCTCTCCTAGATAGAGTCATCGCCTCTCTTCTTTATAGCTGTTTGAGTCATCTGCTTTTGTTTAGAGTGAAGTGTTTCAAAGCTCAGAGTAATGAAGTTATTCTAATTAAATCTGTCATGGGGTTCATGTGTAGTGGTGGTTGTGGAAGAAGTGTGTGTGTGTGTGTGTGTGTTTGTGAGCAAGAGAAGGGGGTAAATTAATTAGCCGTTGCTGAATGGTGAAGAGTTAATTGGGAGTCTTTCTATTGTGTAAAAAAAAAAAAAAAAAAAAAAAAGATTCTCTGCAATTTTGGTTTGTTTACAAACAGCCTGATTTTGTCTGTTGACCAAAATTGATTCCCCGATCCATTCTAATTAAAGATAGCCTGTCAAGCACAATACTATGTGTCATGTAACCCAAACAGTAGTGTCTGTTACCCAGAGAAGCGATGCTTTAATCATTACTTGTTCTGCACATTCAATGTCATATTGATGCTTTTTCTTTGCCTCCAGGGGGTAATCATTTCTTACAATATTTACACTTGTATTACGTTTCTCTTAGACACCCCGCCATGTGTGATTGCAGCTTCTTTTTATCTGGAAAAAATAAGGATTAGTTAGTGTCTTTGCTGGTGTTTGAAACTCTGAATGCTCAGGGGAACGAGGAATGTTGGATCTCTTTCTTCTTATCAATGTTTTAAGATGAATACTTCATCTTGGGGAAAGTAAAGAATTGATCAGTTGTTGGGGTATAGTTTTGGGCTTCTTTGTAGATTTGTAACTGTATGTCACTACTGTTGTAGTATTTTTAAAAAATGAAATAATCTTCCAGCTCTTCAGTGCTCATATTTTGGCTTGAAAGTGTGAATTTCATACATTTAATACTCACCTGGTCTGAGAAAGAAGAGGATGTAGTTCTCAGCAGGTAATAAAATACACTTCTGCTGAATAATGTCTCCATATGATAGCTTTAATTCTGGAGATATGAATCAAATGGTTTTACAAGCAAGCACATATTTTGTGCTGTTTTGGCTCGACAGTGTGAATTTCATACATTTTTAATAATGACCTAAGCTGAAATAATATAAGATGCGTTACTCAGCATCAACAATCGGTTCTGCTGAAAACTGCATGCGCCAATTAAAACTCAGTAATGACTTCAAAGTTTGTTTGGAATCAAATGGTTTTATCAGCACATACTTTATTTGATCGACTTTAACAGAGTGAGAATTTCACATCTCGCATTCATTTTTCTGCATTTAAAAAACTGATTTATTGTAACTATCTGAAATCCTAAGCTTAAAAACACATCAACAAAGAACACTGAAGAGTTCAACCCTAAGAAATATTGAGAGATTAATCAAGTAAACCTTGTAAATTTCAGACCACACATATCGAGGAAATGCTACTACTGGGTCTTAATAAAACATTCATGACTCTAAACGTTCAAAAACTAAAAGACTTAAGATGATGAACCTGACAGGAAGATTATATTGTTTTTAAACAGTATTTTGCCTTAAAAATCACTACAATTTCTGGTAGTTTTTTCCTTTAGCTGTGTATCCAGCTCTCTACTGGCAGCCACAACTCAGCATAACACCGATACCAAAGCAGTGTTTTATGAAAAATTTGATATACCACATTAATTCTTAATGATTTGAATAACAAAACCAAAAGTTAATATCTACTAGTATTTTTTCCATCAAAACTAAAACAGACCTTTTTAAAAAAATGTCATGTGTTATTCAGGATGTTGTGCGAGTAATTACTTTGTATATCTCTTTGCTGTCTGTGCGCGGCTAATGACTGCAGACCGTCTTGTTAATGCTGCTTGTTGCATCGTGGGTGTTCATTAGTGGTCAGTAACCGCAGCAGGAAAAATTGTTTCCACCACAGAAAATTTTAACCATAATATTTTCACTTTTTTTAAACTTGAAATAAACAGATATAGTTGCAATGTTAAAGTCACAATTTCGACCAAAACAGGGTGAAATACTGTAGAACTTTTTCTTTCTTTTTTTTTTTTAATGAATTTCTGCACATTACATGCAGAGATGGTGTTGATCCAGTGACAGTGGTGTGTGTGACCTCAACTCATCAGCTGTATCAGTGGAGAGAGATTACACTTGATCCCCTGGTCTAGACTGCAGTATGCTAACTATGAACACACACCACACACACATATACAGACATGCAGCTTAACCATTGTGTCTGCATTATACCCAGTGATTCCAGCGCGTCTCTGTAACTGGGACAATGTAACTGCCCGCTGGACTCCTGCAGCGGTGAAACCCCCGCCCTCCCTTCCCAATCAGCCCCCGGAGAAAAACACACACAGACAGACACACACACACACACACACACACACACAAATACATAAATAGATGCACGGACACAAAAGTACACAGAACTGTCCCCTCCCCTTCACTTTGATTGTTTTTGAAGTTAATCCTTTTTTCTGCCAGCCACTTTCCCCCTCCTTCCCTCCCTCCCTCCCCCTCACTCTCGCTCTCTCTCCTCCTCCCACTCCGACTCTGTAGCCTCATTCCCTGCTGACCCCACCAGCGTGTGGCCGCCATCATGCCAGCCAGCAGCCGGTCCCTCTGTCCTTTAGCATTCCTGCAGCATCGACTGTATGTGGTACATACGACCTCCAACCCTGCAACATGTCACCTCTTTGCCGACCAGTCCCATGTTAACTGTTAACCAAGTTTCTGTTTGTGCAAACAGATTCTCAGGGAATCAGTAGCTCATTATGTCTCTGGACGGAAAGTTTTAGTCATAAAAATATACAGTAGCACTAATTTTAGTCCCTTTTTATAGCTGCTTAATCGTATTCAGTGAAGTATACAAGGCTCATTGTTTTGGGTTTTTACTGATTTTTCTCAGGAAAATACCCAGATTTTTTTCCAAAAGTAGTTGACAATAGACTTTTTTTTTTTTGCCTGGACTTTGTGTTCTTGTGCACCCAGAACTTGTGTTTCCTGCTGCTAGAAGACCGTGATTGCCACATTTACAGTGACTGAAGGACTCTTGTGATAAGGAAAGCTGAGAAAATCACTTATAGAACATCGAAAAATACATAAAAATTGAGGGTAAACAAGCTGCTGATTATGCATAGTCCGTTCAAGTAAGTAAATAAAGCAAGAAACGCTCAAACTATAAGATGTTTGTATTGCAGATGCTGGTGCTATAGTGCAACATCGAGTGGAACTGAATGTACGTATATTGAACCTTTTACAATAAACCGATAAATTCCTGGATTCTTCCAAATAAAAACTGGAAACATTGAGCCCTAGTGATACATATATAAGCGAGATAGTGGTAGAAGTCCATTTATTAAATGTAGCAGGAGGATTTTTTTTTCCAGAAATCCTGCAACAAATAGATCATACATATTAAACTTGCCAGCTTTATTGCATTTATGTCTCTTCTGTACGTCTCAATGCTTTATCTCTTCTCCCCAAGAGCAGGTCAGAGTTTAATAACTGAAATTGAACCTGGTAGCGTTGGCGTTATGTCCTTTCCAAGTCCTCTATATGATGTTTATATCTCCACTTTGATATTATTAGTTTTACAGTAATAAAATCAAATGTACTCCATGAGGGCGACATCTAGTATTCTTTTGAAGTGTGGATCTAGTTTCAGTGATGTCTGATGTTGCGCACTCATTTTTTTTGTGTAGTTTAGAAAGATAATATAAGCTTTCAATAATATGAAGAGTTTGGTTGGTTTTAGTTCACTCAGTCAGTCACAGCAGGTTAACCAGCAATCATCTTGTCAGTCAAGTCCCCGGGGGTCCTGGTGATTTTGTATTAGCTTTACCCATCACCCCTCTCTCTGTCTAGTCAGCACTAAGCTAGTTGTAGGAGATACAGCCCTGCTAATGCTTTTATGTGTGTGTGTGTGTGTGTGTGTGTGTGTGTGAGTGTGTATCAGTCTGTCCAAGCCAGAAAGGGAGCCCAAGCCAATTGGTATGTTTTAGTATTGAAATATTCACCATGTAATCCCCTCTTCTCCACTCCTCCTATCTCTCTCACCCTCTCGCCCTCCTCCCCAAAGCTTTTCACCACAAATCCTCTTTTGGCGTGCCTGCCTGTCACACCCTGCGGGCTCATAGTGTGAAGGGCAGCTGTGTGTGTGTGTGTGTGTGTGTGTGTGTGTATGTATGTGTGTCATGATTGCCTTGTTCCAGAGTCCATATCCTCATTAGAGCACTGTGATGTTTTTGGCAGTAATGAGGAAGAAGGCTGTGTGTGTTTGTATGAAGACGGAGAAGAAGAGGAAGAACTTCATTGATCCCTGAGGGGAAATTGATGCTCTGTATTTGACCAGCTCCAGTTCTTTTTGCCAGTGCCTTAGTTAGGGCTACTGACAGGAGTATTAACCCTAATATACATGTCTTTGATGATGAGAGGAAACTGGAGCACCGGGAAGAAATGCATGCAAACACATGGAGAACATGCCAACTCCACAGAGAAAGGACCTGAGACGGCCGATGTTTGAACCCGGGACCTTCTTGCTGTGAGGCAACAGTGCTAATCACTCAGCCATCATGCTGACCACAACTATGCGTGTATGTCCACACGTGTATGTGTGATGCACCAGTCCACCCTGAGAATATTTCTCTATTCGCATTTCTCTGTTCTCAGCTCCTCTACCAAACATCAAATCATCAAATCAGTCGGTGTCACTGAACAGTTCTGTAGATAAACTTTATACATCTTTGTTTGACATTTGCAACCTCCTTGATTTTGTCATTGCCCTTCAAATTGACGATCATTTTCTGCCCCTATCAACAGGACATTGTTTGCGCTTTTGAACGCTGTTGAGCGTTTGATCCTCACAAAAACTTTTGAGCATTTATTGATCTGCTGCCTCTAAGGTTCTGTTACTTGTTTGAGCAAAACTGTAAGTTGAGAATGGATGTCAACTAGAGTCTCTGATGACAAAGTTAGATGCCTTGTACTGTATGCTCAGCCATCCACACCAACCTCCTCCCTAAGTGCGTTTGCGCCGCCATAACAACGTCCTGCTACTTCTGCTTCTCACAGAGAACCATTATTATTCACAGGACCACAAGATGTTGTTCCTTTTTAAAAGGAATCATCTTAACGCGAACAACAGAGATGCTATTAAGCAGGGTGATGCAATTGAGGGTTAGGAGCTACACTGTGTACACAACTTCATGCACTGTCAGTTAACAGAGACCGGATGTCATTCATTCTGATGGAGGGTGCTGATGTTTAGGGTGTTGATGTTGAAACCAGACCACCAGGGGAGCCGTGTTGTAAAAAGATATCTTGGTTTTATTTAGTCAAAAGAAAACATCTTTTTTTCCACAGTGAAAAGTTGAATTACGCTTGTGATATATGATCTGAAATGTAAAATACTAAATATCATTCATCACTGCTGGACTATGTCACGAAGCATGAGAAACATGCAAACCAAGCAACACATTTTGGTCACAACAGCTGTCTGCTTTTGGGTCATGAGGGCAGAGATACCGGGATACAGCAACGATTCAGCTTATGCTGTTTTAGCAGTTTGTCCAGTTCTGTCAAAGAGCTCTGCTGCGTTCAAGTCTACATATCTGAAATAGCGGATAAAGTTGTTCATGCAGTGTTATTCAGTAGTAGTTAGTAGGTGTTGCCTACCTTGATTATGTGTGTTGGAGTTTTGAGGCCCAAATTGCAATAAAGACCTGCGGCTCTTCGCCTAACCAGCTGACTTCTTTAAAACTGATCTGCCAAGAACAAAGCAGCAAAAAAAAAAAAAAAGTCCAGATTTATATATAATTTAGTGCCTTTGCTTGAAGGCTTTTTTTTTTTTTTTTACTGTGAAGCAGTGACAGGAAGTTTGCTTTTTTGCACACTAAAGAGTCCACTATTATCTCGTTCTTCAGAGGCTCTTTGTCCTTCTGACAAATTGCGCTCACGGTCTCTTTTTAATCTTCAACTTGGCTCAGGAGGTCAAAGAAAACACGAACAGTTAAGGGGCCCTTCAGCTGCAGGCCACTATTAGGCAGCTTACTCCAAAAGTTTGGGAAAAGTGCTTTGATTTCTGAAAAGATATAACAGATGCGTTGACATATGGTTCATTGAGCCTTCCTATCAAATCATTTTAGCAAGCAAGTACACATTAAAATATACCTCAGTTCCTAATGAGATGTTATAGTCTTTAGAGTAATCAGGTAATGGCATTAGTGAGAGTTATAAACATTGCCATTTAATACTAGCCGTTTTATGTGCGAGTACTGTACAGCACAGGCTGTTTAGTAGAAACGTGTCTTCAGGCGCTCTATGGTTCAGCAAACTCGAGCGCAAAACATGCTCATCGTTCAAACAAGTGAAAATGCAAAAGAAAGTCTCTTCATATCATGACTTTTAGCTGCAGGCCAGGATCACAGAGCTTTTTCCAGCTCAGTGCTTCATGTAATCATCTGCTCTCCTCCCTGACATGATAGAGGGAAGCTTTAAAATAGAGCAACATAAGAACATAAACCTATGGTGAATGCTGCTGTGCATTTAATAGTCTAGACTCTTTTAAACAGAGGTTAGTGGAGGAGAGAGATTATTCTAAAGAATACCTGCAGGTTAAGATGAAAATGCCCTTTAACTCAATATTATAATTATCCTCTTCTCTCTCAACATTTAAGGTGAAGACCTAATTACTTTAGTGAATATTTATATGCGTTTTCATCTTTTTTTAGTGCTTTTTCGTCTAGATCCGGCAATCACAGTCTATGTTGTACTTTTAATATACTTCATTCTGTTCACTGGATTTTTCAGGGGTTGAATTGGCTTGTTTAAATTGGTAGTACATGTTAAAAAAAAATAGCAAAACATTGCCTCACAGGTTCACCATTGAACGAGAATGAGAGTAGTCTCTCCTGTCCTCTCCTTCTCTTTTTACAGCTACATCACTCATTCACAAACTCTAATGTAGAGTTTTTTAAGATGAATGGAGTCAAATGTGTGTCGGTTTTACAAGCAAACTTTCAAAAGTGATGTACGAGGCTGAGCAGAGTGTGTGTGTGTGTGTGTGCGTGCTGTGTGTTGAATCAGCTCTCTGAAGTCTCTCCACTAGTCTCTCGCTGTGGATACACACACACACACCGAGCTCACATGTGCTGGGAAAGACACAGCTGACAGGGAGTGTGGCATAGTGAAGGGATTTGGAGCAGGAGGTTGGGCAATTGTTTGTTCCCTTCATCTTTGACCTCTGCTGACCTCCGAGAAGGCAGAGGCTATTGGATAGCAGACGGCTTTAAAGTTCTACCAAATGAAACAAATAGCCGTTTCAGCACAGGCAGTTGCGCTCTCATGCTTTTCATTGTTTGATATAAACAGTAGAGCTTTCTGGTTTGAAGTGATACACAGTTAATGCAATCTGGAAGAACAGCACCTTCTTAGACATTGAGATGACGCGAGAGAGAGAGAGAGAGAGAGCAAGAGAGAGAGAGTTTATTTAATGTTGAAGGATGTGACTTATCCTCTTTTAGTGAGATCATATTATGATGAAGTTTTTGCTTTTAAACTTTTGAAATCCAGTGTTAATCTCCACCATACAGCACTGCCCTACTCTAAAATCATATTTTCAAATTATTCATTTTTTCATTTAGAGTCCATTTTGTCCGGGAGATTGTTTTTTCTTCAGGGTAAGGTTTTCTAGCTCTCCATGTCTCTGTATTTTTTTTTTCTAATTTGTAATAAATCCCACTGGGTAAAGCATGTTTGAGTTACAGAAGGCCTTAGACCTCTATGGAGTTTTTAATGCGTCATTTTCCTTTATGAAAAGACCCAGGGCTGTTAAAGCGTCTCTGGATGATTTGCAGAGAGCAGCTGAGAATGGCAATGAACACACTTGCTCACCCTCTCTCTCTCTCTCTCTCTCTCTCTCTCTCTCTCTCTCTCTCTCTCTCTCTCTCTCTCTCACACCCACAGACATTCACTCATGTATGTGCACATGCCTATACATGCATGAATGCATGAATCTATAGATTAGTTGTTTTTTTTTGTTTTTTTTTAAATATCAATATAATCTGATGATTTTTTTTAAATCATCTGTTTAGTCTATAAGGTAAAAATCTGCATTTAATTTATTTGCATTTGTCCTTGTTTAACAGCTTCAAATCGATTTTTTTTTAAAGTTGTTGTCAAATCATTTTAAGTTCAGTCAATTGAGTTATTGACCATTTGTTTCAGGACTGCTGCAGATACACAAGTGAAACACAAGTGCTCACACAGATAGAGAAGACACAGTTTTATCTCACTGAAGGTGCTGATAACAATTTTAGTTCTCAACGAAACAGATTAGGGTGTTAACATGAACCAGATACAGATGCTGATTAGAGATTAAACGGATTCAATTGACTGGAATTTGATCGCTTTGTTGGACGTAATTCCATTCAAATTAGATGAGCACTTCTCCTAATAAGATAGAATTCATGCAGTGCGGACGCACAGATCATGTGTGGGAACACATACTATAACTCATCCATAATAATTTGGTTAAATTGATTAGTTTTAGCAGGAAGAAACAGGGAGACAGATGAAGAGACTGTGTCGATAGATAGCAGTTATCATATCTGCTGTATGTAATAAGTAAGCAATAGAAGAGTCCAGATAGAAGAGGGTAATGGACAAGGCAGAAGCAAAGAACATCCTCCAGCAAAGCAATTATTTTCTGTATCGGTACATCTGGAAGTGTATTATCATGCTTGGTGAGATGACTTTCAGAACGTTGGATCTGTATTTGTATCTATATTCAGTGCGCATGTTAGATTTTTCACATAAAAATGCAGCTACAGGTCAGATGAGATTCAGGGCTGGTTTGCATCTTGTGTTCACACGTGAAGTCTTGGAACAAATCCCGGCAGCTATGCTGGCAATTACAAACCTGCGAGTGACATCATACTCTAAAAAAAGGGGCGTTGGGGTGGGGAGTGGGAGGTGTGGGTAGTAGGAGAGGGGGAGGGGAGTGTAAAACATGTAAGAAGGAAAGAGAGAAACTGAGGAAGGAGAGTGAACACACAGCACTTTGTAACAGGCTATCACAGGCTAATTTCCCACGAGCAGAACGTGTCTAGTGTCTCTCATGGGAGTGTTTACACTCACACCTTCTCTCTCACACACACACACACACACTTCCAGACACTGAAAACGAGTCCCTTTTTTTTTTTCCCCCTGTGAGCTTAAAAGCAGTTGCGAGGGCAAAGCTGCTCTCAAAAGGTGTGCATGTGTATGCGTCAATGAAAAGAGATGTGTGTGTTTATCAGTGTGTGTGTGTGTAGTTTTCTGCAAAGTGAGAGTCTCAGTTAGCAGTAAAAGCTCCATCTGCATCACCATGACAACAACCCGGTAACAACAAGGAGACAACACCCATCTCAACCCTCCCAACCCCCATCAGCTGTGTGTGCAAGTGTGTGTGTGCATGCTTGATTACTTGCATATTTGATAGTATGCATTTGTGCAAGCATGAGTGTAATTCCAATGTGTGTGTGTGTGTATGTGTGTGTGTGTGTGACAGACAGAGTGTCCATTAGGGAGTATCCCAGCAGGTACTGTCTGTGTCTCTGAATGATGGGCACGGCCCTAATAGCTCTGCCTGTATGCCTCAGTGGGGAGTGGTCACACACACACACATGCCCACGTACATATACACACACACACACACACACACTCCACTGCTGCCTCTGTATGAATGGAACTGATACCTCAGCGGCGCTCTCTCACTGTCTGCCTCAGCCAGCCAATTGTACAGCTCGCTGCTGTACCTCCAGGAAGAGATGACATCATTGCTGGCCAATGGCATCACAGCTCTAGGGCGTGCTTCATTCTGCCGGTCTAAATGATCAGGGGTGATGAGGAAGGGTGTGTGTATGTGTGTGCGCTGGTAATAGGGAGATAAAACTGATTGATATGCATCTGTGGTCCTCCTATGGGATCAAACTGTTCCTCATTTCCATCTCATCATGTACAGTCACCACTCCCTTTTCTACCTTCCTCTCTTCTCTCCTTTTCTTCCCATCTTTCAACCTCCGTAACTTTTTTGTGTCTTTTCCTCTCTTTTCTTTGTTTCACTCGTCCTTTTTGCTTTCATCCTATCTCTCCTTTTTCCTTGTTTATTCACCTATTGCCCATGTTTTTTTTTTGTTTTTTTTAAAAAAAGTATTTCTGCCCTCTACAGTAGCACCTTCAGCTGCATCATCATCATCTCTTCCTGTGCCGTTGTTTATTTGTCAAGTCCAGTCGATAGGTCATTGTTTGTGCTGTGACTAGGCAAAATTTGTGTGTGTGCGTGTGTGTGTGTACTGACACAGCAAGGAGTCGGATGTCATCGTGACCGAACAGATAAACTTGCTTATGACACGCTTCCCTGCTGTGACCTTACATCTAAAAGGAGTGTTTACATCATGCATTCCTATGACGTAGGACTTTAATGATTTGTGTGTGTGTTTTTTTTTTTTCATTTGTAGTGGCAGTAAAATATCCTTATATACAATTATAATTTCTAGAAACGTTTATGTTGGTCAACTGTCCCCCTGCTTCCAATCTTCTTACTAAGCTAAGCTAACCGTCTCCTTGCTGTATTGAACGGATAGATTTAAAAGATTATCTGACTTTTGGCAAGGAAGTGAATTAGAATATTTCCTAGAATGTCAAACACTTACATACTGTTCATGTTCAATTTGACCAATTTTTACATTTGAGAGCAGTAAAAACACCCTGAACACCTTTCTTTTAGCCTGAAATTGTTTGACTTTTCCTAAAGTAGCCCAGAATATACAAAAGTGGAAATATTCTCTGTCTTCTCTCTGAAAGTGTAATTAAGTGTTAATTACCAGTTTATTAATGACATGATATATATTTATGGATGAAAGATACATTTGTGGTTCAAAAGGTTGGTTTAGAGACTATTTATGAGGGGATGTGTGAAGAGTCAGAATATGAGCAGGATGTAAGCGTGGAAATACAGAAGAAAGTGATAAAAGAAGTGTGATCACAATGTATTTGTACCAGGGCACGATTATGTCACATCCTTATGCTCAGAGAAAGTGAGCGGTTTGTCCACCTAGAGGCAGTGAATCCTGATTTGATCCCACATAATTTTGTTTACAGCTAAAAGTTTAGCCTAATCCTTTAACACCAGGGTAGGCAATGCAGCATTTTCCATCATTAACATTAACATACACAAATTCAATGTAATTATGTGGTACTTAAAAAAAAAAACAAACAAACAAACATCCAAAGCTATAGTTATGTTTGTCTGAGAGTGTCAATGTTTGTATTTACATCCTATTTCTTGGCTGTATTTCAGGCAGCAAAGCTGATTAATCCTCTGCTGTCAGTCATTGATTAATTAATTAGATGCTGTGTCACCATATGTGTGTATCCATGGTAACAAGACTGCAGCTGAGGCCACTGTCTTTGTTGAAGTAAAGAGGTAATAAAAGTGTGTGTGTATATATATATATATATATATATATATATATATATATATATATATATATATATATATATATCAGATAATTATATACATCTGTCTGCACTATTATTGTTATTATTGAAACAAACCCTCCATCAAATATAAGGTGGTGCTGTTGAGCATATAAATAGCTTTCTGCTATAGAATTCCTCTTAAACTGACAAGTCAATGAGAGGGTCCTATTTCTATTTTCATTTTAACCATCCAAGACTGCCCCTCTTCACCAACCCCCACTGTCCTTCATCTGCTGCTTCCTCCCTTTAGGTCCCTTTCCTGTTTAACTGCATGGGAGAAATGCATTGTGGGTTTGTGATTTTCTCTTCACACCTGTCACTGTCAAGATAGATGGTACTAGTATGGATGGTAATGGTACTGGCCTCACCGTTAAATGGCAAATAGGAATGGATGTGTCTGTGTGTGTGTGTGTGTGTGTGTGGGGGGGGGGGGGGGCGTCTGATAGGTTGCAATATATGTTTAAATTCATGCACGCACGTCTGGACCTAGATGTATGTGTGTGTGTGTGTGCATGTTTGTGTGTATGTGTGAACAGAGGAAGGTTAGTATTGATGAGTCTTTAGACCTTCCATCAATCAGTGTGATGACCTTTTACCCCAAAAAGCCCACAAATTAGCCATTACTGGTTCATCCCAGAGAAGAGAGGATGACAGTGAGTGGCACAGGCCTTCGGGGTAAGTGTGTGTATTATATGTGTGTGTGTGTGTGGTATGTCCTTCTGAAGAAAAATTGAGACCAAGTCGGACAAAGCTGTTTGTTACCACGAGTGGACGCTGACTTAACACACCATAATTATCATCTTTGTCATGATGAGGTCATATTTAGAAATGATCTTTTTTTCTAGTTTGCTGACATTCAGCTCCACCAATCACACGCTCTTTTCTGAGCTGCCAAACAAAAAGATTAGATTTGTGTTTCCTGCTGAGTGAATAAACTACCCGGAGTGTCTGTCGGCTGTCCCAGCTGGTCCTGGTTGTCATAGACACTAACAGCTCCACTTTCAATCAAAGACAAAAAGACGGTATTCTTTACTTTGAGCTGAGTGGTGCTAAGGTCAGAGAAGACCAAACCAGATTGAGACTTTGATATAAAGGTCATAAGGTTTTGTATGTACTTTATCTCAGAATAATGGCAACAAATCATTAGATGATGAAAGGATGAGCTGGCGTTCTATGAACTGAGTAGAGACTGAAAAAAAGGGGAAAATATATGTATATAAATTTAGCTGCTTGTTCAGGAATTGTTTTTTAAACACTTCATTTTTCACATACACTACTCTCTCTCTCTCCTCCGCCCTGTAACGCATTGCTTCTCCCTCTTTCTCTCTGTTTCGCTGATGGAACACGGTGATGCCTCTGCTGTTCGACATCAACACACAAACAACTACACACCCATGCCGACAGACCGGCTGAGTGGATTGCTGAGGGAAAGTGCACAGAGATGAAATGTGGTTGAGAGATGGCAGGTTAGAGCGGCAGCAGGAGGAGGAGGGATACGAATGAGAGATGAACTGGCAGTGGAGAGACGGAAGGAGAAACTGAGGTGATTAAACTAAATCTAAAAGAGATAAAGGATCCATTTGAGTGGAGAAATAAATTAATGGAGGAGTAGAAAGAGAAAAGGTAATAGAGGTAGTTGGCAGGATAATAAAGATAATTAAGAGACTGGCTTGGGGAGTGAAGGGATACATGGAACGGTGTTACGTAATTAGGATACAAAAACCTGTTAAAGTTACAGAAAAACAGATGTAATTAAATAACTGATACATTTAAAATGGGGATTATTAGCAGCATTACAAATTTAAAATCCATTTGAAAATAAAGAATGATATATGATACTACCATGAACTGTGAAAGTCCCAAACATAAGCAGAGCAGGAATGAGACGGCAAAATAACTCAGTGAGTAGAGGACGATACCACATGGCGCTCACAGGTGCACCCAGCAGGCGCACCCAGCAGGTGCACGTACACACACTTAACACACAGTGAACTTATGTTAGGAGAGTGGGCAGGGACGGTCGTTACGCACTGTGGCAGTCCCAAAGTCTTGCACAGATAAGTTAAAAGAGAGTTTGAGTATATGACAGCTTGTAGTGCACATGACGGCTCTCCACCGAGATGACTGTGTGTGTGTGTGTGTGTAATGTTTCCAGAGCTCACAGTGCGTCACTGGTCGCCGAGCACGTTCAATACTGAATGAGTTAGAGGAAACTCAGATGTGTCACACAGATGGAACCGAATAAAAGGACACAGTGAAGCCCACGATGCCGCCGCACATACAGTATGTCTGCCACCGCCGTTCCTCTCAGAAGAGCTGTGGAGGAAGACGAAGCTCTCGTAGAGTGGGCACGAACGCCCGGCGGGGGGTCTTCCCCCGCTGCGACATACAGTATGCCTGTGTGATGGCTTCACGCAGCCAGTGTGCCATGCACTTTTTTTGTCAGAGGCTTTCCCCGAGAATGTTCTCTGTAATGCACATCATGTGTTTGTGCCCTTTTATTGCAGGTCTATAGGCTGCTGCCTGAATTTGTTTAATGAAAAGCAAGTTTTTCTTTGAAAAATACACTACACTACACTAAAAATCTTGGTTTCCCCATTTTCTATTCTAAAGTTACATAGTTCTGTTGTCTTACAGAATACACTTAAGAGAAAAGAAATCTCAATAAGATGACTTTTACATGTCTTTATTTGCATATTTGGTATTGAGTTAATCCAGAAGTAACGATACTTGGATTTTTTTAACAGGTAATTAGAAATTGTATTGAAATACATTTTTAAAGTAACCCTCCCATCCCTGTTAAGAGATGAGAGAGACAGATCAATCCCTTCACCTACTTATTTCCATCTTTCCCACCCCTACCTCGTAAAACAGATAGATGTGTCACAGAATGAGGAGACAACCAGGAAACAAAGAACAAGACAAGTTCAGAAGAAGATAAATATTCAAATAAACAGCACAACATGTCAAGAGAAAAGCGAGGGGGGGGGTAGGCTGCAGTGTTTGTCTCACTAACAGTAGGAGGGAGGAATGAATGATGAAAAGTGTTGGAAAATAAAACAGTGAAGTAAAGGAAAGCCTTATGATGAGTCATACGTGTGTGTGTGTGTGTACATTCGAGTGGTCTATAAATTGCACAGCAGTGATGGTGAGGTATGAGAGGCACAGAAAAACAAGCGGAAATGCAGTGATTGAACAGCCTTGATTCTCTCTGATTACTCTGATCTTTGGCCAGCCAGGAAAGATGGTACAGCATAGTCCTTCAGTCAGGGTTAATTGACATCTTGAAAGAGGAACTCTTATTCTATTTATTCTGTTATTATCACTATTGTAAGAATTCTGCAGTACTGTAATAGTAATGAAGGGTGCACACGCTACAGTGTCTGTATTATAAGGCTCATAGGTCACATGATAAGTAAACTGTTAGCAGTTTTTTTTTTAACAAAAACACAATGGCAGCGCCCCTACCAGATACAAATCCAAACATACTGTGTGATCAACATGAATTAATGTCCTCTGAGTACCCCATGGACATTGGCTCTTAATGAGGGCAGAAGTCTGTGCCTCTACCGAGGTTTGAATTGCCCTCTGTGGTTTGGTTTTTGGCTGGTTGAAAGTGTATTGTTGGCTAAAATGTTCCCCCAAAATATATGGGGAATAAAATGATCAATAGCCTTATTAAAGTTGAATTATGTGCAGGTTTGATTTTGAAGGGGACATATAATGCATATTTCCAGGCGTGTATTATATTTTGAGGCTCTACTGTGAATATCTTTGCATTATTTATAGCTTAAAAACTCCTCATTTATCTTATACTGGCTATTTATACAGCCCCACAGTTCAGCCTCTGTCTCAAACAGGCTTCTGTCTCTATTAACCCCCCCCCCCCCCATGAGCCAACTCTTTTCTGATTGGCCAGCTTTCCCGAAGGAGGAAGTTTTTTTTTTTTTCTTTTTACACACCATCTTTAACATACATCCAACATCATAACGGTATATAAATGATCGAGAACCACAACAAGCAAGAAATGTCCCCTTTAAATTTCCTCTCACACGTCAGGCTGTTGATTAGCTCATGGCATTTTTATTTTTAGTTCTCCTTATCAGACACAGTGCACCTCTTGTTACTTCATTCCACATGGAAAGCAATCTACACAATGCAGCACACTGTCGCAGCGATGGTGAATTAGCTCTTATGTTATAGATTTGAAGACAGACTACTGCTAAATCTGTTCATTTTGTGCTGGGTTCATGTTCTCTGTGTGCTTCCTGTGTGGAGTGATGGTATGGTCAACAAAACTGGAAACATATCTACTAAAAGCCCCATTTTTCAGCCATGTTGGCAGTATCCCAGCTCACCACACACTGTAATGTGTGTAAATTTAAAGTATGAGTCATTGTAAGAAAATAGCCGAAAAAAGGGGGGAGGGAAACAGTTATAGTTTGATTGAATGAGCTGATGTGGCTTCCTGACTTTGTTTTTAGCTATTGCTGTTGCGGTTTGCACTTATCGGATTGTAATGAATTTGGATGGAGTTCAAATTTCGGTAGTAAATTCTTGGCGGTGGAGTTAATCTAAAGGTTTCAGTGGTATTTAATCCTCATTCACAGTTTTGTCTACCTTCAATGAAATGAAATCAGAATCATCATTTATACCCAAACTATAGGAAAAAGATCACACACACAAACACAATCATACACACAATAGAATACCATGATAACTGCTCCCAACCAGCCATGTTTTCCTCTTCAGTGCACCCCACTGCACATGACAGAGCAAAGCACACATGGGGCACATTAACCTCTCTCACACACACACACATACACACACACACCCACATACATATCTTCCTCAGGGAAACACCAGCTGGGGCATGCAGAGTATGGAGTTACCATAGCAACAGCATCTATAGGTGTGGCATTGCTGAGTCGACAGTAAGGGAGTGGTGTGAATGTGTGTCTTATTTTATGTGTGGTGGTTGGTATCTTGTGTTTCTGGATAATTATTTTTGTTTTGTTGACATTCATGAATCCCTTCCAGTGGAGGTCTTTCCATATTACAAACAGAGATATTTGCAGTCATGTATTATATTAACACCTCGTCTTTCTCTGTCACATGTTTTTTTTTTTCAGTGCAAATTGTCAGCTAATATTTGAAAAAGTCAACAAAGGAAATGCATATCATTTCATTTGTTTCTACAATAGTGTTTGTATTGTGTTAGTTATTGTTATGTGAAGATTTTATAGAGAAACCAAAAGGATCACATCAACAAAAGAGCCTTTATTATTACTTTTGTAAACCTGGCATGAAGACATCGCACTGCTGCTTCCCACATTTGTGTCCTCTGGCCACACACATACACACTGTAAATTATTTTTTTCTGCCATTCTCTTTTTGATGTGGGGCTTTCCGGAGCAGCAACCTACAGCAGGTGGCGGCAATATGTCGATCTTTGCTCTCCAGTGGAAACAATGGATCTCCAAATTTTAAATTTTTAAGATGAACTGAACTGTCAAGTGTTCTTTTATCACTAGGGAAGTTTTACTACATCTAAAGCCACATAAACCCATCGGATTATCTGTTCACAAAGCTGAGCGCAGGTCAGTTTTTGGTCTTCACAGGACAGAAGGGTCAGAATCAGGTCCCGCCATGTCAACATTTATTTGAAAAATCTGTTTCCATCCACCTTTCATCACATTTAATTGCTTAATTAATTACTTTTTCCTCATTAAGTCATCATAATTAAATCAGTCCTGCTTGAAAACATGGAGTTTCCATTTATTTTACAGTAGACTCAAATTTAAAAAGCACACAAACTCTTGTCTCCAGTTTAGAAAAGACTCAACCCCTCAGTCATCTACCCCCTGCAGTAGAACTCTGCATGTGTTTGTATTACCTTTTTTTTTTTTTTATATATGTGTATCCAATTACAGCAGCGCAATGTGTGAGGCTACATTGCTGTGTCATTAGCAGAAGTATTAAACTAATTTGAATTGAATTAGGTTCAAGCAAGCTATCTAATTTCATCCAGAGAAACGTCTAATTGAATCTGTGTAATCTCTAATCAGTATCTGGATCGTACTCCGGGTAACATCAACACTCCAGGCTGTTTCTTTAATAACTGAACATGTTATCAGTACCTTTTTTTAGAAAAATGGAGCACTGTCATCTCTATCTCAACCTGTGTGTGCACTTATTTCTAACAGTGTGTGTACACATGCGTCTTATAGTCTTTGTGTACCTGCTATTTTTGTGTTTCTGTTTGTTGTGTGTATTTATTTGTGAGAACAGGGGTCTGTGCAGAAGCTTTGGGGAAATGGATGTTTATTCCCCTTACTCTTCTGATTTTATGTGTATGTGTGTGTGTGTGTGAGAGAGAGAGAGAGAGAGAGAGAGGAAGAGAGAGAGAGACAGTAGCCTATAGGCCTGTTTAGCAGAGAAACCATGGGTTAGGAGGCAAGGGAGAAGTGTTCAGTGAGGAGTCGTATTTAACAGTCAAACATCATTAAAATCTTCTCTGCTCCTCTGTGTGTGTGTGTGTGTGTGTGACTGTGTGTTTGTGTGTATATCAGCATGCCGTGTATTTATATCTGTGTGTGTGTGTGTGTGTGTGTGTGTGTGTGTATGTGTGTATGTGTTCTCTATTTGTTCATGTGTGTGAGGATTGTTAAAAAAAAAAAAGGTTTTTATCTATTTCGTGTATTTTTCTGTGATGTCTAGCTCACTTTTTTTCTGTTTTCCCTCTCATTGCTGCCGACAGCACTATCATGTGCAAACACTCTCTACACAACAGATTTTAAAAGACTGAGATAAATGAGCCAGAAACGATACAATTCAATTCGCAGGAGTGTCAGTATTGTAGATACATACATAATACACAAAACCACTCTCATACTTGCATATAGTCTCACACACACATACATATAGAGGACATTCAGCCCTTTAGGCAGCTTATTGTCAGCATATATCTTTTGGCACGATGACATGTACACTGATACACACAGACACACTCTCGGTAATGGTCTTCTCATCAAAGCGCTGATAGATGTTGTTCACCGGGTTGATTAGAGAATGGTAGAGAGAAATAGAGAGAGAGGAAATGCTTTGGCACATTGAAAGAAACAAAAAAAAAAAACAGGAAAGGAAGTGAATCATGGAGGAAGAGACATTAAAATATGAATGGCAGAGTGAGATGGGGACAGAGAGAAAGAAAGGGGTTAGGTCCATTGAGAGAAAGGCAGACACTTGCACTGATATGTTAAAGGAACAGTGATTTTTTTTTTTTTTTTTTACAACCATTTTGATTTCATTGTGGCCTTTTGTTCATATTGCTTATGATGAGATGAACTTCACTAATGATATAGGGACACAGTAGGATATCATAGACATTGTCCTGTTCTTTTTTTGTATATTGTTTGTACTCGTTACCATGTAATCATGGTCTTGAGTGAATAAATGAATCTAACTGAAATTAATAATGATCTTACATGTTTCAGCCATATTGTCTTGTAGGGGACATATCATGATTTTTGTGACTGTTATTTATATAATGTTATAATGTCTGATGTCTACGTTAAACATGCTCTGAATGCAATTCCACTTCCTCCCTGTGATGATGTCAGCTTGGCACACATGCCAAGCCTTTGTTGCTGAGGTTGTTGTTCACGTTGTCCACTCACATCTTTTGGCTTGAACGTGTACAGATGTATCCGAGAAGTTTCCATTTCGAGTAAAGAACGAGAAAAAGAAGTGAAATCCTTCTACTACTATTTGTGTACGTAGCCTCGGGACATGCCGGAAATCTGCCAAGGAGCAGAACAGTGTGGGCTCCTCGGGAGTAGTTGCTTAAAGAGACAGGAGCTAAAACGACGTGTTTTCAAAAAGAGGCTGAACTGAGGGGCTGCATGAACGGTCAGTATATGATCAATAAGAAGGTTGGGGTTTTTTTGGGACTGAAAATCAGGCAAAGATATTCCACTAGAGCCACAAAATAAAAATATAGACCTTGATATTGTACATCCCATTAAACCAGGAGGAGGAGCTTTAATAGTTATCCAGACTGTGTAGATCCTGCAGAGAAACTTTTTGGTTTAACCTAGTTTGACTTGATGATGATGATGCGATGATGTACATATATAGAGTCCAGAGGTTGATAAAAAGAGTTTCAGTTTCTAGTTTAAGAATGTATATATCCCAGAAAAGTGTGTTTGTGTGTGTTGTCATGGCTGCAATTTTGAGTTTATCATCCTGTTTATGTTTGCTTATTCACTGTCACTGGATGCTTATAAAGGTCTTTAGTTAATATATACAGTATACTGAGTCAATAGACAGTGAAGGGGTCATAAGAAGGGGAAGAATAAACCGCAGGAAAAATGAGAAAGACATAAAGAGACAGTGGAAAGCTAAGGAAGCACAGCAGAAGGAGAGTGTAATTTTATGGGAGCCGCACTGTGCTTCCTGCAGTCTCGGTGGGAGTGTAGTCGTATGTCATATCCTGTCCTCCAGCTGTCACTCAATCCAGGGGGTCTCTTCTCTGACACCCTACTGACTGACAGCTCACATCAGTGCTCTGTATGTATGTGTGTGTGTGTGTATTTCTGTAGTGAGATATATAGCCGTATCCAGCTGCCTCAAGGGGTGAATGCCCTGTGTGAGTTCGAGTGTGTACGTGCCTGTGTGTGTGTGTGTATGTGTTTTTGTAGGAGACACTCATTCTTAATGACAGTAGAAGGTCACAGTTATCAGTCTCATATCCTCTCCGTCTCTCTTTCTACCAGTCTCTCTCTCTCTCTCTCTCTCTCTTTCTGAAGAGAGTAGCTGATACTGTTTGATCATATGAGACATAAGCACTGTTATTTTTATCTTTTTTTTTTTTTGAGTGCCTAGTATATCCCCTTCATGACAAGTGCATAGGCATACTGGCATGTGAAATGAGAGCGGAATCAATACCGCAAAACGTAAATAGCTTTTCTATCTTAGCGTTCTATGAATACAATGTTCTCACAGTCAAAGCTTTCATTTTCAACTAGTTTTGGCCCAAAAGGACAGTTCTGCATTTAATTTCTCTCCATTCCCTAGCATATGAATCAGCTAGTTAGATTTCATTGTATTAATTTTATTCTGGAGTTTATTTCTCATGAGATCATGTGAAACAGTGCGTGTTGAGTTATAAAGTCTGCATCTGCTCCACAGGCAAACAGCGCTAATCAATGAAAGAGGCGTAATTAGTAACGGCGTTCTTCACCTTTTTTATAAGAGCAGAGTTACTCCAGTAAAGGACAGATGCATCACTGCAGGTTCAAGCTTACAGTTTTATATTAAAGCCAGCATCAAGAGCAGGTAGAGATGTCAGGAAACAACAGGGAACAAATACCAATTGTGTCAGATGATTAGACAGTTACATCATTTAGGCTGGTGATGTCAGGGACCTACGCTGTTAAAGGAAGGGTTACATCTGCTAATGGCAAAGATATGAAGTAGGAAGTCAATTATTTCTGGGTTTTTTTTAAATATTGTACTTGAGATTGAAATTGCAACTGGGTTTCTGTCCTTTTTTGCCAAAAAATGTGCTAATACATGATAATAAATAGAATGTATTTGTGTTTTGAACTGTTGATCAGACAAAATAAGACATTGAAGACAACACTTTGAAATTTAAGAAGCTATAACAAATTTTTTTTCCTCATTTATGGACATTTTACAGACAAAACGATCAATCAAGAAAATAATTGGAAGATTAATGGATAAAGAAAATAATCATTAGTCACAGTCCTGCTTCACAGTATGTGCTGATGTGTGAAAATGAATTGCTGATATCTGACTCCCACGTGGAATTAATCACTAGAAATTTAGAACATTTACAGTTGAAAGATGTTTCTGTTTCTCCAACAAAAAAATGCCAGACTATTAAGCGCTACATTTCAAAAATATTTTAATAGGGAGCAGCCGGTTCATTAAACTCAATCAAAGTTGGTTCAAAAAAGGCCAGGTGCAATTACTTGGACCCGAGCAATTATACTCAACTATACTCGACATTTTGCATGAGAGTTATGAGTAGTTTACTTAACTTCTCTTCAATACACCATATCCGCTTACTGCACCATCATTTAAAAAGGCAATGTCTGAACAACTCAGACTAATGTGGTCCAAACATATGTATAAACCATTAGCTGTTGTAGAGTGTATTCTCTCCTTACTGTCTACCAAGAACATGACGTACCAAGTGCACCGCTGAGCTTTCTTTATTGCATCATTGCAAAAGCAGTTTCATTACCTTTGATTCAATGCCACTCTCACCTTGCTCAGAAAGCATAAAGGCTAAATATAAAAAGTCTAATGTTACCAGCGCTCCCTTTAATGCTCATATCATTTTACATGTGTCTTAAACACCATTATACCCGTGTGAACCAGTGAGAATACAACGGTGGAAATCAGGCTGGAGGGCACAGAGGGATTACGACAGTCTGGAGAAGGGTGATACCGGCCACGTACATATACATAAACCCCTTCAATGTGTACAGGCCTGTGTGTGTGTGTGGGTGTGTAATAGGAGATAGGAGGATTCAAGGGCCTCTGTGCAATGATCCTGGTCTCTATCTCCTCAAATAGAGAGGAGCAATAGAGTGGAAGTGAGGGCAGAGAGAGCAGATCAAGGGATAGTAAGGTTCTTCAAAGAAATTGGACCTCTGACCGCTGTATGCTGTGTGCACTGTGCACATGACCAGGAGGTGGGATCCCCCCCCTGCCCCCGCCCAAATCCAAACCCCTGTTCCTCCCCCACTGCCACTACCACTTAAGGCGTTACCATGACGACGGGGTTAGAGGCTAGCCCGCTAACTGAAAAAGAAAGAAGGTGCATTCTGACATGAGCTTAGATCTAAGTGCTCCAGTCTGTTTAGAATGCATTCCTCTCTTTTGTTGGCGAGCTGGAGTATTTCTTTTTTTTTTTTTTTTTTTTTCACTTTGCACCCATGCTGGTAAAAAGACTTTTTCACCTGCAGGTTTTCATACTTGTCAGCAATTATCTTCCATTTCATTTCTCATTCATGCCTTCCCTCTTGGAGTTGTTTGTTTTAGTTGCATCGCTTTAAAAATTACTCAAGGTACTTGGCTTTGTGCTTTTTCCACACGAATTAGCAAAAAAAAAAGAACTAGTTCAACCACAAATAACAGCATGCTGATTTGTGTCAGAGTTAACACTCTACCCGACTGTGTTGTGCATTGTAAATACCTTTTTATATTTCTTGATTTAACATCACCAAACACACGCTTCCACATGCAGTGATGAGGTTAATTTAGTTAGAAAGTGGTTACTTTCAGCCAAATCTCGCAGTTGTGACTAGTCACACTGTTTGTGTAATCAAATCTTGCACACTTGCACTGAAAATTAAACAGCAAATATGCAAACTGGACGAAGTCATAAACATAGAAATAACCAATTCAGGGAACAGACAACAAAACAAATCCAAGAACTGCCGGAACACACACACACAGCAGACAACGTGCTAAAAAAAGTGTTTGTGTGTGTGTGTATAATATATGTATAAATATGTGCATATATTTGGAATGTCTCCCCATTATCATCCCTTTCATTTATTTTCCTTTTAGGTGGTCTGTTTTTTTTTCTCTTACTGATGTTGAGTGATAGTGGTGGCAATTCACTTCACTCAGATCTTCACTCAGAGAGGGTGTGATGATGTCATGAGACGAAACCGTCTAATTGGCCCACTGTGAGGGGGGCTCAAGTGCATTGGTGTAAATTAGGTGATAGATCACACTGCGTTGGTATATATAATTCATGTTCACACGTACCACTACCCCCTGTAGTCTGTTTCGTGACTCTAACTATACTGTATACTCACTATTATAGTGAATATATCTCAGCCTGCTTTTATCTTCTGTAACCTGGTGTTACTTTCCATCCAACTCAGCTTTCGCCAAAAATAGAGCTCCATCCATTTTAGTGCCTCCCATGAAGTATACACACATGGATGAATGCACATATCATGCACACACACACACACACACACACACACACACACACACACACACATACACACACACACACACACACACACACACCAATCACATTTCCTCTCTTCGTCCCCCTGGGGAACCAGAGTCCTGCATCAGCTGCTAAATTGCCTAAACTCTCTCATCTGCTAATGGGCTACCTGTCTTCCTGCGTGTCAGCCTCTCTGTCTACATTAACGAGTTTCTGCTGTCTGTCTGTCTGTCTGCCTGTGCGCCTTCCTGGATGTCTGCCGTCTTCTCTCTTATGTATGCTGGCTGTTTTGTCTGCCTGTTTATGCGTCTGTTTCTGTCTGTCTGACTTCCTCTTGGTTTACACAGTGTATCCTTTTGGTCTCTGTGTTTTAAAGTCATGGTCTCCATGCACAGTTTCCTTATGAAAAACAATAATGTCAGTTTATATTCTGCTATTTAACCCACAGAAAGTACAAAACCAAATGATTTTTGACTTTCCTTTCAGTGCTTTTGCTTTTTTGGAAAAAATAGTTGCAGTAGTCAAAGGACTAGCTGCAGTTACAGTAGTAACAGCTGTACTAGCAGAGGTTGTAAGAGTTGTAGACGTAGTGATACTACCTATAGCAGTAGCAGATGTAGTTTAATGTAGCAGCAGGCTAATGTTATCTGCAGAAGTAGTACTGTAGTAGAATTAAGTATTAACTTTGTTTATACAGCACTTTTTAAAGTGTTAGGTCTTTTTATATCAGTGTGTAAAAAATGATGGACATAAGTTGTAATCGTAGTAACAGGAGAAGTTATAGTGCTAAAAAGACAGCAGTACTGAGAGTAATCTAAGTGGTAATATAGTAGTTATAGAAGGAGTTGTATTTATAGCCATATTTATAGTAATAGCAGCATACAAGTCTTAGTAATTGAGGCAGTAGTAGTAATAATAGTAATCTAATACATCTTAAATTTGCCTCTACTGTTGGTAAATATATTGGTAGAGGTAGGTCTAATACTTGCAGCATTATTATAATACATGTCGTAGTAGAAGTAGAGTTTCTGCTATGCAGTTGAAAGAAGACAGAAAGCTGTACTCCTCTTTGCTAATGTTGCTATGGCAACCAAGGACTCGGCGTAGTGGGAGAATAAGAATGTCGTACACCTAGTCATTGTAAAAATACCAGTAATATCATATTGGTCTTTGTATATGCCTCCCATTGGATCCAGTTCCTTTGTGTCTACCCTCTTTGTCCCACAGTCACATTTTTCCTGAACTTCTTTATTCGCACCTTTTCTGTGTTTCCCCTCTTTCTACAAGAGCAGTGTGTCTGTGACTGCTGCACATGGAGAGTCTCTGTAGTCGAAGCCATGAGAGGAGTTTCTCTGCAATATTAACACAGGATAGATTTGATTATTTGTGTGTCTGTTGCACAATTTCTCTACCCTCCTATGTTAGAATATAATAAAGTTGAATGTTTCCTGTGTCTTTGTCTGTCCTTGTCAATTTTTTTTTCTCCACATCTCCTTATTGTCTGTCCATATTTCGGTCTCTCTGTCAATGTGTCCCAGCTGATGTCAGCCTATTCCTTGAACCGTATCATAAATAGAGCCCCACTGACATTTCAATTTGCCCCATAACCCTTCATATATATATATATATATATATATACACACACACACACACACACACACACACACACACACACACACACACATACATACATACATATACACACCAAGTTCATTGTTGAGCATCAGTTCAGTGGCAGGCATCTCCTGGGTTTCCACAGAGACAAGGAAAAGCAATAACAGCACACTTGACCCCTCTGCTCTTTTATTGGCCTCTTCTCCCCTTCACACACACACACACACACACACACACACACACACCTCAAATCTAATCTGGGAGAGTGAGCCTCCATGGCGATATTCCTCCATCTTCCCCTGAGGATTGGAGAAGAGGGGCAAAAAGAGAAGGGGAGAGGAGCGAGGAGAGGAAGTTAATAATTTCATCTTGCAGTGACCCGGTGACGATAAGATCGATTGTTTGCCTCTTGTAGTCTCCTCATATCACACACACACACACACACATATTCTCACGTGCAGACAGGCAGAAACACACTCCGCACGCACGCACAGATCATCACAGTTTCCCATCCTCGCTCACACACAGTTTCTACTGAAACTTTATGATTCTGTGAGGGATGAAGAGAGGAGAGGAGAGGAGAAGATGAACTGTGGGCACGAGGGAGAAGAGTGTGTGACTGAGAGAAAACAGCAGGAAGAAAAACACAGAGCCAAAGAGACAGACAGACAGACAGAGACAGAGAGAGAGAGAGACAGAGAGAGAGAGATTGAAGGAAAATATTAGGAGGAACGACAGGCTAGCCTTAGTGACAAGTCTGTTTACTGTTTATTTTGGTCTCCAGTCTCATTTCTCTTCATATTGGCAGAGTCGAAATGATTTCCTTTTCGCTGTTTATTCCTGTGTGGATTTCTTGTGTTTTGTGCGTATTTGTGCTGGTGCGTGTTCCTCTGCGTGTGTGTCCTCTGTTTGCCTCATCTAAGATCAGCTATCTGAACTCAATCTTTCCTCAATCATCTGCTGCTATGGTGTCCTTACATAACATGTAGGTCTCCGTATGGGATTTCCTCTTTTTCCTTCCTTACCCACGCAAATATTACATCAGTAAATCCGATAGTTGAACACATTCTACCCTGTAAAGTGTTTCATAGCTTGTGCTATGCAGATAGATTATAGATAGACACTATGAATCAAATGGGTTTTTTTTCTAGCCTCTCAGAGTTTGATTGTGGATTCAAGCAATCCAGATGTCAATATCTCTTAAGAAGCTCGACTTATGCCTTTTTTTTTATTATCTCACACACACATAGCCGAAAAGTATTGGTAGGTAAATAACCATGAAAATGTTCAGCTGAGTTTATTTTCATGTTTTTTTTTACAATCCAGATTTCCCCTGTGTGTTCTTTGTGCAAACAGAAATGTGAAGCTTTGAAATCTGAAATGTGATCCATCCGCGTGTGTATGTGTAGAGTCTATGAGTGTGTGTTTGTGTGTGTATATGGCATTATTACAAGCCATCCTGAGTGACCGCACTCTAAAGCTAAAGCTACGTCTCCACAGTACATCAGAACAATAAGAGCTTACTTATGATGATTTCTCCCTCTCAGTAATCAGGTCAGGGTCGATTGGATTGTTTCTTGTGTGTGTGTGAGAGCGTATGAGAGTCTGTCTGTTTGTGTGGAAGGCGGCGCGCAGTAGTGATGCTTCCCTGCAGTGTTGCCTTCTGTAACACAGGTGTGCATTTTTGAGCATGTCTATGTTTACTGGTGCGAACATTCAAATATTTTTTTGGGACATTTTAATGCGTTCATTAGATGGCGGCAGTAGAGAGATGACAGGAAACAATGGAAAAGAGAGAGAGAGGTTGGGTATGACCTGCAACAAATATCCGCAACTTGAATTTTTGTCAAGTTTGGCTAAAACAATACCTGCCCATATGTATTAGACAGACCTATCCTTGAAGTATCTTTGCATCTTTTTGTCTTGTAAATTCTATATTATGTAGTTATAATTGTATTAATGTATTCAAATTGCCCTCGAAAGCTTAATCTCCATGGGTTTTCCCTGAATAAATAAAAAGTTATATATAGACCCTGTATCTAATGTTGTCCGTTTCCATGTGAAAACACTGCACGATCTACATGTGATGATGATGATGATGATGATGATGATGAGTCCCTTGCCCCCACTCATGTCTTGTTTTTCCTCCCTTTGTTTGTTTCATGCAGTTCTCCAAGGAGAAGTACCTGCTGGAGTCTCCCCCCGAGAAACTTCGTAAGGAGCTGGAGGAGGAGCTGAAACTGAGCTGCGCTGACATCAGGAGCCATGGCTGGTACCATGGACACATACCCAGAGAGGTACACACATACATACACACACACACACACACACACACACACACACACACACACACAAACTGTAAAAGTACATTGTACAATCTACACATGCACATTAGTGTACATAATGTTTCCTGTGTCATGACATTGGGAGTTCTGAATGGATACTTGAGAGCAGATTGGTCCACACATGATTTTCAAGGCAATAAACCCTCGAGTTGACGCATTTCCTGTGTACAGTGTGTCTTAGCACACACGCTTGGACACACACAGGCAGTCCCATGCAGATAAGTGCATAAAAAGCATGTCACCAAAAAAAGCTGAAATGTAGAATAATAAACAATTGTAGATTGATAGAAAATGAGTTGCCAGGAATGATAACAATCCATTACGTCACATGTGAATGCCAAATATTTGCTAGTTTCAGCTTCATTAATGAGGATTTGCTGCTTTTTTCTGTATTATGTGATTTTAAATTGTATATCCTTGTTTTTTTTGACAAAACACTTCATAGATAAATTATAATTATTTCATTTAAAAAAAAAAGTTTGACAGATTAGTTGTTAACGAAGATAGTTATAAAACTTTTCATTGTATTTAGATTAAATGAAGTCTAATCTATTTCAGCTAACGAGATGAACTTAAATACTCAACCACACCCAGAACTTCATTCCTTACTAGTCAGTGTGAAAACATCTGTTTTCTAGTCTGGTTAGTCATCAAGAAAACCACTAAAATATTAATATAAAAGCTTCAAGTTAAACTTTCTGTGTCACAGTCTCTCTGTAGTAGTGAGATAAATTATGAATAAATACATTCACAAACAGACATATTGTCTCTGTAGTTTGCTTTTCAATCCCCCACATTTCATGTCACACTTTTAAAAAGCCAGAATTAAACGAGATAAAAGTACCAAAAACAGTATTTCTGTCGGGGTTGATGCGAATGTCACCAGTAGTATTAGTTGAGCGATTACTTTTGCCAAAGTCACTGGCTTTGAAAGCACAGTTTAAATGCTTTACACACAGAATGACACTGATTAATGAATCCCATCATCTGTCACAGCTCAGTAGAAATTGCTTTAGCGCTCAGAAGGAGGGAAACTGTGCCAAACAGACAGCTGCGCGTGTTGCTGATGTACACAATTGAGTTTCACAGCTGGTGACCAAGACACAGATACACAGAGACACATGACAACAACAACCCACACACAGACACACACACACACACACACACACACTGCATGCACATGTGAAGCGTAAGCACAGCCTCTGTCTCTTGATCAACCTCTGTTCTCTGTCTCTCTCACAAACACACACACAAACACACACACACACATTCACAGATTCAAATCAGCCATCTGTGAATCTTTCCTCTTTTAATTTACATAAAGTATTCATTTATTCATGAATTTGCCCCCGTGTAAACTTGGGGAAACCCTGAGCCCCCTGGTTACCAAAACAATACTTAGCAACTAAATCTCTCTCTCTCTCATACACACACACACACACACACCCTGTGGGTGGGTACTGTATATTAGCTTCACTAAATCCCATCCTTCCTTGCTGCTCACGTTTTTCCCTCTCTTTTGTTCTTGTTCCTTTTTAAAAATTAAGACTCCTGTGTGCGAAAGTCAAGAGTGCATGATCTAATGTGACTTTCCTTTCTGACCAAATTGTCAGTGTATTCTCAAATGCAGTGAAGAATCGGATAAAAACAGCTACAAAAACTCACCTCAATAGAACTGTGTTTAGAAATGGCAGATATAAGCAGATCCCATGCTTTAATGTTTTGATCTGTGCGTATACTGCCTCCTGCTGGTGTGACACTGTTTACCATGTTCTGTGCTGTTCTGCATGTTTGAATACATTTAAAGCTCAACATCTTCAGCCTTCATCAGCACTCTCTTTATAGGCACTTTCAAAAGGAATACTGCTCAGTTTAACAAGTTAAAGGAAAAATCAACAAAGTGTCTTAGTAAGGTGTTGGGCCAACAGCACAGCTTCAGTGCACCTTGGTATTGATTCTACAGTCTCTGGAGGGATGAACACTGTTCTTCCAAAAGATTTCCCCTCCTTTGGTGTTATGATGATGGTGGTGGAGAGCGCTGTCTAACACGTCAGTCCCAAATCTCCCATAGATGTTCATTTGGGTTGATATCTGGTGACTGTGAAGGCCATATTATATGATTCACATCATTTTCATACTCATCAAACCATTCAGTGACCCCTCACACCTTATAGATGGGGGCATTGTCATCCTGGAAGAGACTGCTCCCATCAGGATAGAAATGTTTCATCATAGAATAAACTTTGTATTGATTTGCAGTGACCCTTGTCTCTAAGGAGACAAGTGGGCCCAAACCACGCCAGCAAACTTCTCCCCACGGTATAACAGAGCCACCAGATCCCCTCACTGTAGGGGTCATCATTCATCTGACCATATCATTTTTTTTGCACATCTCTGTAGAGCGGTGCCTATTGTTTTTGCAGCACTGAACTCTAAAATGTACATTCATCTTTGTAATGAGCAGTTTATGTACTGCAACCCTCTCTGTGTAATTGTTGAGGGACTGTTCTTGCTGACACAGTCTGATCACGCCCTGCGTTGACATTCTCAGTCACCTGAGGAAGAGTTGCTCTTCTGTTTTTATTACGGTCATCAAATTTGCGCCGTCGACCACAATTTCCGACCCCGTTTACTGAGGTCTTTCCTATAGTTCTAAATGCAGACTTCGATCTTTTTCCTCTCGCCATCATGATATAAAAGCAGAATCAACTGGGCCTGCTCAGCATTTTTATACATGCCACAGAGCATAACTGGATGTCAATTGCTTAATTGTACCATGCAGTGCACCTGTGTGGAAGCATCTGCATTCGTTATGTTTTTCCACTCTTTCATTAAGGTTTTTCCTTTAATTTGTTTCCAGTCTCTATGTTTTCCTTCTACTACATGGCTGCCAGATCAATATTTGTGATCTCCTCTCACAAAGCTACAGAAACCAGAGACACATCAGCAGTGTTTGGTATCAGCAAGACATACCGCCTGAAGCTGTTCCGTTTACCATAAATGGGAGATTACTTCTTCTGGATCGCTTGCCTTGTCAATAAATTCAAAATAAGTTTGGTTTTTTACAATAGTGCTGAACTCGATAAAATGCCTCCTCAGAAATTCATCCTCAGCCATTGTCGCTGGCAATTTATCTACCGCTGCCAATTTAAACTGTGCATAGCAGAGACAGTTTGGCATTGAGAGAGATAGTTGTGTTTGTTCAGCAACACAAAATGTCCTGAGGCATTGTTATAAATAATCATGATTCTCTCAATTCAATTATTCAATTATTCAACAGTCAAAGTATCACAAACATAATGTTCAGACACGTTCTGTAGCTCAGTGAGCCAAACATGCTTCCAGCTCTTTAGGGTTGGAGCCTTTTTTGTCTCATTTTACTAAATTAAAACCATTACAAACCATTTTTTTTCTCTGTCTAGGTGTCAGAGACTCTGGTTGTGCGTAATGGAGATTTCCTGGTGCGGGACTCTCTGACCAGTGTGGGTGACTACGTGCTGACCTGTCGATGGGATAATGAGGTGCTACACTTCAAGATCAGCAAAGTCCTGGTCAAATCCAATGAGACCAAGGTAAATACTCTGCTTTCATTGGCTGTTTGTTTCAGCTGTCATCTCCTCTTAACTGTTTTTTGATATACTTGTATGTGATTCCTTTTACCTTGTTGTTATATTTGCTCTCCTGTCTTCTTATTCTGTGATTTTTAGCTTAACCCATGTGGCGCTTTGCCTTTACTTTATAAGCAGAAAGGACACTGGAGAATAATTTACTGCTGTTGTTGTCTATCTTTTCTTGTATATTACTGCCAATAGATAAAAATAAAAAAAACAGCCACCACCACTCAGTATGTCCTGGTGTTAGAACACCTAAATGCCATCAGTAATGGCAGTAATGTAGTCACATTTGTTTCTGACCTCCTTAAATGCCCGCTCAGAGAAGGGTCAACTGAGTCTACAGTCTTTACCAACGTGACAAGTTTGCCCATAGCCTCCTCTTCTTGTCTCACGTTGGATCAGCACCTTAATGGAATGCATTTTTAACATTATTAGTCACTCATGTGTTTGGCAAGTCAATATCCGTCCTCCATGAGGAAGGCCTATTTTCTCCTGTTGCCCTTAACAATGAGGATAGCGACACAGGCAGACTAATTTGTCGCAGGTGTGCCTCGATGACCAGCTGTGCCTCTCTTGTCTCTCTCTCTCTCTGCCTCTAAACCTCAATTCCCACCCTGCTTGTTGTTGATCCCTGTTTCATTTTATTACGGGTGTAAAGTAGTTATTAGATAATTCCGCTCTGTGTAAATGGTTTTAAGCACTGGACAAATAATAGGATTTAAGGGGAGCAGAAGCACTTTATGCTCTCCACTCAGAGGAATCTGTAACCGCTATGGGTGCAAAAGCTGGAGTGTAACCTGGAGTGGTTTTTCTGTACAAGCGATAACACACACACATACTATGATTGTCTAAAAAGTCGTTCCCTTTAACACGTTCATGGTGCAAGATATTAATTTCAAATAACTCCTCACCCACAGGTGCAGTACATGTTGGAGTCTGACAGTTTCGACTCGGTGCAGGAGCTCGTGCGGTTCTACGTGGGCCAGCGCAAACCCGTCTCCCAATCCAGCGGTGTCCACATCTACTGTCCAGTCAGCAGGACTCTCCCCCTGCGCTACCTGGAGGCCACTTTTGCCCTGTCCAACAGCAAGCAAGGCTCCGCCTACTCACCGTCCAATCAGAGGGGGGCGTACATCAAGAGAAGGAGCGTCACCATGACTGACGGACTGACAACGGAGAAGATGATACCTCACAGGTGAGCCACGACAAGAAGCAGAGGAGTGTTTTCCAGTGGCAGAGATGCTGAGAAAAATCCATGCAATTATTTTTTTTTTGCAGTTTTCATCATATTTGTCACTGTTTCATTCTCATTTCATCATTGCTCTCTGTTACATACATGATCAGTGACTCAGACAGCCCCAGTCCAGTTGAGACACCAGTGGCAGCATCAGAACCAGAGCCGGAACCTGTGCCCAATTGCAGGTTGTTTGTGTGTTACACTAGTGTTGTTTTTTTGAGCACTTAAAGTAAAGTGCACTGACCCATCACAGTCCTGCAGTCCCCTCACTTCACAGACACCATTAGCACCTCCTCTATTAATGAACCTGTTAGTACCCTCAAAGTGAAGTTGCAAAATGACTCTTTCACTTGACCACTTCTGCACTAGATCACTTTGTTTCGTTCAGGATAATTCAAGTTTCAAACAGGAGGAGGCTGCTTGAAACATGAATCCACAAAGAAGGAGCAGATAAATATGTTGCATACAGTGGAAGTACTCCTATTTGTCATAGAGGGTATGAGAAGGATTTGAGAAAGCTTTTAAAGCATGGGACAAAACCAGCTTTAAAAAGCATGGGTGCATGGACAAAAATAGTTAAAAGTTAGTTAAGTTTGGGGATTTTTTGCACACTGTACTTCATTTTCTGCTCCTGCTTTTGAGTCCTAAACAAACAAATAACACAGATAAAAACGTATTTAAGGTCAGACTAAAATGTCCTTCTCTCACTGTGAAATTAGCATTTACACCCTTAACCACACCATTCCTGTCCTCTGAACTAATAAGTGTGATGGTGAGATTGTTGTGAGATTCCCCTTGCAAACCTGACACATTTTAAATCCATACCCAGAGATTTTTAACTTCTAAATATGTTGTGTTTGCAGCCCATCAACCATCCACCACCATAAAGATGCAATGCGGAACTGTGCGATGAGCATGGACCAGATTCAGGAGTATCGCTGCCCCTTGTCACCTGTTGGGGAAACCCCGCTGTCTCCTGCGTATAGCGCCAGTAAGTGCCAGAGATACACAGACTCGGACACATTAATAAAGCATAAATACAATCCCCCCTCACATTCAGTCACACGGTCTTCTTAAGTGATTTTTAAACTCTTCTTTTTTCAGTCACCAGGCAGAGAGCCCACTCGGGTGGGCGGGTCCTGGCTGTCGTCCCACCCTCGCCTGTGATGCGTCGTTCCAGTGACCCTCAGCTCAGCCCCTCAGCCAGTAACAACCCTCCGGAGCATCCCGCGCATACCTCTCATTCAGCACACTCCTCACCCGCCCATCATGCCAGCTACCAATCGCATTCCTCAGAAACAGCAGGGAGCTACTGTGACCTCAGACCTTGCCCCGCCGGGCCCCCCAAACCTCCGACTAAAAGCTACGTGGAACGATTGCGAGTGGAAGAAGGAAGGGTGGAGGGAGCGAGGGAGGAAGGAGAGGGGATGTTCAGCGCCCCACAGGTGGAGACATCGTCCTCCTTCAAGCCATCCAGGTACAAGACAGATACAATCACACATAGATCAGGCCTCCAAACCTAAATGGTGTCTTCTCTTTTAACTTTCTTTGGATGTAAATGACAAGAAAGAAAAGAAGCTAATATGGGAGTATGTTACAGGCATTGAGGGCTAACAGTTGACATTTTGACCACTTTAAATGTATAGTGGGTGTTGCCAGCTTTCATCTTAAAATAATACACAGCAGTTTACTATTTGCACTCAAAGTGGAGGTCAGTTCTGCATGAATTATTCCTCCTTTTGAGTGAAAAATGACGTACAGTATCACGAGAAAACTCTGGATTACGCTGGTGATGAGGTTTTCATTGGCTATTTTCCTACATTGAATGTACTGTGCATATAGTATACGGAAATGTCACAGGCATAGCAAGAAGGGAAGGTAGAGAAATAAACCAAATGTATGGCATTGGACAAATTTTGTCATATGTCAAGTTTATTTTATGGCTGGACTTTCAGCTGAATTCAGTTTTATGGGCTCAGTAAAGACAGAAAAGACTCCCACTACATTTCTAACCAACATCACTTGGCCTAGTTTAAAGAGAGCTAAAGAGAACAGTTCAGTATACACTCAGTGATCATTACTACAGCAGGATTAATGTGTAATAAGGATTTGTAAGCCTTAAGGTTTGGCATAAGGCAACTATTTGGAACTATTTGGAGAACATGTGTGCAGCAAATAGGAAGCAGGAGGAAGCAGCACAGTGTTCTGACGCTGTTCATCAAGCAGAGCAGAATCTGTAGATGAACTGAGAAAGTGTAAAGAAAGAGAAGGAAATCTGAGCTGCAGTGAGTTGTGAGCAATGCAGGCAGACCAAACAAGATCTATATCATGTGCTACTGTGTCTATAAGTAGGTACCTGTGGATCTTGAATGTTGCTCAGCTATCACTGCCCTCGAGCACATTTTATTAGGATGTAAAAAAAACTGGTGTGCTCAAAGGTCAATACACCTGCTGACATTTTATCATAGAGGGCAAAAATATGCGAGTGAGGCACTGCAGTACAGGTATGAGTGAGCGGAGACAGGAAAATAGACTTGAGTAAATGGCTGATAATCCTTTGGGAAACAGCCTGAGGCCAGACTTTGTGCTGTGGCCAGAGACACTGCAGATACCGTGTTTTTTATTGGGCTTACGGTGCCATGGGAGGACACGGGAGATGAAGCTTGTAAAAGGAAAATGCTTAGGTATACTGAGCTGGCAGTACAGAGAGAGAGAGAGAGAGAAAGAGCAGACAGCAGCTTCAGGCATCCGAGTGCTTGTTGTGAAATTTTGATGTAGGGGGATTATTGCCAAAAAATTAGTGTTAACGCTGCTGGGGAAATTGGCAGTTAACAGCTACGTATGATTGAGACACCAGTGTGAGTCATTGACTGGCTGGTGGAAGAGAAAGCACCATTAATCGGGTATAATATCAGTAATGTTTGTATTGTTGAGTGGTACAGAATATATACTGTGTATTTGGTTTGCTTTGCTGATGTAACTGACAAATTTTATTTTTCAATTGCAAAATATATTGTTATTGGCTTTTTGAAATAAATTAATATGAATATATGATCCATATTTCTACATGATCAACTGAAAGTTACCAACATCTTCTTTGAAAGGATTGGAGCACTACACAAGACTTACAAAAATGTTCTGTTGTAACCTCTTTTACCTTTTCAACATTCTTTTTCATGTTTCTTGCCAGTGCTCATGTACTGTCCTGCTTCAGTATTTCCTAATGTGATATAACTGTTCCTGTGCAGGTATGAGTCTTGCCTTATGCCAGCTGAGAATAAGCCTCTGGAGATGTCCGTGCTGAAGAGAGTCAAAGAGCTGCTGGCTGAGGTGGATGCAAGGACCGCAGCTAAACACATCACCATGGTGGACTGCACGGTACAAACACGCACACACACCCATGTATACACAAACATAATGCAGTTCCAATGCAAGCACACGCTTATATATAATTATTTCAATTTTATAATCACAGTTATACAATTATAAGACAATTATTGTAAATAAACACTCTCATACACTGACACCAGGCACACAAACATATTCATACATTAAAAAAATACTTATACACACATCACAAATACAACTAATCTTTCTTTTTTTTTTTTTTTTACTCTTTTTCAGGTTGCTAGAATATTGGGTGTAACCTCAGAGGTGCAAAGGATGATGGGAGTGTCCTCAGGGTTGGAGTTGCTGACACTACCACATGGACACCAGCTGAGACTTGACCTACTGGAGAGGTACAAACAAGCATTTTTTTCCCCCACTGTCTTTCTTCATGTAGTAACTCTTTCACTAATTCTGCGATTGATTATCTCTGTTCTTCTGTTCTTCTCTCCCCTGTGTTTTCTAATCTGATTCTCATTGTTCTCTCTGCTTTCATATGCATGATTACACAACATAATAAATATTTCTCGAAGTAACAGCATGTTACTGAAAGAAAACTGGATAAAAACTGTGAAAATGAGAGGTATCAAACTGTGCTTTGCAGCCATGTGTGGCTCTCTCTTCTTTAACTTTGCTTGGGTCTCCAAATAAACATTTTTTAAAATGATTATATATTTCACCAGCATCTGAAGGATCTGTTAGATGACATCTCTCATATAAAACACGACAATCTGCCACAATGTGAATTTCCAGGTTGGCTTACAAAATAGGCTGTGATTCAACATCCTCTGCTTCCTTATCCTTATGTTACTCTGTTTTTATTTAATAGTGCCTTCCTTTCTCCTCAGGTTCTACACCATGTCTATCATGATGGCGGTGGACCTGCTTGGCTGCACAGGAAGCACCGAGGAGAGGGCAGCCCTGCTCCATAAGACCATCCAATTAGCAGCGGAGTTGAAAAGCAACCTGGGCAACATGTTTGGCTTTGCTGCTGTGATGAGAGCACTGGAGCTGCCGCAGGTAGAAGAGAAATTTGGCATCATTAGTGCAAAAAAAAAACTCTAAAAACTCTCCAATGCACCAAATGCATTCTTATAATTGTTGTGGCATTACTTCAGATTTCCCGCCTGGAGCAGACATGGGTGACATTACGCCAGAGACATACAGAGGGCGCTATTCTGTATGAGAAGAAACTCAAACCCTTCATGAAGAATATGAACGATGGAAAAGGTAAAATCGGAGTACATGTAAAGTATAAGTTTGTGTTTTATAACTGTGTGAATGTATATTTACAACTCTTTAAAATCTCTTACAGAGTCCAGCGTCCTGACCAATACCTCCTTCCCACACATCATTCCTGTGCTCTCCTTACTGGAGCGGGGCGTATCTCTCGGGGAGGCGCTGGAGCCCTGGGAGAGTGCGGAGATGGGAGTGGACGTGGTCATGTACCACCTAGAGGGAGCTCGTTCCATCGCACATCATGGGGGAATCTACAGAACCAACATTGAGACCAAACTGCAGGGTAAGGCCAAATACGGACTTTGGAAGCGTGATTTGGAAAAAATTAGGAAAAGTACATTTTCTCAGCAAGTCTTTACAGAATAACTCACAAAGCAGTCCACCAGTCAATTATTTCAGGCTATTTTCTCACTACAGCATGTTGTGTTGTTGTGGGGACAGTTGGTTTTATGTTTCATCTCATGCTAATGATATATAAGTGTTGATAATAATGCATGTTTAGTGTCACAAACTTCCCTAATTTGATTTAATGATCGTGTGTGTGTGAGGTTACTGCGTTCATTGTATCGATCCTTAATACCTCCCCATTGGTTTTAAGTTTGAAGTCATTACTGCTTTATTGAACAGTCTGTCAATAGCCATTAGTTCACATCTTTGTTTTCTGTTATATCTTGTTATTGATCAACCTGACCTCAGCCTGCTCCTTTCACTAATAGTGTTATAATCCAAAGTGAAGATGTGTTTGTTCATTTAGTTGTTAAAATCAGATCAGCTGAAGATGTACAAAAGCTATCTTTAGTTCATTTATAGGGTTACAGTAGGTTAGAGAGTTTGAACCATTCTGGTTTATTTCCCTGTATGATTGTTGTTATGAGCAACAGGTTTACGTTTATGTAAAACTTAAAGCTATAACTATTTAGATCATCAAATGAGATCACCTCACATTTTTTCACATAGTTTTAAATATACATTTTAAAAATTTAAAAACAAATGAATGATTCCAAATGAAGGTATTCTTTTTTCTGATATCAGTAGAAAAAACAAAAAATATAAAACAGTAACGTAGGTTTTGTGTTTGTATTTAAATGACTTAATTTAAAATAAATCAGCAAATCTATTCAATTTAAATGTTTCTTTTTTGTCTCTCTTAATTGTTTCAGGATTCCAGGAGCGAGCAGAAATACGTGACATCTTCCAGACGGAGTTTCAGATGCGTCTCCTGTGGGGCAGCCGCGGCTCTGAGGGCAGCCAAACGGAGCGTTACGAGAAGTTCGACAAGGTCCTCACTGCCCTATCACACAAGCTCGAGCCTCCCGTGCGCCACAGCGAGCTATAGCACCTGCCCCGACATCGACCATCGCCAAAAACACCCCCATCCCATCTTGTTTTGCATCGCAGTGGATGACGTGGAAGAATCGGCGAGGAGGAGGGTGAGAGTGATTGAAGAGGCAGCTAAAAGAGCGTTTGCAGTGAGCAATAGGACTACGAGGAAGCGAAGGGTCTCACTTAGAACAATTGTTGCACTCACTATGGACTCCGAATAAGGCACAGCGTTCCTTCTGTTCCTCCCTGTGGACTTCCTCACTTAGCGCTAAAATATTTAAATGGCAAGAGAGAAGAGACAAGCTAAGTGGGGGAAAAAGAGGCTTGGGAGAGATGGGTGACCAGCTCCTCCGCTTGGTACAAACAGTAACATGTGTACGGTGTGCCCCGAGGGCCAAACAGAGCTGCAGAGTTTGGCTTTGCTCCAATAATACACAGACACTCTTTTGTTTCAAAACAACTGCTGTCACACACTGTAGCAGAAATGACAACAATAACTTACTTAGCTCATATATAGATGTTTCATCTGTATGAATGAGCGAGTGTGTGTGTGTGTGTGTGTGTGTGTGTGTGTGTATGCGTGTAAATGTGTGTTTACATTCCTTCATTTTTGTATGTCATTAATGTTTCATGTGTTTTTTTTTTGTTTTGTTGTTGTTTTTTTTTGTCTTATTTATTTGTCATGATCAAAAGATATCAAAACATTATGGACGTTGCTTCACCAAACTCACAAGAATCTGTCAGTGTTCATTCTGAGGGGGACCGTGTTCATAAAACCTCATTAAATATGTATCAAGCAGTCCCATTGAATCCCATTAAAAATGTATCAGGCATGCATTAATAAATGTATCAGAAATGAAACATTTGCCGAAGTAATGCAGCAACTTCAATATGAGGGCTTTGTGAGTTGTTAAAAAACGTTAAGCAACCCTCTGTTGTAGCTGCATTCGACTAACGCATTTGATATTGTGTGTCTTGTGCACAAAATGTCGCTAAAAACAGTGTTACATGAGGAAAATGGGATGTATTTTCTTTAAATGCAGTTAAAGCAATGTTTCACGTTCGTATGTAAACATTTATGAACATGCTTTGGACTTCAGCAAACTTCAATGTCTTCTCTGCAAAAGGGACACAAGAATCAAAGATGCAGACATTTGGTGATGCTGATGCATGATGTTTAGATGTCAGTCCTGAACTCAAGAGACTATCCTGGTAAAAAAAAAAAATAATAATAATAATAAAACAATCAAAATGGTTGATTTATGTAGCAATAAATGTGAAATATTGCTTTAAACTACTAATTTAAATAAGATGTGTCAAATTTGAGAAAGACACAGATGTGAAGTGATGATCTTTCATTTCCGTGGATAATCTCGGGTGATAACAAAATCGTTCATATTGTTTTCAAGTTGAAAATGAATGGAAAAAAAATCTCCCTGAACTGAATCTAAGATGTAAACCACAACTCTGCAACAAAGAATGTCTTTTGATTCTATGTTTTAAATTTGTGTTTCGGCAACAGAGAGAAAATTATTGTAATCTTTTTTTTTTTTTTTTTTTTTTTGCTGCCTTTGGGATTATGTATTGGTTGTCTGTTCAGTGTTAAATCATTGCTGGATTTACAGGATGTGGGCCTGAGAGGGCTCAAGCCAATTCTCAGAGCTATGCAATCATTTCAACCAAGGGCTGACACCCCTGAGGAACCCATTCAGAATATTTTACAAAAACCTTTGGTCAGTTTTCTGCATCAGCTTCTTCTAAAAAAAAATGCCTATCTTTTGTTCTTCCTATCCCTCTCTTATCCAAACTGATAATCTTTATATGAATAAAAGTCATATCAGATATCAATCAAACAGAAATAATTCTAAAAGATATCCTTCTACCCTAGAGTCGCATATCAGAGATCCTTCAATGAACGCTTGTGTTTTACCGTCCCGCTTTCAAGTCTGAACCATATTTGGGATCAGCTGTACAGATCAAAAGTCATCAAGTGGAGAGCCAGGTGCCAGTTCCCACTGTGATCCAACAGGGGGCGATCTTTATTCAGCAAAAAAAAAAAAAAAAAGACAGAACAAAAGAAACAGAATCATTAATTGTAATACAATATAACAGCTTCCTGTTATACATGTGTGTTTTGAGACCAAGAGGATGCCTACTGGTTTAGGTTTGTTATCTGATAACATTGATGGTGAAAAAGTGATGATGATGATGTAATATGTTTTTCTTAGTTCTCTTTTGAATGCTGTACAGGAATGCTCTGACAGTGTGTGGATTCTCCTGTTGTGTATAACGGGACTGTATGAGATGACCTTGAAAAGCAAAAAGACGTGATTTAGGACCGATCTCGTGTTTTTTTACGTACTGTACATAGCAATTCACTTTTTTCAAATAAAATGATTGCTTGTGTCAACTAGTTTGAGTGTTTGAATGTATATACTGTACAATGCAACAGAATGAAGTCCTTAATTTATGAAGGAAATCCCCCAAAGTGATCAGATTCAGAAGGTTATTCTGAAGTATTTTTATAGTCAACAAATCTTAAACTTAACAGATTTAAACCAAAGCCAATGTGGCTGATGTGGCTTATTTCTCTGTTCCTTAGACTTCCATTGTTGTCCACGGTGTCACACTGTGTGACAGGCTACTTTATTAAAATGAACATGGGCACTGTAGTTTATTTTGACTTGATCCCACATACACTGGATATTTACTGACATCAGGACTCATTGGAGCATTAATCATCAGCTGAAAATAGTCCTCAACAAATGCACTTTTTACTCCTGTCTGAATGATGTTTGCTAAAAGCTACAGTGCCCAGCCATTTTAGTTATTCAGCTTTCAAAAAACAAAAAAAGAAACAATATATTTGTGACCCACTTTTTAGAATTTTACATCTTCAGTAGGAATAAATGGGTTTATAGAGTGTCGTGCCACACAACAGCCTGGTGAAGTCAGTAAGTGTTGAGAGATGGACTCAGCATTGTTGGTTTGGTCTTTTAATGGGATTTGTTGCCAATAATTGCCTGACTTATCATTTAAGCTATGTAAACACAAGAGACACAAGCGTTCATAATAAACATCCCTGCTGTAGTCCCTATGAATATACACACATACTCCACCAGTTCCACCGAAGATAATGAACTATTTGAGAACTGCTTAGTATAAAAAGCACAAGAACATTGTTTAAAAGGAGCCATTGTGATGTGATGCACATTAATAGCCAATAGGGGGCAGCATTTTCAAACCTAAACTGGTCCCACTGTGCATACAGTTTCATGGTGCCTCATCTAACCAACCACTGTCAAGCTCATCCAGGTTCCTGGTCCAGTATGTGTGGCTGACAGTGCAGCACTTCCTGAGTTTTAACACTTCCTCCTCAGGTAGAAAAGAAAATCATTTTTAGTCAACTGGTGTTTTTGATTATGCACCCTTCTGGGCGCATAAACTTCTCTGATAAATGTTTTTTTTTATGTTCATTACATTCAAATCTACCAGTGTGTATCTCCTGTTTCACTGAAAATGCACAGTATGAAGTGCACTGAGCATGCGTGTTGGAAGCATCACACATTGTTCTGCAGACAGACCCATGGTGATGGCAGCGGGAGGGAGACAAAGACAGATGGTGTGTGTGTGTGTCTGTCCATGTGTGTTCTTGTACGAGTGCACGCGTGTGTTTGCGTGTCAACGTGAGCTTTTGTCAACATGTGTGTGTATGTGTGCCACAACACAGATGTTTCAGGAGTACTGCTGTTGCTCGTGCTGCTTACCCCCTTCATGATGGAGGCAGTATACTGAGGCCTGGCAGCTGTTATATTGAGGGGGGGTCGAGTTTATTCCAGGTGAAATATTTCCTTCCCAGTATAGGAATTATTAAAGCTATGATGTAGAACAGAAAAGAACAAAACTCCGAAGATCAGAACACAATAGAATAAAACAGAATAGGATGCCCCTTAATCTGCTGCAACAGAAAATTATCATGCTCTTTGTTTCCTCTTCCCATACAGTTCCATAGGCGTAACATGTTATGGATGTAATCTCTAAGAGGATTCTCTCTGCTTGGTATCATGGAACATGTTAATTTCAGCTCTTTATGTTCCTTATTGAAACAGACCCAAGATCTCCCAGGCCTGCCAGCCTGCAGCCAGCCAGCCAACCGTCATCAATTCACCCCTAATCTCTCCCCCCCCAGCCCTTTTATAGCTAATCCATTGTGTTGGTCATTGTCATCTGATCATGTGTGACCCGGGCTGTTCTATAGCTGGTGCCTGGCAGCCTTGCATTGACTTTTGACGTACATCTACAGGAAGATATTAGTGGCGAGGTTAAATCTTGTCTGCTTTCATCGGATTGAGGATTGTAATTTTGCTTGACTGTGGCAGAGATTTCTTAATATCAAGAAATATCAAAAATCACTCCAAACTCATCCAACTATGAGTATCTCAGAGGAATGTGTCTGTTTTTAAGCCAGCCTGAACATTGAGTAGTATAGATAATATTGGCTCAAGCTCTGATGTGCTATAGTTCAGATATTTAAAAAAAGAAAAAAAAGAAAAAAAAAAGTTACATTCTCAAAAGTTACCAATTGTTCCTTCACAGAATAAAATGATCTAATAAAAATGTATTAGGTATATACATTAGGCAGTGAATCTAGTTTGGAGTTTGTAATTTAAATGTTATATGAATACTGGGATTGTATGACGAGACAGATCCCTTTAACATCATATAGTGTGTTCAAATCAGTGCTCTTGTATATCATTTGAATCATTTTATAAACAGCATTAACAGCATTAATAGCATCTTCAACTGTATATACGTTTTGAACATACTAAAATATCATCTTTTTTAAAAAGATTTACACCTGTAAAAGTCTTTGTAGACCTACACACTCAAAAAACATAAAGGGTCATTTTTGTTTAGTGCATACTGAGATGAAGACAGCACAGGAAATCCATCAGAGTACAACAGAAGTGTGGTTTACCATCCATAAGCTGTACGTGACACCCAGCGATGGTGCGATCATTCCCAGATAACTAACTTACTGTCATAACACACTCATACCCCATCCTCTCCCTCTGAGCTCACCCAGTGCCTGTTTTCATTTGTTAGGAATCATCTCATCCCAGCTGGAATGAGAGGCTGCAACCACTAATGGCGCTCATCATGTCTTCATTATTTTTCAAAACTTCTACTGATGCCTGTGCCCTCACAGGATTCCCTCGTTTTCCCGCCTGCCTCCTTACCCACGCCTCACACTTCCCTCACCCCCGCAAGGCCCCTGGTCGATCTGTCTATGTGCCCCTGTACTGACTCCTCATTAACACATGAATGAAGAAGGGAAGGGCTTGCTAAGGCTTGGACGCCAACAGAAGGCAGCGTATTTGCAATTCAAACCTCTGACCGACCCCTTTCCACCCCCACCTCATCTTCCCAGCCCAGTATACTGGGACTGGAACTGTCACCAGAGTGATTGAGGATGTATGTGAGGAGGGAGAAAGGGACAGAGAGAGACAGATGTGCATTCACACACTCATGTCATGCCTCTGCACACTTCCATATTGACATGCACAATGCAAATATGCAAACATGCAGAGGCAGAGTAGAGTGTGTGAGAGAGAGTGCTATAGACCAGTAGTTCTCAAACTTCTTCATATCAAGGACCCCTAAACTTACACAAATTAGACAACGGACCCCCATCCGTTAAGATTTTTGCTTTTAGATGTTTTATTACAGAAGGTGTATGAAACCCATGACCAAAATAGTCATAAATTCTGTCATCGTGTTACTTAGAAATGGAATTATAGTGAAAATAAATGATTCCCCTTTTTTTTCTGGGGACCCACTGGAACCCTGAGACCCACTGCTATAAACTAATGACTTTCCAATATAATGATTCACCAAACTACAGTCCAGTTATAAATGGGGCACCATCATAAGGAGGACTTTTGACTTATAAGAGCATCAAGTAAATTTACCCTTTACATCACAATCTAAGAGTTCCATAAGAGTGTAGTATTCTGTCAAAACAGGAGAAAAAAATCTTCACTTCTGTTTTTTAAAATTAAAATTCTGTCCAAATCCCTATAATTCAAAAACAGGGATAAAGTACGGATTGAAAAATTCTTGTTTTCATTTATAATACTATCCTCTTGAATTTCACAGAAGCACCACAACCATGTGTAGAACAGACCTCCTGATGTCAGAGTTGCATAGGCTACATGTTCAAGTTCAAAAACATGTAGTGAAATTCTAGAAAATAAATAATAAATAAATAAAACACGTAATTTGTCTATTAAAAATTTTGATAGAGAGGAAAATTTGACTCCCCCCGCGCCCAAACACCAAAAAAAGCTCCTTAATATCACTGAGAGAAAACATTTCACAATAAAGTATTACACATATAATTAAAAGCAATGTCAACAAAACTGTTAAAACTAAACTTTACCAAAAAAAAATAACAGTACGGAACATAAATTGTATTTTAAAACAAACAAACAAACAAACAAAAAACGGAGATGTCGTTCACTTTGCTAAGCATCAAACCTCCTCTTGCTCCTCTTCACAAAAAAAGAAAAAAAAAAAAAGAGTTGATGTGTCAAACTACGTCACTTCCCGTTCCCTCCCCTGCTACTTCCTGCACGTGCCGACAATATGGCAGCATCTGTAGCGATTCATCTGGAGTTTGGGTAGGCGAATTTAAAGCTGATAGTTTATTGTGCCTGTTTACGTGTCCTGGTGGCACTTATGTGGAAACAATACGTTACATGACCGCTGTAGTAGGTTATGTTTGTACCTTTAGCCTTTGTTTAGTTAAACCAGACCTCTAATCAGTGTAACTGACAGTGTAACCAGATCTCACTAACATTAGTCAGTGCGCAGTTCAACATTTGAGGGCATACAAACCTTGTTTTTTAACCTTATCAGCGAATTTAATTTATTTTCATGATCGCACACATGTTTGCTGTCTGCCCGGAGCTATAAAATGTTTTCCCGGGCGCAGACCAGCGTTTTTATCAAACATTTATACAGACTGAGCCTCGACTGGTGTTATGGTTTAACCAGTGACCGTGTTGAGTTGTGACTCTCAGCAGAAGGAGTCGTGGTTACTCAAGACATCAACAGATGCTGAAAAAACGAACAGAGCAGCCTTTAGTTTTACTTAAATCTACTGTAAATACACATTTTACTGTGTTTATTATCTACGCTCTAACAGTTTATGTAAGATAAATTGTGTTCAGCAAGACGCATTCACCTCTCGTAACGTTTCTTATTATGTGGGAAACAAACCGTAGCCTGTAAGTTGCTGTAACTTAATGAAATTTGAATGCTTCTTGTTGTAGGCCCAAAAGGACGAGATGAATACATATTTTATTGAACATTCAATTAAGAGAATTTTAAGGCTTTGAGGAGGACACCTACGTGGTCTGTTCGTGTTTTCAACGACTGCCGTCACCGGTTACCACGACAACCACTGAAGCATTCGGCCGGAAGTCACCAGTTAACACCGTCACTCTTTAAATCGAAACACCTGCCGCAGCAGAGGGAGAGCAGGGCGGAGTATTGGATTTAAACGTTGTTGTCGATAGAAACAATGACAACCGTCTGAGAGACGAGTATCACATTTTATATGAATGTAAGCATAAGGAATTGTAGAGAAAGGTACTTGCCAAAGTATTACTTAAACCACCCATTTATGTTTAATCTTGTTATTTCAATCAGATAAGCCCAGAATTGTTTGTACATTAGGTGCCTTTTTGACGAATGTCCTTTCTTTATGTAAGTAACATTTGTTAGCCATGCAATGTGCTATTGTTTTGTTATTATTGTAGTTCTGTTTGTGCTCTATAGCATGTGACTATGGTCTTGAGTCAAATAAATGAAAAAAAAAAACAGATGGGGGGAAAGGTGCTGGTTTTAAGTTTGTTTATATGACATATCCATCATCATGTAGTTGCTACTGGTCTCTAATCTGAGAGACGATGGATACTGTCTTAACATTTTTTATGGAGACAATGACAAAAGAGAAAACGCTTATTAGCTCATATATAATGTTACACAGCAACAATGCTTAACATAACAACAATAAACAGTGCTGGCAGCTGACTGACTTGACCTTTAACATCTCAATATATCTAAGTTGCACATTGCAGGCTGTAAAACATTTTAAATTATCTCAGACCATGACATGCACAGAGACCATTCCTCTCAGCGGCAGCAGCAACAGCACACAGTTTGTAGAACTGATCACCTCTCTTGGTTCTTCCTGCAGACCAGCGAGAGGTGAAAAGTCTGTCTGGTAAAACATGCTACCGTGCACCTTTTCATTTGCACAGATGACATGCAACTCAACGTTGAAGCTGCGAATATGGAGCGTTGCTCCTTAAAAAGAATAAAACAAGTTGAACATAACAACTGAACTTAACAGTCAAAGGACAACTACTGTCCACCAGAGCTGTAGACCAGTGATATAAAAGAGATGACCTAACCTTAGCTCTGCTGCTGGAGCATTTAATTATTAGACCTCAGCACTGAAAGGACTTTGTCTCAGCTAACGCTATTAAAACAGATTCAGATGGACAATATTTGAACACTGTGTCATTGGTGTGGTCACCAGTGTGATACCTAACAGACTTGCAGCTTTACTTGCTTATGAAGACTTAAGACTTGTCTTGCAGTGTCCTCTGTTGGTCTCCTGAGTATCATCAGTTTTCTCACTGATGCACAAATAATACAGAAAACCTTTCTCTCTGTCTGGACAAACTGCCACAAGCTCAGAGTAATGGAAACTAGCGGTAAATAGCTTTTATATATTTAATCCTGGAGTCTGTTTAGGCCACTTACATTTATGTGTGTTGTTTAAATGTTGATATACTTCTAAAGGCGTTTTTCTCTTGATGATGGGGATAAGAATTCAAGCATTTCATCTTGGTGCTCCCCATGGGAATTATCAATGTGTGTGTTAAACAGCACCAGCAATTAGCTCTTTCTGTATTGTGTGAAAAAAATCCCACAATGTGTCTGTTTTAATAACATTTCTATTGGAAGAAGTTAATTAGACTGGCATAGTGGAGCGCCAGTGTTACTGATGGGCTCATTATGAACCCTCACAAGTGACTAAATGCCACCAAAACATTTATGTATCTATCTGACTCTCTTTTTGTCCAGAGGAGGAGCAGAGCTGCTTTTTAATGGTGTGAAGGAACATCATGTCACTCTTCCAAACCAGGCCGAACCTTGTGAGTATCACCTGTCAGAGATTCTCTGTCTTTTAAAGTAAATGTTTTGTTTATTATGTAAGAAGGTCAGGAAGCCCATGGCTGATTAAAAGTTCCCGATGCGTGTTTTGTTTATAATTAAAGGACCATTCCAGTGTTTCTGGAAGCTTAAGTTTATTTATTACAAATCACACGGACTGGTATTATATGGAATGTGTACTTACATTGTGATCATAACATCCATATTTGCGTATTATTTGACTTCACGTTTTGAATTTCTAACAGGACAACTTGTTAAAGCAATATGATTAACCCACCCTCTGTCCACCAGCACATGTATGCACCAGATCAGGTTCTCAACCTTTTGAAATTGACTTTAATAATGTACTGAAATGAAATAACAAATATATTGAAATATACACATATGCTGTGAACGAGTGTCTAAACCTTTGACTGGTGCTGTCAATATAGAAGGTTTTTTTTTTTTTGGAGAAACCAAAGAATCCTTCACACTTTCAATCAGTCATGCTCACTTTATTAACAACATTCTGGCCTTTCATTGAATTTTATCTCATCAACAGTCTGCAGGATTCTTTGGTGTCTTTAGAGTTTTTGATCATACACACACATCACTGAGGTTTTTTGGGTGTAAGAACTTGTGTGTTTTAATTACCTACAGAATAGTTTGGAAACGATTAGCAGTTATTTTAAGTATACATCACAAAAAGCTATCGATATGATATCGATCTTTATATCAAAATAATTGTAATAGTGCAAAGAATATTTTTTTAGATCATAATGGCCACACACACAGTTATTCTCTGGACCTGACCTCTGGAAATGAAATATTAATGATATGGTCACATTAGGATTTGAAGAGGGAGCGCACCATTTATGTCTTGTGATCTACCTTATTTTTGCTTTAAGGCTGTTTCGACCATATGCATTTTAGTGGTTATAACACTGCTACAACAGTATTTTATGGAAATGCATGTAGTGCTCCATAAAGCAATGATGACATTAAAGAGTGTAAAAGGGGAGTTGATGTTACTGGGGGTTGCAAGAGAGCGCTTGGGGTAACAGAGCTCTGTTATTTTTTTATCTAGGATAATTATGTCCAACTTGGCAGACGCATACTCAATTTTCAGTTCATAAAAACTTTTTTCACCTCAGGATCCAAACTGATTTCATTTGATTTTGACAGAGGGATTCAGTCTCCTTCCAATCCAGGTCACTAACTCCGCTCAGTGGAGCCGAGGAGAAACCTGCCCGCAGCAGATTTTATTCCCCAAACCCAGCTCAGGACCCGGGTCATTGACAGAAAAAAAAAAAAAAAAAAGAGAGAAGAGGCTTTTTTTTTTTTTTTAGAAGAGCAAAAGTTTGACTGTGAAATCTGTTTCTTAGAGGTAAATATAATGGTGTGTGTGTTTTACGGAGAGAGACAATGAGAAAGAAATATGTGTCTTTGGAATTTGACTAAACAAAGGGTGTTCAACCACGGCGCTGATGTTACCACGACAACAAAAAGACAAAAGTTGACCAGGACAGGGAATGTCAGGAAGATATGACCTTGCTGCACCAGCCGACCTGAGTTTGTGTGTGTGTGTGTGTGTGTGTGTGTGTGTGTGTGTGTGTGTGTGTGTGTGCGTGACACAGATAATAGAAAACCCCAATATTTGCCATATAGTGCACATGATTCTGACGTCACAGGAGGACATTTTGACATAAAATTTTCTTGTGATCTTGGGTCTGGACCGGTTGTGTGTCTGGCTGGTTTGCTCATCCTGAAAATCTTGCTCTGAACAAATTTCACCTTACTTGTGTGTGTGTGTGTGTGTGTGAGTGTGTGTAAGTGTGAGAGAGAGAGTACATCGGGGGGCAGTGAAGGCAGATATAATTGGTTCTGAATCCTTCGTATTTCTCTTTGACCCCAGCCAGTGATTGATGACCCTCGACTGAAGCACCCCACCCCCACTCTCTCTCTCTCTCTCTTTTTCTACCTATCTAACTCTCCCTCATATACACACACACACACACACACAACAAAGCCCCGGTGGTCTAAGGATCACACAGTTTTTTGCGCCACACATCAGCAGAAAGATGGATAGCCCCCCCCCCCTTCACATGACCGTCATAATCGGACGAAGACAGAAAAGCAAAAGGCCAAGAAAGGGGGGAAAAAGTGCGTGCACAAAAGAGAAGCGGGAACTGTTTTGAATCTGTGTCAAAATGGCGCCTTTTCCCTCCCCTCCATGTCTCCTTTCCACCCACGCAACGCAGCCATCCCAAGATGCATTAGGAGTCTGTGACGCATTTTCCCCTCTCTCTCTCTCTCTCTCTCTCTCTCTCTCTGTCTGTCTCTCTCTTTCTCATCCATTTGTTCGCTCATTTTCTTTTATCACCTCTCAGTCTCAACATGTCCTTGTTCTTCGCTTTCACCTCTCCAACTCCTAATTTCTTTACAGTGTCTCATCTTTTATACAGCGCAGTTCATTTATATCAGCCTGCTTCAGACTACTGATGATTAAAATTTGTAGTCCTGTGTGTAACCTTTTAACAAGAAAGCCATTAAAAGGGGGCCCGATGACTTGTTTCTTTTAAAAAGCAGCTCAGTTGATTGAGTTTGAATTATTGCTAACATGTGTATTAAGCCAAGGCAACCTGTTTATATTCGATGTGCAACTTTTAACATGTTTGCGCGTGTGTGTGTGTTTGCAGAGGGGGGAAAATAAAAGAGAAGGCAAGAGATGTAAAGAGACAGAGGGGAGGAGAGCAGGTTTTTATGAAGGAATGAGTGTGTGTGTCTGAGAGAGAGACGAGAGAGAGAGAAAGCAAATGAAAAAGTAAATGGGTGAAAGGATGAAAGAGCGAATGAGGGGTAATGGTGGAGAAAAATACCAATAGTCAAAGGCCGAGGGAGAGCAAAGAAAGGAGTCACCACAAAAGAAGGAGTTATGACCGTTGTAGTGATTAGTTCTGTTTTTAGCCCCGCAGAGGTGCAGGTCAATATTCACTGCCCTACTCTGTGTGTGTGTGTGTGTGTGTGTGTGTTGGAAGGGGAGGTTTTTGTCCTTTTTTTTTTTTTTTTTTTTTTTTTTTTTAATGGAGGCCTGGCCCCGTAGAAAACTACTCAGCTGCCCGAAAGCATTGCAATTAACCTGAACACCATTCACACTGGCTTCACACACACTCACATCACACCTTACACATTGCATATCATCCACACACTGTTACCCTTATAGCCACGGTGATCAGGCAGGTGCCTCGAGAAATCCTGTATATTTTTTGGAGTCGCTATTTTATTTGATGTAATCATCGGGGTGTTTTATATTTTTATGTTTTGTAATCATGTTTATGCCACCATTAGGATGGGGAGCACTGTAATTCTTTTTTTTTTAATGGATCAATAAATCGAAGGTTGAATTTGGGAAGATGATTCTTCCACAGAAAATTAAAATAAAACATTTTTGTGATGAGTGTTGAACCATTTTTGCTGTTTTAAAGTACGACAACAGGAAGATGTTTTGCAGATTTCAGACACTCGACATTTTAGATAGAAATGCAAAATATATTTAAACCTGCGTTCAGAATCAAACGAGATCGTTGATAGAATAGAAGAGCAAAAAATGTGATGTATCTGCATTGTATTTTTTCCCCAACATGCATCTTTTTTTTTTCTTCCTTCCTGAATGTATTTCATGTAAACACCTCAGCCATTGTACTGTGTTAATGTGACATTCGCTCTGCCTTTGATACTGCTGAACTCTTCAATCCCTGTGTGGTTTGACGCCTACCTGCTACGTCTCCACCGCTCTCCTTACACCTGACTTGAGATGACTCACTGTCATCCTCTTACCCCTCGTATCTCCTCCATCTGCTGCTGCTGCTGCTGCTGCTCTCGTTTCCTCTTGATCTCCTCAAGTGTATTTGCGCTTCTTCTCCTTTTGTTTATTTACTCTCTCCTCCTTTTTATATTTCCATCCCTCATCTCTTCCGTTCTTGTGTAAATTGGTCATGGAGGCCGATACTGTTCCTTTTGATGCTTTATTTTTTTTTGTAGTAGTAGTCCTGCTCTCAAGTGTCATTGCGAGTCGTTGAGCTACATTAAGCAGACAGCTGTGATCACGCACCCAAGCCGCACATCCAGGAAATAGTCACAAGAAAATATTATTTGTGTACATGTATTTTTGTCCATATTATTACACTGTTTCCCCCTTTTTTTTTTTTTTATAAGAAAACACCAAGCTCTAACACACACACACAAACACTGAGAGGCTCTCGCACCACCTTGAATCTTAATGTTAATGATAGCCACAACGATAATATATTCATTGTTAGATGTTTAGTGGGGATTTATCCTAAAAACTCTCATTGTCATCGCCTTTGTGGCTGTCAGTCGGTCTGAGTGAGGCTCAACCTATTGTTGAGACAAGGTCAATCTGATTGTTCAAGAGGTCAGACTCATAGAAAATTCAAGCATCGCTGATATTCAAGCTCAGACGAGAAGCATTTAGTGTTTGACTCTAACAAAGAAAATTATTATTCTGAAATTGGATTTTTGCAGCTCTTTTTATTAGCCCTGAACTGAGAAATATCACCAGAATGACACTGAAAAGGGAAAAGAATAGATATTTTTAAGGTGTAGATGCTGAAAAATGTCTGGATCAATTTTTTTTTCTCTTCCTTTTCAAAACATGTCCGTGGGTTCATGAGTGTTGTATATTATCAAGTCGAGCTGCATATAGTCTGTTTTCTACATTTTTAAAATTTATACACATTTTTATTTCTCTCTATCCAAGGTGCACAAAGTCGCTCTCGGCCATTGACATCAGTCAACCCTCCCCCCTTTTGCACTGCCGTCTCCTATCCCCCCCACCAACTCCCCCAAACCCAACACACACATAAACTCATACATATACATGCACACAGACACACACACACACATATTACACAGCCTTGTCCCGCCTGGTGCTTCTGTCGCGTCATATCGACCAGGGGGCTGGAACCGTGCACCTTGACCCTTCACCCCTGACCTGTGACCTCTGTTGTCTGCCTCTATGTGTGTGTGTGTGTATATGTGTGTGTGTGTGTGTGTTTTCTAGGGGACATGAAGCAGCTGCTGGTCTGGATCCAACAGAACCTGCTGAAGGAACGGCCTGAGCTCTTTGTCCAGGGAGAGTCTGTGTAAGTGTGTGTGTGTGTGTGTGTGTGCACTTGACACACACTTGATCTATGTGCAAAAATATAACCTTGAAGGATATGTTATATATCAAACTGCAAATACAGAGTACAAAAATACCATAAAATGCCTGGTGTGACATATAAAAATTCCTCGATAAGAGAAGCTTTCAATATGTTGAAAATGTGAAAATGAAACTGAAGTAGACGGTGAGTCGAGCAGCTTTTTCTGAAGCATTTCTCCTGCAGTTTAAAACTGCTGAAATGCTGGAGAGAAAAAAAAAAAAAAAAAAACGTCTAGCCTCGAGGTTATAGGTTTCAGTAAGATGATTACCTGTGTGCAATTGTGTGTGTGTGTGTGTGTACACATGTGTAAATGTGTGGGTCCAGGGCTCACAGCAGCCTTATAGGACTGGCTGACTTTTACAGCTGCCTTTGTGCAGGACTATTTATAGCATCACCCAACCAATGAATGGAGAAAAAGCTGGGCTACCTATAAACCTTATAGATTAGATGTGCGTGATTGTGTGTACTTTATGTTGGCTGTTTTGTTTTTTTTTGAGCAAACCATCATCAAGGTGTTTTGTCATAATCTCTTGAAAAGATCTAAGGTCACTGTGTGTGATTAGTTTACAAGCGTTGCCCCTTTTTTTTGTATTCTTTTGTTCGTTTCTCAACACAGCATGGTTTTTTGTGTGTGTGTGTGTGCGCATGCATGTTGTGTGCAAGCGCATGTTTGCACGTACAGGTTCCTCTCACGTTGCCCTTTCTCATTGACGTCATAGCATCTACAAGGTGGATAGAAGCTCATTTGAACAGTATGAGACATCTATCTGTTTTGGACGTGCCCTTATCTTGCCATCCACATTACCTAAATTGCTCCGTAGCTTTCAGAAAAAATACACAAACATCTGTTAAGAAGCCTCCACCTATAGGTGCCTGATGTTACCCTCCCCCATTACCCCCATTATCCTCTTTTTAGGGGTGGTGGGCTTTTCTTTTTCTTTTAAAAAAAAAGAGAAAACAACTGGTGCACGTTTTATTTTTGGGCCCCCGTTCATTTTCAGTCACACTTTGCTTTTACCTGCAATCTCTCTACTCTTTTACATCAGCCACTTATGTCTCATATAAGAAAATCCTCCTTATATAGTCTTTGTTAGCTAGAAAACAATTTGAGAATTGTAATTGTTTGTGCTACATATTAGCAGTTTAAATGTACATAACATTAGCAGCAATGAGAATGACCCCAAAGCCCTTGTTTAAGATTCAGTATGGGCTGTAAACATGAACATCACACACACACACACACACATGCAGTCAGTTTACACTGCTAGATAAGAATATGCTGGTGTATGTTCTCAGATGTAATATTGTAGTAGTCATATTCTTTTGTACTATTCATGTATAATTATTACATTTACATTATGAAAATGTAAATGCCAGAAATATATAAGAAATATATAACTTGACCATTTTTTTTCCTAGTGACTTTCAGGTGTATTTTCATCACTTAGCTGTACTTTTAACAAAGCCACATTAATTACCCCTGTGTCCCAGTCCACCACCTCAAGAAGTTAAAGAGTACACTGCAATTAGTAATAATTAGAAGGAATTAAGTTAATATTTATTATTATATTATTTATATTTATATGTATGGTTTAATTGATAATTTGTAGAATGTTTTTTGACATTGACATTTTTTTTCAGAAAAAATCAAAAGTAAAAACGCACAAAATTAGGATTTAACTTTTCTATTTCTGTTACATAAAAACAATGCAGCACTTCTTTTAACTCACTTAGTATTCATATTTCAACTTCATATTACAACTTGGAAGAATGGTTTCTCTTGTTTTTTTTTATATATGTTTCATTACTGGATACTGAATGCAGATGGCTGTTTTTCCTTAATCTATATAAAATATGTGTTTATGTGTGGTCTGTAGAGACGTTTTTGTATCTTTTTCATGCATGTCTATGAATGTGTGGGTCAGTGTCTGTCACTGAAAACGGTGTGTTTTCCTACAGGAGACCTGGGATTCTGGTGCTTATCAATGATGCAGACTGGGAGCTAATGGTGAGGTGTGTGTGTGTGTGTGTGTGTGTGTGTGTGTGTGTGTGTGTGTGTGTGTGTGTGTGTGTGTGTGTGTGTGTGTGTGTGTGTGTGTGTGTGTGTGTGTAAACATGCATAATTATTTTTTTTTAGCTCTTTTAACCTATGTTGTCTGTTTTCAGGTTGCACTATTACAATGTTAAATGATGAGATCATGCATACAGAAGAGTTTGTGTTCATACTACACATAAACATTCTCATAAAATGCTTATGTGAACATTTAAATTAAAAAGAGGAAGAGTGTTTGTGTGTGTGAAGGTTATGATGTTAACCTGTACGTTCATGTTCATTTTCTCAGTCGGTTAATGTTTCATAAAATGTGGAGGCAGCTGCAAAACAAGTTTGTCCTCAGGGTCTCATATCTGTACACATCTTTACACGCACACACAAGTCTGTGTGCCTCAATTTGAATCAGCTGATTCAATCACAGGATGTAAATGAAATAAAAAGTTTGTCATTGATCGGACCCCGACGGGAACATGGGAGTAATACACATATTTGTATTGGTAAACACATATTTTTCCTTTGATTTAACGGAAGAAATGTTGAATATTTTGTGTGTGTTCTTCTCCTCAGGGGGAGCTGGAATACCAGTTACAAGACCAAGACAACGTTGTGTTTATTTCTACTCTTCATGGAGGATAGAAAATACAAACATATCTTTGACATCTCTGTAACGGTCTCAGCCTTTTTCCTCCACATCCTCTGCACTCCTCACTCTTTCACATCTCAACAAAACATCACCCCATTGGACGCTGTGGGTCCGTCAACCTGCGCTGTGACAGCTGAGGTGATTGATGTTGGTGCAGGAATAAGTGGGAATTCAGAGATGGTCACCAAGAAATATGTGGATCCTGCGAGATAAGAATTCTTTTGACGTTGGTGTAAATACCAACTTCAAAAAAAATTTCAAAAACTGGACCCGTCCAGGGGACAGTCATATGAAGCCCTGGTTGTACTGGTCAGCTCACAGTTGTGACTGTATGAACCTACAGTCGGTGTGTAAACCTTCATCTCCCTGCAACCTCTCTTCCAGCATGGTTGTAAAAGACAATGTGACCTAATCTTGAGGTTCAAAACGACCTCCAGCTCACTAGCAAAGAAAATAGAAAATAATGTAACTGTCATCTTAAGAGCATCACAATGACCTTTACTTTTTTTTGGAGGGTCTTAAATGGCCCAAATGTTTCATAAAATGTTTTTTTTTTAATTCTTCTAATTGCTTATCATATTTTCCCTCACCATGGGGGATGAGATTAAAAGCTTTTTTTTTCTAATTGAGTGCCTGAATTTTATTTTATTTTTTAAAATCTTTCTAAGAGTAATTTCTGTGTACAATTATAATTTCTGCCATTACACTCTTAAATCGAAAAAATGTTTTTCAAAATATTTCAACAATGTGTGTTCCCTATTTTTTTTTTTTATAAGTGGCTACTTACAGCCATAAACAGTGGTGGAATAAAAAAAATCAATTCTCTTGTGCTCTTTTCTTTCATTTACAAATAATATTTTTATTTGCATTAAATATTTTTTTATGTTTCTGCTGCTAAATGTTAAGTTTCGCCAATGTTTTGTTTTTTTCCCCCCTAAAATAAATTTTATTGTTCCACAAATTCCAAATTTACATTGTTGGCTTTGTGTATTTCACAAAGTGCCGGATCTCAACATGTCACCATAAAACCCAATTTTGTCTGCAAGGATCCATCACTTGAGAGAGATTTTACTATCCTAACCCCGCTCAACTGGAATATTCATAAGAAGGGGGGTGGAGTGTGTCTGTGTGTGTGTGTTTGGGGGGAAGTGGGGGGTGGGATGGAGGGGTTGAACTACAGGACCACTGCGGGAGGTCGAGGTCTAGCCTCCGGGCTGCCCTCCCCTGAACGCCCGGGGCGACCTAAAACCTTTTCTCGGTTGTAGAGTCCGATTTGCAACGGGAAACCGGCCGATAATGGTTGGTAGAAAGGAAATGCTAATGAGGCTACGAAAGGGTTTAGAGAGGAGAAAATGTAGCTCTGTGTCTGCTAGTGCAGGCCTACGACACTCAGAGACTTTAACTTTCTTTTTGCATGTTGTCCTGTTAAATGTAGCTTTGTTTCTAATCATTTGGACCAAATATTAAGAACAACACATGTTTTGAAACTTCATATGCTGTAAACTGTTTTTAAAATGTCTCTTCTGTTACAGCATCATACTATATATATCCTACAGTTTCCTATAATCCTTGTGCAACAAATTAGGTCTATTTCAGTTTCAATTGCAATTTACTGATGCTGTTTGTAGCCTTTATGCATTCAGTTATACTTGACATTTTCCACCTGATCCTTGCAGGGTTATAACTTGAGCATGCACACTGACTGACTGACTGACTGCTCAACAGGAGAAAGGGTGACCTGGCCTCACTATGAGATCACACACATACACACACATGTATCTGAACAATTCAGGTTACACTAACACTTAACAAGTGCCTGTGATCTCCAGTCAGTCAGCAAACTGAGTAAACAAATAGATTTATAGGAATACATATAGTTTAAAGAACAATCAGATAGTTGTTTTGTTTTGTTTTTCTACATCCTACAACCTATTTCTATTTTTTTAATTATTTTTATTTAAAAAAAAAAAAAAAAAGCAAATCTGAGCTTCCCTTCATTAAAGCCTGAAGTGAAGAAAAATATAGGCTATATTAACCCCCAATATTTCGATTATTCTGGCAAAACCTAAACTGTTATTAATTACACTTTGATGGAAAGCTTTCTGTGTGTGTTCTCATGTACTCTGAGATTATTTACTAAATAGAATGACACATTTCTGTTTGCTTTCCTGCTAAAAAAAAAAAAAAAAAAAAAGCATCTGTTGCCAAATTTGCTCTCCATCGTGTTTTCCTATATTGCACCCACAGGCCTGCACACTTTCCTGTATTTACTATCCACCATTGTCTGTATCAGAACACAACACTGTATAGTCTGAAATATACAACTGCACAAACTAGTGAAAACTGGGTTTAAGGCACAAAGGTTTATGTCCAAGAAAAGCTTTTAATTAGAGGTATTTTAGCATCAATCTCCACCATCAAAATGCTGCAAGCTCTGTTACAACACAATACTGCAACCTGCTGATTATTATTAAAAAATTAGGTCTCTATGGGAAACACTTTTCTGTTATGCTGCTGATGTTGACTTTGTGGAACACGCAGGGGAAAAAGAGCAGGCTTCTAATATTAAAATAATTTCTATCGTGGTTGTAATTGGATGCTTCAAATGTTCTGTAAAAGGGTGAAAAGGGTAAAAAAAAAAAAATAAAAATAAAAATAAAATAAAATGAAAAAATAAAAACAATCTCTCTATAAGAGAAACACCAGTGAACTGAACACAGCAGCATTTCTGCACAACAGCAAACATGTTGCACTGATCTCCTGCATAAAGAAAGGTTAGCCTTTAATGTGCAATAACAGCACACACGTTGGCTATATGTGTGTGTGTGTGTGTGTGTGTGTGTGTGTACGTGGTGCTATAAATTAATGGATGAAGCCATAAGTGAGAATAAAACGAGAAATAAATTGTACAAAAAACATATGAATAAAAAAAACATTTTAGACAAGAAAATATATTCAAGACATAAAATATTTGTTTATATTTCTATTTAACCGTTAAAACGTGATTTCATTACTATTGATTCGAGTAATGTTTGTTTAAATGTTTATTCTTTTTTTATCATTACAAAAAAGGGGAAACCATTAGAATTATTTCAAACACAAACAATGAAAAAAAGTAAAAACATAAGACCTTCAAATGGGCCAGAAAGCATCCCACGTGATGCTGTTTAGCTCCAGAGATTTGGCAGCATCAATCATCAGGCCTCCTCTGTGCTGTTTTGTTTTGTTTTATTTTATTCCTGTATTTAAACCTTCCTTACACTCAATAAACCACCTTTTATTCTGCTTTAGAAGCATTAAATGCGTTTAAACAATTGTGTTTTAACTCGTGTATCTGTGCTTAAGAGCCCTTCTGCAGGTTACACTCTCTGTGTTTGCCTTAATAGACTCTAAATGGGCCTTTAATATATTAATAATTGATTATTTAAGAAACTATTATACAGCAAACTGCATATTTTGACGATTTTTTTTTCCAAATTTAATCTGCCTCGTTCGTTTGTATTTACAGTCCTTCCTCATTGCTTCATATATGTAATGATATGGTCCAGGTTTTTAGCTCATCTCCTGCACAGCGTGCATCTGTGCTGCATGCAGGCCTCTCTGCGAGCACCCAACTCACTGCTTTTCTACTATCTACCAAACACAGTCAATACATCGACGCTCCCAGTCGATATTTACCATTTAAAACAAACAGTCTTGATTAGATCTTCGACAAAGTGTAAATACCAATCGGGCCAAACACAACCGAAGACCCCCGAAAAACACATCACATGAGGCAGAAGCAGGTTTCCTCCACTTTATTATTGGCCCGGTCGCGCGTCTTTTCTCTCTCTCTCTCTCTCTCTCTCTCTCTCTCTCACTCACTCTCTCTCTCTTTTTCCATAACATGCAAATTTACGTATGTGTGTCTTACCTGAAAATGAGACAGTTACAACACAAAAAACGAGATTAAAGGCCTCCCTATAGCCTTCTTTGTGGGTTTTTTTTTTTTGGAGGCCTACATTCTTGATGTGGCGTTTGGCCAAAGACAGCAGTGATGAATGCGAGTCTGCAGCAACAGATGTCCATACACAATTCTTGGGGTTGAATTGGAGTTTACTCAAGAATTGCGTTTGGACAATCAGTCGCTAAAGACTCTGTGTATCCTCTAAAATTAGGAGAAGGAAATTAAGCATTTTAGTATGTAAATGACAAGTGTCCACGCGGGCTGTTATTGTATAGGCCCATGGGTGCACCTGCTACGGCTGCCTAAATGCCCTTTGACAGTAGCTATTGACTGTGCGTCTGACACCCAACAACTGTTTTCTTTCCCTTTTTTCTCTCTCTACAAGACAGGGAGTTGCAGCACTATGCATTATTTTTTTGACATTCTCACCGCTCAGCATTGCTTCTTGGATTTAAAAAAAAAAAGAAAGAAAGAAAAGAAATCTGTTGCAGCAGGAAACTAAACCTCGATGGAAAACATTCAAATATAGCTTGTTGTGCAACTTCCCACCCCCAAAGTAGTACATCCAAAATCCTTGAACACATCCCCTTATTAAATGCCAGCTCATCCCCTTTGCTGGACTGATCACCACATTAGAAGAAAGTCCATCTGTTTTTTTTCCAATTGTTTGTTAAGGCTGAGAAGCCATTGTTGCAGCCACCATCACTTTCTGACTTTTTTTCTTACTGCTGTTTCTGAAATACATTCACTCTAGTTCCTTCTTTACCCCCTTTATAACTATCTCCCCGTTACACTGGTTGCTAGTTGTAAAGTTAACCCCAAGTCTGTCCGGATCTCTGGGCCCTTAAGATGGCTGAATAGCCACCGCATCTTTAAGTAAAATGTCATCTCCTTTGGTTCACCAGAGAGTCGCATACGTTTCAAGTGTCTTTTTTTAAAAAAAAAAAAAAAAAAAAAAAGCTGGCAAACATAGGAATCAAACAGCTCAACAGCACTTTTTTTCGTTTTAAAGTCCGAGATGCCAGGAAAACGTTTCGCCATTTCTGCACCTGTGTGGTGTCATCATCTATTTAGGGAAAGATTGAAGTGCCTCAAGATGCACAATGGCTTTCCCACGATATTTAATTTAATTTAATTTTTTTTAAAAAAAAATCCTCTCCTATTTGAAGAAGAACTGGAGCATTTCTGTTCTTTCCTCTGGTGTTTTATAGCTGGTGATGAAAATGTAAAAAAAAAAAAAAAAAAAAAAAAAAAAAAAAAAAAAAAAGAAAGAAAGAAAGAAAGAAAGGAAAAAGGAGACCCCTTAGTTCCCGTTGGTGCGTCCTTGGTTCAGTTCCCACGACGTGCGTTCTCTCGGATCTCTCTGCTCCGTCCAAATGCCCCCCAGCGAGCAGCGTCGGATGGTGACAAAAAAAAAAAAAAAGAAAGAGGATGAGGAGCAGGAGAGCAGCGGGCTTCGTTACACTCCGGACAGACGCTCCTTGCTTCCATCCTTCCTCTACGGGTCTCACGGACTGACTGGCTGACTGACTGACTGACTGACTGGATGCATGTCTCTCTGCCCTCCTGGCTTTTTCTTACGCTGCTCCAACAATAAACGCTGCGGCCACGTCGCCAGGCGGAGAGAGGAGTGGAGAAGGTCCTCGCTTGGTACTGAATTTGAATAACACCACGGGGTGATAAATGTCCATTGTACTGCTTAAGTAATGAATCTCGGCTGTCCTCTATGTCACACACACACACACACATACACATACACACACACACACACACGCCAGCAGCTGCGATGAGGAACCAGCAGCCCCTCTTAAAGACACAACAGCCCTATTTTCTACCCAAAAAGAGATTACAATCCCGACACTGTTTACTCTCTGACCGCACTGCATGACGTTTAGTGTTTCTCTTGTGCCCCCTCTCTTGTGTGAGCAAACTAGTGCAACGCTGTAACCAGGCACTTGGACATAAAGCGGTGCCTTCAGCGCCATGTGCAGCCATTCTGCAGCAGAGAGGGCAGCCTACTGTAGGCCTCTGTGGCAAGTGTTGTGTTCGGAGTGACAGAAAATGAGTGAATTATATGATGCTCATGTGACAGACGATTGATGTGGCGACAGAGGACGTGTTGTCTTATAGTAAGAATACAACTTTATCTATATAGACCGTTTCATACAAAGAGAGAGAGAGATGCAATAAGAGGTCATTAAAAAGTCTAGAAGAGTGTCTTTTGCATAGGCTGAGCAATGCATTGCACATGTCCTATTACACTATAAACTCCTATTATGTTGCAGCTGTCCTTTTATTTATCTTAAAAATGCGCAAAAACGCATCTGGTTAAATCAGTTTCAGTATTTAAAAGACAAAAAAAAGTTGCAAGAATTTAGAACCAAATTAAACAGTGTGTATTTTAATAGCCAATCAAGAGTGTTGTTGTTCACGCGTAAAATCGTTCATTTTTTTTCAAAATGTGGATACAGTTCGGGGGGTGAGACGTGTGAGGTCTGTTCCTGTTCTGTGCCTTACTGGAAACAGGGATTTGAATCAAGCCCATCCTCATGTCGTGCATATCAGCACTTTTGAATGCTGCGTTTGCGCTGCAGCTTTTTGATGCTTACAAACGCCTCCTCTCTCTCTCTCTCTCCCTCTCTCTCTCTCTCTCTCTCCCTCTCTCTCTCTCTCTCTCTCTCTCTCTCTAATAAATCATCCTGACTGATCCCGCCCCGGGCGCAGGGGGTCCTCCTCTTTAAAGCTCTATCCGTTTTTCCCCCTTTTCATCTCTCTGAAGAAGCCGAGTTAACCTCTGCTGATCCACAGGGCCAGAGCCCCTCTCAGCTCCAGCCTGCCTCTCATTCATTCAACCAGTCACTCATTCATTGCTCTTTTTTTTTCTTTTTTTTTTTTTGGAGTGGTGAAAAGCAAACCCCACCATCTCCACTCCTCTCTCCCTCTCTCTTTCTCTGCCTTTTCATGCCTTGACTCTTCCAGAGGCGGGAAACCCAATAAGTCAAGAGGTTCCACTTTCACTCTCACCTTGACATCCCTCACTTATGGTCTCTCCCTCAGGGTTATAGATTTAAAGAGTGACACTTTCAGTTTCTACCATGAAACAGCAGCACAGTGCGTTCTCTTGTTTGTTTGTTGTTGTTTTTTTTTTAATCTTGTAACTACACGAAACATGTATTGTAGAAACAGCCATCTGCTGCAGAATTTTGTTCTTTGATTTAATGATGACTGTGTTTGGAAAAAAGCCGCTGACAGCTCTACAAGTGATGAACATGATACGTGGGATTTCTCACAGCACTACAAATGTTCTGGGTTTTTAGATGTGAAACATCTTCAAGTAGTGTTCAGGCAGAGAAATGATCCTTTTTAGGTGATATGAAACACTTTAAAGTATTACAACAATTCCTGGCATCCTTCTAAATGTTTTTACTTCAGTTCTTCATCTTAAGCTGTTTGTATTGCGGCTTCATTTTCCTGAATGTGAAAATTGCATTTTAAAAAAGTCAAATAAACCATTTAAGTCTAAACAGCATCACACACAAAGAAAACTGAAACACTATCGACGATCCACAGTTGTTGAATTAAGGCTTTTTAGCTCAGTAGCTTTCATGTTGGCTGTTAGTCTTGGTGGTGTATAGTAGGGGTGTGTGTGTGTACACACAGAAACAGTAGGGGACTGCTGCACTCTACGCAGGGGCCACTGTGCTTCCCTCCATTCACAAATCAATGTTTAACCCGCTGGCTAAAAGGCCTGGCAGGGGAGAGGGAGGCCCAGTCGGCAGGGTGGGCTATGAAACCATCCCATCGAGAGATGGAGAGGAGAGAGAGGACAAAGGGAGCAGGGGAATCCTTAAAATAAACCTCCTCTGGTGAAGGCATCTCCTCCCTGCTGCTAGGGCACGACTATAGAGGATGGAAAGCAGAGCAGTGAGGTTAGAAAGAGAGAGAGAGAGAGAGAGAGCGGCAATGCTGTGGCAGGGAATGTCATTTACATTTAGTGGGAGGCATGTTTAGACAGTGTATAGAGGAAAGACACATAGGAGTCAAATGGACAAAGAGGTAAATTGGTGTTTTTGAATAGGCTCAGAAAACCCTCCATCTGTATATCTACCAGCTGGAACACTGTATTCTCTCAAAATATCCTCATGAAGGAGCAGCAGTACACTAACTTCATCCTTGCAAGAAAACAGTCTTCATTTGTACTGGCTGCTTGCTGGAGAAATGTCAGAGATAGGCAGGAAATATGATGCATAAGCAGGTGCATTAAAGGAGACAGGCAGGGAATGCAGTTGAGAGAAACATACCAAAAGAAGTCTTAAGGCCATTTTTAGCTTTCTTTCCAAATTCATTCTGTGTCCCACAATTTCTTATTTCACTTTTTCTGCGCCTTCTCGTGCTGCCAAACTACTGTTTACTGTCACGTACAGTATGAGTGAATATTTTTTGAGGTCAGTGAAGTTCAGAAGACAAGCAGCTATATCCAAAATCTCATAAAAGTAGTTATTTTACTATCTGTCTGAAAGAAAAGAGATTGCTTCACATGTTGTTGGAGTCAAGAAAAAAACTATTGATACATACATGTGTGAGTATGAAGTGCAAAGTTTTTTTTCTTGATGTGAGAAGAGTTGACTCATCAGAGATTAAACGTGTTCTTTGGACACTGATGAAAGGCTGGATTGTAAAACAAATCTCCAAGAATCACCAAATGGCATAATGGCTGATTAAAAGAAAACTCTCATATAAATGCACAACTGAGTTTGTCCTGCTACTCTACTCTGACCAACACACACTCCTCACCCTCCTTCTTCTCCTCTGCCACCACACACACACATACACAAACACACACACATACACCTTCCCCCCCAAGCATGCCGCAGCCTAAACATCCCCCAGAATTCTTTGACAGTGGCTGCGCTGTTGCTTGGCAACGATGCGACAGACAGCGTCATCCAGGGAGTAACGGAGAAGATGAGAAGCAGAGAAGTCTACACTAATCTCACTATTACTTTGTAGAGACCACGGGGTACAAGGATGTTGACAAATCTTAGTGTTTGCAAGACTAAAAGATACAAAATTCTAAATCCACCAATGAATAAATACACATTTGCAAGGTTTGTGAAGTTAATGCACATGTGCCTAAAATTTCATTAATTCAATCAACATTAAGCATGTAAAAGATTTAGATTTTCTTCTCTTTTGGGTAAAGTAACAGGTTGTAACCCATCTTATTCCTTTTTTTTATTTAAACTTTATTTAACCAGGACATCTCTTGAGATGCATTACCTCTTTTACCATGTGGGCCAAAATGGCAGCGTACGATAGGTGTCACAGAGTTAAAACCACATTCATTTACAACATCACATCCAACACAACTAAACTGGATCTGAGAAATATGAGAGAGATACAACTTAAAACAATTTAATTCCTCATGAAACACCTTTTTTTTTTTTTTTAAATGTGATGCTTGAATGCCTGATATGAAGGCAGCATTTCCAGATGAAGTTTGTAAATAATATTAAAATGCAGAGTGCATAATATTAAAATGCAGTTTCACTAAATTATGAGCAGACCCAGGGATACTGAAGATCATCCATCTAGATGATCAGGTTATCAAAATGAGTATGGAAACATAGTCATTCAGCCATATTCCAAGATTTGACAAAGCTGGATTTCCTAAATTGTGCAACTACAATGGAAATCTCTAAATTCACTGAACCACAGCAGCATTAAGTTAGATGTTAAACATCTCGTTATCAGGAGATTTCCCCTGTTAAAAACCTCTGCTTCACTCTGTCTTTCTACATCAGACCGTTACAACAACCATCATCCTCTGTGAAATCAATTCACTGGACAATGATTTAATTTGACAAGATTGAACCGATTTTTTTAAAAAAAGGACTCAAAAAGTATAAATCCTTTGATGATGATGATCTGTTTCATATTCATGAGAACACATAATGCAATCATACCTGTATCACTGACTTCATAATCTCATTACTGCCGAGCATTCAGTCTGAGCATCACTTTCTTTGTGCTGACTAAGTGGTGTTGTGTAAAGACCGGACTTGACGTACACAGGTCATTTTTTTTACTGAAGCAATTCTATTTAAGTGCTTGAGTCAAACAGCAGTATTGGCCACCTGGGTTTAAAAAAAAACCCAACCCACTGGCCTGGCTGTCAATTTATCCATACTGCTGCTACTCACATCATCCTCTTCACACCGTCTATTGTGACGAGAAACATGACATCACATTTGCACGGGCAAACAGACATTTAATTTGGTGTTATACAATGTGCACTTGTTGGATTAGTTAAACATTCATGAGCTAAAAGAGGAAATTCTTTGTGTTTCTGCAAAATCGTATATTTGCTTCTCAATGCAACTAAATAGTGGGATTTGTAATTTTACTGCAACAAATTGTGCGGCTCTAAACCTCTGGGAAATGTATGGCTAAAATAATATTTTCAATCTTCTGCTCAGTAACAAACAGCCTCTACGTATAATCCCTATCAGGTAAAGATGAAAAAATATTGAGTTTTCAAAATATCGGCTAAAAAAAGGTCAGATTTTCTTTGATTTTTACTGAAACTGCCGTGAAACTTTCAGTTTGTAAGAGTTTCATGATCTCAAGAGTTTTGTTGTTTTGCAAACCAACAGATGATCATATTATCACTCATTTAACTGTAAATTAAATGAAAATGACCAAAAACTGGAGTTGATTAACTATTTTGATAATGTAATTATGTAAAGTAATTTCTCAAGGAAAAAACACCAAATGTTCTCTTTTCTCTTCTCAAATGTGAGATATGCACAATATGTGGTATGCAAAGAAAAAAAAAACATATGATACATATGCTCAACTGGATATGACTTTACATAAAACACGTGACTCCTTCAACTGTGCAAACATTATCAATCCTGAGATGCATTAGATGACATGGGAGGAGGAGAGCAGACAGAATGAGCCTGCTGTAGCTGCTGAGTAAGAAGGTATGTGCCATGGCTCAGACCCTGAGTGACAGGTATTGACCCGCCCAGCCAAAAGACGTCTCTGTGGGAACGCTATTGATTATTGCCACAGCAATAAAGGTCCCGGAAGCTTGTGAGAATGTCACGACTCTCTGCTGCCTACCAGCCACGGTCCCAACACACAAACACAAAGACAGAAACACTCTAATTCTGACACATCCTAACCAGAGGTACTCACTCTCTCACACTAAACCAAAGCGTTCTGCCGTGGCAAGGAGAAGATGAAAGAGTGGTGGTATAGTGACTGCATGGAGGGCTGTGGTGGGCCCCTGGTAGACCCCACATTGTATTTAAAGAATCGGTTAAGCCAAACTAAAAGAGAGAACATGCTAAAGATTTTGGTTTTATTTGCAAGAATTCTGAGATATTTGTCTTAGAGATTTCTGCCACCTCTCCAGTACAATGGAAGTGAATAGAATTTCGTTTTTTGTTTCTCAGAGCAATGAAAAATGACGTCTAAAAAACTCAACAGTGACCAAAAACAGTGTCCCTGTTACTCGTTATAAACCGCAGAACACAATGTTAACAGTTTTCAGAGGAACTATTTTGTCACAGCGAGGCATGTAGATTATTTATCAGTGGTGCTCACAGTTGCATAGTGATGGAGGGAGAAATCTTTGTGATGTCTCTGAAATCTCAGGATTTAATATCTGTAGAGCTGCAACCATTAGTTGATTAATCGATTAGTCGATAAACAGAAAATTAATTGGCAACTATTTTCAATTTATTGTGTCAGTCGTTTTTCAAGCAGAAATGTCAAACATTTGATGGTTCCAGCTTCCCAAATGTCAGGATTTGCTGTCTTTCTTTGTCATATTTGACTGTAAATTGACATTTTAGTCTCTTAGTCAGAAAGATTTTTCAACATTTCATAGACTAAATGATTACTTAAGAAAATAATTGTCAGTTGCAGCCCTAGATATCTGCACAAACAAACTCAAACTAGCTGCATGTGTTGATACCACTGGAAGTAAGTGAGAAAATATGTTTTCGGTCATTTGGATGAACTGTTTCTTTAAGACTGGATAATTGAGTCAAGTAGCTGCAGTTTATCTACTTTTTTCTCTTTCAGACTCTCTCCTGCAATCTGGTCAAAACAATAAAGTATTTCTCTTTGTCTTTCTTTCTTCCTCCATCCTTTTTTCTTCCTTTCCATCTCCCCCTGCCTCTCATTCACACACCCCCGCACACAAACACCATCTCCACCCTTGACCTCGCAGTGAAAAGTTAGTGCACCCGAGGTTGAACTCTCCCAGATCTGCTGCAGCCACCGGCGCTGGGAAAGTGCCCCTGACATGTGTGTGTGTGTGCGTTTGCAAGTATGAGTTTGCGTGTGAGTGTGGCGACACTTGGGGTGTCATGAATAGGAGAGATCTGACCCTCAACCCCTGACCTGTCCACACAAACGGCCGCTCTAACCCAGCTCCGCTATTGTCAGCCATGACTGCCTCTGCTCATTCACAGAGCCCGCCAAAAGAGTCAAAATTCATTATATACCACTTTGCTTATTATTTTCAACCCACATCTATACCTCTGCTCATTTCTCCTCCACCCCCACTCTTTCCATCACTCCCTTTCTCCTGCTCCCACCACTCCTCCTTTTTGCACTTTTCACAGCTTCTGAACTGTCAATGTCTGATGTTGGATTTTCACTTGAGTGCTGAGCAGATTGAGCATAAAATATTTGCACCATTCTTGTACCATTAATTCACAGTCTGAATAAAGTTTAAATTTGAACCCTCCTCAATTCTCTACCTGATCTTTAGTGTCATCACGTCTTTTGGAAAAGCCATCTATTTTTTTAGAACAATTTTTCACTTAAATTTTGTATTTGAATGTTTTCTCAAGCTGCTCCAATATCTATTTGTAATTCTTAATAAAACATTCTTTTGACCTCAGTTAGATTTTCCAAAGATGTAACTGTGTGCATGTTAATCATACACACAGTGTGTGTGTATGATTTCTGGACATGTAAGCTCTGTGAACATGACAAATTTGACACTGAATCAATCATTTAGATTGTTGGTTAACATGTTAGGCCATTTATTCTATAAAAGGAGGTTGCATATTATAAAATTATTTTTGACTGAGTTATTACAAACTAAAATGTTGGTAATAGAGCTGCAAAAATTAGATGATTAATCAATAGGTCAATCAACCAAAATTAATTGGCAACTACTAATTGTTTTGATAACTGATTAATTGTTTTGAATCTTTTTTTTTTTTTTTTAAGAAAAAATGCCTAAATTCTCTTGTTCCAGCCTCTCAAATGTGAATATTTTCTGGTTTCATTAGTCATCTATGTTCCTACGATCTATGATGTTGGGTGGGACAAAACAAGACATTTAGGTTACATTATGGACTTTGGGTAACATGATTTACATTTTCATCATTTTCTGACATTTTTTAACAAACAACTAATAGACTCATGGAAAAAAATAATCAACAGATTAATCAATAATGAAAATAATTCTTAGTTGCAGTCCTAGATGGTTGCCACTAGATAAAAACTTGAAGCTTGATGGACTGGGAACTTGTGGTCCTTTATTCCTTTTAAAAACAATCCTGACAACAGCTGTTTCTCAAAATGGGTGCGAGGGACCAAGAGGGGTCATTGATGAGGTTCAAGGTGGTCCCCTGCAGCAAACACTGAACTGGACACTTGTGTTGATCCACCATGCTGAGGAGTACAATGGGAAGTGAGGACTGATGGTGCAAGTATATTATATATTTGTCCCCACAGCGGGGAAAATGACTTACCTCAAAATAACGATGATGATGATGATTTGTACTGTGAGCTCTGGTGGACTTGTTTTCTTTGTGGACAGACTATGTGATCGGCTGACCTTCTTTTAAGCACCCATTTCTTGACATATTTCCTGGAACCAAAGAAATGAACACTGGTGATTTGTAGTTGTGTACATAGTGGCGTTATTATACTGTATATTTCAGAGAATCCCCTTTACAGTCAACACTGCTGACAAACAAGCAGAATAAACATTATTTAACTAAAAGCAACTTACACAAAATAATATATTATATATTAATATTAATATTGTATTATGAAATAAACACAAGCGCATACTCATCTACCCTGATGGTATCATAAGAGGTACATACTATATACTGTATATAATATAACTTTTATGATAGCATCAGGGAGATGGGTAAATAAGAGACATTGGTCGGTCATTGGATGGATGTATATATTTTAAGAGACTAATGGGAGCCAACACTGCAGCTCCATCAGCCAAGAATTTCTGGCTGGTGTTTTGGAGGTAAAGGCTACTTGAGTTTTGTTATTCACTCTGTTTATCTTTTAATTCTCTGCATGACGCATTTTTTAATCCTTGTTGAGTCTAATAATGATATGTGCTGTGCCTTGCATGGCCTGGTCAGTGAGTTTATTTTTTGTGCCTCTCTCTGAATTTGCTGGCTTGGTTCCATCAGTAAATGACCCTACACACAACCCCCCTGTTTTAATCCTCTGGTTTATGTGTTTGGAACTTTGACAAAAAGATATCTACTCTCATTGTCTGCGATGCTCTGATGCCTCGCGTCACTCCTCAACCCTAAACCCAGTGTATCTGCCTGCTCCTGCACCCTTTGCTCAGCTTCTGCATGTCATTTGTCTGATTCCAAAAGAGCAGCACCCAGTACATGACCCTTTTACATACTGAGGATGTAATCTCTGTTTTCTTAGCTCTTTCTTTATAAGGAAGTCTATGACAGAAACAAATACTACACCTTTTTAATAGTTAAACAAGTCAGAGACAGAACAAATAAAGTCAGAGTGCAAATGGAAAAATGACAAATTACAAGTTATATTTAAAGATCCCCAAGCAAATACCAGAAACTGGTGTGGTTGTTAAGAACTGCCATAACTCCACTCACTCAGTGGTCTTCCTAATTTAACCGTGAAAAATTCTGCTAAGTTTTCATTATCATGGTCTTAAATATCAGGATGAACACCAGTCCCATTGATCATTATGAATTATTTGCCTCCCTATTCCATTCCCCCTGTGTTTAACTGCTTTAAACTCATTATTTAACCTTTCCTACAAAAGACTGTTGCAGTCATGACACCCTCCTGACCAACATGCAACCACCCAACCCACCTTAACAGTTTTACATCCCATGATGCGGAAAAACTTCAGATGCTTTCACAATCTGTCTTCTACCTGTAATCTACCTGTCATCTGCTAAAAGTCACAATACTCAGTTAAAAGTTTAAACATTTACTTTGGTAAAAGCATTTCTAGCAAAGTGTACTGGTATACCTTTAAAAAATAAAATGACTCATTATGCCCCTTTGAAATCGATTAGTATCTTATTATGAGACTGTTGTAACTGTTAAGGATGGAGTTTATGTGAAATGCTTTACACTGTATACTGATGTGTATTTAAATCTACAGCAATACATCATAGACTAGTTTATACGTTGATTGTATGCTATTGCTGCAGAGTCATAAATGCATTATATCCCCCGAAATGTAGAGAAGTAGACAAATATAGAAGCACAACATAAACACACTCAAAGAAAACTGCAAAGTTATACTCATGTACAGTTTAGGTGTAGGTGGCATATCTTATTACTACCCAACAAAAAGCACATTATACCTCAGACAGCTTCAGTTATGGGCCTTATCTTGGCTCAATCCCTCCCTCTGCTGGTGAATCTGTGACATTGCTACCATGAACACATCACTGATACATAATGCAGCCTTTATATTACTACACCGTTTATCCATTATCTCACTGATAAATTACGTTTCATTAGGTCTACATAAAATAAAATATACATGCTTGATGTGTTTGTAAAATGTAAACACCTACACTGCGGTCTTTTATACTTTATCTGCCGACTTATGGTAAAAATATAAGGAAAAAAGAGCTACTTTTGACCCATTTTACACATTCATCAACGATTACTTGTGATCGACTGATTACAAAACTAAACCGAACTAATTAGGAGAGGAGATTTTGTTTTTCATTCTTGGTGGAGTTTGTTGACAGAGTAGATGAGTGCATACTCAGGATATGTCATCACTCTCTACAGAGATTTTTGAAAGATGTGGCCAAATCACGCCTCCGTGGCTGGATAACGTTGGTAAACTCTTCTATGTTCCACAGGCCTAGAAGGCGGAAGTTGTAATTTAACTCTCTCTGGTACTGGGGTTTGGATTTGCCACTGGAAAAAGCTAACCGGCTCGTACAAGTAGGAGGAGGGGTTGAAAATTTGGGAGTTTTTCTTGGATTGCTGACGCGTATACAAGCGGCTACGTGCTGCGCTGAAGCCCTCAACAGCCTCCACCATGTTCCTCCACTTTCTAGTTTTGGGGGCCTTGCTTCTCCGGGCAGAATGCTACTTTGCGGAGGAGAAGTATCCAGAGGAGTCGAAAATGCAGCCTCCCACCGTGGTTATCGCTATCATAGCCAGAAACACCGCTCACTCCCTGCCGTACTACCTCGGAGCTCTGGAGAGACTCAACTACCCCAAAGACCGCATCTCTGTGTGGTGGGTTTGCCTGCATGGACACCGTGGACTGCATGCACTGCCAGGGCTGTTTGTACAGGGCTCTTTATCCGACTATAGCAGCCGTTCAAAAGGTCAATGGCATTTAAATTAGTTTGAGAAAGCAACAGAGTCCTACCCCCCTCCTCTGTCCCCTCTGTGCCTTTCAGACTCCAAGCTGCTTCTCACTCCGCCACATTCATTTCCTTCTGTGGATTGCATGACATTTGATGTTCTGTAGTTTGTTTGGTTTTCTTTGGAATAATTTAAAAAAAAACATGTCTAACATTGATGATCAACCACAATCCTACAGAATGGGGTACCCACAGACCCCCAGAGGTTCACTTTTCGTCATATCTCAGGTGTTTTATTCTATCATTCCAATCTTTCATGACTTTGTCAATCATTTTGTTCTTGATGACTTCATATCATTGTTTTTCTGTTCATGTGCTTTTTAAAAATGTATCAATATATTGGGGTTCTGGGGGACCCCAGTCCAAAGTTCCCAGTTCCACCTATGCAGTTTTAAAAGATGGAACTACTTGCTGAGTTCACGTTTTCCATAGGTCATAATTTAAAGTATCACACACTGTCTGGAGGGGGTGGGAGCTCTCTGTTAGTCATTCTGAATGAGACAGACACAGATGCAGCAGACACAGATTTCCTCATGTACTCTGTCGACAACCCTGAAAACTGCTCTTCCCAGGGTTGTACTGGGAAAGCATTAACCATTAAACCTATCCTAATGGTTGTATCTTACAGTAGTTTATTTTTGGGGTCCTAAGGGTCCCCATTCAGTAGTCCTTTTAGGTTAAATATGCTCCATATTCCTTTGTTGCTGTTTGGTGTCATTTATGAGTCATACTAACCCTGATCTCATTGAAAGTGTATTTTATTTGTAAATTTAATTCTGATTGACTATGAAAACTTCTGATGAGTATTGTGAATTCTGATTTAATGAAGCAGCATCTCAGAAGACACAGTACACAGGATCATATAGCATAGTGAATAATGATGTAGTAACAGCAAAAATCTGAATTGTATTTAGGTGATGATGGCATTGTAGGTGGTGTGTTCAGAGCAGGAGTGTGTGTAGGATATTACACTACTCTTTCCACTAGGGATGGATAAAACCCTGTATGTCGTTTTATATGATAGTATTGACATATGTCATGATAAAATAAATATTCTGAAAATCAGTTGAGAAATTGTGAATATATTAAAGTAACTAGACAGAAAAGTTTGTGTTCAACTAAGCCAGCAAATTGAACACCTGACGAATAATTCAAAAACAAAATGATTCATCTCAGTCTGGTGTTGCCATAGAGGGTTCCTGCGGATTGATTTACAACTTTACCTAAAATGGCATGATACACCCAGAGATTTGAAAGGAAAAAATACCACAGCGTAAACGACATTGCAAAATCTGTGATGGTTGGCAGATTTATATAGCCTCAGGGTATTTATCGTAATTTCAACTAAAGGTTTACTGTGGAAGATATTAAGCTCTTAAGTAGACGTGAAATTACTGGTGGTGAACAGTTAGTTACATACAGTCACTATGATGTAAAATCCTGATTTAAAAGGTTTCACTCTGACTTTTCCATTCTAGTGACGCTTTTGGTGTTGGCACATTAGCTTTCTAATCATTACTCAAAAACGGAGAATTTTGTCCAGTTTTCACTCCATCACAGTGACACTTGAAACATTTTTAGTCAGTTAGATCATCAGTTTTGGGGCAGTGCATTTATTTTACAACCTGCCTTCTCTGTGCTCCTCAGGGCCGCCACGGATCACAACACAGACAACTCCACCGCCGTGCTGAAAGAGTGGCTTACTGTCATGCAGAAGTTTTACCATTATGTTGAATGGAGACCACTGGAACATCCCACGTAAGTCAGAATATATTAATAAAGAGAACTTTTTTTTGTGCAATCAAGTCCAGTTTAAAACTGCACTTTGTCATGTTTGCCTTATGCACTGCGAACACTGAGAAACACTTTCACATTGCCTCTAAATTTGTATTTACCCTTTTGGTCATGGTGGAATCGTTGTTTTGGTGAAAGATAATCATTTTCACTTTGCATAATCAGGGATGATGCAGCATGCCTCTGCTTGTCTGTGCATGTTACTCTGTCTGGACATCTTTGTGAGCTGAGGAGGCCATTAGAGGAAGATTTTGTGTATGTGAGACACACACTGTCTCTTACTCAAGTCTGCTTGCGGTCACTGAACTTCTTCAGCTGTCAATATAGCTCTATTTCGTACATCCTTTTATGCAATTTTTGCTCTATCAAACCTCAAACAGAACTTCCATCTTATTCTTTCTAATGTTTTCCGTGTTTAGTCCACTGCCATGATGGCTTTTCACATGTCACCATGTGTGCCGTTATTATGTATCTTAGTGTAAATGTACAGGCATTATAACGGATATTATGCTGTTCTATCTGTGGATACATCAAACAATGTCTGTACAGGTGAAAAATATCATTAATCCTTACCCCTGAATGTCCAGTTTTTCTTTGTCTAGTAATATCTCAGCTGTGCATACAGCTTTAACCACATATATAATTACCCCCAGAAATAGATTTGCCCACTTCCTACAGGGTTATTTTTGCATTTCTTTTTTTCTTTTGAAAGAAATCAGTTGTTCATTATGAGAAAATGGCAAATAAGAACAATATACTATATTATATTATACTATATTATATATATGTTAGTATACATTTTTTCTGTCTGTCTTAGGTCTTATGCAGGAGAGCTGGGTCCTAAGCATTGGCCCAACAGCAGATACGAGTATGTGATGAAGTTGAAGCAGGCGGCACTTAACTTCGCAAGGAAACGCTGGGCTGACTACATCCTGGTACGATGGAAAATAACCTCTCTTTGTACATCAGTGAAAGATTCATATCTTCCCTTGCTTTATCTTACCCGAGTTATTTCTTCTTTTGCTGCTGTTATTTTTTCCAAGAACGTTTTGGCAAAGATTATTGTTCCAGTGATAAAAGACACAAAGAGATCTGACGCGACAGTCACTGCTCCCATTTTCCTTCCCTTCCGTCATCTTCTTTTGTCTCTCTGTGTCTCCATTTCAGTATGCTGACACAGACAATATCCTCACCAACCCAGACACCCTCAACCTGCTGATAGCAGAGAACAAGTCAGTCACTGCTCCCATGTTAGACTCTCCGGGAGCATACTCCAACTTCTGGTGCGGTATAACTCCGCAGGTGAGCAACACTTTTGAGTCTACCTGAAGGAAACACTTGAGAAAAACTGTGTGAAACTCTTTTTTTATCTACTACAGCACACATATCTGCTCTGTAAATCACTTGTCCTGTCATCTCCTTTGAGGAAGAAACAGAAACTGAAAGGGAGGAATTTAAATTTTAAAGTCTTTGATTTCATGATTGTGCCCCCTAGTTTTACATTACTTTGATTAGATGTTGTTCCACCATCGACTTACATAGCTGGAGTCCACATTTCAATACAGGAAATCTTGATTAAATAACATGGCGTTCAATCATGATGGTCACACTGAGCCTGATAGCATCTTGCTACACAACACAAGAGCCACCAATTCTGAACAACAACCCACATGAGCTTTCCTGCTAAAGCCTCCTTCATATCTAAGTTACAAACATAAACACACTTTTCCTGATCCTTAGCTCGGTGAACAAGCGACCAAACATTTGCAGGGGAAAAGTGCACAACCACTTTTAAATATTTGTATTTAGATGTGACTTGTTTATATTATATCTTTGAAGCTTGATGAGAGGAATATAACAGTACAGTATGACTAGAGCCAGAGCTTATTTTCATCTGCAGTCCACAGTTTTTTATAACAATATTTTGCCCTGACATATTTTTTGTACATCTCAATCCATCGCTCTCTTAGGGATATTATCGTCGAACAGCAGAGTATTTCCCCACCCGCCACCGTCAAAGACATGGCTGCTTCCCTGTGCCCATGGTCCACTCCACCATGCTGCTGGATTTAAGGAAGGAGGGGATGAAGAAACTGGCCTTCTACCCTCCTCATCAGGAGTACTCCTGGCCCTATGACGACATCATTGTGTTCGCCTTCTCTTGCCGGGCTGCAGGTTCATTAACGCTTGCTTGTTTTTGTAATCACATCCACTTAAACAGGTACACTTACTATGTGGGGGATTGAAGACCTGTCAGACTTAAGTACAAACCTTAAAAATCCCAGGATGTTACATAACAATGTCTGATTGATTGTTTAATTCATTCATTTATTGATTCATTCATCTTTGATACTACTCAGAGATACAGATGTATCTGTGTAACAAGGAACGCTACGGCTACCTGAACATACCGGCCAAACCTCACCATACTTTGGAAGATGATCGTCTCAACTTTGTCCATGTCCATTTGGAGTCCTTCAGTAAGAACTTACTGTATTCACTAAGACAAACACTGACAGAGAGTTAAAGAACGAAACAATCAGCACTCATTTGTTAAACTTTGTCTCATGGACCACAAGTTGTTTCCATGCTGTGTTGTTTGAACTATTTACCTTTTTTTTATGTTCCTCTCTTCTTACCTGTGCCCCCTCTTTGTCAAACAGTTGATGGTCCTCCCATGTACCCCTCTCGTTATGTCCACATGTTCCCCAAACAGAGAGACCTCATGGGCTTTGATGAGGTAAGAGAGTCTCTGTTGTTTTTCTGGTAGGGATGTTGTAAGTTTAAGAGACAGAATCATTTCTAATCTATTGAATCATTTTTTCAAGCAGCATTGTGATCTGTGAGAAAACATTGTGATTTTTCTTTTTCTTTTTCTCTTCTTTTTATGTACCCTCATTCTTTTGAATGGTAATAATCAAAATCTTGGAGGCAGGCCTCTCTGGACAGCAGCTTTTGATTATAAATAGAAAGAATGGGAAGAAATTCTACTTTTTTTAGGCTTTTTAGGTTGTTTTCATGGTTCAGAATGTGAAGCATGTTATTACTGAAAAGCTTTCCCCGGATGAATGTTCATGGAATAGGAAAGCACAGAATATACAGTAGATTTGTTTGTAGAGGTCAAATATGGGAATTAACACTATGCACAGTAGTTATGACAGTTAACAGAGTCAAAAAACAGTTTGTCCTCGTCTCCTCAGATTTATCTGATTAATCTGCGACGCCGTCTTGACCGGAGAGACAGGATGTTGTACTCTCTGAATGAGCTGGAGATCGACGTCAAGGTGGTAGACGCGGTGGATGGAAAGTGAGTACGAAAAGACTCAATACAGTGCGAACAAGTGAGAAATAAAAGATACTGAGAGGAAATGTAGATCGCAAAGCGGTTGCTGAGAGGAAAAGAAAAGGAACTATTGCAATGAATTGATACATCAGCTCATGGTTTAGTTTAAATTCATGGTTATCTGTAGTATCCTGATATTTTAGAAGGAACAACATCTTATTTTATATCTGATGGAAAACAATAGAACATGAATGACTGTAACCAAATCTGAGTACAAGTTTCCATCCATTTGTCTATTTTTAGCCGCTTACTTCTATCAAGCTCATAGTGGGGCAACGGGCCAATCACTATGACCGTTCAATTATCTGTCAAAGATTTAAAGAATTTAATCTGCTGTTTCTCCTGAATATAAGGTTATAATTCATTTTCAGTGTCTCATTATTTTCTTTCCCTTATTCTTGCGTCCTCCCTCTTTATCTGTTTTCATAGTTTTCTGTCATAAGAGATGTAACGATTTAATTCGGCCCATCGTTCATGTTTTTACTGTAAGGATTGTAAATGTATAATCACATTTTTAGGAAAGTCTAAATGAGGGCAATTACAACAAAAATATATTTTTTATGGCTTTAAGTAAACCATATACAATATGTACACAACCAGGGGATTTTCACTCAAACCTCATTTGCAACATTTAACTGTGAGCCTGAAGGTGGAGTTATTCACTGTGGGGTTGTACATGGTGGAGCATATTTCTTTCTAATGTTATCTGTGATTATTTTGGGAAACATGGGTCCAGGCTACAGTGTGCATTGAGATTGGCTGTGGAAATTTGGAAATATAATATGTGTGTGTGTGTGTGTGTATGCAGTGCATTGAACAGCAGTGACATCAAGATCCTGGGCGTGGACCTGCTACCAGGCTACTACGATCCGTTCTCTGGACGCACACTGACCAAAGGAGAGGTTGGCTGCTTCCTCAGCCACTTCTACATCTGGAAGGAGGTACGATGACGCAACTTTTTGATACTTTTCATTTTAAGCAACAAAAGTTATTTACAACTGAGAAATAAAACATTTTAAAAAGTTTTGCCAGATTAGGCAAAACTTTTCCCATTTAGCAAAGTAGCATGTAGTTACATTCATATAATAGTGAAATGAATAGTTTGTACATTTATCATTGCTAGTATAAAGAGAGAGAGGAGAGAATAGATCCAAATTAGAACCAGCTGTTAGAACCAAACTCTACCGATTCCTTCAGAATTTTAGTAGTACGGATGTTTTTCATTCTCCTCAGATGGTGGATATGCAGATGGATAAAGCGCTGGTCTTTGAGGACGACGTCCGTTTTCAAGCTAACTTTAAACGACGAGTCCTCAGACTGATGGAGGAGGTGGAGCTGGTGGAGTTGGACTGGGACATCATGTAAGATAGATTTTATTCTCCTTGTGTACCGATTCAGATGTGTGTGTTTGTGTGTCTGTTATTCTTGTTTTACAGGACATGGAAACAAATTATTTGAGTTGGAATCATTCTGAGTGCATCAGACATATGATAAAAGCATTTTGAAAGTATGCACTTAGGGAGATGGAAAATGTATCAGTTTCTTTTTTTGTGGTTGTCATGGTTCTCTGGAAATGTTCAGACACATATGCAGAACAAATGCTGCAAAAAAAAAGAATCTTTGAAAATGATTGCCAACACAAAAGAACAGCGATATTGCAACAGTTTTCAGTAGTAGTGCTTTTTTCTTCTTCTTCTTCTGTTTTTCTTCTTCTTCATCCTCTTTTTTTGCTCATTATGGCTTTATGTTGCAACAGATACTTTGGCAGGAAGCAGGTGAACCCTAGTAAAGAGGAGGCGGTGGAGAACGTTCGGAACTTGGTGGTGGCCGACTACTCTTATTGGACTCTGTCCTACGCCATCTCCTTGCAGGGAGCCCAAAAACTGCTCAATGCTGAGCCACTTTCCAAGATGCTGCCTGTTGATGAATTCCTCCCCATCATGTATGACAAACATCCCAAGTAAGTAGTCATGCGTGCACACTTGCAAGTACTCTGGACACACTTCACCATTCTTATTTTGATTATTTTTCCATGTCTTCACTGATTATTCACTGATATTATGTCATGATACTTTACCTTGCGTTTTTACCAGTCGTTCAATCACATTGAATTCTTTTCTTCTGTCAGACCTATAAAACTGAACCTTATCACTGCCAAAAACAGAATTTGCATGAACATGTACACATATAATATGTTTAGCCTGAATTTTATAGAGTTTAAAGATTGAAGAACTATAGTGACGTCTGTGATTTTACTTCTATGAATTTCTTTGAAAGTAAGGTCGATTTTGGCCTCAATTTCTATTCCTGACGTTTTTATGTGCATTGATCATCAAGTTGAATTAGAAAACATTTTTTAATCTTTCTGGGCATTTTTATTTTCATGACGTACAGATTTCAAGGCAGCATGTCTTTCACTGTAGCTGGAAATTGAGATTGGTTGTCTAGATCTTGGGCAATGTGAATGGCCACGATGGCCACTTTTTTTTTAGGCACAGTGTGGTTGCCAGATGAACAGCCAGAGGTTATTCACATGTGTTTATGGCAGACTTGCTTTTGATGTTTTTAGCCACGCTATGTTGGTCAGTCAGTCCACCACTGTGGTCTGAGTGAAATGTCTGGATTGCCATGAAAAGACATTGTTGTGCCTCAGAGGATGAATCCTCATGTCTTTGGTGTTACCGACGTGTGTGAAGTATTTCTACCATATGGATTGGCACAAAATGTTGCATCCCTTGACTTTTCCTCTAGTTTCACCGAGAGTTTCATATTTTTGGTTTTGAGTGAAATGTCTCAACAACAGTTAGATGGATAGACATGAAATTTGGTACAGACATAGATGCTGTTATACCTTTCCTGTCAGCCTAATCTGTACTTTGTGTTTAGTACTAATTAGCAAATGTTAAACTAAGAAGGTGAACATGGCAAATATTATATCTGCTAAACATTGGTGTGTTAGCATTGTTATTGTGAGAATGCTAGCATGAAAACATTTAGCTCAAAGCACCACTGTGCCTCTGTACAGCCTCACAGAGCTGCTACCAACTCAAAACAGCAAGAATGAATTCTTCCCACCAGTCCAGAAATGCACCCTGCTGTTCTTCTGGCTTTTTGTCTTCCTCCACTAAATCCTCTTCTATCTCATGACCACCTTAACTAAAAAAAGATATTTGTAGATAGTGGTTATTATCTTGGTTGGGTTTTTTTTCCTGCTGCATCTGTATGACCCAATTTCTATCCCTGAGATTACCTCCAACTGGACAACTTCATCATACCACAGTGATGATCCAGCAGAGTAAATGAGATACATATGAGTCACTGAGTGTATGAGATGAAATGCAACTTGGGCTGAAGGGCCTGTAAACCAGAAGGCTTGGCGGTATCTGTGTGCTCCGTCATGTGTGGAAAACTGGCTTATAGCCAGCCCACTTTCTCTTTTTTTCCCTCTTTTTCTCCCTCACCTCTGTGATTCTAATTTGATATGCTTGACTAGTCCGCTAAGAATGCACACCGCACATTGGTCCTGCTGTCACCATTAGAGTGAATTGACTGTCTTTGAAAACCAGCCTCTGTCTCCATCTCTTGTCAAATCAGTGTATTCCAGCTTAGGCCCAAAATATTACAGACATTGATTAATACTGAATAGTAGGAAAAATCTTCCCACTGAGAATTATCATCTATACAACTAAAGTCTACATTTCCTCTGTGATGCTCTGTGTACATTTAACATACATAATTAAATGTTTTAAAGTCTCTAATCTATATAATCTCCATCATGTTCCCTCTCTCTCCAGTGAGGACTACAAGTCCCATTTCCCCAACAGAAACCTACAAGCCTTCAGTACTCGCCCCCTCCTGGTCCAGCCGTGTCACTACGCTGGTGATCCCCAGTGGGTGAGCGACACGGAAACGTCGACTCTGTGGGACGATGACACAGTACGCACTGATTGGAGGGGTTCCCACAAGACCCTGAAAGGGGCTGCCCCGCCACCCGAGATGCTCTCGGGTGCCTACAAGGATGAACTTTAGTGCAACACAGACGTGGCTGTGAAGAACCTGCAGGTCAAAAGGCCACAAGGTCAGAGAGACAGATGCTGGAAGGAAAAAGTGATCTCAGACATTATTTCAGTCCGCTCTGCGTCATGCCACTGACATACTCAGAGCCATTTAAACTGGATTTTTCTCCAAAGAATGCTAGCAAGCGTATGGCGCAGGATGATAGTGGTGCTAAGATTCTGGGGGATCTTAGCAATTCGGATGCTTGAACTTGCAACTTGAACTTTTTTTTTTTTTTTTACTTTGACATTTTTAATATTCTGAGAGTTTATACAGTACGTAAGAGCGTTTCTGGTTGAATGTGTATTTGTGATAGTGCGTGTGTTTCTTATGATTGCATGTTTATAATGCTAATTACAATCTATAAGTCTATACATTTCTCCTTTCATGCATGTCTTCCTTCACAAAGTGGTGTAATTGTGCAAAAAAGTGAACTCATTATTATTTCCCTTTGTTTATTGAACAAAATGACGTACCTCATGGTTTCTATGGACAGTATAAGACTGTTTCAATGGCACAAAATTATATTCAGGAATATAATTATCATAATTATTAATGAAACTAACATATTGAATGTTTGCATTTGAAAAATTTAAGCTTCTATAAAATTATTTTTTACATCAAGTCATTAACTGATAAACTGAAATACCATGGACTCATTGAACTACTTTATATCTTATGTCTTCGACTTAATATTTTTACATTCACATTTAGCAACAAAAATTGGATTTCTCTGAGTAAGTGTAATGCCAGGGCTCCCACCAGGTCTGGTTTTAATCACAGGTTTTTTATTTTTATGTTTATATAGACCGCTAAATGGTGTTGTTTAGTTATTGAAATAAAACTATTCATAACTTTACAAGAGAAGAGTATACTGGCAGTATAGCTGACATTACTCCAATGGGAATGGAATGCAAATTTATGTTGAAATAACACTCAAAATGCCTGTATGTGGTTCTAAATGTGCATATTTTTGACACTACACAACTATTTGACAAGTCAGTGGAAACATTTTTGCTTGGTGACTACTTTATACATGCTCAACTGCAATAAGTAAACAATTTTGTGAGTGCTCTACTATTTGTATAAAATCAGCAGATGTTAAGGTATGAATGGACAGTGTAAGAGGGTGGCATCGGTTCATGTGGTATTAAGTGTTGCCTCAGAGAGCCAGATACTTTCCGTCCCGTGCTAGGATGGAACCCAAACCCCAATAGTATAAACTGTTTCACACATGTTGTAGTAGAAGTCTTTTTGAGTCATGTTAAAACACAGCCTTTAAAACAGTCTTTTGTAATATCACTGGGATCCGTTTCAATCTAGAAATGACAAGTTGCTGGACAGGGTTGCAATGCAAGTAACTGATTCATTCTGATGTCCTTTAAATCATAACAATCAAGTTACACTAATATTTCATTTAGTCTGGTTTCATTCATTCATTTTCTAATTGTTACTATGAGAGTTGCTTTTCCTGCATATGTCTTAATTTATTTGTTGCGTCTTAATTGGTTGTGGTTGACAAGACAAGTCACACAATATGATGTACAGCATGCAATCAAAATGCAATGGCTTTTCTGCCTCTCTGAGTCTTTGAGCGATTCATTTTTACTCAAATGTCATGAAATTGGGTGTTAGGATAACTGTAAAGCAAACTTTTAAAAATTTTTAATAAAAAAAATAGTTTTTAAACTGCCTTGTCTGAATGTGGTTCTGCTTTTCATTCTATGGAAAGTGAAGTATTTATGTTTAAGTTGAACTCAAAGTACTATCGGATGTACTGACAAAAATCCACCACAAGAGGGAATAATATCATTACACATGACAAGCTGGTCTAAGCAGGGTAGGATTTCCTGGATTTCATGAACATTTTTGAAAACATAGTTGCAGATTTTTTTTTTTGCTGACTCTAATCAATCTGTATAATCATTATTTCAAATATTGTATCAATCTCAGTCAGTCATAAAAAATCAAGGATGCTAAAAACCTTTGCAATGCAAGTTTGTATGTGGTGTCAACTTTTCTTTCTATGCCACAGCTCCTAAAAAAACAAACAAATGGACAAAAAAAACATGGAGTGTCTGTTTGTTCTGTTACTGTTGTGAAAGTGTAATAAGTCACAGCAGCTCCTGTGTACTCAGCTCCTTTGCTAGTGTGAAATCATGAGTGTAATGAAGGGTTTGCCTCTATTGTTTGCAAACCGCTTCAACCTTTTTTGTTGGTTTAACAAGTCAAGTGCAATGGCAAGAGTCAAGATGTACTGTATATTCTCTGATTATACAAGAAATTATACACTAGTAATACTTTTGTCTGGACAGAACTTGACATAAACCATTAGGTTATTCTCTTCCGTTTCTTTAATCATACATTGGTATCATCTAGGTTTTGGATCTGGACGTTTTATATGCACACGAACACTTGATACATACAGTATATGTAATTGTAAGTGCGTGATACCTAGGCATACCTCAGCTGCCTACATATGTAGTAATCTATCCGGTTTACGTGACCTAAATTCTCCTGTAGCCTGGAGCATCAGATAAGTCATAAGACACAACCTATGTGCATAGTGTATGTGCTTGCTGTTGCAAGAAGATAAGTTCAACGGTTGTTGTAGACAGTCTTATTAGTTTCAGACATACAGTATGATATAAGCATGTCCATAAAATGGAGCGACTAGCTGCAGCTCATAGATTCAGCTTCTGACCTGCTCGAGGCTGTATGAACTGGAGAGATCCTCCTGCCACAGGAGGGAACATAAACTCTGCACCTTATTGGCTAGTGGCTTGGAGGTGGGGATTCAAGGGGTCAACCTGGCAGTGAGAGTAACTGCAAATGCCTCAGGGCTACAGAGCACAAGGTTTCATAATTTTTCAGTTACTGTTTGAGGCAGTTTCATTTTGGGTGTATGAAAATCTTCTCTTCTCAGCCTTTAATCTCCCTCTGCAAGATCACCACAACTATACGTGCCCAGTCCCACTGCATCTCACACACATGCACACATTACATACATGATGATCTATGTAGCTCTGATGCTCTACTTCTGCCTGGCTGGATCTCTGGACCTAGAGGACTTTAAACTGCAGCTGCTTCCCTTATGCCCCTCCAACACAGACACACACACAAACACACACAGACTTATCCAGCAGTATATGGTTAGAAAAACCCATGCACCTAATTAAAATACAAGTATGACCATTAAAATGACAATTAAAGGATTAAAAAGAGCAAACCATAGAAAACACATAATCTCAGAGTGCCTCTGTACTATTCATGTGTATAAATGTTTTTGAAAGGTTTGTTTTGGCAGTTTTTACTGACCTTTAACATATGCATGATGATTTTTTTTTTTAATTTTAAGTTATTATTCCTTCAAGTAGCCATTGGTTTCTATTCATGGTTTGATCAATCAGCAGACTGAAATTTGGCATTGTGTGCTGCATGTGACCAACACCGAATGACCTTATTTAACCGTCCACTACTACTACCACTACTGGCTACCAAACAGCCCGCCCTCTGCTGCTTTTTATGTCTATGAACCCTCAGTGTAACTGGAGGAACTGGTCTCGTTGAGGTGAAAGCAGGAATTGCACTCCCGCCCGCAATCAGCCGACTGCTAACTGCACTAACTGAGCCGCAGCCTCCAGGACACATTTTAAGGTTCCTTTTCTGATATACACAACTATACGGACATTTATACCCGCGACCCGGACTCCTTTTTTGCCTGCAAACTGGTTTCTACTTCCTCACATCTCGCATCGAGCAGATTTACAAACATCCGGAACCGACTGTAAGTGTGCGTGAAGAAATCTAAAGTTACAGTGGCATGCAACGTACATGTTTGGTTACGTCTGTTGGAAAACTAATCTGGTTGGTGTGAAGAGTCACATGCGGCGTTTTATGCCACGTTACTGTTTGCAGCTGCGCATGCTGTTTGTTATTTTTGGGCTGTTATTTCAACGCTCAGATGTATGCAGCCCGTCATATGTGCTCACTCTGTGATACAAACCATTGTTATTATTTTAACTCGAGTGACATATGAGTGCACATGCAATTAAAACTTGCTCAAGACGCGCGGGGAGGCAGCTGGTGTGAGATGTTGCTGCAACGCTGCTGCATTCGAGTATCCATTTCCACACACTTCATCTGCAGTATGCTGCTATTTTCTTTCAAATCCTTCTACTCCCTGTTCAAAATATTGGAAGTTGCATAAGTTTGGACTAGCAACAGCCAAGACAAATGGAGAGGCTGAAGTCCACAGTGGGGGGTATTCAGCCAGCCATGCCAAACGCCTTAGGGTCAGTGCAAGCAGGCTTGTCATAGTAATACCAGTAAAGTAAGCAATCTAATGTTTTCTCTTTTTCTAGACTTGAGTTCACATCAGCTGATGAATTCTTAGAGTACTGTTGGGGTGGCTAAGTTGGAACAGATGTTCCCTGTCAGGACCTGATGCTGGTCTGCAAACGTTCTTATTCATTGACCACATTGATGTTGCTGTTAAGTCTCTCTTTTTTTTTTAGTGATAATGTAACACCATGGACCTTGATCTCCGTAGAGGAATTTTGTCATTTACTGGCTCCCATGTCTTTTTGGAGTTTAGATTGCAGCCAGCTGCAGACTTGCAACCTTGGTGTAGAAATCTGGGACATAGGGCAGGTGTTTGCTGACCTGAACGGGAGTTTAATAACATCTAAACCCACCAGACCATTATACTGTTTTACCTGACTTGAACTTTTTCTATCATGTGATGGACAAGACATTCAATTTTGTGTAATGGTACAAAGCATGTGTCATGTTTTTGTGAATAACTTTTGAAACTAGTTATGTTGGACATGACTTTGCTCTTGGATATTCTGCACTCTGCAATATACATTAAGAGAGTCACTCTGTCCCTTTCTGTCCTCTGACTGTCCACAGGGGCAATGGCCTTCGTAGGGAGTGCAGTTCGGCGGTTGGTGTCTTCAGTGCGGCCTCCTCTCTCTCCCTTATGCCGGACAAGTGCTCGGTCCTACAGCTCAGAACACACCAAGGAAAAAAGTGTCCCCTATGAGAAGACACTCAAACAGGACGATGGAGTCTCATCTGGGCCCACTAAACCTTTACCCAGGTTAGCTTACTGGATGGATGACGTGTTTACTATACATAATCTTCTGTGGAGATGGTGGTCTGCCTTTATTATTTTTTGCAATTTAAGATCAGCATCTATTTGAATTCTTGCATCAATAGAGGATGATTTGGATGATGAATATGAAAGTTGATTTAATAATAGATGAGTATGATAATGGAGCAGCTGATGGAGGAAAAATAGTCATGATGACCCAAAGGCCAGATTGTAGGTTACTCAAGTCTGAAAATAAAGACATACTATGGTTATGAGTTATGACTACATTCATTTGCTTAATAAAAAAGTATGCTTGAAAACATAGTCCCTGAAAGTTAATCATAAAGATTTTGTTTTTGAGTTGGTTCCATTCAGTGAACTGTGTCGCATGCTGGGGTTTTAAGTGGCATCGCCTTTATCCTATTTTCAGTCATTTTTTGAGCTCACCTGTATTTATCTGCCACCTGCTTCAGGTCAGCAGATGTGGTGGTGATTGGAGGAGGCAGTCTGGGCTGTCAGACCATCTACCACCTGGCTAAAATGGGATTGACCAATGTAGTTCTGCTGGAGAGAGACAGACTGACTGCTGGCACCACCTGGCACACGGCAGGTAATGAATTTCACAGTATATGGTCAGGTGCAAGACGTTTGCGTGTGCACCTGAGATCATGCATGCTGAAATGTTGAGCATCCTTACTATTTTAAAATCCATTATTTTTTTTATTCTACATTAATAGCATGCTTCCAACCCACACAGAGCATGATTAAACAATATAGCCAAACACAGTGTTTCTACCAAGTGCACTATTATATATTTTATTACCATCCACCCCTGCAGAACTTGTACTTCAGGTATTTCTTGTCATAGAGTTTTTGTGCATGCTTTATTATGTGTATGTATTTTTACTAGGGCTTCTGTGGCAGCTCCGTCCCAGCGATGTTGAGGTTGAGCTCTTAGCCCACACCAGGAATGTGATCAGCAAAGACCTGGAACAGGAGACAGGTCTCCACACAGGCTGGATCCAGAATGGTGGACTCTTCATTGCATCCAACAAACAAAGACTGGATGAGTACAAGCGCCTCATGTCGGTAAGGATCAAGATGGTCTGGTTTTGGCCGTTATGAGGAAAAGATAGACATTGAGTTAATATTATTGTAATATATAATTAACTGGCATAAGATGCAGTCATGATGGCTTTAGATTGTATCCATAGCAACAGGTGTCGTCAGGTCCACTACAAAGCAGTGCAAGACCACACATGCGCAATACCAGAAAGACTTCAGACTGAAGTATCAGTGTGTCATCGATAAGAAAATATCATTACATAAAGAGGTGTATCCTTTTTAATTAAAATAACATTTAAATTAGTTCTAGAAGTTTAAGCAAATGCCTTTTTGTAAAATTCACAATTGTGTTGTAAGGAAGAGCTTCACAGAGCCTGTCCTCTCAGTGTGCTCACTGTAAGTCCAAATGCTTCACAAAAAAATCTATGGCTCCAAAGAAATCTGATTACTGAGCTGCTGCACAGATAAATACAGGTTTGACAATAACCAGGCTGATACAGTGCATTTAAACAATTGTAATACTACATAACCTGATTTCTCCAGGTAACTTGATTTCTTGTGCACATCTTAATACGCTGATTGTTATTGTCAGTTGGGGGCTACATATGAGTAATGGCTCATGAATAATTATATTTGTGAGGTAATAACCCCTTTAACGAAGAACAAATAGCTGATAGAGACTTAATGTGTGTGCACACCACAGGCTTCCCCTGTAGAGTAAATGAAGAAATTAAAAACTTCACGTAAAAAGGGTGGAATTGATTTTAAACTATTGTAACTGCTCCTCAGTGCTTTGAAATGCAAAGTTGATATTTAGGTTTTTTATTTCGCAACATGAGAAGGGAGTACATAAGGCTTTGTTTACCTAAATTATGTGTGTTTGAGGTTCAGAATTCACTCAAAACTTCCTGTTTTAGTTGTTTCCCATTGCTTCCTTTTTTGAGATTAATTGTTTAAGAATATTTTCTAGATTAGAAATAGTTTTTATTTCATTTGTATTAAAAAACAAAACATCAATAGGTCTTCATGTTGTGAATGATTCCCTCTGGTCTCACAAATATTGCAGGAATGGTTAAGTTGTGGAATTTGAAATCAAAGTATAGTGCTAGCTGAGTGGAACAATAATAAATTCCCTTTGCTGTAAAAGACTATGCAGCATTGATCCATAATTATGTTTTGCTCAGAAAAGACAAAAACATGTTATGTTATGGACAAGATGTGGGCGAGATCATAAAAGACCATAACCACTAAAACATCTCATTTCTAGCTGGGTAAAGTTTATGGTATCGAGTCCCATGTCCTGTCGCCTGCGGAGACTAAGGACTTGTATCCTCTAATGAACGTTGAAGATCTGTATGGAACTCTGTACGTACCGAAAGACGGCACCATGGACCCAGCAGGCACCTGTACCACCCTGACCAGAGCTGCCTCCGCCAGGGGCGCCACGGTAATGTGCACTTGTCTGCAGTACACATAATTTTATGTTCAATTCATGGATATGCATCACATATTACAGTGTGTGTACACACTTGTAATTGTAGTTTACTCGACCAAAGAAAGATCAGTTACTCTTTTTTTTTTTTTTTTAACTTATTTTGAATTACTCTTTGTAGTTTTAGAGCAACAGACGAGTTAATGCCAAAAGCTACAACAGAACTGTAATTAGAACCCTTTACAGTCACGTGCTTGTGATTTAAGTTTCCGTTTTGCATACTTCTGTGTACACGTGTGAATTGTCCAGATATAATAAATCCCACCCATTTGAACACTGAAAATCGCTTATTATGGTATACCAAAATACTTCAGTTTGTCTTTAGCGTGTATGTTTTAAAGAATCTTTTGATGCAGATTTGCATAAAGATCTTAGACCTAAAGACCTTATCTGACTACGAAAATCCAGTTAAGATAGCTGTGCCATAACCTTGTGTACAGCTAATCATTAATTGCTGTTTCTGACAGACAAGGGCTTGAATGGCAGTGAGTAAATGAAACAGATAACACCACACACGGTCAGTGCTTTCATAATGCATTTTATACAACAGTTGGATCCAGGCTACTGACTTTTTGGCCTCATGAATATAGCTATTGTACAGGTAGATTGCCATGGTAACTGTGACTGCACAGTTGCCGGAGAGCAGTTTATGCTCAGACTATGAGATCTAAAAATACTGTCCTAAAAAAATAAATACAAAATCAGTTACTTTTCTTACACAATGGCATCGCAGCCCTCAAATGACAGTTAGCAAGAGGACTTCTCTGGTTTACCTGCTAAGTTACTGATCAGGAAAACAATTTGCAGGCATCCTTAATTATTTGATACTTACACAGCCTTACAATGTTGTAGCGACTTAACCATGTGATTATTGTGCAGCAGATTACTATCTTTTTTGTGATCTAGCATGCAGCTTAATGTGCTATTTGCTCTCAGGAATGTTTCAATATGTTTGTAACATTTTCAAGCTGTAATCAAATAACAGTACTTTACTGTATAGTATATACATATATACATACTGTAATCACTGCATTTGAGAACATGAGGCTACACTTTAATAGAAAATCTTTTTACAACCTCAGTGGGCAGATATTAAATGAGTTCTAATATTGTTAAATAAATTTAACAATATTAGAACTTCTGTACATTACATGCACGGTGGAGCTGAGCATATACAGTTTCTCTAAACTGCATGTTAACAACTATTAATAACAAAACCAAACTCAATTACAATTACAAAACTCACACTATCCTCTTCATCATCAGGTGATCGAGAACTGCCCTGTGACTGGCATTCAAGTGCGGGCGGATGATCTCGGGGTCAAGAGGGTGAAGGCAGTGGAGACTTCCCATGGGACCATTGAGACGCCTTGTGTGGTGAACTGTGCAGGTCAGACTCAGTCAAGATCAGCTAGCCAATACAACAAAACCACAGGCAAAAAGCATTTTGGTTTTGTATGACGTGTAAGATAATCAGTGCTGTGCAATCTCAATGCAACTCAGGGAGATTTGAGGAGTGTTGAGTTAGATGCAACAGATCTCCCTGCTGATGCAAATTGAACAAATTAATGTGATATAGTGTAGACCTTTGGAGCATTTGAATGAATCATTTAGATATGATTAACTGTGAAGGTCTTGTGTTGGTGTGTTTTCTATGAGCAAATTTAAATCAAAAAGCAGGATTTGGCTCACTGCATTGAGACCATTCAAAGCCAAGCACACCTTATGTAGATGAAGCACTTTGGTACAATTTTACAGGTGTCATTGCCCAAACTGCATATATCCAGAATTGAATGTGGCATGTTTATGACATTTTTATCTCTGTGTGTTATCTGCAGGTGTGTGGGCCACTAAGCTGGGGGAAATGGCCGGAGTCAAGGTGCCTCTCATTGCAATGCATCACGCCTATGTAGTGACAGAGAGAATTGAAGGCATACAGGTAGGATCGCTGTCTGACAAATTTGAACAACTTGATTGAGGTTCAAGATCTATCAGTACAAAACACAAGAATTATGCAACAGTTGGTCACCATTCTGTAGGCATGATAGTATGCTGGCTAATGTTAAATATGATTCTCAATTTTTGTAAATATAAAACACCAGAAGAGCAAATAGACTGCAGATTATTTCAGTACAGTTTCTGTTACTTATTTGATTGTTTGCTTATGTAGATAAACCCAAGCTATGTAAGTGGGGACACAGAATGTCCTCTGTAATACATACCTGTATCCTAAGTGATGTCTTTTAATCATATTATATTTAAACAAGTATTTATGCTCCTTATTGCTTTGTCTGTATCAGTTAATTTTATGTAAAAGTTTGAAAGTACTCTTTCATCTTATGATCTCTGTGTTCTTCTCCATTGTTCTGCTCCATTTTATTCCCCATGAAGGCAGAATTTCCTTCAGCTGTCTGTATTAAGTCTGTATGACCAACAGGGGGCACTGTGACCATTTAGATTTCAACTGGTGATGGTTCAGACTGCTTAGTGTGCATTAGCATGATATGTGTGTGGTTGTTTGTATAAGAAAGAAATGCAGGTTATTTTGTTTGTATCCACTAATGTTGATAATGTGTGTATTCAGGAGAGTGAGCGAGAGGTCCCTGGATGGATATATAACACATGCCTGATATGGCTTTTGTACACAATACACTTACTGTGTTGTTGATTTTATGTGTGTTAGATTTGTGTTTAGTGTGCACATGCATAACTGTACTCATCCTCTAGAGGCCGGTGGTTTTAACCAGACTGTCAGACCTTCTCTGTGTTATGTAGTTTAAGAGCAGCTTAACCAGCATTACTGCTACATCATGTACACAGACATCAGCCCACACACAAAATGACACACTCGGATGCCATCAGGAAATCTGCTCCCACCAGGGTGTGCGACTTCTTGGGTCAAAACATGTTATGCTGATTGCTTTTCTGTGATTGAAGAGATGTGTGTTTTTGTCCTGGGAGGCTGTGGTGGCTTTTCGATTTAAAACATACCAGGCTTGCCGATAATAATTCCTCTATGTTTTTATCTGTGTGAGTATGAGACAGACACAGAGCGTAGTGCAGTGCTCAGTATTGATCACATGGAGTAAGTTGTCTGATTGTACTCAGTGCAGGAGAGAGAGGAAAAGAGCAGTTAGGCTTCTATTATATGTAGTGAGCCGTTTTCCCAAATGTCAGCTTGTTCACTGGTATTTTGGTTTTGTACACAATGAGCCAATTGACTTTGGAATGAAAAGCACTCAGGATGAATACAAATGACACAACATAGTGGAAGTGTAATTATTCATTAGGCACTACCGCAAGAATATGTACTATGACACAAGAGGATGAACTGTCGTCTCTGCTGTCTTTTGAAAGAGGATTTCATGGGATGTCAGTAGCTGCGAAATCATACATAAAAAGATTCTATGGTTTGTAAAGGTATGTCATGGTATGTGCCACTGGTGCTGTGAAGACTTTTATGGTTATTAAGTCCTGTATTATATAGCATGTTCTGTACATACAGTATGTCACTGTGCAAAGTGCCAAAACTGATATGAGGAATATTTTACAGTTTTAGCTGCCAATCAAACAAAGTTATACATTTTCTAGCTAGAGATTAAGGCGATACTACTTTATGTTGTGCTATCAGCATTACGTTTGACAGGCCAAATAATTCATTGAAAAATGAAAAAAAGAGAGTGAAAATGCTTCATATACTCTGGTAATCTTCCTCTTTGTCTTTTTGTGGGAATGAATCTTCCCACCGTTTTGTTCCTGCAACACAGTGTGTCTGGACTAATGCATGTTATGATCATTATTTGCAGAACATGCCAAATGTCAGGGACCATGATGCATCAGTCTACCTCCGCCTCCAAGGTGACGCCTTGTCTGTGGGTGGCTATGAACAGAACCCTGTCTTCTGGGATGAGGTAAACTTACATATTGCCTGAATGTTTCACCGTCTCACTCATAACTGTGAGTCTTTGAAATCTTGTGCATTAACTATCCATGTGCCTGAGCGAGCGGGATGACGTAATGTCTGTCTTGTTCGACATAAAATCAAATACTCCAATCAAGGAGCTCAATAAACTTTTATCTTGTTTATATACTTCTCATTCTCTCTGTCATTTTGACCTCATCTCTTATTTAGTCTGTTTTTCTTTCACTTGTCTTCATTACTTGCTGCTGTATTAGCTTCGAGGTCATATTCATAACTTGACTCTTTGTGTGTGTGTGTGTGTGTGTGTGTGTGTGTGTGTGTGTGTGTGTGTGTGTGAGACCACACCTTCAAATAGCTTTAGGTATACTGGGCCAATTAGCCCAATTAATTTTAGTGCACCTTTCTCTTGTCTCTGCTTTTTGTCATCTTATGTGGGCAACATCACTTTCATACTGTCCAAGCAACATTGCAAGTCATGCAACACACAGTATACTGTAGAGATACATCAAATAAATTCATGAGTATTTTACACTTAAGCAGGGTCTAATGAAATATGCGACGTCTTGCTTGGTAGGAGTGGCTGGGTATCAAATTCACTACTTTTTTCAGTTCTGACCAGCTGCACTAAACCAGTATTTAGTATTGAAAACTAATACTGATCTGAAAAACTGAAAGTTGTCACAAAATGCTTAAAGGTACACTATGCAGAACAGTGTATCGATTCATATAAAACTAATCCCTCTCAATCATCACTTATTACCCACTAGAAGTGTGAGGTGGTGTATTTATCTGCAGAGACCCTGCCCTGTGCCTGTATTTTCTTATCATTTTGCTGTGTTCGGGACACTTCTGGGTGTCAACCTTTGGGCAGTGGGTGTGTAGCATCCAGCCAATAACAGCATGCAGGGTGTGAGGTTACATCACTGTCCCCGTCTCTCTCCTCTGCTCCGCTCTGCTCTTTGTATCTGTATCATGGATGTGTAAGGAGCTGCAGGTCTGTGCGTCTGCTTGACCGAGGGCGGGGCTGACACACACACAGAGCGGAGAGGCCACAGCGGACAAAATGAAGCTCTGCATTCACACAAAATCCAGCAATGCTGCACCGTTCCACAGGATTGTGCAGAAGTGTGGGCGTGTTTATTTGTGGTTTAGAACGTAACTGTGAAACAATCAGAAAATGATGTTTTATTTATCTGATTCATGGCTTTGTTTTCGCCAGCGCTGCTCACTCTCTTCATTCACTCTCTAGCTCGACCACTGCTGCTCTCTCCCTCTCTCTGTCTCTCTCTCTATTGCTCTGGTGTCATGCAAGGGATGACGGGCCAAATTTGAATGCTGTGTTGAGTAGACAAATCCTGCATAGTATACCTTAAACTCTTATTTCCTTATTCTTCTATCAGATCCTGGCGTAATTCACAATTTTAGTAAAGTTCTTCCACAGCTTGTGTAAAGATAATATTAAGCACTGATGCGTGAAAATTTTGTTTCAATTTGTCAAATGACAAAATGTTTTTATGGAAAAAAAAATATTGTGTGCTGAAACTCGAGTGTTTCATTGGCTGCACACTAGCTATTTCATTTCTAATAGGCAGAATGATGACTGTAATACATGTTCCATTGGGGATAAAACTATTTTATTTTAATAACCCCATAACTGCTCTTTTAGCACCACCCACTCACCTTATTTTTTTTTTTTGCTCCACTATTGATTACAGTGCTTTTATTGGTGTAGTAAAACCAAAGAATTTCTGTAAAAGACTATAAAACTGTAAAAAGGAATTATACAGGCAGTTCTTTCATGCACACTCTTTTAAACGGGTGGTCGACTTTGGAGATTGATCTTCTTAAAAGCCTCTGAACTCAAAGGTGGTCTTGGTCTTAATGGATGTGTACGTTCTCTGAGAGACAGGTATTTAAAACAGTTTTTTTTTTTTTAACTGGGCGGACAGGTTAGGAGACAGGCCTCTTGCTGCTCCTTTTTTCTTGTCTCAGTGCCCTACGCTTATCGCTGTTCTCTCCTCATTTATTCCTGTCTGATTTATTCATGTATTCCTTAAAATCTGAGCTCTAACAACGCAATTTAATCCTGGACCCGTATCATTCACAAGCAAAGATTACCACCTATTCAGCCTGTTCATGTTTAAGAATGAGCCATATCAAAAACCATGGAACTGCAATGAAATACTTGTGGAAATAAAACCAAAGAAAAGATATCCCTCAGTTTCAAATAAAAGTTATTGAGGCTGAAAATGTAAAAAAAAGAATTTGATAAAAAATATTTTGTCTCTTTCTCTATGAAAGGTTTCAGAGATTTGTATTTGTAGAGATTTGTAAGTATTGAAGGACACTGATTATCTGTTCGTCAAACTTGACTCCGTAACTTTCTGCGTTTCCAACTGGCTGCCTGTCTGTCTACAGACTCTTCTGTGGCTTTACATTTTAGAGGATTTTCTTTGTGCAGAAGCAGCTTCTTTTGTTCTTGTTCTGCAGCTGAACGTTGCTTTGATGTTTTGAAGCGGATGGAGGAAGAAAGAGGAGATACAGAAAGGAGAATTAGCAGGGAGAGAATAGAGGATGCGCACTGAGTGAAGATGGGCAGGATTGATGGCTTTGGAGGGATTGAGAGAAGTGGCGTCTAGGACAAAAAAAAGCACAGCTTCTCAGATACTCCACTTGAGTGTTGGTGCTCTGCAATAATGCAAAACGCTTTGGTAACATGAAAGCTGCAACTGTCAGCTTGCACATTCAAGTCTTAATCACAACTGAAAGTGCTGCCACTGATGCTAATTGTAAAGCCATAGAAACTTCTTTCAGTATGCTCTCAGTGCTTCTGTGGAAGTGGGAATTTCATTTCACCATGGAGGACCACACCACTTCCAAAACATAGGGAGAAGTGTGTGACAGATAAAATCGTTGCACAGAACACAAGCTGGTGTGCTGGACTAGGCAGGGCACCGATGTTTTCAATTTGAGTACCCCAGTCAGGCAGATTAGTGTAGGAGAGGAGAATTTTAAGGCGAGGCAGTCACTACCCTGCATGAGTTGTAGGAGCTAAAGGCTGCATTTTGGCCCAGCTGATAAGGAGGGAGTGGCAGATGTCCAGATGGGAGCAAATGAACTGAGAGGGAAGAGTCTGATTTGACAGATGTTGATTCCCTGTTGAGAAAGGGTCAATTCAACAGATGCTACGGGATTGTGTTGTGGCTGCAGCCTGTGCCTGGCGCCCACGCACACTCAGTTGGATGTCTACAGTCACATGCTGTAACTTGGACTTATGTCACAATGTTCTTGTCAACCGTGATGAGGGAGGAAAAGAAAAAAGAGCACATCAGTCTGGGTGGCATACAGTTTAGGTGGTGAACAACAAACATGCAACAGGCTGTAGTAGTGTAGATTAATTTTATGGATAATATTAACAAGTTTAACCACTTTTTGAGATTTTTTACTTGCTTAAGGGGTATTTGGTGCATAATCAGCAGCTAATTTGTATTCTGTCACAATTTTTCTCTTTGATTTCCTTAATAGGAAAATGTGCTCCTTGTAAAAGGGCCCTGTTCGCAAAGATCAATGTGTTCTCGTAGCAGGAAACATAATTTTCAGATGAATGGGAACATAAAGTCCCTGTGAAAATGAGTTCAAACAGATCTGGAAACTATTCTGTAAAACTAAGAACAATAATATTTAAAACAACAATGATACACTTGTGTTTTTGCAGTTTTAGAAAAACAACTAGTCCTCACATACAGTACTGCTTTTTAGATTAGACAAAACAGGTATGATGTATCCATGATGTTTTTGTGTGTGCTGTATTTCCCAGGTCTCTGATAAGTTTGCCTTCAGCCTGTTTGACCTGGACTGGGATGTGTTCATGCAACATATCGAGGGTGCAATCAACAGAGTTCCTGTTCTGGAGCAGACTGGCATCAAGTCCACAGTCTGTGGACCAGGTACACACACACTCACACACAGCAGAAGCATTCATTTTTTGTGAAAATCCGGCAAGTCCTTGTTGCAAATTTCCCTATAACATTATGCATTACAGCAGGGAACAAGCAACTCTCGTGGCACGTCTTAAATTGGACGCGTTCAAATTTAAAAGTGAAATGTATCCATCTGTGAAATATCTTATTCACCACTCCCATACCACATTCACTCATGAATATCTAACCTAGCAGGCTGTGTGTCATGTTTATAAAGGAGTTTGATTATCTCAAGTCTGACTGCCTGTGCAGGCAGCAGCACGTTGCCAAGGAAGCTGAGTGAGCCAGTCTGTTGCTGTGTAGCATGAAGAGTTACAGTATCAAATTGAATTTTCCATTATTATAGTGGAAAGCAACTGTTTGGAGAGTTGGTATGATTTTTTTGAACTGAAAAAAGTGAGAGCTGAAACACACTTATATTTACACAAATACACACACAGACACAGACGAATGACCCAAGAAATCTGAGAATGACAGAAGGAAACAGAATAAACAGAGAAAAGCAGAATTTGAGACATTATTAGAAATGTGTATAGATAGAATAATATAGAGAGTCAGATAACAACAACTGTTGTTTTTACATGATACATGTTCATTGAACATTGAATATAGATAGTGTGCTCACTGAGTCCTGAACAGTTTCCTTGGGGAAATAGCGGGCAATAGAGCAGAAATCTCAACCACAGGAAAAATAAGAAAAATCCCTCATGTCTTCAAAAGGTTTGTTTAGGCTTAAGGTAGGAATTACAATTAAATACATCAGTCAAAGGTAAAGGTTATACATTATTCCTTTGGCTTATTCAGCAGGTACAACAGGAATGTGGCTGAAGAACATCTTCACATGTATGTGTGTGTGTGTGTGAGAGAGAGAGAGAGAGAGAGAGCAAATAGATGTTTGTATTTTTAGTTCCAGTAAGTGAAGCACTTGACCTTGAATCTCTGTCTCTTTTGGGTCTTGGCTCTTAAATTAACTGAAGATGCAAATCTCATTTCAAAAAACATTTTTCTGCACAGGGCTTCATTACTGTCTCAGGTGGTGTAAATGAGGTTAATTTGAATACTTCCTGAATCACCACAGAAGAAAAAACTGTATTCCCCAAATAGCTTTTCATAGCATTGTGTATTTTCCCAGATAGAGTAAATAAATCCATCTTATTTTAGGTTGGTAAAGTTACTTGAAATATATAATCAATTATTCAGTACATTTACTCAAGTAATTACACCACTTTACTAATTACTCAATACTGTACAGCTCAGCTCCATCAAAGTTGTCTTTATAAACAATCTGAAGTCTCCACACCAACACGCCACATCTTCTAAATTAAACATGTGAAAATAGAAAATGAGACTCTTTATTTAACCAGGAAGTCTGACATACATTATCTCTTTATAAAAGAAATGTATGAAGTGAGACTTGGTCAAACTGACAGCGTAAAATAAAAATGGTTAAAAACTGCTTATAGCACATTAAAATAGGGCCAGGAAGACATGGAGGCCAGTGACACTGGATCTTTTACACAAAATAAAGGTATTATTGGAGAAACCTCTGGGCATGAAGCAAGTTTGTGTATCTTACATTTGCTGCCACTGTTATCCACAATATTTCTCTCGTCTGTCTGTCTGTCCTCAGAATCATTCACAGCAGACCATAAGCCGCTGATGGGAGAAGCTCCAGAGGTCAGGGGTTACTTCTTGGGCTGCGGCTTCAACAGTGCCGGTAAGTGCTGTAGGAATGCAAAAATGGAAGGAAGAACAAATAAAACCAAAAGAAGAATAAACAGGGAACGATGTTAGATAAATTGGATGTTATAAATGAATGTTGGCTGCGGCTCCAGCAGTCTATATTCACATCATGTTTGCATAAGGTTTTGTGTGTTAAATGTGTAAGCAGTCCATCAAAAGTGCTCAAGGATGACAAAGTGTAAACATCTCGTCAGATTACCTAAAACAAATGGTATAAATCATTCACAGTTGTATGGTTTCAAGTACTTCACGGTATAGAGATTTTCCCTTGAGGAAACAGTGAAATGATAGAGCTAGAAAGGTCATAAGAACCTTCAAAGAATGCACACAGTAAAATAAAGAAGAGGAAAACAAGCTAGAAGAAATGGCCGAAGAGTGTTTTTCTTAGACTTTGACCCAGGTTTCGCCAATCTCTGTGGATACTTTCAAGGCACAAATGAATAATGGAGTGTTTTGGTTCCTCACTGAGTCCACGGAGAGAAAACACACACACAGACACATAAACACACACGCGTGCACACACACAAACAGACAACTAAAGTCACTCCATTACTTCACTTACTGATGGGCTTCTGACATTAGACAGGGGGCAAATGTGAGTCTCAGCAGTCTGAAAAACAGAGAGAGTGGTGGTGTAAAGGGTAAAGTAATCACCATCAGCATTGACAGACAGTTGAGTGAAAGCTTATTTTTATAAGAGCAGAAGACTACAGGGTCTAGTTGTCTTATCTGTTCTGACCAGAGCTTGAGAGATACTGAGGTGGATTCTAATGAGTGGACATAAGTGTTTTAAACACTCTGACATTTCGCACAGACGTTCCTTCTATGTGTGTTTTTTGCTTCAGAAATGAGTTTTTTGTTGTTTTGAGATGGACACTATGTTTTTGCAAATTGCTGATTAGTCTTTGCTGTTCATGAGTATCTCCTCCCTCACTCTCTGTTCATCCAGTCCAGTCTGAGTCTGAATTATTATCTTTATTATTATATCCTGCTATCCATTGTCAGCTAAAGAAAGGGCTCATACACTCCTGTCCCTGAGCTTTTGATTCCTTTCATATATTATATTGGTTAATACCTTATTCATGAAAACCTGTATTGTTTTATCATTTTAAATTGTGCTGAAATTAGTAGTCAATCAACAGAAGTAACTTGGATAACTGATTAAACATCAAGTCATTCAGAGAGCAAAAATGCTTTGAACACTGTAAATTTGTTTTGGGCTGCTGATCAGATATGACCTTGGGCTTTTGTGAAATCATGATGGGAATTTTTTCACTATTTTCTGACATTTTATAAACAAAAAGATAAACTCAAGAAATTATCAACCAATGAATCGATGAAGAAAATAATGCTACAGCCCTTATTTTTAATTTCTTTCCCCTCTGAAGCAAATAAACCTGAAAGTTCCTATCTATAATGGAGCTAGATAGAATATTGCAGTCTGCCAGTCCTAGTAGTTTCTGTTATGTGCCAGGCTGGGACAAAGCTTATTGAAATGTGCCCTGCATCACTGATCACACCTGCTAACTATGACTTTATAAAAACGATTTTCCTCTGACCACACAGAGCAAGGTTGGATCGAAATTTCTTTCACCTGCCTGACACACACAAAATGAACATCCTCACTAGCTTTTCTCAAAGTACGAGCTTCAAGATGTCCGGTTTTCCTTATGTCATCCTTGGTTCCCCTTTTTCTCTGCAGTATATCTATCATTCTCTCTTCCCCCTGCCTTTTTGTCCCTCTGGCAAGGGAAAAATCCTCTGCCCATTTCACTCCATCACACAAAACAAATTCACACATGAACTCACACAGCTTATCTGGCTCAAGGCAGGGCAAGACAAAGGGGATAATTCAAAAACCACATGGTCAAATCGGCACATTCTCATTAAAAAATCTATCATTGAGTGCTCTGTAAGTTTTTAAGCCTCTAGTTGTTTCATTTTAACTTTCTGGAGTTCATTTTGGTTGCCAAGCAATCAGCAGCTCTGCTTGCAGAAGTTGTATTTGTTGCCAGGCAACCTTAACTTACTTTTTTATTAGTGTCAAAACATCACACTGAACTCTTACCTTTAAGTGCATTTATTTATTGTGATTTATGGTTCGTTAATTGCTTTTAACTGCTGCACCTCTTACCCAGCTCCATCACCATCTTGCTCATAATCACAATAATGAGCACCTTTAGGTATTTATGACTTGCTGAGGCTTTTTGTTACATTATACGGTGCAGAAAATTGCCCATATTTAAAGGTTCAGTGTATAAGGATTTAGTGGCGTCTAGTGGAGCAGACTTGGAAATAGAATATAGTATTCAGAAGTATGTTCTCATTGATGTATAATCCCATGAAAATAAGTGTTTTCGTTACCTTAGAATGAGCCCTTTATATCTACATAGGGAGTGGGTCCCCTTCCATAGAGCCCGCCATTTTGCTGTATTTCTACAGTAGCCCAGAACAGACAAACTAAACACTGGCTCCAGAGAGGGCCTCTCACGTTTTTTGCGAGTTTTGTGGCCACTGTAGGTTCTCCCATCTGCTTGAAAGGGAGGCGTGAGGGTGAAGGGTTGCAATCCGCAATCTCACCACTAGATGCTACTAAATTCTACACACTGTTCATTTATGGCAGTACACAATTATGATTGGAAAAACAAACAAACATTGGGTTCAGGGGTACAATGCTTCTTGCCAGGTTTGAGTCAGTGACTCAAATAGTAGCCAAACCTCATCCCCTTGTCTGCTTCCAGTTGCTGCTTTGATGGTGGCCGGAGAGATAAATTGAGTGGATGGTGATGGTGACTCTAAAGAGAAGCTATGCAGATTGAAAGCCTTATAGAAAAAGGAAAGAAAAGACAAGAGCCTGAAATTAGGGCCTCTGTTAGAAAGATTTTGAGAATTAAGTCATAATTTATAGGAAAAAAGTCAGTTTTCAAGAAAAAAATAAAAGAATATTTTGCAAAAAAGAAAAGAATAGAATAGTTTGCTTGAGAGTAATATGTGCTCACATTAAGTTCATTTTCTCCCCCAATCCAGGATGTTTGCCATTTCAACTTAGGAAAACTTAAGAAAGCGGCTGTCCACTGCACCGCAGCACTTTCATGGCAGTGGGAAGGTTAACATCTGTTGAAAAAGCTACACAAAGATGAGATTTGTGGCTTATCTGAAGTGTTTCAAACTGTTTTGGTTTTCTAAGAGGAGAAGCTTCAAGGATTAGTTAGTTTGGCAGATGTTCATCTTGTTAATTCTCCACCTCTGATGAAGAGCAGTACACTGCTGCTTTCGTAAACTTTGTCTCATCTGCCAGATGGTCGAGTCACCATGTTGGTCTGAATGGGAAACCACATATCAGCAGAGCAATAAAGCAATACACAGCATACCACAGGCAACAGGTAGATCTGGCTGCCTTTCATATCATTTGCACAAACCCACCTGGGCTTTAATCACTTTCCAATGCTATGACTGCATCAGAAAGGTCCCGGCTGTGACTCATACATCATGAAACCATAGTTTCATTTCAATTTACCTATCATAAAATGTCTGATAATATGATAAGCTGCTTATTGGTGACTCATGTAACAATCAATCAATCAATCAAACTGTATTTACATAGCACCTTTCAAACAAATAAAATGCCATTCAAAGTGCTTTACAAGCAATTGACAAAACTTAGAATGTTAAAAATGGATTTAGAGTCTAATCTACGCCAAAGCAATTAAAAAAGCAAAAAAAAAAGTTTATTGAATAAGAAAAAATTAAGACTGTTAGTTAAGATAATAAAATATAAATAATATAAGATAGATAAAAATAACAATAAAAATAAAATTTTGAAATACTTCACAAAATACATTGATTATAGTAAAATGTTACAAACAAATAGAATAAAATAATGAGTATAAATAAAACCATAAATTATAAAACACTACATAAAAGCCAGAGAAATGGCCTTACTTTGGAGATGTTCTTCAAATGATAAAATGCTGTTTTTGTGATTCAATTACCAATGACAGTACTTATGTTTTATCCTGGTTTAGCTGTAAAAAAAATCTGTGACATCTGAGCTTTTATACCTAAAATACAGTTAAAAAGTGAGTCAGTCAGCCTAGTGTCACCAGGAGACGCAGCCACATAGAGCTGAGTGTCATCAGCATAGCTGTGGAGAGAGATGCTGTGCTTCCTGATGACACTGCTCAGGGGTAGAATGTACAAATTAAAAAGTAATGGTCCTAAAATTGATCCTTGTGGTAACCCACAGGTTAACCTCAAGGCATTTGGAATAAAATACAAAAAAATGTATCCACAAAAATAAGAGTAAGTGAACAAGTTAAAAACAGTTCCAGACAGGTCAACATGCTAACCTATATCTATCTAAAAGAATGTGGTAGTCCACAGTGTCAAAGGCAGCACTCAAGTCAAATGGCACCAAAACTGAAGGCTTGTTGCTGTCAAGATTTATTTTGATATCATTCACTACTCTTAGCAGGGCGGGCTGCCTTTGATGTTATGTGTTCTAAAACCCAATTGAAACATTTCTAATCTACTGGTTGATTCTAAACTAGTTTCTCGGCCAATATTAGCTCTAAATTAAATATCAGCATTGGCATTTTCTGTCGATTATGAGCAGTGTTATGTTTCCATCTCCTCCCTCGCCTGACTGTGTTTCCCTCATGGACTGTTTCTCCCTGACGGTCCGGTGACGTTCCTCCGCAGGTTCTACTTCTCTCAGTTGCTTGTCAGAACCACTGCTTCTTCCCACTTTAACCTGAATAACAAACCGGGGCTCAGTGCTCCATATGAACAGCTGGGGCTAACATTAGCTGAGAGTTTAGCAGAAGCTAACTGGCTGTGCTTCTTTCCGGTCATGCTGCTGCTAATGCTCCACTAGCCTCTCAGATAACATTAGCCCCTGATGATTTTAAGGAAACCAAATGAAGATAATTTGCAACAAATTAATGAACAGGGTCTTAATCTGGTGGTCTAGGGCTGGGGCCACGGGAGTGTCTATGTGCAGCAGAGGCCAGTGTGCTTGTTATGGATCGTGCGACTTCATTTTGCACATGAGCAGATCTGTTTCCTCTGGAGAGAAGCTGCGGCATCATAATAGCAATCCGCCAAGGTGCGAGCGCATCTGGCTCTTAAAGGAAATGGGAGATGACACTGTGATTGGTTTATTGCATGTTACGCTGAAAACACACCCAAGTACAACCCCTTTGAACCATGCGCCTGGCGTATCGACCATTTTTCCACTGTTAAAATTGCAAAAGTGAATTTGGACACACCCTAAATGCAATTGTGCCATGTCATTAAAATAGGGTCACCTGTGCTTGATCTGCAGCATTTAAAGAATGCATGGCCACCCCAAAGTTGTCTATAAATGTGACCTTAAATTTGTCAAATACAGTTTTTAGCTGTTAATTTAGGCAGGCGGTAGTTGTTAGAGGTCCTGAGATGCAATGTTTTTTTCAGTTGCTTTAATGGTGTTGAGAAAAGAAAATGTTCCTTTAAAGTCAAGTTTCAGACTCACGATGAGAAGTGTTGTTGCTGCCAATGTGAGTAACAAACTAAATCTATCATTGTTATAACCTGGATGTGTTTTGACTTGCAAATCAACCCACTTACTGGGCTATCATGGCAGCTAGATGGTGGGAAGGATAAATACAGGGGGTGTACATACATATGTATGTTCTCTTTCTCTTTAAAAGCATCTTTTGAATCACTAATAGCATCACTAGAAATGTCAGAAGAGAGAGATTAAACATCTAAGAAGAATCTGAGCGGAATGCAGAAGAGTACAGATAATGGCATAGAAAGGAACAAATGTTTGTACAGCCTAAACGAACAATAATAGAGCAAGATACTGATAGTGGGGAAGGAGAGGGGAAGCACAAAGGCAGAAAGGAGGGATGACGAGATGAGTGGAAGCACAAGCATGAGGGTTCACACGCAGATACGAGCTCACACATCAGCGCGGTTATCTCGGGTGACATTTATCAGTGCCACCTCGCCTTGCTGGTTGTCTCCACAGCATCTTGGGAGAACTCTATCATCCCCTGCTCCCATCCATCCATCCATCCATTCAAACGTCCACCCAGGCTTGGCCCAGAGTGACAAAGCCTGCAGATGAGTGAAGCGATGAGAGATGAAGATAGAGGGATGAAGGAGGGATGCAAGGACACCCTGGTTGTGCTGCTGCATATTGATGTTGAGTGTGTGTGTGTTGCATATACACACACACAACACACACACGCACACACACGGTGTATGCAAATTACCAGCAACAAAACACAAGAAGGGGGTTGCTAAAAGGGAGCAGCTCATTAACCCAGCAGTTTTGGGGCCGGATGGATGAAATATTGAATTGCCAGTGTTGGTGTGTTTGTTGGGATGAAAGAAGCAGAATGCTGCAGCCGTTGGGTACAGCTAATGAGGTCAGATTGCTCAGGGGCAGCTGTGAGCAAGGGTCAAATGATGGAACAAAGGTCAAAACAATCCTCTGTAGGTCATATGACATATAGTGACTGTAGCAGAGGACAACAGTGCTCTGTTGAACTGCTCTCCAAATTAATTAGTTCCACTACTCACAGTCACAGAGAAAAGGGGAGAGGGGTCCTGTTTTTTTGTTCAGATTTTCCACTCTTTATTTCCCATCTATTGTTTGTGCAGTGGACCTAGTATTCAGTGAAAATTGGAAAAAAATTGTGTATTCTGTAACCAACCCTCATTTTTTTATCAATTCATTTTGTGTATACTATTAATATTTATAATCAGTTGATTGTTTAGTCTATCTAACGCCAGAAAATAGTGAAAAAGTGTAATGATGTCTTTGTTTTGTTTGACTTTTAGTCCAGAATAATGCATTTTGTTTTGCCCTCTAGGAAGATTTTTCTATACTTTCTGGCATTTTATTGATTTAAATGATTAATCAAAGACAGACAGACAGTCCGAGCACACAACACAAAGATATTGTAATGATACATAAAGAGAATTAATGAGCAATCCTGGTTTTTATGAAGCTAGCAAATGTTTGGTATTTGTGCTTAATCAATTATTAAAATAGTTGTTGATTAATTTTGTGTCAGCGGTCTATTTGATTAATTGACTAATTGTTTCAGCAGTAATTCATGTGTTTTCTGTAAGGAACTGTGTCATCTTTGCTCTTTCTGTGTGTGTTGTATGTGTGTTTTTGCCAGGTATGATGCTGGGAGGTGGTTGTGGTAGAGAGCTGGCTCACTGGATCATACATGGCCGCCCAGAAAAGGATATGTACGGATATGACATCAGGTACATCTGTGCACACAAATCGTGTGTGTGTGTGTGTGTGTGTGTGTGTGTGTGTGTGTGTGCGTGTGCGTGTGCGTGTGCGTGTGCGTGTGCGTGTGCGTATGTACGTACACACAAAGATGTATGAGCAGTTGCAATTATATCACAGGAAGTTGAATCCACTATGCAAAGCAGAAAATGGTTTTGAGCTTTGGATTGGCATTTTATCAAAGAGCAAAAGGAACCCAAATAATGATGAAGTTTTAATAGAGTCTAAGTGATTGTGACTTTTAATGAGCGATAATCTTTTGAATTCCTCTCCCTCCCGTCTCAGGCGCTTCCATAACTCACTGACAGACAACCAACGCTGGATTAGAGAGAGGAGCCACGAGTCGTACGCTAAAAACTACTCTGTGGTGTTCCCCTTTGATGAGCCACTGGCCAGCCGAAACATGAGGAAGGACCCTTTCCATCAGGTAGATGAGTTATTTGATCTCCAGTGCAGACAATTAAATGGGATTTTTCTTGAGCAGTTCAAGGAAACATCCCTAACAAGCTATGTTTCCTCTGTGAGTTACTCAGACCGCTTTCAGCTGTGGTTTGAGTCATATATGTGTGGGCACCACAGGTTTAATTGGCAAAGAGATCTTTTTTTTTTTTTGCTTAAAATTCAGTAAAACAAGAATGAATTTTGAAACATTTTATAATATTTTACATTTTATAAGTAAATAATAATGATAAATACATAGTAAACTTTATTATGTTGTTATTATATTTGTACAGCACATCAATAAATAAAGTAGATGGTGGGAAACAAAGCATTTAAATACACAGAGTGTAAACAGAGTACGATGGAAATTTCAAATAAGATTAAAATAAATAACTGAATTTACAGTTGTTGCATACTGGATATTTATGGGCAGGTTGTTCCACAGTTTGGGCTTGTAATAAAAAAATTCTGCCTCTCTGTATTTCTTTGTCTTAACTGTTTGCACATTTAGTGCTGTAGTGTTCAATGACCTAAGGCAGCAGTTAGGAGTATAAAGGGAGAGACAGTCGATTAGATATGGAGATGCTAAACCATTCCTTGTTTTTTAAATCCATAATAGAACTTTTGTATCAATTTAAGAAGTTGCAAGAAACCAATGTAAAAATGCTATGTTGGTGTAATTTGCTTCCCTCTACTTGTTTTTGAATGTTTTTGAAGGAACAAGAAGACAAAACATTTTTGAGTGGAGGGAGAGTTTAGTTTAAGACTCTTGACAGCTGCATTTTTTATAAGCCTTTTTTGTTGGTAATCCGATTAAAAGAGCTTTGCAATAGTCTAGACAAGAAGGCTGCAAAGGTGTGAATCAATTTCTCTGCATCAGGAAGAGTACGATATGTTGTCCATGCACACATGGATGGACAAAATAACAACACAAAACAAAAATCCTTTGTGGAGTTACTGTGTCATGTTGAGGCGCATTCCTGTTATTTTTTCCATCCTGAATATACACATAAACCCATTATATAGTCTACCTGCATCATATTCAATAAGTAAAGTTTGATCAAATATAAGAAAACCTTTTTTGGATGTTATGAGACCATATTCATACACTGTATATTTCACCTACCTCTGATAAAAATTAAACACAACTTTGGCTTTTCTCTGGCTCTTTCAGTTAAATAAGCAGGGCTTTTACTTTCAGTGAAAAAGTGTGGGCAGCGTTGTGTATCTTTCAGGATTTAGATGGACGGATACCTTTTTGGCTTTTTCATAGCTGAAGGGGAAATATTCTGTATTGCTGAGGTGTGCGAACATAGATGGAAGCAGTTCACATCTTAAAGTCATCTCTGCTTGCATGTCACCTAACTGGTTATCTTTGATCACTTCCCATATTTTTAAAGGTTGTTTGACTTGAAGATTCAGACCTGTGTGACTCACTCTTTTTCTCCTTTACCTGTCTGATTTTTGCTCTTCTCTGCTTCAGCCATTTATTCCACTCCTTATTCTGTTTTGTTTCTACCCACAACCTTCACTCGTCTTTCTCTGATCTGGTTTTCTCTCTTTTTGACATCTTCTCCAATACAATCTCCTCTTCTTTTCATCGTGGTATTCATACATAATGCCTGTCTGTTTCTTCTTTTTCTACCTGTGGTTGCCACTGTTTTTCTTCTTGAAACCCCCCCCCCCTCTCTTCCTGTCAGCCAAATAGCTGATTCAGGTTTAGGCAGACAGCAGTTAGCAGCGCAACTTATCTCCAGCAGCTACATTTATCAATGCAATCCCTGCCAACGTGACTATAAATGATACACTTAGCTTCGGTAGCCTAGTCTCGGATGCCTTTCAGCTTCTCCTTAGCCTGACACAAACTCTTAATGGGCCTCACCGCAATATTTTATGCATTAATGACCCACTTAGCCTTGCTTTCCTGTTCCAGACTTCATTTACCTTTTAACTGCTGCAATTTCTACCACCGTTCATGCATGTAGGCATTCTTTCAAAACGGATTACTGTCACACAAATTGCATTAGCAATGTCGTCAATGTGTTTTGTTACTCGTGTCTACTGCTTTCCTAGAGCTTATTTTATTTCGTTTCCTTGACACCTTTTATGCATAATTAACCAGTTTCCCAAAGGGCCTCTTAAAGACTTTACACTGAATGAGTAAGTTTTTTTTCAATGATTTGTGTACTTGTTAGTAGACAGTAGTTATATCATTATATTTTTATTTTAAAAGTGTAAGAGGCTTTATTTTAATTACTAAAAAACAACAGTCATAAAAAAGGAAAATCAACAATACAATCTGAAATGAAATAAATAATGTACCCTTTTTTTGATACTTTGAGGGACTTAACATGCATAATCAGCAGGTCAGTTTTATACACTCCATTGTTTTCTCACTTAGATGTATCACTATGATCACTGTGAAGTTTTTTTGGTTTGTTTGGTACTTCCGGTGATGAATGATACAACGCATCACTCTGTGCCAACTGTCCTCTCAGAAATGTTCATAAGCCATTTGTCATTTTTAACTTCCGTCTTAAATATTTATTTATTGTTTGGCTTGAGTTATTGTCATTACGCTGATGGACACTCAATACAAGTCTCCATAGTTAAATGTTATCATATGCAATGTTATTTTGAGGCCATTAGGAAGGTCTGGGATGCTTGGTTTGGTCAGCAGTCCTACCAGCATGTACCCTGTTTATGATGAATGACCGAAGCTAAGCAGGTGTGGGCTTAGTTAGTACTTGGACAGGAGACCTCTTAGGAAAATCCAAGTTGCTGCTGGAAGTGGTTTTGGTGGGTCAATAGGGGGGAGTCTTCCCTCTGATCCTAATGAAATCCCAAATGCCCCAGTGTAGTAATGAGACATTAAACCATCGTCCTGACTCACTGCGGTCATTAAAGATCCCACTTATCACAAAGAGCAGAGGGATCCTAACTTGGCTCTCTCCATCTGGCCACCTTATATTACCGCAATGTATCTGGCTCCGTCACTATGTTTACATGAACACTAATATTCCAGTATTATTCCAAATATCACAATATTCCAAATTTGATACGGGTCATCAAAACAGCATATTCTGTTTGGATATTCTGAATTAGGCGTTATTCCGAATGTAGCATTTTTTGATTAAGACATTTGGTATATGCCAATATATTTTCTGTGTAAATGCAGTCAATGATTCCCTCCCTCTGGCTGCCATGCATCACCCAGGTGGGTGATAATATTGGTGGTGGTTGAGATGAGTTTCCCCCCTTTACTGTGAAACACTTTTTGTATAATAATAATAATAATAATAAATCTAAAGCAATGAATTTTGTTTTTATCACAACTTTCTTCAGCCAGCACATAAGACCTTAATGTGCATGATAACATCATCATGTTATGTTCCTGTATAATTATGGCACCAGATTTAAGCCAGACAGTATGGAGCACTGAAGAGACACAAATAACTGCTCTCAGGTAGACAGATGTAGCTAGAAGGAGAGCACAGTCCCTGTGAGACTGGGTCGGTCCAACCCTGCTAATCACTCGTCAAGGGCCATCACCTAGCAACTAGCCTCCCTACTGTTTGAGAGCAGTGTAGGGGTAGCAGAGTGGAGAAGAAAAAAAACTTCTAACAAAAAGTCTAATTATTGTGTTTTAAATGAGCTTTTGTTCATGATACTGGCTCTTGCTCCTAATCATGACGACATGTATTATGGTTGAGAGGTACTTAAGGGGGTTGGTCAGCCAGAGAAGCAGTCCCTGCACAATAATGAGACTGTCTACTTTTAGGAAGCAATACAAGATTATTTCAGAGCACAAACAGGCCATCTCTGACACTGCTGCTCACACGTTTTCTCCACCTCGGTAGCACAGATGGTAAATATAGCTTGGTGTGGGAAGTTTGGCAAGAGCTAGCTCTCCTCCTAGCTGCCTGCTAGGAGGAGAGCATAGCACAACATACCTACCAACTGTGGGCGACTGTCAATTTTACAGTAACAAGTAGGATGGTGAGCAGTGAAACATCTTATTTCAACACCTCATGAAACACCTCATGAAATCATGCTAAAATAGAATTTTACCATAACTTCTAATTAATTACTCTGAGGTTAGATTGATTTTTAATATGTAGGCAAGTTAATTTATTGCTCTTCATGACATATTGTCTTGGTTTAAAGCTGCACTAATCATTACTATTATATTAGCAATGGAAGAAATGACTGAGTAATGTGAAAGGGGTTTGCTTGCAGTCCAAAAACCACAGAGAATTATAATCCTCCGACTCCATTGTACTTCTCAGCCCTCTCAGAGTGTTTTAGCTTATTGTTTTCGTTCAATTTTACTGTAGACCGCTGCTACTGAACTGAAGACTACCTGCCCAGCACCAAATGGCACACAGACAAAGTTAACAACTAGCTGATGAACATGGTGAAGCAATTATCTGCCAAAGAGCCAGATATTTCTATCAAGAGGAGTTGGTGGAAACCAAAACAGAGCTAAAAAGAGAGTGAATATTGGATTTACATTCAGTGCTTGCCAGATGTATAAATATGCAACTGTTTGCTAGCAAAATTTACATAACAACTAGGTGATAATAAGGTAATAAGGTGACAACATGTTAATGTTGTAGATGTAGCTTGTTCTCCAGCCACCAAGTGGCCACAAACATCAATAGTGCTACTTTAAATACTCCAAAACAGCAAGACTCAGCATCTGTGGATATTTAATCAATGAATGTGTTCATTTCTCTTCATAGGAATTTTGCTGAATATGAGAATACATTTATGACTATATAATTTTGTGAATATATATTGTCATCAGAATTTCTCACCTCCAACAGATGTTTTTCATGCAGTCATTCCAAAGTAAACACTGGTCACCATTCTCAGCTGTTTGCCTTTGTGCTGATTTCATCTCTCTGTGTTTGTCCATGTTTGTTTGTTTGTTTGTGTGTGTGGTTGTTTGTTTCAGGTGCTGACGGAGCAGGGCTGTGTGTTCCAGGAGAGACATGGATGGGAGAGACCTGGCTGGTTCAACAAAGGCGGGCCTGCTCCTGTGAGACACACACACTAAAGCCCTGAATATACTCCCAACTGAACATGCTAAACGGACTGTTTATAGTACTTGCCACACATGTGCTGTCATGGGCATCTATTGATTGTAGTGTAGTGGCCAAGTGGTCACAGCACTTTGGAGGTATGCGGATGTCCGCACGGAACCTATGTGTGCGCTTTGTTGACAAAATTTACATCACATGGACCCCAGTGGATCCTTGTGTACTTGCAGACCCAGAAATTATAACACCAACTTTACACTACACACAAGCACGTGCATGGCAATGATTTATTTATATCCACATATTGACAAAAGAAAGACAAACAATTAAGATGGGATTCGTCCACTAGGCTTGCTGGATAAGCAACTTGCTGCCAATAATGGATGATGCTGACACAGTATCTGGCCCAATGCTTTGTCCTTCTCTGTGCTTGCGAGACAGTGGTGATTAATTAGCCTCTAACAACTTGCTTGTCTGTGTTACTGCAAAGGTTAAAGACTATGATTACTATGGAGCCTATGACATTAAGAAGAATGTCAACTACAAATACAACGACCTGCTGGGCAAAGAATACACTTTTGACTTCCCTCCACATCATGACGTGGTAAGATCCAAAGTGTGAAAATGTGTGTATGTGTGAAAATGAGCATTATTTAGTAGAAAAGTGTTTTTAAATTATATGCAACTTTCATCAAAAAACTAAAGGCCAAAAAGACTCAGGGCCAGATGAGTATGAACACTTTTTAGAGGCTTCCATTAGGAAATGTAACATGTGTGCTCGTGGGAACTACAGACATTGATGATAATACAGTCAGTCAGTTTTATGGTGCAAAAATGTGTTTTAGGAAGAACAAACTACCTCAGCAGCAGCAGGGAATGACCAACCTTGATGTCAAAACCTCTCTATTAGTTTTCCGATCATTTCACGTCTGCGATGAATGTTGCCCTCAGGGATCTGGCTCCATAGATATGCAGTCATCATAGAAATGTCATTTTTGACTCTTGAGCGCTACCAGAAGACAGATTTTTATTTAATGTCAGGGTCTGTGCTCATTAAATGTGTGTGTTGTACTTTTTTAAATGCAGATTAAGAGTGAGTGCCTCTCATGTAGACACGGTGTGGCTGTGTTTGACATGTCCTACTTTGGAAAGTTCTATCTCACTGGACCAGATGCCAAGAAGGCGGCTGATTGGCTATTCACTGCTGATGTCAACAAGAAGCCAGGTCAGTCTGACTGCACATACACCTACACACACACACAAACGCACAGATACAGACAGATGGGAGAAAACATTGACAGAGTGAACACGGCAGATACATGGATAGAGGCACTAAACAAGATGCCAACACACAAGCAAAACAGTCCACTCTCCCTCCATCCTTCATAACTTTTCTAAATCAGCGAACTGACAGATACGCCTTCTTTCTGCATGACAGGTGTATACAGATGTGAAATTGGGCAGAGCTCCAAATGCCCTGGATATTCCTTTCTCCATTTTCATCACATTCCTACTTCTTACTGTCTGTTTTCAATGCTGAATGGGATACGTTGTCTCAGTGTTGGCAGCGATGTGCATTCTGTAATGAAGCGGGAGAAGTGCAACAAATCAAGTTCTTAAAATAATGTCAGGACCAGTATTTTCTAGGTTCAAGCCCCTATGAACATTTCTGACATTGGCGAATCCCAGTGGTACCCACAATCAGGTCTCACCCCACCTACGAAGACAGCCTCTCAAAAACTTGACCATTTCAACTTGGTAGATGACGCATCATCCAATCTTGCTCTCTCTTTTTCTTGTCTATTACTCTTGCTCCCAGTTCTCAATATAATTCAAGAGGTCACACTTGGCAGTCTCAGCAGGCTGACTTCAGCTTCTCTAGCACATTCACGCACTGTTTTCTGTAATGCCAGTGAAACCGTAGCATCAGTCGTTTGTTCAGATGAGAGATGACTGAGGGACAGTCGCATGTTAGCATGTCATTGCAACCTTCAGCATCTTTGGCCAATAGATGATAGATATGTTATCATTTTATGTCTCTTGTAATTAGACACAGACTTCATTCATCATAAGATTATTTTTATGATGTGAATTTCCCTCTTTGTGATGTTCTCAGCAATAATTACAGTTTTAATGGGGTTCATATTTCAGTTGTTTCCTTGGTAACTGCTTCACAATAAGAAGAGATTCACATGTTGTCAGAGTGTATTCCCTGGAGACAGAGACTGATAACAATTGCCTATTAAAAACGACAAATTTGTGAACTTACACTAAGTGTAAATACACTTGAGTTTATCAGAAATTCCTTCTTATTTGCATACTTTATGGAGCACACACACACAGACAGTCACACATAAGCTTACAAACTGGATTATTCACAAAAAAACAGTTATGAACTAGACCGACCTCAGATTTGAGTTCATTCTTTTTGTACTGAGATTTTTGTTGGCTTGGTTCCACAAGGCTGCACACTTTAAATTGGCCTGCAAAGTATACCATGAGAATTAATTGTGTATATGTGTGTATTTCAGGGTCCACTGTGTATACCTGCATGCTGAATAAGGGAGGAGGAGCGGAGGCTGACCTGACAGTGAGCAGGCTGGAGGCTGGTGCTGCCAACCTTCCCCTGGCACCAGAATCTAATGGTGAGAAAGTGTGAAGTGTGTTTGTATGTGTGTGTCGTTTTTATCATTCTGTCATTTCTGTCTCCTGTATTCTTTTATCCATTGCTCTCTCTTTTCTTTTATTTCATCTATAATTCTGTTCTTCTATTTGTCTTTCCATCGCTGCGGTGTTTTGTCATTTTAACTGTTATATTTTATCTGTTGCTGGATATGTCTGTCATTCTGTTGTATCTTTCTTATTTAAGATGTATTGCTGTCTTCTTTTGCTCTATTTATTGGTTTGTCGTCCAGTCTATCTATCAATACTGTCTGTCTGTAATATTTAGCTTTCTATTCTTATACCTGTTCTTATTATTAATCTGTTGTCTGTTTCTATCATTTTATCCATCACTGTCATCCATTCAAATGTTCTGTTCTGTAATTCAATATATCCTTGTCATTCTATCTTTAGAAATCTATCCCTCAGTCACTGCTGTTGTTCTGCTGTATGCATCTATTGTTGTTCAGTTGTTTTGCATATCTTTCTATGTATGTCCCCACCACCACATTTTTTTTTCAAATGAGCCTTTGAGAAAAAAAAAAAGGAGAAAAAAACTGAAGAAATTGCAAGAATATTTTTATATTTGGCTGAAGTTGGCATATTGAAAACCAACAAAGCATTATATTTAGTTACCTGTACATTGCGCCGTTCTGCCAGAAAGCCTTAAAAGTAAAGAATAAAAGAACAAGGGTGTCAAGGGTGTGCTTAACTCCAATGTCCTCAGATTGTTCAATGTCACCCCCATCTGTATCGTCATAGTGGCTGATTAATAACATGAAAAGGTACAGATGGATCAAGGGACAAATTCCATTATTAAAAATGCTGTCTTAGGTCAGAAACAGCAATGAAATGCTGTTCTTGGGCTTTTATTTACCTCAACTGCAAAGAGAACCAGGCCTTTATTTGACTACTTGCTTTTACAAACAAAATTTCAAAAATACTCTTAAAACTTTTTAAAATTTGAACATAAACCCTGCCATTTTATCATTCTGTCATTTGATAACAGTACAAATGTATGTATTGTGTTCATTTTGATCAGTTTCTAGCTCTGCATATTTCTCTCTATCTTCGCTCCGTTTTAATCCCCTCATCACTGTCTGTTTTTTCTTTCTTCTTTCGTCCTTCGCTCCAGGTGATGCATACTACCTGGCCATTGGAGGCGGTGTAGCAGAACATAACTGGAACCACATTAGAACAACTCTTCAGGACCAAGGCTTCCGCTGCCAGCTGACAGACCACTCTGAGGATATGGGGATGATCAGCATCCAGGGACCCAAGAGGTGGGCAATTAAAGAAAGAAGGAGGGATGGAGTGAGGGAAGAGGGTTGTGAATCATTTGGGACATTGTCATGATTTAAGATATAAGTGGTGAGTGCAGGGATACAGGTAGACTGAAAACAGGAGAAAGAAGCGGGTACGTGCAAGGTTAATCCTGCAATTGAATGCTGCCATTGTTTGTCTCATGATGCTATAAACCCTACAAAAAGAGATAATCATAGTTCTCTATCTCAACAACAATTTACACCTTGAGGTCCAGGGATTTAAAAAGATGTACCTAGCATGACCTGAAATCTTGAAGGGCCTGTTCAGTGTGTTCATTTAAAAATATATGAAGCCTCATGGAGACTTGATCCCAGCCTGAATGACTCAAGCGTGACTTGATTCTGAATGAACGTCTGCTGGAAATTAAACCTAGTGGTTCGAACAGACCAGAATTTTTTTTTTTGATTATCTCTGGACCCATCTATCACCTTTGGCTTATTCTAATAATAAATAATCTAATCACAGTTAAAAGCTAATGAGTAAGAGAAAATCTCAATAGTGGAGAATCGGATGGTAGGAGGAAGAGAATTCCATAGTTTTGGGGCAGCAATAGAGAAAGCTCTGTCCCCATAACACTTTGTCCTGGATCTCAGGAGAGACGGAAGTCTTTGGTCAGATGATCTCAGTCCCCTGACAGTGATATGGGGACAGGAATTCTGTAATGTAAGAGGGGGCAAAACCATTTAACACCTTGTAAACAAAAAACAGGATTTTAAAATCAATTCTGTAGTTAAAAGGCAGCCAGTGCAGGGAGGCAAGACTGGAGTGATATTTTCCCACTTTTTTGACCTTGTCAAAACTGCTGCATTTTGAACTACTTGGAGACGTGATAAACAAGACTGAGTGACCAAAATATAACGACTTACAGTAATCAAGGCGGGAACATATGAAGGCATGGATGACTTTCTCCAGGTCAGAAGTACAGAGATTTGATTTGATTTGTTTGTCAAACTTCAATCCTGAATCGAAAACGACTTTTTTGCATGTGATTAGCAGAAAGAGCCAATAGGCCAAGATGAGGAGATATAATGTTGGTCAAATGCCGTGGTCCAAATAAAATAACTTTGGTTTTATTCGCATTAAGGTAATAAAAGTTTGCAGCTATCCAGGATTTAATGTCTTGAAGACAGTTATTGAGGTCATTTAGTTTTTTTTTGAAGTTATTAGGCTCTAGGGGGAGGTATCTGTGTGTCATCCACATAACAGTGAAAAGAAATGTGCTATTGAATAATGTGACCTAGTGGAAGCAAATAGATAGAGAACAGGATTGGACCAAGAATGGAGCCTTGAGAGACACCATAGGACACGGGGAGAGGAAGAAGATGAGTTACTAATAGAGACACTGAAGGATCAGTTGGACAAATAAGAAGAGAACCAGTTTAATGCAGATCTAGAGACCCCCTGCCCATCAGTTTAACCTGTGAATGATCTACTTTGTCAAAGGCTGCAGTTAGATCGAAGAGCAAAAGGACAGAGCAGTTACCTGAGTCAGCAGCTAGAAGGAGGTCAATGGTTATTCTCATTAATGCAGATTCAGTACCGTGAAAAGCTCAGAAGCCAGATTGGAATTTTTAAAAAATGCAGTTTTGAGCCAGGTGGGACAACAGTTAATTAAAAAAATACTTTTTCAAGGCTTTCAGAAAGAAAAGGGAGTTTCGAGATTAGTCTGTAATTATTGAGGACTGAAGGGTCTAGATTCTGTCTTTTAAAAGTGGCTGGACTGCTGCAGGTTTGAAAGATTAGGGAACATGGCTGGTTTCCAGGGAGATATTGAGAATTGAAAGAATGCTGGGGCCAATGATGCCAATAACTTATTTGAAGAGTTTAGTTGGAATAATGTTGAGAGAACAATTGGAGGTCTTCATAGACGAAATATTATGACAAAGGTGGTAAAGTGATGGAGTTAGGGGAATTCAGAACTGCAGTGTTCTCAGAGCAGATGGATAGGCTATTTACAGAGGGAATAAGACTAACTTTGATGTCAAGTACTTTGTCTGTAAAGCAGTTTAGGAAGTCCTCACATTTAGAGACAGACGCTTCTAAACAGGAGGTGGGAGTGGGGGAGGTGACAAACTTCAGCACACAAAAAAGTACCCTGGGATTATGACAGTTTTTGTCAGTAAGATTAGAAAAGTATTGAGCCCTTGCATTTTTGACAGCCAGCTGGTATTTATCCAATTCATCCTTCAGAATTTAAAATGAGATCTGCAATTTATTCCGATTCCACCTCCGCTCTGCCCTTCTGCATGCTCTCCTTATTCCTCTGATATTACTGTTATTAAGCCACAGTGAGGCCAAAGGCTTTCATATTTTAGTTGGCCAAAACAGTATTGTTAAAAAGTGAGACAAGTTCCTCTGTACTCTCATGGGATGGTGCAGCCTTGATACTGGTGGTGATGGGAATCTCTCTATAGGCTTCTGCAAACCTAGTGGCAATGGAAGGATTAATGATGCGGCAGCGAAGAAGTGCAGGGTAAACATGAGGAGTGTGTGGCAGATTGGCGAAAAGTCTTCTATTACAGGGTTGGAGATAGAGACCTGACAAGAGAACTAAATCTAAGGTGTGTCCTTTAACATGGTTTGTGCTATTTACAGATTGCCGGAGACCAAAGGATTCAAGTAATACTGGTGACAAATTCGAGGCCTTTCAACAGTAAACTCTTCTCTTTTGAATCTCAGAGCTGATATTAGAGTGAAAACTAGAAAAAAGCTTTGCACACAGCATGTACAGTACTGCAGGACTAAATGTGCTGGCAGCTGCAGTGATATTAGAGTGTAGGTTGTTGCATCAACTATATATAATAAAAAGAAATCCTATAGAATCACATCTCTTCGCCTGCACCATCTCCCACGCCGACTCAAATTCAATAACTTTTAAGGACTGGATGTCAAAAAATGTATACTGGGTCTCATGAAATTATACAGTTTAGCAGGGATCTAAAAAAAAAAAAAAAGCAGCTCTTGTGTGAACAGAGATGACCAGGGATTAACCACTGATGGCAATATGCTGTATGAACAGGCTAAGCACTCTCAAAGATCTTGCTCTTGCGTCAGTTATTATGTCCTGATCTTGCTCCAAACTAGCAACTTTTTGCTAGATTAAAATTATATTGACTGATAATATTCAACAGCTTTCATTGTGCGGCTCACTGGAACTGTTGTTAAATGTCAGGACCTGGTTTGGGTCGGGTAGGGTTTGATCCTAGTGGTTCCAGGATCTGGAGAGGAGGTGTTCATTCATTAAAATTCATTATTTCTCTAAGTAGACTCCTGTAATCAAACAACTATTTAAATGATATTTGAAAATACATCTAGCAATGCCTCTGGTCTGGTTAACAAAAGTGACAAATATATTTGCAGGATATCATATTTCTCTGGGTTTTACTGTCTTTTTAGAATATTTTTCTAATTGATTTCTTTTTCATTTTCTTTCTCTTCAAGGCCATCTTTAATTTTTCTCTGCTTTTCAATACTAACTCCAGTTTTTATTTTTTTCTTCACTGAAAGAGAAAGGTAGAAAATGTCACAGTGTTCCTTTTTTTTTACCCGCATCCATCAGAACCATCATCCATTGATTTCTTCATTTCTTCTAAGGATGAGAAATCGTGTACTGCACAGGTGAAAACAGTCCTCCACATTCGGACACAAGAGTTAGTCCAAGCTTGTCACGTTCTTCTTGCTTCCTACAGTTTTCCTTTTGTTCCTCACTCAAACAGCAAGTCAGGGCACCTTTACCTCTTACTGATCTCATTCTCTGAACTCCTCTCCTATCTTCTCCTCCCCTCTCACCTCCTCTCCTCCCCACCTTGCAACCCCTCCGTCTTTGTTCCTCCCCCTTACCGGCAGCAGGGTTAGGCCACTTTGTTCTCTGTGTGGGCTGTGTCGATTTCTTCTCCTTGAGGCTTTTCTCATCTTCTGTTCTCCCAAGTTTCTTTTCTCTCGGTCTTCTTGTCTCTGTAGATCTTATCTGGATCGTTCTAACTCTCCTCTCCTCTCTCCTCTCTTTATGCTCAATCGCCTATTCTCAGTGTCTCCTTCCCTTTTTACAAAGTTTTCTATTCCATGCTGTTGTTGCTTACGTCAAAGCAGAAACTCGGTGCGTCACTGGCAGCAGTAGCCCATTATACTGCATCTCTCTGTGAGCGTGTATGTGTTTCATTATAGAAACACACACACACAATAGAATATTGTATTGTGAGGCTTATTGAGTTTTCTTGAGCATCCGAAGTGCGCTCAGCTTGTGAGTGTCTGTCTGTTTTTGCATTTGTGGATGTTTCCTGTTTGTGCATGTGTGTGTGTCAAAAATATAACAAGATTGGCATCTGTATTGCCTCCCTCTGCACAACGCCATATATGAACAATTGCGGTAAATCAGCCCTCCAGTGTTTGGCTTTTGTTTTCTTACAATGCAAATTGATCTCTTTAAAGCTCAAGCAGTGAGAAAATTACAGCGTTTGTGGAAATGGAAATGTGTTTTTGTCTGTGTTTTCCCTCCCAGAGATGTCGCATTCAAATTCTGCAGAGAGGGGAGTCACTGAATTTGCAGGTTCTGTCAAAAAGCTTGGCAGCACATTCCAAAGGGTGAAACTGGTGCTCAGTCTGCTTTGTAATTATGAAGTGTATCTATAATATATGAAATTATGTGATATCCTGTAAGAGAACCGTATGTGTTTATGAAAGCATCCTCTGATCCACAGCTGAGAGCCGCAGTTAAGTGGCAAGTCAGAGAAACAAATTGGTGGTTACAAGACCCCCACACTCACACAGCACACACACACACACACACACACACACACACACACACACATAAATAGAGCCATTCACTGATTATATATAGCTATTTGGCCTTGCTCTTGGGCTCTTGAGTTCAGTGAACAAAGCGTTGCTTAGGGGAGGACAGAAATTGGAGGACAGCCTGGAGAAAATATCCGTCTGTGTATCATAAGAGCACAAACATGCATGCCTGCACACATGCGTATATTCAAAAATACACACATCCAACTCCAACCACATCGATTGCATTTTAGAAAAAAACCTCCACAGATACACAAACATACACACACACAGACATAACCCAAGCCCCTCCTCAAATATCTTCAACCCTGGCTTCCTGCCACTCCTGTTGCAAAAAATATCTTCCAGGAACGGCCTCATGCATTGTATTCTCTACCTGCCCACTCACAAACATGCAAGTGCACAAGTAGCAAAGTAAGCTAAACTTAGTCTCTTTTTTTTTTCTGTTGACTCATCCTTATGTAATATTGATTTTTAGCGTGTGCGAGTTAGTGGGAGAAGGAGAGACGGAACATCTTCACAAAGATCATCACTTGTGCTGTTGTAGATTTCTGGGGATTGAGTGTTAGATTTTTTCTAAAGTTTAGTAATTAACCACCACAATGAAATTTATTGTATCTAAAAAAAAATATATATATATGGCAAATTTTCTGTTAATTCCGATATTATTTATGTTGGTTGTAAACAAACAAATGTACAGATTTTAATGTCACCCAGATGCAAATATAAAATGTACAGTACTGACATTCTGTGTTTTCTTTTTGATGTGCAGTCGAGAGGTACTTCAAGAGGTGTTGGACACAGACCTGAGCAATGAAGCTTTCCCTTTCTCTACCCACAAAGTTGTCAATGCAGCAGGGCATCAGGTGAGAACACACACACGCACACACACACTCTCTAATTTCTACAGTAATTGGATGTGGTACATTTGTCAGCTTCAAAATAACCCTGTCAGTGTGAGTTAAATAAAAAAATGCAGTTAATTGAAAAAAATACTTCTATATGCAAATAACATGCTGTTGAGTGAAACCGGTTTATTATTTCAAAGAGACTGTAGACTGTGTGTGTGTCTGTGTGTGTGTGTGTGTGTGTGTGTGTTCTTGTGTGTGTGAGACAGATGGTATGTCTCAAGGCATCCTTGTGACTTACTTAGATGTCAAGTCTGTCCACATTTTTTGTTTTTCTCCACCTCTTTTCGCCTTCTATCTCTTTCGACTTCTGTCCCCGAGGTCTAGAAGCTCATAACTGAAAATAAAGTTTATAGTGTGTTGTTTACAGGCCCAGGAAAAATCATATATTTATACTTAGCTGTATTTTTCATCCAATTCTCAAACAATAATGCTGTAAGGCGTACTGCCTGTAGCTCTGGAGATGACCTCTACACTGAATCTGGCCTCAGACCAAAACGAGCGTGTTGTACCGGCACATGCGGCGACACATATGTCCACACACACTTGTTCAGTTGTTGTTGCTCTTGCATGAATTATGCAACGCACCAGTGATTGCAGACAGCATCTTCTCACTGCTCGGCAGGAGTGCCTGTGCATATGCGTGTGTGCGTCTATGTGTGTTGCTTGTGCTATGTTCCAGCTGGTAACTGGCCTTGTCTGGGTGACATTTTAATGGCTGCACTGCTGAGAGAACAGAGCTCTCTCTCTGCCCTCTGCTCCCCTCAAAGCTCATTAGATTCTCTCTCTCTCCATCTCTCTCTATTTTTCGAACTCACCAGATGAAGCGAGCGTGCTGGCATGCTTGTTAGGTCGCATGAATTCATGTTTATATGCATTTCTGTTCTCACATGTGCTTGCGTCCGTGTTATGCGTCTCTGTGTTTGATGCTCGCCTGGTAAATGTGAGTGACAGTGTGCATGAAAGCATGCATGCGTTCCTGTGTGTTTAAGTTTGTCACTTATGTATCTGGCGGAGTGTGTGTGTTGTGAATATGCGCAGGTCTACATGTACTGTCCTCCCTAGAGTTTCGTGGTGTACATATGGGTCCAGGGTGAACCTTGGCTGGCCAGATGGCCCGGCTGCCACAGCACCTACTGGGGAAACTGTTGGAGAGAGTTTTCTCTCCTCATATTTCACTCCCTTCCACATGTTCTCACTTGTGTTCAGTTTCCTTTTCTCTTTTCCCCCTTCACTCACTTGTACTTATTTGCATATTAACCATTTTAAAGAGAAATTCCGGAAGAACGGAAGAAAAAGGTGCAAAGAGCCTCCTACAGCTTTAAATAAATAAGGAGAAAACACAAGAAGATCGGTAATGCTACAGCAGCTACAAGGATCTCCTGAGGACTACTTTCTGTGTTTATATTTGGTCAGAAAGAGACGTTTTTGAGATAATATCTATTAAATTGATGTTTTCCAGAAAGCTGTAGGAGACGTGCACTCTCTGCTCCATTCAGCGACCAAAGGACCAACAGTCATAATGGACAAAACTATAAATAGTAACACCCAGATTGACAGGTTTTCAGGATTCCTAACGTCTTCTCTTATAGCGTTATTTTCTTGTCCTTCACTCTTGTACAGTTCACCTGTCTGCCCTCTCAGGCCTCATCTCTACTTCTTTCTTTTTTCTGTTTTCTCTGTCACCTCACTCCTTCCTTGCTCTCCTTCTTTCCATTTCCACCTTTACACCCTAGTGGTGTTTTTTTAATCTCTTTCAGGACTTAAAGCTTTTTGGACACAACATTCATTTCTGAAAGGAGATTACAGCTTCCCTGTTTCACTCTTTGTGCACCTTATCATATCTTTGTATCTATTCTATTCTCATTCTGCTTTCTGGGTTTTTGCTCTCCCTCTTCCTGCCTTTCTCTCTCTCTCTCACACACACATACACACAGAAATTGCTGTTAGTATTACAATGCATGACAAGTAGATCCGGCCCTTAAAGATGAAGTGTTCGTGTTTGTGTGTGACAAAGCAAAAGAATGGCAGCTTGGTCCTCTACGTGCCTCTCTCCATCTCTATAAAGCCTCCTCTCTGCCCCTCTCTCGTCCAGGTGCGAGCTATGCGTCTGTCATTTGTGGGAGAGCTCGGCTGGGAGCTGCACATTCCCAAAGACTCTTGCCTTCCAGTCTACCATGCTGTCATGGCTGCTGGTGCAAAACATGGCATCATCAATTCAGGCTATAGGGCCATCGACTCACTCAGCATAGAGAAAGGTAACCCTCAATCTGAGGTAATAAATAACTAAAGCCAGCTCAGGTTACAGATTTACAGAAATTGAGGAAGTAAATAAAACAATTGAACTCGATTCTACAGTAATTTTAGTATAGCATCTGTTTAGGAGCCAATCAATGTGGATTATTGGATTATACAAATTTATGGTTTATGTACATGTATAAAGGACAAGATTGATAAAAATACTTCCTTAACTTTGGACAAAGCTGTAGCTTTGCAATGAATTCTGCACTGCACTGTTTGAAGCTTGAATTACCTTATGACCATACTGTACATAAAATGTGCAACAAATAAACAGCAAGCATGCTTTTTGCTTTGCATGTTTCCACCTCTCTTGTGTCACCTCTCACAGTTTGCACTGTCTCCTCTCCTCTTCGTCAGGATACAGACATTGGCATGCCGACCTTCGCCCAGACGACACACCCTTGGAGGCGGGGCTAGCCTTCACCTGCAAAATGAAGAGTTCAATCCCGTTCCAGGGCCGGGATAGGCTGGAGAAACAGAAGCAGGAGGGTCTGAGGAGGCGCATCGTCTGCTTCACCATAGATGAGTCAGTAAAGTTTCTGTCATGACATTATGTGTTTTTTCAGAAGGAAATTAATGAAATGAACAAAATGTGCAGAAGATTTGAACTTTGCAGGTTTTCAAAATGAATCCTCCTGTAGGGAAGTGAGTCAGATCTCTTCCACAAATAAATTCCTAATGATAGTTTTATCATTTTTAGCAGCAGCATAGCTACATTACATGTTGGTATAAATATGCAATCAGTAAATAACCTTTACATTTCACAGAGTGATCTCACTCAGAGAATGAGAGCCTTAATATTTCATGATTTTCATGCATTTAGCAAAAGTGCAGTGAGAAAATGTAAACCTGATTAAAAAAAGATCAATGTATGTTTGAGATGCCTGAGCCCTGAGCTCCAGATAAACTGAAGAGTTTATGAGTGAATACAGTCCTCATTTCTGTCTTTTTCTATTCGATTTTTATCTGAAAACACATAAAAGGTTTAAAGTATTCTACTTTATTGAGATTCTAAGATGTGATTTCACCGTTTCATTACTGTGAAGTGAAAATCTCATAACTCTCGGTTTGGTGATTATTAATGTTTAATCTTCAGATGGAGCGTTACATCCCCGAATGAGTTTAGGAAATTCTATAAACCATACATTTATCAAAACAGTTCAGTGCACTCAGAAATAATCAAACTAAAAAAGACATGTTTGACTTGGTTCCTGAAGAATTTGCAGTTTAGAGATATAAGTGGACCTGACAACAGCAATTTGATATCATGAAAACATTCCTCTCCTCATGTGAAAGAGATAGTTGGCATATTCTGTTTGACACTAATTCAAGTCTAACTTGGATTTTGTGAAAGGAACCGGGTGTGTGTGTCTGTGTGTGTGTGTGTGAGAATGCATTTAACCTTTAGTTTTTTCTCTCGCTCCACCAGGAAAGTACCAATGTTTGGTCTGGAGGCTGTCTTCCGTAATGGTGTTCCTGTTGGTCACCTGCGGCGCTCTGACTATGGCTTCTTCATCGACAAAACTATTGGTTATGGATATATCCGCAACCCAGATGGAGGAGTGGTAAGGCCCCTAAACACACACGTTTATATGTACCATCACAAACACCCACCAGATAATGTAATGATAATAATAATTAAAAAAAATAATGATGATAATAATAATAATAATAACAATAATAATATCTATACTGTACTATGTTTAATAAATTCACTTTTGTTTTCTGGGCTGTTTGTTGTAAATTTGGTATTTTTTCTCAAAAAAATCACAACATGTTTTACCAGCAGGGTGAGATAATCACCACTTTGTGGTGTGTGTGTAAAAAAAAGACAGTTTGTTCTCTTTTGATGAAAATACAGAAACACACCTAAATAAACACAAATGGAAGATCAGAGAGAAGACTAGAAGCAGCAAGAAAAAGCTGTGGGTTGAAGTGATGCGCTTAAAGTGTGCATGTGCGTGTGCATGTGTTCATCTGTTTAATATCCATCCCTGAGTCGTGACCAGCGAAACAAAGCGGATTGACCCCTGGCTTTGTTGAGCACTTCAGTTTGGAGATGCAGACACACAAATGCAGACACGTCTGCACAGTGAGACACACACACACACACACACACACACAGTTGCCAGGCTGAAGCCAGTGACATGAATGTACAGTGGGGGATGTGGATCTGTAATACGTGTGTGTGTGTGTGTGTGTGTGTGTGTGTGTGTGTGTGACAGGCTTGTAATGTGTCTTCTTTCTCAAACAGAGCTGTACAAGTGTCTACACTCCTCTGTATGCTTGATCTCTTTATTTCTTTTTCTTCCTTCCCTTTTTGTATACTTCTATACATTTAACAGTCAAACAGTAGTAGAGTGCAGTGAATTATTTTAAAAAAAATATCCCTTGGTTTAATTGGCTGTCAGACTTCACTGTACATGCATCAGTGGTGTTTAAGTAAGTGTGAGAGCATTTAATATGTTTTAGAAAGTTAATGAAAGAGGCAGCACAAAGTGTGAAGTAAGGTTGTGCACATCGTCTCATTGCAGGAAGGCACATTTGACAAACCTCTGTCTGCTGTTCATGAATTGTATCTGATTTCTTTTAATTAAAATGAAAAAGAACGCTGATAGTTCATTATTTTTTAATAGGAACGCCTGACTAACACTTGGGATTTAGTGACTACATTTCACTTTAGAAACCTGGTATCATTTTGTATCTTAATAGAAACATCAAAAATCAGGGACTCAGAGGATTTTAAAGGGAACACTGAAACAAGTGAACTTCAGGTAAACGCTGGGCTTTGGTCTCAGATCATTGCAGCATGTGTAATAACCATCCATTCAAACTGAGACAAGGGCATCAGCGTCGTTCCCGATGTGCCTTTTCTGTAATGTCACAAGGCTGCGAACGTTTTAAGCTGGAATGAACGCAGCTTTATCCCTGAGTATGGCTGTTAGTTGGATAGAGCCTTTGACCACAGCGCTGTTCTCTCCAAAGCCCCTCAACATGGAAGTAATAAAAAAACGAAGTGGTGATGAGAAAGACAGAGCTGTACGTGTGTGTGAAAAAGGGAAAGAGCGAATGACAGATCAGTGGCAGAGCTAGAGGGAGGGTTAAGGGAGTCAGTCAGTAAAAATTAGCTCTCTGGGTTATGAGGGAGCTGACATTGACTCATGAGTGAAAGAATTGCTTTCAGCGTTGTATAACTCCTGCACTGTTCTCTTCTGTCAGATACTGTATGAATGCTGTGAGGCACCGCTCTTTTTTTTACAGAATAGGGATCAATTGGTCATCTCATTTTCTGTCTCTGCTTTAATCTCCACTGTTTCCTCATCTTCCCGAATTTAAATTTGCTCCCCTCTCTCCTTTTCCTGCTTATCTTTTTGATTTTCATACTTCTTATTTTCACCCCATCTCTCTCTCTCTCTCTCTCCCATCTTTTATCAGGTGAGTGCTGATTTTATAAAGAGTGGAGAGTTTACCCTGGAGAGGATGGGAGTGACGTACAAGGCCAAGGCACACCTCAAATCTCCATTTGACCCTGAGAATAAACGCGTCAAGGGCATCTATGCTTGAGAAGGACCACACTCGTGTAAACACTGAAGCAAACACACACACTTCTGGTTGATGAACAAAGCAGAGAGAGGCACAACTGACTTTTTACCTGCAGGTGTTTAAATCTTTACCTCTCTTTCTCAAACGTTGATCATTTTATTCAGATTATATCTGTGATTTGATGGAACTTGTACTCATTTAAAAAAAAAAAATTGGTGTTTCATGGATGGTGGAAAATCTGTATCAAGAATATCAGAAAGCTGCTCTTTATGATGAATCTGGTTTGAATGCTTTGTTGTTGAAGGTGTTTCATGTCCTCAGCAACATGTTCAGAGATAAATAAACTCCTGTGAATGCTCTCATGTGAGGAATATTACTGTGAAGATAACAGAACGTGTCAAAATCGCATTATCGCCAGTAATCAAAGAATTTAAACCACCTAGGTAAACTGAAAATGATTCAGTTGTGACCCGGCTAACCTCGAATAAGCCTGCAGCTTTACAGGGTTGATTTAAGGGCTCAAATAACAGCACATGATCAATTTTAAGACAGTTTAGAAAGAGAAACCAATCAAAACAAGCTAATTCAAAATGGGGGCATTAATGTGTAACTAATCCAGTTTTCAAATGCTATGATTTTTAGTCCTCCACTAAAAACACAAGTTAACTCAGACATCTTATAGCAGTCTGCCTTGGTGAAGAACTATAAGCTAATATTCATTATTATAGGTGTGATGGTAATGTTGTATATGGAACACCGGCAGATGTTGCTGTTGTGCTTAACTTTTTTTTTAGCCCAATTATCAGTACTCTGGTTACAACAGTCACATATGCGTGTGTGTGTGTGTGTGTGTGTGTGTGATTACTCAAAGTAAATACCATAAATTCCCAATTAGTGGCCAGAGCATTTATGTAGCTGAGGAGAAAACCTTTATTTAGACCTTTTATTTGAAACAGGACATTATTAGAGTCAGACCGTTCATTCTAATTTTGTCCTTATACTGCAGTGAATTTCTAATTTATTCTAATGAGGACAATATCTATGAGCAGTATCCTATGAGTTATTACAGTATTGTATTAGAGAATGAAAGTATTCTCTAGCTATACACCATCTTCCCTACCTTCAGGCAGTTTGAGTCAGATTACAATGACTGATGTTTGTGCTGATAACAATGACTAAAATCAGAGTTTTACTTGCTAGTGTGGTAGCGAGTGTTTATCAGAGTTTGGGAGAAAAAGGGGGAAAAAACACCCTGAAGCATCGTTTACCAGCCAGGAACAAAACAGTGCTGAAGAAGAATGACAGAAACAAGACAACAGTTATCAGCAGCTGTTACAGATAGAATCCGTTTGTTTTCTGATCCGTCCGGCCCTCCAGGGTTGTATTTTTAACAGATACATTGTTCTCTAAAAGCTCTACCATTTCATACATAAGAGCTCCCATTTCTTGTTTTCATGATAAATCAAACTCGAGATCTTTTTTTTTTTTTTTTTGCTCCACAGTAGAGCCCTCCCAGCTGTATTGCCGTCACATTTACTGTGAAGCATCTGTGGGACACGTTGAGCAACAACACATTAAAAACTGCCTTTGCTTCATTAATTACCACTTTCATTTCTAAAGATGAGCTCAGTGTAGCGGTGTACTGAGTGTTGTAGAACTCATCTAATCAATGCTGTGGAAAATTAAAAATGTGAATTATGCCGAATCGTCTATCCGAGTCCGTATAGGTTTTTATCGGGACAAGCCTTAATTTGAGAATTTACAGAGTATATACATTGAGATTTTATGGTGCTTACTTGTATATGCACTTTGTGTGTATGTATACATAAAGGCTAAAAGGGCTAACATGTTTTCTAGCTACAGGCTTCTGTGTCGACAACTCATGGTTGTTTGAATGAAAATGTCTTGCTTTAAGTTTTTTGCAGTTAAAACTGATTTAAACAGCAGAAGGATATATCAATAGTTAAGCACCTTGAGAACTGATCAATTTTCTGTAGTGCAGGTGTTGGTATGAACACTAATTCAAGATGTCTAGTTAATTCTTTGTTTACATCAGTGTCTGCAAGCTTTTGTCTTTCCTTTCTTATCATACAATTTGGTAATAAATTCTATTTTCCATGTGTTTCTAGGCAAACAATTGATTCAAAGGCAACTCAACCAGTCCTCACCAGTCTGACTGGTAAGGACTGGTGAGGTCTTCATAAGACAAATCTAAGTCCAGCCTTTGAATCAATAGTTTGCCTAGAAATAACTATGACCTGGATGAATGAGAATGTTCATGGAAACATTTTCCATGTGTGTTTACACTCACTTAAACTATTTAAGTTTTGGCCAAACAGAAACTAAACTTTTTTCACATATATGCTTTGTGAAGTAGAAGCAGGCATTTGTATGTATAGCTACTACTTGCTTCTCCTGATGTGTGTTGCTGCACGTTCAGCGCATGTTTACTAATGTGGACTGATTCATTGATTCTACCCAGAAAGCTATTAATCATTGAAATGGTTGTTCTCAGGAGTAGCTTAGGTTAATAACGAGATTTAGACAGGAAATGTGAAGCAGACCGATAACACACTATCACTAATGGTTCTCTACCACAATGTGTCCAGAGGATTTTTTTTAATATATATAATCTTGATGATAGAGAGCAGATTTTTAATAGTGAGAAGTATTTCACAATGCTTAAAACTGTGCATCTCCGTGTTTTGTTTGGGCAATGCATTTATTACCACATACTGTCTCAAATGATTTTGACCAGTTCAAAGAACATAAGTGACCAGTGGAAGGATATGTTGAGTCAGATTCATTTATTCTGTCCAAAGCAATTTGTGTTTTAATAAATTTCTTTTTAACTGCCGGCATTATTGTGACTTTTCTTTCAATTGAACACACAAAAAATTAAGCAAACACGAACATGTAGCGAAGAACACATGGAATATAGAAGTGGTAAGCTATAAAACTCAATCATAATAGACCTGTTTATTACACACTAAAAATATCCACCAAAGAGCATAACGTGTTTTATACTTTTTAGTCATTGGACAAAATGGACCAAAGTAATATGTAGGAGTAGTAAATTCATATTAATTTACTTTTAACTTTACTTTCATGACACATGAATAGGACTAATACTAACTTGTGTGTACTAATAATAACACAGACAACGTGAATTTGCATAAGAATATAATAACAGCAGGTGGCAGAAAGCCCAGTAGAGGACATCATCGATCCCCAAAGACAGAGATAAGACCAGGACAAATTCTGCCAAATCACAGGAGCTTCTTCAACATTTCCCAGGTTAGGTGGCTTCTCCCTGGGCTGTAGTGTGCAGTTTTTCAGGCTCCCCGACTCAGACTGTGGGTGTAACAGGTCTGCCGGTGGGATTCGCTCCTCCCTCACAGGGGTAACGAGGTTTTTCCAGGACAGACGTCACCGCTGGTACAGGCTGTTTGTCCCACTCTCCCTGGAGAAACAGATATATGATGTTTTTGGCGTCTGATGTGTTGTGTGGTTGTAAAAACTTTCAAATAACACAAAATTGGTGATGTCCTTGATACCTAGACAGCAGGTTTTATTGAAGTAGTTGCCCACTTGTAACTGAACAGTGTATCAAACATAGTCAACATCTTAAAAAATAACTCAAGACCACTTCTTTTTTTTTTTTATTTTGGCCTTGAAGATATTTTTTGCAGGCACAGCAAAACTGAAAAGGCTGCTTCCTTTTTTTTTTTTTTTTTACCAGGCACTGTCTCTCAACATTAGTTTGTGTTAAAAGATTCATTTCTGTCCACTTTTATGCAAATTTGTCTGTTAATTTATCACTCATGTTACACAAATAACCTTGTTTACATTGTGCAGTTTTATTTATGCTTCGAAAATAATTTGCTGTGGTGATTTATGATGAGATTGTCCGCTTATGATGTTAGTGCTGATTATCTGCTTGTTTAGTGAAAGTGAGAGTGTGCATCTAAAACTGCAGTGAGACCAAAATCTGTCAGGTGTGTTGTCACCAAAAGCAGGAAGGAGATAGGAAATTCACAAAAGCAAATTATAAAAGTTGTAAGTTGTAAACTTTTATCAAATATTTTCTGTCATCAAACTCCACTGCCACTGTTCTTGCACTCACTGCTGCTGCTTCTATTATTTTGCTTCGCTGTTATGAAATCTGAATATAAACCAGTATTTTCCAAATGAGACGTCCCTAACACACCACCAACCTACCCCTCTCAGATTGGCTAGAGACTGATGAGTAATATTATGTCCTGTATCAAAGTTCAATCAGACTAAACTCTACAAAGCAGAAGAAGCAGGTCACTTTGTCACAGAAATCGATTGTGTCTTGCCTTGTTTAACATAGAAATGAGCGGGAAGTCAAATCAAGTCAGATTGCACCGTAGCACTGGCTATAATCCTAGTGTTGCATTACTTTGAATTTATTTCATGCATGATGGGCTTCCTCCAAAATATCTGGAAAGCAGTTGTCGTCATAGTCTTTAAACTGCCTGCCAGTGGTGGCACCATTAATGGGATCATTTCCAACTTCTCTAGAGACCCCCATGTTTGTTGATTTTAAAGATCCAGCAGTGTGCTTTATGAATTACTTTCTTTTCTTGATCTGAATTTCCCTTCTACATGTCCCGTTTCGCCTGCTCTTTGTTTCTGATCGTTTCCAAACCTAAATCATCTCACTTTGTTATCTTGTACTCCACCTAGTCATGCTCTTGATGTATTCACCCAAACACCAGAATCAAGTATTATGTAGCTGTCCTTGTTTGCACTTGCATGACTGATTGTTGCACATCACGGAGAAAGCTTTTTCTGACAAAAAACCCTTGAAAGGCCTCTACACAGTCTTCTACTGAAATTGATTTATTCATTCCAATCCAGACACAAGTTAACAAGCTGTCGATTCAGCCTGTCAGACTGTCTTGTCCAGCTAATGTCTGCTTTTGAACTGGTTTAATTGGTGGCTCGGCAGTCTAGTGAGTGTGTGTGTGTGTGTGTGTGTGAGATTTGGGACTCACAGGAAAGAGGCGTGCAGTCGACTGGTTGCAGTGCATGGAGAAGGGGGCTGTGTTATAAAGGGAGTCCAGCACCTCTCCAGTGAATGTGTCCCACTGTAGCTGAGAATACTGTTCTGTCACATCAACCTCACCACACACACACTGGTCATTTCCCTGGAACCTGGAGGGCAGATAGGATGGAGGGAGGAGAGTGAGAGGTTGAAGGAAAGTCGATAAAAAAAAAAAATGGGAGGGAGGGAGAGTGAGACGGAGAAAAGAAAGGGAGAGAGATCGGAGGGGAAAAAAACAAGAATCAGTATTGGGAGAACACAGTTTCACTTTAAAGGTCAAAGCATCTGGTTTTTTTTTCGAGATTAAAAGAAGTAATCTGGATCCTGGGAGTGAAGGACAAAATGGAGATGGATGAATGTTGAAAAACAAAAATTGCTTAGTCACAGGAGATGGGAGAGGAAGATGCAAAATGGAAAAGAGAGAATGAAGGACAAGAGGAACAAGCAAATGATTTTTAGGAGGGGGGGGAGAGAGAGAAATGGTTTGTGCTACCTTTTAACGAGGGTGAAATATTTCTGCAGGTATCCCGGGTCGACATGACTCTTGCAGAGCTCCAGCTGAGTGCGAGGGTAGTAGTGAATGTAGTTAACGCACATTTCCTCCATGATGCCAAAACCTCCCTTAGGAGAGAAAGGGATTTGGATGGGGAAGAAGACAAAGATGTAATATGAGAGGCGGATGAAGATATTTAGGGAGGGGGAGATGGGAAGGAAATATGGTGAGGTTGAAGGAAAAAGATGGAGGAAGGAGAAAGATTAGAGAAGGAATACTCAAGGTTATTATGTTGTCTTTGCTCAAGGTGGCAATATGAAAATAACGCTGTATATTAATAGTGAGACGCTCACCACGGTAGGCTTGCTCCTATCCTCTGTGTTATAAGTGCACTTTGTTATAAGGACATCACCCTGCAGGATCAAGCACAAACACACCAGCAGTTTGCCATATTTTAAGTTTAACAAAGAGCACTGAAGATAATTTAAGGTTACTGGCAGAACGTTAATTATTTAGTTGAGGCCAGTGGCCAGTTAAACAGAATGTTGCTTTGTGGAACACAGCTGCTGTGGTTTTGTTTTGTCTTGTCTGTGTCCCGGGACAGACCGCTGGGAATTTCCCATCACAGCACTGATTTTACATCCTGTCCCTATTTTCACTCCATTTAAGCATCTTACAGCAGTTGTATGGCAGCAAGATATTTTAATTCAACACTTTAAATGCAAGGAGGAAAGAATACATCTGGCACTACCGTTTAGAAGCACTTGGCTGACGAGGCATGATAGAAAATTTCACACTCTTGTCTGAATGTAAAATATGCACACTGGAAAACTAAACCATGTAATAGCCACGGCCAAGGCATAGTCATCAACTTTGTACTTACAGGTAAGACATTCACCATTTTCCTTAGAACTCGGATAGTCTATAAGAAAGAGCACAAAAGAAAAAACAGTATATTAAAGCAAAAAATCAACTCAAAATGTATTTTTTATGATACCATTTTTCTTATATCTGTATTTTTGGACATGAAAAACATCCCTAACACTTGAAGTGTGAATAATGACAATACTTCACAGGTCAGAATAAAAGTCCCCAGCAATGGAATACTAATGAAGTCTACAATGTATTTTCCTGTCTAGCATCTTAATTTTGTGCAGAGTTGAACACTTTGTTTACTGTAGATTTATTTCAAACACAGCAAGATAAAACACTGGTTGCTCTTGATGCTTTCCTTCGAGGCAGCTCTCATAGTTATTAGCTGTGTGTGAAAAGCTTATTAGAGTGGTCTGATAAAGTCCTCATACGCCTAATGAGGCTGCAGGGTTGAAACACCACCACACAGGTACACTCAGACTAGTCTGCCATCGCCAGCAGCTGGAGATTTTATCGGGCAGTCTAGCAGATGTCCTTCTCTGCTCTGTGTGTGTGTCTGTGTGTGTGTGTGTTTGTGTGTGTACCTGCCTCAGGATATTGCGCATAAATAAAACACAACAGATGTGAACTGCTGTCTCTCAACATTGTTAATGTTGTTGTTTGTCAGTTTTCATGATGAGGGTTGAATTGAAGGGCAGGAGTCTTCTGGATGGAGATTTTATTTTGCTATACGCAATTCACTGAAGGCCTATAACATTCAGTGAAATGCCGATGGGACCGAAAATTGTACAGGAGATGATCAGTGATTGCCTGGCTGCATAGGTGTTCAATCAAAAGTAGTAAAAACAAGATATGCTGTCCACTTTTATTATCACCACTTTTAAAAAGGTCATATGGAAATGTTAAACAGGTGTTATGCAAATTATTTCCTCCAAGAATATGTTAAAGAAAGGTGGAGATAGTCTACTTTTTTACTGTCAGTAAATCCCACAAAAAGAACAAAACCAACAATGAATTGATAAAAGTACTGTCAGTGAAGCCAAGCCTGATTCCTCTGTGCCAAAACTGTTGTCCAAAAACTATTGTTGTCCAAAAACATCAGTGAGGCACAGCACAGCATTGCATTGACTGACATCATCTTCCTTCATTATGAAAAGCCTGGGCACTGTAGTTTATAGGGGTCAAGGCCACGTACACAATCATGCCGCTGTAAATACTCACTAGAGCACCACATGCATATTAATCAACCACTGAAAAAATAGTCCCAATTGTTCTTGTGTGAGTAATGTTTTCTCTAAAAGCTACAGTGCCCAACTGTTTAAAGAAATTAATGAGCAATTTTTAAAGAATGAAACAATACATTCATAAGATGTTTTTATACAATTTTGTCTTCAGTGTGAACTAAGAGGCTAACACATTGTTGGTTTGGGTCTGATCATGGGATTTGTTGAGAGTAAGAGAAATACAGAATAATGCCAGTTATGCAATTTAATATTCTGGCTTTTCATGACCTTTGTGGCACCACTTTTCCTGCCTACAACTAATTAAAAAGTAGAGTACATGCACAAGAAATTCTCTAATGGACCAAGCTGTACAATGTCACTCTCTTTGCCCAATTCTTTAAAAAATTCACACAGCTATTATATTCACTTAAACAGAAATAATGTGGAACACCTTGTCCTAAGCTACATGAGATTTATGTGTATATGGGTTGTGCACAGCATAATTAAAAACTAATTCTTTATTGTAATGAAATGACAGGTTTTATTTTAAAAGGTACAGTAGAAGCAGCCCACAGCTAGCTCCAGTCTTCATTTCTCACTTATTTATTCAGTCTTTGTGCTCTGGCACACAGCTCAGTGCAATGTGAAATAAAACTCACTTTTATCTAATCTAATACAATATGAGGTACAATAAACGCAAGAGGATGTTTGTACCCAGTTACTCTGGGTAAACTGAGCCCTGCTGTTGCTCACCTGGTAATGTGTGCTGAAGTGCTGGTCCTCCTGTACTACTTCCAGTTCTTTGCCTCCCCTCACCAAAACTGTCCTCACCCCACGCCCCGCCAGGTGGGTGTGCAGCTGGGATGCAAATATATAGATACCCCCAGGAGGCAAAGCCTTGAAAAATAGGCAAACAGACACAAAAAGTGACTCAATTTAGGCAAAGCTCCAAAGATTTTTTTGCTCTAGGGACCCAAACTTGAAACAATACGAGCCAGTTCAAATATTTGCTCATCATTCTTGACATTTGGACATTAGAATCATTAATACTTCGATGAATAAGGGAGTTATTGAATACATACAGTCTGGGTACACTTGGAGGAGCAGTACCCATTGAGGTAGAACGTGTGTTGTTTGGGTGGGATAGCCATGATAGGGGTGTAAACAAGGCCCAGCTCCATGATCCCTGCATCGTACAGCCTCAGACTGGGGGTGTAGTGCAACCGTATCCCTGATGAGTCATGCCGGCCTGCACGAAGAATATCATGGATCATTAATGTATTTTCTCTACTGTCAGCTTGCTAGTAGATCATATTAAAATATTCAATACTCAAAACAAATTTAGTATGCATGAATAAATGAATAATACATTTATTTCAGGTGCTGTTCATCTCAACAAATTTAAGATTTCTGAGTGAATAATTACAGACAGCAGAGACATTATAATGTCACTGAATTTAACAGGTGTGATGTGTGTATAATCTGTATAGAATAGAAAAGACTGAAATATGGCAACATAATAGTCTAAGCTATCTATAATAAGATTTTAAGAGATGATTTTGGTGATATTTCTAATGTGGGTTTGGGGTTTAATTTGCAATGTCCCCAGTTCAAGGATCTTTGTTGCATTTCTCTCTAATCTCATTTCCTGTCAACTCTCTAATGAGTTGAAATGCCCCCAAATACTTGAAAAGAAAATTAAAATCATGCTAACTGAGCACATCAGTGTTGCTATTATTGGGGTTTGACCTTTAGTGTCAGGGATTGTAAGCTGATCCAAAGCCTTTGCTCTATGTTCAACTGCAGTAAAAGTTTTGAGGAAGAGATAAGATGATATACACAAATGTAACAGAAAACGACACTAAAACAAGACGGATGTGTAGAGAATTAAAAATAGATGTGTGTGCATATTGTGAGGTCATATCAGGATAGGGAAAGCAAAGTCTATAGTGAGATCAAAAGGTTTATCTGAATTTTTTTTTAATGAATTACTCTGTTGAAGATAAGCCCGGGGCTCCTCAGGAGAAATACAGAGAATCCTGCTGCTTCTGTGTGTGTAAGAGAAAGAAAAATAGAGTGCATATAGTATGCCGAGGTTCAAGTGTGTGCCTGTGTGTGTGTGTATGTACCAGATATAAGAAGAGGGTTGTGATAATGGACCTCCAGACGAAGAAACCTTGAGGAACCGGGTCCACCCATAGGCAGCCCTGCATCAGGAGGATAGTAAAAAGCCTGCACGAAAACACACACACACACACAATTTATTATTTATTGTGCAGCTGTTTTGAAGTAGCAAAGACTCTTCTCCACATATCTTACAGATAATTTAGAGCTGCTAAGTAAAAATGAAGTTTTTGTAACTTATCTGCAAGAGTCAGAATGCATTTTAATCCATTTTATTCCTATATTTATTAATATTAAAAAAAGTTTCATCTTCAAAATATGCACAACTTGTGGTTTGCTGTTATATTCTGCTAGATGTTGCATTAGAGATAGTTAGAGATAGCTTAGTGTTATAGTGGAAGGAACTAAACCATATTCACACACTGGGACTTTCATGCACTAAAGTAAGTAAGTAAAGGTGAGGTACATTTCACATTTTTTGAGGAAGGAGCTAAAAAAAAACAGATTTTTTTTAGCATCCTGTCATACCATTCAAAGCAGACGTTGTTAGAGGATGACAGAAAGAAGTCACTCAGATGTGCAAACATGTACCAATTAAAGTGTTGAAAGACATATATCTGGCCTCTTTGGAGTCTTGACAGATGTTTCTTAAACCTCCAGATGAAAAAGTTTTATTTCACCCACAGCAGGATGTTAAAATTCAGTTTCAGACTTCTATCCAATCAATGTCAATCCCATCCTCCAACCTCTTAAGGATGTCATCCCTTGTCAAAGCGGCATATCTAGGGAATCACTATTATATCAGATCCTTATTCACCTTTTTGTACATACTGCAAAAATAATAAGTAACCTCTTGTGATAGACTCTACTAGTGTGGCTTTCTATACAAGTAAAGGGATGTCTACTTACAGTCTTCCAACCAATAGCTGTTTTCAATCTATTGACTGAAAATGAATGATTGTGATTCAGAACACAAACCATTTGCAAGTACATCTATGTCCCTTGGTTTGAGCCTTCAAATGCTTTTCAGGCCTTTGTGGATCTATGCTCTGGCTCAAAAAAATGTTTATTGATCATTTCTGCCCTGAGAAAGGTTGTATTCTCATATGGATGCACCTTCTGGGATGCCACTTGAACTTGAAAGGTATATTTTTTTCTCACTCTTTCACTCCATAGATTCTGAACTGATCTTCTTATGATAGCTAAGCCACCTCTACTGATGCCGTTTGTAATGCAAGAAAGATTTTTTTTTCATTTGATCTTGCTCTCACGTCATAACAGTAAAATCCTTAGAGACTTACTTTCTCTTCTCTCCTCTCTCCTCTCTCTCCTACACACACACACACACACACACACACACACCTCTTTTTCTGGCGCTGCCCTCTCTCCTCACTTTCTGACAGTGTCATACATTATTGTTTTTATCCTCTTCCAAACTTCCCAGACTCTCTTTTCCTTCTTTCTCTCTTGTTTTGTGTTTTTTTTTCTGCAAGGCAGCATTTCCCTTCTGATGTGGTGCCGTGGAGAATTAAACAACACTATTAAGAGGTGATGAAAGAGCCCTGAATATTTCCCACCTAATCTTGTCTTCACAGCTCACAGAAGGCACCCTGCTTGTTTTTGTTTGGCTGGCTGTGTTACAGTGGGGAGCAGAGCAGAGAAATATGGTGACAGGTTCACCGTTGCCTGTCCTCTTTGCTTTATGTGACCAGCCGACTGCTTGCTTGCTTCATCAGCCAGCCAGTTGGGAGTCATAGTATGTTTCTTGGCTGACTTATAGGATAGGTTCACACATTTTCAAGTCTGTCTTCAAACAATAGTCAGGTGCCAAATTAATATTGAAACTGTTTTTCTGTTGTAATCATTCTCCTGTTCATACTGGCCATTAAATGATCCCATCATAATACACTTTCAGTGTAAGTGATGGGGACAAAATTCCCCATCACTTACACTATAAACTCATTTGGAGGGGATCTTTCAGTTTTAGCAAGAGGAATGACTACAGTGAGCATAACCTGTTTCAGTGTTCATATGGGCACCAGACCATTGTTTAAACAGACTTTAATAATTGTGACCCTATCTTTTTAATGCTATAAGAATGGCCAGCTAGCTGAATAGCTAGATGACTAGTTCATACAAGGCAACAGGTGCACTAAATTTCAGATGAAAGCTCCTTAGGTAAATTTCTGGTTCTTGCTCTTGAGCGGTTTAATGCTCCACTATAGTCACAAGCAACCTAATTGCTAACTTTGTCTATGCTAGACAGGTAGCGTATCAGATGAAAACAGCTGCTGAGGTTGATAAAAGAGGTTAAAAAGTTTCATAGATCTGAGGGAAACTTCACAGTCGGGTGATAATTATCGGTGGGTTTTGTCAATTTGATCAATTGTAAATATAAAGAAAGAATAAAAAAGTAGTTCAATTTTAAATATACATGTGAAGTCCAATAACACACCAAATCGGTCTGTAACATAATCACCAATCAAAATATATTTCCTCACAGGTTGCATCTCAGTCTCTGTAGCAGTAGTTGTGAGCCCTGACTGGTTAGATAACCTGCTAATTGTCAGATTAGTAGTGAGCAAAATTCCCCATGAACAGCCAATATTTTCAGTCAAGTGCTGGTTGGTCACAGGAACATCTTAGGTGAAGATCAAAGTTAACCACCTCACACTGAAATTACTTTACTGTGACTTTATTAGGAACGAACAATGCGTTTCGCCTGTAGCTTCTTCAAGTCCGCTCAGCCTGTCAGATTAGTAGGTTGAATTAGAATGTCTGCCATGATTAAACCTTTTGTGCTTCTTCCTAAGCTCTAAACATACATACTGTACATGCACATGGTTTTCATTGGTGTTCCTGTGAGTGTATTTGAGTGTGGATGTAAGTGAGTGTGTGAATTTTTGCATGTGCGTGTGCTTCCCACGTACAGACTGTCTCCAAGCTCTTAATAGACTTGTGCTGCGTGTGGGATCATCTTTATAGGGTTTTCTGCTCGCCTTTCTAGGCTTGGATATTACTCTAGTAGGAGTTTTTGTTTATCTCTTATAATAGGTACACGGACTAGACCGAAACCAAGCTTTATTCCAACTTTCTCTTTCAATTAGACACCTGTTATGTTTATTAAAAACTTGAGTAGGTTTATTCCTCTTAATTGACTGTGTGTGTGTTTGTGTGGGTGGATGAATCGGGTTTTGAGAATATGTTTATTACACAGTTTTGTTTTTGTCAGCGGAGGGTCTTCACTGGGGTAAAATTAAGAGAATATGTGTGTGCTGATGTGTGTTTCCTATCATACCTCAGCACCCATAGCCCACGCAGCTAGGACATGGCGGCAGGAGTTGAGCTTGCCTGGTTTCATCTTGTCATCACAGGAGCCGCTGTACTCTGGAACACTGCGGACATCCGGAGAACATTCAAACACTTCTATGTGGTGCACGATGGCCTCGTTACCTGGAGTTATCACTGACTCATACTGACAGAAACACAGAGAGAGAGAAAAACAAAAAAAAAAAGAAGTTTCATGTGTTCGTATCACTAACAGCTGTGGAAATAGTGCTATCTCAGATAGGTATGTAAATGAAAACATCAGCATATATATTGCTTTGATTTACGTTTCTTATATCTAACCATGACAATGCAGCTGTTTCGTTTGGCCCAGCTAGTAAACAAGGAGCAATAATAGCTGCCTGTGCACAATCTCCATCTCAGACACCCACTCTGTGTAAGGGTTTCCATATTTAGAGGCATTTATACCATAACAATGTGATTCTTGGGCATGTTTTCCGGCAGCTTCTGAATAAAGCACCAGTAGGTGGTCTCTTGATTTGGGATGATGACATTTGGTGACACAACCTCCAGCGTCCGCACATCTGGTGGCAGGGTGGGCGATGGCGTATCAGGGCGTAGCATCAGCACTCTCTGCACTCCTGTGTGGATCTGGGACAGATTGAGCTGCTCCAGTGAGGCAAGCGGTTGATCCAAGAATCCATAGATGACATGCACAGTTCCCTCCTGACCAATCAAAAGCAATCAGAGAAGAAAGGATATTTGATAGCATCACTGCAGAACATGCACAGCTGACGTGTATTTCAAATTAATTGTCTCTCATGATTATTATTTGGCTGAAATTCTCACTAAGGCAAACACAGAGAACTTTTCATTATGTTGTCATAGTGATGAGCATGGTGGTTTTATGTCTGCAACTTAGAGACTTAACGTGGTACCATGGAAACCATAATCATTATAATGAATGCTCCAATAGATATTGTGCTTATCATTCCAACTTCCTGAGTATTTTATGTTCACCTAGAAACTAACACATTCAGTTTGAATACACTGTGTCATTCTTTGGGTTATAGACATGCATTCAAACACCATCGTTCCCGCCTCCCTCCTGTGTTGTCTTCTTCTTCTTCTTCGTCTCGCCACCTGTTAACTGTCAAGTTCAGTCGGTTCAAGACTGACAGACGTTTTTGGTTTTTTTTGGCTTGTGGCCACATGAGACATATGGAGCGTGACAAGTGCGTTTGCTCTTTGCATGTGTTCTGGTAGAGTGGTGGGACAACATGAATGTACGTAGAGAAAAAAATGTAGTGTAAATCAGTTAAACACAATGTGTGGAGAACCTTTCAGGATCTAGGATGTCCTGCACACCATTCTTAACATAAAGGATTCTTCAGTAATAGGTGTGGTGGGTCAACAAATACAAAAAAGGTCACACTATTTCAACAGTGTGAACCCTAATATAGTAATTAAAATAACTTGTCACCATTAATTCCTCAGGAAAACTTTCTGCAATCAATTGCTAAAGAATCTTGTAGATTTTCTCTAGGCAACAATGATTCCAAGGCAACTGGACTTGTATTTGTCTTATGAAGACGTTTCGCCTCTTATCCAAGTGGCTTCATCAGTTTGTAACACATCGGTCTGACTAGTCTCACTAGTCTGACACACAGTGGAGATAGCCCCAGGTATTTATTTCTGCCCGACCATTTTCTAAGACAATAGTTCGTTAGTGGAGTTTCACCTGACCACTGTTTTGGCCTGTGAGTCATCCCTGTGAACGATAGTCATTAGGAGTGGATGGGGCTACTGGCAGATTACAGGCGTTAGGCATGATGTGCGTTTGCCTGTGAACGACTGTTGTTCTGTTCGTTAGAGTCACTTGTTGTTAGTTTCGGTTAGGTGATGGTGTCCAACAACAAGTGACTCTACCGAACAACAAGTGACTCTAACGTCACTTGTTGTTAGACACCATCTATCACCTATTTACAATGCTGCACTTTCGACCATTGCCAGGAAACTTAAGAACAAAAGCTGCCCGAAACCAACAACAGGTGACTCTAACGAACAGAACGGTTGTCTTCTCTGTCCAAAATTCTGACATGACTGTCTTCAAAGGAGTGAGCCTTTTCCTTTAGATGCAAATAGACAGCTGAAACTGGATCTGAGGAGGTTGCCCTTCTGTGCTGGGCCATTCTTCTGTTTAGTGGTTGCTTAGTTTCCCCAATATAAAGGTCTTTGCAGCCTTTTGAGACACCATCTTTCACCTATAATGCTGCACTTTCGACCATTGCCAGGAAACTTAAGAACAAAAGCTGCCTGAAACCAACAACAAGTGACTCTAACGAACAGAACAACGGTCGTTCTGTTCTGTTAGACAAATCTAAGCCTAGTTGCCTTGGAATCATTGTTGCCTAGAGATAACTATGACCTGGACAAATGAGAATATACACAGTCTTGTAGATTTTTGTACAGATATTCATGAATGCCAGAGGTATAAGCCTGACTGACTTTGGTGAAGCCCTGACTTTTAGTGCCACCATGAAGTTAGCATTTCTGGTTTTAATGAAACTACTTTGACAGATATTTGATGGATTATGATATATTAAGAAAATTACCACATTCCAACATACCACCATATTTATTCCAATGAAAGCTATAGTTGGTACAGGGATACAGGGATGTACAGGAATGACTGTATATGACCTTTTAGAGACATCCTGAAAAAGTCTTTTTGAGCCTACACTAATACTAAGTGTGGCCACTATGCCAAAATCACCTATCAAGCAAGAGGATACCAAATTTCTCTAAGCAGTACACACTGCAAAAATGTAACCAATCAAACAAAGAAGTGACCAATAGTATAGACTTCCATTTCTGTTAACAAGTCCAAAAAAACAGTCATATTCATATTCACACTAAACTATAAAAACTAATAGACCCACATTCAGTTCCCCTTACATGTAGACACATGCACACACACAGTGAAAGTGAGGCTTTACACACCTCTATGAGGTAGTCTCTGGGATCACAGGTACTGAACGGTCTTTTGAAGAGCAGGTAGAACCCATCAGGCTTCTGCGTGGCTTCTATCAACTCATAGTCTTGTTGGTTGTCCAGTGAGATGTTACCCTCACTGTCACTCCATGCATCCTAAAGGGGAGGACACACACACACCACATAGACAAAAAGGAAAGCGCTTTCTTAAACGAGGATCAATTAACAGAAACAGCTCATTTCCATTTTAAAATATGTATGAATGGTGAGGTTGGGTGTAGCAGAGCTGCTATCGCCAAGTGAAATTCATTATTCAATCTTCGCTGAATCAATCTCAGGGGAGCTCAGTATCACTGCAGTAGTATACTCTCCAAACCATGTCGGAGAGTATACTAAATGTAATACTAAATGTGATACTGAATATAAAAAGTAAACATATTGTTGAATTTTGCAGAAAAATGTTTGCATCAGAAAAGAAAACTCAAATGTCAAAATGTCACTGAAATAAATGCCACCATTTACACACAAGCATAATTTTATGCAGTGACATATCATATTTTATCACAACACAATTGGTTTTATAGAGATGTCTCACAGTGGATTATGCTCTAATTAATAAAAAGAAATCATTGAGACCATGGCTGTCGGTGTTGTGAAACCTTCCACAACCCAGTGTACAAGACTCTACCTCTCTGCCAGGAGGCTTTGCAACAGCACAGTCTATCCGCTGCTGTTATGTTTCTCACATTCATATCTGTCCAGAATAGCACCTAAGATCTCTCTCTTTATTTCTGTCTCCATCTCTGTCACTCTTATATAACTGTTCTGCACAAACTGCAAAGATTTTGAAACCAACAATTTTGAAAATACATACAGTATATATAAATCTAAAAAAAATATGGGCAAAATACAGTATGTGTTGTGTCTGTTATATGTCTGTGCACAGAATACACTAGCTATGAACTTTGCAGATGGTGATATTTTTACTATTTAATTAAAAAATGTTACGTTTTCAGCCTTGAGATGGTTAAGTTTGTATATAAAGTTAAAGTTATGGTTATAGTCATGTTTAGGTTAAGGTTAGGTAAGCTTGTGTTGAGTTATAAATCTCTGATATATTATGTCTGCCCAAATTGGGGGGAAAATATGTTAAAGGACTGGTTCACATTTTTCTAATCTGTCTTAAAACACTAGTCATATACCCATATGTTTTTATGTGTTTTGTTGAAAAAAGGGAGTCTAGCTTTTAAATAATTCACAAATTTATTTTATCATTTAGGTCTGGAACTGGAGTTGTGTGGAGGTATGAGTAGCCCCGTCTGTCCATTAGTGAATTCCTGAAGGTGTCCAGAAACTATCAAATATACATACACTCTCTAGAAATTCTCTTGTTTTATTGTCTGTCTATTGTTATCACTAATACTGCACAACCTATATGTGTGCTTCAAGTCTTTCATCTAACTAAATAAAAGAGAGAATGAGAAATAAAAACTCTTCTGTCCTTTTATTTCTGGTATGATTCAATGAGGCAAAATGTTAAAATTCAAATCCCAATGTTCCAATTTGAATACATTCATAAAATTTAAATAGGGAGTGTGATGTGGAAGTGTGTGTGTGTGTGTGTCTGTCTGTCTGTCTGAGTGTGAAAGAGAGAAGTGTGGCACAGCAGTGACCTTTCTTTTGCTGGTAATTTTGCCCTCCTGAGGGATGAGAGACAGATGGAACATGAGGAAGAAGAGTGCGGGATAGCAGGGAGGAGATCAATTTAACATGAAAATTCTTAACAATGATGTCATTGTTACATTATGAGTGTTTGATTTTAAACCGCTGGGACATAGTTTACTGGGGATTTAGGGAAATAAATAAGTCAGGAAAACAAAGCTGAGTTTAGAAATGAGGTAGAAAATTAAAGTACTGTACTGTACTGCACTTACTAAAAAGATTCTTGGCTTGGGCATACTTTGTTATCTAATTACATTAAATTCAGTCACATTTACTTTAATTATGAAGCAACAAAATGCACTAAACTGAAATCAATCCATATACCCAAATCCAGAATTATAAATTGATTATCATAATATAAGTAGTCTAAGAGGATTAACCTCAAAGGTAATTTGAGTCTTACTGATCTAACTTAATGAGCCGTGCCTCAGGGTGGATTGGCACACAGATAATACCAACACATGCACACAAATCTAAGTGTGTTGGCACTAATGAGACACCACTATGTGTTCCCTCTCATCCCTCCTGAAACTGCACAGTTCAGTAGCCTTCATGTCTGTGCCTGGAGAGTGGCCTCTGGAGTCCTGCATGCTCCCTCTGGCCTCTGATCAAATCACTGCCGAAATTCACTGCAGAAATTTCCTCTCTGTGTTTTGTCTCTGCTGAATAAGACACAAAAAAAAAACCTTAAAAAAATGAAAAGAAAGATGAAAAAGACCCAGTGGTAGTACTATTACAATAATCCCTAACGCAACCATGTAACGCTTTATAACTTTTAAATTCATTAAGATTTTTCACATTTTTTTCTTTGACATTTTTCTCAGTTCATATAGTGCTTAATGTAAAATGAGATTTATATTGTAGATTGACCTAATTTACTGATGCTTACAGTAATTACAAACTACTTCTTTATTTTCTATACATTGCCGAAGCTATGAGTGATTGTTCATCATGGCGGAAGGATACGCCTTTAGGGAAAGTTAAACTAAAGAGGCTGTTACTTGACTAATGATCTGAAATTAAGCCTGACCATCAGGTCCTTGTAGTGAAACGGCATACTGTAAAAGGCAAACAGTTACTTATTTGCTGACAGCTTTGGCTATATTTATGCAAATTGTAAATACATTTGGCATCCCTTTACAGATGTTGGTCAATACATAGTCCCAGTTCTTATGTTAATAATGTGACACTCACAGACAAAGAAGAAGAAAATTAGAAAATAAGAAGAAAACACAGGATTAACACTGCATCTTTTTATAACTGCAGTGAATTATCGTAGTATTCAACCTGTGTATGATTTCTCATTAACATTTCTACACTAACCCTACCACAATAGTAAAACAATGGTGATAAATGCAAATGAAATAGAAAGTAAATTAGGTTTTTCTAGCAAGATAAATTATTTTTTAGAAAATATTATCAGGAAAGTTCAGAAAAAAATCAGAGTTAGATTTCTTAGAAAGGGTTGTGCGTGGCAACAAATGAAAATGAGGCATTTTATATCTTAATCAGCGCAGGATTTAATTTTGATATGCTAATATCTGCTAATGATTCCCCGATGAACTTCAGCTATTAGTGCAGTTTGAGTGATTTCCAATTAGCAGGGGCCGATAACATCCTTTGTGACTATGTGATCATGAGCCAAGCCGACCACCAGCTCCTCATGCAAAAACACCAATCACACGCCCCAGGGACCACAGACAAATGAACAACACTAAGAAAAACTCCTTATGGACTCTCATGTAATTCCCAGATGTTTATGAATTTTACAAGAGAAAAATGGGAAGTGAGAATGAGAAAGACGGTTTTAGTTTTAGAAACCTGCTTAGTATCCTCACCTTTTTAGAGGTAACCCATGCCCTGTCTCAGTCATATAACTAACATAGACTAACATAGAACCATTGCTTACCCCAAAATAGCTCTTGGTTCCAGAGTTCCACAGTACCACCAGGTCAGCGTTGGTCAGCTCCCCGCGGTCAGACATCCCCAGGACCACGCCGTGTCTAAGCTCTGCGACCCTCAGCTCCATGTACACCTCCTGTTCGGCATAGCTGATGTTCCAGGCCAGCTGGAGCTCCCCGCGTGGGTCAAGCGGGACACGGAAGGGCATGGGGAGAGGCGGAAGAGGGCTGGAGGGGGTTGATTTAAGGCTAGACACTTCAATAGCAGTGGAAGGCGCCTGGTACGAAGACACTAGGATGACCATTAGGGTAGCCAGGGCAGTGAAGTACATGATGGTGACATCCTGAAGGCGAAGGTTTTTATTAAAGATCCTCATAGCCCAAAAAGATGGATCTCAATTTGCTGAATTTATGTTTGTATGTTGGTTTTGGTGACTACCTTTTCACCCTTGTTTTGTTCTTCAGTCTCTTCCACCAAAGTTGATTTGAAGTTCAATCCAAAAAGGTTGAGTACAGTTTTTCTCCAGTCTCGTTGTAACAATTCTATAGTTCTATATGACGAGTAACTCTCTAAACACTCACTGGTTTTGTTTTGCCTTGTCAGCTCGGCTCTCTTTACTGGCCACAGAAGACTCACTATCTCCCTTGCACCGGTCAGGTGAGGTTGTTTTTTCTTTTCTTCCCAAGTTTTCTTTCCTCTCAGGCCCTCATTTGCTAAAAAAGTTTAACTTCTCCTGAGTATCACCAACTTTCCAGTCTTAAAGTGTCTCTGGTTCCAAGTACTTGCGGCTTCTGTCTCTTTCCTCTGAGCAACTGTTCCGTCTCTCTCTTTGTCTCATCCCCCCTCCCTGGTTTTTAAGAGACTCCTCCCTTGTGAGTTGCCTGTTTTTATCCACCCTAATGGTATTACATTTGTTGAGGAAAATTGGATTGTATTCTTTAAGCCCTGAGGTCAACCATGATTCTGCACATCTGCCAGCCCCTAATTGATCCAAATCCAACCATGGACATTATCAACGACAATCGGCTTCGACTAACAAAACTTTATTGCTCTCTCCATCTCTGTCTTTTTTGCTTTGTTGAGCATGTGTCATACGTTTCCTGACAAAAAGTATTCCACGCACCATGCCTCTCGCCTGACTTTTTGGGTATCTGATCATCAAAGCAGATTTAGGGGGAAGCGAACACTTGTCGAAGCGTAAACAAGGCTTTAATGCATTAGTCCTTAAGCCCTCGCCTATGGCTACAAAAGACCTAATCAAACTGTCAATTATGGGTTTCAAAAGCAAGACAGACACTTTCAAGTTGCTTTAAAAGGTTAGTGAATCCCCTGTGGAAATGTATGTGTGCGCTTGTGTCTGTCTGTGTGTTTGCATTTAGTGAGAAACAGGTGAGTTACAGTGGACAAACTGATTTTCTTTAAAAGATAAACTGTTCTTTAGCTGGTCCCCGCTCTCTGCACACATTTGATAATAAATACAGTACAAAAAACTGCCCACTTAGGTCCAGCCATGAAACCTTTGGTATCACATCATCAAATAGGGTGGAGTCTTCTTGGCCGCATTTTCCAAACTGGTCATAAGGTTCCAGTTTTAACCACCCAAAACCAAATTTTTATTTGCATTGCTGATAAAATGCAATCTACTGAATACTCTGTATACAGTTTATTTGATCATAATAAAGTTTATTTGTATAACTGTAGTCAGTGCTTTACATACAACAGACAATAAAACACATAAATAAATGTATCATGTATAACACAAGTATGTGCTACGAACAGCAAACACTTTTAATTCCAACCATAGCAAGTCATTTCACTGATGAGATATTCTGCTCCACTTGGTGAAGTGCTAATCAGTCAGTGGAGACGTTGGTTGGACTGAAACCCTGCAGACTGTTGGCCCTCCATTGCACATAGGTGGCAAACTCTGTTAAAGAACATATCAAGACATCAAGCATAAAAAACTTAAATGTCACTAAATAGAAATGAGTTTTAAGTTATTTAAAAGAAGAATGATTTGAGTAATGGAAATGTTTCTGTCAGAGGCTGCACACAGGAAGAACATTATGGGTTAACAGCTCAAAAGATGTTTATTGCATTTAATTGCTCTTTAAAGTAATCAGGATAGAGATACATAAGGCATAGATGGACAGTTTACTGGGAAGGCAACTTCATTTTGCGCATTAGTCACATCTCACACTATGTCCTGTTTTATAAGGATGATTCAATAAATTTCAAGGTCCCTTGAATTCCGGGGAAAATTCGTCATCAAACATGCTGTAGGGTGAATGAAAATTTTGCATGTGTTGAATTAAATTTTGTACATGACGTCAAACCGTTTGAATCCTTTTCCGGAAGAGGCTCATATATAAAGAAAGCTTAGGATCTGTGCAGAAAACAGAGAGCAGGACAGAAAGACCCGGACTGGTATCGTGTTGGTTAATGTAATAAAGACGGTTTGTCCCCCAGGCAAACAGAGATCTGCGTGGCCTTCTGATGTCTCTGGCCTACACATGAGGCTCAATAACCTTCTTTCCTTTTTCTACGTCTGTATAATAATTGTTTCTTTTCATCTTTTACACCGTCACACTTCTACTTCATTCCTCAGTCTGTTTTTCCTCTGTCACACTGCTCTCTGTTGCTGATCACTCCCTCTCATTTTCTCCCTGCTTTCTCATTTCTTTTACATGCACACTTATCTTTTTGCTGCCACTAGTGATGTGTCAGCAGACACAAACAAGACGAGACGCCGTAAAGTCGACAGTGCACCGGAGGGAAAGAGAGAGAGAGAGGGATAGAATGGGGGGGATGGGTGAGGAGGAACAGATTTAGGGAGAGAACGACGATCCTTTGTGCATGTGTGTAATCACGTCTGTGTGTGTGGGTGTGTTTATGCAAAGAGCCTGAGGGTCTATCTGACATTATCCTGCCTAGAACAATCCAGATATTGCCCCCAAAACTTTCCCATCATGCATTGCTTTCAGTTTGGGACAAGCACATGCATGGACACACAGATGCCAAAATAATAAGGAATCTATGCGACAAATGACCCATAGCTTGTGGACATAGTCTTAGGTTTTGTGATGAATACTACTGTATTATACTATATATGTTTTTTCTTTTTTTGCATTTAGCATCTGATTGCATTACATTATATGTGTAATATCACAAAATACTATGTAGCCTAATAGTTCTGTAGCTTGTTCATCTTTTACAGATACTTTATCATTGTGTTGATTGAGTTTGCTTATCTCGTATTCATCACACTTCTATGTCTATGTCATATCACCTGTCACTTCCAATTAAATAAGCAGACTTACTTATATGTCCAAAGATGCAGAAGCCAACCAGTAATTATGCAGGAATAATGTAACAATACATGGCTTCAGGTTTTCTGTCAGTTAATTTACTTTCATTTGGCTTTATTTGGGAATATACACTATGTGAGCACAGTGCAAAAGTCTTAAAACTGGATTTTTATACAGAGCAACTCCACGAGGCTGTTCTATGACATCAGGTAAAAATGCAAGATCTGTCCTTGTTGATATTGACTTAAGTGCTGCAAATTCCTTATGCATTTTAAAATAATCAAATCACCAATACTAATTGGCAAGCAGTAAAGATGTTTGGGGCCCCTAGGGGTCTTGGCCCCCAGGGCAATTAACCCACTCTACCAGGTTAATCCAGTTTTGTCAAAAAGATGGTTTTCAATTGCATTAGATTGTCTTGATGTCACCGTATATTGACAGTACAGTTAAAAATTACTTTGAATTCTGCTATTTTATTTTCTTTCAAAAAAGAGGAAAAGCTGTGAATATGAGGGAACCAGACTCCTAATCATTCTGATGCACTTCATCCTGCCTGCAAGTGTGTATACATAAATACACACACACACAGCGGGAGGGAGAGAAAATGGATAAAAGCAAAAATTCACCCCGACATGACCAATCCAACCATCTCATTCTCTCATAATATAAATATTTCAATACCCCACACTCCAAGAGCGCACTAATCTCCACTTCTGCGTGTTTGAATAATGAATGCAATAAAAACTCTAACAGCTACTTTTAACGTTGCCTCAAACTGCCCCTCGTCTGATCTGAATGAAAGAGGCGAGGAGTTGTAGGGGTGGAATGGATAATTAGGAAGAGACGATGAGTGAAGAGTTGGAGAGGAGTAAAGAGAGAGAGAGAGACGGAGAAAGAAAATGAGAGCAGTAAAACAGCTAAGGTTCAGAGGCTGATAGCAGAGGAGTACTCCGGCACAAACTGAGAACATGTGGATCACATGACAGAGAGTAACAAGTAGGAAACAGTATGTCATGTCCATGGATGGATCCCCAATATGTCCTCTTGACAGGAAACAGAGTGAAAGGACATATGACAGAGGGAGGTACAGACAGAGAAATGATCCTTCCAGGGAGAGTAGTGTCCGTTTTCCTAATGGCATTTAATGAACATTTTGTTCCAGACAGAGGGCCCGTTTGTTTTTCCACCTTGGCTGAACCTTGGGCAGAGGACAGGTGTAATTTTTTTAATTATCTTTATAGAGTTTGCTGTCACATAATGCATACAGCTTGTGTGATTAACTGCAAGAAGGTAGCTTAATGGATCCCTCTTCTGAATGCTGCTGCAGCTTCTGGTTTTCACTATAAGCAGAGGACATAGTGAAGGTTGACTGTCAGGTTCAGGCTGGTGCGTGATGGAGTACACTTGACACAGCTTTTTGAGTTTGTCTGAGGACACACAAACTCCCATTCTTCACCTCTTCTCCTCACTGCTCTTTCACTTTTTTCTGTTATTTCACCTGACTAGTGAAGATGATTCCTTGACAGAACTCGCATTATATACGGTGTTGCTTATAAGCGCCGCAGATTTTTTTTTTTAATATAATGAACATTTCCAGCCTATTAAAACTCTGACAGACTCCTGCTTAGAAGTCATCCCGCGTCCCGTCTCCCTTCTGTCATCCCCCTGTAGCACCCATAGCCAATCTGAGCCTGTGACTAAAGCGCCATCTCCCAGGCTGCACATTCAGGGCTGCGTTCATTCACTGGGTCCGCAGGCACTATAGAGCCACCTCTGGATTTAAGCGCATTTTACTCGTCTCCGCGCACTGCTCGGACGTCGCTCTGCAGGAATCAGCGATTATACGGAGATCCAACAACCGTGCATCAAATACACAGTCGTATATATTCTCTTGGATTAGCCAGCTGTAGACACTTTGTAGCCCCAAAGCGACTGGCCGGCTTGCTTTTCACCAAACATGGGATGCAACGAGAGAAACATACAGGAGAGGGAGGGGATAGATAAATAGATTGATAGAGAGAGAAGCGAAAAAGCCTCGCGTCGATTGGCCGCCGAGCAAATATCTGACCTCGACCTCCTCGGACGGTGGGAAACTGGTTGTTGAAATGGAGATGTCGAGATTTTCTATCCTCCTGTCTCCTCCTCCAACACACATGCTGCCGAGGCTGATGATGATGATGATGATGTTTGCGTAGGAGTGTTTTATTTTGCGGGCAACGTCGGTTAACCAGTCTCTACTGTTCAAACAACTCAAACAGACAAGCGTTGGATGGAACTGTGTGGCTGCTCCAAACAGCCCTTCCAGAGATATTACCCTTACAGCAGATCATCATTTTTGTCGCCTTTGGAGTGTTTTTCAATTGCAAGTCTGGAATTGGACAGATAATATTTTGCATGCTGATGACAAGAATTTGTCGCGAAAAGTAGTCTAGAAGCACATTACAGAAGAACATTGTCTTGGACATCTCTGCAAAGGAAGCATTTGCTATTTTGTCTTTTTCTTTAATTAACTAACGAGGATCGAGTCCATTGGGGTTTATTTTTTTGGCTCGACTCCATCTTACTTCGACCGCTACATTTGGGACTTTTTTTCCATTATTCAGTGACTGAGGTCGACACCACTAAAAGCCAGCAAAGGTCGGGACCTGAGCTCCAAGGAGCCACCACTACCCCTTCATGTGACCTGCTGAATTCCTCTTATCTCTGAAGGTAAGAACCTCAAAACCAGAAATTTACTGTAGTTGGAAATAGTTGCAACAATTCAACTCATCCTCAGGAGGATGAGTTGAATTGTTGCGTTGGTTTTAATTGTAGCAAAATAAATACATCTGCCAGTCAAGTCATGCATTTGGCAAACAAAAGAATAGATAGATAGATAGATAGATAGATAGATAGATAGATAGATAGATAGATAGATAGATAGATAGATAGATAGATAGATAGAGTGTTTGATGAGTTTCTCATTTCAGCACCATGGACAGAACCACAGTTGCCTTTCAGCAGCAGGAATCTGCTTTTCTTCTCCCTATATTACCCAGACATGTATAATTGATTATAGTCTATATACCCAACATTCAGTACAATGTACATATACCAGAGTGTGTTTGTAGAAGCTAAATTAACCTACGGTCCAGATACAATTAGTGGGTAAGTGGAGTTTGAATGAACACATGCAGATATACAAACAGGCAGAAGGATAGATGAGAGAGGGTGAAAGCAAGGGAGAGGTTCAGTGCTTTGTATGACAGACTTGCTGGCTGGCTGACTTGCCACATGCTGACAAAACAGCATGGCTTGTGAGCCACAGCTACTGTCACCAACTGTTAGCCATGGTCACATCCAAACTGTTCACTCCAGATATTTTTAGGCGGAGTGGAAATGCACCTCAAGCAACATTAAAGCCATGCAGTAAAGCGTTTGACTGAATACAGAATACCCAAAATATTTTGGGTAAGGAAACGAGCAGGATGCAGCCCACCACCAACTGGGTGTTTTGGAAACACTGTGGTGGATGAACTAATAACTAGCCAGCGAAAATGTGATCACGAGTGGAGCCGGGAAGATTAAATCACAGCTTCCAGTGTTTGTATTTGATAAAGGAAATTGTTTGCTGTCAGCAAAAACAGCACATGGGCATAACTTGAGGATCTGAAGAAGAATCTTGGCCAAAAAATGTTCAATTCTTAACAGCCTATGTTATGAAAATACAGAGAAATACTTTAAATGCAACAGTGTTTTTAATTCCCACTAGTAATGACCTCCATAGTTAATGTGTGATAAAAAGAGATTTGGAATAGTTTTGAAGTCTCCTTCTCTCTAGCAAATGTATGTTTGTCTAGGGGAAAACTTTCTAATATGTTTTCTACTAAAAACAAAATTTCACACTGACCAGATTGTAAAATAACTGGTTTAAAAATATCATCACAACGCAATACAGCATCCCTGCCTCAGACCTTGACTGTGCTGTTAGACAGTCAAAAATTTTCAGCTCCACTTCAGACTCTTTGCTTAATCTACCCAGAAGGAATAATACTCATTATGCTCTGCTGTGCTTGTGTATCAGCAGAAGTGATTTGGGTTTATTACATTACACACTTATGTCCTCTCTTGTGTCTAGTTACTCGAGTTACCTTATTTATCTAAATGCCTCCTCATGCACTTAAAGGTTTTGAAATCAAATTTTGCCTCAGCCCCCAAGTAATTGTCATGACATACAAATGACAAATAACAAATGACAAATTAAAGACAAAAAAATGATGAGAACAATGCTACGACTTTCACAGTTACCAGATCTCTTACCCAACTGAGCACATATGGGAGGTTTTAGAGTAACTTGCTAGACAGGACTCTCCACCACCATCATCAAATCAACATCAAATCTTTCGGAAGAACATTGTTGTATCCCTCCAGTGGAGTTAAAGAGATTGTTGAATCCATATAAAGGAGCATGTAAGCTGTTCTGGCTGCTCGTGGTGGCCAAACACCTTTCTAAGATTTTTTTGTCTTTTAATCTGTGTCTAACTCAGCATGTTATTTTGGAAATTATTCTTATTCAGCTGGGTGGAAAGAGAAGGTTGAAGGTTGCACACTCAGTCAGATTGACACCTGCAAGTCCTCTGCATGAGCTCATTGAGCTACAGTGAATTCAGCTATGATGTCAAGGGTGTTATTTTTAAGTCATGCCCACACTGTCTTAGTTATAGCTTCACAGTGACTGATTTTAAACACTCCCTATCATGTCCTGTCATGTCCTATCATATCATGTCAGTGAAACTATGACCCAAAGCAAGAGTGGGGAATGACAAGTGGGATTAAAACCATGCCATGGTCTAAACAGAAAATAAATATTCACAAACCTACAGTACATACTGTGTTTGTAGAAGGGCTACAACAATACAAGACAAGGCGGGGCTTATGTTCCCATGGTGACTTTCTCAATGACCCTTGGAACAACCTTGGCCCCCAGGGAGATCAGTCATACTCCTGCATGCATACACACAAACACATACACACACACTCAAGTCCCCTTCAGAGCGTGACTATGAGTGACTGTGTGTTTCTTGTCTGCTCACTGCTGCTGCTGCTGCTGCTGCTGCTTCACCGTCCTCTCAGTCATACAGCAAGAGGAAGAAGAGGAGGAGAGAGAGGGAGTTGAAGGACAAGGAGATGAGTAGGATGGAAGAGCGAATTTCAAAGACAGATGGGTGATGAAAAAAGATGAAGAAAGGTGTAGAGAGAAGAGCGCATATAAAACAGGGTGAGAGGGATGGAGAGGAGGAGGAGAGAAGGTTTAAACACTGGCAAGAGTCAAGAGAAAATGCAATTACAGAGGCAGCATATCCACTTCTTTTTTTTATCTGGGCATTTGAAGTGTACTCACATATCAAGCTTAATTACTTTTAAAATGCACTATTGGGAGGAGGGAATCATGATAGATCCGCTTTGGTAGAGTGGATGGATGGAGACTGGGGGAAGGGAATATGGCTGCTCAATGATCATGTTAAACAGTCACCAACCCGTTCCTCCCCTCCCCCTCGGCACCGCGCTCTGCTCCCCTCACAGCTACACCCCTGACATGCTCACACATCACAGTCACGCACAAATGGGTTACCGCGCAGACACCAGTATCACCAGCACACGCGTTCCAGTCGCAGGCGCACACACACGCACACAAGCCACTGGCCAGCTGATTGTAAAAAACTGAAGCTCATTGTAAAAGTGTAGAAGGGAGGTGAGGCAAGGAAAGAGAAAAAGAAGGAAGAGAAACAGCAGCAGAAGAAAAGCTGCTGTCCCTTTATGTGTGTCCTTCACTTTCTGTGCCTCATCCATGGTAGTTTCATTATCATGTGTGTTGAATTTTTCCTGCACATATGACATTATTAGTGCCAACAATTACTATTTTTTTCCTGTCATATTTTCATAGTCCCTGTCGTCATTCCAGTTATTAACATTTTACTCATCAAATTAATCACTGAAACAAGATTACATCACTAGATGTGCTTCACAAGCAGGCCAAGCAAAACGAGCAGTCAGATTATCAGACAGGTTGTGAACAAACCCCTAGTTTATCCTAGTTATCTCAAACAAATTATCTCAAGTAAAAGTGGTGAACACACCTGCTGTGTCCATTTCAATCTTCCACTAAGTGTGGAATGGCAAGGTAGATCCTGGTAGCTGTGCAAAGGGTAAGATGGACTGTTTGGGCAATAATTTTAATTTACCTTCTCTAGACAGGTGTCTGATTGTCTAACCACTTGCGTTACTTGTCCTACTGCACCCTTTGTTGCTGTGTTCCCAGATCTCAGCACTGGATTTTATGTGTAAAATGTGAGTATGAGTACCCACACACTGAATCGAAGCTCCCTTCAATTTTATTTTGCAACAGGTATTCCTCAGGCAAAAAGCTTTTAAAAAAATGCCATATGACTCAGTATGAATGATTGCTGAAGCTACAAAAATAAGACCCATGCTTTTTTTTAAATGTTGAATTTTTAAGTTTTGCACAACTGGCCTGTCTGTCCTATATATGGCCTGCAGCACGCTGCATATATTACACACTGAATATAAAGGCAGACTGCTCAGACTAAGTTTAAAATTTGCATTACATCTGTAAATATAACATAAAGTATACATTACAAAGAAGCCTAGGGGCTTGCTCATTACAAATGTTATGATCTAAAGCCTTTTTTCAAAGTCTGTGCGCATGGAGTATTAGCTGTGGAATGTTAAATCTGAGACAAAAAAGTTGCAAACGTCAACATGCTCCTTTTGGAAAGTGATGAAGCCCAATGAATTTAAGAACAAGCTAGCTCAGCAAGGTCGTGACTTACTCTGCCATAAGAGTTGATCACAACAAACGTGCACACACAAGACAAGAGATTCTCATTCATAAATTCCTCTCTTTCCGGTGTGTTGTACCTAATTATACATCTCTGTGGTGTCTGTGAAGATTCTCAGTTATCCAGGTCATGGTTATCCAAGAAGGGTTGAATCGAGGGCAGTCAGACTGGTTGTAGGTACTTGAAGACAGTTCTCTTTTCAGGGGCTTCTTCAATTCTAACTGACTGGTGGGCAGTCCCAGGTATTTAACATCTGTGGGGTCGTTATCAAGGTCATTGACACCATTTGGTTCATTAGTGCTCCTGGCACCTGAAACATTGTTAGGGTTGTTGGAGTTGTCACATGAGGCCAAATGTGAGTTGTAGTTCAGGGATAAGTGGTGCTATAGACCTCCTCCTCTGCTGAGGGATGGTTTCTCTACTTTGACGTAGATAGCCTCCTTCAAACCATTTGTCCTCCCTTTCCAAAATATGTACATTGTTGTCCTTGAAAGTGTGTCACTTATCTTTCAGGTGTAGATAAACTGCTGAGTCTTGACCTGAGAAGTTGGCCCTCCTGCGTTGAGCCATATGTTTGTTTAATGGTTGTTTAATTTCCCTGTAATACAAGTCTGCACATTCCTCACTACACTGAACTCTAGATTGCTTTTCTTGTGTTTGTGTGTGTCTTTTGGGTAGACCAGTAATGTCTCTGTGATTCTGTTCGACTGCTCTGTGCTGACATATTAGCATACAGTAAGCTGGGAAAAGTTGGTTCAAGTGCACACTAGAAGCTAGAACTTTTAAGCGTAATCCACCCACTCAAAAAACAGGAGAGGCGATGGTAAAATGTCAGTCTTTAATAGCCCTGTCACCATAGTAACTGAAGACCCGCTCCTACTTTTACACACACTGTCTCTTGAGCGATGACCATTAGCACTAACAACCAAGCAATCAGCAGCCTTGAGCTTTTAACACGTTTCCTTCAACCATCTATACATTCATCAAGAACGTGTGCATCCATACTCTCATCTTCTCCAAGGTGCCCTCTGCTGCCTTTTCTTCTTCAATTGTTTTACATTTTACTCTCCCCTTCTGTCTTAGTGTCTTCTCTTGCCCTTTGCCTTTTTACCCTTGTGTGCTCCCGCTAATCTCTCCTCGTTCATGTTGTTTCTTTCCACAGTCACAGAAATGTGAGCAGAACATTGTTTCTGTACCTCATAAACTGTATGTCACAGATGTGTTTGAGACAGATAAGACCAAGGCGAATTCTGAGATTAAGGCTGTACACAACTCAGTTTGATTTTGAAAGATAAATCCTTTTGAGCATCATTTCGATTTTTATCATAATTTTTTCTACGCAAACACAAGCAGATGAAGTCACCAGCAAGGAAGAACTTTCGAAAACAGTCTCTCCAACTGCAAAACCCACACAATTTAACAGTGACAAAAATAAAAGCAGAAGTGTTCACTGCGTAGGATTTCATATCTCAAGAAAGTTCCTGTAAAGTGATTTTCACACTGCATTAAGAAGTTGCTGTGTAGAAAGTGTAAAAAAACAACAAAACACCAGTATTAAATCCTAGCTATGATTGGCAACAAGTCCTGCAAACTAAAATAGCCTACAAAATGTGTTGTTTATCACTGTCTTGGAGAACAGTACAGCCTTTCCTGAACTGATGCCTTTATCAGCAGAGTGACATCTTTTGTGAGTGTCTTTCAAAACTGTTAAAAATGACCAATGATAAGGATTAATTTAACTGTTTTCTGATCTGACACTGACACCTCTTTGGTTAAGATTGGGGAATGACGTCATAGTTAAAAGAAACCAATATGACTGCTGGTAGGAAACAAGATGGGAACAGCAGTCTCCTGTGTCAAAGTCACGTGCTTCCATCCAGCCCCACATCCTTTCTTGGAGAGTTAGGGCTAGGGGGGGTTGTTGTGTTTATGGCTGTTCCGACTGGCCACACTTGAATGTGTGGAGCCAGCTTTCATAGAGAGGCGACATAACAATCATTTTAAATATGGATATGGATAACTGCACACACCTTCAGATAGTCGCTCTGGTAAGGCATTTATAATGTTACAGAAATAGTTGTGACCAATCACCGCCTGCAGTAGGCGTGATTGCCAGTGGCGGAAAGTTCGAGAAATTGTCAGACCAGTCAATTCCAACTTTGGAAAGATGTGGGCAGGGGGTATTAGATGCTGCTCGACTATTCAACAAGCACTTCTGTTGACAGCAGTTTTCCTTGGGAGGGCAGTCTCTCAGCTTTAGGTAATGATCACCATGGTTTGTCTTAAAAGTGTGTGGACAACAACCAAACTGAAACCATTTAGCCTAGATGTATAAAGCTTTGTAGCCTTTTATTTTATGTTATTCAGTGAACATTGGAGGCAAAGCGACTGATGATTCATCTGGGGGCTCGCTGACAAATTTGTGAATTTGAGGGGGCAGACGACCAAAGACCAAAGAAGTGTCAAATCCTTGCCAAAACTGACATTAAGGTTTCTATTTTTGTGAAAAAGCAAAGCACGAAGCGCGGCTCTGCTTCAGTGAAGTGGCATTTTCCTTAGGCACTGTTTTTTTTCACTGTGCCAGTGAGGTATTTTGGTGACTCTCTGTGCTTCGTAGTCAGATGAACGGGGCAGTAGAGGAGGTGTCAGCAGCAATCCAGCTGGGTACTGCTTTTTTGATGTCAAGGGTAGCCTCCCACCATACACCTGGTCAGGTCAATGGTACACGCCCTGTGCCTGGTTTCAGTAACATACTTCTGTTACTGGGAAAAAGACCAAGTCAGGGGATAGAAAAAGAGAAAGACAGAAAGAGAGAGAATATCCCAAAGCTGGGTTCTGTCCATGTTTGCTAAGGAAACGTGAAGAACTTTGTAAGAATTTTTTTCCCACAGTGCATGTTGCGGTATGCCACAGCTGTGTGATGATCTCATCAGTACTTCAGATGCTGTACATAGTAACTTTTAACTCTCCTGAGACTCTTCTGAGTAGTGTAACTTCTTGTAAATACCACGTTTGCTTGACAGACTATGCCTTGAATATACAGGGTGACACGCCGCGGGATGCATCCATCTCTGTGTCAGAGGCACTGTCTTGTGAGTGGCACCGTTGTTCAAAGTGATGTTTAAAACAGAGGCCAACCCACGCTCCCCAAGGCAGTTTACATCAGCTAAACAGACAAGACAGTGAGAGTAGTTGAGAGCAGAGAGCGAGACAAAGACAGCAAAGCAAATGGAAGGAGAGGCTAAACAGACCGAAAGGGCACCGAGACAGACAGACAGAGAGAGAGAGAGAGAGAGAGAGCAGGTGGAAAGCAAAAGCCAGTGAAAGATGACAAAAAGTGAATGACGTGAGTGGCAGTGTGTTGAGAATATGGATGGGGATATAAAAAGATGAAAGAGAGCAGCAAAGCAGAGCAGCGCAGGTGCCCAGCTGCCCTAATAGGAAGCTTGAAGAAGAAAAGATGAATACACACACACAGTCACAAGCAGATGCAAGGCAATTTAGTCCAAATTGCATCTCTTAATTCATAATGATAAATACACATAACTTTCTAGTTAAGTCTTGTTACACTAACAAACAGAACTGCTGCTAAGAGACTCCTGTACTTTCTTACCAACAATGATTCTCTTCTCTTCTCTTCTCTTCTCTTCTCTTCTCTTCTCTTCTCTTCTCTTCTCTTCTCTTCTCTTCTCTTCTCTTCTCTTCTCTTCTCTTCTCTTCTCTTCTTTGCAACAGCTGGGGTTATGTAGAGGTGAGCTCTAAGATAACCTGGTTACAATGTTATAATACGACTTGACCTTCACTACACCACCTCTTGTTTCATAAATTTACTGTGGCATCTTGCCAGGTGTGTGTATGTGTGTGTGTCCTTTCAAAGTGTGAGTATGTATCCATCAGGTACTATATGGTGGATTTTAATGCATACATTTAGATGAAATATCAGATGAGATATCCATTATGCTATACGGGAACATAATGACTGATCAGGTTACGTGTCCTTCACTTACCATGAGCTCAGGACTCTGTACATCCACACTGTCTGCAAAAACTACCAGCCTCTCAGCCTTCTCTCCTCTGACACACAGGGCTCACAGATGCAGGCATGTTCTTCTGATTTAATAACCTTTATAGAAAAAATAGATGTTTAATGGCTGGAAACCACCAAAACTTCTATATGGACTAAGGTAAACAAGAAAAGTTTGTTCAAAAAGGTTAGAGGTTGCTTTCAGCTTCAATTCACCCATACTTTCAAGTCACAGACCCTGTGCTGATAACTGTGGGTGTTCTTTCAGTTCACAACAAACCTATGTTTGACAAGTTGACAGCCAGTTGCACACTGGGGGGTGACCACGCATAAAGACTGTAAACAGCATGGGTTTTGCACACACAGTAGCAAACAGGAAAGGGAATGAAAGCTAGTATTACCTGTGAACTGTGAAGAAACTTCCTAGAGATAGTTGCTCAGAGTTGACTGGGCTTCAAACTTGAAAAAACAGGGAGTGTCGTAGTGTCTGTTTTTACACTGGTCTACAAGAACTCTGAAGAACAGCAGAAAGGCTTTGATACATGCTAATGGAATAGCAAAACTAGTACATTTACATCTGTGCCACCATGGTATTATAATACAACAACTACTGTTTCTTTTGCTACATCAGCTGTGTTACATAGTGGGAGGATGTGGTGGTGTCATCTGAAATTTGCAAAATCATGGAACCAGTGATTTTGACTATAATTCTTCATGTACAATCCAGTATACAAACACAGAATTCATCCAGTAACTACTGTAGGAACATTTGACATTGGTGAACAGATGTAGTCACACTGTATCATCCTAGCACATGTGACCTTGTCATTTGAATACATTTGGATACTTTTCAAGTTAAATTATGCAATATATTTATACATATATTCACTCAGAGCTCCTTTTTATTGCCTGCTTTGCTGTACTCAGAGATTGATACGTCTCTTTACTTGTAACATCCACCTACAGTACAGTAAGTTTTATTCAAATAAAATTAGGTTTGGTCAGTGGTTCCTCAATGTCACATCAGTATTAAATATCCTGTAAACTGATGGTAAATCTAGCACAGTGATTGGTTTACATGTGTTTATGATTAGTACATTATGTCATGTCAAATATGATTTATTATATATCAATTGGCAGCTTATATGAGACACAAGGGAATGTTTCAAGATGCATTTTCATCAACTTAGTAAGCTAACCAGTCTCCAACCTAGGGCTAAAATTACATGCATCATGCTGTGGCTTAGGGAGGGCAAAATAAGTGAGAAGTCTAAAATTGGAATTATCTCATTGTCAGGTGTCAAAGAGCAAATGTAATTTAATGGTGTCTTACCCACTTCTGGAGGAGGAAAATGAATTTAATTTATTTGAGGGCAGTGCATTACCCCGAACAGACCATTTAGCCAGAGGGGAGGTTTGGATGTGTGTATTTGTGTGTGTGTGTGTGTGTGTGTGTGTGTGTGTGTGTGTGTGTGTGTGTGTGTGTGTGTGTGTGTGTGTGTGTGTGCACCTGCAGTTTACACCCTACATATGATTACACTTTTGAGTGTTTTGAAATAATCTATTAATCTGTCATACAGGGCAGATTCAGCATAGTATTATCTGTTTGGTGTGTTTGCATGGCTAATGTTTTTCACACTAGGAGGTCCTAACGGAGCTCCGAATGTCACAGCAAACTGTCTCCACTGTCACTGCAATTTCTCAGGAGCAGATTTGACTGACACTGAATTTATAAACCAAGACTGAACCAGTGGCAGACAGTAGGTAGTGTCATTGGATAGATTTATCATATTTAGAGTTAGAATAGAATAGAATAGAATAGAATAGACACACCTATGTTCTTCCTGTACATACACAAGCACACAGAAAATATGCATTGCCAAGGGTGAACAACACATGGTGAGGTTTGGCTTGTTTGTTGTTTTCATTATTGTTATCTCCACCAGGCGTAAGCCTGGAGGGGATCATGCATTTGGTCGTGTATGTGTGTGTGTGTCCGGGTGTGCTAATTTCGCATAATGCTGGACCCATCAGCCTAATATTTTCTGTGCACATTCATGACTGTATGCTCAACGACCTCTCGTGGTTGTGGTGATTCACAGTTTTTGAAAAAAATATTTAATAACACCATTGACTGCTATGTTTCATATCGCATATTGACTGCTGACTCCTCACTCCTCTTAACCAGCCAGTAGGGGCCACAAGTGATCAATAACTGCTTCAGTTTGGAATCTTGTTTCCACTAGGGACAACCAATCATGCCTTGTTGCCATGTTAAATCAATTGGTGTCAAATTTTGGTAGCTTGAGAATGGGCTGTGTTGTGAATTCAAATAAATATTGATAAGATTCCTTATGAGCCTATTGTAAAGCTTAGAATTCTGTCTTTTCAGCAGTCCTCAACATTTTACAATAAGCATTATGACATAGCATACATTTCCATTGATATGTTTGGTCTCATCTTGAACCGGAGCATCTGCAGATTAATGCCACACCTGATATGTTATGATCCACTAAAGTTAGGCACAATATGAGATGAATAAATCCCCCTTTTTGTTTTCTTTGCTGCCATATTGACTGTACACACCTGGCAGAGATCTGCACTCTTCTAGTTATTATTATGATTTAATATGAAAGACCAAACAGTGCAAAGCAAGTTTGCATAAATACATCTTGACAGACTGATATTTTGTTGAAAACAGCAGTTTATTTATTTGTTTATTTCCAGCCCTGAGACTGGAAACACTGTTGAGTTGTAGCTCTGCTCTTGTCTGTTGTGTTTTTGCAGTGCTAAGCAGAAACATTAGAGTGAAGTTGCTTGAGGTGTTTATGTGTGTGTGTGTGTGTGTGTGTGTGTGTGTGTGTGTGTGTGTGTGTGTGTGTGTGTGTGTGTGTGTGTGTGTGTGTGTGTGTGTGCGTGAATGTGTATAAGGAGAAGACAGGCATATTGGAATAAATAGTTTGTTGTGCAGCATCAAATATTGTCATCATATATTCACACACATGCATACAGAAAAACATATGTGCACTTGCCTCAACTACAGTATGACTTGTATACTATATATGCTATATACTCAAGTAAGCCTGTGTTTACAGAATATGTTGGTTGCAATTTCTTATAATGTGTATCTAACAACCTTGAAACACCAAACTGACAGTCATCCATCCGATGCCACTGGGCATCATCACTGAGCCTCTGTAGCAGACCCCTGGCTTTAGTTTTTGTGATGTGCCCAGCATTGCTGGCACTATTCAAGGCTCATCAGTGGCTGATTGAGCATGTTGAATTGGCAGCAGAGACAGTGGGTGAGATACTTTATACATTGCAGGGGCCTGTATAAGATCTTAAGATACCTGTTGCGCCTGTTCTCACTGTGGGCAGTATTGGTGCTTAAACTTTCTTATGGTTACTCCTTGTCTTCACTATTTGCTCAAGATGTATCCGGAAGCTTGCTTGGCTCCTTTATGTGTGTGCTCTGTAAAATTGTTTAAAGTGATGAAATATGCTTCTTGTTTGGGGCCAAAATCGTAGATTAAGGCTAATACAATAACTGTCACAGCCTTTTGAAAATCCTGAACCAACCCTTTAAGTGCACTCAGGATACCTTTACTGTTTGCATCACTCAGTTTCAGGGCTGAGAATTGCAATTCAATCCATCAACTGTTGAGTTCAAAGAACTGTAATATCTCTGAGCTAACTTCAGCTCTTTCTGGTGCCAAGATTATGGGTTGTCACGCACAGACTAGTGGTATTATTTGCACAGCAGAGGGTAGAGCAAGGCATAGCAGAGGGGAGGAGCAGGAAGTGCAGTGGCAAACTGACAAAATGTGATTATATGCAATTATTTTGAGATGATTTGAAAGTGAAAGCTTATTTTCTTTAATCATTCTGGAAAAAATAGAATTTAGGAAAAAGGCTGACAGATAGATGACATCCTTTAAAAATATTCTTTATTAGATTTCTATCTACTCTGTATTAGACTGCTCAAATTCATGTTCTATTGAAATAAGAAAGTTTGTAGAAGTAGTTTTTAGCATACACAACATGTAACAGTTACTTCTTGTGGTTTCATCTAAAAGTGAGACAAAACCCAAATTGGCATTTTTGAGAAATACTAATAAAGATTATTATATTATTCCGCCACAGCATTCTCAAGTACACCAAAAAATGGACGTGGAAAACCCACAAAAACAATAAAGCCATTGTCTAGACATTCAGTACTGTATGTCGTGGACAAGGACGGGCAATCACACTCTGTTGCTTCCAGCGCATAACACGTTTAAAGTTACAGTGGCGCATCTTACATCAGCATGCAATTTGAACTGGAAGAGCAACTTGCAAGGTCATTTAGATGGATGAGAGTCATTTAGTGAGCTGTATAATTAAATGAAGACACCCCAGGTCATCGTTAAGTTTTTTTCAAACGTCCTCATGGTGCTATATTCATACTAGCCAAGAGCCATTTTTATGATATATCATTCACAGAGGAGCACTAATTACAGAAATGTTACCCAGGCATTGCAAGGACACATGGGAAGATATAAACTATTCCTGGGTTCCTGTCATGGCTACCTGAGAAAACTAGTCTCTCTCTTTTCTACATCTGCAACCTCCAAACTCCTTTCTCTCACTCACTCTAACAGCCTTTGGGATTTCCCTGGTTCCTGATTCAAGGTCAGAATTGTGGATGAACTAAACTGTTCAGTGTCTTTCAGTAGAGGGATTAGGTAGAAGAGCTTTACCTGAGGCTCGCTGTGTGTGGTCATTACCCTGGAAGGTGGCTGCGGGGACACAAAGAAAAGGTGGCAAAAGACATTTTTGTAAGCCAGTTGAAATTATACGCTGGAACAGGGTGAGCCACGAGTCTGAGAAGGAGAATCAAGTTATACTGCAGTAAGGGCCAGTGCAGCCAGATAATATAAGACAAGTCTTGAAGTCTTTATAAAGGAAAATGAGAGATTTCTTTTTAAACACATTGTACATGTTAGAAAATAATTGCTGAAAACGTGAAAAGATTGTGAACTATGTAGCACTGACTTGTAGAGTTAGAGAGTTAAACTGTTTTTCACCATTTTTGTGTTCAGGATTTTTTGGGCAGGTCTGATATGGTGGACCCATGACGTAGAGGGGTTACTAGCATGACCCTCATTATATAACACTTACTACACTTACACTGGGTACGATTACAAACTTTCATCAGAGACAACTTTACTTAGTGAACCACTGTTACTGGTGAATGAGGCTCTTTTTCAACACAACATTAGCACTCAAGTTATTTTTGACCCAGTTGAAGCATCCATTGATGAGTGGAGCTAGCAGCTTCGACTTCAGGACAGGCTGTGCAGCTGGGATGACAGGTAGAGTGAATGGACGGGACATTTCCGGCTAGAGGCAGCATGTCACCAAAAAGCACAGCATGGGAGGCTTTTGTTCCAAGGGTGATGGCCACAATGAAGCCGCTAATGACGTTTCAGCAGAGGAGTGAGTAGCATTAAGTGCACTGAACTCCAGTACACAAACACAATTTAATATTGTTATTGTTACTTTGATTTTAAAATATTATCCATTCTGCTTGCCTTAAATCTACAAACAAGGCTTAATTTAAATTGTGTATTTTTATACAGGAGTTTAGTATGAGCATTACTGTTGTCAGTTGTTCTGTGCCTTCAGTGCCTTCAGCGGACAGCCCCCAGTGTTTAAGGGCAGAGAATATTGCTTATTTTTACACAAATTTGAAACCTAATTTTACATACTTGGTGACTTTTTTAATCATTCACATTTTGCTCAGTGGTTAATTACACATTTTCTGTGGTGTGACAAATACAGAATACATATTTATTATTGCTTTACATGGACTTTAAGGAGGACTTTGTAAACATATTAAAAATATGTGTTCATCCATCTGTTAGTATGGGACAGTTGAAAATGATTTTATTGTGGTCTGTATTACCGCTTGCATTTAAATAGAAATGGTCTTAAGGGAGATTAATTAATAAATAAATACACATCCAGTGAAATCAGTGTTACACCATTGCATCATAGCTGGAGCTCATTTTCATTAATTTATGATCTTCATGATGTCAGTGTTTAGTGAACTCATCATCTCCCACTTGGAGAACATTTACACATGTGCATAGATCTTTTGTGCTATAAATTTTATTCACACATTGAAATGTCCCATACTCAAAATGTGGAATTATAACATCAGCTGCTATTTCCTTTATTCAGGATTTAGGATTTTATTTGATTTAAGTTTACATTTTAATTTAAGGGTTTTCCAATGAAAAGCCTGTGCCCATCTGCACCATGCAACCGAGAATGCTGAGCACTTATTTGATCCAGCAGAAAAGGGCAAACATTTTGATTAGGAAGAGACTTAAAGGGATAGTTCAACATTTTGGGAAATAAACTTCTTAGTGAGGTTGTTATTGTTAATCATCAAGAAAAAGCTCAAGCACATAACTTATAATATATGACATCATGAGAGGTTGTGCTCTAAAAAAACAGTGACGTGTAGGCCTGCAAAGTAGATCACAGTGGTGCTTCACGATCTTCATGATGCTGCATATATAGTATCACACAACAATGTTGAATGTCTCATAAGGGAAGTCTGAATTTTGGTTAATTTCCAAAATGATGCAGACTATAGTTGGAAGTTATGTGAGCTATTAATTATTGTAGCAATACTAAATTGAATGCTTACTGATTGCATAGTTAATTAGAGGGTCGACTAATCGAGGACAAAAAGCTATAATGAAACAGACTTTGTCTCGACACTTGATGAACTCTTTCTTTATATGAATAGATTGATGCTCTATTATGAAAAACTGTTTATGAAATTGAAAACTGGCATAGAAACTTGAGCACTGCTTGGCTTGTGTAATTTCTTTAGAGTGTGTGTGTTGTGTCTTTGTATATGGCTATACTATGTGTATGTATGTGAATTCATACTTTGACAGCTACAGTTGTAATAGAGCTCATCCCATTGTTCTCAGGGCACGTTATTGTCTCTGGTGTATGACTCGAATCCACCACCTACCGTGTACACCGCCCCATTCAAGTGAAAGCCTGTCAAGAGCCATTATTCCTAGCAAGACCTCTACTGTGATCTATGCCATGTTTCATCAAAGCGTGAAAATTTATTCCAAAGCCCACTGTCTGAGCATGTTAGCTAGTACTAAAATCATTGTGTATGTGTGCGTGTGTGTGTGTGTACCCACTGCTATTCTTCTTTCGCCCCTAACCTCTTGTCATTCCGGTGGACAGATACCAGCAAAAGCAGCTGAGCAGACAAGTTTGCCTTTCTCCTGTACTATTTCACTATGAAGTCTGGGTTGAGTGTTAGCGTGTGCATGTGTGTATGTGAGTTCTTAAATAATTAACACTGTTCATCGCCACGCTGCAACACATCTCTCACACACTGATCTGATTAAGGGAGCCCCAGGAGATACATACTGCCTGCCTACCCTGCTCAATGACTAATGCTGCATGTACGTGTGTGTGTGTGTGTGTGTGTGTGTGTGTGTGTGTGTGTGTGTGTGTGTGTACACATGAGTAATGACTTTTCCTGTGTCACTGGTTGTGTCGATTAGTGTTTATATGCTTTTGAGTTTGTTTTGTCTTGTTTGTCTCTTTGTTTTTGCCATGATAATTTATAGACTTGCTATACTTTTATGTTTAAAATGATCTGCCATGTGACTATTGTGTGTACTTTGTCTGCATTATGTATATTTTGTGTGTGCACCAATTATTCAACATTATTAGAGAAGGGTCAGAGGTTAAGGTGTAGGACTGTTTTTCAACAGAAACAGCTCAATACCAACACAGAAAATACCGCTCATAGCATGTATAAACAGGTTTCCAGAGTACAGATTGTATATTTTATATGCATTATATATTTTGTCTTAGCTTGAAAGTGAAACAAATGTAACGTCTGTATCATTTGGATCTAATGTACAACTAGATTGTATGATTAGTTGTACTGAAAAACTAAATTAATCTGTATCACTGGCTTGTATGTGCAACACTAACATGTTGAGTAGTGTTATTGTATAGAATAGTGTTATTCAACTAAATATTACTATATTAATCATAAAACTGATAAAACACTTATTTTGCCACTTGGGGGCAGAAATAAGCTGAAAACACAACAGTGACATATTATCATCTTACATTGTTGTTGTGGCAATTGTGTTAGCATTATCAGTCACCAATTTGCACTTCCAGCAGACACAGAGGAACATTAGCATCCATTTGGAGTTGTGGAGTTGTCTTTCCAATATTCACTCCCCTTTTAACTCTGTTTCAGCTACCAACTCCTGAGGGGAAAAATCTGGCTCTTAGCAGCCAAATGTTCCACTACCAGCTAGTCACTAATTTGGTCTGGCATTTGGTACTGGGCATGTAGTGTACAGTGGGTTTATCAGAAAGCAGCTGTCTGCTGTTGCTGCTGGAACACTGTGAGAGTCCTAATGTATGCTAATTAGCACTAAACAAAAAGTAAAGCTGAGTGTGGGGTGGGAATATTAGCTCACAAGTATTTGGTCATATACCAAAGTATTGGACAAACTGACAATTAAGCTAGATACGGCGCTAAATGGCATGTTAAGGGATTGCTGAAGTGATTGGAATTAAGTTTGAGGGAGACATGAATATATGAACCAAAATTTTTGGCTATCTATCTGATGGTCAACCTTATGGTAGTGCTAGAGGTCAGGGAATAGGATTCATCTTTTGGATACCATGAATGTTTGTACCAAATGTCATAACAATCCATAAAATATTTGTCAAGACATTTCACTAAAAGCCAAAAATGTCAATCGTCCTCTGGGGACCTTGAATATCTGGAGAAATATCCCTAGACTTACTGCTTGCATGGCTAAACATATTCATAATTTTATCTATTACAGAGTTTTTGGGTTGCATTTGTCTGTCTCACATGCTTAATATTCCATAACGCTTTAACCTAAACCCACAAAACTGATTTTAAGGCCATTTGAGGCAGTGGAAACAAGCTGTAAATGTAACACTGATATATTATCATCTTTTGCTAAAAGTTGATGGCAAATTTGTTTGCAAACAGTTGCCTATATACACACCTAGCAGAAAGAACAACTAGCATTCATTTTGAGCCCCATGTCTGGCAACCTGAGAAATGCAATATTTACAATCATTTTAGTTCTGTTTTGGTCTCCACCAGCTCCTAGGAGTAATATCTGTCTCTTTTACTGCTAAATGAATGCTCAGTATGTGGTGGGTTGGTGGTGAAAAGTGGGTTTGAGTGAGTTTTTTTTTTTTTTTCAGGAAAAAAGTTTCCTGTGATGGCTGAAAACAAAGCTGATGAGAGTGGCGAGCATACAAAAAAAGTCCCAACATCTCATACATTTACCTCTCCAATTTAAGTCAAATCCTTTAATGCTTAAAACTCTCTGTTTTTCTTGTTCATTCATATTGATTTGGTTGGCTAACTGTTTAGCCTGCAGATTGGATTAGAGTCCTATGTATTCCAGCCTAAGGGGAGAGTAGCTGTGACAGGGTAGATGGCTACTGTAGAGACAGTCTGATCCATTCTAACTTTATAGAGAGCATCTCTAGAGAGACATATCACAACCAAAGCTAATATGGTTTGGACAGGTTACCCACACAGGAATTTAACATGATTTAGAGGTGTTTCACGGTAAGAAGGTCAGAGCCGTCAGTCACTTGGCTTACAGCACACATTCTATTTTACAGTAAAGTGTATGTGAGTAGGCTGATGGAGAACAGTACATCAGGTTGTCAAAGTGGAAGCTGGAACAAAGTCAATGTAAATTGTGTACTGGGGAAGCAGGAAATAATATAAAATGCATGATGACTATAATTGCCGTGACTGTTATTTTTTGTTTACCTCAGAGTGCTCCATATTTTCAGTCAATATTTCTATTTAAGGGTGTGTCCATGTCACAGTTGAGTTAGATCTTGACAGCACAGGCCTATACTGCTGTGTGTTTGCTGGCTGATAATGGCTTGCACCAATGAGTCATAGCTTAGCAACAAGCCTGCTGGCCTATTTTTGGTTTCAGGCAATTATCCACAATGCAGTGTGATGGTGTGGTTCTATGACACTTCCAGATTGTGGATGTAATGAAGGGAAAAGAGGTCTGTACCCACATCTGTCAAGTATCTCCCCAAATATGTGTTACTAAATCTGGGAACTGAATGACCACTTTTTTTATTCTTTTTTCATTTTTTCAAATCATTGTGTGGTGAAAACTCCACAGTATACTTTTACATCAATGATACATTCAAGGTACCAAGACAAGAGGGAATATGGGCACTGTAACACAAACAATGGGTGTTTTTGCATTTTAATGGTTGATTTTCTTTTTTATTTAAGCCTGATTTAAACTTGCAGCATCATTTGCATTTAAATCCATCTCAACTTTAATCTTTTTTACTTTTATTACACTATGAAACTTTCAAAAGTACTCTAATATCTGAGAATGTGCAATTTGTAATATAAATATACAAGTTCAAGAGAAAATGTAGGTCATACAAAATAAAATGATACATGAAATATAGTTGGAACTTTGGAGAGCGCAGTTTCTGCAGCTGTTATTGTAAATGTAACATGTAAAGTTCTACTGTGTAAAAAATGCTGAGCTGCTCAAACAATTTTATAGAAAATCCTGTCTGATTGTGAAAATAATAACATCATTACCAGGCAAGTTATGGCTGCACAAGTACAATTTTTGCAGTAACATTAATCCCACAACATTGCTGTTGCTGCATGCTCTATCCACATCCTGCTTTGTATAACACTTCACAATGTACTATTGTGTGATGATATTATGGTTGAGTGTGATCACAAGTACAACACCCAACTCTAACTAACCATAACTGTGATGTTGTCCATGTGATGAGTACAACAATGCTTATCCTGCATACAGGATTTCGGATGGAATTTCTCTTCAACTGTTGATAGTGGCAGATTATAAAATGAGTGAGCAGGTAAGGGTTCAACTGACACACTTCAGGGCACAAACTCCTCAGTTATGTCACATCCTAAAATACTTTCTAATCCTGCAGAAAAGTAAAAGAAAAGGAATTTACTTTTGACAATATGAAAGACATTGCAATGTTTGTGATTAATGTACATTACTTGCAAGAGTAAAATGAATATTTAAAGCCTCTTGGCTCTAGGCGTCTTCTGGTAATCCAACTGCTGTAGACTGAAAAGAGGTAATTAAAGGGAAGCATTGATCTAATGAACTGAGAATGAGGTCAGTTCAATCTCAAGTCAATCATACTGCTTCAAATCTTCTTATGACGTACTGCAGCATTCCTATCTGCATGAGATATGCAAAAACCACTGTATAGGCAAGATTTCCCTGAGTTTAAACTGTAACAAAGAGCAACTTCCTGACTTGACAAAACTCAAACAATCAATGTATATCTGCACTGTGATTCTGCAGATCGTGATGAATATGAGCTGAAGGCTCAGGGTCAACAACTCCATTTGTCTTTATTGTGACCTCTGATTTAAGGTCAGAGTTCACAGGTCACACACAGCTATCCAATTGTATATTTCCTGCTGATTGATGCAATAAAGGTCATGATCTTGCCCTATGTCTGCTTGACACTATATCTAAGATTATTCTGGTTCTGTTCTGGTTTTCCATTCTTTGTGCTTATTGTTACATACCAGCACAATAAACACTGTCTTTGTAACTTTCTTAAAAGCCAATGATTTGTTTAGAATTCATGGTAATCTTTTAAACAATCCCTGTTTCATCAGGAGATGCTTCTGATTAAGGAAGCCATGCTCTCAAAATGCTCTCAGAACCATCTTGAGAAGTCGTTCTTGGAAACGGTTTGGAAAAGGACAGGCACTTTCAAGAAATACTTGGCAGGTGATTGGATCAAGCAACCAATGTCTTACCTTGTCAGGCAGCTGGATTTGTGACGCTGATTGGTCCAAACCACCGGTGGTTCAGACATAAGCGCATAACCTGAAGCATAACTTGAAGCCTGCAAACCAAGCATATAGTGAACTATAAATCACTGACTATCAGCTGTGACACTAAGCAGGCTCGGCTACATCCACTCTGAGCTGATTTCTTTAAGAAAGCATTGCGTTCTGATTATGTTTGATTATCTCTTTCATATCAAATGGTATTGACAACACAGTTTGACTTTTGTTGAGAAAACACAGGTTTTCTCAACATGTTTTGAGTTGTAGAATGTTTTATCTAACTTTCAATATTTAGTTTACTGTATTATTCTGAGTGGGCTGGTATTAATACAAAGGCCACTTTAAATGTTTTAGCTGTCTGTAGATTTATTACTACCTCATAGACCTAATGGTTCATCCAAAAAATTTGTTGCATATAGTACTTAATAAATGCAATTATTAATTAATTGTTAGTTAATTAATATATAGCCTAGAAATATTCTTTAATTTTACCTGATGCTGACAAATATTTTTGGAGGTTTTTAAGCAGTAAACAAAAGCCTGAGATAAGGCATCTGTGAGCCCTGTGGCATGCATAAAAATATATGTTTTGGCTGTCATTCAACTCTTGGCTTGGCTTGATGATTTTGCAAATAGCCGGAAAATACTTTATCTTACTTCATTACTTATTATCTTACACCTTCTCTATCTTTTTAGTCATCCAATCACCCTATTTTTCCCTTGTCATCATCCCATCTTTATTACCTCTTTCTCTCATCCTCTCCTCTCCATTTCCATGCACAGTCTGTTTATGTTTCACATTTTCCCATCTATCTCTCACACCACCATCTTACTCCTCTCTATCATCTTTTCTCTTCATTTCACACCCATTCATCATATCCCTTTCTATCCCTATTACTCAGTTCATCTTGACCTCCTTTCTCCCTCTCGCTTCATGTCAAATCACTGCTCACTCCATCTTTGTTTCTTTTGCCTGCTCAGTCGCTTCATCTTTCCTAACTCCCACCATCCATTTACTTCTGTTCTCTCCTGTCATTTCTGCATCTCATTTTTATTGCTGCTCTGCTGTTGAATGCAGTTTTCCCTCTCTCTCACCCACACTTCTTTTTTTCTATGCGTTAAGGTTTGAGATCCCGTCTATATTATGAGCAGCATTTGTAGGATGATTCTATTACATGTCTCCTAACCGCTGGATAATTCAATAAGCACCACTGAGATGACACACAGTTATAATCTACTTAATGAAGCCACCGTACTGATGAACTGTGTGCTTTCTCCTCCTTCATTTCTTCCTCCACTCACTCCCAACCATCCTCTTCTCTTTCACTATGTTCCTCTACTCCCATTCTTTCCTCTTCTTGCTCTCTGCAGGGTGTTGATGGAGAGCCATTCGAATGACAGCCGGGACAGTGGTCATCACTGGTGGAATCCTAGCTACAGTTATATTACTCCTTATCATCGCAGTACTGTGCTACTGTAGGCTGCAGGTGAGTCCACAATTGAATTTAGCCTTTGTTATATTCATTATATTTCCTCTGAAAGTTTGAAGCTGCGAGTCCCTGAGTATAACATTTTGTTGGTAATCATAGAATTGTGTTAAATGAAGTATAGAAGCTTGATCTATTAGAACCATTTTTGTGAATCTTGATTACAAAGGATGATAAGTCCAGACCAGGGCTTTCTTTTTTACTTCTGCCACTAAGGTATGGCCATTTAAACTGTTTGCAGTGCTTAAGTGCTAGATGAAATGTCATCGTATTTTGCAGGATCACTGCAACATGTGCATCAGTCATCTAAATTTGGTTTAAAACTGAAAATGAAGCACTTAATAAATGGCTGCATGGTGATATTCACCACTATAATGAATAATTTCTTCAAATAGGGCCATGATTTAAACCAAAGGTCACTGGAATTTGTTAAGTTGTTTTTGAGATCCTAAACAAACATCTAGCCTACTGATCGTTTGCAGATGCAACAATTGGTTGACAATTAAGACAAAGAGTCTACAGGTACAGTAATGCTAGTAGCTTTGAGGCTATACTAAGGCACAGCTGTGCCTTTAGCTAAACCCTAACATCAACAAGCTAACATACTAACAGTGCCAATGCTAACATTCTGGTGTTATGTATGTATCATGTTATCCATGTTCACCACCTTAGTTTAGTGTGTTTGCATCCACGCATTTGCTAATTTGCAATAAACACAATCAGCTGAGGCTGATGGGAATGGCCTTAGTTTTGTGGGCTTTTGTTCATAAACCAAAGTATGAAACAAAGTGGAATTTTGAGCAGATGATGATGATAGATGAAGTGATTGAAAGTCATCTAGAAAGGAATGTGTGTACCAAATGTTAAGGAAATCCACATAGAAGGTTAACACATTTCACTCAAAATCAAAAACGTGAATGAACCTTGTTCAGTCTGGACTAGAGTGGCAACATTGTCCCCAGAGCGCATACCGCTAGCATGGCTAAATGGCCTGCTAGCCATCAAATTAGATCACAACTGAAGCTTCAGGTGAATGCAGTACTATAGAAAATGTTCAAGGTTGCTTCAGCACTGAGGAATAAAAGCCATATCTGCACTGACAAATATAAGTTTGAATACTTTTTATTTCACACTAGTAAGCAAGAAATGTGTGCACTTGCCTTTCGTCAGCACTTCTGCCTCAGTGTGTCTCCACTCTGAACCCAATCTTCTCTTCAAACTCTTAATGTTTAGCAAATCCTTCCTTTGATCCCTTTTTGCTGAATTCTCTCACATGAGTTGTGTTACAGATTTCAGTTTAATTTCCTATCAAGTATTTCATCTCATTGTGGTAATTGTAAAGGCATCCATTCGTCCATCTTTCTCTGGGGTTATGCTCTTATATTCAGATCACTGGTCTTGGCCAGATGCTCTGTACTCTGAAAGAACAAAATGAAAATAGAATCAAGTGAAAAAAAAAACTGCTTTGTGTTTTCATGCTTGACAAACCCCAGTTAGGTCGAAACATCACACTAATAACACCACTGGGGAGCATTATTGCAGTTTGTGGATTGCTATTGCAGCTTGTGAGTTTATTTTTGTTTTACATTATATCCTGTAGATTACACTGAGCTAATCCCCGTTGCATTTTTCTGCATGGACAGCAATAGAGCATTAAACATTTTTGTGGTATACTGGATATGACAAATGACAAAATGATGCAATGACATAAGGTAATGAAAATAAGGTAACATTGCTTGAGTAGAAGTTATATGACCCTTTCCTTTCCAGCTGATTACAGATGTTCGGATTTTTATATTTCACAATAAAATGAAAGTCATCCTCAAATTATGGTTTCATATTTAGTAATGCAAGAAATAGCAGCCATAAATTATTCACCGAAAAGTCAAGTCTGTATAAAGGTCAGTATGAACTGTAATGTATAATGATAAAAATGATCATAGACAAAACCTTTTTGACATTTTAGAGACATCCACTTTTTTTTTAAAACTGTTGAGTGAATGCTTCCTTTCGGAACATAGTGTGCAATTTTTGTGGAAGTACATAAACTATAAATGTGTAGTGATGTTGATAAATGTGTATATACTGTGCATTACAGTTAGTCAGGCTAGATTTATTTTATATGGAATGTTATTTGCCTTTTCCTCTATTCAATATGCAGAAAGCCTCTGGCTATCTGGTTGCAATAATTGGAAAATTGTTCTACATGAACATTATTATAATATGGAGGCTGACCTAGACTTTATTGGCAAGGTAGCACATATAAACTAATTTGACAAAACATTTATCTTTCTGCCTTACTGCCACCATGACCATGCAGATATTTGTCATTTCAGTGTAATAAATGTTCTTCCCTTTCTCTTACCTATCTTCTCTTTGTCTTTATTATTCTTTAATTTTCTTTTATGCTTTTTTTATTCCCCTCCTCTCTCTCATCCTCTATCCCTGTCTCTCTTACATTCTACATCATTCTGTACCTTTTCTCCCTCCTTATTCCATCGCTCATCTCTGCTCCCCTTCACCTTCCTCCATCTTCCTCCCTGCTTCCTGTCCCACTACAAGTATTATTGCTGTAAGAAGGAAGAGTCCGAGTCGGAGGAGGAGGAGCCAGACTTTGCCGTTACGTCCCGCCTCCCACCAGTCCACTCCAATCACAACATTGTGGCGGCAACGGCCGCCGCCTCCGCCATCCCAAATGGCCCTGCCCTTTTCTCCACCCCTCCACTGGCCAGGAAACTGACACGTTCACAGACCTTCTGTCCATCCTGTACACACTATGAGCTGCCTTTCTACCTCCAGCCCCCTCAGCCGCAGATCCACCACCAGCCAGATGGGTTGAGAAATGGGGGTGACCGGATTAGCTACCGCAGCATCCAGCAGCAGGATCTGGACCTGCCAGTGCCTGTGAACATTTCAAACTACCGCAAACCAAACCTTGCCCGGTCGGTTACCATGAGGGACATGTTCACACGCAGCTGTAGCATCAGCACTGATGTTTAGCTGGGTGAGTTTGGAACTCGGTCTAGTTTATGCTTTAATGGATTGGGATGGCCTGGTCTGGACTGGGCTTGAGTCAGACTGTGTTTTGTCATCGTCTTGACCAGTTTAATCCCCTCTAGTATGGTCTGATCTAGTCTGGCAGAAGTCTTGCAGAATGGAAGACTCAGATGGCTCTCAGGACAGGATTTTAAAAGGTACTTTGCTCAGGTCCAGGACCTTACGGTACACTTGGGCCAAAATAGAATTTAAAGTATTTTAAAAATGTTAAATTATCAATAACATGAACTTCTTGGATTCTTTTGTTTTTAATAGTCCTTTTTTAAACAACAAGAATTGAATTTGTTTTAAGATTTGATGAAATTTGTGTAGCCTAATTTCTCCTTGACTCTTCTACTCATGGCCTGAAAGACAGATGGATTCCCGCCATGTCAAAATGACATAATCAGCAGGGATTTTCTCTCTGCCATAGCTGCTGCTACTAACAAAATATGATTAGAAGAAGTTCACTGTTTCCCCTCTCCTATGATGGGATGATCTGTCTGTCCCTGCATCCATAGATTACAGAAATTATGAAATATTAGTCACCACCAGTGGAAAGACAAGAGGAAGAAGGGGGGACATCAGGGGCGTGTTTTAGCTGTCACCCACAGATCTTTTTAGAAAGACTTCATTTAGGCCATAATATTCTAATATATAAAGGGCTCACAGAAGATGGAAATCCCTATTTGTTTTCCACATGGTTCATTTATAGAGGTCTCCAGTTTGACAGGAGTGTCTAATGACGACAGTATACTACACGTCAACAGAGAGAGACCTCTTCATTCTTGCAGGCAGGGGGAATTATAGGTGCCAAAGGGGAACTGCATCGGTGTGAGAGTGCTTGCATGCATGTGTGCGTGTGTGAGTATATGCGTATAACTCTATCAATTGTTATACCAGAATTCTTACTCCGTAATTAAACACAATTTTTCACCCCCATACTGAACCCAGTGGTGGGTTGCAATAACATTTTAAACATTTATTGTAATGAGTGAAGGAAGGGAGCGTACTGGTTTCCATGTGCCACTTTACCCTAAATTCATGTTAATGCAAGGAAAGACCCGAGCAGATGATACAACAAACTCGAAGTGGATTTGCAGCTTTTTTGTAAATGTTTATTTTACAGATTATTGCTATAACAGAGGCTCAAGTCGTAGATGGCAGTTATAGGAGCGAAAAGTTTTTACGGCAACACTTTTAACTTTACGATGTGATATTCATCGTAGTTCTCCACTGAAGTTTCGGTTTGTGGACTCTTCACTGCATTTCTTATGTTGTCTCTAATTTGTTGATATATGGATTCATGGGCTGAAGATTCATTCACCTCTGAAGGCATATCTATAAATATTTAACAGGCCATAGCATACACGGCAGTCTCTCTCTTCTCTCAACTCATTGGACTGAGGAATATTCGCTTTTGCTCTGAGGTACTCAGAGAGTTCCTTCCTGGGATTGTTTTTATTTTCTGTGCTTGGCTGGCCAGCCTGGCTCGAGGGCTGATATTCTAAATGGAGGAGCAGTGGCTGAGTTTTATGGACACGGGACACACATTTAATGAGTGAAATTATTTACAGCTTGATTTTAGAAGAGGAAATATCAGTGGATGTGCGAGGGGCTCGAAGCTGATTGGACCCGACCCCTTTGCCCTCTCTCTCTCAAAATGGATGGTAAATGCTGTTGTACCTCCTCTCTCTCTCTTTCTCTTGATTTTAACAGCAATCATGCTCATTTATTTTCCCAAAGGGTGAAACCTTGAGTGATTTTGATTAGTTTTTCCTCTCGTGACATGTGCTTTCCTGCAAATACACTAGGACATAATAGACATGCACGCACACACTCACACTCACACACACACAGACATACACATATACATACACAATGCTATGCTTTCCTTATTTTTTAAACTGAAACTATGTGACAGTTGCACAGGAAATTTAGTGCCATAAAGAATAATGAGACAAATATATTATTATTATTATTATCATTATTGTTATTATTACAGGTGTATTCAAATGCAGTGTTGCTTTTACCTTAAAGTATTTGAATTACTTGCTTTATTTTATGATCCAACTGTTTTTTCAGACTAAGTACAGTACAACAGAAATGTTTCTGTCCTTGTTTCTAATGTATAACTAACAGACACATTGTTGCTAATAAAATGGTGTGAAAATCTTTCTGATCTGTTTTGTTGAGTAAACATTTCTCGCAGTTCAAATTGGTATTTGAATGTTTGTGAATGACAAGCCTGGGAAGTCACTTGTTCGATTCAAGTCATTTACACATTTAGAGTTTGCATTGTGTACTTTTATGTCAAGCGAAGCCTCTTGATATAAACGTTTACCACATTTTATGGTAAGGAAAATGTATACTCTCTGTGTATTCTGTGACCATATTTCTGCTGGCTGCCAAATGTTAAACAGTGGATTCTACTAAAACCGTGGTGCATCATCCTGGATTATGTTATTTAGTGAGCTGCTAAATGCAGGGTAAATATCAGCAAGATGACATATGTGCTTAGGTTGGAACACCACACCACAGACAGGAGAGTTGGACCATTTCCTGCTAGCAATTTTGTAGAAATTTTTGTAGAGATTTATTTTATGTCTAGACGACAGGATTAAAAGTGGGGCCATTAGTTTTACTGATCAAAGCAGCATATTACAAGTCTGTTTGGATATCTGTTTGTAAGAAAAATGACAGTCAAATCTCATCCTTGATTGAAAACAGCAAACTACTTCTGCTTTGTTGGCTGCATATGTTTGCGATTTGTTGTTGATGAGTCAACATCTGTTCATCATCTCAACACATAGAGGAAAATTAATGGTATTCTCCTGTGGCAGCAAAAAGTTGTATTCTCCAAAGGTTTACAGGTATAAATATTTCTAAAACTGAAACCAGTGAGCCTGCTAATATGCTTTTCTTTTGTGTTTTAAGAGATAAAATATTAAAGTGAGAATTCAGTAAAGACCGCCAAACCTCTAACCACAAAAAAGCGATAAAAAAACATGTTTGCACACAGATCCAGTCAGTCTTGAGGAGGCAAGGTGATAGTGAAGATGACGAATATGTTTGAATGGGAAGGATAAGAAACAAGAATGAGACGGCAAGGAGATGATATCCACAATGAAGTCATTGTGCAGCAAGGCCAAAAGATGAAAACCAGAAGCTTTATTCTGACAATAAACTCAGTCAAAGAGGAAAGAAGAATAATACAATAAAAAATGAAAACTATATCAGAGGAAATAGAGGTAGTTATTAGAAGAATGAGTCAGAGCTAATGAATGAGAAATAGCACATACCACAGAATATACAGACAGATGGAGGCGTAGAGGAGCTGATATCAAACTGAGGCCTCCCTGGCACAGGCATGAATAGCCATTTTGTGATGTAATTAATACAACAGCACTGCTTCAGTCATGAAAAACATTTCAGATTATGATTGATTCCCTTTGATGTGGATATATTCAAACTCCCACTTATTTCTACAATAATGACAAGTGCTGTAACAGAGAATTACTGTCACACTAAGGTTCCATGCACAAGACAAATAGTCTGGAAATGTATTTATTTATTCTGTTTACAGTCTCCAGATTTCACACTTGATTATGGGAGCCACTTGATTATTTTTGATTTTAAGTCCTACCATGAGGTGTTTAAAAAGTGGAATATAAATTGCAGGAGTTAGATGAGAAGGAAGGTTCAGTGATGGTGTCTTTCTGTAACTCTCTTTAAATGCTGTCTGGCAGGTTCAATATGGGGTAGTGACCTTCATCTTTCTATTTACACACTTGAAGGAAAAATCTGACATTTTGTCAAAATAACGTCATCTCAATTTCCTTCTGGCAGCTGTCTCTACTGTATGTTTTATTCCAGCCAAACCTAAAATATGTGTGTATTTATCTGAAAATACTGAATTGTCAATGATTGGTTGTTTAAATATGTGAACTGCCTGTGACTGTCTGCATGTGTGCACTACAATAATATACATTTTTCAGCGTAGGTTTTTGATTAGGTTTGTGTGCATTCCTGTTTTTGCGTGCATAAGTATTTCTCCCATATTTGTGTGAAGAAGTGCTTGCGCAAGCTGTGTGAATTATTTAGAGGCATAATCGCCTCCAGTGTAAGCAGAGCTCGTAGCATGGCCTTTAGAGGTGTATCGATGTTTTATGACATGCTTTGAGTCATCCACCTCATCTATGAACCCCACACACACGCTCACCCTGCAGCAGATTGTGCTCACGCTCTCACACTCTGTCCATTGCATCTCTTGTGCACTCATCTCTTTCTGCTATCTCTTCCTCCTCCCTTATTCTGTTGCATGTACATGTTGTGGGTCTGTACCTGTGTGTGTGTGTGTGTGTGTGTGTGAGTGTGTGTGTGTGTGTGTGTGTGTGTGTGACTGTTTTATGATCTCTTGCCATAATTCCCCAGCGGTGGAATTTAGAGGTATAGGAGGACAGAGGAATGGTTGGGATTCCATGAATTATGAACATGATAGATAAGAGGCTTTCCAACTAACATTACAAACCAATGCTTCCTACCTTTTCTCCTCCTTTCCTGTTTATTGTCCTGCTGTTCCAACCTCTCACCCCCATATCCCTTGCTCTCCTCCTGTTCATATTTTCCTTACACTTCTCTCACTGCTTCCTCTTCTACCTCCTCCCTCTTTTGGGTCCTTTCCAAAGTTCCTTTAGATTATCAATAGTGGAAGACAGAAAATGTGGTTATTAACCTGCTATATTATCATCTATATATGGATTCTGTGAAAAAATCCCAACAGTCAGTTGATTTGAAAGAACTACAATGAAATGCAGGATTAGGTCCAAAACAATATAAATGTGTTGAGCATGAAAGTTCATTTCAAAACAATAGATAAACTTGAGTGAATTGCCAGACAGAGATTGAAAAAGAATTGTCAAAGGAAACGGAGATATTAAGATTTTTGCCATTATTGTTAGGGATCCTTCAATTCACATACTGCAATTTCATCTTTCATTTGACCTTCACTGCCTGTTAAATGTGTTTATCTTGTTATCTTTTATGTGCAAAATCAGTGGAGTGCCCCTTTAACTAAACGTCCACCTACTACACTTTTTCCAGAAATTCAAACCGCATCTCATGGTCTTCCTCAGCAGACAAAGTTTGCTAAAAAAAAAAAAAAAAAAAAAAAAGCCAGTGTGTAGATCTAAAGTTAAGATTTTTTTTTTATTAAATACATGTGAACTTGGTATTCAAATAGTGTGGACTCAGTTACTTGGTAAATAAACAGTCCACATATAACATAATGCAGCAAGTGTGTATATACTAATATAGTGTTCTAAATACACAACTTTCAACTTTTTTCACATTAGATATTTTGATATGTAACTGCAGAAAAAATTCAGTCAGCTGCTTCAGTTTCAGGGTCCTGGTATGATGGCTGACAGTCACACTGTCATGGCACTTGAAAGAGCCATCATTAATGTTAATAGTGACATCTGTGCTATACTATGACAAGCATACTTGTAATTATGCTCACATGCAGTTAAATTCTGCTGCTAAATTCTGTTAGATACTAGGTTCAATCAGAAGTCCAATAAAGGTAAAAACAGCAGCATCTCAACCAACAATGTTCACTGTCCAACAGAGAACAATCATGCTAGTACTTTAGTCTTTTATTTGAGTAATCCTAAAAGACCCCTCCCCACCAAAATATAGACACTGACCAGACTGCCAAAAATAAACAGGCAGTAGCTTTGAGAGGTTGGTAACATATCACAAAGAGCACTTTTATCAGTCTAAAGTCAAAAGTACAACCAACATCACAAACAGACTTCTCATTACACTCATTAGCAGCAACAACAGCTGATTTATTTGCTGTGACATTGTGAAAATCATTACTGCAAGTGGTTCCCTCTCATTGCTGTGTCAGAGATGGGTAGAAATAGCCATCCTCCACAAATCTCTCCCTCCTCTCACACACGACTGCGTCCAGGAGCCATTAGCGGCCAGTGTGTGTAATCTTGCGATTTCTAAAAGGAGAAAAGGCCATGCCTCCTGTCTGAATTTTTCATTCACTACCCTCTGTGTCTCTGTATAACAACTGATAAATAAGCAATGAAATCCTGAGGACATGACGCAGAATGGGCTTGATTTTATTTCGTCCACACCCCAACACCAACCGTAGACATACATTTTGTCTACGTCTCTCTCTGCCTGTCTCACCCTCTTCTTTTCTCTATGAAGCCTGTCTCTCCCCCCCACTCATCCTGTTTTTTTTCTGTGTTTTAAGAGCTAAATCTTTCCCCTTCCTTTGGTACTTGTCCAGTGAACCGTACTGAGAAGACTCTAGCCCTAATATGCGGTTGAAAAGTGTCTGTGTGTGTCTGTTTCTCTGTGTGTTTTGGTGGACTGAACGCGACCTTTTGCTTTGTTAATCCACCACCGATTTAGATTTAGAGTGCTGGTGGCTTTGAATCAGTCTAAGAGGCAGCTTGGTGGGTGAGGAGTCCAGAGTGGCTTCAGTTTAGATTAAAAACATGAATATATGGCACAGCATCACACTCTAATTATGAAATATTCTTCTTAGTCAAGAAGTGTGTGGGTTGTTTCAGACAGATAGGGAGAGAAGAGGAGAGCAAAGCAGAGGTGGTCTAAGTGTTGAGAGAGGGAATCAAGTGAGAGATGAAATCAGAAATGTATGAAAGTTAATATAAGTGGTACATTGTCTCCATCTAGTGGTCAAATAAGGATAGTGGCTTTACACATTCCGGTCACACATAAGGTTCATTCATTTCAATAACACTCCAAACGGAGACAGTCAAACTAGCTAATTTACAACTTGGATGAGAGTCAAACTTACATATATCACTGCTTGGTCCTCCATGACATTATTCGATACTATATTTGTAGAGACACCCCTTCTCAATGGCCATAGTTAGTTCAGAATAGATTATTTCCCACCTTTTATCCAATTATGTTGAAACATCACTGAAAGAATCACAAATTCTATATATATTTTTTTTAATTTTACGACTTAAATCAAATTTGTTGTCAAAATGCGGTTACTTACTTTCCAGGACCTATTTACAGTACATTTATATAATTGTTGAATGACCTAATAGATCAAAAAGTGCATTTTACTTACCGCAAAGCAACAGAAAACATAACGTTAGCTGTTAGTAGTCTGTTTTAAATTCAACCTATGTACAGAATATCACATGTACAACCGATATAAAGCCATAATCATTTTAATACTTTGAGAAACATCTAATGAGCAAATGCCCCACAATTTCCAAAAACGCCCACGTCGAAACGGTCGAAACGAGAGGAACAGTTGGTTGTGAATCAAAATCGCCATAGTCACACGGCTGTTACCACGGTTACCAAAATGTGTCAAAGTCCCGCCTCTACGCTTCAAGAACCAATCAAATTTCAGTGTGAGGCTGTTTACCATCCGCCGCGAACTGCAAACTTCCTACTTTTCTCTATGTTCAAATGCTGTACTTAATGTATCAAACCAACACTAATACAGGCACTATTTATTAAAGTTGAAGGCAATATGAATACAGAGCAGCCCACTGAACCCCACGGTAGTCCAAGTAATTGTCCAGCTTCGACGCCGGAGGGGAATAGCTTGAAGAAAGGAGCACTGAAAAGGTAACGCTAAATGAACAGTTAACGTTAAGCTAGCTGAAGAATTAATGCATTTCTTGTTTCCTGGCCAATTATAACAAACTACAGTTACCCATATGTTCAGTGTATGTCGTCAGTTCTTCTACTAAACAATCAAATCTCTTAGCTTTTCACCCCCCAGTGAAGTTTCCTCTTTCCATGTATTCTGTTCAAGTTGTAAAAATGGGTTTTTTGCAAATATTGACAAAGGGAAAATGACAAACAGAATCTGAGTAATCATTTGCTGAATACACTAATTATTATTTAGCAATAGCTAGGAAACTGATGGAGACTTCAGCTGTATGTTTGCAGGTGCTATAATTAAGTTAACTTAACATAAGTGATGTCAATTGTTTGTTGCAGCTAGTTGACATCTTGCTGTAACCCTGTTGTTGGTTTCTTTTAATGGACACACTAGGGATGTACAATTATTTTCATTAATCATTAATCTGCCCATTATATTCCCTCTTAATCATTTCATCTATTAAAATGTTAGATAATAGACAAAAATGTCCATCACAATTTCCTTGACCCCAAGGTGACACTTGAGTCTTTAACCATTTCTCATTAAGTGAAACATGTCATGCCTTCAATAATAGTTTCCCTGCCTTTCTCTCCCTAGAACTCCATTCTCAAAGTTTAAGAAAGTACACTCCAACTTCAAATCGCCCGTAAGTACACCCCCTCTCTCTATCTATAACACATACACTACATACACATTAATCCTGTATGTAGTGCCACACAGACATTACGGTATCATGGTTGTCTGTTTTGCACTTGACAGCTTCAAGTAACAGAGATAGCTAAAGTTAGCCCTGAAGAGGAGGTGGCAGAGCTGGAGAGGAATCGAGAGAAGCTGGATGCAGAGATAGCACAGCTGGAGGCTGAGTGAGTACAGCTGTGTGTGCATGTGTGTGTTTGTCTTTCTGTATTTCTGTCTTTGAGGTCCAGTGGTATGGGTTGAGGTTAAGCATGTAGTGTTGATGGTTCAGTTTAGGATTAGGGGACAGTGAATCAATAGTGGTGAGCCCCATAGTTTAGTCAGTATTAATGTAATTTCCTCTTTTCGAGATATTTATAATTAAGTATGTGTGTGTTGTACTGTATATGAGCATTTGCACATATCTGCTTTTGTGTGAAACCAGTTGTGTTTCTCAAGGGGCTACAGAGTGGAGGAGCTGGAGCATCATATTGATATGCTGCATGAATACAATGACATCAAAGACATTGGACAGTCACTCCTGGGTCGTATAGGTAAGAGAAATGCTCATATAGACCAGAGATCAATCCTGTTTTGTGGCATTCAAAAGTGCACATTTCTATTAAGTTCCACATTCCACAACAAATCTATACACAGGTGAATATTAAGGCTTCTCTTTTCTACCATATACAGTAGAAAATAAATGAGTTACACCTCTAAACATATCAGAATTTAAACTGAAAGGACTGATCAGTAAAAAGGAGCACAGGCTCAACAATAGGTTCTGGACAGAGATAAAGTAATATAATAGTGATTAAGGGTTTTTAATGGCCCTTGTGCACATTCTCTACAGCACTGATCACCAGTAAAGGTAGTTCACCAACCAGCTTTTGTTTGCACTAATCTGGATCCTGAACATGCACAGCTTTTGATCAGTCAAGGTTGCTGCGGTCACAGCGACTTTGCATGATGGGAATTTACTAAAGCTTACACATAATGTAGTGTTTCTTAATCAATTTTCATTCCTAGCTGTTTCAGTGTGATTCATCCCACCCTACTGCGAGCTTCCACCCCTTTAACCCAGTTCTTTTGATTTGATCAATACATCGTCATTCTAACACTAGTGCACAGTCACATGGACGCTGTGGAAATGAATCTAATTTTTCCTCTAAGTGGCCTGAGGTGTGGAAAATTAATGGTATGAAAGCAATGTGAAGCAACCGTAGTTTATATATAATACCCAACTTGTCCTCTTATCGTGTTAGCCATTTATAGGATGCACCCTCTCCTTTCTCTGTTAACTTTGGCCTGATTTTGGATCCAGATGAAGTCTTGATGCAGTTGCGACTGATTTTCAACTACTTCTTCTTGAGCTCCCCACGCCAAAAATAAGAGTGTTGCAAGATGACAGCTGACCAAAACTGAATGAGTTGTCAGTCTGTCTATATGACTCACGTTTACACCTCTTGGCTCATTCATAATAAGGCAGTGTGAACCCTGAACAGACTGGATGAGACACACAACAATATGTTTTTCTCTGGTGTTATATGGACTAAATAAAATAATCTGTGTAAAGGTGCGATCACAACCTTCAAAAACTACTTAAATGACTCAGAGTAATGTTTTGTCTGAACATTGTGAAGAATGCCTGTTATAATTTCTTGAGTCAAAGTTGACATCTTCAGATGTTTTGTTTTGTTTGGCCAACAGAACAAAACCCAAAGTAAACCAGATTATCATCATGTTTGACAAAGACAATCATTAAATCATCACATTTAAAAAAAAAAAAAAAAAAGACTAAAACAATAATGAATCCATTCATCCATTTTTCACCGCTTATCCAGGACCGGGTCACAGTGGCATCAGACTAAGTGATTAATAATTGACTAGTTGTTGGAGCTCTAATATACAGATATTGTCACAGTCTAGTAGTTTCTAGTAACTTTGCTGTACAGCATTAAAATAATATGGCAAAGAATGACTCTCAGTGTGGAAAATTAATGGGGTCATATTTCCAAAACCTGATATTGTTGCCAAAACTAGGATTATTGCCCTTTTCCTTGTCATTATTGAATACTTATTTAAACCGATATTGTTAATAAAAGCAAAAAATGTTTACTGATCATGTATATAATTAGGTACTGCTGCTGTAGCCCATATGAATAATGTGAACTGAAGTTGAAAATGTGTCTTTGTCACATTACAGCATATTCAGTGTTCCCCCTAGGTTGACTTCATTTTTCCAGCAGTTGGGGAAACAATAGACGAGACTTTTCTTGGTCTTGAGAAGCTGCAGCATTTATTAAATGACACACTGCTGCCTGGACTGTATATTTACTGCCAGACTGACAACTTATTGCTAACCTTTTCCTCTGCTCCACTTGCATTCACCTTCACTTTTCTGTCGCTCACTCAACCACACACTTGTGACACACACACATTACACATTCCCCTATTCCTTAATGTGGCTACACTACTCTTATAACAGCACTTTTCCCCTAGAAACCTGAAATTTTAGCAGCGGTGCTCATAATTTTACAGTGATGGTGCGCACCTGCAGAATAAATACTTTATAGGGGAAACACTGATATTGAAATTTGTTTGTTGATTTGTTGAGATTCAACTTGTTCTACAGCTGACCATCAGAGGGCAACGGAGTGGTTTCTCTACCAAGACTAATTTGAATCAAAAGCCAAGCCAATTCTTGCATTCAACTTTAGATTGTATTTAATCGTACAGCACTGGTTATGTTTGCATTAGATTGCATTGCCCTGCCTATATAACACTGAATCCCATCAGGCTTTACAGCAAAATGTCATTGGCTGAGGTGTTATCTGGACCAACTGGGACACATGATTCACCATATCATCCAACTTAAATTACAAGAAGCCACTTAAAGTCCCTAATTTTTTTGTGTCTAGTCATATGTTGGCATTGTTGTCATATTTCATTTGATGACACTTTTTTTTTTTAATTGCCATGCTATGTTTAGTCTCCTTACTCAAATCGTTGATCTGAAACCAGCCACTACAACATAGGAAGCTCCCTCACTTTCCGTTCTCAGAGAGATCAAAAGTCTTGTTGGAATTTCACTTCCTTCCTAAGACTTTTAACATAATTCCTATGACACTACATTGTACTTTCTGTTGTAAATCAGTAAAAAAAGTGACGCATGTACCATGGGCAAACCAGTATAAGGAAATAGACTACGATAAGTGAATGAGTGTTGTAAGTGTGTGCATCTTTACAGTATATGTTTTTGTGCATAAGGTCAAGGAAGTGTGGAGAAGTTCACACCTTTGACACTGTTAAGAAAGTTTTGGTGACTCACAGCCAAGTCACATTATGATCTGTGTGTGTGTCATAACAAACATGACTTTTTACCTACTTTTATATGCACATGCTTGTGTGGTGTCAGATAAAATCTGGAAGTCTACTTATCTTTGTGAAATATGTACATTTTATGTCATAACATTATTGTTGATTTCAGTTGAATTTTATGTATTTTTAGGAGCAACGCATTCCTTAAATGCTCTAATATTGCTTATTACCCACTTCTGTGTTACTCTGTGAAGAAAAATTCTCATATTAGATTAAACTGTGACTTAAAAGCTTGCTATGTCTTTAACGTCTTTCAGATTATCATCCTGACAGTGGAAAGTCAGGATGATAATGACCTCTTAGTGAATAGAGATGGCGTTTCCCCTCTGACACAATGGCAGTCTTTCACATCACTTACACACATACACGGTCACAATCTCTGTCTGTCATACAAGACACACACACACACTTACACACGCTGTCAAATACAAATACACATCATCCTCTCTTTCTCTCTTCCTGCTCGCTCTCTCACACTTTCTCTCAAACACACACTTTCACAAAGAGTCTACACTTGAACACTGAGTTGCTGTGTATTGTACTGTATGCTGTTTTTCTGAGAGGGAGGAGATGGGTGGGCAGGCTGTAAAGTGAGAGGAGACAAGAGGAGATGCCCTGCAGTACCCTCTAAAGACAATGTCCTTTTGTCTCTCACCATGTCCATCTGTCTGTCTGTTGGTCAGGGTTAAGGTCATTGTCACGTCTCCTAAGAAATGTCCTTTCTGACTTTTTAGCCATTCAAGTTCACAGCTATTTATATAACCTCTGAGTTTTTTAAATGAGAAATTGTATTTAATTTTATTGCGCTTTGTCCTCACTGTGGGACAGCAGGAAACCTGCTGGAAAACAGTTTCTAAACTGTGTCAGGCCCACAGCTGGCAATGTTTTTCATTACTCTGCTGCGTTAAATAAAAATAAGATGAGCTGAAATGAAAATTCACCCTGAAACAGAGTTTGCCATCATTATTATTAGTCTGTGAATATGATTAATCTCATTGTTGAAATGGCAAAATAAAAGTTTTATTCATTTAGATTCATTTTTGTGGATATGGTGATAAATTAACAAACATGAAAAACAAACATATTGTCTTTTGTATATACAGTAGAAGTATTCATTCCTCATTATTTCCTCATTCCATCAGCTTTTGTCAGAAGTTGTTGATTATTGTCAGTTGCTCTTGAAAGATTTTTTTTGTTTACAGTTAACAATATTATTCCTGGCTTCATTCACATTTTCCCATTTTGAGAAATTATTTTCATTCAAAATTCATTCATTTGACAGTTAAGTCTGAAGCTATCATATTATTAAAGTACAGTACTTTCTAGACTTAAATCATATGCAATGTCAGTGAAAAAAAATATACAAAACTTTGTAATGCAACCTTCCAAAGTCTTGAGCGTGGCCCCGCAGGAGGAGATGATTAACTAAACCACATCAAAACAATAAATGTCTCTGTAGCTCCAGGCCTTCAAACCCCCCTGCCAACAGCACTGCATGTACATACGAATGAGAATAATGTGCATAATGTATAAGAAACAGTTGCATCACTTGAGGGCTCAGCTATTGTTTATTATCATAAAGGCCAGTAAGAAGACCAAGTGAAGATTTACAGTATATGAGTGAGAGAAAGATCAGAGTGTAAATCTAAGTTCTTGATTCAAAATTTCTCAATCTAGCCACAGATAACATGAATAACTGTTTAGAATAAAATGTAATTTGCAGTTTTGGTAATCTTTTATGTATGTAATTTTTTTATCAAGAAAAAAATACCACAATTTCTCCCTCTTCTCCACTTTCTGCTTCACATTACTTAGTATATGTTTTAATTTTAGTTGTGATCAGTTGAGGATTGGTTTGTGTCATTATTTTTTTTTTATATTATCATAGACAAATTATTGATCTAAAAAGTCCACACATGAACTGAAAGGCTGACTACACATTAACATGCAACAAATGCTATAGCTTTGTTAGCTCTGTATATACATGTGTTTCCTATACAACACTGTAGAAGCCAGCCGATCTGGTGTCAGGCTCAGCCTGGCACAACTGATCATTGCTTGGTTCTGTATGATGAAAAAGAGCCGGACATCAAGCTAAAGGGCGTAATTTGTCAGATATGCTAAAATTTATATAAACTGATGAAATAAAAACAATGGAGACAGATAAGACACAGGGTTTTTATTTTTTAATAGTTGTTAAAGCTACTGTGTAAAATCTTTTCACCAAGTACAAGCCTTGTGTTTGAAGTCCTTCAGTTATTTACTACTGTGATGTTGGTCTATTCAGTGTTTTGTAGATTGTTTGAAAAGAAGACTAGAGGGAGTCGACCCTGTAATCTGCTGAAGGGGCCTAACCCTTACTTTGCTATGTCTTGCAGCTGCTCTGAGGGGGACCACCACACGAGATCTCTACAGCCACTTTGGTCTGGAACTGGAAGACTGAAAAAAAAAAAGTATGGAAAAACAGTGATGAGAATGGTTCCCAAGGGGAGAGAAGCATAAAGGCAAAAAGAAAACACCAAAGAACTTTGACATGAGGGTGGGTTCGGACTAAAGAGGTGCCTGGAGGAACAGTCTTAACCTCAACCAGTCAACCAGTCGTTTACAGAGAGGTTTGCCCATTTTCTCAGTGATCCTATTTTCACCTCTTTACAGAGAGAGATTTGAATAGTGGCAATAAGCATGATAAGAGAATGATATCATGCTTGTCTGCCCAACAGGCAGTCATGATATTTAAAACAGACCATGTGCTCAAACTGTTGACTTAAGGCTATGGAAGAATATAAATGCTACTTAGACACTACCAACTTTGCCATTTGAGCTTATATTGGTATGTTATTTACAAAAAAAAGGACAACTTCAAGTGTAAAATAAAATATATTAGTTCCTAGTATATTATGCTTTGTACAGTGACAATAAAATGTCATAAATTTGAAAAAATTCAGTCAGGTTTTCGTTCAGCTCACACCACTGAAACAGGTCTACTCAGGGTTGTGAATGACCTGCTGATGGCAGCTGATTCTCCTTGACCTGAGTGCTACATTTGACACAGTGGATCACACTATCCTCTTAGAGCGCCTCCACACCAGCATTGGTCTGTCAGACTTTGCACTTAGTGGTTTTACAACATTTCTGGCAGGACTGAGTATGTCTCACTAGGAGAATGCAGGTCTAGATCGCTCCCTGTCAACCGCGCTGTTCCATAAGGGTCGGTTCTCGTCCCCATCCTGTTTACCTTCCAGATACTCCCTCATGGACATGTCGTCAGCAGAAATGTTTTTTCATTGCTGTGCTGATGATACCCAGCTGTATATCAAAACTGCCCCAAACCCTTCTGCAGCCATGTCACGTCTCAACAGCTGTCTTGAGGAGACAAAGGACTGGATGAGCACACATTTCCTCCAGTTAAACAGCAGCAAAACTGAAGCTCACTTTATTGGCACTCAACACCAGTTTCAGTCATTCCCTGTACGTCATCTCACCTTCGACAGCCAGGACATCCCCCTTTCCACTTCAGTCACTAATCTGGGTGTTAAGTTTGACCCTCAACTGACTTTTGGTGACCATATAAGACATCTATGCAAAACCTTTTTTTACAATCTCAAAAACATCTCTAAACTCCACCCCTCTAACCCTGACAGATGCAGAGAAATTTGTCCATGCCTTTATCTCCTCAAGACTGGACTACTGTAATGCACTCTTCACAGGGATCCCTGGCATCCAGAAATTCCAGTACATTCAGAGCAGTACTGCAAGGATGCTGATGAGAGGGCAAAAATACAAACGTGTAACATCAGTTCTGTTTTCAACGGATAAGTGGGCTTCCTACCTACAGGAAGTGGTCACACCATAAACCTCCACCTGCACTCTCAGGTTGCTCCTACGGGCCTCCTGTACTTTTAAAAAATAATAATAATAGTTATTATTGTTATTATTATAAATGACGCACTCAGACCAGTATGTTCCTGTTTGCTATGTCACCTGTATTTCCATTAGGAAACTGGTAACACTTATAAGTCCCCATATTTAGCATTTATAAGCAGTATACAAACATTTAATAAATGACATATAAGACACTGCTATAAGCAGAACATTTTAAGTGTTTATGAAAGGTATACTATACAGTATTTGTCAGTTGGTGTTTGTAAACACAACATTCAAAGTTGGTCCCTCCTCCTGGCTCAAAGGCTGCAGAGCGAGATAGAGCAGCGGTCGAGTGAGCTAAAGAGTGAACGAAAAGAGGGGTGGCAGTAGCAAGCACAAAGCAGTCAATCAGATCAATAAAATGTTATTTTAAAGCATTGCCAGATTTTGTGCTAATATAGAGCTTAATCCTGTCCGCTGTGGCCTCTGCTCAGTGTGTGTGTGTGTGTGTGTGTGTGGTTCAGTCCTGCCCTCGGTCAAACAGACACAGAGAGAGACAATGTAACCTGGTCACTACGTTTTTATAAAGTCCCAACCTCACACACCCTGCCTGCTGTTATTGGCTGGGGACTATACACCCACTGCCTAAAGGTTGACGCCCAGAAATGTCATAAACACAATAACGTAATAAAGAAATAGGGGCAGAGGGCAGAGTGTCTGTATATAAATACACCACCCCATACTTCTAGTGGGTCAGAGGTGATCATAGAGAGGGATTATTTTTATATGAGTCTATACATTGTTTTTTTTAGGAAAATCCTGCATAGTATGCCTTTAATATACAGTAGTCATAACAAATATAACCATGAAAACATTTTATAGTATTACAACTGTGTTTTACTATAGTGTCATCCATTATCTGTTTATACAACAGTGTTCACTTATGGGTGCCAACATGAGGAGTTACTGACATGCATTAATAAACTTACATCTGCTTAGACCTAAATTATGGTGTGTTATAAACCATTTATGAAATGTTTATGTTTTGCTTATAAATGCTAAATAGGATGATTTAAAGTGTTATCTGAAAACACGAGAGGTAAAGGTATTAATTGTGTGGAATGAAACAGTTGAGTATATGCATTTTATCTAAGTAAAAGTGTAACTTAAATAAGTTATGTATGTAGTTTATCAGACTCCACTTTTATAACAGGCCTGTCCATTGAATTCAACCCAAAATATGATATATCTCTGTGGCAACAACCCCCTGAAGTTCATGTTAAACTTTCTCTTCTGTTAAACCCACCCACAAAAAAAAAAAAAAAACATAGTGGAAGACAAAAGGATATTAGGCAACTGTCAGGCTCGTTTACAGTTTCCTGCCTGTCTCCACAGAACCATCTAAAGGTTAAACTAAAATGAAGGGGCTGGGTACCTACTTCCTTTATTTTAAAAGAAAGTCCCCGATGCTGTTCTGTTTGCCCGAAATGTTCAGTAGACAAGTGGCATAATATCCTGGGTGTGCCCTTATCTTTCTTACAAACACAGATAATGTTTCTTCTTGAGCTGATAGCAGCTTACAAGCTTGACGGCCCTGATGATGCTCTGTTTGTCTGTTTGTGTGTCAATGGACGTCTGCTCTCCCTCAGGTGTAATTGTGACTGACAAGTAAAAAAGTGCGTGTGCACTTTTATTATCTCTCATTTGCAGGACAAAGCTTATCCTATTTTCATATCCTCATATTTCCATTGCCTGTCATTCATTTACTATTTCACATATGAGGGTCAGAGGGTATATACTGTATCTTCATGTACCAGATGATAAATGCTGATCAAGGGTCTCACAGGGTTGCCGTGTAAAGCTTTGACTTTTATCCAAGCAGGCATTTGCGGTCAACTATGTTAAAATGGGTTACATATAGCATATTTTGCAAGATTGTATTAATAAGTGTGTCCCCATTAATCTGGGATCTTTGGGCCATTGGAGAAGTAACCTCTGTTCACCTTCTGCAATAACCTATTGCAGTTTGTTAGAGTAGACATGTTGTAATCTCCTCTGATTATGCAATGTGTTTATATGACATGTCACATTGTTGTAATGGAAACTGTGTAAAATGTCAGTGTCATTGTGTCATTCAATAATAGGCTTAAAAGACGGGTTCAAATTTTTTCAAGTCTGTCTTAAAACAACAGTCAGGAGCCCAAATGAACACTGAAACAGGTTTTTCTTGCCATAATCATTCCTTCTGTTCAAACTGGCCAACAGAAGATCCCTTCACAATGCACTTACAATGTAAGTGATGGGGGACAAAATCTGCAAGCTTCCTTCTGTGCAAAAACTTATATAAAAGTTTATCTGAAGCTGATATGAAGCTTCGGCCATCCCAATTAGTCAGTCTTTTTAGTGCCAAAGTCCCTCTTTTTGTTACTATACTTCCACCGCAGCTAAACAGGAAAACACTGAGGAAACACAAAGAGGGATTTTAATTCTAACAAGACTGTAATTTGGCAGATAGCCACTTGATATGACTAACTCAGACTGCTGAAGCCTCATATGAACTTCAGATGCTTTTTTGCACAAATTGACTGTGTGGACAACACTGTGTGGAATTTGGCCCCCATCACTTAGCCTACTGTACATTGGAAGCATAGTTGAAGGGGATCTTTTAATAGCCTGTATGAACAGTAAGTATGATTACAGCGAGGAAACCCCCTATCAATGTTCATATGGACACCTCACTGACTTGAAGAACCTGTCAACTAAGCTGTGCTATTGCTTGTTGTTGACCTCCAAGACTCTTCTTTGCTTAAAGTAGCAGCAATCCGCAAGGAAATAAAATGTCAAAAATAGGCAAAGATGTGATATTACATGCTCACTTTAAAACATATTTCAGTACTGTCTGTCCTGTTCACATGTGAGCTGCATTTACATTACAGGCGTTAAACATTCATTGGTTGCCGACCATGTGAGTGCAAAGCAGGTTTACAATTTACAGGACACGCCTCCAATCAAGACATCCAAACCACGTAATTAGCCGGTTGATCGTTAGGTTGCGGTGAAAACCTGCAGGCTGGTGGTTAATGCGTGTCACTTTTTTTATTGTGTATATTGGCCCGCAGTGGCAGTAGAGTTGAGGCTGGTGTAACACCCTGCCCTTCCTCATTCCTCGCTCCTCCGCGGGACCCTCCTGTTGACACATGCGTCTTGTGCAGTAATATGAATGGACGTGGTGAGCAGAGGCAGGGCTCATTTTACACCACAGAGTTCCGCATCTGGGCCTTGTCAACTGCCGGGTAGAAACTGCTGTGGGTGCTCTGCTAACCTCTCTACTGCTTGTCGATGAGAATAGGCAAGAGTGGCAGCGGCGAGCAAGCAGGCAGGGCCCCACTGCATTTCCTTTTTACAAGTGCCGCAGACCCCGCCCCTACCGGATGCGATGTGTAACAAAATCACCCTCACTGATTGGCTCTTGCCCCCGTCCGTCAGCGATTATTCCTGACAAACTGATGGGATGCTGACGGCGGTGGGCGGGCGCAGCTAAGAAAATTATAAGGTCATTTGAATTACGCTTGCTAGCGAGCTTATCCGGTACAATGAACCCAGAAATGATATCAATGATTGTGACAATGAACGGATGATGATCGAGGGGTCAAAGTCGACTCGCATAGCCAGGAGAATCTGACTCCCTGAAAACCACCGGAGGAGGAGAGAGAGCGAGCGAGAGAGAGAGAGAGAGCGAGAGAGAGAGAAGCAGCGGCTCGGTGTGGTATTAACAGCAGGAGGGGATCCCGGTGCGTGTGTCTGTCTCTTTCTGTGTGTGCTGTTTCTGTGAGCCTCTGTCAAGCCACAAGCGAACGGCGGTGAGAAGCGGAGAGGGCGACCAGGCGAGCACATTATAAGCCGATCAAGGTGGAAACGCACACAGCGAGCTTCACGTCTGGGATTTCTGCGCAGCTACATATGCTGTGACTGCGTGAACCAAGTGCAAGGTATGTATGAAAAAAAAGAAGCTGGTCACCCTCAATCCCCCCTTCCCTCCCTCCCTCTTCCACCCCCAGCCACAGCCCCGAGCTGACTGTGCGCCCCCGCGATGTTCAACTTTCACCGATGGGGTCCGGTGATTATTTTTGCGAGGAGTGAAACGGTGGTAGGGGGGGGGGAGCCCGGCGCTGACTCCCTTGTCCTCTGTCAACCTTGTGAGCGATCAGCTCCACTGAAGGGACTCGAGAGAGGTGGCTCGATCGGCACTTTAATTTCAGGCATGTCTCGGTCCATGAAAGGTAATCTATGTGAACGTGGACAGCATAGTCAGCGTGCCTCTTCAATCCTACAAAGAGGCTGCTGTCACACTGTCCATTCGCTTCCTCGCTTTTAAGCCGATGCACGCATTTTACGCAGCGCGCCCTGCTTCCCCCCGGCGCGCCTGTTACCATGATATCCTACATCAGGTTAGCCCAATAGATAATGTCCAACCGGGTTATGACTTAAAAAGGGCCTGTCTGAAAACGCACATGGCACGGTTAGTGAGGTGTAGTCTATCCAATTGTGGGTTGAGCCTCTATGATTTCCTCTATCCACTACCGCAATATGATGCTACGCGCCTTTTAAATATCCGGGTGTAGCAGCGAATGATGAAGCTTTTTTTTTCGTCCTACCCTCTTAATGCATTTCTTCCCCCTGACGTATGACAAATCCTATCATGTTGGACATTCAGGGTTAACTGATTCGTCCACAGTAAATGTTTCAAATAGCAGCTGAGTTTTTGCAACGGCATGATATAGACAGCCACATGCAGGAAGGCAGAGCAATGACAGTCTAGTCTTGACTCTTAAAAAAAAAGGAAAAAAAAGGCCTATCTACTATCCTTAAAAATACCCAGATGTTGTCCTGTAACGATAAATAAAAATTAACAACCCTGCAGTGTTTTTCTTTGTAGGTTAATGAATAGATAATAAGCAGTCATGTAAGCCTATCGTTCACCGGTTTTAGGATCATCTTCCTACTGTAGCTATCAGGTAGCACTGAGCACCAATGTCAACAACATGCTGTCCTCCGTTACACTCAGCTGTCACAGTTTGCCTTTAGTTAGGTCTTTATAGCCTTGGGCTTTATTTACCTGTAAGAGAAGAGAAATACTCAAGGACTTTCCTTTCGGTTTCTACCAATTCTGCCCATGTGGAGAGAAAAAAGTATTACACTCAAATATGTAGCTGTTTATCATTGAAATGTCCGTGTGTTTTGTTTCCTTGATTATGGCTGCTTTCAACTTCCATACAAGATAAGAATTTACAGGATACAATTAAATGGTTTTCTCTTATTTCACTTGTGTTCCTCGCTCACTAGGAGCTCACAGTACACCAAAGCTGAGTTAAGGTATTAAGTAGGCACAGGATGTGTGTACAAAATCATTGTAGATAACATTCTTAAATGGTTTGCTTGAATACCACTGTGAAGATGCAGATTTGAGATCAGTTTTGCACACTTAAAACGTATGTAACCTTTGTCCCACTGAACTAATGTTTTGTGATTGGCAGCCATGGTCTGCAGTCTGTTGACTATTATCTCCCTCTATTTATACGTGTGTGCATTCTTTCAGGATGCTGCGTTTATCGTGTTGCACTGCCCTGCTGTTTGTATTGAGGCTGCTGGTGGGCTTGCCTTGGTACCAGGTTCTCCCGGCCATCCTGATCTTCTACCTGGGGAGCGGAGGATGGAGCTTCCTACAGATTTTTGCCAAAACAGTTGGCAGAGACTTACAGTGAGTGCAGGGATGTTGATGTTGTATGTGTACGCATGGTTCAAGTGTTCATGAAACCTTTTGGGTTGTTGATTAATTTATTTATTTTTTTACTAGCTATTTTTCAACCAGTGAGGTCTTGGTTTAACTGCTGGCGCTCACAGTGAGCCAAAGCCAAAATATAGTGCAGTCTGTAAGTGTTTGGACAGTGACAAATTTTCAGTTGTTTTGGCTCTGCACCCCAGCACACTGGATCTGAAGCAGAACAATGACTGTGAGGGCGAAAGTGCTGACTTACACCTTTCTGATTTTAGGGTGTTAACATCCAGATTAACTGAAACAGTAGCCCTATCATTGTCCCATCTCACTGTACAAAAACTGGGGTAGTTATAGATCTTTTTACGTATAAAAAAAAGGTCACAAGTCCTTCTGTGTTCATCTACCTCCATCATTTCATTTAAAAATCTAATGTACTGGATAAACAGTACAAACAACTGAAAATTTGTCTCTGTCCAAACACTTACAGGCATCTCAACAGTCAAAGTTCCTGAAGATCCATAGTCATCAGCCAAAAAAGACCTTTGACTCAATAACACACATTTTGACACTTGTACACACTGTTGTTAGACATAAAAATTGTGCCATACATCAACCAAAAATGTTGCAAGTCTTAGATAAGATTACTGGCAAAGACATTAGCGTTGATAAGTAAAGACTATAAATCAGAATGATACGTGATGAAATAATGATACTGACTTATATTGATATAAATTAATGTCTAAGTTAATTATTAAAAAATCCCACAAACTACACAAAGAAATAATTTCAATATTTCAGTGTCATTACACTTGATAAGGACATCAAGCAGTGTTTTGTCCATGTTATGGAGGAGGAACATGTGCAAATAAATGCTCTTCTAGCAATGAAAAAATGTAGACTATCATGTTTGAAAGAAGTCATCAGTTGAGACCTGAGGCTCTCTTACAGCCAGCGTTAGCGGCCAGCTGCATATTCCTGTCTTGCATGTTTCAAAAGTTTGTGGCAGAGCAGGTAGCCTGAACTATTTTAGACAAAGGACAATAGAGGGGATGGGGGAGGTGCGAAGCTTTTAACTGTCTTACCTAAAGCCAATATTTACAGTTGGGGGTTACCATGGTAATTGGTTTGTGGTTAACTTCCTTTTTGTCCTCTCAACAGCTCCAATAGTGGTAAAACAGGAAATTGTAAAAGATGAGAAATAAACCAAAGTCCTTTTCTGTGACCTATTGAAAACAAAAAAACGGCCTCTGCTCTCAGGTCACGGTTCCCAAGGCTATATGTTTTTTTAATAGTCATATAATAAGAGTAATCCCTTTCCTCTTATTTACACGTATCACTACATATGGCATCTAGTTGGGTTCACTTGCTCAGAAACATTGCAGCGGATGTAAATATCCCAAATACAGTTTATTAAGAACATAGTTCTGATAAAACTGGAGTTATTTGTCTATGACTTGACAATATCTGAAGCCTCAGAGTTAAAAATTCACAATATGACCCTGTCAAAGCATTCCTTTTCCACAGTGACTCATGATATTTTTCATTGTGTAAATGTACTGTGACAGGGCTCAGGTATTCACACTGTAAGAAGCACCATTGGTTCACATCTTAATGCCACTGTACACTAAACCGACAGTATGCACAATTCTTTCCCTGCAAATGCCAGTGACTATCACTGGGTGGTTTGGTGGGCGTAAAGCATCTGTGTTTGTTAGAATTTTTTTGTAAACAGTTTTTTTTAACTTAATAATGCAGTGCTGTGCAGTTTTTTTGCCAATTAGAAACTCCACTCATGAATGAAGAACCCAGTATTTGAAATAATAGAAGTTAATCATACCGGTTTTATTATAGGTCTTACATAGTTTGCATACAATTAAATAGTTCATGCAGCTATTCTGTTGCATAACAAAGATCTCCAAACAGCTTTATTGTGACCGAGTGTACTAATGAAATGACTGAAACAGCTGTGCAACAGTAAACTATGTTTATCTAGACCAACATCAAACTAATCCCCTGTGTAGTGATAAAACTATCATCACCATCAAAGTGTAGCCAGAAGTAACTCGATGGATGGCTCAGTAGATTTTTATGATGTTTCAGTAATTACACAGAGCTCAGGAACACGCCCATTATCTGTACCTTTGCTCCATAAATGTAAAGTATGGAGTAGGATGCTTCCATTTAGGCAGACTTTGCCCCCTCAAACCCAACCAGCCATCTCTGTTGTAACATTTAATGCCTATAGTCGTTGTGTTTTACTCATCATAGGTAACAGATGAACTTCGTTGGTCAACTATACATTTAGATGAGCCTCACAGTATTCTGATCTGAATATCAAAAGACTCTAAATGACAATACGAATAATTTTGCATGTGTAGTTGCATAGCTACTCATAATATGCACTTCATATTATTGCTGACCTTTATCCAAACAATATTCTGGGCTTTTTTAGTTTCATTTTTCAGCATCTCTGCCTCCACTGTGCAGGACTGACCGGTTTCCATACATTTCACTATAGTGTAAAAAATAACATCCAGAGACCTTAAAACTGTGCTGTTATTGCAGACAATGAACATTGTATTGGCTTTATATTTTTGCAAAAGTCTCATTACTGCTGCATGGTTACACAGGTGCAAATATTGACTGTTTTCCTCCCAAATCAAAACCTTTAAACTCATGAGCAACCAAATTCATGTTCCTCTTTCCATAATTTCCATAATTATGTATCTTTTTGGGTTGATTTTCATATAGTTTGATGCATGAATACAGTGCTTTTTGCCAGAAGAGTCTCAAATTTCAGATGTCTAAGCATACCTGAAAGCACCAACTAGGAGAATTTTCAAAAAAAGTCCCTTTTTGCAGCTGAAATACTATGTAATGGTAACATAACTCGGACAACAACAAAATGACAGCAACAAAATATTTCTAAAACAATAAACTGAAAGCAATGCCTGCCTGAAAGGTAGGAAATCCATCTAAAAACTTCTGTTCTTGTGCTAACACATGCAAAACTAAAAACGTGTCATTTAGGTGAGGAGGATTGGCTTTTACATTGAATGGCCAAAAGCAAGAGTTATTCTAATTGGCTGTTTTACCCTTTTTAATGATATATTTTTTCTTGTTCCTCCAGTGCGGCGGTCGTGTTATTGAGGGTAAAGATGAATGTCAGACGCCACCTCAAAGAGAAGAATACTATTCCAAAGATCTTCGCTGAAACAGTCCGTCGCCATGGGGACAAAACAGCACTGATCTTCGAAGGGACTGGGGAGAGATGGACCTTCCAGCAGTTAGATGAATACTCCAACAGAGTGGCTAACCTGCTGCTCCAGCGAGGTTTCAAGGTAGATTAATGAAGCATGATATTCCAAAGAGCTTCTTAATTTTCATTGTCATTTCTCTTAATTGTCATAACTCTCTCTGATGTCATTTCCATCCTGGAGGAGACGCGATATGACTCCTTCATAGAGAGTCAAGTTAAATAGAAAGAAATGTCAGTCATCACTTGATGACAATCTGTTTGACAGCTCCTCTTTTTGTTGTTTCCCTTCAGGAGGGTGATGTGGTGGCCCTTTTCATGGAGAACAGGTCCCAGTATGTGGGCCTGTGGCTGGGCATGGCCAAGATCGGAGTAGAGGCCGCTCTCATCAACTTCAATTTGAGACTAGAGGCCTTGGTCCACTGTGTCACCATCTCCAATGCCAAGGCTGTGGTGTTTGGGTCAGAGCTGACTGATGGTAAGAGTAGTGAGGATGGAGGATATATATATTGCTATGTGCACATAATACTAATAGATTATATTCATAATAGTAGCATCTGCAGCAAGTTTAAAGCCAGAAATCAGAAGTTTGTCTCAGAGGGCTTTTCAGTTTGTACAGCATTGACTTTTGCTGATGAATGTTGTTTTGCTTCTGCTGTGATGAGAAAGGTGAGTGTTGTAGGGAGAAAGCATCATAAAAAATAGATGGGTTTGAAGGAGGTGTCTCCTCAATATCAGTCAATGGAGCATTTAAATTGCTAATGAATGGAAAGAAAGGAAAAAGTAATGAAGAGGGAACTGGAGAAATGTCACTATCATCGATCTGCAGTGTTCGGGTCTGAAAAGAAAACTGACCGATAAATGAGATATTGAAATAGATAAGAGGTGTATGAGGAGAGATGGAGTGACCTACAGCGCTGAGATGCAGACAAAGATATTCAGCTAAAAATAGATTATACTGTAAACTCATGATCTTCAAACAAACAGGATACAACCTGTGATTGATTTGTTTGTTTTTTTTACAGAATATTTTTTAGAGTTAGAGTTTTTAGGGTTAAAGTTGAGCCACATATTGTTTTTAGCCATAATGTTCATTAAAACTCTTGTTTTAATGGATAATCATTTCAGCACATATAATAATTACATACCTCAATGTTTTTCTGCCTTGTATTAGTGGTCTTGACCTTATATTTTTGATATTGACTAATGGAAGTAGTTGCTAAGCAACTGTTAGCAATAAGATTAAATGAACCATGAGATTTACATCAGCTGTTATATTTGTGTGTTGATTTTTTTCAATACTGGCTTTTAATGTGCAAATAGAACTAATTTCCTTTAATAATGTCTCATCTCGTTACCCACAGTGTAATATTAAACATGCCTTTTATTGCTTGGACTTGGGAGGCATTAGTAATATAAAATTGCAGCTCAGTAGGATGGTCAAACATAAATTGGGGATCTATTTCAATCTCCTCATGACCCTCTTTTGGGTCCCTGCCCAATCTGAAAAGCCCTGATCTCAACAGCCATAAAGAGTGAATGAGCTTTGAGCCATTCATCCTGGGATCCAGGACCCCATCATGTGCTTTATGCCTTTAAGTAATTGGAAACACAGCCTCCTTGCTACCGAACAGGCCAAAGTCAAGCCAGTAGCATAAGTACTGAGCCAGCATGACATAAGGCTTTTAAATTAAGATACAATGTCTGTTTGCAGGGGGAAATATGAGAGCCATTACAATATGTTGTTTCCTTCCTTGTCTGCTTCTCTCAATGTGACAGTACTGACACTTCTTTTTGCCCTTCTCTTGTGTTACACTGCTCTTTCTCCTTTTATGTCAAAGTATTTCTCTTTTGTCTCTCTCTCTCTACCCGCCTTCCACCTGACACCCTAAGCCATTTTCTGTCCCCTATTACCCTGCCCAATGCCAAACCATCTTTCATCACATGTAGTTCTCTGCAATGTGGGATTGTAAAATTGATCTAATTTACTCTAATGTGTTTCCCTTGCTTTCATAGCAATGACTGAGGTCCACAGCTCAATGGGAAAGTCAGTGCAGCTGATTTGCTCTGGAGACTGGGACTCCAAACGTGTCCCACAGGGAACCGAGTGCCTCGAGACCCTGCTGGCTGCCGCCCCGTCTCACCTGCCCAGCCAGCCGCAACGCTGCTTCACAGGTAAGAACGCCATGATCATCAAGTCCCTCATAATCGGGAGCTGAGCTTCCCCAACTATGTTAATAGATTGAAGAAGTTTATTAAACAAAAAGCTGTTTGACAGATGCTTTTGGGAGTCCTTTTCTGGGGTGTATTAATAATTCAACAACCAATATCAGATGTCCTGGTCATCAGTAATAAAAAATTCGAATGTTGCCTCCTGTCAAAGTTGCTACACCCACTCTAACCAAAGCGAAGCAGAAATTTCCATTTGTTTGCATGTACAAATAGTCTGGCAGCACAGAAGCTGACAAGTGGTGAGTAATACTTCTGGGGTCTAGAATTGATTCGCAGTCAGAAATCTCATTTTGAGGACTGAAACACACTGAATTGAAATATTGATAATAGTTTTGTCAGCATTGAGGTTTCTTTTTTTGTTTTTTTAGATTTTTTTTCTACAGTAGGCGTATTAAAAAGTATGCAGTTTCACTGTTGATTATTTTAGATATTGTTATGTTACTTCTTTTAAATATGTGTGTGACTTTAAATAAAAATGGAGCCCAGACAGAAACTCCACAATTAATTAATTTGATTAATTAATTTTATTTAGGTATTCCCCAAAATCACAAATTGCCCTCTAAGGACTTTATGATCTATACAACATATGACACCCTCTATACTTAGATCTTCTGTTTGGAGAGGGAAAAAATTGCAAAAAGACATAAAGCAGGAAAAAAAGGAAGAAACAACAGAGGAGAAATCCCTCTTCTATGATGGACAGACATACAGTAGATGTCACATGTACAGAATTGACAGAAATAACAATAATAGAATTTCAGTATGGAGAAACAGAATGACAGCATCAAGTTGCTAGAATAGTAGTTTTAGCAATAGCATTTCATATTTTTCATTTTATCCACCAGTTATCTCTCATCCGGAACAATATGAATCAACTCCTGCCTGTTCACTCGCTTTTGCTTTCAGGATCATTGTCTTGTTGGAAATTTCCTCTCTTGCCAACCCTCTTGAGACTGGTAGTCATCTTTTTGTTCAGTATTTGGGTAGATGAACTTGCATTCATAGTGCCATCCATAAATGTCATCTCTCCTACACCTTTTGCACTCAATGCAGGCCCATATCAGCACACTCCTGCCTCCATGTTTCATAGTTGGCACTATGCAGTCACTGTGGTAATCCTGACCAGCTCCACGTCAAACCCCATCTGATCCAAACAAATTTATTTTGGTTTCATCTGACCAAACAATGTGCTGCCAATATTCATCAGGCTTCTTTTCATGTTCTTTGGCGAAGTTTAATCTTGCAGTTTCATGCTGTTTTGTGGGCAATGGTTTTCTTCTTGTATGTCGTCATTAGAGGTTTTCTTCATGCAATGCCCTTTGCAGTGTCTGAGCTGAAACACCAATGTCCACAGATAATCCTTGTGCCAAGTCACAAGCATTTACCTGTCTGTTTTTCAATGCAAGATTGTTTAAATAGCAAATTGTGCATGCCATAATTTTTCGAAGACGGCCAATGCACCTCGGTGCTCCTTTACCTCCTAATTACACTGCAACTGTGTTTTGGCTTCTGTTCAGTAGCCTACTGATGATCTTGTAACCTCTCCCTCCTTTTTGTTCAGGCAGTTCCTCACCATGTGGAGCCACGTTGCATAAGAAACAACTCAGGCCAAAATTTTGAAAATTGTGGTGTTCACCGGTTCTTTTGCCTTGTTCAGGCCATCAGTCAATTGTAATCATTTTTGTTTCAGTGGTCACAGGTATACTCACTTTTGTTGCATTGAGATTGTACTGTGATGCCTGTATTTTCAATTTCAATCTAATCATTTAACAATTTTGTGAGATTGCACAGGGGTGTACTCAGTTTTGTTGTATACTGATAGCCACGCAGGCTAGTGTAGCAATAAAGCCGGTGACCCTTGGCCATGTTGAAATATGGTAAAATGTTGGTGATGTGGACAGATATCAGCCTAATTGCATCTGGAGGTGATAAGAAATGTGTGTGTACACATACAGTATGTTGTGTAGTGTGAATACAAATGAGTGAGGAGCTGCTTAATCAACTTTGTAGTTCATTTAGTTCATTTTGGGTCCCAGATCTCTCTTAACTGAATTTAAATCCAACTGGCTACATCTGGATGCAAGATTCTCAGTCTGATCAGGGCATCTGTGCTGTCACAGAGAAAAAACTGACTTACTGTAGTGGTCTAATTATCATTATCTGTTAAAGAGAGATTCTGCTTTTTTCTGCCTCAGTTCTTCAGTGCTGTAACTTTGACAAAATGAGCTATCAAAAACATTCTGATCAAAGCCATTTCAATAAAGCACACCTAATCAGAATTTAGCAATCAGCACAATGTTTAAGATAAGATAAGATATACTTTATTGTCCTGCAAATGATATTTGTCTTGGGCTCCAAGCTGCTGCATCACAAAGCACACTTGCCGACAATGTCACAATGCCCATGAACACATAGAACATAGATCATACACGCATACATTCAAGATTAAACATTTATTTGATAAAGAGTTTTTTGTTGATATATATTACAAATGGTAAATTGACTGCATTTATGTAGCGCCTTTCTAGTCTTCCGACCCCTCAAAGTGCTTCACACTACATGTCAGCATTCACCCATTCACACACAAACACACTCATACACTGATGGCAGAGGCTGCCATGCGAGGTGCCAACTGCTCATCAGGAGCAGTTTCTAATGCTCATTCGCACACACACTCAAACACTGATGGCACAGCCTTCAGGAGCAATCAGAATCAGAATCTTGCCCAAGAACACTTCCACATGCAGGCTGGAGTGTCCGGGGATTAAACCGCCGATCCCTGTAAAGTTAACTCACTCTCCCTGCGCTGTCTGTTTCAGATCGCCTGTTCTACATCTACACTTCAGGAACCACTGGGATGCCTAAAGCTGCTATCGTTGTGCACAGCAGGTAGGTTGGAGCCGTGCAGCTAACTACCCAACACACAGGAACTGCAGCTGCTCTTTCTGTTGATCCATTTAGCTTTTGTGTTGTATAAATACTGTTAGAAGAGGATGAGAGAAAAGTGCATGATAGTTGTTGTTGTTGTTTTTTTGTTTTTTTTTTAACTTTTATCACTTTCCTCTGCCTGATCCCGCTCTGCTTTTCAGATACTACCGCATGGCAGCTTTGGTGTATTATGGCTTCAAGATGACTTCAGATGACGTGTTGTATGATTGCCTTCCACTCTACCACTCTGCAGGTAAATCTATTACTGTGTGTGTGTTAAGAGATTAGATTCAAAGTCACAATGTATGCATTTTTATCATGAGTTGGTGAATGTTGAAAGTCTATAATAAAAAAAAGAAGAAACATGCCTCTCTTTTTATCTCTTTTCTTTTCTAGTTTGTTTTTTTTTTTTTTTTACTTCATAGTCACAGTCCACCTTTTCAGTTGATGTGCCAACAAAAAAACAACATCTCTGAAAAGCCAATTAGGCAGAATGTCATGTATACATAATGTCACAGACAAACAAAGACTGATAATGTTTATGTGCTATTCATTATTTCAATGAAAGAAGAAGTTGCACGTCGGTTGCTTTAAATGGTAATGTCTTCTGACAATTCATATTTGTTTATCCACAGGTAACATTGTGGGTGTGGGCCAGTGTATAATACACGGCATGACTGTAGTCATCAGAAAGAAGTTCTCCGCCTCACGTTTCTGGGACGACTGTGTCAAATACAATTGCACTGTAAGCATGATTTAGATTACAAGTTTCCTCCACAGATTCAGAAGGCAGAGCATCACACCACAATCTCACTGTTGCTGAAAAGAGACATCTTTCATGTCACTTTCTATAAAAAATAATCTCAAGATGTTAAGCTCTTTAAATACCTTCATTACTGCAAGCTTTGTCTTAAATCGGTAACCTGTCTCCGTTCTCTCTCATAACTAAACTTTACATAATCTCTCACCACCATCTTCCTCCTTCTCCCTTTAGATTGTGCAGTACATAGGTGAGATCTGCCGGTACTTGCTGAACCAGCCAGTTCGGGACATGGAGCAGCAGCATCGGGTGCGCATGGCACTGGGCAACGGCCTGCGTCAGTCCATATGGGAGGAGTTCATGAAGCGCTTCAATATCCCACAGATCGCAGAGTTCTATGGAGCCACAGAGTGCAATTGCAGCCTTGGCAACTTCGATAACAAGGTGGGAATGCCTCCTGCGATAAAATGGTGATGAAAAATGAGTGATAGAGCTCCAAAAATCCTCATCATGTAAAGTGCTCTTTTGTTCTAAAAATGTGTTATTTTCTCAGTTTTGGTAGCTTCTCATCAATATAAAACAACACACTACACTCCCACTCGCCATACATTTGGGCAGAGCCTGGTGATCAAATGGAAACAATCATGATTAATCACTAGAATGGAACATTTGGCTCAAGAGTTGTTTTTGCTGTTATTTACACTGGCTGGAAATTGTCTGCCTTTCACTTTCCTCACCACACTAAAAGCTTTGGTATTTTTTTCCTCCAGATTGGCGCGTGTGGCTTCAACAGTCAGATTCTCCCTTTCATCTACCCCATCAGACTGGTGAGGGTCGATGAAGAGACCATGGAGCTCATTAGAGGACCTGATGGCGTCTGCATTCCCTGTAAACCCGGTAGGTTTACTGTATATGTTTATATTTATAGAGAGCACCACTATCAGCGTTTTGCAGTCTGGAAATTTTTTAACATCAGACTTCACTGGCTGAACACTCAGCTCATAGCTTAATAGACTCACACCTGGGCTTCCATTGCTAAGCTAATCAGAGAGCTAGAGAGCCTGCAATTAATCAAAATTATAGCATAGCATTGAGTTCATGATGTATAGCTGTTTTCACAGACGTGCATGTCAGACATGTTCTCACCTACTGGAAATACTCTGGTTTAGGTAAGGGGTGAAGGAGGCAGGACATGATGCAAAAAAGTATGCTGAGGTTGTAATTCAGTGTTTTTAAGTGTTCAACCAGAAATGCTGAAATTAATTCATTGCTGGAAGTCAAAAGCATTCTATTTAACTTTATGTTCTGCTTGTTCAACAGTTATTTGATAAATTGCTCATACTGTCTCCCTTACTGCCAGATTTTGTTGCACTTACGGCAGCGAGCAGTTGTAGCCTACTCGCTTGTTGTGCATTCTCCGGAAAGTTCACTGCTCTATTCTCACATGGGCTCAATCAGCCATTACACAGATTTTGTACCTATTGTCTATTTAATGTCCGGTCCAATTGATTCGGACATTTGCGTTCACACATACAGCTCCTCCAGGTATAGTCTGGAAAATTTCAAGGTTGCAGTGCATGTGTGAAAGGGGCTTATGTGATGCAATGTAGACATGCAGACCTGCACAGACACTCGTAGTCCTCTCTGAAACCCCTGACGGAGCACAAACAATCCACTTTGTGTTGTGAAAATAGCCATTTGATTTCATATGAATGCCACACAAATCCCTCTGTTCTCACACAAATACATTCTCTCACTCTTTCTCTCTCTCGTTCTCTCTAGGCGAGCCTGGCCAGCTAGTCGGCAGGATCATTCAGAATGACCCTCTTCGGAGGTTTGACGGCTATGTCAACCAAACAGCAACCAACAAGAAGATTGCTCAAAGTGTCTTTAAGAAGGGAGACAGTGCCTATCTCTCTGGTCAGTCTCACACACACACACAAACACACACATATATATATATATATATATATATATATGTTCATCTTGTTCCATGCAACTGAATTGCGGGAATGATCTTTAATCTCCCCACTCTCACCAGGTGATGTGTTGGTCATGGATGAATGCGGCCACATGTACTTCAAGGACCGAACAGGAGACACTTTCCGCTGGAAAGGAGAGAATGTCTCGACCACCGAGGTGGAGGGGACTCTCAGCAGGCTGCTCGACATGAAAGATGTAGTTGTATATGGAGTAGAAGTACCAGGTAAAATCTTTTTAACATACATGCTTGAGTATGTGACCTCATTTGAGATTATAGGGACGTTCCTCCATTTGTGCCCAAAAAAGTATTACATTTACATTTATATTATGTCATACATCACATGTATATGATCTAATGCAACAGCCAAAGTTTACAGTATTTAGTTTTGCAGACACTGGCAGGGAGGTGTGACTTACAGCATTGTATAGTGAGATGAACACCAAACAAATTTTGACAGGAGCCACACTGTGAAAAAGCTTTTAAGTCAAAGTTATTACTGCTGATGTATGTTGACTTAGTGTTTACTTAATTTGACATAAAATTAATTATACTATTATGAAACGTCATCACTCATAAAGCTGAGCTGTAGTTTAGGGCTCTGTAGTCTGAATGACATGAAAGACGAATCACAGATGCCCATTTCCTGTTGCTGTTAGGTGTAGAAATAAATGAATACTGCCAGACAACTCTCATTTGTCAAGCTGGATCCCTTACAGTGCTAGACGTGAAAGAAGGGGAAGTGTACAAAAGAGATACTGTGAGATACTCCTTGCATAAACACACACATCTGTCTGACCATAAACTCAAACATACGTGTGTTTCTGCATGTGCAGGAGCAGAGGGAAAAGCTGGAATGGCAGCCATCGCTGATCCTTCTCAGTCCACTGACCTGGAGAAGTTTGTGAAGGACATGGACAAGGCTCTCCCTCCGTACGCCAGACCTGTCTTCCTCCGTTTCCTTCCGGAGGTCAACAAGACAGGTAAAGCGCTCTTTTCACTGTTGCTTGTGTAAAACATTCAACCAACAACTGAGATTATTAGAAGTTAAGATGAATATCTTTTTTATTTCTGTGCAATATGACAAAAATTGCATTTGGAGTTAAATCGTGAACTATCATAGTTACTGTCTGGTGTGCCCTCATTTTATTTTTCTGATTTTTCATTTTAGTTTTCACAACTTATATTTCAGTCATGGATCTGGTGTGCTAGTGATTAGTTACTGCAGTAGGACGGGGTTTGTGGGATTGACCCGAAATAAACTGTAGTGCACGTATTTATGGTAATAAAGGAACATATTGCCCAATGTAGCTGTGTGCTAACTAATGTGTAATTTACAGTTTTACTCAGTTGCTCTGGCGCAATTGTTGAATCGAAATAGTACAGAAACAGTAACACTGTGTGAAATAGGCAAACTTCACATATTGTCAAATGTTTACGGGGCAACTCTTATCATTATTTCTCAAACACATTTACATCATATTGGGCAAAACTGAATTTGCTGTACTGCATAAATACTGAATATGGACCAGGCAGACATGCTGCCTGTGAGGATGTCAGTCACAGTAAAGACGTGTAGGGAGTGTTAAACGGTGTCAGAAAGTCTTCTCATGTGTTTATTAAAAAGACCCTAAGATAAGAATAAGAAATTACATAAATGAGCACAATTTTAATGTGTTCCGTCATACTGGCTCACTTCACTGGACATTTGACTGTCTTGACTTCAGCAATGATAACGGGACATATTATTTTTGTAGCAGTCATGAATTAAATTATTTCCTTTTGACACAAGTTTAATGTTTTGTAGGACAAATTAAGTGATGTTCTGTTCAGTATAAAATGGTGTGGTGATTGTTCTTAGTGTTTTGAGAAATGTTGTTCGGACAACAGTGGGGGTCTGTGGAATATTAAGGAATAAGCTGTATTAAGCTTTATACGCAGATTTGTTAGTAGAATCAGTTCATTGTTTGTTTTTTGGACTTTTCATGGGATTTGACCTGTGCAGTTCAGTAATTTTGAAACAGCTTAGACTTACTGTATTCTTTGTGTCGCTCCATCTCAGGAACGTTCAAGTTTCAGAAGACGGACTTGCGTCGGGACGGTTTTGACCCCACCGTGGTGTCAGACAGACTGTACTTCCTGGATTCCAGCAGAGCACGCTACATGCCAGTGGACGAGGAGCTTTACCGTTCCATACTGTCAGGGAAACACAAATTGTGATAACCAGGCTGACCACTACATCTACACACGTACACATAGACACACATACACACACACACATACACAGATACAGAAAAGAAGACAATATTGTGCAACCAGGATAGCAGACTGCAGGACCCTGTCCCCATATACACAAATAAATACATAAAAAGTAATAGCCATACACACTCCGTGCACCCCAGCTCAAATGCCAACACATTTACACACAAACATACGCACACGCACACATGTACACATTGTATTCCCAAAACCACTTTGCTCTTTGATCCCTAAAACCAGACTTATGCACGCCACAAACATACACACACCGCACCACTCCATCCATCCCTCCCGAAATCTCCCCGGCAACTCCTCTCGCTACCTCAGCAAACACAGAGAGAGGCACAAACCCAGTAACCAGGTCTGTTTGGTAACTTGAAACCACTCGTCATGGCCACATAACCCCAGCACACACAGTCGTCAAACAGCTCCGCCTGTCCGTACTGGTCCATCAAACCAGATGTTTTGCTGGAGGGGTGGGGAGGGGGTCGGGCACCACCACTGGGAGGGATGAGGAATGCAGGCTGCCTGGCATCCAGAATGCAAAAACTTGAAACTATGGATAACCACAAACTTGATGGATGCTCAAGAGGAACATGGATCAGTGGGTGGGACATTTGCAGGACCTATGAGGACTTAAACTGTCTCTCTGTTCATTTGTTTTGCAAAGAGACTGGAGTCTCTACTGTCGACTTCACCTGCACAATTAGCCAGCAGCGACAAACCTATGTGACAGCTACATCTTTCCTCTACATGAGGTCAGCTTGACCTCTCTGGTCTCCTAGTCTTCATTTCCACTCTTTGCCAAAAAAGGGCTTGAGATGAAAATGAGGAAAGGTCACCAAGTTTTTTTCTTTTTGGTTGTATGTGTGTGTGTTTTTTTTTTTAAGGGAACAATGTAAGGATGTGAGGGATTTTGGAAAGCCTTTGACATGTAAAAGTTAAATTAGACCAGTGGTTGAAGATGTACTTTAAGTGCAATAGGGCTCCAGCGTTTGCAGTGCAATAATCAGCCACACCACACGAGAGCTGATATAAAACAAAGCTTTGTATTAAAATATGTCTGCATCACACCAAATATATTTAAGTTGTAGTGCTTGTTTACATATTTAAGAGAAGTTTTAGTTATTTATGTCATTGTTGTAAGCTTTCTTTTTTTTTTTTTTTTTGTTATAGTGCAAATGTATCAGTTTTTTTCTGCTTTATGTGTATCCAAATCTGTGCTATAGTAGCTCTCGGAGTCCTCAAAAATGAAGTCGCAGCATGCATTTTTATATCAGCTGCTAGAAAACAAAGCAATGTGATCTGACTGATTCAACCCTGGGCTAAATACATGGGGCTATTTCCATAAACACCAAGCTAATATGCAGCATGTTTGTGTGGCTGTATTGTGCAGGTTTTGTCCTAAAAGGAAGACTTCACTTATAGTAGGGTGTGTGCGTGTGTGTGTGTGTGTGTGTATGTGTATTATTCTGAAACATATGAAGAGGACTTGACTGAAGCAAAAGAAGCACCAGATCGCCTGATTGAGCGAGGACTTTTTGTTTTCTGGTCCTAAAGAGGGATGTTCCGCCGCGTTCAAGAGAGCCAAAAGATCCAAAGATTTCAAATGGTTGGAGTAGGGAAACTGGAACAGAGGGGTGGGGGGTGGGGTTTGGGGGGAGGGAGGGGATGTGTCGAAATAGAGCAGCAGTAGAGGAGAAAATGTGACATGTGTCATCGATGTTATGTCTGTTTTTGCAGTACAGTATCTGTCATCAGAGGTTGTAGCAGCATGAATGAGCATCATCAACCACAAGCAGAGCACTGTGCCTTACTGTGAGTTCACCTCCCAGATTCACAGGCCCTGGCCCACACATACAGTAGTATCTCATACAGCATGTCTTCTACCACTCTCTTCATTCAGCTTCTATCTTCCATTATCTCTTTTGTCTGTCTCTTGAGCATAAATCACGGGAGCTGCAGGAAGACCAAAATTTCCGAGGCTACTGTGATGGCGTTTTCCAGGATTCTATCCTCCCTACTTCCTTTCCTTAGAGTCTCTTCCACTCTATGTAATCCTGACTGTAAATTTAATTTGTCGGTCTAGCCGTTTTATTTGTATTGTGTGTGTTTCTTGGGTTGTCTTATAGAAATGTTCGCCTAAGTTTCCATCTACTCAGCACCTTTACTTTTAAGCCTTTATCGTCTCTCTGCCAACCACCCCGTTGCTTTCCACTAAACCATCTCCTCCCCGTTTGACTCTTTATTCTCTCTTTCTGGCCGTGGCCCTCAATCCTCTCTGGAGCAGGCACCTTCTGTATCACCCTCGCTCTATCTGTCAGATACTAAGCCGCGTCCTCTGCCGCATCTGCTTCATCTCGCTGAGCTCACATTGATTCAGACAATGGTTAAAAAAAGACAGTAGTTGAGTACATTTCAAATGATTTCCCGATTGGCGTTCGTTACGTGTTCAATTTAGTATATTGGAGGGATTTTTGCCCACTTTTTTTTTTTTTTTTTTTTGAGATTGTTCAGGAGTTCTAGTGACATAACGCTCCAACTACACACTCCAAAAACATTTTCAAATATTCTTTGCTGATGTGTGTCGTGTGTAGTCTGCCATCACCCCATGACTTTTTCTTACAGTACCTTTTTACAGCTGACCACATCCCAGTCTGCCTACAGTACAGCCAGTTGTTTGAGCACTGGCTGTAATGTGGAAGACATATTACTCATAAGATTAATTGTGGTGATGCCTAGGCTGCTTTGTCTTTGTTCTGCAGACTGAATCTCACTTAGTTTAAACGGCTTTTTTTCTTGCACTGACTGACACAGTTGACATTGACAGCTGTAGTTTGCTGTCATCTATCATTTCCGTGTTTTTGGGACTTTAACGAAAATGCCCAACAAAGCCGTTTGACAGAAAGTGAGATTCATACCTGCTTCCTCTTGTGGTCTTAGTTCAAAGAGTCTGTCTCTGTCACTTGTATTTATTCTTTAATGATGAGTGTGATATGTTCTCATGAATGTCTGAAAAGGAAACGAGTGATGATGTTGTAAAGTGTGATTTACGTATTCAAGGGAACATTTTGGCTGTTATGATGCTTCTGACTGAGGGTTGCACTTGTCAACCCTGACCACCAGGGGGCGCGTGACTATACAGCCCCACGCAGAGCACACTCTGAATAAGATGTTTCCATTTTCACCTTTTTTTTTAAAAAAAATGAGCTTAAATTATTCTTTTTGAGGAACTGTTAATTATACTTTGATTGTTTCACTGCTGTTTGTGTTTGCTTTTGCTTTTTTTTTCCCTTTGTGTGAAATCATAGCTTTGTGATTTTTGGTATAAAAGGGGGATTCATGTGTGAGTGGAAGACAATCTAAAGCAGCCATCGGAGTCAAATTGTACCTTCATAAAAGGCACTATTATCCAGCCGGGGATCTTTTATGAATGAAACTGACTGGGAGCCAATTTTCCATTTCCCAGCTGTACTGTTTTAAAAAAATACTGTTTAAAAAAAAAAAAAAAAAAAAAGCAGATGGTAAACCAGATAAATCGATGTGCAAAACCTAATACAGCTGAAGGCCTGCAGAGAGTGACGGGGCTGTGGGACAGGGTGTGTTGAGTCACCTGTTTGACCAGAGGGGGGAGCTACTTCCTCAGCAATACTTAAAACTTTTTCCGATAAGGAGACTCACACAAGTTTCCATGTTATTGTTATATCATGCAGTCTTTGGATGACTAATGAAAGTTCCTAATGACTGCAAGTTCAACTACTGTAAATGGACATTTAATGCTGAAAATGAAAGTGTGGACAACGCACATCTGTAAACCAATTGTGAAAACAGATTTAAATGTTTCAACACATCTATGGATATTATAATCAGTTAAAAGGTCTTGACCCTTTTACATTTTTTCATTTAAGGTGTAACAGAGTGATTTCCCATATTATTTGACAGATAAAACAATTCTGCAACAGATTAAACCAATTTGCCAGCCCCTAATACATCCATACATCCAGACAGTAAATGTAGTCAGTCTGTGGCGATTGATTTGACTGTAAGTTTATTCAGCTTATATCATTCTTAAGCCAAAAATCAAAAAGTTCCAAAGTGAACAAATGTGTGAGAAAATCTCACAGGCATCAAACTGTCACCCAGCTCTTCCTGACACTAACAAACATAACCAGAGTGTCTGATTGTAAAGCACCTCTAAGGTCACAGTGAAGTTCGTGATCATGTGAGGGTCACTACACACCAGTCAGGCCACGCTGTAGATCACAAACAAACTGAACACTTGTGTTTTATCACATTTATGTCTCTCTGGTCTCGTTGTCCCTCATGCCTCTGATCAATATTTCTGCTTTTTGCACTTTTTGTTTGTCTTTTTTTTTTTCCCCTGCCGTGATCCTCAGGAACATCAAGCAGTGCTAGAGAAGGCAACAACTTTGTACACGTATGCCTATCTGTGTGAAAGTTTTTTTTTTATCATTATTATTTTATTCTATTGTCTCGTTGCACAGGCGGCAGCTCTCAGCTTGTGCAGAGTGTGTAGGAGGAGGTCTGTGAGGTGTGATGTGTGTGTGAGATGCGCACACACACACACGCTGATGTCCTCTTGTCCACCGAAGGCTAGCTGTATACATCATGCATTTCAAGAAAATGAGATAAAAAGCAGTGCTGCAAATGGAAAATCATTATTAATAAAAACTATTTAAATTGTTCACTCTGGCTCTGTTTGTTGAACCACTTTCTTATGATTGAGCTCAGGCCTGAGCCAGGAACTGACATTAGCAATATCTGGACTGTTTCAACATTAACAGCAGGCCATTTACCCTAAAAAGGCTGTGTTTTATCATTGTGTTCCAAACATTGGGTTAAGCAGTTCAGTTCAGGTTACATCAGGCTTCCTGTAAGAGAACTTCCCAGTAAAATTTAAGGCGTGTCTTTGTTTTACTTAAAATAAATGATTAACTATTTAATTTGATTCATACTCCTTATGATTTAACTGGCATGACTGGAAAGTATGAAAGAACCTTTTAGGCAATCCAGAAAACAACCGAAACTAGTTTTCACATGCATATATTTTATTAACTGCTGTATCAGGTTAGGATAAAAGGCATGTACATCCAGTATATCTTGGGTCCCTACAAACCTTCTTCAGAGGGTTTTCAAAGAACTTGTACCTTAATCTCCCTTTTTACAACATCATTTCCTGCTCTATCCAAATATCTACACCTCTGAAAAGCTTAACAGTGAGTTCTTGTTCTTGTGTCCTGCAAAAACACCCCTTTAAACACAGATCGTATGTTCTGTATATTCATTTGCTGTTGGCCTATTTTTAACATTTACACAGCCCACAACATCTATTACAGCCTCAGCCCTAATTTTACAAATGTCAAGCTGCTACTCAGAAATACAGACGAGATCTTAAACGCTTCTATATTATTAACCTTTTATTGATCAGCTTTACTTGAATTGTGAACTTTTTAATAAATGCCATTTTGAGCAATTTATCTGTATTTTTTTGTACTTTTTGTCCTTTTTGTGGCTACAAAGCAAAACCTAAAAGTATGACGTCTCACATGAGAAGAAATTACTTTCAGTTCAGTATAAGAAAATGATTTTCATTCTCATAAATACAGAATTATTGAAACCCGAGGAAAGTGAAAGCAAAATTTAAAAAGGAGTTTCAAAATTAGACTCTTCTTTTACCAATGACTCATTTCTCTTGTCATGACATGAGTTATAATTATTACAGCTTTTCATAGTGTGGTTGTGTGAACTTGTTTTATATTCAAATATGAAACTTCAGTTCAAACAAGCACCGAAGGCAGTTTTCTCCCATCAGATAATGATACTGAAAGTCACTGTTGTGTCCTCAGATGTCTTCATCTGTGATAAATGGTCATTTATAATATATATGTCGATTAGAGGTTAGAGACAGAATTTGGTGACCTCATCAGGTTTCAAGATCTTGTGAAACCAGTGTGTTTGAACTTATGAGGACATCACATGAATCTCATCTCATGATAAACCACAAGCATGACATATTCTTGATTCCTGTACATCTGGCTTGTTTTGGAACCACACATCTTTAACACTTAGCTTCTGTTCCCGAATCCTCAGCAATGATTGGCTAACAACTGGGTGGGTGGATCAGGAGAAAAACAAACATTGCCACAGGCTTTGCCACTCTGTACCTGTCTGTCTGTCTGTCGAACGCTTTCAGTTCATTTTAGGCTCAGGTCAGATAGCCTCTCCCAACCTTTCAGCCCGTCCACCTCGCCTCTTCATTTCTCCTCGCAGCCATGAGGACCACAGTGGCCGCTGTTGTCATGGTGATGTGCTTGATGATGGTGCAAGCAGACGTGAAGCCACAGAGAGATTTCTCCCTGCAGAAGGTAAGATGGACAGACATAAATGCGTCTCATAATGTTTGTTTTTGAGTATGAATGTATTTAAATCAATTTGATTTGTTAAGTTAAGAAGGTTCTGATCTCATTATTTGTTCTTTAGTTAGTGACTCTAATGGTGAGGGAATGCTGTGTTCTGTGTGTTCTGTGTGTGTGTGTGTACTAAGTATTCCTCACATGTGTTTTGGTGAGTATGTGTGTACTCAGAGTTTGAGAACAGCTCCCCAGTTTGTGCCAAAACAAACAAATATGGGTTTAAGTCCCAGCACTGACAATCAAGTCACAAATTGTAATGACTAAAAATTGTGTGAATTCTTATTTTCCTGGTTTCCGAACACATAAGTCGAGAGAGGTCAGTCTGACATTTCCTGAGGTAAATACACCATGAGAAACATCATGAAAAGGAAGATATACATTTGTTTCCTGTGGCTGATGCAACAGGCAACTGTGGATTTATTCTAGAGGTGTTATTTTAAGATCTCTGTGATGGGATTGTTCCATATTTATCAAAAGTGAATGTAATATGTAAGATAACACCCATCCTCAGTTTTTACCTTACAATTCCCACATAGAAACTTTATCTAGAAAGCCTAAAAAGAAAATGTAGCATCAGGAAAAAGTTGCTTATCACTTACATAAAGCCACTCTGTCATTATAGTTCAACATTCACAGTGCCTCCATCCAGTTTATGTTGTAAAAGATCTATGTTCAGATATGAGGAGATTATGTGGTTAGCAGAAATATTTGCAACATGGCATAAATACAGCTCTCTTGTTTTCCCCCCCGAGGCAGTTAAGGCTAAAATTGTACACACTGAAAATGTATGTATGTATAAGAAACAGCCTCAAACACATGTTCCATAAAGAAAGAAATGTATTTTTTTATCCATGCCTATGTTTGGTGGAAGCTGATTATATGGCAAAAGAAAAAAAAAAGTTGAAATGTACATTAAAGGATATTTCTGATGGTATTCTATATATTTCATTATTAGCCACAAATCTCATGAAAAGCACCAACAAATTGATCATTCCAAGAAGTATTGCCTGATATAGCTTTATTTCTCTGTCATAGACCATCATGATCCAAAAACCACTAAAAACACCTGGTTGACATGTTCTTTCATTATGATGAACAAGGGCACTTCAGCTTATTTTGAGTCAAGCCCCCATACACGCCCCTGCTACCTTAATTACTCACTAGCACACCAAATCTGTTGCTGAAAATAGTCCCTAAACACCATTTACTTCTGTTTAAGTAACCTTGGCGAAAAAGTAGAGTGCCCATTTGTTTTAGGAAATTACTGGGCCTTTTTTTTTTTAAATGAAACTGTATATATGTGATCTGTTTTGAAAGATTGGGTTGCAGTGGAATTGCATACATTCATCTAATAGTCTTTTTTGTAATCTGTGTCCCAGTATGAACATGTGTTTATGTGTTCCTGGTTGTCCTTTTTCATGAGGTTAAGTCATAAAATGAAAGTGAAATATAGAGTATCAAAATAAAAAAAAACCCAGAAACTTACATTTGAGTATTTGTGTGTGTGTGTGTGTGTGTGTGTGTGTGTGTGTGTGTGTGTGTGTTTGTTTGTTTGTTTAGTTTGCAGGGAAATGGTTCCGTGTGGGTCTGGCCTACGACTCCCCAAGTTTTGTCCCGTACAGAGACAAAATAAAGGCCTCCATGGGCACCATCACACCACTACCGAATGGCAACGTTAACCTCACAATGTGGGATGCCACGTGAGTATGTGTGTGTGTGGGGCAGTGACTTACTGTATGTGAGCACAGTCTATATATTGGTATACACATTACAGGCCAGTACATGTTTGTGTGAGGGGCTACAAAGGTGTGAGATGTGCTAGTCAAAGAGGAGAAGAGAACATGTAGAAGACACAGAGGGATGTATGGAGTGAAGTTTGTGTTTCCTCTGTGTGCTTCAGACCTTTGGGTTGTCTGAGTAAGCTGTACCAGTATGAGAAGACAACTGTACCTGGCCACTTCACCTACTTCAGCACACGTAAGTCACAGCTCACTTCTGATCTGACTCATCACCTTCCAAAGAGAGAGCTCGTTTCCTGGTTTCCTGAAAGAAGGAGACAACAAATGATAGTTATTACGCTTTGTGACGTTACTTTTTGACTGAGCGCCTGTAGTTGTGTCTGGATCCGCAACAGTACAAGTAAACAACCACACTGAGCACGTGGATTGATGCCACAGTGCCCAGTAGAACATGTGACAAAAGTGTCATAAAAATATAGGAACAGAAATCAAACCAAAGCAGAAATATATATAAATATATTTTTTACCCCCCCAAAATGAACCAAGCACGTTTTTAGAGTGTTGATTTTATTAGAATGTATTTGATGCATTTATGTTTATTTATATACATTTTAGTTATTTTCTTTGTCTACATTTTTACATTTTTTTTAATCTATAGAACTTTGAGATTTTTGTTTTTAGAAATTGTTACAAATAAATTCATGATTGTAAATACATGTACAGTACATCACAACTTTATTTCAATGCTACATGTATTTGTACTTCTAATTATTTCATGTTGTATTTTTTTCTTTTTTAGATATTTTGATTTGTATACAATATATTTCTAAAATGTAAAAAATGTTTTGAAAATTTCTTTCTGTTTAATACATCCAATTTGATTTGTCTCATATACATCTATTTCTGTGTTTGAAATCTATTTTCATTTTTGCCTAAACATTTCATCTTAAATCACAAAAGTCAAGTGTAAATTGTAGGTTCTTCTTCCTCTCCTTTACAGTTTTTACGAATTGTTCTACATCTCGCATGTTGTGTTTCCTCTCAGGCCATAGCATGGTGAAGGACATCACAGTGGTGGAGACGAACTACACTGAATACGCTCTGGTTCTCAAACACAAGGTTTTCAACAGAGAGTACACGCAGGTGGCACTTTACGGTGAGACGCAAACACACATACACACATTTCTTACATTACATCTGAACATGTGAGCTTCAATGTTACTGCAGAGCCAATACTGTTCATCACCATTCTCTCTGTCTATATATTTTTATGTGTGCAGGTCGCACTCAAAGACTCAGACCTGAGATCATTCAGAAGTTTAAAGCCTTTGCTTTGTCCCAGGGTTTCTCAAGAGAGTCTATTCTGACTCCACCTGCAGCAGGTAAAGTAGAGCAAATACAGTAGACAGTACATACACTCACATCAAGATAATGGGAAGAAATAAATTACCCTGTGGTTAATTCATGTCTATATATTCTCTGGCCACCAGACAACTGCCCACCATCAGGATCTGGACGTCAGGTGAGTCTAGTTCTTTTTGAAAATGTGAAACCCAGCAGAGTTAATTGTTGATTTCTGTCTAACAAATCATCTGTGTAATAGCTTTTGTTTCTCTCTCCAGGTTTCCTGATGCTGCTCCAGCTTCTCCAGTCTATTTACACCCAGCATTTACTATGAAGTACTTTTTCCTGCAATCATCATTCTGGCTACAAAGATTATGAATAGCTAATATTGCTAATGGAATTTGTACATCATCCTCTTTTATATAGAGCTTTACATTATTTTCATAGTTTTGCTGTTTTACTGTGTTGACATAGTTAAATAAACAATATTAACCTCCAGGCTGTGTGTGTGCCTATTCATGAGTTATTTAAATCACAGGTTTCATTCAGATAAACTCTGCATGTTAGTGTTTCACTTAATCACCAAGTATTTTACAATAATTAATTAATCACCACATTTTGTGGTAGCTGTTTTTTGCCATTTGGTCAAATATGGTATATTAATCTTCTTGAATTAAGTTCTAACTTAAAAAAAACATCTGAATGTAATCGATTGTGCTATTTCACACAGTATTGACATACACTTAAATAAACAATATAAGCTTCAAGGCTAGGTGCAAGTGTGTGTTTGATTTTGCGTGGGTGTGTGTGATCTACTCTTTGTACTGTTCTACTTCATCTGTCACATACTGTGAGTGCTGAGCTCACTGAAAGGAAGTGCTGAGCTATATGTGTGTGTGTTATGTGTCATGTCAAAATCGACTCTAGTATGACCACCAGGTGGCAGATTTCACTACACTATGAAACCAAATGCCTTAATTTTTTAATGTTAAAATTCCATTAATTTACCCATTAATAATGATGGAATTCAGGTTTGTTTTGTGGGTTCTTAATAGATAATAAATGGATTGAAATGAATTAAGATATTTTTTTAAAAAAAGGCCTTAACAATTAATTAAGGTGAAAATTCAGGGGGTTTTCCCTTTAAAAAACCCTAAACCATGCAAATTAGCCATGAAAATACCTTACTTCATTTCAGTCCATTCATTTATCCATTCATTATCCCCATGTTTGGTGTGAACCCCTGAATATGAAATTTAATGTCCTTTTTAAGGTACAAATTAAGTGGTACTGTTATGTCATGTTATTTTGAAAGTTTTCTAAATGCCTTAAACCATGCATATAGGGGGCAGATTTCACCACATGATCATGAACCAGACCTCATCGCTTTTTGACTTTAGTGCCCTCCTGTGGCCGTATCAGGAAAGACAAGGTGGCAGAGAGCAATGCAGCCTTTTCTCTACTAACTATCAGCTGTCATAGTTGACATGTATTGATTGGTTGTTTGTTTTAGCTTCAAATTCAAAGTCCAGTGTCTCATTGTGATTATTTGGACTGTTTGATATTTCAGTCAACAAACACATGCACACACTTTTGTGCATACACAAAACAGACAAAGACAGTCGAGAACTTTGCTCTTTTTGTTGTTTATTCTGTGCAGTGTGGTGGGACAGAATTCACAAAACACAGTTAGGCCCAAGGAGGATGGTGAAAAGCAGGGGGAGGGTTGGGTAAGTGCAGGGGGAAGAGCCTCCATCCTCTCAGAAACAAAGGTGGACAGTCAGGCTTAAAGGATGCAGAGAGCTGTGGTGTCTCTGCTGGTCCTGCAATGGGCCTGGATCCTGCAAGGAGTCCCAGTGGTCCCAGAAACTCGTGTCCTCACACAGGAGAACTTTGATTTGGGCAAGGTGAGTTGCTCAGATACTGGTTTGATTATCTTATTTATTTAAGACAAACATGACTATGATTTCTGTTCCCTCCCTTCCCCATCCCCTCCATCTTTTCATCATGTATTCTTCCTAAAGAGTTGTTCTGGTGTTATGAGGAAGGAATCTGTATGTCCTTTATATAGTTTAAATAGAAATACTGCTTGACGAATAAATTATTGGAGTCAGTCACAAAGGCCAGTGGAATTTACCTACCATGATACCTGTGACATGCTGTCCAATCATAATTTAAAACTAGTAGGTGGAGTAGTGTATGATGTTCTTATGTTATCAAGTATATTAACACCTGATCTGAATGGATCCAGATGGGAGAAAGACGTGGGAATAGATCTGGATGGGGAACTAAGGGGTGGCTTGTGCAGAGAAGGTGTGACCTCTACTTTCAACTCTAGATATTGATTGATACAGTTTAACTTCCTGCATCCGCTCTGTATGAAAACTGCACGAATCCAACTATATCATATCACCCTTTGTTTTAAATGTGGCTTAAATGAGGCAGGGCCCTGGCAGTGGTGTCGTCTTTCCATTGAAACCAGAAATTTGTTTACTGGGTAACTTTACCAACTCCAACCTTAAAAACAGCCACACTATAAGGCTCACAAGAATCAGATTCTGCCCTCCTGAAATGTGGCTGTGTTGGATGAGGAGTAAAACATTTTACAAGAAAGGGCAACTCCTTGTCGATTATATGGAAAACCTCCCATCACACCACATTAATTGTGCATCTATAGCCTTCCTGTATTGAGGATGTGTTTGACCATGTGATCCTTGAGGTGTGATGTTGTCCTGTGTCTCTCAGTGTTTCAAAACACAATTAGTTGCATTATTTTGGTGTCATTGTGGATTTTGTCTACTTGATTTTTATTGTTATTGTTTGTTGTCTTTTTGACTTTGTACTTTCATTTGTTGGTTATATGCTGTTTGTTATTGTATTTGGATTTGAAAAAGCAAGATAAAATATCAAAAAAAAGAGAAATAATAGTTATTATTTCACAACTAAGTTTGGTTTCCCTCTTTAATGGCATGTTTTTCATAAGTCAAATTATTGTTATTAACTAGTCAAAATGATTGAAGATTTCTAGCCATAATATGATTTCAGCAGGTCCCCTGTGAGATACTTTTGTGGCTTGTAATAATCACTGAACCAATTCAACTGGGAATGGAAATGATCACAAATATTGTCCATTGAAAAATAAAATATGAAAGTAATGAGTTGTATCACAAGTTCTGAGATTGCAGTTATGGCTTCATATCAATCTGTATGCAAATGCTTCAATGTGAATATTATTGTGCTCCTTGCAGTTCATGGGGAAGTGGTATGAGCTGGCAGTGGTTTCTACCTGTCCTCACTACATGCAGCGCAAGAGGGGAAACCCTGTCATTGTTGCATTGGAGCTGAAACATGTGGCCTCTCAGGGCAACTTCACAATGATGGCCACTAAATTCAGGTCAAACTCACATGCATGCTTCGACACCCACACACACAATTTAGAACATGACACGCTTAGAATAACCTGTGTTGTTTGTGTGTGTGCCTACATGTAGGAATGGTTCATGTATACAGACATCCACCGATTACAGTTTGACCAACACTCCAGGACAATTCTACCACTACATTGCAAGTATGTTTCTCTCCTCTCTCATTCCTTTCATCCTTTTGTATCTAATTGCACATTCTGTCCATACATTTCACATCACGTTAAAAAGGTTTAAATCTGTCATGCAACATATTGTGGAAACCTGCAGGATTCGAAGCTGATGTTGATTCCTATGTGGTTCATACCAACTATGATGAGTTTGCAATGCTGGTTCTGCTGAGCATAGAGAGACCTTCAGAAATTAAGACCACCACTGTGAAGCTTTGTAGTGAGGAACCATTCTTCAATTTTTTTTCATTATATCAAGTACACATGCATATGTTTAGCACATTTCTTTTTGATAATGCTTGATCATGAAATCAAAGTTGTTACAAAAATTCATACTGTGAAGCAAACATATAAAATCCAACTCAATACCAACTAACTATAAACTTTACTAATATTGTTTTTTCTCTGAACCATTACATATGCTAATTATTTGTATTTCTTTGTAACCCAAGTATAAACAGCAATAGAGGCAGGGTAGTCTATGCTGTAAAAGAAATATAACAGAAATTGTGTCTTCTTCAGGCCGAACTACAGATGTAAAGGCTGCTGTGATGGATGACTTCAAAACACTGGTCAGACAACAGGGAATGAGTGACGACGCCATCATCAATAATCAGAACAAAGGTTCAGATGTACACACTTTCATTACTCGCCTGGTCCTCCCTGAAACCATTTTTGTCTCGTCTGTCTTACTGAATTTTCCCCCCAAATTGCTTGAAGGCATTTCCCAGCCAACAGAGTTTTCACAGGACACACCTTGATTCAGCAGGAAAAGCCCAATGCAACTAACAAGATTAATGATGGCTGCATGCACAATACTTTGGTATTGATTTTTTTAGTGACACATATGTTTGACAAGTGAGAATCAGGTACAGTCAAATAAAAGCAAAGGAAACCATCACACAGCAGTTTGTACTGCATGATTTCTGTGTTTTTTGTTTGTTTGCTTGTTTGTTTTTTATGCAAGACAGTTTTTAGTCTTTTCTCTCTCTCTCTCTCTTCCCAGGTGAGTGTACTCCAGGTGAGCAGGTGACAGAGTCCACTCCTATATCTCAGGTACATGTTTCACATTTAATGAAATTACATTTACATACTGACACATTTGTATCTGCATTTACATTCATCAGCCACCAATGGAGGCACCATTACCAACATAGTTTTTTTTTTTCAATAAATACATTTCCAGTAGTTTTGAATTTAGGATTAGTTATCATCTGCACTAATTTGTGTATTTTGGACTGTGACTGCATGTTTTTGCTCCCTAGAGGTCTAAGAGAAACGTGGTGGTGACTGTGGCTTGAGAGCCGGTAATACTTCACCAGGTAAGAATATACATCATTCCAATTGCAAAAAAAATCTTGACATTGGTCAGTGCTCAGATGGAATTTAAAAAATTCATAATATAATGTTAGAGCGAGTCTCCCACAGGTCAGTAAAGGAGGCTCATGGGAACAGTAGTGTTAAGTATCTTGTATATTGTATATCCAGTGTATTTCATAAACTACAACAGGCATTTTCATCCCAAACCTTATTTCATTTTCATTTCAGACCCTCCTAAAGTACACAATCAAATTGTGCAACTGCGCATATACTGCATTTTTCTGTCCACTGTTAGAGAACTTATTTTTTCACTGTTACAGGTTAAGAGCTCATGTGAACAAACTGAAGAGGAAGAACGTCACAGACTCATCATAAACAATCACAGTCTATTAACACATTGACTTTTTCCTCAATGGAAAAAAACTGTTTGGTTTCCACTGACCTTTTCTGAATACATATAAATACTTTGTCACTATCTACAGTAATTCAATTATATTATTGTGTTGAAATTTCATTTGTGATATGCTAAATTTGGATGCACTTTCCCATTTAATGAGAAAGTGTGTCCAAACTTTTGACTGACTATATAATAAATGAACATAATAATGATGATGAAAATCATTCCAGTTATGAATTATTCCATCATTAATTGATTCCAGTTAACATTAAGTTTTCCAGCAAAAAATTGCGTAACTGTAATTTCAGACTGAGGAAGAAAAAGCTCTGCTAGTATTTTGAAATATGCAAGACTTAAATTCTTGGTTGCTTTTTTCTTTGCCTTTCCTTTCCTCTAAAGATTTTAAAAAATGCTTCAATCTGTGATTTCTTAAATCTAGAAGCTGTCAAGGAAAGACACAAACTTTGTCAGAAGCCTGAGAAGATTATTGTTTTTTTCTGTTTTTTGTATATTACCAATAAAAAAGTCATGTATGAAAACCATAGTACTGCAGGGTAAAATATCATGTATTTGTTACTCATTAGTCTTGAGATCATGTATTGATTTGTTGAGGTTGCCAAAATGCTGAAGTCCAACGTTTAAGCAGTCAGCTGCTCAGACAAGTCAAAGCACAAAGCGAGAGATGGAGAGACAGAACTTTGCTCTGTTACTTGTTTGTTTTTTATTTGGCCATCGCAGTGAGTACATGCAGGGGCCACAGCACACATATAACACAGGTCAATGCCCTGTCCCCCTTTGAAGAAGGGGGGTTGAAAGACACAGTGAGGCAAGGGGACAGCCCTTTTCCTTAGATTTAGTGTCTCAGTCCTCTCAGAGACGAGTGGATAGACAGGCTGATAGGATGCAGAAAGCGGTGATCTTGGTTTCTCTCCTGGTACTGGGATGGACCTGGACCATTCAGGGTCTCCCTGTACTCCCAGATCCTCTCTACCCCACACAGGAGAACTTTGACCTGACCCGGGTGAGTGTCTGAGTTCGGTAGTCTCACAGTTGCATGTTATCCTTCCTCTTTTATGTGCAATATTCAATACTTTAAATGTTTAAATGTTTATTCTTTTTCTGTATTTCTTTACTCTCTTATTATTATTATTATGAAGAGAGTACAGAAATACACAATATTATTCTTAGTTATTGTTCTTTACTCTTTATTTACTCTTTATTCTAATTACATTAGAATGATTCAATTATACTGCATATTTTAGATATTTTCCAAATCTATGCAATATTCTGTAATTTTGACTGATTGTTTGTGTTTTGTTTTTTCTTTCTTTCTTTTTGTACTAATGTGTTTTGGTAATAATTGAGACTTTCATTTATTATTATACACTGCGTAAAATGATTTTTAACTGAAGTGAAGTTCACATTTTTTACGGTTTTTGATTTGGTATACTGAAGCAACAACCCTGCCTCTTTCTTTATACTTTATGTGAATTATGTAAGTAAACTTTCAATTTATATAGCATTATCTCTTCCTACCAGTTTTTGGGAACTTGGCATGATGTTGCCAAGGCAACTACATGTTCCCATTCACATAAACACAAGACAGATGCAGCCATTGGCAAACTGGTCCTGCAGAGAAGTACCACCGAGGGCAAAATCAAGATGACTCGAACTGTACTCAGGTTTGTAAACAGAGCATGAATGACACATGCAACCACTAATGGACAAAATGTATGAAAATATATGATTTTTAAAGTTAGAAATGCTTTCTCATCAATTATATTAAAATAAAAAATACTACTGTTTATGCAAATGTGTGCAATTTTACCAGAAAAATCAACAAATTATCATTTTTAACTTGATTTTTAGAAATCTGGACCTGGAAATCTGGATAAAAATAAATATGCTATTAATTAGATATATTTACACATTATGTACATGGTAATGTACTCATTAGCTAATCCTAACAGTGTTTTGATAGACAACATCAAATAATAACCAAAACCATGTATACAAAATCAAAGCTGCCTCTGCCAACTGTGTTTTATACATATCCGATAAATTCTGCACAGATGACACTCATACATTCATATTATCTGTTATCAGGTGTCTGCAGCATCATACATGATCTCAAAGATGAACTCACACATATGAACACATAAATATAAAGATATAAATACATTTTGTGTTTAGACATGGAACATGTAAGGAGGTCTTTGGGGACTATGAGTTGACCACCACACCTGGACGATTCTTCTACCATGATATAAGTATGTCTCTCTCTCTTTCTCTGTATAATCTTCCAAGTGATGCAGCTCTGTCTTCAGTTAATGCTGTCCATGAGTTTTTACAAGTATTATGACTATTCTCCCTGTGCTCTTCTTCCTGCAGAGTGGGGGGCAGATGTGGATGCCTATGTGGTTCACACAAACTACAACGAGTATGCGATACTGATAATGAGCAAACAGAAATCATCAGGGAATAAGACCACCTCTGTTAAGCTTTATAGTGAGTGGACACTCTCCATATACCTGAAAATGTCATTATCTTTTTTGCTGTTGTTTTAGTTTGTTCTTTGAAAAAAGCTTGACTGATATTTTTCGGTCCATTTCAACACAAATTCCTATGAATAAAACATAAGAAAATCAAATCAGTATAATTTTTAGCAGCTTATTAAGCACATGTTTTATCAGTATTAGATCTTCTCCTCATTTATGTTAAGATAGAACATAAATTCTGACCATTTTTTTTTCTAATTTATTAGCAGCCCTTGATTACATGGTGAAATCTGTATTTCTTTTAAGTGAAGTAAGAGTGACAGTACCTCAAACACTTTACTCCATGTTAAAGTTTTAATTTGCATCTGCTTCAGCCAAATTACTCTGTTCCCTTCAGGTAGGACCATGGAGGTGAGACCTACCGTGCTGGATGACTTCAAAACACTGGTCAGGCAACAGGGAATGAGAGATGACACCATCATCATGAAACAGAACAAAGGTACAGCACAGACGCAATAGATTATCACAAACACACGTGCACTAACACGCCACATTTGAAGCTGATACATCACAATTCATCCAGCTTCAGTTTGCTTTTATGTTTACATTCATTTCATTTTTCACTTTTTTTTCATTTACAATGGCTAACACTTTGGGAAACATTCATTACAATTCAGATCTTTATTGCCCCACATGAGGAAAATCTTTTTTGCAGCAAGGTCGCTCAAAAACATAAACACAACAAAAACACCATAAGACAAGTGGATGGTTTGATATTTAAATATGTTTTCATTAAATGTCTGTGCAGGTGACTGTGTTCCTGGACAGCAGGTGGCAGAGCCAAAATCTCAGACTGAGCTGCAGGTATTTAAAATACATTTAATTAACTTAAACTAAATTCTTTTGACATGCATGTCTGGATTTTATTGTCATTTAAACACAATGTAACAAATTCAGTCAACTTTCTATTTACATTCTAGTTCTTGTTGTATTCTTATTTTAATAAACACTAAGCTTCAAGTAAAATAATTGGCATATAAATTCTTCTCTGCAGAAGTTATATTACTATTACTAGCAATACTGGTAGCAGTACTGTCAGTAGCAGTAATTTACATTTTTTTAGGAATGCCTGAAATAACACTTAGTACTACTAATATATCAAATATATGGAAATAATAAAAATTATAATAAAATTATAATAAAAATATATAAAAAATTGAGAAAATCAAACTGATTTCATGTTAACATGCCTTTCTCAGATGACCATGAAAAATTAAATTTGTCTTTTTAAATGTGCAAAAACAAAAGATGAATGAGACAATGGAAGTGGTGGAAGAAGTATTGTGTTTAATCATGATTTAAGAATAAAAACTAAAAACAAAAAGATTGTCCTCAAGTAAAAAAAACTACAGATATATTAGAACCATGTATACATTGCATACTGCATATAAAAAAATTAACAGTGTTAAACGCATTAATGTGCATTTTAATGTTGTTGCTTTAATGTAGACAAACATCTATCATTTTACAATAGATATAATGCTGCTGTATAATACATATACTGTATAATAAATATAGTTTTGTATATTAGGAAAATGCGATATAGATTCAATGAAGTACTGCTACAAGAAGTTACAGAATATGATGTTGCTTAAAAAAAAGTATAAATATTTGAAATACTGGAGTTCATGTGGCTTCACATCTCTGAATGAGTCTGTCTGTCGCTGTCATACAGCGGGTGAAGAGAAGTGTGTTGCCTACTCTGGCTGCAGATTTGGAGGGTTCTGGTGATGAAACACCTCTGTTCAATGGATCTGGTAAGAGATCTGCTTACTTGGTACATTAATAGCATAGCATGATGCACTTACATACAAATGTACAGTATAACATATTCCAGAAAATGAATGATTCTGATGTTTTAACTGATAGGTACCTATTTTACTTTTCTCTCTCCGTAGAAGCCTGTAAAGCGGAACCAGACCAGGGACCATGTTTTGGGATGCACCAGCGTTACTACTACAACTCCTCCTCAATGAGCTGCGAGATCTTCAAGTATGGAGGTTGTTTGGGCAACCAGAACAACTTTGAAAGTGAGAGAGAGTGTCTGCAGAGATGTCGCACTGAGGGTGAGGAGAGAAAATGCAAACAACATCTACATATCGGATGATTATACATAACACACAACCATCAGTTTTTACACATTGCAAAGTTTTTTCTATTCTCTCTATTTCAAATTTGAAATAGTTATTTCTCCATGTATAACTTCTGTTGAGGTTGTGCTGGGGAGGATGTAGACTACCAAATCAGTATCTCAAAGCAGTCGATGCAGTTGCAGCTACTTCTTTTTACCAAACACTAAAAGTTGCCAGTGCAGCAACAAGGATATGATCCCTCACTGGCTTCCCACTCACTTGATTCAGTTTGATGCCCTTAATTGAATTTTGAAAAAGGGAAGCCTAATTGAAGCCCATCCATAGGCCAGAATTAGTTATCACTGCCTGTCATTGTTGCAACTGTGGGCTGTTGAAAATGTGAAAACTATGAAAATGAATGAAAAATATCCAAGCTCCTGTGTTCTATCTCTACAGCTGTGTGCCGTCTGCCCTTGGCACCCCAACCCTGCACAGGGCATCCAACCATCTGGGTCTTTGACTCCACAATAGGTCTGTGTCTGCTCTACAAACCAGACTATTGCCAGACCAATGCCAACAAGTTCTACACTAAGGCCGAGTGTGAAGAGTACTGCGGGGTGGTCAAAGATGGTGAGAGAACACGAAGAATACTTGTAAAGTAGAAACACAGACACCTCTAGCCTCAGATACCTATCTAAATAAAGAGGAATTCTGCACAATTGGCATAACTGTGAAGTTAAATTTGGTAAAACTGCCTATTGTACAGTTTCTATGTGTTTATGCAAATGCAACACTAAAAAAAAAACAAAAAAACACTGAATCTCAACCCACATAATGATAAAAGTGTTTCATGTATTTTTGCTCATTTACAGATCCTGAACTCCTGAGCTCCTGAGAATAAACTGAGCAACATGAGGAAACATTGCTGTTCTTCTGAACTCATTGTACAGAGATGCAACATGAACCAGCATTACATAAAGAGAACATCAAACATTATGATTTTGTCTCAGCGCTCAAAGAATATGTAATGTTATTTCACAAAAGATGACTAATAAAACAGCTCATTTCTCTGTTTTGGCTGACGTTTATTGTGTCTTGATATAGTAAATCAGAGTAAAGGGACTGTATTTTATTCATCTTTAGGTTTTACACAGTTAAACCATGTGTTCAGTTGGAACAAGTAGTGAACACAGCAAACAGTTACTCATTTATACATTCAGAGGTTACAGAGCAACATTATCAATCATTTGCAGTCATCCTCTTGGAGCCTGATGACTGTAACTCCAACAGAGGGGTTTGTGCACAGCAGGGGTGCAGGAAACACATTTTCAGTACTTAGGAATAAAGAAAGTTGCTGGAAGTTGCTTCCCCATATAAAGGACAGATGAATTTATTTGGCACTGGAAACGTTTAAAGGGATGTTAAAAAAGCAGGTCAACAAGATGGAGTATGTGCAAAAAGGTGATATTTCTTAACAAAAATATTTTTTAAAAAACCAAGGTGAAAATGAACCCCAAGAAATTTAAAGGCTCTATACGTAGGAATCAAAAATTCCTTCTCCTTAGTGACACCTGTGGCTGTTAAATGAACTGCAGTCAACATCCTGGTGCTCACTGTGTGATACTATTGCAGGTGATCTCTTTCTCCTCACTAACACTTCTCATAATTACATAAACATTCTAACATTCTGTTTCGCACCATGTTTCAGCAAAGGTCAGTCAGCCAACCCCCTGCTGTATGTACGTGTGCTCACTTGCTCACACACAAACACGCACACAAATGCTCCTGCTGCGCTGTGGCTGCTGGCTGGTGAAAGCCAATTCACACCGCCAAACTCACACAAATATGCGTTAATCAACCATCTAAACCTGACCTGACCCGCAAACTGCCAACTTTTTTTTATGTTTACTAAACACTGGTAAGCTCAGTGAGCTGTGGCTGGGGAACAACACACTGTGATTTTGTTGTTGTTGGAATACCAACAAGAAAAACAGAATGGTTATGCCTTATTCTGATAACGCTCTGGAGCTTGTATTTTGCTCCTTTGTTGAGGAAATAATATTGTTTTAGATGTGTGTGCTCATGAGAAGGCAACTTGTAATTCTGGGGTGTTTTGTTTTGAAATGTGTAGTGGTTGACGGAGGCAGCTAGCTGGAGAGCTAATATCTGCAGGGTGTTTCTTGTCAGATATGACATTTTTATTGTGCTGTTGTGTCATCATACTGGTTATTTGTTGACGTTAGCAGGAGAGGATCCCGGAAAATCCGACCCTTCACATAGAAATCAGTCCACAGGCTGTTACAGACAACCATGAATGTCAGGGAAAGTCTTATTTTTACGTTGCATTACTACATTCACTCATTGGCAATAAAAAGCGATTAATACATGTAAATTGCTTCACAATTCTACATATAGGACCTTTAACAAAAATAACTTTTTTTAAGTAAAAAACCTGCAGTCTCACAGCAAGCTGCTACCTACTGGCTTCTCTCGCTCATCACAACTGACCAGTTATTGACCCTTTACCTTCTCAACCTCACCGAACTGAGACGTAGCATCTACTCAGGTCACCACAGGGTGAGTTAGATTGATGCCAAACCTTCAAAACATATAAAACAATATTGATGTAGAATTTCTGTTATTGATGACAATCACAATTTCCCATGATCACACGCACACAGCCATGAGTGCATCAAATTATACAGGGTGTAATTTACAACAGAACAGTTTTATCTTTCCTACCTCAACTGGACAGAGCCTAGTGACTCACTTGTTGCCACTATCACTGATTAAGTAGACAATCTGCCCAACCATCACAAAACTCTCAAAACATCGCAGCAGGACTGAAGCCCTTACACAAAATATAACATTGTGAAATACAAATTACTCAGACGTTGGACCAAAATTAGTGATTTAATGCACAAAACACTAGTAATGTTAGGGAACTAGGGCCCATTGAAAATGTAGAGGAGCAACTTTCACACTTATTGAATGTTATAGCTCAGCTTTTATCAGAAAAAAAAAACATTTTCCCAGGAAAGCCTAAAAATACTGAGACTTGCAAACATTGTTATCATCGTTTGGGCCTCTCTGTTATCTCTGTCTGGGTAATCTATTAATTCAGTTCTGTTTTATGGAGCCAAACACATGAGTTCTTTCATTGGTGATCTGTTGTGATATAACTTATCATATTCTGTAAATGCTGACAAAAAAATCATAATATTTATTTGATGTGCTCCTCTTGTGAAGTCGGTTCATGCTCCATCTTTGTGTTTGTGTTTCCTCATTTCACTCAGTTTGCCTTCAGGAAACTGATTCTTCTGCACTGATTTTCAGTTGGCTTTTGGGTGCAATTATCCTGTAAAAGAGAAAATACTTTAAAGCATATCTGGATGAGGATTTGGTATAAATCCACATGAGCACATACAGTATATCCATACTGTGTACTGGGTACACAAAATAATATAAACATCAATAAAAATCAGCAGCACATTTGTCAGCTACTGGTGCTCAGTCAATACTTCACCTCTGAAGCAGTGCCTGTGTTTATACAGTGTTTATTATCTGTGAGCTGCGCAGTACTTTCACATCAGAATATAAAGAAAAATATGATCATGTGCAAATGAGACACCCATGACTGGGAATCTCACTACACATGTACTGTGTTCAGACTTATGAAACATGTTTTTTTTATTATTATTATTATTTCCCTCCTCACCTTGTGTGTGGCATTTCTTCAGACATGCTTTTTCACTTTTAAAGTTGTTCTGGTTTCCACCACACCCTCCATAGATGAAGACTTCGCACCTCATTGAAGTGGAGTTGTAGAAGTAATGTTGGAAAGCTGCCTTACATGGACCTGTCTTTGGTTCTGCTTTACAGACCTCTACAGCGAGAGAGAGAGAGAGAGAGAGAGATACAGAAAGTTTCGATCACAAAGTAACTAACATACAGTATATGAGACAAACTGAAACTGAAAACTGCAATATGACACACCTCTGAAGCAGTGTTGGCAAGTTAAAGCCCTTATTAATAGTGTTTATGAATTATGTACATCTGTGAGCTACACAGTACTTTACTTTTAATTATAATAAAAAAGATGATCATGTGCATATGGGGGCCCCATTTCTGGGAACCTCACAGCAAATTGGGAGGAGAAAACAATTTTTAAAAAATGCAAAAAGGCATTACACTGACAATGGATGAACAAGTAAAATGTACAACTTTACATGTTCTATGTTCAGATGTGTTAAACATGCGGTGTTTTATATTTCCCTCCTCACCCTTAGTTTGACATTTCTTCAGACAATCTTTTTCACTTTTAAAGTTGTTCTGGTTTCCAGCACACCCTCCATACGTGAAGATTTCGCAGCTCATTGAGGTGGAGTTGTAGAAGTAACGTTGGAAAGCTGCCTTACATGGACCTGTCTTTGGTGGTGCTGTACAGACCTCTACAGAAAGAGAGAGAGAGGGAGACAAAGAACATTGCAACCACAAAGTAACCAACATACAGTATATGTGACAAACTGAAACTGAAAACTGCAATACAACACACCTCTGAAGCAGTGTTGGAAAGTTAAAGTTCCTATTAATAGTGTTTATGAATTGTGTACATCTGTGAGCTGCACAGTACTTTGAATGGGCATCAAATTATAATAAAAAAGATGATCATGTGCATGTGGGGGAACCTCACTGCAAATTTGGAGGAGAAAACAATAAAAATGCAAAAAAGCATTACACTAGTGACAAGTAAAATGTCAGCTTTACATGTACAGTGTTCAGATGTGTGAAACATGTTGTGTTTTGTATTTCACTCCTCACCTTCAGGGTGACATCCCTCCAAACAGCCTTTCTCATCTCTAAAGTTGTTCTGGTTTCCACCACACCCTTGGTAGTTGAAGAGTTTGCAGCTCATTGAGGTGGAACTGTAGAAGTAACGTGGTATATCTGCCTCACATGGACCTGCCTCTGGAGCTTCTGCACAGGCCTCTACAGAAAGAGAGTCAAGTCAAGTTTATTTATATAGCACATTTCGTACAAAATGAATGAAATGATTGATGAATGAAAAAGAAAAAGATACAGAACGCTGAACAGAAAGGTAAGATAACCATTACTTAGGACTTGACTGTAAGACAAGTATTGTTTGTTGTTAATGTGATCATAATCAAGATCTCTGGACTTCCATTCAGCACATATTCAGCCCAACTGTACTGCTTATAAACAAGTACTGTGGCATGCAATTAATCATCTGAGTAAACTGATCTCTTACCTGTTGCATTGAACTCAGTTCCATTACCAGTTGAATGTATTACCTCATCACTGTCTATATCAGTGTCCAAGTCTTCAGGCTTCGCAGCAGCCTGTATCACAACCACAGACACACTCAATCAGAGATACAATGACACTTAAAACCTCTTTTTCTAAATACTGTATTCCGCTTAAAAGTAAAACACTTTTTTCCAGTTTGGTTGAAAGCATCACCTGTTATGAAAGGGTTTATTATATGTCACATTCTATGAAGGGAGACATCTTTTACAAAACTTTATGTTTTTAAATATCCGCTGCATTAAGTCAAAGGGGAAATTATACTTTAACATGTTGTGCAAACTTGCATGAGGCATGAGACATTTAAGTTATTCTAAGTTGCTATAAAGAACCACAAGAGGCAATAAACAAAAGGTTACGAAGAATAAACAAAGGATAGAAAATCCTTTACAGAAAAAAAATGCAGAGCTCAGCCACTCACCACATCCTTTGCAGGCAGCCCCTGGAGAGTCCAGGTCAACCCCAGGACCAGCACAGAAATCAGAATCACAGTTTTCACCATACTGTCAGTCTTTCTGTTCACCTGTCTCTTGAAGTCTGAATAGAAGAGATTAAAGCCATCTCCTCACCTCACTGTTTCTGATATACCCCTTATCTCCACCCAGACAAGGCATTGACCTGTGAGTAATGTGTGCTCTGCTGCCCCCACCTGTGCTTAACTCCCAGACCTAAATAAATGAGTAAAACATTTATATTGAACTCTGCCTCTCAGTGCTCTGACTTGTCTGAGTAACTGACCACATAAACGTTAGACGTAGAAGTGTTTTTAATATACTGTACATACAAATAATTTTTGTGGCCTCTGAGTTTGTAAAGCTTTTTCCCGTTTTCTAGATTTAAGACATCAAAGATCTCAGTGTCATAGGAAGAGTTACACCAAATAAAGATCTAAATTACACATATTATATGTGCAGAATGGATGAATGCTCTCTGGATAAAAGCAGTTGAGAGTTAGGAAATTGCACGGATGTTATTAAAGGCTTATTGGTTTTCTTTAAGTTGTATACTTCTAGACATTGTAACTGTATATATAATTTAAATAGTATTGAAATAAATGAATTGCTTGTTTACGTAATGTATTCACCAAAATGTGAACTCTCTGTTTCTAGCCTCTCAAATGTGAGGATATGCTGTTTCATACAATTTTAAATTAAGTATTGTTGTTCTTTTTTGGAAACTTGTGAGGGTATATGTCACCATCTTTAAAAATGAAAATTGAATTTTAACTCTTCCTTTAAAAAATACTAAGATGATGTTTTAAATCTAGAAGAAATGCTGTCATGCAAAGTCTCATCCAACAGAAGACAACAGCTTTATAAAAATCAGATCAATAAAATAATGTAATATAATATACTTTATTTTATATTTTGTGTATTATTTTGTACTGAACATAAATTTGCAAAACATTTACACAAATTATAAAGGTTGCAAACAAAAACAAAGTACAAAAAATAAAAAAGGAGAATAAAATGAGAAAATATTGAAGTGACATTCAGTAAAATACATGAAGCAATGAAATCTAAGCAGATAGGTCTCAAAAAGAAGATAATATCATGTGCTCGTTGACATGTATTGATCTGCAGATGTTGCTGTAACCCTATTGTGTAAGTGTGTCAGCAAATCAGACCTTGAAGCAGAGTTTTATTCTGTTACTCAATGATTTTTATACAGCTCAAGTTCATGTGGGGGTAACAGAGTATACATAAGTCTAAGTTGAGGGTTATAAGTGTTGATCAGGTGAGGACGGGCTCGGACTGGTTCTTGGGGTGGAAGCCCTCTATGGCCTCTGCAGAAGTGGACAATGAGTCCGGTAATGCAACTCTGTTAAATGGAACAGATGTAGCTGATCCTACTGGTAATGCAACTGAGTTCAGTGGAACAGGTAAGAGATCAGTTGACTTAGTTGATTAATTGCATAACATGGCACTCTTATATACAGCATAGCTGTGCAGTGTTGGTAATGAATGTGTGCTGGATGGAAGACCAGAGATCTTGATTCTGATGTTGATCACAGTAACAGACTATACAAACAATACACTACTGGCTTGTGTTACAGTCAAGTCCTAACTAAAGGTTATCTTCCCTTTCTGTTATACTTTCTGTCTGCACAGTAGCACCAGAGGCAGGTTCATGTAAGGCATTGATATAACGTTACTTCTACAACTCCACCTCAGACCTGTGAAGTCTTCACTTACAGAGAGTGTGGTGGAAACCAGAGCAACTTTGAAAATGAGAAAGAGTGTCGGCAGAGATGTCACACTAAAGGTGTGGTGTGAAATACAAAACACAACATGTCTCACACATCTGAACATAGTGCATATAAAGCGGAAATATCTGCAGTTAGGCATGTAGACATGGTCAAGATGATCTGCTAGAGTTCAAACCAAGCATCAGAATGGGGAAGAGAGGTGATTTAAATTGCTTTGAACGTGGGATGGTTGCTGGTCCCAGACGGGCTAGTCTGAGTATTTCAGAAACTGCTGATCTCCTGGGATTTTCATAGCCGTCTCTAAGTTTACAGAGAATGGTCTGCAAAAGAGAAAATATCCAGTGAGCAGCAAAAATATCTTGTTGATGGCAGAGGTCAGACGAGAATGGCCAGACTGGTTCAAGCCGATAGAAAGGCAACAGTAACTCAAATAACCACTCGTTATAACTGAGGTATGCGGAAGAGCATGTCTAACCCCCCTAACTGACCACAAACATAAGTAATATCACTGTAAGTTAACATACTGTACATTATTTGTCTGTGAGTGACTTTTTGGCAAATAATATAAATAAATATTTGTGAATGCATGACCTTTACAACATATAAAATATGAAAAAATTCTGAATTTGGTGTAATAAAAATACTTAAAGGTCATTTCTGTATTTTGTCACCCTCAGTGTGTAAGCCTAGTTTGTGGCAAAACTTCTCTACATAATGGGTTTTTAATGAGGTCAGAAGAAAAGATTGAAAGGGGAGAAAATGTATTTGTTTTGCAATTATTGTTATTATTTCTACACATACATGAGTTAGACTTGTGGGATCCCAAACAATGAGGTAATGAAGCTGATCTCAACAAAACACAAGGATGAAAAATAAGGCTTCGTCTTCAAACCTGCTGTTTTTTATTGAGTGTACATAACCAAGAGGGGGCGATGTTGCTCTAGTTACAGATGATTCACTTCACTTTGTGTACACCATCTCAATCAAATACACACATACATACAGTTAAAATACACAAACACTACACAACAGCACCTTCCTCATTCCTGTGTCCTTGGCTCTTTAACTTCCATTTTAACTCTCTCCTTGCTGATTAAATTTGTTTTTCTGCAGCAAATGAGTCATTCAGTGCTGCAAAATCACCACATAACCTCACCACTACTTGCTCTCTCTCTCTCTGTCTCTCTCACTCAAATTCAAAGGGCTTCACTGGTATGACCATAATCAGATACAGTATTGCCAAAGCACTGTATAAATAGTGACTCACTGCAGTAAACAACAATACATTTCAGAGCAGGAAAAACTGAAAACAACAACAACGACAAAAAAACAGCAGATTTATTATCTTTCCTATTTAAAAAAAAAAAAAAAAAAGTATTATTACTTTTAAACATTAAACAAAATTTTGAAATAAATATGTGCTGTGTTACTAATGAACACAAATAATAACAATAAAAAATAAAATAAATGCAGTACTAATGAATGAATGAATGAATGAATGTTTCACAATCAAACATAATGAAACATTACTGACATTACTATTAATATATACACAGTACATATATATCTATATATATATATATATATATAAAATAACAAAATAATAATAAAAGTCTCTCTCTCGCTCGCTCTCTCTCTTGTGAAGGAGCCAGGCTTCCTGCTCTTAGTTCCCAGAGTTCCCGGCTGGCAGTAGAATGCTGGGAATATCCGGAGAGGAAGGGGAAGTGACATCACAGCGGTGACCTTCCGTACCGGGCCATATCACCTGGTGCTGCCTGGAGGAGAGCTACCAAACAAACACACACACACACACAAACACACACACACATACAGATAACCAGAAACACATTCTTCTCTTGTTCTCAGCACACATGCACGCACGCACACACACCATAACAACCTTAATGACACACTGACACTTCAGTTTGCTTTCCAGGAGAAAAGCTGTGAGTAAGTTCCCGTGAAGAGGGAGAGGAAGTGAGAACCTCAATTGGTCATGCAGAAAATTTTCCAATACCTTTGCATAGACATGCTGAGTGAACCACATTCCCACCAAGCTTCAGCTGGTTCCTCACGTCGGCTCAAGAGCTCTGTCTGTACTTCTGCTTATTTGGCTGCTTGTCTGTTTATATTGGCAGAGCATGTGAATTAATCAGAATTACTCATTCTAATTACACAAAATTCAACCAGTCTCACAGCGTGCAGCGCTGGGTGAGCCTGCTTATTCAAATAAATGTTTTAGTCAAATTCAGGACACACGTTCTGATGAATGAGTTCATTACAAATCACAAATTATGGACATGTTTCCCTTCTGACCGATATTTTGGAGCGAACTCACGTAACCAGTGGTGAAGAATTACTGAGTACATTTTCTCCAGTACTGTGCCTGAGATACTTTATTTGTTTTTGCTGTTTGTTTAGTTTGCAGGGAACATACAGATAAGTATTGTTACAAACATAAGCAGTGGAACCGATCAGGGCTGCAACTAAAGATCTGATTAATTGATTGGTTGTTTTATCTATAAAATGTGAAAAGATGAAAGAGGGAAAAACGCTGTCATAATTTCCTGCCGCCCAAGCTGACATCTTCACATTTCCTGTTTTGTCGAAACAACAGTCCAAAACCCAAAGATTTATAATATCTTTGAAATCTGAAATCTTCACATTTGAGAAGCTGGATCAAGCTAATACTTTTGATAATACTTTTTAACACTACTTTTTGCTTAATTCTGTTGATCAACTAATCAATAAATGACTTACAGTTGCAGCTTTGCAATAGATATATAGAGCCTCTAGCTGACTCTTCCATTGGTGATCAACTTTGTTAAGAAGAGAAGAGTGCATAGGCATCTCAGTCGTCAATACACACAGGTTGCACACAGATGGGAGTTGCACATACACACAGTGAACACATGGCCTGTAGAGGAGATATTTACTGAGTTTGGAGAGTGTCTCAAAGATTACATTCTTTAGGAGCAAAGGCTGGAAAAGACATATATACAAACCCACATACTTGCACAAATACAGACATGCAAAGACATGCACACAGAAAAGATGTATAGGAAGATCATGCGGCTCTGAATAGCAGGATGGACAGAAGATGACATGTGGTATGGAGTAAAAAGAGGCCAGGAAAGAGGGATGCTGAAGTCCCTTGATGCCAAATCCGGAGGAGAGGGAGGAGTGATGAGCAGCAATAGGGTGAGCAGGGAGGGAGAGAAAAGGAGAGACGTCATTATACGGGATGACAAAAGAAGAAGGGATTCTCTGGTCAGCTGCTGCTGCTGCCACTGTCTATTGTCCTCCCAACAGAAGACCCCCCCTCCACACACACACACATACACACACACACACACACACACACATTACTCTTGCTCTCGTCTTCTGTTGGACATCACTTTCTTTCCTTCTTCAAGTTCAACTCTGATTACATGTCTGACCAACTGGCAGCCCCCAATATTTATAAGACCCCATTCTCCCCCTCCTCTAAGCCCCAGCTGTGTCATCTGAGCGTTTTCAGTGAGTCTGAGATTCAACAGATGTTTCCCCCAAATAGCCAGAATCCAGAAAATTGGCAAAGATGTTCAGATATTGAAAAAAAGCAAGAAATTTATACTTATTTACTTAAATATTACTCAAGCAGGCGTAACATTAACAATAACAGTAACAGATGTATTTGAAATGTTGACATTTCTAGTAAAGAACAAGAAAAAGAAATGCAATCCCACTACTACTAGTACACGCTACACTACACTCTTCCATAAGCGGGTCTAGCTAAGCTACTGAGTAATTATAGAAACACTTCATTGATACTTCATCTACGGCACAGGCAAGCTAATGTTAACATGTGATAAAGCAAGGTGGTTTAATATATATACGTAGTGAAAAATGTAGATAACATTTGCATGTATCAAATGTAAAGTTGTTTTGCAGTATAAAATAATGTCAGTGAGTGGTGATCCATACATGGTCTACAGTACATACTGTATATATCTAACAAAAGCAATTAATAAGGAGCTAAGACTCCCAAAAATTCCCATCATAAATGTACACAAGTCATTTTTGACCCAATCATGGAAAGTCAGGGTAATTATGCAAAAACTTCATTATATGAATAAAAATTGTAAAACAATAACTGACTGTTTTTCCTAAACTCATGAGAAAGACTCATTCAGTGGTACATTTGACCACTTCTAAATCCACTAATTAGCAACTTAATGTGAGACTGCAGACTATATTGATTGTTAGACTGATAAAAACATGACTCTTTATTAACAAACGAGTGCAAACTTAATGTCTTGAAAGAAAGTCATTAATAAAGCTTTCTGTCTTTCACGAGCAACCTAAAAGTTAATAAATGACATATTATTGATCTATAAAGCATTAATATAGTGATTATTTACTACTTGTACACCCCTTACAATGTATGCTTTACTACCTCATCCAGAATCTACTTTAGTGAATGTAGAGTTACTGATTTAAGAATGTTTTCAGAAAGAGTTGAAGTGCATGGAAAAAGCTGCTCAATTAAACTAACAAGAGTGCTTGTAATTAGTCGTTTTCCACCCATGGAGAAGTTTTATTGTTTCTGGATGTTTTATAAGAGGAGGCAATAAATTCAGCCTCCTAATAGAAGCAGCTATGAATGAAGCTCCTTTCTTCCCTTTGTGTGTGTGGTGTGTATGTATGCACCTCACGTAGACGCCAAAGGTGCTGAGCTCTGCATTATCATTTATCTACTTCCTTGGTGTTTTTGTCAGGGACTGTGCAGTGTGTGCATGTTTGAGTCAGAATATAGTTAGTAAGATTATTTCCACACATCATTTTCATGCTCATGTCAGTCTAAAGCAAATGACCCTTCACCAACTGACCTTAAGAATACTCAACTCTCCACTGTGTCTCTGCACAGTGTGTGACGCCCATTCTACTTTGATCGACCTCTCTTTGACTCACACACACACAGAGCATATATGACCACTCAGTGACACTAGCAGACAGACACAATAGACGACCCAGCACATTCCTTTCCCCAGGTGGCATAAAAGACACAGCCAGATCAATAGCTTAATGGGCTTCGGACCAATGGACGCCGATCATTAACCCCCGACGAGTGTGAGTTCGTCATACCCCTAGCCAGACTATTGTGTGACCACTGTGTGTTCGTATACAGGCTATTGTGTGAGGGTCTTTTTCTGACGTGTGGAGCTGGTTAACTGCTGGACGAGGGGTCTAAGTTAGAGCAGAAGATGAGCTGACAATGTTTTCTTGACTGGAGAAAATGGTGGAAATGACACTTGCAAAATGCAGAAATGGAGTTCCTGAGTTACTTTTACAACATGTAAAAAGTCAGACCTAGTAGTATACACACTTCAACTGTGACTAACATCTGATTAAGACACTGTTATTTTCTCACATAACTTAATAAAAATAGGTTTAAGTACTGTGAAGGGCAGTTGAATATGGTTCATTTTTGTGCACACAGGTATTTAACTTTTTTAAAAAAACGTGGTGCCACATAGAGCAGTGGTTCTCAACCTTTTTCGTGTCAAGGACCCCCAGATTGAGACACATCAGGCCATGGACCTGTATTTGATAAGATATAGTCTCAGGGATCCCCATTTGATAAGATTTCTATAACTGTCTATACTGTAGACAGTGAAGAGTGTTAAAACTATGAATGGAGTAGTTGTTATACACCCTCTTATTGGGGTAACTTCTAGTGCATGAAATAATAGTGAAATTAAAACTCCTAGAACCCCTTTAAGGACCCCTGGACCCCAGGTTGAGAACCGCTAACCTAGAGTAAAGGACATATCCAACATTTACGGGATTATTTGACTATGACAATCAAGTTCCTGCAGAAATGGTTTATTTTGTAAGATTCATATTACATTGAAGAGACACCTAAAGGTATCTCCACTTTCTGTTCATCCTAGAGCTTCGTCCAGTGTTGTTTCCTTCCACCAGATCCCCTCTCTCTCCCCTAACCCTCTTCGACACTTTAACCCCCAACAACTCTCAGATTCAGCAGGAGCTCCCTCATCCCCCAACACTCCATCCCTCTCCTCCAGGCCTCCACTCCAATTCCACAGAGCCCCTACAGCCGTGTGTGTGTGTGTGTGTGTGTGTGTGTGTGTGTGTGTGTGTGTGTGTGAGGACAATGGGCAGTAAGGGGGCTGGCTGAATAGAACCATTGAGTCTGCTCAGCCAAACAGAAAAGCATCTCCCATCTCACTTCAAAACCCACAGTTTCACTCTGTACAACCAGGCCTTTATTCTCCATAATTACTCCCTGACACACATGTATACACACATGTGTGCACACACATATACATACAGTACACATACACATATATACAAATTATTTTATGCACTAATCACACATAACTAACTCAGCCAGACTGACTCTTGACACATTGAACTGTGTCAAGTGACAGTTCAACAGGACAGCTGAACCTGAAAGTTCATCATATATAATATATAGGCAAGTATGTTTTATGAAAATACATTGGTGTATGTCCACACAGCTGTTTTAATGCTGTTTATGAACAGGGTGATAACCTATATAAGACCTGTACACATATCTAAATAAAGATTGCAAACTGTTAAATTATAGATATAGAGTGTCTTACCATCATCATTGGAGAAAACACATTAAAAGCAGAAATGTAGCCTGTCCTTCCTCACAAACAGTGGAATTTGGGTAAATGTGGCCTGAGGTGATGGCTAGAAGAAATGTGTAGACTGCATTGTTCGTAGTAGCTACTGTTTGATTAAATGAAAAATAATAATAATAATAAATATATATATTACAAAAAAGGACAGTTTAAAGATTTGATCTCATGTCCGTGATTGCAGACATAACATTGTATACAGAGATAATTTCACCTACGGACAGCATTTCATATGTGAAGTCATCTGCCTTGTTGTTGTCTCTTCGTTCTCTGTATGAACGTTGTGGCTGGACTGCAGCCAGAGAACAGTATGTACAGCTCTGATCACAGCACAAGTCTGACCACTTCCATGTGGTGTTGAAGATCCAGCAGCAATGTGTGCGACATCTTACTGTTGTTCCTTTGCAGTTTCTGGCAGGTTTTCATGATTAGGGACCACAATGGAAATAAGCCTCGGGACTTTATTGTGTTACCCTGACTTGTTCCTTTTATGTAACCACTCAATACCTTGGCAGAGCTGTTGTTTTTAAAATGAAACTGCCAAATAAAATCAATCAATCAATCAGTCAGTTAATCAATCAGTCAATCAATCATGATAAATGTCACTCTGACACAGTCTAAGCTTTGATTTGTTGAAGTTTACTCCTATACTATGATGAGGCTGATTATCATCTAGTTACATTTTCTACATTTTTGAGGTGGAGTTTCCCTCCCTTACTATTGTTTTCTAGTAAATGGGTGCAATGCTTTCATATTATGCTGCATCCATTGTTTTTAAAAAATAAAATATATTCAAATATTTTCTTTTTTCTTCTTATCTATCTTATTGTAAGTGTTTTCTATCTATTTTTGTTTGATCGGTTGGCCATGTAGAAAGGGTGCCATTATACACACATTATGTAGGTGCAGGGCTATTAAAAGACAGCATCGACAGGAAAAAAAAAAAGTCCCCACACACTCCAAAGCCACAGTGCACATAATGCATTTTAGCAAATTGGGCAATGTTGAATCCCACACTCATATATATACACACATTTTGAGATATTTACCCACCACCTGCTAGCCTATGTTGAGTGTGTTTGTGTGTATATATATGGGTGTAGGATTCATTTTAACACATTTTGACCTGAAAAAGATTGAAACATTGTCCATTTGAATTAAAATTGTGGCTTGGAGGTGAGTGTGAGGTGAGTGAGGTGAGTCTTTTTCAATGATCCCTTAAGCATAATATCGGCACGATGTAATCAGTTTTGTACCAATATATATTTTGCTTTTTGTCATGTTAGCCATTTGCTGATGAAGCCATAATCCGATGAATGAATACTCTCCTGCACCTGGCCTTAATATATAGGATGAGATGTGCATCCGACCATCCATCTGCAATCTCTCAAAAAGCCCACAGCGAGCAGACAAGATTCAGCCAATGAATATGTAGAAAATTTATAAACAAAGCCACATTTTCTTTGCTGTAATAGAAAAAAAATGCTGCAACAGTTGTGCAACAATGTGTTAACAACCCAATTCACTGTAAGCCCTTTACTTGGAGGTATTATCAGTAAACAGCCTGTCAGACAAAGGCAGCAGGCCTTGACAGAGAGAGTGCCGTATCACCGACAGTTTTTGTTAGTGTTACACTGGGCCATTTAAACTCCACCAAGCTCGTTAGCCTAGATCCAGCCCTGCAGCCAGCCTGCTCATTGTGCATCCAGCACACTGAATCATTGTGTCGGAGGATAATCCATACAGGGTAATTGGTACACCCAATCATGCAACACATGAGGAGAGTGAGATTTAGGTATGGATGGATGAGTGAGTTGATCCATCAGTTATGTAGATACTAAGTACTTTTAGGAATGATCTTGATAATGAATGTGAGCAGAGGAATGTCAACACAAAAACTCCATTCTCAAATTCATCAACATTTCTTTCAAAAATGGCGTCACGTACACACACATCAGAGTCGAGGGAGTCCAGCTGGGTTAGGTCATGACACAGTGGCCCGGTCAGGCCTGTAAGCAGGTGTGTGTTTTTGTGTGTGGCAGCAGGTGTAGTATTAGGTCATTAAAGGATTTTGCTTTTAGAGGAGAGACCACCATGTGGCTGATTTCAGTCCATCTATCTAACTATATATATATATATATATATATATATATATATATATATATATATATATATATATATATATATATATATATATATATATATATATATGTATATAGATAGATAGATAGATAGATAGATAGATAGATAGATAGATAGATATAGATATAGATATAGATATAGATACAAACACACCCCTCTGTCCAGCTTGCAGCAGGTCTGTGTGTTGGAATGGCATGACATCTCACACACACACACACACACACACGCATACGGTGGAACAAAGGGAGCAGGCAGCAGAAGTTGTGATGTTGTGTGTGTGCGCATGTGTGTGTGTGTATGTGTGTGTGTCAGGGAAGGGGGCAGGCTGGGCTAGGGGTGGGGGGGGGGGTTGGAAACTCCATATGGGCACCCCACCCCTTGTATCCCCTCCTTCCCCCTACAAACAGGCAGATGTCAAATGGGACGTGCCTCCCCGATGGGGCACAGGGTCACACTGCACAGGGGTAAATAACAGAACAGGAGGGACAGAGAGAGAGAGAGAAAAAAATGTCTTCCTGCCAACACCCCCCCCCCCCCCCCCCCCCCCCCCCCATCCCCCTTCACCAAAACACACCAAAAGAGACATATACACATGCTAGCTGACACAAACATGCCAACACATAGCCCTGGGCACAGCAGCATTACAACCAGCAGAGTTGTATTTTGAAGCTTTGAAAGTAGCAAATTAAGTCTGACTTTTGATCAAACTGAGTTGGTCTTAGTTAGGTTTTCATGCAGGAAAAACTAGAGGATTTAAATCCCAAAACGAATGAACAAATGAGCAAACATGAGGAATGTGACTAAAATACAGACTTCATTCATTACTATTATATGTAACACCCATGTCTGATCTCTTCTCAGATAATGTTGGCGACTTTTTAAGGATTTTATCAAGTTCAGTGGAGCAATTATTGTAATTTTCTTGTACTTTCTATTTTTTATTGTTGTATTTTGTACTGCACTGCATGTCTTTTTTTCTTTCCTTTTTTTGCAATAAAATCTTAGGAGAAAGCCTTGCAGATGTGTTTACACTCTAAATGCTATAACATTTAATCCATTTATTTCTAATATTTAAGTCTACCCTCACTGACAGTACAATTCAGCAGCACTATAAACTAAATTCTCCAAATTGACCCTAAAATTTTTTCTAAAACACGTGAACATCATTGCTGCCATGAGGGAAGCCTTTCTTGCAGCTCTGTTGTATTAAACTGCATAGTGTCAGCTATGTGTACCTAATAAATTGGCAGTTGGAGAGTGCGTAACGTAAATTGCTCTTATAAAACCCAGTTATTGGTGAGTGTTTGTCTGTATGAATGTATGCAGATCACTAATGTGTCTTGCACTATGTGACTATGACGGGAGATGCAACTAGACTCAAGGACAGGTGTCAGTTGTGTGTGTGTGTGTGTGTGTGAAGGTATGGGCTGCAGTCCTAAACAAAGCAAGGGAATGGACACACACGCATACACACACACACACACACACACACACACACACACGCATACACACACACACACACACACACACACACACACACACACACACACACACAGGCTGCTCTCTGTGTATTGAGCCCTGAATGGTTACGCCCGCAGGGCAGGAGTAAGGTTACTTTACATACTGCACTTACAGCTCCCTTTACCACTGGGGTATAAAATGGATTTGAATGAGAAAGAGGGGAACAGAGGAGGGACAGGGGGGGAGGAAGGGGGAGGAGGAGGAGGGCCGGGGGACTCCCTTTGTGTAACAGGAGGTCTGCTGCTGCTCTGGCATGACTATGGAGATGGAGGAGCGGGGTCACTCTCCCTGCTCTCCCTCCCTCTGTCCTTTTACTATAGGCTGGCTACTCTGTCTCTCCTCCTCATCCCTCCCTCCCTCCATCCTTCCCTTCCTCCCTATTAGCATAGCAGCTGCCTGATACAGGGCGTAGGGTGGGGAATGGCCAGGTTGCTGTGTGCATATGTGTGTGTGAGGGTGTTTTGTGGAGGGAGGGATGTTGGGGGGGGGGGGTGGTAGTATGTGTGTGTGTGTGTGTGTGTGTGGTGGGGGGGGTCCAGTCAATGGCGGTCCGTCTGGCTGGTGAATAGCAGCTAAAGCAGGCCCCCGCAAGCTAGACAAAGGAGCCGGGAGGGAGGGGATGGGGTCGGGGTGTGCGAGGGAGATGGAGGGAGGAGGGAGGGGTGGAAGAATGAGGCAGTGAATGGAGCGCCTTGTCACTGGCGCTATGGAAAGAAGCACAGAATGAACTGGAAGAATGAAAGAAAAGTTCAAAAAGGAGCGGAGGGCAAGGAAAAGACCGGCCCGACCACCTGTCTCTCTCTCTCTCTCTCTCTCTCTCTCTCTCTCTCTCACTTTATTTCTTTTACTCCCCTTCTTACTCACAGGCAGACTTTGGGGAGGGGGGTGTTGACTGGTCGTGTTTAGCGACAGACATGTTTTTGTTTTTGCAGAGAAAGTGCAGTATCAGCAGGATTTAAAGCTCACTGTCATCCACCAGCATCAGTGACTGAATGTGTTGTGGACATCTCTCTGTGTTGATTTTTGATGTACACTGTGTTTCAAATGATTTTGGGAAATGACAGCAATAATAAAAGTAAGCAACATTGAAAATTAGCCTGTCGCCTTCTTTGACATCAACACTTGTCATGAGGGAAACTTAGCCAGAGGGGAAACTGTCTTATTAAGTGTTACATGTGAAACCTTTTAATTGCAGATTTGTTGTATACAACTTCATTTCTCTGTGAACCACTCCCTGTGATTAACTGAAATGCTGCATACAACAAGAATGCTTTATAGAGAAACTATGAAGAAAGAAAAACAGTTACAACTATACAGACTTACTTGAGCAAGTACAAACAGTGATTAATGTTAGAGTTAACTAACTGTGCCAAGATAGTGGGAAGCTGGAAAGTAATCTTGTTGACTTCTGGGGAGTTTTGAGTCACATCGTGTGACATAGATAAAGACTTCTATAATTATATCCCATCACAAAAGAAAAAGAAACAGTCAGTATCTTGTACATTTCCATTCGCTCTGAGTCAAGTTACCAAAAAAATATGTCATTAAAGCACAAGAGCTTCGTGGGAAATTCAATGTGCTGTTTACTACCCTCGATTACTACCTATGGCCACAGGGGCCCAGCCCCAAACAGCAGACTGGCAAAGTTAGAGACTAGCTGGTGGAACATTTAGCAGCTACAGCAGCAGATATTATCATCCAGAGTTGGTGGAGACAAAAACAGAGAGTAAATATTGTACTTGTATTCATCAGGTGGACAGAAACTTGACTCCAAATGAATGCTAATGTTGCTCCATGTCTGCTGCACGTGTAAATAAGCAACTTTGATAACTCTTGCGCCAGAGTAACAATAAGATGGCTGAAGAATCAATAATTGCAGGTTTTATTTTTTTAAATAATTGCAGAATATTAAACAGATATTAGTTTTTGCCATTTAATTAACCTCATGCAACAAATTCCCAAATTCAACCAAGCTGTATCTATGGCTTCATTATGTGAGACTGACCTGACCACAAATTTTGTGAAAAAGGTTTATTAAAAAAAGTTTTAAAAAATACTTTTATACATCCCATTGTTTGATGTCATCATATAACAGAGTCAAGCCCATGCAGTATCTGAGAACATGTTTATGAACTATGTTTCACACAGACAGGTGTGTATGTTGTGGAAATGTCACTGAACAGTTGTGAGCACTACAATACTGATATGCCAGGACTGCTCTCCTCCTGTGTCATAATTGATTAATTATCGTGAAGCTATTTAAAGGCCCTACGCACCCACGCAGGTATTTTCAATTACTCTGTCTGATTAGACATCTATTCAGGTGTAAACTGGGTGGAGAGATCAAGTGTCATCAGCAAACTCTACATAATAATAGGAATGACAACAGTGTAAATCTCACTGCCCTATGGATTGCAACAAAACTAAAAGTGAGCCTTCAAGTCAACCAAGTGTTGCATGTACACATCCACACAGCCCTGAGAGGAACTCTAATCAGACAACATATAAAAAACACCTGTATGGGTGGACGTTGGTAATGTAGGGGCTTTAACACCTTAATTGAGTCACTATGGTTACACTGCAGTTATTAAGGTAAAATATTGCAAACCAATAGCAGTGGTTGACACTGCCTTAAAGTAGCAAATGATAAATCTGTCATAAGGATCAATAAAGTGCTTTGCGCAGTCTTAAGTTGGAAAAATTGTAGTATAAGTTAGTTTCACCTTAACAAACCAAGGTCATCTGAGCAGCATCATAGGTGTCATGTGGAGGCCAACAAGAAAACATACAATTCAACACACTGGAACAACTGTTAAACGTCTCTGTGTAGTAAGTTCCTCTTTATGTGGTTGTCATCACCCTGCTGGCCTCCCTAGCAACTCTAAAAGTTCCTCATATGTGTTCCCATCCCAAATACAACAGATTTAATTCAGACAAGCCTTGTATTACACTACTAATCAGTCAGACTGCGAACATGTCAATAGCAAGGTACTTTGAGGAAGTCAGACAAACGTTCTCACAATCAAAGATCATTGTCGACGTGCTGAACAAGAGCTGTTATAAAAATGAGGAATTAGGTGTTGCAAAACCAATTAAGTTGCATTTTACACACACACGTACTCACAAGACATCCAGATAATCTTCTGTCTTACGGATCATGTGTAACCGTTCAAATGAGGGGTGTAAGCATGGGTATGAATATTTTATGAGGCACTGAACAATGGCTTTTTGAATGGAGACAAGAGATTATCCCACAGATGCACTTGATTGCAGCTGCTGTAACATCGATAAACCGACAATATTTAACTCAATTTATGTGTGAAAAATGAAAACAGGACTGTAACCTCTTATATTTGCCAATGGGGCTTGTTCATTTTGAAACAATGTACCCCTCTCTCAAGTTTTGTGGACTTCCAACAATTCCCCCAAAAACAATTCATCTGATTTTCTCTCACTGTCTTCTCTACACAAATTCCTCCCAAAAATGCCTTGTGGAGCAAGCTGCTCCGTGCGCAGGCCAGACCGAGACAAGCAAGGAAAGCCAAGGCACATGAAGAACCTATTAGGGGGCCTAGCAGCCAGCAGCAACCCTGGGAGGCCAGCCAACTCAGTGTGTGAACAATGGGAACCCAGCTCAACAAAAACATCCTGCAGAAGTGAGAGCCTGGGAGGGAGAGAGGGAGGGAGGAAAGGACAAGCAAGCAGCAAGCCAGATAGCCCCGTTCAGCCTGCCACGGTATCAAAACAACGAGGGGCTGGTGTTTTAGAGGAGCTAACTTTCCTGGTGTTGAGTTTGCATCTGAGACTTATAACAAAAGAAATGCATCAGATGGGTGCACTTGATGTGGTCAGTGCAGAACATTTGAGCTGAGGTCATAGATGGTTCAGCCGCAGAGCAGAAAGCAAGTTTAACAGCTGCTCTAACAATAGAATGAACTTATACATGACCAGATGTAAGATGCTGCTCCTTTTTGTTTTTCACATAGCATTTAAATTCAGTATCATACTGAAGTGAAATTGCTCAAACCACAAAAAAAAAAAAAAAAAAAAAACGTTACACTATTTTCATAACATCTGCAACCTCTCTTTACTCAAGCATTAACAGTTAACTGCAGGTCGACACCCAGTGAATGTTGCAATATGAACAGGTCCAACATGTAGAAAGATGTATTGTAGCGTTGGTTTTCCCACGACCCTCCCATAGCCATGCAATATCAGTTGCAGCTCAACATTTCCATGAACCAGGTAGAAGAACATGACTCAATCACAGGTGTCATTTCAAATTCACATGCACCATGAGCAGAATGCAATTGGACAAAATGTGACATACGGTGGGCTGCAAGTCACCTTCTCTTATCGCACGTGTGTTTTCTCAGTGCTACAAGTACAAGAAACCAACACAAAGCACAGAAAATGACACGAACATGTTCATACCGGTAAGTACAGAACACACACAGACACACTAACACAGTGTTTCTCAGTTTTTTGGCTTATAATCACCCTAATGAGGTGCGAATGGTTAACAGCTCTAGCCAACCATTTTCAGGGCCCATTTGATGTATCACTGGAGAGGACAAAGAGTCTCAAAAGTACATATTTCACAAGAAAACTCACAAAAATAGAAAATAACAAGTAAGAATGTGTTTTGTTCCCTTTAAACACATCAGCTTTTTTCAGAACCAGTGTAATGCAGCCTAGGGGAATGGGCAGTTCAAATGAAAGAAAGTAAAAAGACTATAAATAATGAGTGAAAGACATATTAAAGTGTGTGCAAAAGAAAAGAGCGAAAGAAGGCAGCAGCAGGTTGTTAGTAGAGAGCAGACTTGCAGTGCAAAAGCTCTCGGGCCTTAATGGTTAGAAAGAGAGCACAAGAGAAGAGTGTGTGTTGGAAAGATTTTTGAGTGAGTGAGTGTGTGTGTGTGTGTGTGTGTGTGTGTGTGTGTGGTTGGTGGTGGGGAAGGGAGGGGTGGGGGTAACATAAAACCAGCTCTCCCACAACACACACAGGGGAGGTTACCCTTCTTTAAACTGAGCCTACCCACAATGCACTGGGCTCTTTTATCCCGGCAGTGAAAGGATGAGGCCAGATGAATGACAAAAGGAGAGAATGGGGATCTGGGCTGGGCCCGGCTTGGAAGACAGGGAGGGAAAAGAGGGAGAGAGAGAGATAGAGAGAGAGGAGGGTGGGGGTGAAGGGAGGAGAGGGGGGGGGTCCCAAACCAACCTTTTCTATGAAAAATGCAGAAGAAGGGAGGGGGAAGGAGGGGGTGTGAGCCAGAGAAACACCTAACTTTTGCTTGGGAGATGAGGAAGAAATGTATGCATACACAGAGAATTTTTGAGTTTAATGATTTCTTTACTGGCTTGTACACAAACGTACAAAAATAATACAGCACTCATCTCCACATGACATAACGTCATCATCACAGTGTTACAAACGTTCAAAAAAATAAAAAGGATACAAACACAAACAAACGAACAAAAAGAAAAACCAAACATGATGGAACATCTGCATCACTCATGAAAAAATCAGCTGTTTCCTCTTGCTTGAAATGAAGCAAGACCAGAAACACAACTTGGTCCAAAGAAGTCAGCACTTATTTCTTTTTTGTGTTTTTTTGTTTGTTTTTTAAAAATCATCTCACTCATGTATACACCAATCCGGCGGCTGGCTCCTTACGTCATAAATGTTATGACCCTGGTAAGCCAAACAACCACACAACCGTGCAATTTTTAATCATGTTACAATGATCTTACCATCAAATGTATTATTCCCCTTTCAACAAAAAAACAGGAAGACAGCACTTCAGAAAAGAAAGTGCCCCAAGATATCATCATCATCATCATCATCATCAGCGTCGATATATATATCCATATGTATATATACATACACCCAATCACAGAGATACACGCATCTTTGTTCAAAAAACATCATGTTTTTTCCACAAAGTAACACACACATTAGGACATTATCACCTGGAGCATATATTTATACAATAGTATTTTGTTGTGTTTGATTTTTTTCTATTCAGAAAAAATTAAAATGTTGACACATAAAAGCCAACTTTTCAACAACAGTCATCAGTGCAATATTCAAACAAACAAAACAAAAAAAAAAAAAAAGAAAAAGAAAAAAACATCAAGTTTAAGACAAGCGATGCATATTTCATTTGTTGCCTGATACCAATCTATACCTTGATGTAGTGGATCTATCGCTTAAGTTACTTGTGGTTGTTCCAGGTTTTTTTTAAAAATGGGAAGTTTGTCAGTCTGGATGACTGGTTTAACACAGCAACACAGGGGACCTCATGAGAAGCACACAATCACACACACACACACATACACACACTTCAAATAAAAAAAAAAAACTTTCTCATCAGCTTCTCATGAGGTGAACTAGTGCTGCTGTGAAGCTTCTATACAACTGTTGGCCATTTGAGCAGTAGGCTTAAAAATAACATCAACATTAATAAAAAAAAAAATTAAAAAAAGAAACATACAAGCAGCATTGATACAAATGTTAGGGTGCCATGACTTTCAAAATGCAGCAGGCAAGTTTATGAAACCAATTTTTTTTTCCTTTTCTTGTGTCATCCTGCAATAATAGTCATGTGTTGTTGTTTTTAAAGTCTTCATCGTCCAACAGTATTAGGGTCCTGCTCAGTAGTAGTAACTATTCCAAAGCCTTGGCTCCTGCAGTTACCCCGTACAAACACTGGGGGCGCACAAGGCTCCGCATATTTTGTGCAATAAAACTCCCTGCATTTACAAGTCATGCGATACAATTCCATTTTTTTTTTTGTATGACTGGAAAAATAGAAAATAAAAACAGGCTGATGAAGACAGAGAGAGAGAGAGAGAGAGGAGAGAGAGAGAGAGAGAGAGAGAGAGAGAGAGAGAGAGAGAGAGAGAGGTTTATAGGGAAAACATGCAACAATGGCAGTGTATGTATGTGTGTGTGAAAGAGAGATAGTCAGAGAGAAAGACAGACAGACAGACAGACAGAGAACCACAGACTCCCTTTCAGAAAGGCAAAAAAATGATGCTTGTCAGAATTGGTTTGGTTGTAGTGTAAAATAAACTGTCCCGACTGAGGATGCAGGAATTGGGGAGGAGGGGGGGAGTTCATTGCATCTTCTGAGTGAAGTCCATCCATCTGTCTGTTAGGCTACATAGCAAAAAAAAAAAAAAAAAACACATACTGGCATGTAGATGACCACAGACAAACTGTGAATCTCTTCAGACTCCAAACAACGTGGCAGAGTGGTGAAAGAGCTGAACAACTTGAGAATACTTAATAGTCGAGGTAGCTGGCAAAAGGCAACCAAACAAAGTCCTTTGATGGGAGGGAGAGTGAGAGAGAGAGGAAGGGGTCCTCGTCAGGGTCAACAGGCTGTAACAGAGGGGTTTCTGGGATGGTTTACCTCCACACGGGACAGTTTATACTACGAGTCTGAAGCAGCTTGCGTCACCCTAGATATTCTTACACTTATAGATTTAAAAAAAAAAAAAAAAGAAGAAGAAGAAGAGGAAGAAGAAAGAAGAAGAACCACAACATATTTAAAAATGCATCTTCTCAATGTACCTTCATAAATACAAAAAAAAAAAAAAAAAAAAAAACCCAGCCTGCTTTCACAGTGATGACTAGGATGTTAATAAAATACTGAAAGGAGATTATAAAGTGAATTCCAAATGCGACTTTTTTTTTGATACAAAGCGAAAGCAGCGGTTTTAGTAACACAATGACCATTGGCAAAGTGGTCGCAACTGGCCTGAAAAAGTTGGACGCCAGCATGGCAAGATCTGCAGAGCGCATTCAGCTACTGTCTCTTTTTCTTTTCATGAAAAAAAAAAAAACAAAAAAACAAAAAACAAAGTAAAGCTATTGTGTACAGTACTTCACAACATTGATGAAGCCATTTGTTGTTACATAATGATTACACATCTGAAAAGCGTGTTGGATAGCCATAATGCCGCTCTTTGAGTTAAAAAAAAAAAAAAAAAAAAAAAGAATCAATTAATTTCTTTAAAAGAAACAGACCTCTGGTAGCCAACAGAGGGCAACCCTTCTTCTCTTGTTCAATGTGTCTTCCCTTTCAGATATTCCAGCATGCAGCCATGTAGCATCAAGTGCCGTGTTTCATATAAAATAACTTAAAAGAAAAAAAGGGTTTTTAACAATGAGGAGCAACAGGTCAAATCTGCGCCCCCTCCCACAAAGAAACTATTCAACTATACTGAGGATGGGAGGTCATGTATAGAAAAAAAAACTGGGCCATCTGCACTCTGGAGTCCAAACACACACATCTGATGCACAAAGACCGGCTTCTTTTATAGTGGACGACACGATCTAGTATACACATTCAAGAGGAAAGCTTTAGTACCAACAAACTCACCGAAATGGCGTTTTCTTTTGTTAAAAGATTCGTGTTGAAGCACTTGGTGTGTGTGAACCATGTGGTGTTTCACTCAGGAGTGCAGAGAGGGCCCCGTTTGGTTTACAGTGAGGGAAGATTATTGTGCAGGTCTATGTTTTATTTCCTTTTCATATAATTTGGCACAACTATGTAGATAATGGCAGTTTTTTTTAAACTTTTTATAGATTTTTTGCTTTTAAAAGAGCCTGGCTTTCCCGTGTGTTGCAGTTTTATGTTCTACTTCTTGTTGTTGTTTTGTTATTTCTCTTTCTTTTTTCTTTTTTTCTTTTTCTTTTTTTTTTACCTGACAGCAGAGACAGATCACCGGGCGCCAGAGGAGTACTTGGCCTTGGTGATGAGGTATAGCACAATGTCTTGGTGGCCCCCGAAGGCGGCGATGTGTAAAGCGCTCCACCCTTCCCTGTTGGCCAGCCGGATATCTGCACCAAACTTCACCAGCAGTTTTACCAGCTCCAAGTTCCCGTCAATGACGGACTGGTGGAGAGCCGTCTGTCCTTCTGGCCCAAAGGAGTTGACGTTGAACTCGCAGTTTGTCATGTTCTGCAGCAACGAGTGCAGCTCCTTGGTGTTGCCCTTCTTCACTGCCTCCTGGAAAACCCTCTGCGGCGCGGAGCAAGTCGACACATCCGCCTGGCTCATGGTTGCAGCTCGCTGGAGGGTGGTGGTGGTGGGAGGGTTGTAGGGGGGGGGGGGGGACCAATAATCCTGCCTGGGTTCTAAAGCTGATAATAATCGTCTTCTCCCTGTTGAGCGTCTCTGGTCTGGTAACAATGCCACAGTTACACTGGATTATAACCAGTTATTAAGGCACTTTAAAGTATTAAAACAGAAAAAAAGATAACTGTATATATCCCAAAAAGGACAAGAGAGGAAATAACACACTTGGTGTGCAAAAATGTTAATATTTGAGAGATCCTAAAATCCCTAAAACATAAAGGGTGCTCTCAAGCGATCCAGGGGTCTCTGGATGTAGTTTCCCCTCTGTAGCAGCAGCAGGTAGCCTAAAGCAGGGGATGGAGAAGAGAGACACCTCCGACTTCACTTGGGGAAGTTAGAAGTTTGAGCACTATCTCCACAGGGCAGCCTCCTCGTTGCTGGATCCCCGCAGGTTTTTTTTCTTGACCTGTTTCCTGGCTACACGTCCTGGTTATATGTCGCTGTTCATGTGGCCAGGGGGGTCTGAGAAAGACAACAAAAAAGACAAGAGAAGTCCGCATGAATCCCGATTCTTCACCAACAGATTGCGACAGGGACCCCCACATTCCGCCACATCCAAGAGTGAGAGATGAGACCTCCGTGCGCACACGTTTACGCACGGATACATTTGCCACTAAATATGTCTGGAAGTGTAATCCGCTGCAGATTTGTGACTTACCTCTGACAAATGGACGGGTCCGTAGCGACGAAAACGATAGAAATCCACCGTGTGGCCCGGTCTGTGTCCTCCGCGCGGTCCGAGTCTCTGCCCTGCGCTGCGCTCTGGGGGAATATTTTACGCGTCCTTTATTTGCATGACAATACCTTCCCAAAGAATCAACTGTGGAGGAATGGGCGGAAACCCGGGGAGGTTATAGGCTGCCGGCTCGGTGAGGGGGAGGGACCAGGGCTCTGTGAATGTGCAGGGAGGGGGCGTGGTCTACCTAAGGGGGGAGCCAAATGTTGCTGCAGCGATATTAAACAAGCCGCCCGCAGCAATATTATGGTGAGCTCTATATCCGATCTCCTGTAGCTGACCCCAGGAAGCGGACTGAAAGCCAGAGGCACGGTGCTGCCAGAGCTGTAAACCGCTGAGAAAAAGGGCTGTAACGCTGTAAAGGATCATCCACTGGATTATCATCAGAAGGAACTTGAAACAAAAAGTCAATCAAGTCTCACTGACAGGGATGTAAATGACTAAACAGCATCAGTGAGGATTTTATTTATGCAAAGCAAAAAGGCTACTGAACATAAGAGGAAGTTCTCTCTGAAAACACAATTTGTGAGATACTTTTACGCAATATTAGTATGATGTGACATTCATTATGCTGCTTTATAGGTAAAAGTTGGAAAGGTATTTCAATCACTCCTGGTTTCACTTTCTTAAAAGGAAAAAAACACAATTAGCTTGTGTACTAATAGTAAAAAAGAAAAAGAAAAAAAGTTCAAGACTTCTTTTTTGAGTAAAAGAGTATCTGGACTCATTAACGTCCTTTCATGTTAAATGGGGGCTGAAAAGGTGCTGATAATGACATGCTATCCAGGAGAAGGTATGCTTTACAGCTATGCGCTGCTGCAGTTAACCGGTGGCTCAACTTTCTCTGCAATGTCACCCTGAAATGAACGGACTGACCTGTAAACATCTCAGTTCAATTATGCACAAATATGAAATTCAATAAAATGCGAGCACCTGTTGTAAAGAGATACGTTGTTTAGGGGACACATCTCAAATGAACAGGCTACGATTTAAAACAGGAAGAGTTTCATTCTTGTTTTCAACACTGACACTAAACATTTAAAGCCGTGTGATCTCTCAGGATAGTGCCTGCTGCCTCTGAACCAAATGGTAACGACAGTAAAATAAAGAAACTCAGACAGTGTCACAATCTCATAATAAAAAACACCTCTGAGGAGGAGATTATAGGTGGCTGCTTAAATCATAAAGTGCGGGTATATTCCGGTTGTTTTTAAATGACTAGACGGTGGGACTTCAAAATAACAAAAGCCCTGCGCTACTTCCTTTCTGCAAGTGAAAAGAGGTGACGCTGCGCGCAGATTGACACGCCGCTCAGCTGCCCCCACCACCGTGGGAACTGGGCGCCTGTGTGTGTGTGTGTGTGTGTGTGTGTGTGTGTGTGTGTGTGTGTGTGTGTGTGTATGTGAGTAGGAAGGTGGTGGTGATAGATATTGATAAATAGAAACAGTTAGACAGAAAGAATGTATGTGAAAGTGCCAGAGATGGATAGACAGAAGGAGAGAGAGAGAAATATGTGGAAACCAAACTAGGTAAATAACCTCCCTTGGGCCGTTTGCTCCGTTTGGTGTACCCATACTTCGTCTCATCTGTGTAACACTTTAAACCGCTCTCCGCTCTGATGGTTTGGCGGCTTTCACACTGTCCTCTTTTTCCCACACTCTGAACTGTACATTTGGCGCACGTCTGTGGCTGCATCTGCCTGCGTCTGTGCGTCAATATGTGGGAGAGTCACATCCAAACATAATAGGTCACAGCCCGATTATTTCATTCAAAAGAAAGTATGAAAAATATTAATCCGATTTATTCCTGATAGATAACAGTCTGTGGTAATTAGGAACAGTGTAGAATCTACAAGGACTCGAGAGAATGCGTGATGAGGAACAGTCATGTTCATTATTTTTCGATATTAGCACATTATGAATGCAACAAGATCATTGTTAGAGCTATAGCAGGTGTCAATGTAATTCGTAAATTGGGCTATCTGAAACACAGCTGAAGTAAACAGCTCAATTCTAAATCGGCGCAGAAGTCGGTTTATTATATTAACCACAAACCATAGAGACCATATTTATGCTTCATGTTACATTACTACAGAAATTAACTCAACCACGGGTGAAACAAACTCTAAAAAATTATATATAAACACCCCGATTTTTCGAGTTGTCATGTACTCGGAAGTGTCTCAGTATAGAAGCAGTCACTTCCACCTCGCCCATTATTTTTCCATACCAGAATACCTCAGAGTTACTTACTAATTAGATTGATCTCGAGTTATGAAAAGTTCTATGTAAGCAATAAGATGAGTCGAACTCAATTGCCCGGGTCCATTATTTTCTTTAACAAGACAATTTAGAGTGCATTATCAAAGTTTAAACCGTGGCTGCTTAAAAAAAGCACTTTTGTGAAATTTAAAGGATAGAGAGTGTGGTATGTTGTTGATGTGTGTGGTAAAGTTAGTTTCACCAGTGAGTGAAGTGATGGGTAGAAAGTACCGTTGCCATGGTTATCTGTATGCACACCAATCTAAAACGTGGTTTATCTGTTGACCTTAATTAGCCTATGTTTAAAGGTGTTAAAGTATACATTATAATCTTACAGACAATCAGAAACAAATATTAAATGTGACCGTGGTGAAAGTTTAGATATGTTTCAGAACTTTGTCGAAATCAAGATCTTTGACTTTAGGAACTGCTCATGCGAGAATACAGGATGGACCTTAGGTCAAAGTGTTCGTGGGGGGTAACTGTGATTCATCTGTTTTGGATACTTTTAGGTGCATCTGCAGGTGACTGTTCGCATCTGTGCCGACTATTTTCTGTTTGTTCCTCTGCAACAAGTGGCCCACAGCTGCAAATGCTCCAAAACAAAGACCGTGGCTCTGACTCATTCATAGAAATGTGGTGAGAACCTAATGCAGACCTTTTTAAAACATTAAAAGGGTCTAGGTACTCACCACATCTAAACAGATGTGTGTTCCTATCAACAGTCGTCATATGGCACAGCATTGACCCCCATAGGCACATACGCATAACTTTCAGGTTGTGGTTACTCTTTTTTTGTGGTAATTTCGGATCAGTATACGTTTTGATTATGTTTATAAATGTGTATGTGTGTTTTTTTTCTTCGTAGGGTTAGGGAATGGTGCAAAACATCTTCTGGAAAATCAGGAACATCTGTCCGCTATCAGAACTTTGGCTGCAGTGCGTCTGGACACTTGGAAAACATTTGCACAGACCGCAGGAGCCAAAAGTTTCTCCGATTGGATGAGTTTCTCCCCCAAACTCTGTGGCATTTGCTCTCCTCTCGTTGCCCCCCACCACTTTGCTCCTGCAGTCTGTCTCGGTAATGTTTCTCTGGGAAGCAGCCAGAATCAGATACAATAGGTATACTTGTTCAAGGACATATAAAACACCGTTTTTAAACAATCATTCGATTTCTCTTTAAGCCCCAATTATTACCACACTACATATGTAAAGAACTATATAATTGAGATAGAACAGAAAGGGCTAAACTTTAGTTTAAAGTGACCAAAAAGGTGTTCCATGCGTGCGTAAAAGCGCACGCCAATAATAATCTTTTAAGTCATCTTTAAGTGAGGATGGTCAGGTTTCGCTGGCACAGAGGCTTCGGTAAGGAAAAATCTCCTCAAATTCCTTAATAGTCATGACAAAGATAATACAGGTCTATTCTGGTTCTATTTGTGCGGTCATATCTCTGTTCTATTGCTGTGTTGATAAACAAGGCGTGTTTTTTTCAGCGACAGAGAAAGAACCCAGAGTCGTGCGTGCAGCGCAGTGATGTGTGGCTGCCTTGTAAACGGACCGCCGGATAGATCGGGGCAGCTCGGTGCGCAGGGCCGAGGTTTGGCGCCGAGACCCGGGGCAGCTGGGGCCAGACGAGACGGGAGGAGCCTCCCGTCCCGGGATGTTGTGCGCACGCATGTCGCTGAAGAGGAGAGCCCAGATAGGAAAAACAAGAGGGAGAATAAATGTAAAACTGTCACGTAGAAATGTCGATTTTTTTTTTCATCAGGACGCTTTGGCAACATTGTTATTGGACATTCTTGCCAGAAAGCATGCTGAACTCAGAGAGAGAGAGAGAGAGAGAGAGAGAGAGAGAGAGAGAGAGAGAGAGAGAGAGAGAGAGAGAGATGACGTTTTACCGGGAAGGAGGGCCTTCTGAATCCAATTCATTCCGGGCACCACGTGTCCTCGGAGCGTGGGAAAGAGGCGAGCTTTTCTTCCCAGCAAAGAAAGAGCAAGGATCAAATAACACGGTGCTGCAGCAGAAAGCTTGCGCTCTGCAGAGAGGCAGGGGCTGCGACCACCCGGACAAGGACGGGACAAGACACACAGAGAAGGGCTTATTTGGGAGCTAGGGTGTCGACTTCATTCATCATAGTAATAAAAAATAGCAGCTTGAAGTTACAGTACTTATAATACAGTCTGCTTTTAAAAAGCGCATGGCAACATGCCAAGATTTTTTTCTGTTGTTGTGGTATTCCAGGATGTATGTTTGAGAAAAAATGGGTCATAATATATACAACTGCGTTATTAGAGGCATCCAAAAAAGTAAGCGTCTTGATCAACCCTCATTTTGGGAATGTTTTTTTTTTTAAATAATGTCACGTTCCGCAGACAAGATCAGACTATAGTCTCTCCTCCAGACTGATCTCAACGACCATCTTCTGCTAGAAAGCTTAGTCATGCAATCCTGATAATCATCAACTTTTTTCCACATCTGAAAGTCTAATTTGAGATAAATAAAAAAAAACTGTTTTCCCGAATTAAATGCGTGAATGAATGAATGAGTGGATGAATAAGAACAGAATCTTTCCATATGGACTTAAACTGTGAGTCAGTAGGCAAAGTAAGACGTTAAAATGTTTTCGTCATCACTATAGAAACCAGATGACATTCTCTAATAAGACACCCATTATACAGTTGTTTTAATCTTTTTGGGTGTCCACGTTGAGAAAAATGCTTTTAGCTGGTGTTTATCGTCCCTCAGTTTGCCCACATCTCCACTTTTTTTTTTCTTTCAATTTTGAGCAAAAAGATTTAGCAGAGAAAACTCAATTATAATTAATTTATGGACAACTTATTAATATTTAGAACTGCAGACATTGATTATTTTGATAACACTTGATTAATCTATTACCATTTGAAGTGTCACACTGGAGAAGGGATCCACCAAAGACTTCACAACCTGGCAACCCAAAAGTTGTTTTTATGGCTTATAACTTAACTATAAAGCAAATGTAAAAGACTTATTAAACATTAATAAATGCATTAGTTATAACATATAAATATTGCTTTATTAGTAAGTGGTAACAATACTCCTAATAAGACAGTTTGTAAAAATGAAGCAGCAAATGTATTATTTACAGCAGGAGTACCCCAAATATCTCAGATTTAAACACCAGAGTATAACTAATAAATGTATTATATCATCACAGGATGCTCTACCTGAGAACTTGTAAGTCATGTCTGAGACAGGAGGAATCCACATGATCTCCTTTTGTCCAAGACAGTTTCTTGTTGGAGTGGTAACCTAGATGTCTGATTTCCCACACGGGAGCAGCAGGTTCAGATCCGGAGTACTGAGGCTCCCCCAGCACTCCCAACAATGAACAATGAACTTCACATTCACAGCTATGGACATTTGGTAACGTTATTCTTCAGAGGTGACAATACTTATAATGCCCCAACAGATAAGTGTATTATGGATGGTGTAACATTACTTACTGCAACAAAAGACACTAAGCCTACAGTTCATAATACCCTTTAAGTTATGCAATTGGTAATATGGTGTTATGTGACATACATGTAGAGGTCCTGACCTGTCAGTCACACGTTAGGATGAAAAACGTCTTTCAAATTTAATTGATAGAAAGGAAGGGACACTAGTTGGGATCAAAACTCCTTCCAATGTTATTTGTATTTTCCACTTTTTTTTTTTTAAACAGTGACAAGAGAAAACAGCTCAGTGTTTGTGAAATGACGACATAATAATCACTGTAAGACTGTCTGTGTGTTACTTAGAAAAGCTTTCAAATCTCTTGACTTCCCACTGCAGCTGTTGTGATTCACTGAAAAAAAAAACACATTTACCTCAGTGATTCACAGTATGACCCGTCTTTGGAAATCATTGTGGCTTTTTTGTTGCAAGTTAAGTGATCAGACAAATAAAGAGCACATCTGCCAACAGTTAAGACTTCTTAGGTTTTACCTCAGCCTTACAGTATGATGCGTAGTATGTACTTGTCTAGAAAAACACAAGGAAATCTTGTTTAATTACAGAATTTTCCACAGTAGATCTTTTAAAACCTTTTTGGGCAATCCTGTGTTCTGAAAACACATCAAGCCAATGTGGGATTTGTGAACAGAGGAGAGGAGGTTGGAAAGGACGGTATGAGAAAATATGAAGGGATTCAGGCAGTATGTGTTGGGTTACTCTGTGACCCGTCTGCTCTCCAGCCTCAGGGCAGGAACCCCCCACCCCACGCTGTTAGTGTTACACCTGACAGACATCAGTGAAGCTTAGATGATCTCATCAATCTGCCCACTCTTGGTGCTACACCATCTGTTTTTTTCATTTCTGAAATACACCAAACAGTAGAAATAACTGACAGAATACAATTACTACTTTCCACAGATTACTAAATGAAAAAAAATCTGTTTATTAACATATTTAGTTTCCAGCTAAATCATTTCACTAAACATTGTACAAATGTATTCACAGAGAATGAAAATATACAGTACCATAGACTGCTAAAAACGCAGAGAAAGTGTGTCCCGTTGTGACCTGGCAGCAGCATTTAAAGCAAGGCAATAAAAAAAAAGTTTACAGAAAACTTTATGAATTTGACCCCTGAAAGATTGAAATGGAGCAAACTTGAAACATTGCTGCATATATTTACTTACTGTGCGTAGTTTGATGAAATAATTCCATGGCGAGTAAAAGTGCTCTTGAGCTCTTGATAAAGTTATTGCAATTCAAATCACGTCAATACGATCACCATGAAAAAAAATGCCACAGTATAACAGTGAATACAGTCAACAACAAAAACGATCAAGTCAAAACGCGATCACAGCATGACCTGCCTTTGGTTCACTGAAATTAAAACAAGTTGAACACACAAAAAAGGTTTAAAACCGTTGAAAATATATACGCCTGAAACGAGCTTTTGGATGACAAAAGATGAGAAAATAAAGCTTTGTCACATTATATGTTTTTTTTTTGCGTATGGCTGTCAAATTATAAAATTATCTCCTAATTTTTACCCAAATTATTTATTTTATGCAAAACAAATTTGAATTTGAAACTTTTTGAAATTGTATTGTCAGCCTGAATCCAAAAAGGCAAAATGTAAGTGTATGTTCTGTAACAGACGATTTAAATGGATTTCATGACAGCTGGCTCAATGTGTAAAATATATCTATGTTTTTTGAGGGTCAGGTTAACAGCAGTAGCTCGACATCAGTCAGTTCTGCTGTGCCACTGAAACGGGTGCCACGGCTGATTCAGAGTCCTCGTCCGTTATATTCAAGACCTCCTGAAACATGGAGAGGACACGGCCAAAGTGGGAGCCTTCCCAGAACACCTTGCCACATCTGGTGCAGACATAGAAGAGCGGTATCCTTGACAGGAGGGCAGGGGGCACGGTGTGAAGCTGTATGGCCGCCCCCCCGGGAAAGGTCAGGGTGTCGGGGTCCAGCTCTGAGAGGGAGGCCCAGCGACACTGAAGGGCATACCTGGGGAGTTCAGAGGTCTCAGCGGGGGTCAGGATGTCATCAAGCTTCTCCTCTTCCTGTTGATGGGGTTTCTGTTGTGTGCCATCAGTATCCTGGCCCTGCAGAAATCCTTCAAACATAACAAGACAATTCTGTGGCTTAATTCCTGAAAACAGAAGAGCTTGCTACAGTAGAAGTAATGGCATATGTACATTGTTATATATTCTATTCAATAATAACAGAAGTCCAATAAAAATGAACCATTTCCCATGATATTGTAGGCAGGAGTGTTTGACTGACCTTTCTGTTTAAGCATCCTGACCATGTCCTCTCTGGGCACCGCCACATACTGATCACTGTTACACGCCTGAGCAGAAAGATGAAAACAGTCATAAGCAGAGTTGAAAGAAAAGTTTTAAAAATATATTTAAAAAGATATTTAGAAATATCTTGAAGAAAAAAAAGAAGGGTATGAAAATAAACATTTTTTTATTTAGTTAGTCGCCAGGAATTTTCCCCATAATTTAGTTCTCTTCTCTCTCTTTACAGCCATACCTTGACGGTACAATATTTTTTCTTTTTTTCTTAATGTATAATATCTGTTTTCAGTATTGCACTATAACTGCTGCTCCAGTAATTTATTAAAATACTGTAAGTAACTGTTGTACTGCTGTGAATACCTCTCTTTTTAAATCTAATTTAATTTATTGTAAATGTTTCTGTTTTTAACCTGTCTCGGCGTTCATGGACTTGTGTCTGATCAAATTTATGTTAAGCTAAAGAAAAACAAATGCTCTAATTTTAAATTTGTCACACACTTTCTACTTCTGTTTTGACAAAGAACTATTTCCATTGCACTCATACAAATAGTGACAGAACAAGGAACTTGAAAGAAATTCAAACCCTGCCAACCATAACGCCCCTGCACACATGAATCAATCACTAGCTCTGTTCACACCTGGCATTTAAATGCGTCTTGAGCGATCCGATCACAAATGGATAGCTCTAAGCACAGGTGTGAATGCACCCAAGAAGCAATGAGGACGTATTGAGATTTGATTGCTCAGACCACATTCAGAGGTGTTCTGGGATACATTTTTTTTTAGCAGTGTGCATGCAAATGGAACCTGGGTCACATTGACGGACCACCTACTCAACTGACATCCTCTGTGTAGGCAGATGTACATACTCGTTCACACACTGACGGCATCATAGTAAAGTGCAAAACAACAAGAAGCCACAACAACAAGCAAAATAGATTCTCATGGATGGTTTGCACATGAAACACGCTGTCTGATTTCCACTGGTGAGAGTGAGAATCAGTACAATGGAAACTAGATGATTCATATTGCAACTGGGCAATTTGTGATGGCAAACTTCTCTTTGCTTCCCAGCAGACCAGGCACAGTAAGTGCATTGCTGCTTCTCAACGGTTACATATTTGGTCTTCGCAAACAGAAATGATTTATGTGTTTATTTGCATGTAGAGCGAGGAAGTGAGATCCGATCACAAGTGGTCACTTGAGACGCATTTGAAGACGCATTCTAATACCAGGTGTGAACTGACGTACTTAAAGCTGTCCACTTGTGTTCGGATCACCCAAGACGCATGTTAATACCAGGTGTGAACAGAGCAACTGTGTGATGTGGGCGTACTTGTCAGATTCAGAAGGTTCAAGTTTACTGAGTTTACTAGAAGTAAGGGATATCTAGTAGAGATATTTACCCCTCTCAGTCATACAGCAGTGATGTGTATGAAATTATAAGTTTACAATAGTAACGCTATAGTAATTATAGTGACCAGAGTTCACCTGTTGAAGTCAAAAAGTGTCACATCTGTGTTAAAAACAGATCTAGAGCGGGGTCGCAGAGCCTGATAACCTGTATTGGGCCATTCACACCGATGGCAAACAGACATTTTTCCCAGGTTGTTGCTTTGGTGTGAAAGGGGCTAAGTGTTACAGACAGATCAGATCTGTGTGTGTGTGTGTGTGTGTGTGTGTGTGTGTGTAGAGACAGCGTTTACGCCTCAGTAACGTTCACATGTCCGTGCTGTCCTATCCCTCTCCATGGTAAAGGTCTAACCTGGTAGGACATTAGTGACCTCTTGTTTGCCGGCCCCTTACATGCTCACACGCACTCGTCTGTGAGCCGTCCTGACAGCATGTCAGTGCTAAAAGCCTTGTCAACACACCTGAGCTCCACCCAGCAAACAACATTCCACTTAGAGATGGGCTGTAAATCAAACGACACTCTAAGACCTCAAAAAGCAAGATCCTTCACTATCTAGGGAGGCTTACTTAAAGCCAGTTTGTCTCTCTTTTAGGGGAGGGGGCTGGGGGCCGGGAGGGGGATTTAATGAAGACTGCAAATCAGGAACATGCACCCACCCAACGCAAAAGTATGTCCTATCCTCTGTGTGCTTATGCAGAGCTGTGTTTGCCTCTGTGGTAAGTGAGGTCAGGGCAGGAGAAAGCGACTAGACAGTGGAGGTGTGGGAATAGCAGAGGTGTCATCTCCTGTCCTGTCTGTGGGAATGAAGCTTGTCTCTCCTTCAGTACATTCTGTATTCGCCTCTTTGTATTCCTCCTTAAACACACACACACACACACACACACACACAACATGGATATACACACACACGCACGCACAAATTCACCACACAGACAAAACACTTTACAATTTCGCACAGGCTACACTACAGTGTGCATAAACCGCATGCATACAAATGCTCGCAAGCGCATACACATGGCTCACACATACGAGCTCTGCGGCAGCCAGGAAAACAGACCCAGCTATTTGCTCAGCTCAAAGTTTCCCAGAGTTGAGCAAGCCAGAACCTGCTCTGAACTCTCAAGACTAAGCCACAGACAGGCAGGCACACACGCACACCGTCTCACACACACGCAACCTGGATGGAAATAATTCTATGATTAATCCAAACACAGCTAGGTACAAATGCAAAGATCCTGCAGAGATCTATTAAACAAATAAGTAAGTAGAAAGTGAAATTAGTTAAATTTAGAAATGACATGATGACACATGTCGCGGTGATATTGACACATGACAGTGATGTTAATAGATGTGCAGATAAAACATATGTGTGTGCATTAATGGCCCTTATGGAAATGGACATGTCAAAATGAGCTCATTTCAAGTGGTGAGGTCTTGTGGCGCCTTCTGTTTGAATGAATACAGATGGTAGCTCAGTGCCTCCATCTAAGCTTTGAAACAGGGTCAGACCGGATGATTTTGGTGGCATTTTTTTTTTTTGTTTCTGTTTTTTTGGCTTGCTGAAGTATATGAAGACCGGGTTCTCCACAGCAACACTAGAATTTTCAGGCACCCATGTCATGAAGAGCACGAGAAGCACAAAAGCACCAAAGTCCTCAGGAGCCTCCTCCGCGGCTCCTGCACATCTTGAGACACAGAAAGCATTTGAATGACAGCATCGTCAAACCAATTTAAAGTTGGCATGTTTGCACAGGCAAAATGGCATGTTTGTGATCATCAAGAAGCACGGCATGTGGCTTCGGTCTCGCAGTCTGTGCAGGTCGGTCAGCTGAACCTTTTTGAAGTTTATATAGAACTTGACTGCCACAAGTTCACAATGTTGTGTTATTGATTATGTTTTTGTTTTTTGTTTTTTAAATCCTCCTTCAGGGTGCATGTTGCGGATTTTACCGCCATATCACTTCTCACCGCAACTAACACGCTCCTCCATATGACACATACTGAATATACTGACAAAGTCGTGGTGAGGAAATTTGCACAGCCTTTGGAAAAACGGCAGATAACATTTCGCTACTGGGTTCATGCAGGCCTTCACCTCGGTCTTCTCCTTATAACGTATGGCCACAGATGGGATCAAAAGATCAAAAGGCCACCAAAAGTTTTTTCTAGTTTTATTTAACTCTACAAAGTTTTGGGCTCTTGCTACATTGCTGCATTTTCTTACTCTCTCTGTCTTTTGTTCTTTCTGTATTTTTCAGGGAACCTCCAGCATTCTCACACTCCGTGTGGCCATGCCAGAGAAAGAATGCTCCTTGCCGTGACAACAAAGGCTATCTAAAGTGTGATACTGTGTTTCAAAGGATGGGAGGTGGTGGAAAAAAGGGGAGAGAAAGGGGGATAGTGGAGAGGAGGGAGGGGAAAAGAGTGAGGGAGGGAGATTTTTCCCTAACATGCTCAAACACACACACACACACATACACACACACACACACACGCACTGCACCGGCTCCGTAGGCAGCTCCCATGGGAAAAATCCTAGACCAATCTAAAAAGGCGGTGCTTTTAGGGCCCATGTAGGTCACATGGTCTGAGCAGCCAATTGGGCACTGATGATTTGATTCAAATTGTGGTAAGTCAGGTAAGGGGCAGCGTGGGAAACAGAGAGAAGAAATGCAAGATGCGAGCAAGACGTGCACCACCGTTTCCCTTTGAAAATGTTGTCTTTTCATCCTCAGTGTGAATTTCAAATCCAAGTAAAAGGTTAAAAATACTTAATTCCACTGTCCAAGGTTGCTGTGGTCTAGAACATATATACAGTTTATAAGAAAAAAAGAACATCTTTTCTAGAAACTACAGCATCCCTTCCAAGGAAAAATGAAAAAAAAAAAATAAAACATACAAGACCAGAGATTCATTGTTCGCTCCCATCATCCCATGTCTGGTACATTCTGCCATCTCTGGTTCCCTGTCATTCAGTTGGGCGGACATAAAATTTTGTTGCCACTGTGAAGTCATCCAGGTCCAATGAAAGTGGGACGGCATGCTGAATTGGAAAAAGCAGCTTCATGCTACCATAGAAATGATGACTAAGGAGAAGCTAACAGGCCGAAAGCGTTGACCTTTTTCTCTGCTTTCCCACACAGCTCTAAGGTCATGCTAGGTGATTTGGATACATTCCAACCGCAATGATTTTTACTGACGGATGCAAACTGTGGAAAAGTGACCTGATTTAATTTTTTTTGGCTGAACAGAAGGAAGGAGGAAAGGAGTGGAAACATTGCACTTCATTTAGCCCTCTTCCACTGAAAATGCTGACATCATTTCAGCGTTAATCATTAAATCAGTTGTTATCTTTTAGTGGAAAATAAAGGCTGAATACTAATCGCCAGTCTGCAATGTGATACCGGTGACGAAAAGACGGGAAGTCTAGTCACAAAATTCTTCTCACTGATTAAACAGTTACTGAAAGACATAAAAACCCTGATTTTACTGATTAAATCACATACTTTTTTTTTTAACTGCATACTGCTTAAAGGCAAAAGACATTTTTTTACATTTGTTACAACACACCATCAGATAATGAAATGCATCCAAATTACGGTTAAATTACAACCAATCCTCTCATGCTGAGAACTAAATAATAAGTAAATTGTTTAGTAAATTCAGATGGGCTGTACGGACATATTCAAAGTTTATTCAAAAAGTGATTAAATGAATAAAAGTGGATAACATAATGTACTTAAAGGGCTCTACAAAAAAGGATTCCACAAAAAACAGCTGAAAATAAAGTTTCCAACATCATGTCATCACTTCATGTGCTTTCATAACTGAAAATATCAAGTCGGCACATGATGAGCACAACATGATTGACACTGATTTAAATTTTGAAAACAAATCTGCAGCTAGCTCTTTCAACTCTCTTAATATATTGCTGTTAGTCTTTACAATGTGATGCTGTTTATTAGCAGTTTTTGAGTAGATCTTCTTCTAAATAAATTCTTACTGTATATATATATTAACACCTAGAGATGGGGTCAGTTTTCTACTGCAGCAGGAGCGTGAGGGAAATACTGAGGACCTACTAAATGTACTTTCCCACAGTATCCTGAGGGTATCTGGCCAGTGTCTCAGCCCGACAGTCTGAGGTAATTACCAGTTCTGTTAACTAACCACTACCACCTGACAGCAACCTGAACTTGGACCACAGCAGAGCCTGTCTGGGCTTGACATCACACACACCTTCCTCTGACTCACTTCACTCATGCACACACACAGACACAGACACACACACACACACACACACACGTGTACAAACATACACGCAGGCAGTCGCAGGCATACTGCACAGCCATGAAAAAGGTGTAAAAACTCACAAGCAACTCACTCATACACATATACACGCCCTTCCCTGACTCATGTTGCACCCACTCATTTCACCTGCATGAAGCACAAATTATAGAAGTCACATTAGTTCCTTCCTCATTTTCCCAGGGGTGCAAATCATGTTGCAGTTGCTATGACAGCAAAA